>SWDC01000149.1:1936852-3403349 GCA_004919715.1 Linderniella brevidens | reverse complement strand
CAAGAACCAGAATTAGATGTCACCAATGATTTAGGAATCGAAGTGTCTGTTGAAAACGACTCTTCCGAAGAGACCTTAGAAAATGAGACAAACCCTCCCGTTGAGGTCTCCATTTCTACGGAAAATGAAATCGCGTCCACAATAAACGAGACAACCTCTCAACCACTTCCTCATGAAAGAAAGTGGACACGTGCTCATCCCGTAGAACAAATTATTGGAGACCCTCTCCAAGGAATAAGCACTAGATCCTCAACTACTCACGAAGGACTATTTACCTGCTTTTTGAGCCAAATAGAACCTAAAAGAGCCAAACAAGCATTGGAAGATCCTGATTGGATTATTGCAATGCAAGAAGAGATAAATCAGTTCGATAGATTACAGGTCTGGAGACTAATCCCGAAACCCCTTGGCAAAACCATTATTGGTACCAAATGGGTTTTCAAGAATAAGAAGGATGAAAATGGGATAGTAATAAGAAACAAAGCTCGACTCGTAGCTAAGGGGTATAATCAACAAGAAGGAATTGATTACGATGAAACCTTCGCCCCCGTAGCTCGACTCGAAGCCATTAGGTTATTCCTTGCTTATGCTGCCCATAAAAACTTCACCGTATTCCAAATGGATGTCAAGACTGCGTTTCTTAACGGAGTCTTGAAAGAAGAAGTTTATGTGGAACAGCCCGAAGGATTCGTGAGCTCAACTCACCCTGACTATGTCTACAAGCTAGATAAAGCCTTATACGGACTCAAACAAGCCCTCGAGCTTGGTATGATGTTCTTTCTGACTTTTTGGTCAAGTCAGGCTTCGAAAAAGGAAAAATTGACACAACCCTTTTCATCCAACGCACACGTAAAGATATTCTCTTAGTCCAAATCTATGTAGATGATATTATTTTCGGATCTACTAATTTAAAGCTGTGTGACCAATTTGGAGAACTTATGAAAACTAAGTTCGAAATGAGCATGATGGGTGAACTCAACTTTTTCTTGGGTTTACAAGTCAAGCAACTTTCGGACGCAATTTTCATAAGTCAAACCAAATATATCCATGACATCTTGAAAAAGTTTGACATGGAAAATTGTACTACAAAAAGTACCCCTATGTCCCCCTCATGCCAACTTGACTCGGATCCTCTTGGGAAACCAGTCAATCCAACCCTTTATAGAGGAATTATAGGTTCATTACTTTACTTGACAGCTAGTAGACCGGATATCATGTTCTCGACATGTCTATGTGCCCGATTCCAAGCTAATCCCAAAGAATCGCACCTCATAGCCGTGAAGAGAATCATGAAATATCTCAAAGGAACACCTAATCTCGGACTTTGGTATCCCAAAGGTTCCGGGTATAATCTCGTCGGATATTCTGATGCCGACTATGCAGGGTGCAAGATGGACAGAAAAAGCACCTCGGGTGGAGCACAATTTCTGGGAGACAAACTAATTAGTTGGTCATCTAAGAAACAAAATTGTGTCTCTACCTCAACTGCTGAAGCAGAATATGTAGCTGCAGCAAGCTGTTGCTCTCAAATCTTGTGGATGCGTACGCAACTACGAGATTATGGGTTCGATCTTAATCATATACCCATATATAGTGACTCAAAGAGCGCAATTGCTATCACATGTAACCCTGTCCATCACTCTCGCACTAAACACATAGATCTTCGTTATCACTTTATAAAAGATCATGTTGAAAAGGGCACTATCGATATGTATTTGTAAGTACAGAACTTCAACTTGCAGATTTATTTACAAAGGCTCTGGATGAAAAACGATTCCATTTCCTAGTTTCTAAGTTGGGCATGTTGAATTTTCAACACTGACCTATAGTGCCTCATGACCTTTTATTTAGTAGACAAATTAATTCTACATGCAAATTTTAAAAGGGTAGTTTTTATTTCATTTTCATTAAGGGGGAGTTTATATTTCATTTTCATTAAGGGGGAGTTCATATTTCATATTTATTAAGGGGGAGCATATTTCATTTTTATTAAGGGGGAGCTTATTTTTATTACGGGGGAGTATATATCATTTTATTGAGGGGGAGCTCTTTGACATAATATAAAATTTCGGAAGTCCAATTTTGGACTAACAGTGAAGAAATTCGGCCAATTTCAATTTCACTCACCGAATTTCAAATTCGGGGTCACTTTTGGTCAATACTAATTTCGATCGCCGAATTTCATATAATTTTAACATGCCGAATTTCATTCACCCGAACTTTTGCACAGTAACCCCTATTTATCTCACTACTCGCCCGAATTTCATTATTTACCCTAAATTTACAAGTTAACGCCCGAATTTCAGAAAATTTACTCTCGAATTTAAATTCGCGCAAACACAAAATCTTCAAATCAAATCTCTTCAACTTCGATTTTACTACAGAAGGTAATGGCGACCCCGAATCTGCAATTTATTTGCCAAAATTTCATCCAAATCCCGATGGAATCGACCTATTTTAATTTTTAGGTTTCGGGCGAAATTCGGGTAAAATTTAAATTTTCATCCGAATTTCTACTTTTCAATCCAAAATTCGGCGAATTTCTACTGTTCACTCGAAATTCGGCGAATTTCTACTGTACCCCGACTCCTCACAGTCGAATTCCATCGCCCGAATTTGTCAATTTCGGCAAATTCAATTTTAAAGACAAGCACCCGAATTTGATGAATGATGATAACAAATTCGATTTAATTTT
The DNA here is from genome assembly GCA_004919715.1 of Linderniella brevidens. Taxonomy (NCBI): domain Eukaryota; kingdom Viridiplantae; phylum Streptophyta; class Magnoliopsida; order Lamiales; family Linderniaceae; genus Linderniella; species Linderniella brevidens. The sequence goes on along the minus strand of SWDC01000149.1, from coordinate 3,400,654 downwards.
CACTTACCCGAACTTCATTACAATTCGGCGAACAAAAATTTCAAATCCTCATAACCCGAACTTCATCAAATTCGGCGAACAAAACTTTTCAAATCCAAATTCGGCCAAATCAAACTTCGAGTTTTAAACTTTTCAATGTACTCTTAGCCGAATTTGTGAACTTCGCCGCTTGTATTTCAAAAGTATAATCTTATTTACTTAAGCAAATTTCGGGCACTTTCATATAAAATTTTTCAAGTCCGAAATTTTTTCTAAGTAACATTTTTATCTACTCTGCCTAGTCTAACAATTTTCTGTGTTTTCTTCTTAGCAGATTACATAAACATGTTGAGACAAATTGACGAAGTCTTTCCTCAAAGTCAATGGGCCACTAAACTACCCAACAACCCGGCCATTGACTTTGACAACATCACGGTCCCCGCACCGATAATACTCGAAATCCTTCGTCACCATCCTCTACACACCGCCCTCACCATTACGGAATCGGCCCCAGAAGTATACGCACAACAACTATGGGCCAACCTACAACCATCAACTTCAAAAACCCCTCCAACCTCACTTACCTCACAAATAGACCAAACACCCATAATCTCACCCCATCCATACTACGCCGTATCTTAAACCTACCTCACAGCCTAATATATAACCCACCACCCACGGAGGAAGAATTGAAAACCGACTTCCTCCTAATGGGATATCGCCCAGACATCCATAAATCCCTACACCTACCCGATTTCTGCGCCAAGGACATTCCACAACCTTGGCGCACACTCTTTCTCATAATAAACAAATGCCTATCACCCAAGCACTCAGGCCCAGATCGCTGTAACCGCAACATTATGATCATCTTCCACGGTGTCATCTTTAATAAAAATTATGACATCGTGCAGTTGATCTGGGCCGATATCCTTGACCAACTCCGCCGAAGGGACTTATCCACCAAAAATAAAACCCGACAAGTCCTTCCCTACCTTCGGTGGTTTCCAGTGATAATAACCCACTTTCAAGACCTACACCCCGAGATAACCCGTCGACCGAGATCGGAGGGATACCAAATTCCCAAGCTAGCATCCCTCCATTCTTCCAAATCCAAATTTGATCTCGAGTCGATGCGGATCCCTGACCACCTCCTACAAATCGCTAATCCTTCCAACCCAATAGTAGCGAGGTACCTCCAATCCATCACCCTTGAAGACACTCCTATGGTTCGACAAAACCCAGTCGAACCTACCCCGGGAATTAGCCTACCCCAGCCTCAGTTAGGTCTAGGAAGCGCCGCTTCCCCTCCTCGTTCCTCACGAAAAACAAAACGAGGGGAAGACGTAAGACGCATACAGGAGCGTCGCACCAAACAAAAACATGATCGACCTCCTCAGTCCTCTAACCCACTACAAAGCCGGGCCGAACCCGTAGGAACAGGAGACGACACGATCGTCTCCCGAGTAGCAGTCGTGCCATCAGGCCCAAGCACGCAAATAACCCTTCCAACCCATTCGGTCGTCTCCCAACAGACGACCGTCTCAATAGCACCGGAGGAGCCACGACAACCATCATTGCCTTATTCGGAGGCAATAGATGTTGAATTAAGCAGTTCACTTCCTCCGACTGCGCCCTCCTTGATCACAGGTCTAGTGTCCGCACCAACTAAAATTTTTTCCATTTCTAGGACACATACACTATTTTCCGCACCTCTAAGTCTTCCAGACTTAGACAGAACGCTCTCTGACGTCACTCTGGGGTTAATCTCCGAGGGACTGAGCGGAAGCCCCGAAACGATCAACATCCCACCAGTCGTCTCGGGCCAACGGTCTGAGTTTGTCTTAGCACCGTTGCCACCGGTGTGCCTTGGTGGCCCCGGAAGACCCACTAGTGGGCGGCACGTCAGAAATCTACTCTGACGTCGCGACAACGGCACGCCTCAGTGGCTCCGTTTTATTTCCCGATCCGTTTGTGACGGAGTCTCGGCTACGATCTTTTGGCGACGAACTAGTGGAAAAAGTCCGGGCCATGATCGAAACATCAAGACAAGACAAAGGCAAGACTCCAGTCACACACGAGACAGCTGCTGCTGTTCCTTCACTCACACACCAGAAGAAGGACCGTGGGACGTGCCCATTGAAGAACTCTTCAACATTCTTTTGGCACGTATCGGTCGGCGCCACACCTGACACCGAAGGAGAAAGAAATCCAGAGGCTGATTGACCCCACCAGCTGCCGAACACAAGCCGGGGGCCTATCTGGATCGCGGGACGACCCTGAAGACGAGGACCGTCCCGAGGGGAGAACCGACAGCGTGGAGTCGAATCCCCTCACCAGCAGCAGCCAACAACCAAAACAGTCCAAGAATCCAACCCGCTGGATACCTCAAGCTCAAAAGGCAAAACAAAACAAGTCTCCAGCACCACAATAATATTCCCTACCATGGAGATCTCAACCACAACCGAACAAAATACACAAGAGATCTCCAATACACTTTCCCTTTCGACACCCACTCCAGTCACTATAAGCCTTAGCTCACCAAGAACCTTCTACCGACAAAGTCCACCTCAAGCCACATCTATTGACCTCCAAATCTCGGAAGAAATCAGCCAACTCTACAATCCACATGATGTGGTAGAGAAATATATATTTGAAGAAGGATGGCTGAAGCAACCGATGGACCTCCAGCTCGAAGCCAGATTTCGAGAAAACGCCAGACTATTCCTCGAAAAGGCGTCGATAAGCCTGGTGAAAGTCCATGAAGATGAGGAGCTGGAAGATCTGCAAAGTGACCTCCCCGATCTACCGGAACTACTCAAACATCAAGTCCAAAATGAGGATGCTCCACTTCTCATGTCAAAGATCGGGGCAACGGTCGATCTTCCGTGGCAAAACGTCAGAATCTTAGTTCCATACCAAGAAGAGATAAGGAAAAGAATCTGGCGTAAAGAGGATCAGCTCGTCAAATTGAACGAGCTGGAGCTACGTGGGATGACGCACCTGTCAGAGCGCAGAGCCAATCTCTACCTTCTTTCCCTAAGACGTCTTCATATGTTCTTAGGGAAAGGAAATGATCTGGCTGCTCTCAGGCGAGAGGAAAAGCAGAGGCCCCGAATACAAGCCGTAGAAAGAGTTGGAATAGATCGGCTCGGGACCTTCCTACTAAGCGTCTACCACGTAGTGAGGGAAGACGGTACAAGAGAGACCTTGACAGAGGCTGACTTCCCGTACATCAGAGCTGAAGACATCTCACAGATGATTGGAAGCTACCGATACGTGGGAACGCTGCAGGACCAGGACGTCAAATTAGGATACATGACGATCAAAAGGTTCATGCTCCGACAAATCAAGTACGGAGCGACGCACGACCTGCAGCTAGCACTGGAGTCAAATGTCAGAAAGGTCAACCTCACCAAACCATCATTCGAGCTCCCTGAACAAGTTGAATATGGTGAAGGCCACGTGTTCGAAAGTGAAGATCCAGCGGTGGTCTACATCAACTACAAGGGAGAAAAGCGAATATTGAAGACATCGGAGATACCAAAATTCTCCGACGGAACGCTCCTCATCATACGAGAGAAGTTGAGGAGCATACTGGATAAGATGGAAGGTGAAGGACCGGACACAAAAGCCAAGATACTGAATATGCTGAACAACATACAAGAAAGGCTTTCGTTCCGGAGGGAAATAAGGACGTACGAGCACAAGCTTGGACTACGGAACTCCGTGTACGCCCAGCAACGACCCAAAGGCTCAAAGAAACAGACAAAGACGAAGAAAGGACACTAAGGGGGAGAATGTTAGGAATTAATTGTAGTGTCCTTAGTTAGTATTTGAGTTTTGGGTCAATATTAGTTAATTTATTGTATTTGGGGTCAAATTGTAAATATTTTATTGTTTGAGTCCCAAGCCTTAATATACCAACTCATGTGGTATATAAGGCATCCCATTAACCCTAATTAGGGTTGGTCAAGTATAATTCTTAAAAGTAAGTTCTTAATTTCGGCACACACACACAAACACACACTGAAGGTGTTTTAAGAACTTTATCATTTTTAAGCCTTTGATCCTCTCTTGAGTGCGTAATCGGACTAACAGATTTCAATCGCTTAGAACGTCATATTAATTCGGATTTTCGATTTAGATCGACTTTTGCGTTTGCGATCAAGTTTTGAGTCCGATCTGATCTTCTTAAATCTCGATATATTTTGCTATTAAACGGTTGATTCTGTGTTTGTTCATATTTAGAACTGTTAAACGAGTGATTATCCAGAATTTCGGCACCCAAATTGAACATCTCGGTTGAATATGGAATTTTCACTGTTACATTGAACTTAGTTGTTTTTCGATCAGTTCTTTGATCAAAAACTTGGATCGAAAAATATTTTCACCAAGTTTGCAGTCGAGAAATTTTTCGACGAAAACACTATTTTCGAGTGTTTTACTAAAATTTAAGACTCGAAAACATTATTTCAATAATTAGTTTTTTCGGTTCATATATAAATATCTTTTTCGAGCGAATACATTTTTCGATCCAAAATTAGCTAAAACATATTTTCGATCGAAAAATATTCCATCGAAAAATTTTACAGACACAATTTGAGTCTAACTAAAAATAAAGTTTTTCGATCACTAGTAATTTTTCGATCACAAGTTATTCGATAATTGTTTTTAGTTTTTCGACTAAATATTTTTCGATAAGATCATCTTTTCAACATTTATTTCCGAAAAATATTTTTCGATAAACATATAACTAAATCCTTAAACGTTCGAAAAACTTTTTCGATTAAAAAGCTTAATATTTTTAAATGTAAAAACTTTACTGCTCGAAAAACATTTCGACCACAACATTTAAAAGAAATAAAAAATTGTGAATTTCAAAACTTACTAAAAATATTTGTCTCCGAACTATCAATTTTGATACTCAATATTTTCGATCAATAATTCAAATTTCTTTAACAAATCTTGAAGCATTTTTAATTACCAAATATTTTCGAAAACATAACAATTTCTCTTTCACGACCGGATCATAGGTTCCAAAAGGAAATTGTTTAAAGTACGAATCAAATATTTCTAACTAAGTTTGTCACTTGTGAAGCATTTTTCATTACTATTCCAAACCTTCATGAAGATCCTATCAATTAACAAAAATGGATGCTTACTCACTTGGAATGATGTCCGCCCTCCAATTCTTCGAAGAGGCGAATAACGGTATGGAGAAGCCGATTCATGAACTTCTTGGAATGAAAGATCAAGCCATAAATTTAATCGCGTCACTTCAAGAAGGTCCAGCTCAATTCTGGCTCATCCAAGAAGGAGATGCCACAAACAATCCTCCTATTCCTGCAACAAGAAGACTTAAAGTTCCTGGTGAATATACCGAGGGGGAGCGTTTAAGAGCCAAAGCAGATTTGGGAGCCAAGACTTTCCTAATGCAAGGAATACCGAATGACATCTATATGCAAATAGATAGTCTATCGAGTGCAAAAGCCGTGTGGGACGAGCTCCACAAGATGATGCAACAAACCGAAGTTGGATTCAAAGAAGAAAGCAATATCCTAACTGCTTATTACTCTTTCAAAGCCAAGACAGAGGAATCAGTTTATGAACTCTATCAAAGATATCTAACTCTTCTCAATGAAATAAGGAAGATAGATATATTCAAGACCAACATGGAGGTCAACATCAGATTTCTTTCTTCTCTTCAACCGGAGTGGAAGAAAATATCCATTCAAATCCGACAAAATAAGGATTTGGACGAAATGGATATCAACGCCGTCTTTGATAATCTCGCCCAACATGAAAAAGATATAAGCGAGATCCAAAAAGAACTAAAGGGCAAGCAGATCGACGACTCTATAGCACTTGTCTCTGAAAGAAAGCAAAGTCGATCTCGAAAGGACAAAAGCATCAAGCTGCCAAGTTCTTCAGAAGATGAAGAAGAATCTGACTCGGACTCCGAACCTGATATGAAGGAGTTCAAGAAACAGTTGGCTTTCATTTCTAAAATGATGAGTAAAAAGTTTTACAAAAAGAAATCCTCGTCTTCGGCCAATAGACTTCAGACATCTAGCTCCAAGCAAAGGGAAAGACCGGCCGAGTCTGCAGAATCAGAAAGTGTCAAAGAACCACAAAAATGTTATAATTGTGGCACTACCCAAGAAAAAGGACGTCAACTACTACTCCAAAAAATTCCAACTCACTAAACAGAAAGAGGCTGGAGTAGCACTGATGGTAGAACAAGAGCATTGGCTGGAAGATACCACAGATTCTGAAGACGAAAATCTTGCACTTATGGCATACCTCGACGATGCTTCAAATGATGACCCATCCAGGAGGCCTGACGACGACGACGACAAAGCATCCTCTTCTTCACTAGAGGTACAATTTTCTAATTCCACATTATCAAACATGTTAGAACCGTTACAACTTAAGTACACTAACATGAAAAATTGAGCGGAAACGAACAAAGGAATTAGAAGAGAAACTAGCTCTTAGAGAAAGCGATTTCCAAAAGCAATTAGATAAGAAAATTCATCTCGAAATTCTCTTATCTAACGCTAAGGAAAAAATCTCTAGTCTTGAATTAACCATAGCTACCTCTGAGACAAAAATTACTGACCTTAATACGATTCTTATCGATTGCCAGAGAAAGTAAGAGAATAATTAGAGTAAGACAGAGTATATCCATATTGCTTCAAGGCAGTGGCGAGCTTAGCAAACCAACAGCAAGGGGCCTGTTTCAAGCCATAGAGTGATCGTCGTAATCGACAGACTTATCCTGTCTCAGAAGACTGAAAACCAGGAGGAAATTTCATATAAACTTCCTCATCAAGATCACCATGCAAGAAAGCATTGTGAATATCCATCTGATGAATCTCCCAATTCTTAGCAGCAGCAACAACAAAAAACGATCTCACCGTGACCATCTTTGCAACAGGTGCAAGGTCTCTTTGTAGTCAATTCTTTCCACTTGGTTGTTACCCAACACAACCAGGCGAGCTTTGTAGCTCTCAACCGATCCATCGGAGCGATGTTTGATTTTAAAAATCCACTTACATCCAATTGCCTTCTTGCCCGGTGGAAGAAAAGAGACATCCCACATACGATTCTTTCCTAAAGCATCAATCTCATGCTGCATTGCTTCTCGCCACCGGCTATCCTGAACAGTTTCGATAAAAGAACGAGGTTGACGGCAGAAGACATTGCTGCTAAAAATAACTTGTGGGTCGGTGAGAATTATTCACAATTAACATAATGTGTGAGAGGATAAGGCGTACTGAGGACGATGATGCGGCCGGAGGAGCAGTGGTGGCGGACGAAGGATTAACAGTTTCGGTCACAAAGCCATCATAGCGACTGTTTGGATATTTAATACGGTGACCACGACCCAACTGTTCCACAAAAGACTCTTCTACATGGTCAGAAGATGGCTCATGTGGGGAAGACGCTGAAGGAGAAAGTGAGGACTCAATCACATGTGAAGAAGGGGCAACAGACAGATGAGTGACTTCTTCATCATCCTCAGCAGGAGGCACCTACTCAGGAATATACGAAGACCCAACAGTATGTTCGGATGAGGAAGATATGGAATAGGGAAATTCAGACTCTGCGAAAACCACATCCCCCGAAATAAAAAAATCACATGTCTCAAGATCATAAACTATCCACCCTTTTTGGCCAAATGGGTAACCCACACACACACACTTACGACTGCGACTAGCAAACTTATCACCCCCTGGACTGATTATACACATAACACAGACATCCAAAAAACCTTAGATGATGAAGGGTGTTGGTTTACCATAAACATTTCGATCGGTGTTTGTTGTGAAGGATTGGGGTAGGTATACGATTGTTGAGGTATACGGCAGTCAAGACACAATGACCCCAAAACTCCAGCGGCAAATGAGTCTGAAAGTGTAAAGCCCGAGCCACATTGAGAATGTGCTGGTGCTTTCGCTCAACACGCCCATTTTGCTGCGGAGTATTGACACATGATGTTTCATGCAAGACGTCATGTTCACGAAAGTAAGCAGAAAGTGACATAAATTCGGATCCATTGTCACTCCGAACAACTTTAACCATTGTAGCAAACTGACGACGAACAAATGCAAAGAAATCTCGTAGTTTGATAGAAACTTGAGATTTATTAGACACTAAAAAACCAAAACAGCACGAGAGTAATCATCAACAATGGCTAAAAATAACGTGCCACACAAATCGCAGGAACATGATAACTGTTGGGAAAGGTACCCGGTTTGTACCCGAGACGCAACGCCCCGGGATACGGTGCGAATAAAATTTTTCCGGGTTCCTTCGCAGCTCGGATCGAAAACTCTAATCACGTTGACACGTAATAGGGCGGGTCATACCCGTGAGAGATTACCTTTGAAGCGAGTGCAGCTCCTCATCGATTGCGTCGTCGGCCGCGGTCGTGTTGGGTATCGTCTAGATCGTCACGCCGACCTCGCAGTGTACCACGGTTTCGATTCTCCGAAGATGGCTAGAGAGAATTGATCCGTCGCTCGGGAGAGTGATTTGCGTTTGTGTGTTCGTGTTTCGATTCTCGGGTCGAGAAATTTCGCGTCGATTCTCTTCCCGTGTCTTTTTTTTTTTTGACGAGGGTCTCACCCTTATTTATAGTAGGGGAGGACGAAATTTTCAGCCCTAAACAAGGCTAAAATCTCGAAATATTTGTTCCTAAATATGAGAGATATTCTTGCCAAAATATCTCTCCTAATTGAATTCAAAATTCTATTAAAGGAACATACTATAAATAGAAAACTAACTAAGATATTAAAATATCTTCAAATATGGTAAATAAATTTCGAAATTTATATAAAATATAAATTCGAATTTTAGTTTTAATAAATAATATTCCAAATATTTTTATTACCATATTTGTAAATTACGAAAATACCCTTTAAGGCATTTTTCGAATTTCTCGGCTTAGGGTTGAATTCCAATTCTTCCCTCAAGTCTTAGGCTAAGTCTTAAAGTTAGTTTCATATGAAGTCCGACTTCGGTCCACTTAATGACCCCGAGGCCCAATAAGGCGTGGCATAACGACCCGAGGCCCGTTAAGGCCCAAAACACAATCTCTCCTTCTCGGTACACATTGATGATCCTTTTTAAGCCCGACTCTCTAGGTTCGACTCAATCGGCAAGGGAGGAATCCAAGAGTCCGGTAGGTGCCTAGCCAATCCCGCAGTACCGGACAGATCCCGACTTGAGCACGAATTTCGAACTAGTCTCATTCCAGAACCTAACTATAGATTATAGTACTACGTACAAACCCTTCAGCTGTGTCCCGATCGAGTGAGAGCCATGGTATTTGTCAAACTCACTAAACTCGATACTATGATAAAATGACACGAGGCAAATTACCAAACTACCCTCCATGTCTAACATGAGTTAGTTTAATACCTTGGCCAAGGATTTTGTAATTTCCCGTCGTCATTCTCATAGGACACTTGTCTCGATTACTTGCGAGACTGTGAATCCGTACTCGGCGGTCTAAGCCCGGCAATCACAAATATCCATCAAGACCGCATCTGTCCCGCTGACCCATGCAATAGCAAATCGGATCTAGCGAAACCAGTGATAGTCAAGACTTCAAAGTCAACTCCGTCAAAGCCCCTTTCGGTCTAAGGTTCAAGCAGACTACTATAGTTTTGTCGTCGATCATTGACACTCCTTGAGTAATAAGCCATGTTTGATCGTACGACCTGCGAGTCAGTGTCCATGAAACGATTCAATCCCTTGATTCGACTCGTATCACAAGTCATGACTTCCGCTTCCAAGCGGTATATCGGCACACGGTAAGTCATCTACAAATAAGCCATGATTGGTTTTCCAGCACCCAACTGAAACCTAAGGCTTATGGACATTTTATGTTCGAGGTTAAGAGTCCACTGGTGCCTTCCTCTCGTACCCATCGAGAACAGTGACTCAACTCGACACATTTGGATTTATTCATTTATTGCTTTACCCGATGCTAAGTAAAGAACTCATATAACCAATAAACGAATAATGCCTTTATTAATACGCAAAAAATGTTTGATTACATTGACAATCGAATGATAAATAAGCTAATGCCCTATACATATCCAATCCTCGTATAGCATTCGAGGGCATATCCCTAACAATCTCCCACTTGCACTCAATGCCATGCGCTGTTGTATCTAATACCCATCTTCTCGAGATGTTTGTTCAGCACTGCCTGAGATAAAGGCTTGGTGAATGGGTCGGCCACGTTGTCCGCAGTCGCAATCTTCTGGACGGCTATGTAGCCACTCTCAACGAATCCACGTAACACGTGGTATTTTCTTTCTATGTGTTTGGATTTACTGTGAGATCTTGGTTCCTTCGCTTGCGCGATTGCACCACTATTGTCGCACCACAGTGGCAGTGGTTTTTCGGCAATCGGAACCACTTGCAGTTCTTCCAAGAACTTTCTCATCCAAACTCCTTCTTTAGCTGCCTCTGAGGCGGCTATGTACTCAGCCTCGCAGGTGGAATCAGCAGTTGTGCTCTGCTTGGAACTTTTCCAAGATACTGCTCCACCGTTGAGTGTAAAGACGAAACCTGAAGTGGATTTTCGGTCGTCCACGTCTGACTGGAAATCCGAATCCGTATATCCTTCCACTTCTAATTCTCCATTTCCATAGACCAGCATCATATCCTTTGTTCTTCTAAGATACTTGAGGATATTCTTGACTGCTGTCCAGTGTTCTTTACCCGGGTTGGCTTGAAATCGACTGACTACGCTCACAGCGTATGCTATGTCCGGTCGCGTGCAAAGCATCGCGTACATCAAGCTACCCACTGCGGATGCATAGGGGATTCCATTCATCTCTTTTCTATCTGCCTCACTTTGAGGACACATAGCTTTGGAGAGATGTATCCCATGCCCCATAGGTAAGAACCCTTTCTTAGAATTGTCCATGTTATATCGTTTCAGGACCTTTTCTAAGTATAGGGCTTGGGAGAGCCCTAACATCTTATTCGTTCTATCCCTATAGACACGAATTCCTAGGATGTAGGTCGCTTCTCCCAAGTCTTTCATGGAGAATTCGGTCGAAAGCCATGCTTTCACCATCGAGAGCATCCCAATATCGTTTCCTATCAAAAGGATGTCATCGACGTACAATACGAGGAACGATATCTTGCTCCCACTGCTTTTTCTGTAGACGCATGGTTCATCTTCGTTCTTTATGAATCTGTAGCTCTTAACTACTTCATCAAACCGAAGATTCCAGCTCCTAGAGGCTTGTTTAAGTCCGTAAATTGACTTATTCAATTTGCATACTTTATGAGCATCCTTTTGTGATGTAAAACCCTTTGGCTGTTCCATATATATTTCCTCCTTGAGGTATCCATTTAGGAACGCGGTTTTCACATCCATCTGCCAGATCTCATAATCGTTATACGCTGCTATCGCAAGTAATATCCGAATGGACTTCATCATCGCAACGGGCGAAAAGGTTTCCTCATAGTCAATTCCTTCTTTTTGACTATAACCTTTCGCTACAAGCCTAGCTTTGTATGTATCCACCAGTCCGTCTGATCCAATCTTTTTCTTGAAGATCCACTTACACCCAATGGGTCTAAAACCATCGGGGAGATCAACAAGTGTCCAGACCTGATTTTCGTGCATTGAATCCATTTCGACTTGCATAGCTTCAAGCCATCTTACGGAGTCTATATCCGTCATTGCCTGGTCATAGGTAGCGGGGTCGTCCCCGACGTTACCCCCCGTCGCAGCATCCCCGTGCTCGACGTGTACCATTCCATATCTCTCAGGCTGGCGAGATACTCTACCAGACCTGCGCAACTCTGATTGCGTCTTGGACTGCTCTACGGTGTCTTCTAACACTGGAGTTTGTGAAATCGTTTCTGTCGTTTCTCCAAGAGTTACTTCACGACCCACTCCACCTTCTCGAACGAACTCTTCTTCGAGAAAGTGAGCCTGAAGGGCTACAACGATTTTCTGATCGTCGTGGAAGTAAAATTGGTATCCCATGGAATCCTCAGGATACCCGACAAAACGTCCTTTCACAGCTCTCGATTCCAATTTTTCTGTCTTGAGCTTTTTCACAAAAGCGGGGCAACCCCATATTCTTATGTGGTTCAAGCTCGGCTTTCTACCAGTCCATATTTCATAAGGGATCTGGTCGACAGAACTAGAAGGGATTCGGTTTAAAACGTGCGTTGCGGTTAATAACGCATGACCCCACAGCGACAGTGGCAGGTCTGTGTAACTTAGCATTGATCGAACCTTGTCCAACAGCGTTCGATTTCTGCGTTCGGACACACCATTTAATTGTGGTGTTCCCGGCGGTGTCATCTGTGAAATGATCCCGTTTCTTTCAAGAACTCGTCAAACTCGAGACTCATGTACTCGCCACCTCGATCAGATCGAATGGCCTTTATATGATTCCCAGTTTGTTTTTCTACTAAAGCCTTATATTCCTTGAACTTATCAAGGGCTTCAGACTTGTATCTCATAAGATATACCTTCCCAAATCTTGAATGATCGTCGGTGAAGGTAATAAAGTAGTGGAAATTACCTCGAGCCGCTTCCCGAATGGCCCACAAACGTCTGTATGAATCAAAGTGAGAAGTTCTGTGGCTTTTTGGAAAGTCCCGGTAAAGGGAGACTTAGTCATCTTTCCAAGGATACACGATTCGCAAGTCGGATAAGGGTCCGAACCCAACGGCTTAATCATGCCATTTTTCTCCAACTCACGAATTTTTTGATCTCCTGCATGACCAAGTCGAAGATGCCACAATTGTCTCATATTGGTCTCTAATTTTCGTTTGTTGGTAATTGTGTTCACAGATTCAGTTTTATCTTTGACATTTAGATAATATAATCCGTTAAGTAAAGTTGCACTTCCGACGCATTTATTTCCAAAATAAATATCGCAAATATTATTACTAAAGCGGAACTCATATCCGTTTCCGCTCAAAACGGGAATAGAAATAATATTCTTAAGCCCTCTGGGCAATACTAAACAATCAGAAAGCAATAACTTATGTCTACTAGATAAACAAGAGTTCTTGATCCAATGTGGGTCGCCGGCACACTATGTCCGCTTCCTACGTTGATCATGACCTCTCGATCCGCCAACCTCCTACTTCGTTCCAGACCCTGGTTTGAAACACAAATGTGAGCGCTAGCTCCTGAGTCTAGGATCCATGAAGTGGAGTACACAGTCATAGAACAATTAGTTTCTAAAACATAAAGTTCTTTACCTGAGGCGGCTAGCTTCGGGCAATCGCGCTTCCAATGGCCGAGCTCATTGCAGTGAAGGCATTTGTCCGTGGGCTTGGCGCCTTTAGACACGTTTTTCTTGGCCTTGCCTTTTGAAACTCCTCCCTTGGGCTTAATGGGCTTGTCCGACTTTTTCTTTCTAATCGACTTCCGAGTCTTATAAGTCGCAACAAGAGCCACTTCCTTTCCCTTTATCTTTTTCATCTGAGTTTGGGCCGTTGACAACTGGTTCATCAACTCAGTTAATGTCATCTCGACCCTATTCAGATTATAATTCACAATGAAGGGATTAAAGGAAGCCGGCAGTGACTGGAGCACGAGATCGTTTTGGAGCTCATTGTCCATGAGGAAGTCGAGTGCATCGAGTCTCTCGATCAAACCGATCATTTTCAGCACATGTTCTCTAACGTCGCTGCCCTCATCCATTTTGCAATGAAACAGTTGCTCTGTCAAAGAGTAGCGAGCACTCCTGGAGTGTTCACCAAAGAGCTCCTTCAAATGAAGCAAAATGGCGCCCACTTCCATTTCCGAGTGGCTTCGCTGCAACTCATTGCTCATGGATAGGAGTATATAGCCCTTGACCTTTGGCTCGTCTATTTGCCACTTGACATACGCAGCCCGGTCGTCGTCACTCGCATCAGTCCCTGGGACTTGCGTGTAGGGGAATCGAGGACATAAGTCAAAGACTCCATACCTAGAACTATCCTGAGGTTACGGAGCCAGTCCACGTAGTTTGGTCCTACCAAACGGTTCTTTTCAAGCAGCATGTTTAAAAGATTCGTCATAGTAACTAGAAAGAAAATAACTCTGCAGAAGATAAAGATCACATAGTTAGGTTTATTCTATCATTCATCAAGCGCAAACACGGACTTTTCGTTTCGCTTGACTCCCACTATTTTTCTCGAAAATTCTATTCTCCCGATTTAAGAATTTCGGAAACTTCGTTGAGTAGTTCATAGTGGAGTTGAGGTCCCCGACTCGATTAGACATGCCTCAGCCTTTAACGCAATATTTGGCCTGCCTAATCGATCGAAGTCGAGTTTCACTCGAACCCATCTATGAGTATTTCAACTATCTTTGTCTCAGTCAGTGACCCTCACGGCTAACCCTGCATTTTGGGTATAACTGTCTAAGTGCAACCTAATCAACTTATGCTCTAACCGCACATTTGAATTCCGCCTTGCTGCCTTACGCTTCGTGGGGCGGAATATGCTATGGTGAGCGTCGTCAAACGAACCCGAAACGCTAATGTTAGGGCTTGATGTACGACGCCAACTTACTCGGAACAAACCGTACAAACTCCCTAACACCAGACATCTCAAGCATGATAGAAGACAGGAACCCAATTCTTTTCTCACTTAGTATTTATCAAACGGGAGAAAAAACCTTTTTCACATAAGAGCACATAAAGCATGCATATCATTTCACAAATCGACACGCACGTAAGTAGTAAATAAACCCTAGGAAAATAAACTACAAGGCAACACGAACGGGTTATTTATATTCTAGCCCTATTACGTGAATTATGTGTATGTGGCTTCAAAAAATCATCGGTTCTCCGTATGGGCTTTGAAGTCGACAATCGCCCTTCATCATTCGAACGGCCTCCAAGTCGTCGATCGTCCACCAGGTCATCTTCTCCCGGGGAGTCGTCAACCGTCAACAGCTTCGTGTATTCTAAACTAAGCCTAATCTAATAAAGACTTTGAAGTACAACACGGGGGGATCATCAGTCCCAAACAACCCGTGAAAGACAAATACAACCCGGGGGGACGAGGCCCTTAACAAATAACCCGGAAAACCAAATAGAAATCCTAAACTCGTAAGTGTGCCTTAAATCATAATCATAACGAGCACGTTGACAATTTCATGAATTCTAACCGAAAACGACAATTTGGGCCTTAAATGGGCCAGGCCCGATAAAAAGGCCCGTTAGGGTTTTTGGGCGAAAAACCCTAGGCGGCCGTCGTGTTCCGGAGGCTGCAGTTTCGTGCGAGTACGCGGCTGTCCGCCCGCCGCTGGCGCTGCCGTCAGAGGTGGCACCACCATCGGACAGCGGTGTGCCACTGCCCGAGGCAGTGGCGCGATGGTTCGGGTCTTCTTTACCCGAACCCGCGGCAGTGGATACGCCGTCGCACGGTGCGGTTGCGCGTGCGGCTGTGCGGCTGTCTGCGTGTCGCAGCGTCTCGGCGGTGGTGCCTTCGACCCCGTCGAGCGGTATGGTGGTCGTGGGTTGGCAAGCGACGCATCGAGCAGCCCCACGCGCCTAGTGCGTTGGCTTTTTATCGTCTCCCACGAGCCTCGTTTCGATTTAATCATGTTATGATTCCGATCACGAGCCCTGGCTCTGATACCACTGTTGGGAAAGGTACCCGGTTTGTACCCGAGACGCAACGCCCCGGGATACGTGCGGAATAAAATTTTTTCCGGGTTCCTTCGCAGCTCGGATCGAAAACTCTAATCACGTTGACACGTAATAGGGCGGGTCATACCCGTGAGAGATTACCTTTGAAGCGAGTGGCAGCTCCTCGTCGATTGCGTCGTCGGCCGCGGTCGTGTTGGGTATCGTCTAGATCGTCACGCCGACCTCGCAGTGTACCACGGTTTCGATTCTCCGAAGATGGCTAGAGAGAATTGATCCGTCGCTCGGGAGAGTGGTTTGCGTTTGTGTGTTCGTGTTTCGATTCTCGGGTCGAGAAAATTCGCGTCGATTCTCTTCCGTGTCCTTTTTTTTTTTTACGAGGGTCTCACGCTTATTTATAGTAGGGGAGGACGAAATTTTCAGCCCTAAACAAGGCTAAAATCTCGAAATATTTGTTCCTAAATATGAGAGATATTCTTGCCAAAATAACTCTCCTAATTGAATTCAAAATTCTATTAAAGGAACATATAGAAAACTAACTAAGATATTAAAATATCTTCAAATATGGTAAATAAATTTCGAAATTTATATAAAATATAAATTCGAATTTTAGTTTTAATAAATAATATTCCAAATATTTTTATTACCATATTTGTAAATTACGAAAATACCCTTTAAGGTATTTTTCAATTTCTCGGCTTAGGGTTGAATTCCAATTCTTCCCTCAAGTATTTCTAAGCACTTAGCCAAGCCTAAGTCTTAAGTTAGTTTCATATGAAGTCCGACTTCGGTCCACTTAATGACCCCGAGGCCCAATAAGGCGTGGCATAACGACCCGAGGCCCGTTAAGGCCCAAAACACAATCTCTCCTTCTCGGTACACATTGATGATCCTTTTTAAGCCCGACTCTCTAGTTCGACTCAATCGGCAAGGGAGGAATCCAAGAGTCCGGTAGGTGCCTAGCCAATCCCGCAGTCCCGGACAGATCCCAACTTGAGCACGAATTTCGAACTACCAGAACCTAACTATAGATTATAGTACTGCGTACAAACCCTTGAGCTGTGTGCCGATCGAGTGAGAGCCATGGTATTTGTCAAACTCTCTAAACTAGATACTATGATAAAATGACACGAGACAAATTACCAAACTACCCTCCATGTCTAACATGAGTTAGTTTAATACCTTGGCCAAGGATTTTGTAATTTCCCGTCGTCATTCTCATAGGACACTTGTCTCGATTACTTGCGAGACTGTGAATCCGTACTCGGCGGTCTAAGCCCGGCAATCACAAATATCCATCAAGACCGCATCTGTCCCGCTGACCCATGCAATAGCAAATCGGATCTAGCGAAACCAGTGATAGTCAAGACTTCAAAGTCAACTCCGTCAAAGCCCCTTTCGGTCTAAGGTTCAAGCAGACTACTATAGTTTTGTCGTCGATCATTGACACTCCTTGAGTAATAAGCCATGTTTGATCGTACGACCTGCGAGTCAGTGTCCATGAAACGATTCAATCCCTTGATTCGACTCGTATCACAAGTCATGACTTCCGCTTCCAAGCGGTATATCGGCACACGGTAAGTCATCTACAAATAAGCCATGATTGGTTTTCCAGCACCCAACTGAAACCTAAGGCTTATGGACATTTTATGTTCGAGGTTAAGAGTCCACTGGTGCCTTCCTCTCTCGTACCCATCGAGAACAGTGACTCAACTCGACACATTTGGATTTATTCATTTATTGCTTTACCCGATGCTAAGTAAAGAACTCATATAACTAATAAACGAATAATGCCTTTATTAATACGCAAAACAATGTTTGATTACATTCACAATCGAATGATAAATAAGCTAATGCCCTATACATATCCAATCTTCGTATAGCATTCGAGGGCATTTCCCTAACAATAAGGTCCCCACACATTACAATGAATCAAACGAAAAGGTTCAAAAACCTTAGATTCACTAATAGGATAGCTATCACGAGACTGTTTAGCATGAAGACAAACATCGCATGTCTTATTTGAAGAATTGCTAGAACTGGAATCAACGCAGGACAACTTTTCTAAAACACGAGAAGATAGATGACCCAACCGACGATGCCACAACGAAAAGGACTTCTCACCCTTGGACTGGACAGTTGCGACAGACACATCCCCTCGAAAAAAATAAAGGCCACCACACTGCTCACCCGAACCAACCACCGTCCCCGAAGTGCGGTCCGAAACAACACAAAACGTATTAGTGAAATTGGCAGTACAGTTTAGTTGGTTCAACAACTGAAACAAGGAAATGAGGTTGCACTCTAAGCTGGGCACATATAGAACATCATGCAAAGTCACACGATTACTAAGAACCACGACTCCGGCCTTTTGAGCCGTAGTAAGAGTGCCATACGGGAGCTGCACGGGACGAGGCTCAATGTTCCGTATATAAACAAAGCACTCAAGGAAACCTGTCGTATGGTGAGTAGCTCCACAATCAAACATCCAAGTATTAAAACAAAAGTTACCCGACAATGATTCATTGGAAACGAAGTTTTTGGAATTCAGGTGGTTGACGACGGAGGTCCACTGTTCATTAGTAAAACCTGTAATGGCCCGGTCACGATCACCAACAATGATCGCATTTGCACGAACATAACTACTCGAGCCAGCACCGGTCGAGTCACCCGAACCAGAAATAACTATTGGACTAGTGCTGTTGGCCCGACCACCGCCGCGACCGGACCACCTGATTTTTCGCCCCGCTTCCAACCAGGCGAAAACCCATTCTTGGAGTAGCATATGCTTTCCTCGTAGCCGTTTCTGTGGCAATATGTACAAACAAGATCACGCCTCCCATCGATGTTAGTGTAGTGCCCCGAACGTCGACCGCTGCAACGAAGGAAGAATCGGCTCCGCTGGAGGCTTGTTGTACTAGATTTGACACCTGTGTCGGAACTGACTGAAGACCCGCCGACCACTGACCTACGAAATGCGCTGAAATTCCGGAATTATGCACGGCAGAGTCTATGACATGAAGATCTTGGAGTCGAACGCCTCCCTCTTGAGTATACATGTTTTTGTTTTTGGATCACTATATTTGATAGTTGCAAAAGTAGGTCACTAACTTTGTATGTCAAAATAATTTTGGGTCATGTTTTCAATTTTAGGTCACAAAGTATATATTTTTTTATTTCGGGTCACTATGTTTACAAAGTTAGTTACCAAATGAGTGACAAAAAATTGAAAAATGTATACATAGTGACCCAAAATAAAATATATATTCATAGTGACCTAAAATTGAAAACATGACCCAAAATTATTTTGACATACAGAGTTAGTGAGATACTTTTGCAATTATCGAACATAGCAACCCAAAAACGAAAGCATGTATACTTAGTGACCTAATCTTATAATTTTTCCGGTAGCTCGATCATTCACACGGAAACTCTATATAGCTTTGTGTTGACGGGACTTATTGATAAGAAGTTCGTGTTGGATATTGTGAATGCAAATTAATCTAAAAGGCACATTATGAAATGGTGCATGGATTAATTCCAAAAGGTACAATTGAAAAGGTATTTCTTTTGAAGAGATGTATGTACCTTTCTGTACTTGATGACCCTTGGGTCATTATAAATATGTTCCCCACATCATTGAAGTGAGTGGGAACAACGTTGCATTCATAGCATATTAGAAATCACGTCCTAGGTTCATAGTGCAAGAAAGAACCGAGTCTCGTAGTAAGATTCGCCGAAATACTTCGCTGAGTCGAAAGTGCTGCAATTACGAAGTTAGAAGTCGTTGTATCTTGGGGACGCTCGCCATTAAACCGATTGAGCACGTAATATCGGGGCGATAAGTCTTACGAACAGCGTACGTAGTACGTGCCTTAACTTATCCCGTTTGAGTCTGCATAAATTAGCCACCGACAAATACACCGACGCTACGTAGTGTCGGTGGCTAATTTATGCAGACTAAAACGGGATAAGTCGAGGCACGTACAACGTACGCTGTCCGTAAGACGTATCGCTCCGATATTACGTGCTCAACCGATTTAACGGCGAGCGTTTCCAAGATACAACGACTTCTAACTTCGGAATCGCAGCACTTTCGACTCAACGAAGTTTTTCGGCGAATCTTACTACGAGTCTCGGTTCTTTCTTGCACTATGATCCTAGGACGTGATTTCTAATATGCGATGAATGCAACGTTGTTCCCACTCAATTTAATGATGTGGGGAACATATTTATAATGACCCAAGGGTCATCAAGTACAGAAAGGTACATACATCTCTTCAAAAGAAATACCTTTTCAATTGTACCTTTTGGAATTAATCCATGCACCATTTCATAATGAGTCTTTTAGATTAATTTTCATTCACAATATCAAACAGTTCGCAAGGTTTTTGAGAACGAAATGCAGCGTGTTGGAGTTCGATGATCGTTGAATTTGTTTAGGAACAACTGTGAGAAAGAGGGTTTGTTAAGGAGGGTAATCACTGCTTCGAAAGGCTATTTTAAGTTTACAAGTCAATCATGTGATCAATTTTTTTGGGGCAAATAAACATGATAGTAATCCAATTCAACGTGGTTAAAACTGGAAACTCAACAGTTATGCTGGATAAAAAAGTAAGACTATGCAAGGTTATTATCTCAAGATAAAATTTGTAGAGCATTTTCTTATCTAAACACTGAATCCAGACTAAGATAGTACATCTTGACATATACCGTTCAATTTAATTTAAGCACTGTATTGGAATAGATTAATATTTTGTTTACCTACCAAGATAAAAGTAATACTATGTTAGGTTGTTGCTAATTTATCATTCTGACCTTGCCTTAATTAAAAAAATTTGATATTAAAAAAAATAATTCTTATGAATATTGAATAATATAAGACATATCATTTTGATCGCTATGAAAAAGAAAAATAAATTTGATATGCTTATTGTTTCCCTAGTTTTTGGTATAAAATTTTAGAAACGAGATTTTCGCAATCCAAAAATTTTCGAACTCTGATTTCAAAACGCGATTTTCGCAACTAATTTTCGCACCGCAACTTTTAAGATTTTCGAAACCCGACTTTCCACTCAAAGTTTTTCGAAATCAAATTTTTTATAAACTCTCAAACTTCGAAAATCCAAACTCTTTCACCCCAACAACCCTAGTTCGATAAACTCACGTCAAACGACAAAAACTAACTCTCAACTAAAATGAATACTATCGCTATGGAAAGTGACATTCGTCCACCCGTGCTTAGATGCGAGGAATACACCGTCTGGTAGAACAAGTTCCTTAATTTCTTGGAATCCGAGGACCAAGGGCTTGACATCCTCGTCTCCCTTAACGAAGGACCCGATTATTTCTGGACATCCATTCATGGCGATGCCACAACCAATCCTCCCGTAATCCCAAGCAGAGTCCGTAAAGCACCAGCTGAGTACACGGATGTTGACAAAGCAAGAGCTAAAGAAAACCTCCTAGTGAAGACCTACCTGCTCCAAGCCATCTCAAACGACATCTACATTTAGATCGACACTCTTTCCACCGCAAAAGATATGTGGGATGAGATAAATAGAATGATGCAAGGAACAAAGTTTGGAGTCAAGACCAAGATGGCAAACACGCTCGCTGCCAACGACACATTCATGGAAAAACCAGGGGAAGAGCTCAAAGAAATGTACAAAAGGTACATCATCCAAGTGAACAAAATGAAGAAGATCAACATCCATCGATCAAACTTGAGCTAAATTTTAAATTTCTCAACGCCCTTTTGCCAGAATGGAAGAAATTTGCGACCTTGATCCGACAGAACAAGGATATCGATGTAATCGACGTTTACAACGTCTTTGAGAGCCTCTCACAACATGCCGATGATACTAGTGAGATCGAGAACATCTCGAAACGGAAGGAAGTGGCCGACCCACTTGCCGTAGTAACTGACAACAGACCCAAGAGGAGCTCGAAATCCTCAAAAGAAAAGTCGATGAAGCTCCCTAGCTCCTCAAATGAAGACAACTCCAAATTCGAGTCCGAACCTGAGTTTAGAGAGTTTGAAAAGCAAATTGATGGAACAGAAATTCTTCCAAAAGAAGTCGTCGTCATCCTCTAACAAAGAAAGGACGTCTTCTAGCTCCCGAAATCCTCCGATAGCTTCTCAACTAGCCGAACACAAGAGTACCGCCGAACTCGTCAAATGCTACAATTGTGGCAAGCCAGAGCACTAGGCCATAGACTGCTACCTCCCAAAGAGGAAGGATGTGGACTACTACACCAGGAAGCTGCAATTGACCAAGCAAAGAAAAACTTGTGTAGCCCTGATGGCCAAGTTGGACCACTGGCTCGAGGTCACGCCGGACAGTGAGCCCTGATGGCCTTTTTCGAGGGAGCTGAGCCGGAGATGAAAGCAAGGACCCAGAGGTCTCAGACAAGGAGTAATAATGAACGTCAACTGGGATGTAGGTAGAATCTTTTGACTTTAATGTCTTTTTAGAACTACAACAAAAATATAAAGCGTTCCGTAAAGAACATAAAAACGATATTAGAAAAGATAGCTAATTATCATGTTAGCTAGTGCGCAAAAAGGTCACCGTCTTAGAAGCTAGTTTAGCTACATCTGAGGCGCTTTTGGCCATAAATCTCACTGCCTACGAGCAAACCATAGGATCCAACATAGATGACTCGTCAAATGTAACATCTCTGCTTATTACGAATTCGGGTGACTTGAGATCATGATTATATTGTCTATATCCTTTGACCCTTGAAGTATAACCGATAAAAATATACTTCTTAGCTCTAGGCTCTATCTTTTCCTCGTTTACGTACCGTTCGGACTTCCTAGTTTTGTTTTCGTTTTTCCAGGTCCAAGGATGTTGTCATCAAACGTTGGGGCAAGCGTCGCCAATGTCCTTGATGCTTTGGGAAAGGTCTTCCTTGATGAATGAGGGAGTTAACCTAACAGAGCCACTAAGGTATTCCGTTGTCAGTACATCGGAGTAGGTTTTCGATGTACGACCTGGACTTTCTTTGGCAGGACATTCGATCGGTCCTAGTGATACCGTTGTGAGACGTGTCACTACGGTCGTTGTTGCAGGTGCCCTTAGACCTGCTGAGGTAATAATCGGTCCGGGGCCACTTCGGCTTTTCGTTGACTTCACAGTCGAGACTAGCTCGAGAGGATAGCTTGTTGCCGCTGTTGACGTAAAGGCTGGAACGGAGGAACTTTCTTCCAATCCTCGAAAAAAATCCATAAATGGGGTCTATGAATGTTCTGTCTTTGTCACGATGACCAAGAGTGACGGATGTTTGTGTCCTAAAAAGTGGGAAAAATATGGAAACGATAGACAATGGAGCTAGCGTGGTCAATAAAGGGGCAATGGTCTAGGGCTATGAACCACTTGCTTCAATATCTCCCGCCTTCGATTGAGACAGTGATACCAGATGCAGGTCCCCTTGTGATGTTATTTAAACATCTTTCTGTTGGGAGGAAAATGACTGGCCAAGGATGGTTAGTGCGTGCCCTGTTGGACAAGATGCAGCATCTTCCAGCCGCGAGTCTAACACATTGACTCCTCTACTTAAGGGTTCGGTCATGTCTGTATCTAACGGCACAACAGAGGAAGCAGTTGGATCGTTGAATTGCTTTGGCGGGCCTCACGTTGTTGGTGCGACATTCTTTCATCGTCTGATTCTGTGTGTTCCTAAAACTTTTCGGCTGTTGGACTCGCATGACCCTCACTTTAGTTGGGCTGGCCCCTTGGTTAGGTTTAGCAGGGTCGGGCTGAACCATGGAGCGTTAACGATGTTGGTGAGTCTGTAAGAGATCACCGTGGAGTTTGTGGGATCGATGAGACTTAAAAGTTCTTTGTTGGCGTTGGATTCACCGGTGGCCCTTTTGAATTTGCCTTTGCCTTTTGGAAGTACTTTAATTTGGGAGCGGCATAAGTGTGAGCATTGGCCGTATCGAGATTTCAGGAGTAGTTCCCATGAAGTATCTGATGATGAGCGGAAACCACTTGAGGTACGGAGAGACCTTAGGTTTCTTCGGATTATCTCTTATGTTCATTTGATTGATCAGGTCGTTCCATATAAACTGGGCGTAGTCTATCTCTCGACTGAAGATTATGCCGTGAAAGATCCTTATCATGTTAGCATTGCGTTTCTCGAAGCCGGCATGCTAGGAAGACAAACATTTGTGTTCTAGTCCGGACTAGGTCCTCCATGTGTGCGGGATTCCACCCAATTGCAAAGCGGAGACCTACATCAGTGGGAGCGTGTATCCCATTCGGGATAGATCTTGGATTAGTTCAGCATCGGTAGGGAGTGGCTCGTATGTTGGCTATCCATGGAGACAAATGACTCACCGAATTATTATCTTCGTCAGCTTCACCGTCGTTGTGTGTATGGTGGCTTTGAAGTGAGCTCTGGAGTTCTGGTAACCTGCTTCATGGTGCCCCAAAACTATTGCAGGTAATCTTCAGCTACCTTGGTGGGGAGTGTGAAGGCACGCCATAACGGGTGGCGTCTGAGAATGGAGATTATAACTTCCTATGGACATTGGAATTCTTTGATGTTCAGCTCAAAGTTGTTTTCCTTAATGAACAAACATTTCTCCCTTAAATATATACTTGATGTTGTTGCCATATAAGCTGAAATTAGGACAGAAATCATTAGTTAGTGTAAGAATGTTTATGCCCGATGTGTATATTGGAGTTGTGTAACTTAGTTGTATAGGTTTGTTGAAATCTTCTAAAAATTTTCTTAAGCCCCACTTTTCGATATAGGTTGGCATCGAATAAGTTCGCGGCATTAGAGTTAACATAAAGTTTTCTAAGTTATGTTTTTGGTATAATGCTCTTTGCGGCATTAGTTGTTTTCGATATATAGATTGCCACAAAATTTCTGTAAGTAAAAGTTTTCGCTAAAAGTTTTCGTGCAGAGCTTTTCAATATTGATATGGTTCGCAAACTTAAAGTATTGAGAAGTGGCTTGCCGAAAATTTGTCAGTGTGGGTTCGTGATACGAGACATTTGATATCAATACGTGTTCAATATGCGTAAGGTTTTCGATATAATGACAATTAATATGTATAGCTTTTTGATACACTGTATCGAAAATTTAAGTTTCGATAAACCCAGTTATCAACACGGGCTTTTTCGGTGTGAGGTTTGTTTATAAAGAGTTTTCGATGCGAAGAGTTTTCTATACAAGTACTTTTCGATACAAGTTTTGAAAAGTCAGGTTTTCGAGAAACATTATTTGCGAGACGAAAACTTTTCGTATGCGTAGGTTCTCGATAAAGCGGGTTATCGAAACCTGAGGTTTTCTATACTAAAACGTTTCTGTAAATCCACTTTTCGATACCTTAGGTTTCGATACGGAACTCTTCGCTATCATACCGAAAACCTAAATCGCGATTTTTACTTCAAAACTTATCAAAAAACATGAAAATTTATCGAAAATCCTTCCCACAAAAATCAAATTAGAGCCTAAACTGGACCGATAATACCGTACTCGATTATCCTCAAATCACTTATAGTTAAAAATCCACATCAAAAAGTTTTCAAAGCTTGCAATAATCGATTTGAATGTCAAAACCCTGGAAATCATGATTTATTAGAAAAAGATAGTAGGGGGGAAACATGAAATATGTCGAAATTGACCAATTACACATCCGATCAGTTGATTTTGTGGAGGATTTGTCGAAGGGTTTTTTGAAAATATTTCGGCGCTCGTGTGTTTTTCGCGAAGAAATAGAGAGAGAGAGAGAGAGAGAAGCTTTCGATATTGTTTTCGATAAAGAGTGTAGAGTGAAGTGTGTTGTGAAAAGTAAGTATTATCGAAAACATTTGGGTATTAAGTGAAGAGTAAAGTATAAAATTAAATTATAATGAAATAAATAAACTAAAATAATCTATATAAATATATAAATATATAATATACATATATAAATATGACATATATTTTTTTGTTGGAGTTTTTCGTTTAGTCTTATATCACATGAAATATAAAGTTAAATAAAATAAAATACTTACTTATTAATATCTCTACTTCCCCTCATACATTTGATAAGTGCTCCTCGAAACATGTAAAATTGGTCCCTCCTGATTTATGCTCATGTAAATAAAAATCATAATATAAAAGATTTGTGAGACACAATCCATAAGGAATCGAGGTTCATCTTGCCTAACTTGAAAACAAGAAAATGGAAGCACATCTCAATTGTGCCTTTTTCCACATGACCATTTATAAAACGATACCTAAAATCTATGTATTCATGCATGAATGGTGTTAATGATTCCGGGCTATGCCACTCTCTGAGTCAATATATATGGGTGCTTTAGTTAAAGCAAACCCATACCGCATCCAGACCCCATTGAAGACGCTCGCTTACTCTGATCGAAAAGCAAGGAGTAGGAAACACTCCTTACGCAATCAATCTCCTCCAACAGACAACACCTGTGACACCTCCGATAACTTCGACTTGGATTCCATTTCTTTCGGAGGAGTTTGTGAAAGTGCTTTTTTCGGATAGGTAGCCGCCTGATAGAGGCAGGGGCCACCACCGTTCTTGTCCGTCTGGCCTGGGAACCCGTCTTTGGAAGTCATAGAAAAATTCGTTCTTTCTAGTTTCGGACTTTGCCAGATGTCCAATCTTCTACAATGCTCATAGAATTTGATAATAGCAGATGGCGGCAACGACGTACTCCGCCTCGGCAGTGGAGGTTGATATGCAATTTTGCTTCTCGGGTACTAACATACTAGTTTGTCACCCAAGTAGTGCGCGCCAACGGAGGTGTTTTTCCTGTCTATCCCTACTCCCTACAGAATCCGCATCAGTGTGAACAACTATTAGAACCAGAATTTATAGGATACCATAGTATGAGATTTGGCATCCCTTGTGATATCTCTTGATTCTCTCGAAAGCGAGGACACATGCATGTGGAGCAGCAGGCTGATGATTCCTCCATGTTGAGGTGAGATAGAGCCGATGAGCCCTTTGTCTAACTTTCGGTGAGATAGAGCAGCAAGCCGATGATTCCTCTATAAGTGGTTGTGTTGACTGATTTTCCAGCAGAGTCGGAGTCAAGCTTACAAGTAGTCTCCATTTGTGTGCTCATCAGCGTGCAATTCTCCATGTTGTACTTCTTCAAGATGTTTGGATGCACTTGGATTGACTTATGAAGATTCTGTTTAGAAGTTGCTTGGCTTCTAATCCGAGGAAAAAATTAAGCCCTCACATCATGATCCGCGAACGTCTTGCACAACTTGGGATTGGTAGATCCGACGATGATATTATCGACGTATATCTGATTCAGCAGAATATCTATCCACACCTTTTGATGAAGAGAGTGGTGTCAATTTTTCCTTTCGTGAAGCCCGACTTGACTAGTAACTCTGAGCTGTCAGACCAAGCTCGAGGTGTTTTTTAGTCTGTAGAGAGTCTTGTCTAAGCAATAGGCGTAGTCAGGGTGAGAGTCACTCACGAATCCTTCAGGGCAAGCCACAAAAATATATTCTTTCAAAACACCATTACGGAAGGCATTTTTACGTCCATTTGGTAGATCGTGACGTCCTTGTGTGCTGCATAGGCGAGAAGAGACGTATGGCTTCAATTCTTGCAACACGGGCAAAAGTCTCGTTGTAGTTTATGCCTTTTGCTGATTGTAGCCTTTAGCCACTAGTCTCGCCTTGTTCCTAATTATGATACCCTCTTAATCTTTCTTGTTCATGAAGACCCACTTAGTACCCATAATGCTCTTGCCTTTGGGTCTTGAAACTAGGTTCTATACGGTGAGTCTCTCGAATTGATGGAGTTCCTCTTGCATTGACTTAATCCAATCGGGTTTGGCTAATGCCTCTGTTACTTTAGTTTGCCCATTTTGGCTTAAGAAGCAGGCATATAGACTCTCGTTGACCGTTGAGGATCATGTGCTCATGCCTTGATATGGATCTCCTATTATTTGATTTTTTGGATAAACTCGTGTTCAGTTTTCCTCATGAGGAATAGGTTATACAGCGTTGTCGTTATTTTTTGGGTCTACGAACTCTATGTCAGTAGAAGTGGAGATCTCTATGCGGAAATTTACTTCATGTTCTTCAGTTACTACATCTTCTTCGTTTCCAGTGAACTCATTTAGAGGAGTTGGTCCTTCATTGGCCACGGTTGGTTGTTCTACGTGTGGTTCCAATGCGTCACTACAGGGAGTGGTTTGTGGAAGGGTTGTTGTTCGACGATGACTCGCGTAGAAGTGTTCGAATTGAGATTCTAGGTCATCTTTGTTGTTTGTCTCGTAGTTGGCGTCCATTCCACGTGTATAGAACTTTGTTAATCTTTTGTCAACGCACCAATTAATCCGATTTCTGGACTAACGTGTACAGAGTCATTTTGCTGAATGTTACGTTTACGCTTTCCATGACTAGTCTCCTTTTCTTGAGGTAGACTCGATACGCTTTTGATGTCGCAGAATACCCTATAAGTACCGCTTCAAAAGCTTTAGGATCGAATTTGCTTCGATCTTCTCTATCGTTAGCGACGAAGCATTCACACCCGAAAACTCTAAAGCAAATTCGTGCAAAGAGTTGTAATCCAATTCGTGCGAAGAGTCATCGGGTCGTTGAGTCCCGTTGTTTGTGCGAATCACTTGG
The DNA here is from genome assembly GCA_004919715.1 of Linderniella brevidens. Taxonomy (NCBI): domain Eukaryota; kingdom Viridiplantae; phylum Streptophyta; class Magnoliopsida; order Lamiales; family Linderniaceae; genus Linderniella; species Linderniella brevidens. The sequence continues at coordinate 3,372,398 of SWDC01000149.1, read as the reverse complement.
GTGACTCCACTACATATTCGGTTGTCTCATCCTTCGTTCGGAGGAATCTTGTCCACGTGTAGCGAGAGAAGTCGTCTACGATCACACCACATTTTAGTCGAAGAAGAGACATCGGTACGCTCTTTTAGTTGTCGCGAGAGATGTCATCTACGATCACAAGGAATCTTTCTCTGAACTCACATCGGGACACAGAGATCCATGTGAAGAAGCTCAAATGGCCGAAGAAAGAGAGGTTATCTGCTTCGTTTTGTGGGACGCTCTTTTCATCTTCCCTAATTCACAAGCAGTGGACACAACCGTAGAAGGTAGTGCGGTGTCTGTAGTCCGGAACAACCGTAGAAGGTAGTGCGGTGTCTGTAGTCCGGAACAACCGTTGATGCCAAAGGCTACTATGTTGCAAGGAGGCCTTAGTCAACATGCACACAGCCGCAGAAGGTCGACGGTCTTCAGATTGATAATGTAGAAATTGGATTTCATGAACCCGAATTCTTTTCCACTCTCGTCACTCACACTACACCCTTCAGCTTGGAAGTTGACGTTCGACATAGGAGACATCCTTAATCGCGAGGTTGTCATGGATAAGTTCACCGTATCTTAAAATCGATGTGAATTGATCGTTCCCGAAATTCTTTTCTCAGTGTCGTTTCTCATAAATTCTTTTTCTTCCAGTCACGTGTGTGGAGCGACCAAAATCGAGGTACAACACATGATGGATCTGCAAAACTAATAAGGAGACTTAGGTACCCATTTAAGGATGGGTCCCCCATATCTTTTTAGTTCCGACTTAGGAACCCATATCTTTCTAGTTCCGAGAGACTAACATGATTTAGTGCTCGATGCAAATTCTAGTATGGTCTCCCAAATTTGTCTAGTACTTAGCGACTTGACTCTAGGACTAGTGTGCTTTGACTCAGTCGGTGTACGTTGCTTTTTCTTAGTAGTTTTTGTAAACGATTTAATTGACGAACGTACATCCTTTTGTTTTTTCAAGCATTTTGTTTCCTACTTCGGGAATTAGTATAATTTGAATCATAAGAAATATTATAGGAATTGAAATGCTTAACATCCTCAGGAGCTAAAAACATAGAAGAGAAAAAAGAACAACGGTCAGCAATACATGAAGAAAATTTTCCACATGCATTCAATCTAAGCTTCGATAAGGAAAGAAAAGACAAGGGTAGCTTCTTCATTTTAGAAAAAAGATTAGCCTCCTCCTTTCGAGTCCTTCTCGTTTTCTACTTACCCTTACTTAGGTTTGTGCCTGTGGTCACATGTGAAGACGAGTTAGTCAAATAACTTTTGTGAAGTCAAATTTCTTTTCTATTTTTCTAACTAAAAAATGAGATTCTTTTTTAGGTTTGACTAGAGGTACATGCTGTGAGGTCGAAGCTTTGCTTGTGTCGGGGCCTTTTCGAGAGAAGAGATTTTGTTAGAAGCTTCTCTTTTTCCGCTAGAAAATACTTTCTTTAAGACTATGGATTAGCGTAAATATGCAATTTAACGGATTATCGCTGGAATGTATTTACTAGAAGTACTAGGTTATTCTTTGATAGAAGATTCTTCCCTGACAGTCGTGGCGGCTTAGATTGAGGGAGTGGAGATTGGTTGATAGTCCATATATAGAGAGATTCCCCTAATCTTATAGCTATCATTCAATTCTGCATAGTCAAACGAGACTCCAGCCCAGCCTTTTCGTCTCACTTTTTCTCCTCAAGAGTATGTATTTTCGATGCTCATGTTAAGAGCATTAGATGAGATAGGTCTAAGCCTAAAGATCTAAAATCATAAAGTGGTAGTGGCGTTTTCTTAAGCACCTGATGAGGTTGCTTAAAACCCAAGCCTTCGCGGGGATTATAAAATCTCGTGTCCTCATGTTGGTTTAAGAAAATGGTTTGGTTTGTTAGACCTCTCTTCGTAAGAATATCCTCTAGGCTTTTAATTCCAGAGTATAATTTCTTAAGTTCCTCAAAATGAAAATTGTAGTCATTTAAGTATCTAGTGTTCTCAAGTTCACTGGCGTTCAAGCTACTTGTTCGTTCTTGAACTTGTGCTTTGAACTTTTCTACCTAAGCTTCACGACTTGTAATTCTTTATTTTGTGATATCTAATTTGCACATGATAATGCCTTTTTCTTCTAACTTTCTAACAGAGCATTTATGATTATTGTTTAACCTAGATTCTAAGTCGTTTATAGTCATGTCGTGATATATAGAGGTACTTTGTTCCTGTTATAGGCAGCTCGACTATTGGTCAAAGCCCACACCCTAGCTTCAAAAGTTGCTAGGTTGAGTTCTAAAGTGGTGACCTTTTTCTTGAGAGTTAGCTAATAGTGTTTTAAGTCTATAATTTTCAAGTAGGGCCTTCTTAATACGGATTGATTATTAGTTAATTTTTTTCTAAATTTCTAACAGTTTTAGGATCATTACGGAAAGATGCAAATCTCTGTTGTAGTTCAAGTAATTGTCAAAGGATTCTACCTCCAATTTTGGTGACGATGCCTCTCCGTCGTTGTTGGTAATCTCCGACCACTCGTCATCCGAGTCAACTCCGTCAACGTCAGCCGTCATGGAGAAGTTCTTTGGCTTGCTTTCCGACGTGTCTTCTAGCTAGTATTCCTGCTCCGCCATTAATGCTACTCCAGCTTATTTCTGTTTGGAAAGATGGAGCTTCTTATTGTTGTAGCTAGCGTCCTTCTTGGGGAGAAAACAATCTCTTTCGCTCTGTCCGAGATTGCCACAATTGTAGCACTTGATTGGTTCGGGGACACCCTTGGGCTTCGACTGCTGTGGAGGTTCTGGGAGTTATCTGGAGCTGGATGAGGTCCTTTGTCTATTGGGAGAGGATTGCAATTCTTCTTGAAGATCTTCTTACTCATCATATTTTTCATCAACGCTATTGCATCTAAGCTCTCTCATTTTGAGATCAGATTCGCAATCCGAGATATCTTTGTTTGATGAGCTCGAGGTTTCACTGACTTCTCTTTGTACAATTTCGTGCCCCTCTTGAGCTTTTTGTCGGTTACTAAAGCGAGTGGATCCGCCACCGCATTTCCATTGGATTCAGCAGCCATCTCGTTGATGTCTTCGTGTGTTGTGTGATGAAAGAGTGGATGTCCATCTCATCGAGATCCTTGATCCGCTGATCTGAGTAGCGATCTTCTTCCATTCAGGAAGCCGAGAAGGGAGGAATCGGATGTTGATCTTCTATTCATCTTGAAGATGTTCATCTTCCTCATTTCGGTAATTAGGGTCAAGAATCTGTGATACGTCTCCCCGATATCATCACCCTTCTTGGGCTTGAACAAGTCATAAGCGGTTAATGTGTTCACTTTCTTGACCTTGATTTCGACCTCAGTTCCATGCATCATCTTGTAGATCTCATCCCACATCTTTCTAGAAGTGAACATATTGTCGATTTGTACGTAGATGTCGTTGGCGATGGTTTGCACGAGATATGTCTTAACAGTGAGGTCTGCTTTAGCTCCCAGCTTTTCGGGATGGTGTATTATGCATGTGTTTTGAGTACTCTGGCCGGGAGTATTTGGGAATTGTTCGTAGGATCTCCGAGAACAGTCATCCGGAACTTTGCTGGTCCTTCATTTAAGGAGGATAGCATGTCAGCTCCTAGGTGCTTCATTTCCAGAAAGTTGAGGAATCTATTCCTCCAGACCATGTACTCGTCGCGTCAAAGCACTGGTGGGAGGATATCGTTTCCCAATGAAAGAGCATCAATCGTTGAAGGCTGGATTTGATAAAGTGACGTGTTTGATTGAACTTAGTGAGTTTGAGAAGTGAGAGGGATTTTGGATACACAAAGTTTAAGTGTATCGAAAAGTTTTTGTTTCAAAAAGTTTTGATACCGAAAAGATTAAATGTCGAAAAGATAGTATATGGAAATGTGTGGTACCGAAAACCTTGTATCAAAAATCTTGAAGTGCAAAAAGTGTGTATCGAAAATGGAGTTTGTCGAAAAGTTTGATGTTATCGCGAAATGTATATTGAAAAGTTTAAGTTACCGAAAAAATTGTTTATCGAAGACCTATGGATGTATATCGAAAATAGTGTATCAAAAACTTTTTGAGTGTATACGGAAAATAGTGGCTAACCAAAACACCGTATACTGAAAACAGTGACTACCAAAAACAATATATACCAAAAACAGTAACTACCTAAAACGTTTCTGTCGAAAACTTCTTTTCGATAAGCTTTTCGATATTTATATAAAAAATACAGAAAAGTCTGTATTACGATATTTGCAAGAAAACACTCAAACTTGATAGAAAATTCTTGATAATCACACAGAAGTTAACGAAAGCAGTTTCCAACACATAAAGAGTTGCAGAATAAGCAAAATAAGCTCAAAAACTGGAAAATGTGAAGAACACCATGTCGACGTGAAAAATAACAATTAAATAACCAAAAACGTTTGCGAATCCAGCGAAAACAGGTTCACTAAATCACCCTAGGCTCTAATACCAATTGTAGGTTCCATTGCACCTAACGATCGACGAGTTTGGTGATGTGTAGGTTGATATTTTGTGACTACCTTAAGTGTTCGTTTGATTGGAGGGGTTGGTTTAGATGGTATTAGTTTAAGTATTGTTAATATAATGGGGGGGGGTATGAGCTTTTTTGGGTGTTTGACTGATGTGATTAAGTAATGATGTCCAATATATTTGGTAGATGAGTTTAGACGATATTAGGTTTAAGTAAATAAAATTACAATTTTATCCCTTCAATTAAAAATACGGTGTGAGGAGAGAGAGAGAAGGGAAGAGAAGAGATGAGGACAATAAGCGGAGAGACAGGGAGAGAGACAGAGAGGGGGGGGGGGGGGGAAGACGAGAGAGAGAGCGGGGAGAAGAAGAGAGAGAGGGGGGGCGGAGAGAGAGACGGGGAGACTATTTTTTTAAAAATGGAATAAAAAAGATAAGTAATATTTAAAATAAAATGATAATTTTGTCCAAAAGGGGTGAGATTAGCTAAAGGGAAGGTGATGATTGCTTTAAATAGTACCTTATAAGGGGTATTAAGAGGGTATTAACTAAACATCCCCTTTAAATAAATCATCTAACCAAACACCACTTTAGCTAATCCTAACTCTCCTAATCCCTAATATTCCAAACCAAACACACTCTAAGTGTGTGTATCTGTGTGTCAGAATTGCTTAAGGGTTTAACAAGACGACTTAAATCACAATATGGATTCGCACTTAGAAATGTGTTAGGGTATAGTATATATACCACATAGTTTGTTATATTATACTAAAGCCCATGTTTGACGGGACCTTTGTTTATCGCTCCCACCGCATACAGACTGATATTTTATCCTCATTATACCACGACTAGCCTTCCCAGCGTACTTTGTCCTCACTCGCACACATCCTGGGAAAACTTCCCAGAGGATCACCCATCCCAGTGCTACTTCACGTTAAGCACGCTTAACTTTGAAGTTCGTATACGTTTCTTTGACTAGCCTGTGGTATGACTAGCACTTATCAAGTCTCTTATACGAATCTTTAACAACTATCATTTTGGTGTGAAACCAGTTTTTTCAGGTTCCCCTTCACGTAGAAGACTTCCAGGAGCTGCTCATTGTCCGTGCACTTTGGCACCGGCGATCACTCCCTGCCCTCATCGGCCCCGAGTGTCACACGCCCACCAGCTTTAGCGTGGTTCGTCCCCGAACCACCCCGTACTGTGAGTGGATTGGGAGTGTTTTTTTTTTCTGCCTCACCGGTGTGGGACTCCTCAGCATTGCTATTTAGGAGGTGGGTTTAAGAGTCGTAGATTTACCCAGATATAGGGAACGTTACACCCATACCTAAAATTCCACCAACCCCCCCTAACGGTGCAGTCCCCTAGCTCTGATACCAACAGTATAGCCTAGTTTATCCAACTAACAAATATTAAAGCGATTTTACCACGTTTGAATCGAAAGAACTTAACTTAGGCGTTGGTGCTTGTGTTCTTGAGAGGCGTTTGGTTCATTCTCTCTCTATAATGATATTCCTATATTAGCTTAACATAGAAGACACACCTTAGTGTGTATTAGGGTTTTAGTATTTATACCACACAATTGGTATATAATACTTGGTCCTAACTAGCCCAATTACACTAAAAGACTTATTAAGACTAAGATATATAATTAATTGAACACAATAAAATAATCCTCACAATCTGCCCCTTTGTGTTCAATTTGCAATTCAGCGCTTGTTATCTTGGTCTTGTACAAAAATGTGTCTTGAGTCCTTGAAGAACATGTATGAGCCTATGCGTCGACGGACGCATACTTGTGCGTGTTCTTCTTTAAGTATCTCCTCCTTTTGCCGTATCCTGTGATCTCTTCTTTATGATATCTTTAAGTGCACCTTTCTTGACCTTATCTTCTCGACACCATATCTTCCTACTTATCTTCTTTGAAGCTTGTCTCGAAAATGCCGGAAGGTATTTGAAGTTTCTTGTCGGATCTAGGAGTATCTCTCCCTTCGATAGTGGAACAACTCCCCTACTTTTTTTCATCCTTGGGTTTGGATTGGGGATTTCTATTTGAAATTTGGAGAGGCACACACGAGGCGGCAGCTTCGTCCTTGAAGATCGTGGTGTGCTTGATTCTTCGACGATGCTTGAGATTTTAGCATTCCTAATCAATCTTGCACTTTCGTCGTGGTATTGCTCTCATTTTCGTTAGTACTACTCACCCTCATGATGATCGAGTTGGCGAGATTGTCATGGCGATGGATCAAAATGGGGCTTTGTCTTTGGCAAGAAGATCACGTCGTCATGTCAAGGAGATGGAGTTGGTAGACATGGTAGGAACTCAGGTTCGGTAATAACCCGATGGAGCCACAAAGGCGATACATCATTTAAGAGGCTTGGGTCATGAAGACTTCCCGTTAAGATCAATCTAGGAGCTTTGCTCGTAGATAATGGCTGAAATCGTTGTTGTTTTAAAGTTACAACGACAGAAATTCCTTCCGATCACAAATATCAAGTGTTTTAAACATTTATGTGTCCGAGAAATTTCAAAACCCGAGTTCCTACGATACCTACTAACCCCTTCCTCTTGTCACGACGACGCAATCATCTTGCCAAATTAACGCCACATTTGGACTTATCGCCATGATGATGTCCCCCAAAATCGATCTTCATGTGGGGGAGTAGTACTGAAGAAAATAAAGAAAATGGGAGCAATACCACAACGAAAGTGAAAGATTTATCAGAAACGTTAAATCCTTAAGTGTCGTCGATTCAAGCAAACGTCGCGTGCTTTAAAGACCAAAATTGCCGCTCCTGTACGCCTCTCCATAATTCAAATTGAATTCCCCAATCCTAACACAAGGTTGAACTAAAGTAGGAGTTTCGTCACTATCAAAGGGAGAGATGGAACACAAAAAGAGGAGATTCTCCGAAATAGTTTGAACAGAATTGGAGAAGTTCTTCAAGATCCGACAAGCACCCCCGATTGCAAGTGAGGGTCCTCCACGGCTGACCGAGAACTCATTATAAGTCGGACTAGCCCTATAGGATCAAGAGTCAATGTGTTCGACTCCCGAGTAGAAGTCGCCACATCAAGTCCATTGGCGCACTCCTCACCTATACCCGGCCATTCATCCGTCTCCCAACAGACGGATGTCTCACTCCATCCACAAGGGGACCCACATCTGCTATCACCACCCCACTCCGAGGTGGGAGATATTGAAACAGGTGGTTCACAACCCCTGACCACCGCCCACTCCTTGTTCCCATTAGGTCATCTGTCCCCTTTATCTGTATTGTTTCCACCCTTTAGGACACATGCACCTATCACCCTAGGTCTTCGTGACCTAACTGGAACCTCCATAGACGCATCCATCATGGATGTTGTTCGAGAATTAGATGGAAGTCCCACCGCTGGAACATCAACTCCAACATCGGTAACGGGCCATTCGTTCGACCCTCATACGAGCAAGATGTCAACGGGAAGCCTAAGTGGCCCCGGTAAGGTGATTACCCCCGCATGTCTATGTTAACCTGCTACAACAACCGTAGTGACACGTCCCCCAATAGTGTCACTACGATCGGTTGTAAGTCCTGCCAAAGTAAGTGCAGGCCACGCATCGGTATAGTAACTTATTCCGATGTCGTGACAACGGAATGCCTTAGTGGCTCGGTAGGTTATCTCCACTGTACGTCACGAAGGACACCTTGTCCCAAACCGTTCAAGAAGATCATCGGCGCAATTATCCCTTCTCTCGAAGAGAACCTCTTGGGACAAATGCGTTTGATGATAGAACATGCCTTACGGGACAAGGGCAAAGCTCTTATGACGGATACCACTCCACCACCACCTCCGCCACTATCAACACCACCTCTGCCATCACCACAACCACCGCCATCAACTTCTGCACCACCATCATCCTCAGCCCCACCCTCATCATCCTAACCTCAACTGGACACAACCCTCCTAAATCCTTTCACCGTACCCTTCGACTACCTATTACAGAAATTCCGGAGGGGTTTGTTGCTGATTTTCGTAGGCCAGGTTTGGATGTACTCGATTTGGGACATAATTTCTCTGACCTTGATAGTTCCCCACATAATCGACTTGCTCCGTTGAGATGGTTGCCGGACGTTGGGATACGTTAGCCCTCCACCGCATGTAGTGCATGACGGGATATACGTCGAGTATGGCTGGGGGAGTGCAGCAACGGGAGTCATTGGGACAGCCTGTAGTTGTACAACATTAACGGCTTGCTTCACCACTAGAGTGGGTAAGAATGCGTTCATCAACGTCTGCATTTTAAGTCCATTTGACGTGACTTGTTGTTGGAGTGCGTCGAACTTGGCATTGATCGCGGTGGTCTTGCTAACGTCGTACACTCATGGTGGTTTGCCTCTGTTACTCGAACTCCATCGTCGAACACTATTCGAGTTGTAGTCTTCTATTAAATTCCACTCCTCCGTCGCACTAAGGTTGCATAGACCTCCATTACGCCCCATCTAGCAGTTCTACGGTGTTATCGTTCAAAGATTCGTGAAATCTCTGAATCTACTCGCTCTTCGTCATCCCGTGCTAAGGGAACCGGTTCGAGAGAGTCGTGAACCGTGTCCATACATCGTACAAGTTCTCCCCTTCCTTTTGCTTGAACGAGGTAAGGTCATCATCAATTTCATCGCCTTCGATGGTGGGAATTAGTGGGTGATGAGTGTAGAGTGCATCTCATCCCAAGTGATGATAGATCCTTCGGGTAGTAGATTGTACCACTCCTTCACGTTAACCCTCAAAGAGAATAGGAAAAGATGAAGTCGAATGGCCTCAGCGGTGGCACCTTGCACTCTTATCGTATCCGTGACAGAATGAAAATATCTAATATGTCTGAAAGCATCCTCGTCAGCGAGTCCGTCGTACTGAGAATTTGTCTGAAGCATTTGAAGCCAATGATGCTTGAGCTCACAGTTTTTGGGAACTTGAGGAAGAACTATCGCTAAACCGGTTGTGCCCAAGGTGTTATTTCTCCACATCTCGCTCACCGGGGGCTCTCTTTCGACTAATGACATCTCGTTGTTATTTTGATTAGTCATCTCGATTATGCCTTCAGTGTTTTCTGCGATTTTTTGTTTTTTCCAGTTGTGTCTACAACTTCTTTCAATCTCTGGGTCAACTTCAAGTATTGGTAGTGAGGGTTTATAACGGGTCATGCACCAAAGCGTGCGTACCTAGACAAAGAGAAAGACAAGTAAGCTTAGAAAATAGAAATACATAATAATAATAATAATAATAATAATCATAATAATAATAGTAATAATAATAATAATAATAATCATAATAATAATAATAATAAATATAGCTAGAATAATGAACCAAAGTCTTCCTAATTTCTATAGTTCCCGGCAACGGCGCCACTTGATGGGAAAGTAATAATATTTATAAAACGAATAATCTACAAACTATTCTACCCTCAATAGGCAAGTGCACCTATCGAAAGTAGTATAAGCGGTGAATATTCGAGTATCGAACTCAAATGAACTATGCAATTAAGAAAACCGTTGGTTAAATATTATAGTAAAAATGATTGATTTGTTGTACGAAAGCGTAAATAACAAATTAATTAATATTACGAAATAAACGACAAAGACGACTTCATGAAAACAAGTTTATTTGAGACTTTGAATCTCCCTAGCTCGATCGAAATCGCTAAACATACCCTTATGAAGATTTTACTAATTACTAGACCGTGATAATTCCTTAATCATGCGTACGAATTCATGTAACCGGACGTAACTTTCCTAATCACATAAACATGGAAACAACTAATCCTACAAAATTAATAGTCGGGCAAGCTTCCCTCACTATAATTCATAGAATCACATTAACACACGATGAATTCCACTATTAATTTGACTCTAATCTGGCGGGGTAGTTCAACCTATTTCTAACGTTGAATTTTATTTCGTTCGCTTACGAGAAGTCTAATCGTTCGCACCTCTTTCGAGCGTAGCTTACGATTTCCATGAATTTATCTTAAATTACATAGACATAATTAAGAAAAATAAATGACTCCGATTACATAGACATAACCGAAACCGAACATAGTTCGTAAACGAATCATAATATTAATTAAAAAGACGATAAAATATTCAAAGTATAGATTCAATCTTGCTAGGGTTCATCTAATCTCAAATAAAACGGGATTTAGCTACTCATGTGAAAAGAAAAAACAACGAAGAACGAAAATAACGATAGAGAAAACATAATCTCCCCTACGTTTCGGCTTCGGATTGATCTCCGCGTTCTTCGCTTGATTGATCTTGAACGTTGCCTTTTTCTCGTGTCTAGAAATCACCAAGAGGGTGTTTCTAGGGTTGCTTTTCGTTCTTTCTCCCCTTTTTTTGTCCTTTAGGGTTGGTATTTATACTTGGCATGATATCTCCGCTTAATGGGCCAAAATTCGGAAGATCTAGCTTAACTCGACGGTTTTCACGGCCTCGTAAGTATTCTTCGAGGCCGTGAAAGAATCGGGGTCGGATTCTACACTTTCTGATATTTCTTCACAGCTTGTCCTCGATTGTTCATGGCGATGACTGATTCCAGCTTGATGAATGGAGGTTGTTGATTCTTCGTCACGGCCTATACTCCATTTTTCATGGCCATGAAAAGATCCCAGCAACTACATCTAGCTTCTTGCTGCTTCTTCACAACTTCTACTCTATTTTTCTTGGCCACGATCTAGCAACTAAATTTGCTCATTTTTGTCCGTTTCCGTTCGGTTTATTTCCATATCGTTTTGAAGTTCTACAAAAACGTAAACACGAGTAAACACACTAATAATCATACAAAACGACTCCAATATTCTCGAGAATGACTTACTTATAATAGAGATAAACGTACAAAAATACGTTTATCAAACCTTGTTAGGATTATTTTATTGTGTTCAATGTATTATTTTATCTTAGTCTTGTAATTAATTTAGCGAACTAGGCTTTAATTTAATTAGAGGCTAGTGAGCTATTAAATGTAACTGGGCTTACAAAAGCCCAAGGTATTATATACCAACTTGTGGTATAAATACCAAAAACCCTCACACATAGTGTGTGTGTGAAGAGATTAGTCATATTACAAGAGAATTCCCAAAGCTATCAAAGTCTCCCACGCCCATCCCACGACGAATCAATACTTCCGAGCTTTAATCGTGGTAAATCGTCTTTAATCTTAAACGTAGTTGGATGCGTAGGAATAACAAGTGGTATCAGAGCCAAACACGTTTGGATTTGATCAAATTTTCTGAAATTTTTGGTGTTTTTCATGTGATAAACTCGAAAATATTTAGGTCTTGGTCTTGAGATTTTTCAGTCTATGTTGCTGATTTTGCTTGATTAAGATCAACATTTAGTTTTTTTTCGAGTGTTTTTGAGTGATTACCCATCAATTTTCAGTTGATTTGAGTGAGTTTTGGGGAGAAATCGCGCATGAAATTTGATTCTAGAACAGTGTTCATCTGCCCGAAGATTGTTCATCAGCCCGAAAATTGATTCATCTCGCCGAATTTCGATCGAAATTCGCCAGAATTTGAGACAATTTTCATTAGATAGCTGGCCGAATTTGGATATTGAATTTCTATCGCCGAAATTGGTTAATCCAATTTCAAAATTCTCGCCGAATTTCAATTAAGTTACCCGAATTTTGAATTCCTGATTTTGAATCAAATTTTACAATTTCGGCGAACTTCTACTACCCGAATTTGGCAAATTTTCGGGCAAAATTACAAAATTTGCCCAATTGTGGAAAACTCGGCGAATTACTACTGTTCAAATCAAATTCGACGAATTTCTACTAATACCCGAATTTCATAATTTCGTGACCAATTTAATTTGAGTCCCCCGAATTTGTGAAATTTGGCGAAACTGAAATCGAATTTCTACCCGAATTTAGACTAAGCGAAATATTTCCATCCGAGTTTCACTATAACCCACCCTTTGAAATTACCCTTAACATTTTCGACCACCTAAAATTTTCGGCCACCCCTTAAAAAAAAAAAAAAAAAAAAAAAAAAAGGACTTTCGAAAATTTTTTTTAAAATAAATTTTTTCGGGCCCAAAATTTTAGGTATAGAAAACGCTTTTGTTAATTTTCCAAAGGCAAATCCACTTTACGTGTCAACGATCACGTATCCAACAATCTATTTAGGACATTTTTGGCAAATTTTAGAAAAAGTTTTGGTAACTCTCAAATTTTCGAAATCTAATTTTTTTTCGAAATTTCACGCTATCTTTTGACAAAACCAAACTTTTTGGAACAAAAGTTTCAAGAGCCATTTCTTTCAGAAAATAATTAATTTTAAAATTAATACTTAATTATGGATGCTCAAGCTAAAGAAATTGAGGAATTTAATCGATGTCGTTTTGAACTCAAAGCAACTGAGTGGAATGTCGTCACAGAACAATATGAGGTTATCCTAGCAATCTGCAATAAATGGTACACTAGAACTATCCCTTTAAAGACAATTATTGCGAAGCTAGTCGACCAAGATTCCTTTTCAGCGCTTGACGGGGAAAACAAGTTATATAAATCTATCTCGTGGTTGGAAATTCCTATGATTGCTAGTAAAATTTCCGAATTGAACGCAACTTTGGAATCGGAAAGAGTAGTGTTTCAAGCAGAAAAGCAAAAACTCTTAGAGGAGATTTCAAATCTTAAAAATTCCCCGTCCTTACCTGTTTTCCATGATTTTTCAAAAGATACATCATCCTCGAAACAGGTCAAGACAACAAAAATTAAAAGCATCTATGTTCTCAAATCTGAGAAAGCTTCAAATACACATTCTAAGTTACCCGTGACGACTTCAAAGTCTACGGTGACCCGAGCAGAAAAGATAAGTAAAAGCCTAAGCTTAATTCTTCCAAGGAACAGGAGAAAAATAGGAAGAGGAAAGGAAAATCAACACCTTCTATGAAAACTAGAGTAGAAACTGTTATTGATTTTTCCTCTCCTATTCCTATTAAAAAGGATGCTCCTCAAAGAGAAGTTTCATGCTCAAGCAAGCTAACTTCTCGAGCTTCCAAAATTTCCCATTCTTTAAAGAATGAGAAAAGTGGATTTCCTTACACGAACAAAAATGTTTATCATTCTCGTAAGCAAAATCCCACTAAAGACCATCATTATGGAGTGAATTGTGTGAAGTCTTCTCGTAGGTATTCACCCGCTATACATGCCTGCAATGTTGTAGCTTCGTATTCCTACTTGAAATATCCTGTCAAAGTCCATTCGGAAAAGCACCTTATGAGACTAGCCAAAGAGAAGATCTTTCACTCTAGAATACCTAGAGACACATTCACTGGCACTGAAACGTCTTTTCCGTGTCAAATTACCCCTAAGTGGTTATCCAATAATTTATTGTTGGACGATTTAGGACCGAATTTGACACATGCTAAGCATAAATTATTTTCTGCTAATAAGGGAGGACCCATACAAATATGGGTACCAAAGTCCCGATAAGGTTTTGCAGATAACCCCAGCATGGTTGGTATCCCGTTGAAAAATACCTTCTTTTAAAATGGTACATTTTAAATATGCATTTTCAAAACATTACGAGATTTTGAGATCCGAGTTGCATATTACGCACGAAAATGATAAAAACCATTTTTAAATGAGCCTTATTTGAGGGGGAGCTACTCTTTTACTTATAAAAGAGAAGCAACCTCTACAATTGTTTAAAAGGGAGAAATAATTACATTTTTTTTGGGGGGAGAGAGCATGGATATGTAAATTTAGGGAAAGAGATTGAAGAGAAATTGTTTCAATCCGACTACGCATCTTTTGAGGGGGAGCAATATTATTTAGGGAGCATGATTAAAAAAAAAAAAAAAAAAAAAAATTATTATCCCTCGGACACCATTCGACGGATTGGAACGAAGAATTTCGAGCATCCAAATATCAAGTCTTTTCTAAACGAAGAATCTCAAGCTTCCAATGGTGGCCTTTAGTGCAAACTCGGTGCTCACTTCAAGCAACCTGCTCCGGCATTGCTGATACAAATAAAGCAGCACTCACTACTTCCTACCGGACGCAAGGATAATTTGTTCTCATGATTCAGGCAAATCCAACTGAATCTAACCCCGGAACATCACCGAGAACTAGTCAATATCTTGCAAAGCTTGCCTCCGATGATGCTTCTGATCCATTTTGAAAAGACCAACACTACAACATTCCCTTACCTCACAAATATCTCGGATCACACCCCCATAGGTACAGGTGCTAATTTTATTAGCTCCCGGGTAGAAGTCGCCGCATTAGGTCCAACGGCGCATGCACAACCGAGCCTCACCCACTCGTCTGTCTCACAAAAGACAGGTGTTTCAAGAAATCACGGGGAGACACGACTACTATCACCGCTTCACTCGGAAGTGGGAGATATTGAATTAAGTGGTACTCAGCCCCACTACCACACTTTCTTGTGCACAATCGAGTCTAGTGTGTCCTCACGTCCCATATTTTAAATATTTTCTAGGACACATACACTCTTATAACACCTGGTCTTTGTGATCAAGTTAGAACTTTCGTAGACATGTTACTCGTAGACATGGTTCGATGATCGGAAGGAAGTCCTGCCGTTGCAACATCAAAACAACAACGGAATCAGGCCATCGTCTCGAGCTAGTCTCTAGAACGATGAAAACGGGATGCCTATGTGGCCCCGGTTTACCAAGCCCTGTACTCACAGGCAATCGTGATGACGGATTGCCTTAGTGGCTCCGTCTGTTCATTACCACGCCGACCTGTCGTTTGTGTCCTTATCTTCCAAAACAAGCATGCCGATCTCGTTAATTCGATCGCCATGAGGGGGAGAAGGGGACACGGATAAACAAAGAGGTCGGACCACCCAACAAATTCCGCCGAGCGTACCACTCTGAAGCCGGGCTCTCCTGCACTTGAACGTACATTCCAAAGGAGCCTCGGCACAACTTAAATCAAGCCCCACACTTACCTTCTTCCGGAGCCAGACAAGCTTTCTCGAAGCCGAACCAGACAACTTCCTTCGAAGAAGATGAACCTGGAGCCAAGAAGAAGAGAATTGATGTTAACGGGAAGTCTTTGTGACCCCGGTTAACCTTCAAGACGGATCGCCTTTGTGGCTCCGTTAGGTTATTGCCCAACCTGAGTTGCTTCTCCTCGTCCTGACG
Organism: Linderniella brevidens; assembly: GCA_004919715.1. NCBI lineage: Eukaryota > Viridiplantae > Streptophyta > Magnoliopsida > Lamiales > Linderniaceae > Linderniella > Linderniella brevidens. The sequence goes on along the minus strand of SWDC01000149.1, from coordinate 3,356,740 downwards.
ATGCAAACATCTTGCCATCGACGACCTATTTTCACCTAGTAGTAAAGAAAGAAAATGGGAGCCGTACCACAACGAAAAATGCAAGATTGATCGGAAATGCTCAAATCTCAAGCGTCATCAGAAAATCAAGCGAACCACGACCTTCAAAACTCGAATTTACAGCCACAAGTTCGCCTCTCCGAATATAAAGAGAACTCCCCAATCCCAACACAAGGTTGAACAAACGTAGGGGGAGTTGTGCACTATCAAAGGGAGAGACTGAACTCACCGGCAAGCCTCTTCGAGCCCCGACATCTCCAAGACAAGCTTCGAGAGAAGACTTGATGAAAGATGCGGTGCCGAGAAGAGAAGGTCAAGACGAGACAAAGGAGGAGAAACACTAAAGAAGAACACACGCACTAACGCTTTCGCTAATGCCACTTTGATACGTGTTCTTCAAGGACTCAGGAAAAGATTTACAAGACCAAGATACCAAGCGCTTAATTATAAATTGAACACAAAGGGGGAGATTGTTAGGATTATTTTATTGTGTTCAATGTATTATTTTATCTTAGTCTTGTAATTAATTTAGCGAACTAGGCTTTAATTTAATTAGAGGCTAGTGAGCTATTAAATGTAACTGGGCTTACAAAAGCCCAAGGTATTATATACCAACTTGTGGTATAAATACCAAAAACCCTCACACATAGTGTGTGTGTGAAGAGATTAGTCATATTACAAGAGAATTCCCAAAGCTATCAAAGTCTCCCACGCCCATCCCACGACGAATCAATACTTCCGAGCTTTAATCGTGGTAAATCGTCTTTAATCTTAAACGTAGTTGGATGCGTAGGAATAACAGCAGCTCACAAAGACATCAAAGTCTATCAAATGGACGTCAAAAGTGCCTTTCTCAATGGCATCTTAAAAGAAGAAGTCTACGCCGCTCAACCCGAAGGATTCATACACGAAAACCATCCTGATCATGTCTATCGATTGGACAAAGCACTCTATGGAATAAAACAAGCCCCTCGTGCTTGGTATGATGTTCTGAACGAATTTTTGGTCAAATCCAACTTCATCAGAGGAACAATAGATACGACTCTCTTCATCAAAAGACAAGGCAAAGACATGATGATCATTCAAGTTTACGTTGACGACATCTGTAGTCTATTTTCTTCAATTCGAAAATTGAATATTCAAGATAAATAGTACAAATGTAATTTGAATAGAATTAGTGGATTCTTTCTCTATGTGTTCCTCTGATTCTCCAACTTCGATTATTTTGATGAGCTTCGCGGAAAATTCTCGATCTTGTATTTCCTTGAATTTGGGCCTTCCTTAAAGTTCTTTGTGGGCCTTTGGGCTTGATCACGAATCTTGAAGACTTCTTTGAAATTTGATGAAGAGATCTTCTCAGACGTTTCTTCGTGGGCCTTTGGGCTTGATCACGAACTCAACGCTTGAACTTGATTTGTTGAAGGGACCTTTTTGAATGTTTCTTCTTGGGCTCTTGAGCTTGATCAGGAAGTTGACGTTTGTGCTTGGTGAACGACTTTGAGATTTGGTGTAGATTTCTTGGTCCTTGATCCTTGAGTCTTGATCTTCGGGCTTCGAGTCTTGATATTGATCTTTGAGTCTTGAGCTTGATCTCCGATCTTCGAGCTCGGTCTTGGATCTTGGATCTTCAAGTCTCGATCTTCAGTCTTCGATCTCCGATCTTCGACTCTTGATTTTTTATCTTCGATCTTCGAACTTGATCTTCGTTCTTCGAGCCTTCGAATCTTCGAACTTGATCTTCGAGTCTTCGAGCTTGATCGTCGAATCTTTGAGTCTTTGAGCTTGATCGTCGAATCTCCGCATCTTGATCTTTGAATCTTCGAGCTTCGTCTTCGAACATTCGAGCCTCATCTTCGAATCTTCGAGCTTGATCTTTGAATCTTCGAGCCTCGTCTTCGAATCTTCGAGCTTTGTCTTCGAATCTTCGAGCCTCGTCTTCGAATCTTCGAGTCTTGATCTTTGAATCTTCGAGCTTCGTTTTCGAGCTTCGTCTTCGAGCCTTCGAGCTTCATCTTCGAATCTTCGAGCCTAGTCTTCGAATCTTCGAGTCTCGATCTTTGAATCTTCGAGCTTCGTCTACGAACCTTCGAGCCTTCGCCTTCGAATCTTCGAGCCTTGTCTTCGAATCTTCGAGTCTCGTCTTCGAATCTTCGAGTCTCGTCATCGAATCTTTGAGTCTTGATCTTTGAATCTTCGAGCTTCGTCTTCGAACCTTCGAGCCTCGTCTTCGAACCTTCGAATCTTCAAATCTTCAAATCTTCGAATCTTCGTCGCCGAGCTTCGAACCTTCGTCTTGGAGCTTCGAACATTCGCCGCCGATCTTCAAATCTTCAAATTTAAGACTTGAATACGAAGAACTTTTCTGAGAGAATTCGAATGCTTTAAAAGTCTTATATCGTTTCTCGAATTTCTGTATTCACTCCGATGTCCCTTGTGTGTCTTTTCAGAACTTCTGAAGCCCCGTATTTATAGGCGTAGAGAATTGACCAGGATGGAAAGTATAATAATTAGGTGATTCTCTCCATGATTTGATTTGATTTTCCTTAATGGCTTTGATTTGATTTAATTTTCCATTATTAATTTGATATGATTTGATTTTCCATACGTGATTTGATTTGATTTTCTCCATAATTGATGATTCCCTTTACTTATTTAATAAATCTCTACAAGGATTGCCTTATAAAGACCTTTTATATAAAAGGAATGATAATATCATCATTTATGGTATGAATTTATTAGCTATTTATTTATTTGAGATTATTTTTATAAATCTCAAATATAGAAATTTAATTAATTGAGTTTTATCTTATTTATTGGAATTAATTTAGTAAATCCCAAAATTAATTTTAATAGAAAATTAATTTTATTTGTCTACAAATGCCCCCACTTCAAGTCTTATTGACGACAATTTAAAGGAAATTAACTTGAAGTATTTGTCGTCCGTTTCAAAAAATAGTTCACCCGAAGATATTACCCGCTTTTGTTTTATGACTGAACTTCGACAATGTCCAAGCTGCCTACGTACCCTTTTAAGGGATCAAGTCATTTTTCGTAGTTCAGATTTTTTTTAGAGGGGGTGCCGTGCACAGTTTATACTCGTGCGGGCCAGGAGTATTCATTATTTAGCCACCCGAACTAGGTGAGATAAAACAGCAGTTTAAACATATGCATTTATCATTGTTTGCCTTTCACAGTTTAGACTCATGTGGGCCAAGAGTATTCATTATTTAGCCACCCGAACTAGGTGAGATAAAATAGCAGTTTAAACATATGCATTTATCATTGATGTTTGCCTTTCACAGTTTAGACTCATGTGGGCCAGGAGTAACATGCAGTTTAGGCTCGTACGTCAAGGAGCATATATATATATATATATTTGTTTTTTTTTTTTTTTTTTTTTTTGTTTTTTGTTTTTTTTTTCAATTTTGTTTTGCTAAGCGTAATATCGCTTTAAGAATTTGTCGTTGATCGGGCCAATTCTTAACCCATCTTTTTCTACCAACTTATATGCTCCATTTGTATAAACTTCCTTTATGACATATGGACCATCCCACTTAGAAATGAACTTGCCCCCAACTCGACGATTGGTGATAATAGGCCTTATTACAGCGAGTACCTGATCTCCTACTTGAAAGGACCTAGGCTTCACTTTCTTATTGAATGCTTTTGAGAGACGAGCCTGGTAACATTCCAATCTCTGTCGCGCGTCAAGTCTCTTTTCATCAAGACCTTCTAATTCTTCGAGGCGTAAACGAGCGTTTTCTTCTGTAGTAAGTCCTTCTTGTATAGCCATCCGGAGAGAAGGAATTTGTTGTTCAAGCGGGATTATAGCTTCGGTTCCATAAATGAGAGCAAAAGGCGTTGATTCAGTGGGTGTCCGATGAGTAGTTCGATATGCCCATAATGCTTCATTAATCTTCTGGTGCCAATCTTTCTTGGACATTGACACTATTTTCTTCAAGAGATTGCATAAAGTCTTGTTGAATGCTTCAGCAAGTCCATTCGCAGCTGCATTATACATGGATGACTTCCTTTGTTTGAACCCGAACTTCTCGCAGAGCTTATCAGTTGTGCTGTTGCAGAAGGGTTTTCCATTATCCGTGATGATGTATCGAGGGATTCCGAAGCGATAAATGATGTTGATGCGAATGAAATCAGCCACATTTTCCATCTTTACTTCTTTTAAAGGAATGGCCTCAGCCCATTTGGAGAAGTAGTCTGTCGTGGGCAGTATATCTGAGTGTCCTCCCGATGACTTTGTCATTGGCCCTACAACGTCTAATCCCCAAGCATCGAATGGCCATGCAGCAACGGTCGGATGTAGCGGCTCAGGTGGTTGATGCATAAGATTAGCGTGAAACTGGCAAGCTTGACATCATCGTGCATGATCTAGACAATCTTTAACCATTGTTGGCCAGTAATAACCCATTCTTTTTATGCGAAAATGCAGCTTTCGTCCGGATTGGTGAGCACCACATACTCCCGAGTGAGCCTCAACCATGGCTTCAACAGCTTCCCCGTCGTTTAAACATCTAAAAAATACACCGTTAAAGGATCTGCGATAAAGTATATCCTTGTATAAGATGAAACGAGGTGCTCGTCGTCGAACATAAACTCTTTGGCGTGGATCGTCTGGCACTTTTCCGTGCTTTAAGTAATCAACAAACAGTTGTCGCCAATCTTCGCTTTCTGCTTCAAAGACTTCAACAGTGTGGTTTTCCTCTTGAATTAATTCAGTCGTTACCGTCACCATCGAAGCTGGGCGGTAAGATCCACTTTCTGAAAATAGGCACTTGAGTCGTTTCGTGAGGCGTTGAAAGTGTTGAAGCAAGTTTGGCCAATGCATCAGCTTGTTTGTTTTCGGATCTTGGCACATGCTCAATTGTTGCTTCTCCTAACCACCCTATCAATCTTTTGGCATAGTTACAGTATGGAAAGAGTTCAGGTTTCTTTACTTCATATACACCAGTTACTTGGTTGACAATCAACTTAGAGTCACCATATATAGCGAGTTGTCTTTGTTTGATGTCGACAGCCATCTCTAACCCAAGAATTAACGCTTGGTACTCAGCGACATTATTCGAGCAATTCTGAGTCAGAGTGAATGAATGAGGTAGTACGTCCCCATTTGATGTCACAAATACCACTCCAGCTCCGGCACCTTCTCGATGTGAGGCTCCATCAAAATACATTTTCCAAGGGAGAACTACTTCGATCAGCAGTGCATGTTCATCTGGCAATTCATGACATAACTCCCACTATGCTGGGATAGGGTGATCAGCGAGGAAATCTGCTAATAATTGACATTTTATAGCTTTTTGAGCACATAAGTGATTTCGAATTGTTGAAGTTGAAGATACCATCTTGCAAGCCTATCCGAAAGTACCGGTTTTAACATCACGTACTTTAATGGATTTGCTCTCGACACCATACGAATGCTTTGAGCTTGAAAATAGTGCTTGAGTTTTTGGATCGAGAAGATAAGCGCCAGGCATATTTTCTCAATTGGAGAATACTTCAGTTCATCAGGCATCATCATCCTACTAAGGTAGTATAGTGCATTCTCTTTTCCGTTATCATTTTCTTGTGCTAATAATGCTCCAACTGAGCTTTCTTGGGCAGCGATATATAGGATGAGTGGTTTTCCTGGTGTAGGTGCGACCAACACTGAAGTCTTGATGCTCTTGAATGCATTGTTACAAGCTTCATCCCAGTGAAATGGAACACCTTTCTTCATGAGGCGACTAAAAGGTTTGAGATGAACCGTCTTAAGTATGAGAATTTTCCTTGTAGGCTCTTGAGCTCGTGGATATTGCGAGGTTCGGGCATCCACAAGATTGCATCTACTTTCGCTTGCTCGATCTCTATGCCGTTTTGATGCACTATAAATCCAAGAAAGTTTCCCGAAGAAACTCCGATGCACATTTTAGCGGATTCATCTTGAGTTGATATTGTCTTAAGTGCTTGAATACGTTTCTCAAGTTGTCCACGTGATCTTCTCATCTTCTAGATTTCACCACCAAGTCATCAACATAGCATTCCACATCCTTGTGAAGCATATCATCAAAGATCTTCTGCATCGCCCTTTGATACGTGGAACCCACGTTCTTTAACCCAAATGGCATAACTTTGTAACAATAGATTCCTTTGGGTGTGCGAAAAGCGGTCAATTCTTCATCCTTTGGTGCCATTCGAATCTGATTATAGCCAGAAGATCCATCCATGAAGGATAATGCTTCGTGACCAGTCGTGGCATCGATCATAAGTTCGGGTATTGGCAACGGGAAATTGTCCTTTGGACATACCTCATTCAAATCTCTCAAGTCGACACAGACTCGTATTTGTCCATTTTTCTTCTTGACTGGTATTATACTCGAGATCCATGTTGGATATTTAACTTCCCGAATGAACCCTACTTCAATCAGTTTATTAACTTCTGTTTCAATGAGTGGAATTAGGTATGGTCGAAACCTTCGTTGCGTTTGTTTAACCGGTCGTGAAGCCTTCTTTATTGATAAGTGATGGATTGCTACTTTCGGGTCTAATCCAGGCATCTCTTTGTACGACCAAGCCGAACACGTCTTTAAATTCATTTTGGATATCAACGTAGCTCTTCTCTTCATCGCTAGTCAGGGGTCTGCTTATATATATTGGCCTAGGATCATCTTCATTGCCCAAATTGACCTTTCAACTCATTATCGTTGTTTTGATACCTTCCTCGAGCTCATGAGGTGCTATCCCAGCATCTTCTACAATATGATTTTCATCATTCACGGTGATATGGCAAGATGAACCGACGCTTTCCAACTCATCTTCGATTTCATAATATATCTTCCCTTGCAGGTTGCGCAGTATGACATGATCGTATGAGTATGGCGTATCTCCTGTGGTTATAGAAATGCCGCAAGGCGTTGCCGACTCATCTTCCCTAGCAGCTCAGAGTTCCTTCGCGGTCCAAGTCTTATATCGTCTCTCGAAGTTCTGTTTTCACTCCGATGTCCCTTGTGTGTCTTTTCTGAACTTCTGAAGTCCCGTATTAATAGGCGTAGAGAATTGACCAGGATGGAAAGTATAATCATTAGGTTGATTCTCTCCATTGATTTGATTTGATTTTCCTTAATTGCTTTGATTTGATTTAATTTTCCATTATTAATTTGATATGATTTCATTTTCCATACGTGATATGATTTGATTTGATTTTTTCCATAATTAATGATTCCCTTTATTTATTTAATAAATCTCTGCAAGGATTGCCTTATAAAGACCTTTTATATAAAAGGAATGATAATATCATCATTTATGGTATAAATTTATTAGCTATTTATTTATTTGAGATTAATTTTATAAATGTCAAATATAGAAATTTAGTTAATTGAGTTTTATCTTATTTATTGGAATTAATTTAGTAAATCCCAAAATTAACTTTAATAGACAATTAATTTTAATTGTCTACAACATCATTTTCGGATCGATGAATGAACGTCTCTGTCAAAAATTTGGTAATCTCATGAAGACCAAATTCGAGATGAGCTTAATGGGAGAACTACAATTCTTTCTTGGATTACAAGTCAATCAACTCGATGATGGAATCTTCATCAGTCAGACCAAATATATCCGAGATATTCTGAAAAGATTTAATCAAGACAAGAGCACACCGATGAACACTCCTATGTCTACTAATTGCAAACTGGATGTTGATCCGTCTGGAAAGGCTGTCAACATCACCACCTATCGGAGCATTATTGGATCTATTCTCTACTTGACATCCAGTCGACCCGACATTATGTTTGCAACTTGTCTATGCGCCCGCTTTCAAGCCGACCCAAAGGAGTCCCACATGAATGCCGTCAAGAGGATTCTATGATATCTCAAAGGAACTCCAAACTTAGGGCTTTGGTATCCTAAAAATACTGACTTTAGACTTATTGGCTATACTGATGCTGACTATGCAGGTTTTCGAATGGACAGAAAAAGCACGTCTGGCGGAGCACAATTTTTAGGCGAAAAGTTGGTCTGCTGGTCTTCAAAGAAACAAAATTGTGTGTCAACATCGACGGCCGAGGCGGAATACGTTGCGGCTGCCAGCTGTTGCTCGCAAATTCTATGGATGCGGACACAACTACGCGATTACGGGTTTGATTTCAATAACATTCCCATTTATAGTGATTCTCAAAGTGCTATAGCCATTACTTGCAATCTTGTTCATCATTCACGCACGAAAGACATAGATATATGATATCATTTTATAAAAGATCATGTAGAAAAAGGCACGATAGATATGTATTTTGTTAAAACGGAGCTTCAACTTGCTGACTTATTCACTAAGGCATTGGATGAAAAACGATTTCAATTCCTTATTGCTAAGTTAGGCATGTTGAATCTAAATTTTACTTCAAATGTGCTTTACATGCTCTATTATGCTTCAATTTGATATTCTATGTGCTTCTTAATATTTCTTGATTATTTTGCGTGACTCTATCTTTTATTTTTAAAAAAAAATTAAATTTTTTTTATATATATAAATATATTTTATTTTTTACATAAAATAAATATATATAATAATACATATATATAAATAGTATAAATAATAAAAATGGGGGATGACGATGATTTTGACCATTTTTGAAACCACTCACAAAAATATTTCTTCGAAATATATGATTAAGTTCTTTGCCTAAAATTCAATATAACATTCTTTTATTCAAAAGAACTTTGTATGATTCACTAGACACAAAGCCCCATCATACATGTGAGAATTTAAACCTCAATTTTTTTTAGTGTCACACTTCAAATGACTATCCTTTGGTTAGTACTTCGTAGCCTCAATCTTGCTTTTGTGTTTAGTTTGTCATGAAAATGATAAGGGCATATTAGGAAATTCCTCACTTGGCCTATAAGGGCATATTAGGAAATTCCTCACTTGGCCTAAATTATAAATCCTTTATTTTTTTTCTTTAGAGATCCCCTTTTGAGCCTTCTCCGACATTATTTCTCTTTATCAAACACCCGTTTAATCCTTCAACCTTATTCAAATGATTCGGGGTTACTCAATCAAGAAAAAGAGGGGGAGAGCAAAAGAGATGCACATTACGCATTTCACAATCATTATAGAAGAGAAACATTGATCTCACTGTGAACTTCTCCTAGATAATCTCGTATACTCCTAGAAGTGAAGCACCTCGAAGTGAACTTCTGCAATGATAATCTAGATCTTATGTAGAAAAAATGAGAAGAGAAGCATAATCTTGGGTTCGAACTCCATAACTGTGAAACTTTCTAAAGGAACACAGTCTCGACAAAAACTGATTTTTCGACAAAAACTGATTTTTCGAGCCTCAAATCAAAGTGCTTAAACTCAATCTTTTGGGTTAAAATCATGATATTAGGATTCGCCACTGTTCTATGAACATTTCGAACCCAGATAAACCCATGATTTACCCATAAATCGAAGATTATGTTTTGCGTATTTACTGTTTGATTTGAAAATTTTCGATCGAAAAAGTTTGTGTCGCAAACAGTGTCATCGAAAAACTTTAGTTTTCGTTAAAATTTTATTCGATCGCAAAACTCAGCGTCAAAAACCATTTGTTTTTGACATATTTTTATTCGATCGCAAAACTACGCGGCGAAAAACTTATTTTATTCGAGTTTATTTTATTCGATCGCAAAAGTCAGCGGCGAAAACTTTAAGGTTTTCGATATTCTTTTATTCGATTGTAAAACTAAGCGGCGAAAAACATAAGTTTTTCGACAATTTTTTATTCGATCGAAAACTTAATCAGCGAAAAACCATTGTTTTCGATAACATTTTATTCGATCGTAAAAGTGATCAGCGAAAACTTGAGTTATTCGACACATTTTTATTCGATCGTAAAACTTATCAATTGAATAAACCTTTATTCGAATAAAAACACGCTGTAAAAGACTTAGAAAATTTTTCAATACTTAGAAATATTTTCGATCGCAAATTTTAAAAATCGAATAAATTGTTACTCGAATAAAAACACGCTTCTAAGACTTAGTTAATTCTACAAATTTGTCAAATTTTCACTAAGTCTTCCGCGATAAGTCTTTAATTATACAATTCTGCTCTACATTCATTCTTAATCAAATTCATTCATTCATGAAACTTTATCGACTAATGAAGCTCATATTATTTTTGCAGATATGGAAACTCCCAACTACCCTCATATTTACTCCTCTGGAAGTTATATGTCGGTCCAAGACAACAACTTCCAACTGGATTTAACAACGTTTTGGTGTCCGGATGACGTCATAATATCCATCCTCAGAGGACACCTTTTATGGCCAGCTCTAACAATGACGGCCACCGTACCAATGGTCTATCTACAGCAATTCTGGGGATGCATGCAGAGTTTCGTCAACGGCGACAACGTGGCTTATATGACAAAGCTCAACACAAGACCCATCGCCCTGACGAAAAATCTAATGGCCATGGTGCTCGATCTCCCGCACTACGATGAATACGACCGACTACCAACGGATGCGGAGATTGTAAAAGACATACCATAGATGGGATTGTACAAACCGCCGCTAACTAAACTGGCCAACTTTCAAAATAGCAGGATTCCTCATCCGTGGAAGACACTGTTCGGCATCATCAGAAAATGTCTCTCCCCAAAAACACTCCGGCTCTCGACAAGGCGAATGGAAACATTCTCGCATTTTCGGAATGGTCTTCTCCAAAAGATATGACGTGGCCCAGCTGATCTGGAACGATCTCGCCGACCAGATGCGTCGAGGGAGGACAAACTCGAAGGCCATATCTCTTCCATATGTCCGGTGGTTCCCGGTAATGATCTCGCATTCATGGAAGTCCATCCAGAGATCATGTTGAAACTACCACCAACTGCGGACTACACTCCTCCACGCCTTCGACCGAAGGTATCCCACAAATATCTCTCCTGAGGCAACCACTCCGATGAAGCACACAGACTCTAACGAAGGGGCCCTCGTCGACAACAACTCTCGGCCCTGTCTGCAGTGCCTTCACCCATACAAGCTTCAGAGCCAACACTTCCATCACCGAGTGATCAGCCTACTGAATAGATTCAAATTGAATCTGTCTCAACACCCATAAAGGTGATACCTATCGTATCATCTCAAGGATTGGTGGAAGCCCTATTAACCCCCGATATCTTCGGAGCCAACATAGGCCAACCCTCTGAAGTGGTGACTTCAGGGTTGATAACGATGTCCTTGGATGTACCAGACCCTCAAGACCTACTATAGGCGGCACATCGGAAATCTACTCCGATGTTGTGACAGTGGAGCGCTCCCTGGCCCCACTCCACCGATGTTCGTGACGGAGCACAGACTACAAGAAGCACTCTTCTCAGCCTATCTCACTAGAAGATCGTCTGATAGACCGAATGCTCCATGCTCTCGAGACTTCCCGAAGAGACATCGGAAAACACCAGTCTCAGAAGCTGCTCCCACCGACCACAAACCCACCCGTCTCATCACCACTTCCTACCACCACTCTACACACCCCACTACAACCAATCCTCACCACACCAACTCCCTCACCCTCACCCTCACTTATCAACCCATACACCATCCCGATCACTCAGCTTCAGGATATCCTCATCTCACGCCTTCTCGCAAGACAAGCACTCCCGCAGAAGAAAGTCTCTACAAAAGATTAATAGATGAACCAGAGCCGCCAGCACAAACAACGTGCCTGAAGAAAGCTCCCGCACCAAACGTAGACATGATGATCCCGATGATCCGGATCGTCATGAGGGGGAGAAACGGCAACGAACAACAAGGAGCGGTCGTGGATTGAGTCAGACAAAGACTCAAGAAGCTGGAGGATCGTCCTCACACCCACCAACCACACAAGCTCAAACCACAAACAACCACACCTCCCACCATATCCCAAACACTAACCCTCTCTCCTACAAATCCAAATCCGATCTCAACCTCAAACCTCCCCAAAGTTCATAAAGAAGCAGTTGCCTATGATCCACACATGATTGTAGATGACTACATCCTAAACGAGATGTGGACGACGGAATGGGAACCAGAGGAAGCTGCTCAAGCTCGACTCTCCAACGTCAGATACTTCCTACAACAAGCTTCAGTTGACTTGGTACTGCTTGAAGAAGAAGAACTTGAAGAAGGCGAGAACTACAGTTCTTCCCTCCCAGAGCTACCCGAAATGATAAGGCTCAGAGTTGACTCTCCTCCCCGTCTATCAAAAGGGACATTTAGAGTCGAGACGCCATGGGAGAATGTCAGAATTGAAGTCTCCTTCATTGAAGACATAAGAAAGCAGATTTGGAGGGCTCCAATGAAGATCAAGAAGCTCAACGAACTTAATTTGAGGGGCATCTCACACTGGGAAGATAGGAAGAAAATGGAGCATATCTTAATGCTCAACTATTTCGGACCCGATCGTAGTGGCATTCCAGCTGATCGACTGAAAGAAAACTTCAAGAATAAGCCACCGATTCTCCAACTCGTCGGAGTCTCTCATACGATCGGAAGATATCCAACTCCTATCTACAGAATTGAGCGAGCGGACAGCAACCGCACTCGAGAAGGGATAGATGAAAACTCCGCTCATGAAGGGCTTTCCACTCAACAACTTTCCCGAGAACTACATTTTCTAGACCCCTGGCCTCGCCATAACCTATCTAAATCCAGTCATTGGAAAACAAGGGCTATGATGAAGTCAGAAGTCCATAAGTTCTGCGACGGGACGCTTAAGTTAGTAAGGAAGAACATTCAGAAGAGATTGGGAGAAATCACCGAAGAAACAATCTTCGAAGATCTTTGTGAAGAAGAGGCCCCACTCCTGAACGAGCTTCTAGATGCCATAAATGAGAGATTGGAGTTGAGGAATGTTGTTCGACGCTACGAGACAGCATTGGGATTGAGGAAGTCTTTTTACGCCCGACAAGGATAAAAGAAGCTGAAACGACGACAAGCACAAAGGGAGAGATTGAAGAGAATATTAGTATTGTGCTTTATTATTTCATTATCCTTGTAATTAGGGGCGTAATTAGAAGTTTTGATAGTGTAGGACTTAAGAGTAATTATACGTTAAATAAAGGTATAAATATGATGTACACTATCAAAGTTAATAAGAGTTTTATTATTCAGAAAATCATAAGCTTCGAATTCATATTTTAAACGAGAGATCACGCTCGAAAAACTCGGAAAAACCTAACAACCTCTCAAGATCTTCAACGCGGATATTCGACCGATCGTATATCGTTTTCTTACTCGAATACCGAGAATTCGTGCTTAGATTGCTTGTTGATTGATTAATCAGGACCTAACACAGTCCAACTACGAAAATTATAATTTTCGCACCCCACCACTCCAAAAATACATTTTCACAGTTTACACTATGAAAATTTATTTTCACATCTTAACACTTCAGAAAATTAATTTTCGCGTCCTCTCACTACGAAAATCTAAATTTTCGTACTCATCAATCCGAAAACTTAATTTTCGCACCTAGACTTCAAAAATTCAAATTTTCGTATCCTCACGCTACGAAAATTTACTGTTCGCATTCATAATCAAAAATTGACTTTTCGAAGACAAAGCATAACATTTTTTTATTGCATGTTCTACAAAAGTTTGGTAAATTTACGAAGTTTTCGATATCACCTCAATTTTGTTTTTCGGTACACACCAAAATTTTTGGAACCTAAAATTTTCAAAACTTTACAATAGTTCGCGACAATCCAAACGTTTCGGCACTGAATTTTCAAAAGCCAAAAATTTCTAAAATCCACACAACGCGTTAACGACCGCGTATCCAACTTAAGTTTTTAACGAATTTCAAAAAAAATTATTATGGACTTCAACGCAACGACTTCTGCCTCAGCTCAAAAACAAAGTTCCTCTATAGATCTCGAAAAGACTATAAAGGACTTAGAAATTAGGTTAGAAATTAATCATCACACCTTACTTAGAAGCTGCACAAGAGAGAATTACAAGTCGTGATGCTCATATTAAAAAATTCAAAGCACAAGTTCACGAACTCACAACTAGCTTGTAGACTTGTGAACTTGACCGGAATACGAATCTGAGTAAATACAGTTTTCTTTATGAGGAACGCATTAAATTGTACTCTCAAATTAAAATTTTATTGCACAACCTTGCGGAAAATGGTCAAAGAGACCAAAGTTCCTCTAAAAACATTCCGCCAAAGGGGGAGAAAATACTTTACATTATGAAAAACCAACTTCTTGTTGGAAATTCCGGAGGTCGCTAGTAAAATAGCAAAATTGTACGCAACCCTAAAATCGGAAAGGGTAGGTTTCCGAGCGGAAAACCAAAAAATTCTCGAGGAGATTTCTAATCTAAAACATTTCCCGCCCTTACCTGTCTTAAATGATCTATCCATAGAAATATCTCCTTTTAAGCAGGATAAGGGAACACAAACGGACGTCGTTCCTAAAACTAACACATCTTTTCTTACTCATTCTATGTCACCCGTGACGAATTCTAAGTCCACGGTGACCCGAGCTGAAACATTAAGTAAAAGCAAAGTGCTAAATACTTCCAAATAACATAAAAAGGTTAGGAACGAGAAAGAAAAATCGACTCTATCTTCCAAAATAAAGGTCGAAGATGTTGAAGATCTCCCTTCTCCTATTCCTATTAGAAATGAAGTTTGCAAAGAAGTTCCACGCTCAAGCAAGCGAATTTCTCAAACTTCCAATAAAATCTCTCATTGTTTAAGGAATGTTGAAGTGGATTTGCTTACCCATTCAAAAATATCCATCATTTTAGTAAGCAAAATTCCACCAAAAACCATCATTATGATGTGAATTTTCCACGTTAGACGAAGAACTCATCTATTAACGATGCTTATAATTCTATATGGTCTTATGTCTACTTGAAATATCCACTCGATGTTAAGTCTGAGAAACATCTGATGCGACTGACATCGGAGAAAATATTTAAATCTTCTCCAAAACACACGTTCACCTACGTTTAACGTCATTCCCGTGTCAAATTACTCCTAAATGAGTAAATAAAACTAAATCAATGGATGATTAATGACCAAATTTACCTTTTATGCTTAAATTGTTTTCTACTAATAAGGGATGACTCACTTTACGATATGTGCATAAGTCCCAATAAAGTTTTGCATATTTTCAAGAATGGGTAGTTATCCAGCATGAACAACGACATGACTGGTATCCAGCGTGAACAACTACATCGTCCTAACGTGTATTGTATTTCGGGTTGCTGCGCATACACGACTAGTAAGCGATGCGAGCAACCAAATGAAGGTATATTTTAATTATGCGTATGATGAAAGAATTTTCAAAATTTATTGCGTACGTATACGAGCTGAAATGAAAAACACCTTTCAAAATGGTACATTTTATATATGCATTTTTAAAACTTAACGACATTTTCAAATTCAAGCTGCATATTACACACGGAAATGATAAATACCATTTTTTCTAAAACGAGCTTAATTTGAGGGGGAGCTACTCTTTTATTTTAAAAAGAGAAGCAACTCTTATATGTGTTTAAAGGGATCAACAATTACATTTTTGAGGGGTACCGAACTTTCCATGCTTGAATTTAGCGAAAGAGATTTGAAATTCTTTTTCTATCCGACTACGCATCTTTTGTGGGGGAGCAATACTACTACATGAAGCATGATTTGAGGGGGAGGGACAATATATATATATATAGAATTTAATAATATAATATGTAATATCTTATTCTATTACTAGTACATTAAATACATATATATTCTATAATATATATAGAAAGAAAAGGGAGAAAAAAAAAGAGAAAAAGAGAAAAAAAAATACAAACAAAAAGGAAAAAGGAAAGAAAAACTCATCTCCTTATCTAGCTTCATAGATATTCTCTGCGACATAATTAGACGGACTTCAATCAAGAATCTCAAGCTCACAAGTTTAAAAATTTCCATACGGAAATGTGGCAACTTACACTACCCCGGTGCTTACTTTAACCGACCTGCTCCGGCTTGCTGATACAAATAAAGCAGCACTCACTACTTCCTACCGAAGTCACGGATACTTCGTTTCCATGATTCAGTCGTCAAAACTGAATCTAACCCCGAAACCAAACTGAGCGTTAGTCCCAAATTTTACGAAAATAACCACATATCCTACATCATCCGAACACACCATGTTAGATGATTTCGATGATGACATGAAATTTTTAAAATACATTTAATCCCTTATCTCACAAATATCTCGGACCACACCTCCATAGGTACATGTGGTAATTTTATTAGCTCCCACGTAGAAGTCGCCACAGAAGGTCCAACGGCACATGCGCATCCGAGCCTTACCCACTCATCTGTCTCACAAAAGACATGTGTTTCAAGACATTACGGGGAGCCACGTCTACTATCACCACTTCACTCGGAAGCGGGCGATATTGGATGAAGTGGTACTAAGCCCCAATAGAGTCTAGTGTGTCCTCACTTCCCATATTTTTTCTAGGACACATACACTTTTATAACACCTGATCTTTGTGATCACGTTAGAACTTCCATAGACATTTCACTTTTTAGACATGCTTCGATGATCAGAAAGAAGTTCTACCGTTGCAACATCAAAACAACAACGGTTTTAGGCCATCGTCTACGAGTATAGCTCCTTGATAGGTGCAAACGAGAAGTCTTTGTGACCCCGATTTACGTACACGATGGATCGCCTTAGTGGCTCCGTCAGCTTATTACCCAACATGAGTCCCTATGATGCCTAGCATCACCATCCTCTTGTCTGGACGACGGAACATTTTTCCAAAACAACGTCCCACCCATCGCCATGATGGTCTCCCCAACTCGATCATAATGAGGGGGAGTAGTAATAAATAAAGAAAATGGGTAACAACGAAAAGTGCAACATTGATTGTAAAATCCAAATCCTCAAGCGTCGTCAAATCAAGCAAATACCGTCGACCTTCAAAAACTAAACTTGTCTCCACGTGTACGTCTCTCCAAATTTAAGGAGAACTCCGCAATCCCAACACAAGGTTGAACAAAGGTAGGGAAAGTTGTGCCACTATCAAAGGGAGAGATCGAACACAAAGAGAGGAAATATGGCAAGCAACTTCAAATTCCTTCTGGCCTCTTCGTGACAAGCTTCAAGAGAAGACTTGAAGGAAGAGAAGGTCAAGAAACTGAGTGCTTGAAGATCTCCTTAAGAAGATATCCAAAACAAGACAAAGGAGCAGTTAATTGAAGAAGAACACGCACTCGCACGCTTCCGCCAATGTAGAAGCTGATATGTGTTCTTCGAGGACACATGACAACATTTTTACATGACCAAGATAACCAACACTGAACTGCAAATTGAACACAAAGGGCGAGATTGTTAGAATTATTTTATTGTGTTCAATTAATTATGTTATTGTAGGTCTCAAATCACCTAGCGAGCAACACGATTGGTGAAAAATTGATAGATAATACGGTAAAAACCCTAAGTGTGTGTGAGTGTGTCTTTCGATTATATTAATGTACTGTAGCGGCACAATTTTTAATAAAATGATTCTTAATGATAAAAGTGTAAAGTTTTAGTATTTTTACCCTTGGTTCAGGGTATAAGATACTTCGGCCCCTAAAAGCCCATTACATCAAGTAAATCACTTATCTCTACAACCTAGATTAGTTCACGTAAATTAAAGTACAAGACTAAGACACAAAATAAAATACATTTGGACTCTAAAAAATATCTAACAATCTCCCCCTTAGTGTCCAGCTTTCAACTTGTACTCTGAGGTCTTTGTCTTGACATTCTTCTCGTTCTGTTTTCTTTACGGAGGAAGGACTTTCGAAATCCTAGAGTGAGCTCGTATTTTATGATATTTCTCAACTCCAGTATGTCACTGATCTTCTCTATAATCGTTTCGAATATAGGTCCTTCTTCTAGTCCAAGCTCCTTGGAGTATTTTTTGGGTCCTAACCAGGCAAGCCGCTTTTGAAGCTTTTCTCTTATGATCTTCAGTCACCTACTACCACCATCACGTGAGTCCTCTTCTCCTTCGGGAGGTAGTAGGTGACTTCCAGCTCCGGGTGTGTAAACAAGTGGTTCTCTGGGTAACAATGAATTTCTTGTCCACACGTCTGAGGCACTGTCATGTTTACTTTCTTCATATTGCTTTCTAAGGCAATCTGAATGTCTTCGGCGGTGTGGTAGTTAATCTGCCTCAGCATGTAGCGCTTCAAAGCATTGAACCCCTCTCGATAGTTGTGGCTCCTAGGGACGAATTTCCGATATATCCCAAATAGGTTGGTTACTTCGTCCGGAAGAAGGTTAAGGAGGATCTGGTCCTTCGAGAAATCCACTCTTAGCAAAAAAAAAGAGAAGAGTTGGGAACCTATCTTTGGTGTAATCTACTTCTACGAGTTCAACAATGGGAGCGTTTTCTTTTCTCTTACTTTCAGCTGCGCCAACGAGAGTCCCCTTCTTGTTGTCAGCTGTGAAAGCATGAAGTCCTGGTTGAAACCTCGCCTCGTGTTCTTCAGGTATGTAAGGCCTCAAAGGGTCATCTCGTCGGTGGCTTTGTCTTCTCAGGGCACCTCGAGATATTGGGACAATAGTCTTCGAGGAAGGGGGCGGTGATCCTCTTGTTCTCTCAAGGAGTCTCGACTAACATCGTGCCTTTGGATAAGTTTGGTGTTTCCTTGATTCCTTCATTGAGTAGTTCTCGGAGCTCGGACATCTCTCTTTGATGGTCTTCGCCCGTCTCTTCCTCTTCGGGTTCAAAGGAAACGGAATCCGCCGTCAGCCTTTGTAGGAAATATAGGATGTGGTCGAGGCTTAGGCGGATTTCTTCTTCCGTGTTCATTCGTTCATTCACTCATCCTCCTGGATGTATTTGTCGATGTATATTTTACGGTTGGAGGGATGTTCGGAGGTAGTGGTTGTTTGGACTGTTTGGGAGGTTTGGTGAGTGATGGTTGGGGTGTTGTTTGTTGTTGGGCGGTGGCAGTCTGTGTTGGTGGTTGTTTGGATGACTATCCCGCTCCTTGAGATGGCGTCTTTCCCTTGCCTCGTCCACAACCCCTTGTTTTCTTCTGTCGTTTCTCCCTCTTTGTACGATCATGATCATTAGAATCGTCATGTCTTCGTTCCTTTCTCTCGCCGAATTCCCGAAACAGTTGTGATTGGGTGTTAGTCATTCTCCATTTTTGGCTTCGGAGCATTCCCGTTAAGGACGGTTCCTCCCTTGTTTGCAGAAGGTGCTTTTGCACGCACTTTTTGGTGATTTGTGTACTAAGTTAGTTTCAGATGTATTGCTTGTCTTTATTTCGTACTTAGGAACTTATATCTTTTCTATTTCTGGGGGTATCAAAGCTTAGTGATTGATAAGAGCTCCCTTTTGGGTACTTAAATCTGTTTAATGTCTAAAACCATGGCTTTCGCCTTTTTTTTAATGTGTTTTGATACTTTAGAAGTACGATCTCCATTTCGGTCAAGTTTTGAATTTGACTTACTAGGAGACGGTACTTTATTTCTTGTTTTCTTATGGGTTGCGTTCCTATGGCTAGAATTATTGACAAGAATCAATGCATTGATCATAGGAATTAATATGCATAATAATCTTTACATGCCCAGATTTTGAAAATGATATAGAGAAAGTAGTAACATGGTCTGAAATACATGAAGAATTCTTTCTACATGAATTCGAAATAGAAGTAAAAACAGGAATACTTGATAAGGGTAGCTTCTTCTTTTTAGAAAATAGATTGGCATCCTCCTTTTGAGTCCATGTAGCTTCCCTCTCCCCTTATTGCATGTAGGCATATGTAATGATTAGTTAGTCAAGTCGCTTTTGCGAGTTATAACTTCCTTTTCTTGTTGTCTAGCATGAATGGGGAGTTTATTTCGTGTTTTAGCTAGAGAAACATAGTGTGAGGTCGAAGATTTGTTTCAGTCGAAAGGCTTTTCAAGCAAGGAGATTCTACAATGTAGTGTCTCCTTTACTGCTTAAAAGTCCTTTCGTTCTGACTCTACGGTTGAGCACAAATCCGTTATTTCTTGGATTATCGCTGGAATGTAGGCACTTGTGGTGCTAGGTTTTCCTGTGTAAGAATTCTGTTTTACAGACGTGGCTTCGTTAGAAGATTAACATATTGGTAGATATCCCTAAGATAAAGGGATTTTCCATGTTTTGTAACTATCATTCAATCTAGAATAATCAAACAGAACTTCATCCATTGCTTTAGCTTCACGCTTCTCTTTTTCTTCCTCGAGAGCATCTTCATCTGATGCTCTCTTGAAGGACATTAGATTAGGTATGTTTAGACCTAAGTATTTAAAGCCTAGGCCTTCTCGTGGATTATAGAATCTCGTGTCTTTGGGCTTATTTAAGAAAATGGTTTGATCCGTTTTTCGTCTCTTCGTAGGAATATCCTTTGAGCTTTTTATCTTAGAGTATAATTGCCTATGTTCCTCATTTTCCTGGTTGTACTAGCTAGTTTTGGTTTTTCGGTCGCTTCAAACTAGTGCGAGTTCGAGAACTTGAGTTTTGAGCTTCTCTACTTGTATATCACGGCTTGATACTCTTTCTTGTGCAACTTCTAGCTGACAATTTAGAGTATTTTTTTCTCATGCTTCTAATTCTTCTATAGTCTTTTTGTGATCTATAAAATTATTTTTAACTGGCTCAGATTAGTTGACTCGTTTGGTCAAGCACGGATCATAGCCTTAGATTTAGCTAAGTTGTTTTCAAAAGCAATGACATTTTCTTGAGCAATAGCAAATGTTGTTTCATATTAGCAAATCTTCTCTCTAATGACGTAACGCATTTTTGTTGTTTACGGAACACTTTATACTTTCTTTTAAGTTCTAAAAATGTGTTCAGGTCAATGGATTCTACCTCCTTCCCAGTGGATGATCCATCTTCATTGTCCGAGGCTTCTGGCTCTTTTCCCTCAAGTTCCTGCTCGGCTTCCTCAACAAATGCCATCAGGGCTATCTTCTCGGGCTCACTATCTGAGGTGTCCTCGTGCCAGTGGTCTTGCTCATCCATCAGAACTACGCCAGCCTTCTTCTGCCTTACTAGTTGTAGCTTGTTGGCGTAGTAGTTCTCATCCGTCTTCTTAGGGAAGTAGCAATCCCTAGCCCAATGCCCGATCTTGCCACACTTGTAGCACTTTGTGGTTTCAGATGCATTCTTTGGCTCGATGTGTTGACGAGCTGCTTTGTGGTTTCGGAGGCATTCTTTGGCTCGATGTTTGCAGATGATGACGATTTCTTTTGGAAGAATTTCTTTTTCATGAGCTTCGTCATGAGGGCATCTGCTTCTCAAAGTCTCTGAATTCAGGTCAGAGTCAGAGCTGGAGTTATCGTCGTCCGAGAAACTAGGGAGCTTCACCGACTTGCCATTGGAGAATTTTGTGCTCCTCTTCTTCTGTTGGTTACTAAGGCAAGTGGGTTGGCCACTTCCTTTCCCTTCATGTTGTTCTCTATCTCGCTGATATCGTCAGCATATTGTGAGAGACTTTCGTAGACTCTGTGGATGTCAAGCACGTGGATCTCCTTGTTCTGTCTGATCAAGGTAGAAATCATCTTCCACTCGGGGAGCAGAGATGTTAGAAATCGGATGATCACTTCTATGTTTGATCTGTGAACATTTATTTTCTTCAATTCGTTCACTTGAGTGACAAACCTCCGATACATGTCTCTGAGCTCTTCCCCGGGCTTAGCCTTGAACGTGTCATACGCTGCGAGAGTCTTTGTCATCTTGGCTAGGGCTCTAACCTCCGTGCCTTGCATCATCTTGTAAATCTCATCCCACATCTCTTTTCTGGTGGAAAGAGCATCGAACTGCTTGTAGATGTCATTCGGGATGGCTCGCAGGAGATAGTTCACAGCATGGCAATCAACTTTTGCTCTTAGCTTCTCAACATCCGTGTACTCCGATGGTGTCTTGAGCACTTGGTTCGGAGGCATTGGAGGGTCGACGGATGCATCACCCGGAATGGTCATCCAAAATTGGGCGGTCCTTCATTGAGCGAGGCAAGTATGTCTTCCCCGAGATCCTTGTGATGGATGAAGTTCACGAATCTGTTTCTCCATATGGAAAATTCACCGTGTCGGAGCACGGGTGGCCTAAGGTTACAACCCATGGCTATATTGTCCATCTTGTCGAGAGATAGGTGGTGAACGTGTAGACGTGAAGTGATTGAACTATAATTGGTCGGAATGAGAAAAGTTTGGATTTTCGGAAGTTTGAGAGTTTATTAAGAGTTTTATTTCGAAAGACTTTTAGTGCGAAAATCGTTTTTGTGAGAAGCAGGTTCCGAAAATCATTTATGCGCAAATCGAAGCCGTACTATGTTTGCGAAAACTTGTTACGAAAGGTCAATTACGAAAGCGTTATGACATTAGTATGAAATTAAAGAAATGCCCTTGACTATTTACGTTGTTGCAAAAAAAGGTTTCTGCTGTGAGGTGCGAAAACTAAGGTTTTCGGAACGTAAATTGCGAAAACTGAGGTTTTCGGAACGTGGGTTACTGAATGTGCGAAAATCGTTTGCAGTGAGATGCGAAAACCCAAGTTTTCGAAGAGTAACTAACAACGGTTGCGAAAACTTAGGTTTTCATAGCGTAATATACGTCCATTGCAAAAACAGGGGCTTTCGCAGCGTAAATTACGATTTTGCCACTAGCAGTTGCTAAAATAGGTTTTTCACTAGTTTTCGCAACGGTTTTCGCAGTAAGTGCCAGAAGTTTTGCAAAAAACTTTCAGAATTAAAATATCTCAAAAACTACTCAAACTTGATGAAAATTAAAATATCCACAGCGATTCTCGAAAAAGTTCTATAACAGTAAAGGAGATCAAAAAATAATAAAAAGGGCTAAGAATCGCTCGAAAATGTTGAAGAACACTTTGAAGAGATTCGAAATTGAAAAACTCGATAAACCAAGCAAAATCTCTCAAATCCAAACGTGGAAACAAGTTTCAATCTGTCACGCTAGTCTCTGTTACCACTTGTAGGTCTCAAATTACCTAGTTAGCAACAAGATTTGTGAGAATCGATAGATAATGCACAAAAACACTTAAGTGTGTGTGTGAGTGTGTGTTTCGATAATGCACAAAAACACTTAAGTGTGTATGTGAATGTGAGTGTGAGTGTGAGTGTGTGTTTCGATAATTAAGGTACAGTTAGCCACGCAATTTTAGATAAAATAATTATTAATGATAAAACTGTAGGGTTTTAGTATTTATACCCTTTGATTAGGGTATAAGATACTTGGGCCCCTAAAAGCCCATTACATCAAGTAAATCACTAATCTCTACAACCTAAAGATTAGTTCACGTAAAGTAAAGTACAAAACTAAGACACAAAATAAAATACATTTGGATACTATAAAAATCTAATATTTATCTTAGTTTTGTAGTTTAATTAAATGAACAATGCTTTATTTTGTAGAGTCTAGAGATACCTTAAGGTAATTGGGCTATTTAGGGCCCAAGTATTATATACAAAAATGTGGTATAAATACTAAAACTCTAACACACAGTTTAGCATGTCTTGTGTGTGAAGCAAATAATAGAAAATATCTGTTGAAGAGAAAACATGCCGCCCAACCGTGCTCTCAAGAACACTCATGTACACACCCCACGTAAATCACTACTTCATATCTAAAACATGGCAAAACTTCTTTAATCTTTCATTTAGTTGGATAATTTGTGACTTACAAGGATACGTAGTGATAATGGTTTAGAATTTGATAGTAAGTCATTTGCATCCTTTTGTGACAAGCATGATTATATTCATAATTTTCCAGCTCCTATAACACCTCAACAGAATGAAGTCGTTGAGAGAAAAAACAGAGTGCTACAAGAAATGGCTAGATCTATGCCAAGTAGATATGATACTCCGAAACATTTTTGGGCCGAAGCCGTTAGCACGACATGTTATGTGTCGAAGTGTAGTTTCCTTAGACCCATATAAAGAA
This sequence comes from Linderniella brevidens, assembly GCA_004919715.1. Classification (NCBI taxonomy): domain Eukaryota; kingdom Viridiplantae; phylum Streptophyta; class Magnoliopsida; order Lamiales; family Linderniaceae; genus Linderniella; species Linderniella brevidens. The sequence goes on along the minus strand of SWDC01000149.1, from coordinate 3,332,744 downwards.
AACTACCTATGAGCTATGGAATGATAAAATTCCAAATATATGATACATTTATGTATTTCGCTGCACGTGTTTTATTTTAAACGAAATGGATAAAAGAGGAAAATTTGATATCAAGGTAGATGAAGGGATATCCCTCGGATACAATCTTCATTCCAAAGCCTATCGGGTATTTAATAAAAGGAAGAAGATGTACAAGAATCGATTCATGTAACGTTTGATAAATTTCCTCCCACGGATGCTACTGAGGAAGGTATAGTGTTATCTCTTGCAGGTACACAACATATTGAGAAAGAAGAGAAGGATACTCCATAGGAAAATGGCACTTATGTACTAGAACTAGAGGCTTTAGATGAGCAGCATAGTAGAAAATTTAAACATGCTTCCAGTCATCCTACAAATCAAGTCATAGGGAATATCGCTTCTGGAATCAAGACAAGTACAGTTAGAAGAAATCAAAATCTGACGGAATCCCATGATGCACTGTTGTCAATGATAGAGCCAAAAACCCACGAAGCTCTAGATAATGAGTCGTGGGTCAATTTCATAAAGGAAGAACTATCACAATTTGAAAAGAGTCAAGTGTGGACACTAGTTGAAAGACCTAGTGAGTAATCAATCAGAGAAACCAAGTGGGTGTTCCACAACAAGTTTGATGACAAAGGAAAAGTAACCTGAAAGGTTAGTCGCAAAGGATTATTCCAAAGAAGAAGGTATTGATTTCAAAGAAAACTTTGCTTCTGTAGCTAGACTTGAATCAATACGTATATTACTTTCATATGCATCTTTTAAAAGGTTCAAACTTTTTCAAATGGACCTAAAAAATGCAATTTTAAATTGTTTTATAAACGGAGAAGTTTATGTTGAACAACCTCCCGGCTTTATTAAAGAGAAATTTTCACATCACATTTTTAAATTGGATAAAGCTTTGTACGGTTTGAACGAGGGGCATGGTATGAAAGACTTAGCAATTTTTGGATAGATATGGACTTCACAATTTGAACTATAGATAATACTTTGTTTATCAAATATGAAGGGAATCACATGTTGTTAGTACAAATTTACGTTGATGGCATTATCTTTGGTAGTACTAACATCAACCTCTGCGAGAATTTCTCTAAGTCCATGCAGTTAGAATTTGAGATGGGAGAACTCAACTACTTTCTTGGACTACAAATAAAGCAATTTGATACGGGAACCTTCATATCCCAGACTAAGTACACAAAAGAATTGGAAGAGAGAAACTATGAATGACATATTCCAAGGTGCTTCCCACACCAATGCATCAGACCACTAAAATCGACAGTGATGAATCTGTTACACAATATGATCAAACTAAGTATAGAGGTATGATCGGAAGTTTGTTTTACCTTACGACAAGAAAACCCAATATCATGTTCGTTGTCGGTCTATGTTCTAGATATCAGTCAAATCCTAAGGAATCTCACTTGACAACAGTCAAGCGGATACTTAGATATTTAACGGCAACTATCAATTTTGGAATTTGGTTCACAAATTCCAATGAATTCCCATTAGTGGGATATTCGGATGCCGACTTTGTTGGCTACATGGAATATAAAAAAAGTACCAGTGGTATTTGTTAGTTACTCGGGAATTCCCTAGTAACTTGGTGTAGTAAAAAGTAGAATTTTGTTGCCTTGTCTACAATCGAAGTCGAATACATAGCCTTAAGAATAACAACAAATCCTATGGATGAAGCAAACTCTGAGTGATTACGGGTTACGACAAGATTCATATTTTCTGCTGTAGCACTAACGTCATTAGTATTACTAAGAATCCTGTTCACCGTTCTCGAACAAATCATATAGAGCTTAAACATAATTCCATTCGAGATCATGTTCAGAAAGGGAATATCAGTGAAGAATTCGTAGGAACTAATGATCAGCTAGTTGATATCTTCATGAAACCTCTCATTGAGAGTACATTTTGCGACATTAGGGATCGACTAGGATTTTTTGAGCTAAAAATGGAAAGATGACTATAGTTATCATGAAATCCCGTAAGAATTCCTACGATTAGCTCTTATTTGTGGATAAGATCCTCTTGAACTTTCTTATTTGTATCTTAGGAAAATATCCTTAAGATCAATTCAACTTATTTGAGAGATCTTTTCCATTTCTGCTGCTCACCTAATTATTGTCTTGGATTTCTTTTCAGCCGAATAATTTCCATATTATTTTCGAAAATTAATATTTTCCAAAGTTTCTGAATATATCTGCACTCTATGTGATCACTTAACATCGTTATTCTTTTGACTAACTGTTTCTTTCCTTTTTAGAATTCAAATTCAGAAACGATTTTCAAAATTATTTTCGGAAATTTATCTTTTCCAAAATTTCGGAATGTATATTTCTTATGTCCATGAGAGCACTTCAGAAAGTATTCGATTTCCCCTTATTGACTGTTTATTTCTTCTATAATATTTAAATTTCAAAAATTCCAATTTCGAAATCTTTTCCAAAAATGTCAAAGGTCACATCACACTTCTATAAGTGTCTCCACGAGATCACCCTCATTTCTCACTTCTCATCCTTATCCAAAAAACCTTCACTCTCTCCGCATCCTCTTCGTCTTTCTAAACTTCCATCTCCAAAAATGGTGAAAATTGCCGACGTCGAATCAATCTCTGGAAAGAAACCCAAGTAACCCTCGACAAAGAAATCAGCGTCCGCCACTCCTAAAGCCTCGTGTCCTCCATCGAAATCACCAACTCCAAGAGCCACTCGCTCGAAAGCCCAAGTTCTAGTGATGAAGTAATCAAAGTCCAAGAAGAAATCCAAGGCCACCGCCCCTAAGCCAGCATCTCCACCACGAGGATCAACTCTGCCACCATCAGACCCTATTGTGGTTAATTGAGTTTGGGTGGGAATATTTCCTTAGTATCGATAGGTCATACTATCTTCAAGCTGTGAAGCTTTTCTATTCAAATCTAGACTATGTTCAAGACAAGTCTGAGATCACCATAACCTCGATGGGGAAGAAAATTGCATGGAGTCGAGCAAAGATTAATGAACTACTTGGTGTGAAAGTGAGGGAATATGTCACTTTGACATGAGTGACTAGTTTGATTCCGTGGTTAAGATGAATGATTGGGCGAAAGCTCTGTGGAAGACCCCCTACCAGCCAAAGTTTGCTGAAGGGAAGCCTTGAATAATCTTTAAATTGATTTGTTATTTCTTTACAAAGTTCTGAACATGACGCTTTGGAGTTCCGAAGTTGGGAGTGGAGGTCATTCCACCACCATGAAGCTGATGAACATGTTCGCTTTGTATATGATCTCGCAGAACAAGAAGTTCAACATAAGCTACATCATCCTGAAGTACATGATCTATGTGTTCCAAAGCTCTGATAAGCCTCTTCCCTATGGAATGATGTTTACTTATCTATTTGAGACTGAAGGAATCTCACTACCACAAGGCTGGGAAGATAAGGTAAGCATGTCGTAGATGCGAGCACCTTGAAGAGAGTGAAAATCCACTATGATGATGTTCACGGTTGGATCAATGCTAAAGATTGAAAAACAGATGTGAAGGGATCTGGTAAGTCAGTGGTGAAGGGAAAAGGGAAGAAAACATAGTCCAATGGAACTACTGAGGAGATATAAGAGGGAACGTCTACAATTTGATGAAAGAGATAAAGGGGATAAGGATGACAACAGGAAGAAGTTCAGGAAGATCAAGAAGCATTACAAGAAGATTAAGCGTGTCATGCGAGAGATCTCCGAGGCTAGAGAATCATCTGAATCATCATCTACTTCATCCGATATTGATTCCAGCCTTCGAACACTCTTCTGTCGTCGTTATTCCCTAAGTCTAAGTCTAGTTCCCACTTATTCTTAGTTTTTAAGTTTGTTTTCTTTGGTTTTTGGTAGTTGGGGTCCCTCCTTTTTTTAGGATGAAGGGGGAGAAATAGGGTAATTAATGCCTAAGAATGTAATCGTTTGGGTGTCTGTTCGAACCCTCGTGCTTTATGATATTTTGACCGGCTCGTTATAATATATTTCTATGATATATCCTGATGCTTATGTGCTACTTGAGTTTTTGATTTTCTATGGTTTGAGAAAATCACGCACATAGGCAGGGGACCGAAATGATATTATCTGGTAACTTCTGAAATTTTTAATGATATATCCTGGTAACTTCTGGATCCAGCCTGTGATCTAAGTCTTTACTTATTGGAATATGATATGGAATATCTTCACTTAGATAGCGGGGCATACATGCTTATCTTGATAATTTTTCCATATGCTCTAGTCATGATACTTAAACATGTTATGTGTTTCACAAGTATGATCGAGTGTAAAATGTGAGTTTTGATGATGCCTATGAGAGTTTTTTCCATTGTTGACCTTTTTGGTCCGATGCCTATGAGAGTTTTGATGATGCTAAGTAATTATGTAAAATGTGGTCTTTAGCTTAGAAAACTCGCATGCATGTTTAAGTATGTAATACTCGACTGTGTATGTATAAATGTGAATTAATTATATATTGTCCAATATTTGTGATCATGTGATTTACTGGAACATTCTTGTGATCACCGAGTTATAAATATCTCGCATGAATGAAATCTCCTATTGTGCTATACATGAAAAAGATTTTGTGCTTAAAACTGAATATGTTATCTGTTGAGAATCTGTTTATTTTAGGATGGAAATCATGAAGATATTGCGGAGACTCAATCGTAATTAATAGCTCCGGGTAAATCATTTTGAATATTTTTCAATACGAAATTGTTTAGGATTTATGGAAAGTCATTGATCTATGCATGGAAATTCCTATGTGAAATTCGATTGTGACATATATAAAAAAAGTTGCGAGATAAACTGTCAGGAATCGCTTTATTAGGAATGCAATCATGATATATCCGTTTGAATGCATCTTGTTTGACTAATAATGAGTGAATTAATAATATATCTTTCCTTGCAGGAATTAAGTCTTTATCATATGAAAAGATTATGTTTATTATGTTTAAGATGTTGATCTGAATTATTTATAGAATATGGTGAAACGGATTAGATCACCATACGTGTAAAAAATGCTATGATTTAATTTTACGTGAATGTATGGAAATAAATCATGCAAATGTGACTGTTGTATTTATGAGGTTTATTATTGGCATTGTTTATTGAGGAATCTGCACAAATCTTTGTATGTCTTTTGTTTTTAACTTTCTATGTGAAGTGTAGAGCTTGATTGACCGATAAATAGGTAGACACTTCAAGAAAATGGTAGAGACAACGAGACTAAGAAAAGCAGAAGAACGGAACTCTTGAGTGTTGAGCTTCAAAATTGCTAATTAGTTATTCTGTATGAGGTATCATTTGTGAATTCGATTCTACACGTGTGAAGTATCCCTATAATTCCACTGTAATCATGTCTTCGGACTTGTCCAACTTCCTAGGAAACACGAGTGAAGTATGTCTCCACGTGAAGGAAATAATATGCAGGTTCGGGGGTCCTTCGGTAGCGAGTTGAGTCCACTCGGGAGTGATGATTCCATGTGAACGACGTGGAACGGAGCTCGGCATGAGACAACCTAGTCGCGTTTCGGTAGAGTAAGGGAGTTTCAATCATTACGGTAACCAGCTATGGTAACCAATTAGTGACTCATTTAACTCTTGACGAACAAATCTCAAGGAGAGGACTAAACCCCAATTGGGGATATAATCTCTATAAAAATCTCGTCTCACTTTACATTCTTGTCATTTATATTTTTGTGAGACAAGCACAAACGTTTTCAAATAACCAGGCGATATCCATAATACATTTTTGAGATTTACAAGTAACTAATCGGATACATTAATGTTTTTTAAAGTAATTTTCAAACTGATTTATCTCTATTAAGGAGAAGGTTTTTTAAGATAATAAGAAATTTTTATAAGTCTAATTCACCCCTTCTTAGGCATACTTTATACTTCAGGTGGAGTGAAAAATTTTGAGAATGAAAAATTTTGAGCGCACCTTGCTCCGGTTGTTAGTCCCCCAAGTCAATTGCTTCATTAGCTTTGAAATTATGTAATGTTTCTATGGATTATTTGATGGATTGATGTAATAAAAAAAGAAACATGATTGATGCGCCTGCCGTCACCTTGATTGGTGCTGCCGGTGAGTTAATAATGCTGAAAATAACGATGCCCATATGATCCAGCCAGAAATGCATTGTTGCTTTCATACAATGAAGTCTACTATTTTCCGTTGGTGACATAACCACGAAAAATGTGATTCTTCAATGAATCTCACTTATAACATGATTATTTTATGGCTGTGAAAGGAATGATTCAGAGCATCGCATTATGATGTATTGGTGGTCATTTCGTTTGGTGGAGACTAACACAATTATTACAAATTTCGCTAACCATGGTATGCATAGTCACCCAAATTGCAGCACGTAATTTCGTGTTTAGTAACCAACGTTGGATTAGATGGATTCAACTCGCGATTAAAAAGTAAAGACAGATCTGAATTGGACTTTTGAGCATAAGTAAGCAGGTTATTCTGTTAAAGAAACAAAAAGGAATCAAGACCCCAATTTAAACATGGCAACAAAATCAATTAAGCATCAACCAAAGAACATCATCCAAAACAATGGAGGAAAGTATCAATTAGCTTAGATCACGGCCAACGGTCATACACCATAAATAGGTATAACCCATTGCTTACATATAAGGCTCTATTGATATTGTACCAATTAATCCTATGAATAAACCAGTTTATGATATACATCTCCTGGACTGTTATTTTTCTATCATGGTATCAGAGCCGCTCCTGTAAAAACACACACAAAGAAATCGCAACGATAGCAGAAAAAACCAAATCCACGGAGGCACCCAAGAACCATCCAAGAAATCAAAACATGGTTGCGAAAAGAACAATCCCGCAAAACAGAATCCAAAACACAATGCGACACAACGAAGAAAACAACTTATCTTGGGTTGAGATCCTTCTTCGTCACTCCTCTTAAAATCCCCAACACGAGAGCCATCAAAGTATCCAAACATCAACCACCCGTCGTCTCTATTCCACACTGTGTCACTGAACGCTCGAAATCCTAATAATGGGAACAAGATTAAGAAGGGTTCAAATGCCAAAACTGCAAGAAGGATGGCCACGCCGTTCTGGGTGTTGGTTCCTCTACCCTCACCTTTGGCCTAACCGGCCGACCAATGGAAGCTTAAGAGGAAATAGAGAAGTCGGGCGAGAGATAAAAGGGAACGTAGTTGGGGAGCCGATTAAGGGAGCAGATTCTGAGAGCAGATACAAGAGTAGATTTCGAGAGTAGATACAAGGAGCCACTTCGAGAGCAGATACATGGATCAGATTTCGAGAGCAGATACATGGATCAGATTTCGAGAGCAGATACATGGATCAGATTTCGAGAGCAGATACATGGATCAGATTTCGAGAGCAGATACAAGGATCCGATTTCCCTTTAATAAATGCTCTATTCGGGTATTTATAGGCAACATTTGGGCCCTCCAAGATGGGCCTCCAGGCCGAGTATTGGGCTGATTGGGCTTATGTATTATTTATTCAAATTGGCTTTCAGGCCTAATTATTAATTATCACATCATTAGTCCCTCACTTTCTCAAATTGGCTTTAAGTGTCTTTCTTTGGGAGCGCAGTTTATTCTGCTTCCTTGGAAGTGAGCACTTAAGATCTTACGCATTGGGAGCATGAGCTAGTACCTGCTATCTTTGGAGCGCGAGCTATGTTCTGTTCCCTGGGAGCGCGAGCTATGTTGTGCTCTCTTGGGAGCGCAAGCTTAAGATGATACCCTTTGGAGCGCGCCGTGGGAGCGCGTGTTTAAGTGTCTTCCGTTGGGAGCGCGAACTATGTTCGTCTCCATTGGGAGAGCATATTAAGATGTTATGCCTTGGGAGTGCGCCGTCGGAGAGCGGTAGCCCGAGTTTAATTTGTTTTACACTGAGAGCACGTGGTAAATGTAATCTGCTTCGGAGAGCGGTAGCACGAGTTAAAGATGTTCTTCTCCCAGGAGTATGAGAACTTAATATGTCTTCCCTTGGGAGTGCAAATTATGTTCTACTTCCGTCCTTGGAAGCGAGAACTTAAGATGTTCTGTTCTCTAGGGAGCGCGAGCTATGTTCTGTTTCCCGGGAGCGCGAATGAGAGCTTAATATGTCTTATCTTTGGAGCGCAAGCTATGTTCTGCTCCCATGGGAGCGCGAGCTCCCTTGAAAGCGCTTGCCTTGTTCTGCATCCTTTGGAGCGCTTGCCTTGTTCTGCATCCTTTGGAGCGCTTGTTATGTTCTGCGCCATTAGGTGCGCGAACTTAGGATGTTATGCCTTGCGAGGGCGATAAATGCTCTGCTGGCGCTCTATGTTCTGCTCCCTTGAGAGCGAAGAGCCTCCGTGGGAGCGTGTGAGTAAAAGTCTTCCCTTAGGAGCAAGAGTTATGCTCCATGGAGCACGAGCAATGTTATGCTCTCTTGGGAGCGCTTGCTATGTTTGGCACCCTTGGGAGCGCGAGCTTAATGTGTCTTGCCATTGTAGCGCGTATTTTGAGTATCTTCCCTTGAGAGTGTGAGCCATGTTCTGCTCCATTGAGTATCTTCCCTTCACACGAATCAACTTGAGCTCCAACTAATGTTTCCAAATTCATCGTGATGTCCGTTGCTGAAAATTGCTCATTGGGTTCTTGCAATCCTCGATTGGAAGAACAAGACAATAACAGTGTTCGAATCTGTTCCGTCGTGCGATTGAGACCGCCGATTCATGGACCAGACGTTGGACAGAGTTTAGATAGTGATTCCGCATTAACTCGTTCATCTTGGGGTAATTTCGAATGTAGTTCGGAAGTGGAACGAGAGGGTCGAGAAGTTTAAGCAGCGACAAAATTCGTCCGTATAGTTATCTAAATAAATTGATAAACTGTGATTGGGGCTATTACGATTTTAAACTTTTGCTTGTTTCTAGGGAGACTGTGGGATGCACGTGTTGCAGGCTGCATTCTCTTTGTTGTTTTGTGGTGACGATATTTCAGAACTCATCGGGCGCCAAATGATGCAGTTTTGGGAGTTTCTTGCTATGGCCATTTTTTAAAATGATTGACATGCTTGGTATTGCTAAGTAGTTGTATTTAAAAATTTTACGGACAATGATTTGTTGTAGAAGTTATTTTTTGTAATTATTGGGCAATGACTTTACTGATCGAATGATGTAATGTGTTGAGTATGACTGATTGACTCATTACAGAATCTGAAAAAATTAATAATTAACAAATTATCTTGTCCGCTGACACTGAGTGTTTGACGCGTACGGGACCGTGCTGATACGCGCAAGGTACCTGCATGGGACGCGCTGATACGCGCAGGCTACCCGCGTTAATAATCACACGGTACTCGAACATACGGAAAGGGTACCCGCATACGGATATGGTACCTGCTACCACACAAATATGCATAGGGTACCCGCGCCCATATCAACGTGGGAACATACCAACCTACAATTCTTAGATGCTTGAAATTACGTACTTTCGTTATTATTTAGGTAATTTATTGTTAAATATATGTACTTTATTCGCAATTATTAGTATTTTTACGCCGAATTCAAGTACTTTAATTAGTTCGAAGGTGAAGTCGGGAGCAAACTCCTTTTTGTGTTAGTGATGATCAAAGTCTACCATATAGCTTAATTGTGGGTCTTTATTGTGGGCCACCGAAATCCATGTAGGGACGTAGAGCATAATCGTTATCGATGAAGATGAGACGCGGATAACTGTAAGCTTAATTTTGCATATAGCTTATCGTCAGTTTCACATTGTCGTTGTGAAACGACAATACCGCTACAATTTGGTCATTCACGTCTTCTATCGTGTAGGCGTCTTCATCCACCAAAATTGAATGCATGCTATATTTGGCGTATGGGACCAAGTCGAGGTATTGTCCTCTCGATTATGTACCGACCATCAAATTGAAATACAATGTTCGAAATTTTCTTATTGATCACCTGCAATATTATGCAAAGTTATTATTTAGAAAACATTTGTTGTAATAATACATGCGTGCGTATGATTTTCGGCGCATGGGGCCTTAGCAGAGGATCAGGGGACCTACGCATAAATGTAGGGGACAATCACTCAACGTACGTATGACTTTCGGCGCATGGAACCCGAGCAAAGGACCAGGGAACCGCGCATAAATGCAGGGGATCCACGCACAACACTCGCGAGTACTAGCGGGGACCCTCCACTTATAATCGTGTACCATGCTTCTGCGTTTGGGTCCCCTGCCATTCAATCGGAGGTCCCATGTACATACAAGAATTCGACGTGGAGATTCGAGACCAAAAGGGGACGGAAAATCTCGTTGCCGATCACTTATCAAAGATTGGAGGAATCACACCACCAGGAACGAACGAGGATGTCATCAAAGACAACTTCCCCGACGAGCATCTTTAGGTTATACGTGAGGTAAAAGATAATATCCCTTGGTATGCCGATATTATCTTCTGGCGATGATCATACCAAAGGAATACACAAGCCAACAGAAGAAGAAATTCATCTTGGACTTGAGGTATTATATTTGGGATGATCCGTACTTGTTTAGAACTGGTGCCGATAAGATGATCCGGCGATGCGATCATTCCCCGAGACGATCAAAATCTTGGAGCATTGCCATACCGGACCGGCTGGAGGCCACTATGGAGGGAATCGAACAACCCAAAATCTTCAATGACGCTCAAAGGTATGTAGCGATGTGTGATAGGTGCCAGCGGATATGTAATATTTCTAAACGCAATGAGATGCCTCAAAAAAAATTCTTGTATGTGTAGTTATCGATGTTTGGGGCGTCTTTTTGGGTCCGTTTTCAACGTCTTTCACTTATCGATATATCATAGTTGCTGTCGATTACGTATCTAAATGGGTCGAGGAGCAAGCGCTGCCCGCTAATGATACTAGGTAGTCGTTAAGTTCTTAAATACGTTGTTTTCACGATTCGGTTCACCTCGTTGCATAATTAGAAATAAGGGTACGCACTTTTGTAACACTCAATTTTCTAGGACGGTCGAGAAATACGGCATTAAGCACAATGTTGCCACTCCGTACCACCCATAAGCTAGTGGCCAAGTGGAAGTCGTGAATCGGGAGTTGTGGCGGATACTAGAAAAGACTGTCAAGCACCACCGAAAAGATTGGCCGAACAAGTTGAACGATGTTTTACGGGTATATAGAACAAATTATAAGACTCATATAGGATCTACACCTTATCGACGGGAAATCTTGTCATTTACCCATCGAGCTAGAAAATAAGGCGTATTGGGAATCTGCAGGTAAGAAGAGGAATTTGCAAATCAACGAGCTCGATGAATGGCGTCTTACTTATGATAACACAAAAATCTACAAGGAGCGAACGAAGATGTATCATGATCGAAAAATCTATCGACGAGAATTTAACGAGGGCGACCAAGTCTTACTCGATAACTCTCGGCTATGCCTATTTCAAGGAAATTAAAGTCAAGATGGTCTGGCCCCTTTAAGGTATCTCGAGTATTTCCTTACGGCACCGTCGAGATCACACATCTGGATTGAGGAACTTTCAAGGTGATCAGACATCATCTCAAGCATTACTACGGTGGTGACGTCGAGGCACTCGAGCGAGAGACGGTCCACTTCCTCGACATGACTCGGAAATAAAATTCTTCTAAACTATGTCTAGCTAAAAGATATTGAAGAAAGCGCTACGTGGGAGGCAACCCGTGCTTTATACATTCATTTTATATGTTATATTTTTATTCATTTTATTATTTTATGTCCTAATATATTATTGTTTTTAAGCTATCGCAGGGAATCTAATCTCGAGTGGAACTTAAGGGGGAATCATCTACAAAGCATGCACTCAAATTTATTCAGGGAAGTTCGCTAAACTCTATTATTTCTTCTTCCTTTATGATAAATATTTGATACGTTGAGGACAACATAAATCTCAAGTGTGGGGAGGGGGGAATTTCTGCGAAATTTATGCGAGCATGTTGCTTGTGTGCATGATTTGTTTGGTCTATCTTGGTTTAATAGCAAGATTTGAAAGATTAAGTCGAATTATGGCATGAAATATTTTTTCTTCCTTTCGAAATCAGTTTCTTATTATATATGATTGATTTCATGTTAGGAATTTTTGTAAGTATCTAGGATTACACATGAGCGGTTGATATCTTTCTTGCATGATTAACTTAGTGATACTAGAGGGATTCGTACGCATAACCTTACTTTTGTGAGATTTTTTAGCCTACGAGCTTTTTGCTCATTTCTTTGGTTGTGTGCATAGTGATTAGTCTATTTCTCTCTAAAACTTGCTTGCGTGATACATGTTGAAACTACTTGATGTGAGATCGTGTGAAAATGAGGAAGGCATTAGGAATTAAGTCCATAGCCAATGTTCCCGAACACGACTGATTATCATAGTTAGCCACTTTGAGCCTGAGCCTTTTATTTGAGAAAACCTGGAATTATAAACTACCGACCTGAGAAACTTTCAGATATCATGGAACCCGATTAACAGTGGAAGTGAATGTTTAGTGCCAAAGTGGAAAAGCGTAGCCCGACCGTTGTATGAAAAAAGCCTCATTAACGTAATCTCTCGTTAAGAACTTCAACATCGATAATCTCTTGCCCGTAAAGGCACTAAGAGAAGAGGAGCTTAACGACGGGAGAGAGGAGCTTAGATACGTGGGAAATATGCTAAAAACCCTTCCTTCTATAATCTCTCGTGCTTTAAAAAAAAAAGAAAAAGAAAAAAAATTGAGAGAAGAAGGGCTTAGCCAATGGTTGATGGATCGAAAAAAGGTGAACGATTTCAAGGCGGAAAGAGTTATACACGATGTTATGCAACACGCTATCGAACAATGGCACGCCACCAACATGACCGCTACGACATTTCCGATAGAAGTTCACTCTCTAATATAGTCAGTCGAGACCTACATAACCCGGAAAAGACCTTCTGATTCACATCTTATCACCGAGAGTAGTAGATAAACGATTCGCTTTCAAGCTTATGATTGAGATTAGATTATTGCACGAACCGAGTGAGTTTACTGATACATTAACCTATACATTGAGTGATTTGAGTAAATCATTGTGAGGTACGAGTCTTTATAAGTATCGCTAAGGAGGTCGTGTAGTTAGTCGTTGGCCTCAAGTGTGTTTTTCCTACTTTACTTGCATTACTTCTATACATGTTTCCGTTTTTTGAATGATAAGTTGTGGATTTTAATTATGTTTCCATGCCTTATAATTTTTATTTTCTTGAGGACAAGCAAACACTTAAGCGTGGGGAGGTTTGTTAGGAATTAATTGTAGTGTCCTTAGTTAGTATTTGAGTTTTGGGTCAATATTAGTTAATTTATTGTATTTGGGGTCAAATTGTAAATATTTTATTGTTTGAGTCCCAAGCCTTAATATACCAACTCATGTGGTATATAAGGCATCCCATTAACCCTAATTAGGGTTGGTCAAGGTATAATTCTTAAAAGTAAGTTCTTAATTTCGGCACACACACACAAACACACACTGAAGGTGTTTTAAGAACTTTATCATTTTTAAGCCTTTGATCCTCTCTTGAGTGCCTAATCGGACTAACAAGTGGTATCAGAGCAAGACACGGATCGATCTGTGCAAATCTATACCAATTTCGTTTGATTTCGTCAAGATCGAAAGAGTTTACTAAGCAAATTTTATTTTCGATTTTTTTCAAGTATTTTGGGTTAGATCTTGCTGTTATTGATGTTTTTAAACCTTTAAATGCTTGATTATCAGTCTTGGCTTGTTTAGGAACTCGTTTAGATTAATTTTCGTCAAGTTTGAGAAATTTCTGGGGAGAAATCGATTGAAATTGGTGTGTTTTAAAGTTGCTGGAAAAATTTCGGGCGTTTCTCTGTTTATTCGCTCGAAGTTCGTTCTTGAACCCGAAAATTAACTCATATTGCCGAATTTCAATTGAAATTCGCCGAAATTGAGAAAATTTTCGATCAGAAAATTGACCGAATTTGAGTAAGCTAAGTTTATTCGCCGAATTTGCTTTCTACTGTTTAAAATTCACGGAGAATTTGGCCGAATTTGCTTTCTACTGTTTAAAATTCACGGAGAATTTGGTCGAATTTTAAAATTAAGATTGCCCGAATTTCAACTTAAAATTTTCGGCGAAGTTTTGATTTAAGTCACCCGAATTTCTTAATTCTCGGCGAACTTTTATCAGAAAGTCACCCGAATTTTGATTTTTTTTAATTCTCGACTGAATTTAGTTTACCCGAATTTTGAAAGTAATTTTCGATAAAATTTTTCCTACCTTAATTTAATCCTGAACTTCGGCGAACTTATTTTTGTCACCCGAATTTTGATTTTCTTTGATTTCAAAATCCTCGACAAAGTCTTTTCATCCGAATTTCAGAATTCAAATTTCGGCAACAACTCTACAAGTGCCCGAATTTTATTCTTTAAAATTAAAATAAAAGTCGAACACTTAAACACAATTTCTTTCCACCAAAATTTACTCAAACTTAACGTTATTCTTAGACGTTATTTTTCGAAACTGACCATTTAGGATTGCAGATCACGACCGTGAACGATCATTAAAAAGCACTCAACTACATCCATGGATTTCATAGCAATCGGAAGCGATAACAGACCCCCAATTCTAACAATGAAAAGGGGGGAGTTCACAGCATGGAGAAACCGATTTGTAAATTTCGTTAGCTCCAAGGACATAGGAAACGAAATCCTAGAGTCCCTCTCGGAAGGACCCATAACATATTGGGTTAATATAGAGGGTGATTCCACAACAAATCCTCCCACCTTACCATCCATTCAGAAAAAATCTCCCACATGCTACACAATGGAAGAAAAGAACAGGGTCAAGGCAGATCGACTTGCACTCAACTATCTCATCCAGGGTATTCACAACGATATCTACATGCAAGTAGATAGCCTCACCACTGCTAAGGAAATGTGGGACGAGATCCATAAGCTGATGCAAGGGACGGAAATGGGAATCAAAGCACGTAAGGCAAACACCCTCGCGGCCTACGATACCTTCAAAGCAAAGCAAGGGGAGGACATAGAGGACACGTATAGACGGTTTATGACTCAAGTCAACGAGATGCGAAAGGTGAACGTTCATCGCTCCAATATGGAATTGAACGTGAGATTCCTTAACTCACTGCAGCCAGAGTGGAGGAAAATAGCCACTCAAATCAGGCAGAACAAAGACCTTGATGAAATCGACATCCACTGCGTTTTCGAGAGCCTCTCTCAACATGCAGACTACGTACATCAAAAATCTGCGGAATCAAAAGGAAAATCAGCAGCAGATCCTCTAGCCTTAGTAACTGATAATAGAGCTAAGAAACCTTCCCGCGCCACAAAGGATAAGGCCGTAAAACTTGAAAGCACATCTGAGGAAGACAACTCAGACTCTTCATCGGATTCCGATCTAAAGGAATTCGAGAAACAAATGGCCCTCATCACTAAGATGATGGGCAGAAAATTCTTTAAGAAGTCTTCCTCCTCTTCCAACAAACAACGAGTTTCATCTTCTCATCAACCTCAACAAACTCCGCATCGGCCCGAACAAAAATCCCTACCTGAGCCTCCAAAATGCTATAATTGTGGGAAGGCAGGACATTGGGCCAGGGACTGTTTCCTTCCCAAGAAGAAGAACGAAGACTACTACGCCAAAAAGCTCAAACTGTCCAAAATGAAGAAAGCTGGCGTAGCCCTGCTGGCGGAGCAAGCTGAATGGTACGATGACACTTCTGAGGATGAACCCGAGAACATGGCTCTAATGGCGTTTGTGGAAGAAGAAGCTGGTGATGCAGAAGGAGCCGAGACGGAGAGCAATGACGAAACTGAATCATCCGAGGACATTGAGGTAGAAAATATAGACTTCTACAGACATAAAATTAAGAATAAGAACAGCTTCCGAAAGGAACGCTCAAGTAGGAAGTCTACATATAAAGATATGGCCACGAATGACATCATCTTGGCCAAAACACAAAATTTGGTCATTGAGCTAGAAAATAAACTAGCTACTTCAGAAAAATCACTAGAATTAGCTGAAGCTAATCTAGTAAAATCTGAAGAAAAAGTAGTTTCCCTGACATCAAAACTGACCGTGCTTGAGCATATCCAGAATTCTCCATTAGAACACTTGAAAAAACTAGAAGCTCTGGAAAAGAAAAACGCAACAAATTATCAATCTGTGCTCAAACACTTAGGTGAAAAAGCAACTCTCAGATGTCATTTAGAAAATGCATCTGAGAAAATCTCGAAGCTTGAATCCGAGACTAATATGCTGAATGCAAATATTAGTCAATTAACCACTAGCCTGCGAATTAGTGAAGAAGAGCGTATTGGTAAAACAGATCAATACAATCTTCTAATGGAGGAACGTAAGAAGCTTTACTCCAAAATCAAAAGTCTGGAGGACCTCCTTACGAAAAGGGGACAAACCGACAAAACGATTTTCTTGAATCAGCCTAAGGACACGAGATTTTACAATCCACGTGAGGGCTTAGGCTTTAAGCCAAACCAACAAACCACTGATAAACGGCCGCTTGCTCTTTACAATGCTGCATACCTAGGACTAGGAATACCTAGCTTGTTAGCCTTTCTCAGATCATCTGAAGAAGAAGATAACCTAGAACAGGAAAAGCGCAAGACCAAAAGCAAGGCCGAAATATCCTTGGATTACAAGGAAATCAACGATAGTTATGGAACTAGGGAAATTCCTCTTTCAAATGACTATCTACAAATGTTTCCCCATCCTCCCTCTGAATCTGATCAGCCCATGACAGAAATATCTAGCTCAAAGAACTCAGATCTTTGCAGAATTTACATTCCCCAAAAGATCAAGAATATTCAATCCACGATAGAGCTCGAACGGAAAACATTTCAAGCTGAAAAGGAGAAACTCCTTGAGAGAATTTCCTCACTTGAAAATCAATCATATGCTGATCTCGCTAAATCTTCTAAGTCGGAGTCTGTTACTATAACACCAATAGATTCCTCATCCATGAAGAATAGGCTAACTAAGAAGATTCTCATTCAAGCAACAGCTAACATCCCTTCACCATCTATGACAGATCTGAGACGGACAGAGACTGCTGGGAAGAAAAATTCAGGAACGCAAGAGAAGGATGCCAAAATCTTTGATAAAAAGACGAAGCAAAATTTGACTAGTGTTTCTGATTTAAAATTATTTCCAAAAACATTTAGAAATCTTTCTTCATGTAGTTCGAACTATGCTTCCGCTTATTCCCGTATTCCTTCCACAACAAGTTCTGTTAAGAATGTCAGTGATTATCTTACCTACGATAAGTGTATAGCTACGAATGCTAAATTTATACGTCGTAGAGATATGATTTCAGGAACACACACGAAAACGGTTCTACCATCCAAAACGTCCAACCTAAAAGTTGACGAAAAGGTAGCTAGAACATTCAGAAGGCCAACTCCCACTGAAACAAAAGCTAAAGCTCAAGCTTTAGAGAAAAAGGTCAAAAACGTGACCAAATCAGACCCAAAAATACCTGAGCAATCGAAAACCCGAGCTGAAGCTAAGGGAAAAGATTGCAAACAAATCTGGGTAATTAAAACAGTGCTTGCTGCATGCACAAAGCTCTGTTTTCCTTTAGGGGTAAAGAAAATTTGGGTACCGAAAAACTCAGGAAAGATACAAGCCAACCTGGTACACAATTCACCCAATCTTGCATGCACTTTAACCTCTGCAAATGCGAGGACCCGTCTTAAACGGGATCTCTAACACTGCTTAAACTTATCTTGCAGATAAGTCATGTGTGGTACTTAGACTCGGGTTGCTCCACACACATGACTGGAAGAAAAGAACTGCTGAGCAACTACACAGAGAGATTTGGTGGAAAGGAGGAGTTTATTTCATATTTATTAAGGGGGAGCATATTTCAATTTTATTAAGGAGGAGCTTATTTTTATTACGGGGGAGTATATATCATTTTATTGAGGGGGAGCTCTTTGACATAATATAAAATTCCGAATCTGCAATTTATTTGCCAAAATTTCATCCAAATCACGATGGAATCGACCTATTTTAATTTTTAGGTTTCGGGCGAAATTCGAGTAAAATTCAAATTTTCATCCGAATTTCTGCTTTTCAATCCAAAATTCGGCGAATTTCTACTGTTCACTCGAAATTCGGCGAATTTCTACTGTACCCCGACTCCTCACAGTCGAATTCCATCGCCCGAATTTGTCAATTTCGGCAAATTCATTACCCGAACTTCATTACAATTCGGCGAACAAAAATTTCAAATCCTCATTACCCGAACTTCATCAAATTCGGCGAACAAAACCTTTCAAATCCAAATTCGGCCAAATCAAACTTCGAGTATTAAACTTTTCAATGTACTCTTAGCCGAATTTGTGAACTTCGCCGCTTGTATTTCAAAAGTATAATCTTATTTACTTAAGCAAATTTCGGGCACTTTCATATAAAATTTTTCAAGTCCGAAATTTTTTTTCTAAGTAACGTCTTTAGTTACTCTGCCTATGCTAACAATTTTCTGTGTTTCCTTCTTAGCAGATTGAATAAAAATGTTACGAGAAATTGACGAAGTATTCCCTCAAAGTCAATGGGCCACTAAAATTCCCAACAACCCGGCCATTGACTTTGACAATATCTCGGTCCCAGCGCCGATATCCTTGACCAACTCCGCCGAAGGGACTTATCCACCAAAAATAAAACCCGACAAGTCCTTCCCTACCTTCGGTGGTTTCCAGTGATAATAACCCACTTTCAAGACCTACACCCCGAGATAACCCGTCGACCGAGATCGGAGGGATACCAAATTCCCAAGCTAGCATCCCTCCATTCTTCCAAATCCAAATTTGATCTCGAGTCGATGCGGATCCCTGACCACCTCCTACAAATCGCTAATCCTTCCAACCCAATAGTAGCGAGGTACCTCCAATCCATCACCCTTGAAGACACTCCTATGGTTCGACAAAACCCAGTCGAACCTACCCCGGGAATTAGCCTACCCCAGCCTCAGTTAGGTCTAGGAAGCGCCGCTTCCCCTCCTCGTTCCTCACGAAAAACAAAACGAGGGGAAGACGTAAGACGCATACAGGAGCGTCGCACCAAACAAAAACATGATCGACCTCCTCAGTCCTCTAACCCACTACAAAGCCGGGCCGAACCCGTAGGAACAGGAGACGACACGATCGTCTCCCGAGTAGCAGTCGTGCCATCAGGCCCAAGCACGCAAATAACCCTTCCAACCCATTCGGTCGTCTCCCAACAGACGACCGTCTCAATAGCACCGGAGGAGCCACGACAACCATCATTGCCTTATTCGGAGGCAATAGATGTTGAATTAAGCAGTTCACTTCCTCCGACTGCGCCCTCCTTGATCACAGGTCTAGTGTCCGCACCAACTAAAATTTTTTCCATTTCTAGGACACATACACTATTTTCCGCACCTCTAAGTCTTCCAGACTTAGACAGAACGCTCTCTGACGTCACTCTGGGGTTAATCTCCGAGGGACTGAGCGGAAGCCCCGAAACGATCAACATCCCACCAGTCGTCTCGGGCCAACGGTCTGAGTTTGTCTTAGCACCGTTGCCACCGGTGTGCCTTGGTGGCCCCGGAAGACCCACTACAGTGGGCGGCACGTCAGAAATCTACTCTGACGTCGCGACAACGGCACGCCTCAGTGGCTCCGTTTTATTTCCCGATCCGTTTGTGACGGAGTCTCGGCTACGATCTTTTGGCGACGAACTAGTGGAAAAAGTCCGGGCCATGATCGAAACATCAAGACAAGACAAAGGCAAGACTCCAGTCACACACGAGACAGCTGCTGCTGTTCCTTCACTCACACAA
The DNA here is from genome assembly GCA_004919715.1 of Linderniella brevidens. Lineage (NCBI taxonomy): Eukaryota > Viridiplantae > Streptophyta > Magnoliopsida > Lamiales > Linderniaceae > Linderniella > Linderniella brevidens. The sequence continues at coordinate 3,312,860 of SWDC01000149.1, read as the reverse complement.
CCAGAAGAAGGACGTGGGACGTGCCCATTGAAGAACTCTTCAACATTCTTTTGGCACGTATCCGGTCGGCGCCACACCTGACACCGAAGGAGAAAGAAATCCAGAGGCTGATTGACCCCACCAGCTGCCGAACACAAGCCGGGGGCCTATCTGGATCGCGGGACGACCCTGAAGACGAGGACCGTCCCGAGGGGGAGAACCGACAGCGTGGAGTCGAATCCCCTCACCAGCAGCAGCCAACAACCAAAACAGTCCAAGAATCCAACCCGCTGGATACCTCAAGCTCAAAAGGCAAAACAAAACAAGTCTCCAGCACCACAATAATATTCCCTACCATGGAGATCTCAACCACAACCGAACAAAATACACAAGAGATCTCCAATACACTTTCCCTTTCGACACCCACTCCAGTCACTATAAGCCTTAGCTCACCAAGAACCTTCTACCGACAAAGTCCACCTCAAGCCACATCTATTGACCTCCAAATCTCGGAAGAAATCAGCCAACTCTACAATCCACATGATGTGGTAGAGAAATATATATTTGAAGAAGGATGGCTGAAGCAACCGATGGACCTCCAGCTCGAAGCCAGATTTCGAGAAAACGCCAGACTATTCCTCGAAAAGGCGTCGATAAGCCTGGTGAAAGTCCATGAAGATGAGGAGCTGGAAGATCTGCAAAGTGACCTCCCCGATCTACCGGAACTACTCAAACATCAAGTCCAAAATGAGGATGCTCCACTTCTCATGTCAAAGATCGGGGCAACGGTCGATCTTCCGTGGCAAAACGTCAGAATCTTAGTTCCATACCAAGAAGAGATAAGGAAAAGAATCTGGCGTAAAGAGGATCAGCTCGTCAAATTGAACGAGCTGGAGCTACGTGGGATGACGCACCTGTCAGAGCGCAGAGCCAATCTCTACCTTCTTTCCCTAAGACGTCTTCATATGTTCTTAGGGAAAGGAAATGATCTGGCTGCTCTCAGGCGAGAGGAAAAGCAGAGGCCCCGAATACAAGCCGTAGAAAGAGTTGGAATAGATCGGCTCGGGACCTTCCTACTAAGCGTCTACCACGTAGTGAGGGAAGACGGTACAAGAGAGACCTTGACAGAGGCTGACTTCCCGTACATCAGAGCTGAAGACATCTCACAGATGATTGGAAGCTACCGATACGTGGGAACGCTGCAGGACCAGGACGTCAAATTAGGATACATGACGATCAAAAGGTTCATGCTCCGACAAATCAAGTACGGAGCGACGCACGACCTGCAGCTAGCACTGGAGTCAAATGTCAGAAAGGTCAACCTCACCAAACCATCATTCGAGCTCCCTGAACAAGTTGAATATGGTGAAGGCCACGTGTTCGAAAGTGAAGATCCAGCGGTGGTCTACATCAACTACAAGGGAGAAAAGCGAATATTGAAGACATCGGAGATACCAAAATTCTCCGACGGAACGCTCCTCATCATACGAGAGAAGTTGAGGAGCATACTGGATAAGATGGAAGGTGAAGGACCGGACACAAAAGCCAAGATACTGAATATGCTGAACAACATACAAGAAAGGCTTTCGTTCCGGAGGGAAATAAGGACGTACGAGCACAAGCTTGGACTACGGAACTCCGTGTACGCCCAGCAACGACCCAAAGGCTCAAAGAAACAGACAAAGACGAAGAAAGGACACTAAGGGGGAGAATGTTAGGAATTAATTGTAGTGTCCTTAGTTAGTATTTGAGTTTTGGGTCAATATTAGTTAATTTATTGTATTTGGGGTCAAATTGTAAATATTTTATTGTTTGAGTCCCAAGCCTTAATATACCAACTCATATGGTATATAAGGCATCCCATTAACCCTAATTAGGGTTGGTCAAGGTATAATTCTTAAAAGTAAGTTCTTAATTTCGGCACACACACACAAACACACACTGAAGGTGTTTTAAGAACTTTATCATTTTTAAGCCTTTGATCCTCTCTTGAGTGCCTAATCGGACTAACAGCTGCGTATGCTAGAAATAAGTGAATAGCTTCAATGCGTGCAATCAGAGCATATGTCTCGTCGTAATCAATTCCTTCTTGTTGATTGTATCCCTTAGCAACGAGTCGTGCTTTATTTCTGATTACTTCACCGTTCTCATTTTTCTTGTTCTTGAAAACCCATTTTGTTCCAATTATGGTTTTTCCGTTTGGTCGAGGAACCAATGTCTAAACTTGTAGACGCTCGAACTGGTTGAGTTCAGCTTGCATCGCAATTACCCAGTCCGGGTCTTTAAGAGCTTAGGCGACCTTAGTTGGTTCATTTTGGCTTAGAAAGCATGTGAATAAACCGCTTTGTGTAGACGTCCTAATACGTACACCACTTGAAGGATCACCAATAATCTGATCAGTAGGGTGAGCTCGAGTCAATTTGCGTTCGTGAGGAATAACTGAAGTAGATTCGTCATTGGATTGGAGATCGAGATATCCTGAATTAATGGGTTGATCATTCAGAGTTGGGAAATTCAATTCAGATGTTGAGTCGATAGGAATTTCCTCATCTGTATTTGTAGGAACTGCAGTACTAGATGAAGATTCTGAATAAATAGATTCTCCAACAGTTGTCGGATTTTGGAGAAGAATAGTCTCATTATTAATTTCTTCCATTGAGGGAGATGGGGCACTGCTTGGTGTTGAGTCAGACTAAGCAGGCATTTGAGACTTGTTCCGATAAAAGTGTTCGAATAGAGAATCTAAATCTTCATTGTCAGCGGGAATTGCGTCATTTGATGGTGATGTAGACGTTGCTGAGAGTTGTTGACCTTATGCCAACACGCCAGTAAGCTCGGGTTCTGAACTGTTTTGTTGAGAAGCCAATTCCGTCGTTTCTTGAAAGGTGACATTGTAGCTTTCAAGAATTGTACGAGAAGACTTGAGGTAGACGCGATATTATTTTGAGGTAGAGGAATATCGGACAAAAATGGCTTCAAAGGCTTTGGGATCGAACTTGCTTCGATGCTCCCGATAGGCCACAAAACACTTGCAACCAAATACTTTAAAGAATGAGATATTCGGGATTCTTTGATTAATTAACTCATATGGTGTCTTCTCAAAGCGTTTCTGAATAATTGTCCTGTTTTGAGTAAAACATGTTGTACTCACTGCTTCAGCCCATAGAAAGTGAGGAAGACTGGAGTATATAAGCATAGTTCGTGCAGCTTCAACTAGAGTCCAGTTCTTTCTTTATGCGACACCATTTTGTTGTGGCGTTTTTGCGGCTGAGAATTGTTGAATAATTTCAAGTGATTGATAAAAGTTGCTGAGACGCTGATTCTTGAATTCTGTCCCGTTGTCCGTTCTGATTACTTGGATTTTCTTTTGCAGGAGATTCTGAGTTGTATTCACAAAGCTTATTATCAAGTCTCAGTCTCATCTTTAGTTCGGAGATATCTTGTCCATGTGTAGCGAAGAATAATCTTCGACAATTACTAACACATATTTACGACCGTTGATGCGGTGTGTACGCATTGGTCCGCAAAGATCCATGTGAAGTAACTCTAAGGGTCGAGATGTAGAAGCAACTTGCTTGACTTTGTGTGATGCTCGCTTCATTTTTCCCATTTCACAAGCCGAACAGTGATGCTCTTGGTTAGATGAAATTGTTGGCAGACCGTTGACCAACTTTTTAACACTGACTTTGTGAAGAGCTTTTCAATTGAGATGAGACACACGTTGATGCCATAAGCTGTTCCTCTTGATTGTTGTCTGAGCGATGAGGCATACAGCTGTCGAAGGTCGAACTGATGTCAGATTGATTGTGTATAGGTTAGATCTTCGTGATCCTGTGAGAAGTTCTTGATTCTGATGATTCAAAACTCGACACTGTTCAGCTAGAAATACTACTTGAAATCCTTTGTCATAGAATTGGCCTATGCTGAACATATTGTGCTGGAGACCTTGGAGGTAAGAGACATCTTTAATCGTCAAATTTGGCGGTAAAATGTCTCCAAATCCGAGTATGGGAGCTGAGTCATTGTTGCCAAATCGGACTTTGCCATTGTAACGATCTTGGTAGTTGCTCAACAGTTCTTGTTTTCCCGTCATGTGTGTGGAGCAACCAGAATCTAAATACCACACATGATGGATCTGCATAGAAAGAAATTAGGGAGACATAGATACCCACTTTTTAATGGGTCCTCTCGGATTAGCAGATTTGATAAGTAAGGTTTGTCCATCTTTGGTTCCTAACTTATGAGAATACTTAGGTACCCAAACCAACGTAGAAGTAGTTGGTTTAAGTAGTACCTCTTTAGACAATTTAGCCTTATTGGCTTGAGTTTGCCTAGGTGGTGACTTAGGAATCCATTTTGGTTGAACCTTACAAGGGAGGTTAATTTCAGCATGAACAAATGTCTGATTTGTCTTATTGCTGGAGAAAACCTTTTCTCTGGCTAGTCTCCTAAGGTGTTTAGCTGAATGTATGTGTATTGGATACCATAGGTGAGAACAAGAATGTATGGAGCTATAAGCTTTCTTAATAGTTGGTTTTTGTTTCTGACGAGACTTTGCATTTGTTTTCGAATTATGAATGTTTTTGGAAGTAGAGCCAATTTCAAAGTTTGTGCTTTCGAAAATAATATGATTTAACGCATAATTTGAAGTAACAATACTAGAAATGACTGTCTTCGTACGAGTGTCCACAGTTTTTGACATAGAAGAAATAGATAACAAATCACTTTTCTTCTGAAAATTTATTCTAGGCACTCTTTCCTTATCATGCTTCACCTCTTTACTACTCTATCTGTGGATGGAGTAGAAAAAGAGTTAGTAAAAATCTTTTTCCTTTTTGAAGCATTTAATGAGTCGTTTCTCTTTACAATTCTAAAGAAGATTTATCTTCTTTTGAAATATTTTGAAAAATAATAGGAGAGTTTTTCTTAGTTTTAATCTTGTCCTTCATTAAAGATTTTTCTTTCAAAATAAGATCAGGATTAGTTTTTAACATAGAGGAAGTTTTGAGATTGAAAATCTCCAATAAAAGTTCGTTCTTTTCAGCTTTACATTCTTTCTTTCTGTTTGCAAGGAAGAGTTTAAATCAGCTAGTTTTCTAATAATAGCTGGAATATAACAGAAATTAGAATTTTGAGAATGATCAATATTTTCTTCCTTATTTTTAGAAAAATCTTCTAGGGGATATAATGAAGTATAATCACTAGACAAGTTGAGATCTCTTGTCTTGTCACTATTATTCAAGTCAATGTAGTCAAAAGGAATGTTAGTCCTATCAGTGGCTTGTCGTTTAGATTCTTCTAAAGCATTTATTTCGGAAGAATTAGTAAATGCCATTAAAGAAGTTAATCCTAATCCCATATACTTGATATCGTATAATTGTCTTTGACCTTTTTCAAGTTACAGGGATTGTTAAAACCTAAGCCTTCTTTAGGATTATAAAATAATGTATCAAGAGGTTGATTTAGAAATATAGTTTAATCCGTTTGACCCCTTTTTATTAGAAGATCATCTAACGTTTTAATTCTTGAATAAAGTTTCTTACGTTCGTCAGAAATTGATACTTCAAGATTTGTTAAAGAAATTTCAATTATTAATCGAATATATTGAGTATCAAAATTGATAGTTCGGAGACAAATATTTTTCGTAAGTTTTGAAGTTCTCAATTTTTTATTTCCTTTAAATGATGTGGTCGAAATGTTTTTCGAGCAATAAAGTTTTTCGATTTAAAAATATTAAGCTTTTTAATCGAAAAAGTTTTTCGATTGTTTAAGGATTTAGTTATATGTTTATTGAAGAATATTTTTCGGAAAAAAATGTTGAAAAGATGATCTTATCGAAAAATATTTTGTCGAAAAACTAGGTTGATCACAAAAACTCTTATCGAATAACTTGTGATCGAAAAATTACTAGTGATCGAAAAAATTTGTTTTTTGTTTGACTCAAATTGTTGACTGTAAAAGTTTTCGATGGAATATTATTCGATCGAAAATATGTTTTGGCTAATTTTGGATCGAAAAATTTATTCGCTCGAAAAATGTATTTATATATGAACCGAAAAACTAATTATTTAAATAATGTTTTTCGAGTCTTAAATTTGAGTAAAACACTCGAAAATAGTGTTTGTCATCGAAAAATTTCTCCGCCGCAAACTTGGTCGAAAAATATTTTTCGATTCAAGTTTTTCGATCGAAGAACTTGATCGAAGAACAGTTAAGTTCAATGTAACAGTGAAAATTCCAGATTCAATCGAGATGTTCAATTTAGACGCGGAAATTCTGGATAATCACTCGTTTAATAGTTCTAAATATGATCAAACACAGAATCAACCACGTTTAATAGCAAAATATATCGAGATTTAAGAAAATCAGATTGGACTCAAAACTTGATCGCAAACGAAAAAATCGATCTAAATCAAAAATCTGAATTATTATTACGTCCTAAGCGATTGAAATCAGTACGTAAATCAATCCGAACATATAATCTATCACTTAATCAGGAAAATCAACAACAAAATTCGCACAATTAAGTATATTGATCAAAATATAAGTCACGTGAGTTTTTCGATCGAAAAATCTGGAAAATTATTTTTATCTGAAAATTGCAAATTCTGTTCAAAATCAATCACGATTTACTCTGATACCAATTGCTAGGTCCTGATTCATCAATCAACAAGCAATCTAAGCACAAATTATCGGTATTCGAGTAAGAAATCTTATGATATACGATCGGTCGAATATCCGCGTTGAAGATCTTGAGAGGTTGACTATCAAAACTTCTAATTACGCCCCTAATTATAAGGATAATGAAATAGTAAAGCACAATTCTAATATTCCGTTCAGACTGCGAAAATTTAATTTTCGGTATATGTAAGTGCGAAAATTTGAATTTCAAAGTGTGAGGTGCGAAAATTTGTTTTCGCAGTGTTGACTGCGAAAACTTTTGGGTATGCGAAAATTAGTTTGTTAGTCCGATTACGCACTCAAGAGAGGATCAAAGGCTTAAAAATGATAAAGTTCTTAAAACACCTTCAGTGTGTGTTTGTGTGTGTGTGCCGAAATTAAGAACTTACTTTTTAAGAATTATGCTTGACCAACCCTAATTAGGGTTAATGGGATGCCTTATATACCACATGAGTTGGTATATTAAGGCTTGGGACTCAAACAATAAAATATTTACAATTTGACCCCAAATACAATAAATTAACTAATATTAACCCAAAACTCAAATACTAACTAAGGACACTACAATTAATTCCTAACATTCTCCCCCTTAGTGTCCTTTCTTCGTCTTTGTCTGTTTCTTTGAGCCTTTGGGTCGTTGCTGGGCGTACACGGATTTCCGTAGTCCAAGCTTGTGCTCGTACGTCCTTATTTCCCTCCGGAACGAAAGCCTTTCTTGTATGTTGTTCAGCATATTCAGTATCTTGGCTTTTGTGTCCGGTCCTTCACCTTCCATCTTATCCAGTATGCTCCTCAACTTCTCTCGTATGATGAGGAGCGTTCCGTCGGAGAATTTTGGTATCTCCGATGTCTTCAATATTCGCTTTTCTCCCTTGTAGTTGATGTAGACCACCGCTGGATCTTCACTTTCGAACACGTGGCCTTCACCATATTCAACTTGTTCAGGGAGCTCGAATGATGGTTTGGTGAGGTTGACCTTTCTGACATTTGACTCCAGTGCTAGCTGCAGGTCGTGCGTCGCTCCGTACTTGATTTGTCGGAGCATGAACCTTTTGATCGTCATGTATCCTAATTTGACGTCCTGGTCCTGCAGCGTTCCCACGTATCGGTAGCTTCCAATCATCTGTGAGATGTCTTCAGCTCTGATGTACGGGAAGTCAGCCTCTGTCAAGGTCTCTCTTGTACCGTCTTCCCTCACTACGTGGTAGACGCTTAGTAGGAAGGTCCCGAGCCGATCTATTCCAACTCTTTCTACGGCTTGTATTCGGGGCCTCTGCTTTTCCTCTCGCCTGAGAGCAGCCAGATCATTTCCTTTCCCTAAGAACATATGAAGACGTCTTAGGGAAAGAAGGTAGAGATTGGCTCTGCGCTCTGACAGGTGCGTCATCCCACGTAGCTCCAGCTCGTTCAATTTGACGAGCTGATCCTCTTTACGCCAGATTCTTTTCCTTATCTCTTCTTGGTATGGAACTAAGATTCTGACGTTTTGCCACGGAAGATCAACCGTTGCCCCGATCTTTGACATGAGAAGTGGAGCATCCTCATTTTGGACTTGATGTTTGAGTAGTTCCGGTAGATCGGGGAGGTCACTTTGCAGATCTTCCAGCTCCTCATCTTCATGGACTTTCACCAGGCTTATCGACGCCTTTTCGAGGAATAGTCTGGCGTTTTCTCGAAATCTGGCTTCGAGCTGGAGGTCCATCGGTTGCTTCAGCCATCCTTCTTCAAATATATATTTCTCTACCACATCATGTGGATTGTAGAGTTGGCTGATTTCTTCCGAGATTTGGAGGTCAATAGATGTGGCTTGAGGTGGACTTTGTCGGTAGAAGGTTCTTGGTGAGCTAAGGCTTATAGTGACTGGAGTGGGTGTCGAAAGGGAAAGTGTATTGGAGATCTCTTGTGTATTTTGTTCGGTTGTGGTTGAGATCTCCATGGTAGGGAATATTATTGTGGTGCTGGAGACTTGTTTTGTTTTGCCTTTTGAGCTTGAGGTATCCAGCGGGTTGGATTCTTGGACTGTTTTGGTTGTTGGCTGCTGCTGGTGAGGGGATTCGACTCCACGCTGTCGGTTCTCCCCCTCGGGACGGTCCTCGTCTTCAGGGTCGTCCCGCGATCCAGATAGGCCCCCGGCTTGTGTTCGGCAGCTGGTGGGGTCAATCAGCCTCTGGATTTCTTTCTCCTTCGGTGTCAGGTGTGGCGCCGACCGGATACGTGCCAAAAGAATGTTGAAGAGTTCTTCAATGGGCACGTCCCACGGTCCTTCTTCTGGTTGTGTGAGTGAAGGAACAGCAGCAGCTGTCTCGTGTGTGACTGGAGTCTTGCCTTTGTCTTGTCTTGATGTTTCGATCATGGCCCGGACTTTTTCCACTAGTTCGTCGCCAAAAGATCGTAGCCGAGACTCCGTCACAAACGGATCGGGAAATAAAACGGAGCCACTGAGGCGTGCCGTTGTCGCGACGTCAGAGTAGATTTCTGACGTGCCGCCCACTGTAGTGGGTCTTCCGGGGCCACCAAGGCACACCGGTGGCAACGGTGCTAAGACAAACTCAGACCGTTGGCCCGAGACGACTGGTGGGATGTTGATCGTTTCGGGGCTTCCGCTCAGTCCCTCGGAGATTAACCCCAGAGTGACGTCAGAGAGCGTTCTGTCTAAGTCTGGAAGACTTAGAGGTGCGGAAAATAGTGTATGTGTCCTAGAAATGGAAAAAATTTTAGTTGGTGCGGACACTAGACCTGTGATCAAGGAGGGCGCAGTCGGAGGAAGTGAACTGCTTAATTCAACATCTATTGCCTCCGAATAAGGCAATGATGGTTGTCGTGGCTCCTCCGGTGCTATTGAGACGGTCGTCTGTTGGGAGACGACCGAATGGGTTGGAAGGGTTATTTGCGTGCTTGGGCCTGATGGCACGACTGCTACTCGGGAGACGATCGTGTCGTCTCCTGTTCCTACGGGTTCGGCCCGGCTTTGTAGTGGGTTAGAGGACTGAGGAGGTCGATCATGTTTTTGTTTGGTGCGACGCTCCTGTATGCGTCTTACGTCTTCCCCTCGTTTTGTTTTTCGTGAGGAACGAGGAGGGGAAGCGGCGCTTCCTAGACCTAACTGAGGCTGGGGTAGGCTAATTCCCGGGGTAGGTTCGACTGGGTTTTGTCGAACCATAGGAGTGTCTTCAAGGGTGATGGATTGGAGGTACCTCGCTACTATTGGGTTGGAAGGATTAGCGATTTGTAGGAGGTGGTCAGGGATCCGCATCGACTCGAGATCAAATTTGGATTTGGAAGAATGGAGGGATGCTAGCTTGGGAATTTGGTATCCCTCCGATCTCGGTCGACGGGTTATCTCGGGGTGTAGGTCTTGAAAGTGGGTTATTATCACTGGAAACCACCGAAGGTAGGGAAGGACTTGTCGGGTTTTATTTTTGGTGGATAAGTCCCTTCGGCGGAGTTGGTCAAGGATATCGGCCCAGATCAACTGCACGATGTCATAATTTTTATTAAAGATGACACCGTGGAAGATGATCATAATGTTGCGGTTACAGCGATCTGGGCCTGAGTGCTTGGGTGATAGGCATTTGTTTATTATGAGAAAGAGTGTGCGCCAAGGTTGTGGAATGTCCTTGGCGCAGAAATCGGGTAGGTGTAGGGATTTATGGATGTCTGGGCGATATCCCATTAGGAGGAAGTCGGTTTTCAATTCTTCCTCCGTGGGTGGTGGGTTATATATTAGGCTGTGAGGTAGGTTTAAGATACGGCGTAGTATGGATGGGGTGAGATTATGGGTGTTTGGTCTATTTGTGAGGTAAGTGAGGTTGGAGGGGTTTTTGAAGTTGATGGTTGTAGGTTGGCCCATAGCTGTTGTGCGTATACTTCTGGGGCCGATTCCGTAATGGTGAGGGCGGTGTGTAGAGGATGGTGACGAAGGATTTCGAGTATTATCGGTGCGGGGACCGTGATGTTGTCAAAGTCAATGGCCGGGTTGTTGGGTAGTTTAGTGGCCCATTGACTTTGAGGAAAGACTTCGTCAATTTGTCTCAACATGTTTATGTAATCTGCTAAGAAGAAAACACAGAAAATTGTTAGACTAGGCAGAGTAGATAAAAATGTTACTTAGAAAAAATTTCGGACTTGAAAAATTTTATATGAAAGTGCCCGAAATTTGCTTAAGTAAATAAGATTATACTTTTGAAATACAAGCGGCGAAGTTCACAAATTCGGCTAAGAGTACATTGAAAAGTTTAAAACTCGAAGTTTGATTTGGCCGAATTTGGATTTGAAAAGTTTTGTTCGCCGAATTTGATGAAGTTCGGGTTATGAGGATTTGAAATTTTTGTTCGCCGAATTGTAATGAAGTTCGGGTAAGTGAAAATTAAATCGAATTTGTTATCATCATTCATCAAATTCGGGTGCTTGTCTTTAAAATTGAATTTGCCGAAATTGACAAATTCGGGCGATGGAATTCGACTGTGAGGAGTCGGGGTACAGTAGAAATTCGCCGAATTTCGAGTGAACAGTAGAAATTCGCCGAATTTTGGATTGAAAAGCAGAAATTCGGATGAAAATTTAAATTTTACCCGAATTTCGCCCGAAACCTAAAAATTAAAATAGGTCGATTCCATCGGGATTTGGATGAAATTTTGGCAAATAAATTGCAGATTCGGGGTCGCCATTACCTTCTGTAGTAAAATCGAAGTTGAAGAGATTTGATTTGAAGATTTTGTGTTTGCGCGAATTTAAATTCGAGAGTAAATTTTCTGAAATTCGGGCGTTAACTTGTAAATTTAGGGTAAATAATGAAATTCGGGCGAGTAGTGAGATAAATAGGGGTTACTGTGCAAAAGTTCGGGTGAATGAAATTCGGCATGTTAAAATTGAGTTTCGCCGAAATTCGTTCTGATTAAGTGAAAATTATATGAAATTCGGCGATCGAAATTAGTATTGACCAAAAGTGACCCCGAATTTGAAATTCGGCGAGTGAAATTGAAATTGGCCGAATTTCTTCACTGTTAGTCCAAAATTGGACTTCCGAAATTTTATATTATGTCAAAGAGCTCCCCCTCAATAAAATGATATATACCCCCGTAATAAAAATAAGCTCCCCCTTAATAAAAATGAAATATGCTCCCCCTTAATAAATATGAAATATGAACTCCCCCTAATAAAATGAAATAAACTCCCCTTAATGAAAATGAATACTCCCCCTTAATAAAATGAAATAAACTACCCTTTTAAAATTTGCATGTAGAATTAATTTGTCTACTAAATAAAAGGTCATGAGGCACTATAGGTCAGTGTTGAAAATTCAACATGCCCAACTTAGAAACTAGGAAATGGAATCGTTTTTCATCCAGAGCCTTTGTAAATAAATCTGCAAGTTGAAGTTCTGTACTTACAAAATACATATCGATAGTGCCCTTTTCAACATGATCTTTTATAAAGTGATAACGAAGATCTATGTGTTTAGTGCGAGAGTGATGGACAGGGTTACATGTGATAGCAATTGCGCTCTTTGAGTCACTATATATGGGTATATGATTAAGATCGAACCCATAATCTCGTAGTTGCGTACGCATCCACAAGATTTGAGAGCAACAGCTTGCTGCAGCTACATATTCTGCTTCAGCAGTTGAGGTAGAGACACAATTTTGTTTCTTAGATGACCAACTAATTAGTTTGTCTCCCAGAAATTGTGCTCCACCCGAGGTGCTTTTTCTGTCCATCTTGCACCCTGCATAGTCGGCATCAGAATATCCGACGAGATTATACCCGGAACCTTTGGGATACCAAAGTCCGAGATTAGGTGTTCCTTTGAGATATTTCATGATTCTCTTCACGGCTATGAGGTGCGATTCTTTGGGATTAGCTTGGAATCGGGCACATAGACATGTCGAGAACATGATATCCGGTCTACTAGCTGTCAAGTAAAGTAATGAACCTATAATTCCTCTATAAAGGGTTGGATTGACTGGTTTCCCAAGAGGATCCGAGTCAAGTTGGCATGAGGGGGACATAGGGGTACTTTTTGTAGTACAATTTTCCATGTCAAACTTTTTCAAGATGTCATGGATATATTTGGTTTGACTTATGAAAATTGCGTCCGAAAGTTGCTTGACTTGTAAACCCAAGAAAAAGTTGAGTTCACCCATCATGCTCATTTCGAACTTAGTTTTCATAAGTTCTCCAAATTGGTCACACAGCTTTAAATTAGTAGATCCGAAAATAATATCATCTACATAGATTTGGACTAAGAGAATATCTTTACGTGTGCGTTGGATGAAAAGGGTTGTGTCAATTTTTCCTTTTTCGAAGCCTGACTTGACCAAAAAGTCAGAAAGAACATCATACCAAGCTCGAGGGGCTTGTTTGAGTCCGTATAAGGCTTTATCTAGCTTGTAGACATAGTCAGGGTGAGTTGAGCTCACGAATCCTTCGGGCTGTTCCACATAAACTTCTTCTTTCAAGACTCCGTTAAGAAACGCAGTCTTGACATCCATTTGGAATACGGTGAAGTTTTTATGGGCAGCATAAGCAAGGAATAACCTAATGGCTTCGAGTCGAGCTACGGGGGCGAAGGTTTCATCGTAATCAATTCCTTCTTGTTGATTATACCCCTTAGCTACGAGTCGAGCTTTGTTTCTTATTACTATCCCATTTTCATCCTTCTTATTCTTGAAAACCCATTTGGTACCAATAATGGTTTTGCCAAGGGGTTTCGGGATTAGTCTCCAGACCTGTAATCTATCGAACTGATTTATCTCTTCTTGCATTGCAATAATCCAATCAGGATCTTCCAATGCTTGTTTGGCTCTTTTAGGTTCTATTTGGCTCAAAAAGCAGGTAAATAGTCCTTCGTGAGTAGTTGAGGATCTAGTGCTTATTCCTTGGAGAGGGTCTCCAATAATTTGTTCTACGGGATGAGCACGTGTCCACTTTCTTTCATGAGGAAGTGGTTGAGAGGTTGTCTCGTTTATTGTGGACGCGATTTCATTTTCCGTAGAAATGGAGACCTCAACGGGAGGGTTTGTCTCATTTTCTAAGGTCTCTTCGGAAGAGTCGTTTTCAACAGACACTTCGATTCCTAAATCATTGGTGACATCTAATTCTGGTTCTTGTGAAGTTTCACAGTTCACTATTGGTTCTACCATATGTGGACTGCTTGTGTCACCATCTTGGATGGATTGTCGTGAGACTAATTGTTGACATGGGTTAGAGTAAATTTTCTCAAAAAGGATACTTAATTCCATGTCTTTTGAGGAATTTGAGGCTGATGTCTCTTCCACAGGTGTGGGAATGTGTTGATCATCAGTCAACACTCTAATAAGTCCGGGTTCTGGACTGATTTGTTCAGAAGCCATTAAGGGTGTTTCATTGAAGGTCACATTGGAGCTTTCCATGACCGTTCTCCGCTTCTTAAGGTAGACTCGATATGCTTTAGATTCTAGAGAATACCCAATGAAAGTTGCCTCTAATGCCTTAGCATCAAATTTTCCTCGGTTTTCCCTGTCATTTGCTACGTAGCAAATGCATCCGAAAACGCGAAGAAATCCTATATTGGGGATTCTTCCATTCAATATTTCATATGGAGTCTTTCCAAAGCGTTTGTGAATTATTGTCCTATTTTGGGTGAAGCAGGCAGTACTGACTGCTTCAGCCCATAGAAAGTGAGGAAGTTTAGAGTGAATAAGCATAGTCCTAGCAGCTTCAACTAGGGTCCTATTCCTCCTTTCTACGACTCCGTTTTGTTGAGGAGTTTTAGGAGCAGAGAAGTGTTGGGAGATCCCTAGGGATTGGTAGAATTCGCTCAGTAACTGATTTTTAAATTCAGTCCCATTATCTGAGCGAATTATACGAATTTGTAAGCCCGACAAATTCTGTGTCTTTTTCACAAAAGCAATTATGAAGTCAGGAGTTTCTGCCTTTGTTCTTAAAAATTTGGTCCAGGTGAACCTAGAAAAGTCATCCACTATTACTAGTACGTAACGTCGTCCATTTATGCTCTCAATTCTCATTGGTCCACAGAGGTCCATATGAAGAATCTCGAGTGGTCGTGAGGTTGAGGCAGTTTGTTTTGATTTGTGGGATGCTTTTCGCATTTTTCCTAACTCACATGCTGAGCAGAGATGCTCTTTGTGATATTTCAAGGCAGGCAATCCCTGTACAAGATTATCTCTTTGAAGTTGACTTAGAGTCTTGAAATTTAGGTGAGATAATCGTTGATGCCATAAATTGTTCTGTTGAAGAGATGCTTTACTCAACAGGCAAATGGCTCGGGATTGATGAACGGTTCTAAGATTGATGGTGTAAAGATTGGATTTTCTAGTTCCAGTGAGTAATGGTTTACCGTTACCACCATTTACACTACATCCTTCAGTATGGAAGTTGACCGTGAGTCCACGATCACAGAACTGTCCTATACTGAAAAGATTGTGGCTTAAGCCATCAACATATGAAACATCCTTAATTAAGAGATTTTGATGTATGATATCACCGTGACCCAGGATGGGAGCTGAGTGGTTGTTCCCGAATCGCACATTTCCACCAAATCTCTCTGTGTAGTTGCTCAGCAGTTCTTTTCTTCCGGTCATGTGTGTGGAGCAACCCGAGTCTAAGTACCACACATGACTTATCTGCAAGATAAGATTAAGCAGTGTTAGAGATCCCGTTTATTACGGGTCTTCTATCATTTGCAGAGGTTGAGGTGCATGCAAGATTGGGTGAATTGTGTACCGGGTTGGCTTGTATCTTTCCTGAGTTTTTCGGTACCCAAATTTTTGTTACCCCTAATGGAAAACAGAGCTTTGTGCATGCAGCAAGCACTGTTTTAACTACCCAGATTTGTTTGCAATCTTTTCCCTTAGCTTCAGCTCGGGTTTTCGATTGCTCAGATATTTTTGGATCTGTTTTGGTCACGTTTTTGGCCTTTTTCTCTAAAGCTTGAGCTTTAGTTTTTGTTTCAGTGAGAGTTGGCCTTCTGAATGTTCTAGCTACCTTTTCGTCAACTTTTAGGTTGGACGTTTTGGATGGTAGAACCGTTTTCGTGTGTGTTCCTGAAATCATATTTCTACGACGTATAAATTTAGCATTCATAGCTATACACCTATCGTAGGTAATATAATCACTGACAGTCTTAACAGAACTGGTTTTGGAAGAAATACGGGAATAAGCGGAAGCATTGTTCGAACTACATGAAGAAAGATTTCTAAATGTTTTTGGAAATAATTTTAAATCAGAAACACTAGTCAAATTTTGCTTCGTCTTTTTATCAAAGATTTTGGCATCCTTCTCTTGCGTTCCTGAATTTTTCTTCCCAGCAGTCTCTGTCCGTCTCAGATCTGTCATAGATGGTGAAGGGATGTTAGCTGTTGCTTGAATGATAATCTTCTTAGTTAGCCTATTCTTCATGGATGAGGAATCTATTGGTGTTATAATAACAGACTCCGACTTAGAAGATTTAGCGAGATCAGCATATGATTGATTTTCAAGTGAGGAAATTCTCTCAAGGAGTTTCTCCTTTTCAGCTTGAAATTTTTCCGTTCGAGCTCTATCGTGGATTGAATATTCTTGATCTTTGGGGAATGTAAATTCGCAAAGATCTGAGTTCTTTGAGCTAGATATTTCTGTCATGGGCTGATCAGATTCAGAGGGAGGATGGGGAAACATTGTAGATAGTCATTTGAAAGAGGAATTTCCCTAGTTCCATAACTATCGTTGATTTCCTTGTAATCCAAGGATATTTCGGCCTTGCTTTTGGTCTTGCGCTTTTCCTGTTCTAGGTTATCTTCTTCTTCAGATGATCTGAGAAAGGCTAACAAGCTAGGTATTCCTAGTCCTAGGTATGCAGCATTGTAAAGAGCAAGCGGCCGTTTATCAGTGGTTGTTGGTTTGGCTTAAAGCCTAAGCCCTCACGTGGATTGTAAAATCTCGTGTCCTTAGGCTGATTCAAGAAAATCGTTTTGTCGGTTTGTCCCCTTTTCGTAAGGAGGTCCTCCAGACTTTTGATTTTGGAGTAAAGCTTCTTACGTTCCTCCATTAGAAGATTGTATTGATCTGTTTTACCAATACGCTCTTCTTCACTAATTCGCAGGCTAGTGGTTAATTGACTAATATTTGCATTCAGCATATTAGTCTCGGATTCAAGCTTCGAGATTTTCTCAGATGCATTTTCTAAATGACATCTGAGAGTTGCTTTTTCACCTAAGTGTTTGAGCACAGATTGATAATTTGTTGCGTTTTTCTTTTCCAGAGCTTCTAGTTTTTTCAAGTGTTCTAATGGAGAATTCTGGATATGCTCAAGCACGGTCAGTTTTGATGTCAGGGAAACTACTTTTTCTTCAGATTTTACTAGATTAGCTTCAGCTAATTCTAGTGATTTTTCTGAAGTAGCTAGTTTATTTTCTAGCTCAATGACCAAATTTTGTGTTTTGGCCAAGATGATGTCATTCGTGGCCATATCTTTATATGTAGACTTCCTACTTGAGCGTTCCTTTCGGAAGCTGTTCTTATTCTTAATTTTATGTCTGTAGAAGTCTATATTTTCTACCTCAATGTCCTCGGATGATTCAGTTTCGTCATTGCTCTCCGTCTCGGCTCCTTCTGCATCACCAGCTTCTTCTTCCACAAACGCCATTAGAGCCATGTTCTCGGGTTCATCCTCAGAAGTGTCATCGTACCATTCAGCTTGCTCCGCCAGCAGGGCTACGCCAGCTTTCTTCATTTTGGACAGTTTGAGCTTTTTGGCGTAGTAGTCTTCGTTCTTCTTCTTGGGAAGGAAACAGTCCCTGGCCCAATGTCCTGCCTTCCCACAATTATAGCATTTTGGAGGCTCAGGTAGGGATTTTTGTTCGGGCCGATGCGGAGTTTGTTGAGGTTGATGAGAAGATGAAACTCGTTGTTTGTTGGAAGAGGAGGAAGACTTCTTAAAGAATTTTCTGCCCATCATCTTAGTGATGAGGGCCATTTGTTTCTCGAATTCCTTTAGATCGGAATCCGATGAAGAGTCTGAGTTGTCTTCCTCAGATGAGCTTTCAAGTTTTACGGCCTTATCCTTTGTGGCGCGGGAAGGTTTCTTAGCTCTATTATCAGTTACTAAGGCTAGAGGATCTGCTGCTGATTTTCCTTTTGATTCCGCAGATTTTTGATGTACGTAGTCTGCATGTTGAGAGAGGCTCTCGAAAACGCAGTGGATGTCGATTTCATCAAGGTCTTTGTTCTGCCTGATTTGAGTGGCTATTTTCCTCCACTCTGGCTGCAGTGAGTTAAGGAATCTCACGTTCAATTCCATATTGGAGCGATGAACGTTCACCTTTCGCATCTCGTTGACTTGAGTCATAAACCGTCTATACGTGTCCTCTATGTCCTCCCCTTGCTTTGCTTTGAAGGTATCGTAGGCCGCGAGGGTGTTTGCCTTACGTGCTTTGATTCCCATTTCCGTCCCTTGCATCAGCTTATGGATCTCGTCCCACATTTCCTTAGCAGTGGTGAGGCTATCTACTTGCATGTAGATATCGTTGTGAATACCCTGGATGAGATAGTTGAGTGCAAGTCGATCTGCCTTGACCCTGTTCTTTTCTTCCATTGTGTAGCATGTGGGAGATTTTTTCTGAATGGATGGTAAGGTGGGAGGATTTGTTGTGGAATCACCCTCTATATTAACCCAATATGTTATGGGTCCTTCCGAGAGGGACTCTAGGATTTCGTTTCCTATGTCCTTGGAGCTAACGAAATTTACAAATCGGTTTCTCCATGCTGTGAACTCCCCCCTTTTCATTGTTAGAATTGGGGGTCTGTTATCGCTTCCGATTGCTATGAAATCCATGGATGTAGTTGAGTGCTTTTTAATGATCGTTCACGGTCGTGATCTGCAATCCTCAATGGTCAGTTTCGAAAAATAACGTCTAAGAATAACGTTAAGTTTGAGTAAATTTTGGTGGAAAGAAATTGTGTTTAAGTGTTCGACTTTTTATTTTAATTTTAAAGAATAAAATTCGGGCACTTGTAGAGTTGTTGCCGAAATTTGAATTCTGAAATTCGGATGAAAAGACTTTGTCGAGAATTTTGAAATCAAAGGAATCAAAATTCGGGTGACAAAAATAAGTTCGCCGAAGTTCAGGATTAAATTAAGGTAGGAAAAATTTTATCGAAAATTACTTTCAAAATTCGGGTAAACTAAATTCAGTCGAGAATTAAAAAAAATCAAAATTCGGGTGACTTTCTGATAAAAGTTCACCGAGAATTAAGAAATTCGGGTGACTTAAATCAAAACTTCGCCGAAAATTTTAAGTTGAAATTCGGGCAATCTTAATTTTAAAATTCGACCAAATTCGCCGTTAATTTTAAACAGTAGAAAGCAAATTCGGCGAATAAACTTAGCTTACTCAAATTCGGTCAATTTTCTGATCGAAAATTTTCTCAATTTCGGCGAATTTCAATTGAAATTCGGCAATATGAGTTAATTTTCGGGTTCAAGAACGAACTTCGAGCGAATAAACAGAGAAACGCCCGAAATTTTTCCAGCAACTTTAAAACACACCAATTTCAATCGATTTCTCCCCAGAAATTTCTCAAACTTGACGAAAATTAATCTAAACGAGTTCCTAAACAAGCCAAGACTGATAATCAAGCATTTAAAGGTTTAAAAACATCAATAACAGCAAGATCTAACCCAAAATACTTGAAAAAAAATCGAAAATAAAATTTGCTTAGTAAACTCTTTCGATCTTGACGAAATCAAACGAAATTGGTATAGATTTGCACAGATCGATCCGTGTCTTGCTCTGATACCACTTGTTAGTCCGATTACGCACTCAAGAGAGGATCAAAGGCTTAAAAATGATAAAGTTCTTAAAACACCTTCAGTGTGTGTTTGTGTGTGTGTGCCGAAATTAAGAACTTACTTTTTAAGAATTATGCTTGACCAACCCTAATTAGGGTTAATGGGATGCCTTATATACCACATGAGTTGGTATATTAAGGCTTGGGACTCAAACAATAAAATATTTACAATTTGACCCCAAATACAATAAATTAACTAATATTGACCCAAAACTCAAATACTAACTAAGGACACTACAATTAATTCCTAACATAGTTTCCGGAATAGGCACTACGAAAAGTGGTTTTCGTAACAGGTGTTGGGAAAACTTTTAGTGCGAAAACTTGTTGGTTGCGAAAATTTGTTGGTTGCGAAAAGTAAGCCGATTGCGAAAATTAGTTTTCATAACTAAGCAATGCAAAAACTTAGAAATGCGTAAAATGAGTGCAAAAATATGATGTCTTACAAAAACATGGGTTTGCGAAAACACTTGCGAAAGTTTTCGGAACACACTTGCGAAAACTAAATGCTTGCGAAAAAATGTTTTCGTAATAACATACTACGAAAACCAAATCTCAACCGGCCAATCGACGGAAAATTGGTCGAATTAACAAATCGACAAATAATCTCCACAAGCCAGTGGTCGGCCAAAGCAATCGACAGAAACGACGGGCCTCTCAATGGGAATTCGGTGGTAAAGGGCTCGATAAAGTCTTCGACGGAATGGCTCGCAAATTGCAAAAACATTCACGGGATTGCCGCGGGTCCTCCCTCCGACCGAAATATTGACGACTTAGTGGTCGATTCCTACAGGTCTGTGGGCCCGTTTGGTGGTTAGCTACTCGACGGATTTTCGGTAGGTGCTACTTCTCGACGCGCCGCCGGTGGAAAGCTGTCGACGGGCCTACTAAAGAAGACCTAGAAATTGTCCTTCGTTTATTAGTTATCTTGTAATTAGGGGCATAACTTGTATTTTTTATAGTGTAGGACTTACTAGTAAATATACCATGTAAATAAGTATAAATACATTGTACACTGTTGAAATAAATACATCAAGAATTCAGGACTAAGAAAAACACAGGGCTAAGAAATTCACAAACTTATTTTACAATTACAAGTTTTTCGATCATCTAATTCCTTGAGTCAAAATTTAGCGAAAACATATTTCGATCGAATATTTCACACTCGAATAAGTTTTAGTCAACAAATTGAGTCAAACATATGGAAAATTTTCTTTAAAGACACAGATTTTTGATCATTTTAATTTTTCGAATTCAAATATTTCGATAGAAGTTTTGCGAGTGACAAGGCTAAGAAAGTGGACATACTCACAACTTACGAAGGAAAATCTCTACGAACTCTATCAACGCTATTTGACTCTTCTAGACGAGATGAGGAAAATAGAAATATTCAAGAAAAATATGGAGATAAATATCGATTTCTTTCATCTCTTCATCCGGAGTGGAAGAAAATATTCATGCAAATCCGTCAAAACAGGGATTTGGACGAAATGGATATCCACGCCATTTTCGACAATCTCGCTCAACACGAAGAAGATATCAACGAGATACTAAAATAACAAAGGGCATATATATCGAAGACTCAATAACTCTATTTTCGGAAAGAAAAACTAGTCGATCTCGTAAAGATAAAAGTATCAAATTGTCGAGTTCTTCAGAAGAAAAAGATGAGTCAGAATCGAATTCCGAGCCTGACATGAAAGAGTTCAAGAAGCAATTGGCTCTCTTTACAAAAATGATGAGAAAAAAGTTCTACAATAAGAAGTCCTCCTCCTCAACTAATCGACTTCGGACCTCAAGGTCTAAGACCAAGGAAAGACCAGCTGAGTCTTCAGAATCCAAAAATGCCAAAGAGCCACAAAAATGCTAGAACTGTGGCAAAATAGTGCACTTCGCCAGAGAATGCAGTCTTCCAAAGAAGAAAGATGCTAACTACTACTCCAAGAAATTACAATTAACTAAATGAAAGGAAACTGGAATAACTCTAATGGCTGAACAAGAGCACTGGCTAGAAAACACGACTGATTCTTAATAAGAGAACTTAGCTCTCATGGCATTTCTTGACGATGCCTCCGACGCAAGCTCAACGAGGAGGTCTGACGACGACAAAGCATCAACCTCATCGCAAGAGGTAGCTACACCTGAATCTACATTATTAATCATATTACAATCTTTACAAGTTTAATATGCTAACATGAAAAGTGAACAGAAAAGTACAAAAGAGTTAGAGGAGAGACTAGCACTTAGCGAAACTAATTTCCAAATGCAATTAGATAAGAAAGTTCACTTAGTAATTCTCTTATCTAATGTCAAGGAAACTATAACTAGTCTTAGATCTAGGATAGCTACTTATGAGACAAAAATTAACGACCTTAGTAAAATTCATAGCGATAGTCAGAGAGATTTAGAAATTTCTAGAAATAATTTTAAGGAAATCTATGATGAACATAAGAATCTTTACTCTATGATTAAGACATTAGATGATCTTTTAACAAAAAGGGGACAAACGGATCGAACTATTTTTCTAAATCAGCCACATGATATTGAATTTTATAATCCTGTAGAATAGGCTTTTATAGTCCCTGTACCTTGAAAAAGGATAACGTAAAACAATTATATGATATCAAGTACAATGGTTTAGGATTAACTTCTTTAATGATTTTTACTAACGCTTCAGAAATAAATACCTTAGAAGAACCCAAAAGAAAAGCCAAAACTAGGACTGACATCCCTTTTGATTACACTGATTTGAATAATAGTTACAAGACACGGGAAATAAACCTATCTCGTGACTATAATTTATTATATCCTATAGAAAATATTTCTAAAGTCGAGGAAGAAAATATTGATCATTCTAAAAATTCTAATTTGTATTATATTCCTACTATTATCAAGAAAATAGCTTATTTAAACTTCTCCTTAGAAACTGAAGAAGACTTAGAAATTGTGCTTCGTTTATTAGTTATCCTTGTAACTAGGGGCATAGCTGTGCTGTTGATAGTGTAGGACTAACTAGTAAATATACCATGTAAATAGTTATAAATACATTGTACACTATTGAATTCAATATACAAGAATTCGGAAATTCACAAGGCTAAGAATTCACATACTAGAAAGAGAAAACAAACAAAAAACTTTCTCACTCTAAGATTTTCTCTTTCGTGATCTTCAACAGAGATATTCGACCGAATGTAACGAATCGATAATCTATATTCAAATATCTAGAATTCTGAAGAGAATATTAGAATTGTCCTTTGTTATTTCATTATCCTTGTAATTAGGGGTGTAATTAGTAGTTTTAATAGTGTAGGACCTAACAGTAATTATACCTTGAATATAGGTATAAATATGATGTACACTATCAAAGTTAATATGAGTTTTATTATTCAGAAAATTACAAGCATCGAATTCATATTTTAAACGAGAGAGAATACGATCGAGAAAATTGAAAGCTAACAACCTCTCTCAAGATCTTCAACGTGGTTATTCGACCGAACATAATCCGTAAGATTTCTTACTCGAATACCTAGAATTCCTGCTAAGATTGCTTGTTGATTGATGAATCAGGACCTAACAATTGGTATCAGAGTAAATCGTATTTGATTTTGGACAGAATTTGCAATTTTAAGATAAAAATAATTTTCCAGATTTTTCGATCGAAAAACTCACGTGACTTATATTTTGATCAATATACTTAATTGTTCGAATTTTGTTGTTGATTTTGCTGATTAAGTGATAGATTATATGTTCGGATTGATTTACGTACTGATTTTAATCGCTTAGAACGTAATAATAATTCAATAAGATCATCTTTTCAACATTTTTTTTCGCAAAATATTTTTCGATAAACATATAACTACGTTCGAAAAACTTTTTCGATTAAAAAGTTTAACATTTTTTAATCGAAGAACTTTACTGCTCGAAAAACATTTCGACCACTGCATTTAAAAGAAATAAAAAATTGTGAACTTCAAAACTTAGGAAAAATATTTGTTTCCGAACTATCTATTTTGATACTCAATATGTTCGATCAATAATTCAAATTTCTTTAACAAATCTTGAAGTATCAATTTTTACTTACGAAATATTTTCGAAACCATAACAATTTATCTTTCACGACCGGATCATAGGTTCAAAAAGGAAATTGTTTAAAGTACGAATCAAATATTTCTAACTATGTTTGTCACTTGTGAAGCATTTTTCATTACAATTCCAAACTTTCACGAAGATCCTACCAATAAAAAAAATGGATGCTTACTCACTCGGAAATGACGTCCGCCCTCCAATTTTCCGAAGAGGCGAATACACGGTATGGAGAAGTCGGTTCATGAACTTCTTGGAAACGAAAGATCAAGCCATAAATTTGATCGCGTCACTTCAAGAAGGTCCAGCTCAATTCTGGCTCATCCAAGAAGGAGATGCCACAAACAATCCTCCTATTCCTGCAACCAGAAGACTTAAAGTTCCTGGTGAATACACCGAGGGGGAGCGTTTAAGAGCCAAAGCAGACTTGGGAGCCAAGACTTTCCTAATGCAAGGAATACCGAATGACATCTATATGCAAATAGATAGTCTATCGAGCGCAAAGGCCATGTGGGACGAGCTCCACAAGATGATGTCGAACCGAAGCTGGAGTCAAAGCAAAGAAAGCAAATATCCTAACAGCTTACGACTCTTTCAAAGCCAAGATAGAGGAATCGGTTTATGAACTCTATCAAAGATATCTAACTCTTCTTAATGAAATAAGGAAGATAGATATATTCAAGACCAACATGGAGGTCAACATCTGATTTCTTTCTTCTCTTCAACCGGAGTGGAAGAAAGTATCCATTCAAATCCGACAAAATAAAGATTTGGACGAAATGGATATCCATGATGTCTTTGATAATCTCGCCCAACTTGAAGAAGATATAAGCGAGATCCAAAAAGAACTAAAGAGCACGCAGATCGACGATTCTATTGCACTTGTCTCTGAAAGAAAGCCAAGTCGATCTCGAAAGGATAAAAGTATCAAGCTGCCATGTTCTTCAGAAGATGAAGGAGAATCTGACTCGGACTCCGAACCTGATATGAAGGAGTTCAAGAAACAGTTAGCTCTCATTTCTAAAATGATGAGTAAAAAGTTTTACAAAAAGAAATCCTCGTCTTCGGCCAATAGACTTCGGACATCAAGCTCCAAGCACAAGGAAAGACCGACTGAGTCCTCAAAAATGTCAAAGAACCACAAAAATGTTATAATTGTGGAAAGATCGGACACTTCTCCAGGGAATGCAAACTACGTAAGAAAAAGTACGCCAACTACTACTCCAAAAAATTCCAACTCACTAAACAGAAAGTGGTTGGAGTAGCACTGATGGCAGAACAAGAGCATTGGCTGGAAGACACCACAGATTCTGAAGACGAAAATCTTGCACTTATGGCATACATCGACGACGCTTCAAATGATGACCAATCCAGGAGGCCTGACGACGACGACAAAGCATCCTCTTCGTCAAAAGAGGTATAATTGTCTAATTTCACATTATCAAACATGTTAGAATCGTTACAGCTTAAGTACACTAACATGAAAATTGAGCGGAAACGAACAAAGGAATTAGAAGAGAAACTAGCTCTTAGCGAAAGCAATTTCCAAAAGCAATTAGATAAGAAAATTCATCTCGAAATTCTCTTATCTAACGCTAAAGAAAAAATCTCTAGTCTTGAATTAACCATAGATACCTCTGAGACAAAAATTACTGACCTTAATACGATTCTTATAGATTGTCAGAGAGACTTAGAAATTTCTAAAAGTAATTTCTAAGAAATTTCTGACGAACTTAAGAAACTTTATTCAAGGATTAAAACGTTAGATGATCTTCTATTAAAAAGGGGTCAAACGGATCAAACTATATTCTAAATCAACCTCTTGATACAGAATTTTATAATCCTAAAGAGGGCTTAGGTTTTAAAAATCCTTGTAACTTGAAAAGGGTTACAATTATACGATATCAAGTATATGTGATTAGGATTAACTTCTTTAATGGCATTTACTAATTCATCCGAAATAAATGCTTTAGAAGAATCTAAACGACAAGCCACTGATAGGACTAAGATTCCTTTTCACTACACCCGACTTGAATAATAGTTACAAGACAAGAGATCTCAACTTGTCTAGTGATTATACTTCATTATATCCCCTAGAAGATTTTTCTAAAAATAAGGAAGAAAATAATGATCATTCTCAAAATTTTAATTTTTGTTATATTCCTGCTATTATTAGAAAAATAGCTGATTGAAACGCTTCCTTGGAAACAGAAAGAAAGAATTTCAAAGCTGAAAAGAATGAACTTTTATTGGAGATTTACAATCTCAAAACTTCCTCTATTTTAAAAACTTGTCCTGATCTTATTTTGAAAGAAAACTCTTTAATGAAGGACATGATTAAAACTAAGAAAAACTCTCCTATTATTTTTCAAAATATTTCAATAGAAGATTAATCTTCTTTAGAAATTGTAAAGAGAGAAAACGAATCCTTAAATGCTTCAAAAAGGAAAAAGATTTTTACTAACTCTCTTTCTACTCCATCCACAGGTAGAGTAGTAAAAGAAGTGAAGCATGCTATGGAAATAGTGCCTAGAATAAATTTTCAGAAGAAAAATGACTTGTAATCTATTTCTTCAATGTAAAAAACTATGGACACTCGTACGAAGACAACTATTTCTAGTATTGTTAATTCAAATTATGCGTTAAAGCCTATTACTTTTGAAAGCACAAACTTTGAAATTGGCTCTATTTCTAAGAACTTTCATCATTCTAAAACAAATGCAAGTCTTAAGCCTCGTCAGAAACAAGATCAAACTATTAAGAAAGCTTATAGCTCCATACATTCTTGTTCTCACCTAAGGTATCCAGTACACGTACATTCAGCTAAACACCTTAGGAGACAAGCCATAGAAAAGATTTTCTCCAGCAATAAGACAAATCAGACATTTGTTCGTGCTGAAATTAACCTCCCATGTAAGGTTCAACCACAATGGATTCCTAAATCACCATCTAGGCAAACACAAGCCAATAAAGCTAAATTGTCTAAAGAGGTACTACTTAAATCAACTATTTCTAAGTTGGTTTGGGTACCTAAGCATTCTCATAAGTTAGGAACCAAAGATGAACAAATCTTAATTTTCAAATCTGCTAATCCAAGAGGACCCATTCAAAAGTGGGTACCTAAGTCTCCCGAATTTCTTTCTATGCAGATCCATCATGTGTGGTATTTAGATTCTGGTTGCTCCACACACATGACGGGAAAACAAGAACTGTTGAGCAACTACCAAGATCGTTACGTCCGATTTGGCAACAATGACAGCTCCCATACTCGGATTTGGAGGCATTTTATTGCCAAATTTGACAATTAATGATGTCCATTACGTCCAAGGTCTCCAGCACAATCTGTTCAGCATAGGACAATTCTCTGACAAAGAATTCCAAGTAGTATTTCTAGTTGAACAGTGCAGAGTTTTGAGTAGTCAGAATCAAGAACTTGTCACAGGATCACGAAGATCTCACCTATACACAATCCATCTGACATCAGTTCGACCTTCGACAGTTGTATGCCTCATTTCGCAGACAACAATCAAGAGGAACACCTTATGGCATCAACGTGTGTCTCATCTCAATTTAAAAGCTCTTCACAAACTCAGTGTTAAAAAGTTGGTCAACGGTCTACCAACAATTTCATCTAACGAAGAGCATCACTGTTCGGCTTGTCAAATGGGAAAAATGAAGCGAGCATCACACAAAGTAAAGCAAGTTGCTTCTACATCTCGACCCTTAGAATTACTTCACATGAATCTCTGCGGACCAATGCGTACACAAAGCATCAACGCTCGTAGATATGTGTTAGTAATTGTCGACGATTATTCTCGCTACACATGAAGAAGATACCTCCGAACTAAGGATGAGACTGGAGACTTGATAATTAGCTTGTGAATACCACTCAGAATCTCCTGCAAACAAAAATCCAAGTAATCAGAACGGACAACGGGACGGAATTCAAGAATCAACGTCTCAGCAATTTTTACCAATCACTTGGAATTATTCAACAATTCTCAGCCGCAAAAACGCACAACAAAATGGTGTCGTGGAGAGAAAGAACCAGACTTTAGTTGAAGCTGCAAGAACTATGATAATTTACTCCGGTCTTCCTCACTTTCTTTGCGCTGAAGCAGTGAGTACAGCTTGTTTTACTTAAAACAGGACAATTATTCACAAACGCTTTGAGAAGACACCATATGAGCTAATTAATACACGAATTTTGAATATCTCTTTCTTCAAAATATTTGGTTGCAAGTGTTTTGTGGCCAACGATTGGGAGCATCGAAGCAAGTTCGATCCCAAAGCCTTTGTAGCCATTTTCGTCGGATATTCCTCTACCTCGAAATCATATCGCGTCTACCTCAAGTCTTCTCGTACAATTCTTGAAAGCTACAACGTCACTTTTCAAGAAATGACGGAATTGGATTCTGAACAAAACAGTTCAGAACCCGAGCTTACTGGCGTGTTGGCACAAGATCAACAACTTTCGGCAACGTCTACATCAACATCAAATGAAGCAATTCCCGCTGACCACGAAGACTTAGATTCTCTATTCGAACATTTTTATCGGAACAAGTCTCAAATGCCTGCTTCGTCTCACTCAACTCCAAGAAGTGCCCCATCTCCCTCAGTGGAAAAAATTAATAATGGGACTGTTCTTCTTCAAAATCCGACAACTGTTGGAGAATCTAATTATTCAGATCTTCATCTAGTACTGCAGTTCCTACAAATACAAATGAGGAAATTCCTATCGACTCAACATCTGATTTGAATTTTCAAACTTTGAATGATCAATCAATTAATTCAGGATATCTCGATCTCCAATCCAATGACAACTCTACTTCAGTTATTCCTCACGAACGCAAATAGACTCGAGCTCATCCTACTGATCAGATTATTGGTGATCCTTCAAGTGGTGTACGTACTAGGACGTCTACACAAAGCGGTTTATTCACATGCTTTCTAAGCCAAAATGAACCAAAAAAGGTGGCCGAAGCTATCAAAGACCCGGATTGGGTAATTGCAATGCAAGATGAACTCAACCAGTTCGAGCGTCTACAAGTTTGGACATTGGTTCCTCGACCTCAAGGCAAAACCGTAATTGGAACAAAATGGGTTTTCAAGAACAAGAAAAATGAAAACGGTGAAGTAATCAGGAATAAATCACGACTCGTAGCTAAGGGATACAATCAACAAGAAGGAATTGATTACGACGAGATGTATGCTCCGGTTGCACGCATTGAGGTTATTCACTTATTTCTAGCATACACGGCTCACAAAGACTTCAAAGTCTATCAAATGGACGTCAAAGCTGCCTTTCTCAACGGCGTCTTAAAAGAAGAAGTCTACGTCGCTCAACCCGAAGGGTTCATACACGAGAACCATCCTGATCATGTCTATCGATTGGACAAAGCTCTCTATGGACTAAAACAAGCCCCTCGTGCTTGGTATGATGTTCTGAGCGAATTTTTGGTCAAATCCAACTTCATCAGAGGAAGATTCGATACTACCCTTTTCATCAAAAGGCAAGGCAAAGACTTGATGACCGTTCAAGTTTACGTTGACGACATCATCTTCGGATCGACGAATGAACGTCTTTGTCAGAAATTTCGTAATCTCATGAAGACAAAATTTGAGATGAGCTTAATGGGAAAACTCCTTGGTTTACAAGTCAAGCAACTCGATGATGGAATCTTCATCAGTCAAACCAAATATATCCGAGATATTCTGAAGAGATTTAGTCAAGACAAGAGCACAACGATGAACACTCCTATGTCTACTAATTTCAAACTGGATGCTGATCCGTCTGGAAAGGCTGTCAACATCACCACCTATCGAAGCATTATCGGATCTCTTCTCTACTTGACATCAAGTCGACCTGACATTATGTTTGCAACTTGCCTATGCGCCCGCTTTCAAGCCGACCCAAAGGAATCCCACAAGAATGCTGTCAAGAGCATTCTACGATATCTCAAAGGAACTCCAACCTTAGGGCTTTGGTATCCTAAAAATACGGACTTTCGACTAATTGGCTACACTGATGCTGACTATGCAGGTTGTCGAATGGACAGAAAAAGCACGTCTGGCGGAGCACAATTTTTAGGCGAAAAGTTGGTCTGCTGGTCTTTAATGAAACAAAATTGTGTATCAACATCGACGGCCGAGGCGGAATATGTGGCGGTTGCCAGCTGTTGCTCGCAAATTCTATGGATGCGGACACAACTACGCGATTACGGGTTTGATTTCAATAACATTCCCATTTATAGTGATTCTCAAAGTGCTATAGCCATTACTTGCAATCATGTTCATCATTCACGCACGAAACACATAGACATACGATATCATTTTATAAAAGATCAGGTAGAAAAGGGCACGATAGATATGTATTTTGTTAAAACGGAGCTTCAACTTGCCGACTTATTCACTAAAGCATTGGATGAAAATCGATTTCAATTCCTTATTGCTAAGTTAGGCATGTTGAATCTCAATTTTCCTTGAGATATGTTTTACATGTTCTACTATGATTCAAACTGACATTCTATGTGCTTATTAATATTTCTTGATTATTATGCGTGACTCTATATTTTAATATTTTTTTTAATTAAAATAAATAAAAATTATATATATTTTATATATATAGATATATTTTATTTTTTTTAAAAAATAATAATAATAAAAAAAACGGGGGATGACGATGATTTTGACCATTTCTTAAATCACTTACAAAAATATTTCTTCGAAATATATAGTTAACTTCTTTGCATGAAATTCAATATAACATTCTTTTATTCAAAAGAACTTTGTATGATTCACTAGCCACAAAGCCACATCATACATGTGAAGAATTTGAACCTCAATATTTTTTTGAGTGTCACATTTCAAATGACTATCTTTTGATTTGTACTTTGTAACCTCAATCTTGTTTTTGAGTTTAGTTTGTCATGAAAATGATAAGGGCATATTAGGAAATACGTCACTTGACCTAAATTATAAATCCTTTATTTCTCCTCTAGATATCCCCTTTGAGCCTTCTCCGATATTCTTTTTCTTTATCAAACACCCGGTTAAGCCTTCAACATTATTCAAACGATTCGGGTTTACTCAATCAATAAAAAGAGGGGGAGAGCTAAAGTGATGCCCATTCCGCATTTCTCAATCATTATAGAAGAGAAACACTGATCTTACTGTGAACTTCTCCTAGATAATCTCGTATACTCCTAGAAGTGAAGCACCTCGAAGTGAACTTCTCCAATGATAATTTAGATCTTATGTAAAGAAAACGAGAAGAGAAGCAGAGTCTTGGGTTCGAACTCCATAACTGTGAAACTTTCTAAAGGAACACAGTCTCGACCCAAAATCGAAGAAGATCTTATCTCTCAAATCACTGAAAAGAGATTACTACAGAAAAGAAAAGCAAAAGGCTCTGAATAGAATCTCACAAAAGAGCCCCCGGAAGAGAAGAATTTTTACGCTCACTAACCCAAAATTCCTACCCCTTAGTCAGAGCCTAAAAATAATCCCTTAAAAGTCCCTTTGATTCAAAATGACGAACTCTCACTTGGCAAGTTGATTAAAAATACTACGATAACAAATTAATTGATATAATTTTGTTGTGATGATAAGAGTGATATATATATACTAAAAATCTCCTTGATAAAAATATACTGAGTGATATGAGCGAAACTTGCGAGAGTTGTCAAAGTGATTCATACTATGCTCTTAGAATACTAATTTAGTTATTTGAATTTATGGCAAATTATTGTTATATATATCTTGGAAATTTGTGTGTGATAAAAATTTAAAATAAATAAATCTAACCCCGAAACAAAAATTATTATTTTTATTATATTATATTTAATTTTATTTTATTATTAATTTTATTTTATTTTCTATTTTAATCGCACATTTTAAATGCATTATAACATGCATTGGTTCAAACTTGAAAAAATGCGAAATTATTCTTGAAAAATGGAACATTTTCATAAACTATGCTGAATTGCTTAGAATGAGTTAATTATGCTTAATTCGGCAATTTTCATATGTACCGAAAATATGTGTAGGTACTGAAAAATTTATTCATGCAATTGTTGAGGGGGAGCTTTTATATGAAAATTTGCTAGTATGTTCTACATTCGTAGAAACTTGAATCCTAACAATTTATCAAGTCTCGCGGAAAATTTAGAGCTCATCCGAGGAGTCAAATGTTGAATTTCATCAACATCAGGAGACAATTTCCTTCTTTGCGGAAATACAGGGAGTATAATACAAATTACCTTTGGGTTAATTCATAAATTTTATTTTCAACCTATTTTTATCTAAAGCCCAAGAATATTCGTTTTACTTTTGGCCCAGAAAGAATTTTCACTTTACCACATCGTAAAGTATTAAAATCACTTTATCACTCGAAAAACTCTCTCACACGCTACACATTCTCATTCGAAAAACCTTTCATCTTCTAAGAAAAGCTTCGAACCAACTTCGGCATTTCATTTCGACTTCATCATTTCTCAAAATTTTTAGATTAAACGTGCGGATTTCGAAGGTAAAAATGTTTTCCGATTCATTTTCTATTAAAAAACATCCACTTATCGATCATTTTCACGAAAAAATTTTGGAAGAAAGTTCATATTAATTTTTCCGACGAAAACTGATTTTTCGAACTTCAAATCAAAGTATTTTCACTCCATCTCTTGGGTTAAAATCATGATATTCGGATTCGCCACTGCTCTCTGAACATTTCGAACCCAGATACACCCAAGATTTACCCAGAAATCGAAGATTATGTTTTACGTATTTACTGTTTGATTTGAAAATTTTCGATCGAAAAAGTTTTGAGTCGCAAACAGTGTCCTCGAAGAACTTTTCTTTTCGTTAAAATTTTATTCGATTGCAAAACTCAGGGTCGAAAACCTTTGGTTTTTGAAATAATTTTTCGATCGCAAAACTACGCGGCGAAAAACATATTTTTCGATTTTATTTTATTTCGATCGCAAAACTAACTAGCGAAAAACTTAAGTTTTTTCGACAACTTTCATTTCTCGATCGAAAACTTAATAAGCAAAAAACTATTATTTTCGATAACATTTTATTCGATAGTCAAAATCAACAGCGTAAACGTAAATTATTCGACATAATTTTATTCGATCGCAAAACTTGTCAATCGAATAATTCTTTACTCGAATAAAAACACTCAAAAGACTTAGAAAATTTTTCAAGACTGAGACAAATTTTCGATCGCAAATTTTAAATAAAAAAAATCGAATAAATTGTTACTCGAATAAAAACACGCATTTAATACTTAGTGAATTCTACAAATTTTTTCAAATTTTCACTAAGTCTTTCGCGATAAGTTTTTCAATGTACAATGCCTACATCCGTAATAATCAAATTCATTCTTTCATGAAATTTGATCAACTAATGAATCTTATATTATTTTTGCAGATATGGCAAGTCCCAACTACCCTCATATCTATCCTTTTGGAAGTTATATGACCGTCCAAGACATCTACTTCCAACTGGATTTAACAACATTTCGGTGTCCGGATGACGTCATACTATCCATACTCAAAGGACACCTCCTATGGCCAGCTCTGACCATGACGGCCACCGTACCGATGGTTTATCTCCAGCAATTCTGGGGATGCATGCAGAGCTTCGTTAACGGCGACAGCATAGAATATATGACCAAGCTCAATACAAGGCACATCGCACTGACGAAGAACTTAATGGCCATGGTGCTCGATCTCCCGCACTACGATGAATATGACCGATTACCAACGGACGCGGAGATTGTAGAAGACATGCTCAGGATGGGATATAAACCGCCGCTAAATAAACTAGCC
This sequence comes from Linderniella brevidens, assembly GCA_004919715.1. Classification (NCBI taxonomy): domain Eukaryota; kingdom Viridiplantae; phylum Streptophyta; class Magnoliopsida; order Lamiales; family Linderniaceae; genus Linderniella; species Linderniella brevidens. The sequence continues at coordinate 3,279,459 of SWDC01000149.1, read as the reverse complement.
AACTTCCAAAATACGGCATTCCTCATCCATGGAAGACTCTGTTCGGCATCATCAACAAATGCCTCTCCCCAAAACACTCCGGATTCGACAAGGCAAATGGCAACATTTTGCATATTTTTCACGGAGTGGTCTTCTCTAAGATATATGACGTGGCTCAGCTGATCTGGAACGATCTCGCCGACCAACTGCGTCAGAGGGAGACGAAGTCGAAGGCCCGATCCCTTCCAAATGTTCGGTGGTTTCCAGTAATGATCTCGCACTTCATGGAAGTCCACCAAGAGATCCCGAAACTTCCACCGATCGCGACTACATCCCGCCACGCCTTCGTTTCTTCCACAACCCGAAGGCCGCCGATCTAGCACTCCAACCCATGCTGATCCCATTGGAGCTGCTACGTCTCGTTGATCCAACTGACGAGGCCTACCAAACTTACTGCCAGAACAACTCCATCTCGGAGGCGATGGTACGTGCCACGGATCCAGCCCCGGCAACTTCTCAAAGGGAAGTAATATCATTAGAGCATGAAGTTACACCTCAGGAGATTGAACCCGAAGGTGTCTCTCATGATATCTCTCCAGAGGCAACCGACTCCGATGAAGTACAAAGACTCCAATGAAGGGGCCCTCGCTGACAACAAATCTCGGCCCCGTCTGCAGTGCCTTCATCCATACAAGCTTCGGAGCCAACACCAAGTGATCAGCCCACTGACAGATTCAAATTGAATCTGTCTCAACACCCATAGAGGTGATACCTATCGTATCATCTCAAGAATTGGGTGGAAGCCCTATTGGACCCCCGACATCTTCGGAGCCAACAATAGGCCAACCCTTTGAAGTGGTGACTTCAGGGTTGTTAACGGATGTCCTTAGACATACCGGACCCTCAAGACCTACTATAGGCGGCACATCGGAAATCTACTCCGACGTTGTGACAGTGGAGCGCCTCCCTGGCCCCACTCCACCGATGTTCGTGATGGAGCAAAGACTACAAGAAGCACTCTCCTCAGCCCTATCTTCATTAGAAGACCGTCTGATGGACCGAATGCTCCATGCTCTCGAGACTTCCCGAAGAGACACCGAGAAAACACCTGTCTCAGAAGCTGCTCCCACCGATACACAAACCACACCTGTCTCCTCACCACTTCCTACCACCACTCCACACACCCCACTACAACCAATCGTCACCACCCCAACTCCCTCATCCTAACTTGTAAACCCATACACCATTCCAATCACCCAGCTTCACGATATCCTCATCTCGCGTCTTCTCGCACTAGAGACAAAAACTCCCGCAGAAGAAAGTCTCTACAGAAGATTAATAGATGAACCAGAGCTGCCAGTACAAACAACGTGCCGTGAAGAAAGCTCCCGCCCAAAACGTAGACATGACGATCCCGATGATCCGGATCGTCATGAGGGGAAGAAACGGCAACGAACAACAAGGAGCAGCAGTGGATTGAGTCAGACAAAGACTCAAGAAGTCGGAGGATCGTCCTCACACCCACCAACCACACAACCTCAACCTCAAACCCGCCAACAAACTACCACACCTCCCACCATATCCCAAACACTAACTCTCTCTCCTACAAATCCAAATCTCATCCCAACCTCAAACCTTCCACAAGTTCATCAAGAAGCAGTTGCCTACGATCCACATTTGATCGTAGATGACTACATACTAAACGAGAAGTCGACGATGGAACGGGAACAAGAGGAAGCTGCTCAAGCTCGACTCTCCAACGTCAGATACTTCCTACAACAAGCTTCAGTGGACTTGGTACTGCTTGAAGAAGAAGAAATTCAAGAAGGTGAAGACTACAGTTCCGCTCTCCCAGAGCTACCCGAAATGATAAGACTCAGATTCAACTCTCCTCCCCGTCTATCAAAAGGGACAGTTAGAGTCGAGACACCATGGGAGAACGTCATAATTGAAGTCCCCTTCATTGAAGACATAAGAAAACAGATCTGGAGGGCTCCAAACAAGATAAGAAGCTCAACGAACTCAATTTGAGGGGCATCTCACATTGGGAAGGTAGGAAGAAAATAGAGCATATCTTCATAGTTAACTATCTCGGACCCGATCGTAGTGGCATTCCAGCTGATCAACTGAAGGAAAACTTCAACAACAAGCCATCAATTCTCCAACTCGTTGGAGTCTCTCACACGATCGGAATATATCCAACTCCTATCTACATAATTGAGCGAGCGGACAGCAACCACACTCGAGAAGAGATAGATGAAAGCTATCTCCTATTCCTTCCACCGGATGAAGTCTATCAACTATATCAAATGTATAAGAGAAAGTACAAGACACATCCTGGATATATCAAGACTGAAGGACTCGAGGGGCTGAAAAGATACATGGTGCGGCAAATCAAATACCACACCGCACATGACCTTCAAATTGCAATAGAGAACAACATGAAGAAGGTGAACATGGAATCTCCGCTTATGAAGGCTTCCCACTTAACAACTTTCCCGAGAACTACATTTTCAAGACCCCTGGCCTCGCCATAACCTATCTAAATCAAATCATTGGACAGATAAGGGCTATGATGAAGTCAGAAGTTCATAAATTCTGCGACGGGACACTTAAGTTGGTGCGGAATAACATACTGAAGATATTGGGAGAGATCACCAAAGAGACAATATTCGAAGATCTTTGTGAAGAAGAGGCCCCACTCCTGAACGAGCTTCTGGATGCCATAAATGAAAGATTGGAGTTGAGGAATGTTGTTCGACGCTACGAGACAGCATTGGGATTGAGGAAGTCTTTTTATGCCCGACAAGGATAAAAGGAGCTGAAACGACAATAAGCACAAAGGGGGAGATTGAAGAGTATATTAGAATTGTGCTTTATTATTTCATTATCCTTGTAATTAGGGGCGTAATTAGAAATATTGATAGTGTAGGACTTAAGAATAATTATACCTTAAATATAGGTATAAATATGATGTACACTATCAATGTAAATAACAATTCATTATTGAGTAAAAAAAAGTTTCGAATTTATATTTTAAACGAGAGGAAACGCTCGAGAAAAAAGGAAATATCTAACAACCTCTCAAGAACTTCAACGTGGATATTCGACCGATTGTATATCGTAAGATTTCTTACTCGAATATCTAGAATTCGTGCTTAGATTGTTCGTTGATTGATGAATAAGGACCTAACAGGGACGCTAAAGTTGGTGAGGAAGAACATTCAAAAGAGATTGGGAGAGATCACCGAAGAGACAATCTTTGAAGATCGTTGTGAAGAAGAGGCCCCACTCTTGAACGAGCTTCTAGATGCTATAAATGAGAGGTTGGAGCTGAGGAATGATGTTCGATGTTACGAGACAGCATTGGGATTGCGGAAGTCATTTTACGCCCGACAAGGATAAAAGGAGTTGAAACGAAGACAAGCACAAAGGGGGAGATTGAAGAGAATATTAGAATTGTGCTTTTTTATTTCGTTATCCTTGTAATTAGGGGCGTAATTAGTAGTTTTAATATGTAAGACCTAACAGTAATTATACCTTGAATATATGTATAAATATGATATATACTATCAAAGTTAATATGAGTTTTATTATTCAGAAAATTACCAGCATCAAATTCATATTTTAAATAAGAGAGAATACGATCGAGAAAATCGGAAAGCTAACAACCTCTCTCAAGATCTTCAACGTGGTTATTCGACCAAACATAATCCGTAAGATTTCTTACTCGAATACCTAGAATTCTTGCTAAGATTGCTTGTTGATTGATGAATCAGGACCTAACAAATTCATGTCTGGATCTCCCGAGAGTTGATCAATTAGGACCTAACAATTGGTATCAGAGCAGATCATGATTGTTTGGGACTGATTTCGCTATTTATAGATCAAATTTATTTTCCAGATTTTTTGATCGAAAACGCACTAGAAATGCATATTTGATCAATGTGCTGAATTTTGCGAATTTTTTTGATGATTCTGATGCAAAAGTAATAGATTATATGTTAGGAATGAACCGCATAGTGATTTCAATCGCTCAGAACATCAAATTATTTTGATTTTCTATTTTGATGGATATTACTGTTTGCGATTGAGTTTTGAATACGATTTGATTTTCATTGCAATTGATATATTTTGATGTAAAACGTGTTTGATCGTGTGTTTGTTCATGTTCAGTACTCATATTCAAGTGATTACCCAGAAACTCGTGTTGTTCTTCGATCGTTTTTCCATCAAAACATGACTCGAAAAACTTTTTCGATTAGTTCATTGGTGCAAAGGGTTTTCGATAATTACACTGTTTTTGCGAGTTTCACTCAAATATAGACTCGAAAAAATTTATTTTCGACAAATAGTTTTTCGATTCTCACATAAAAATCTTTTTCGAGCGTAACTAAGCATAACTGTTTTTCGACAAATATTGTTTTCACTAACTACATATCTACTTTTGACACGAAAAACTTGTTTTACGATTACAAGTTTTTCGATCTCATGTTTTTCGATCATCTAAATTATCGAGTCAAAATTTAGCGAAAACATATTTTGATCGGATATTTCACACTCGAATAAGGTTTAGTCAACAAATTGAGTCAAACTATCGAAATTTTTTTTTAAAGACATGGATTTTCGATCATTTTAATTTTTCGATAAAACTTTTTGCGATTGACAAAATTTTTCGATAAACCATTTTTCAATAGGATACTTTTGAAAAACGTTTATCACTTGAAAAATCATTTTCGACAAACATACTTCGAAAATCTTAAGTTTTCGAAAATCATTTTCGATTAGAAGGATCGAAATTTTTCAAATCGAAAATCTTACTGCTCGAATTTTTTTTACAAAAATTAAACTTTTAAACGCACACACATTTTACACCGATCTGAATTTTTCTTTAAAGAATCAAAATCGATATTTTAAAACTTACGAAACATATTTCACATTTCATAAACATTCACAATATTCAATTTTTGTGGTAAATACTTTTTCAATCTCAAAAACAATTTTTTTAACATAAAAATAGGTACGAAAAGGAAATTGGTTAAAGTACGAACAAAATATTACTAACAAGTTTGTCACTTGTGAAGCACTTTTACCAACTCAAATCCAAAATTTCACGAGATCCTACCAATCAACTACGACAAGGATGCTTGCTCTCTTGGAAACGATGTCCGTCCTTTAATTCTAAGAAGCGAATATACCGTCTGGATGATTTTCCAAGCTGCGAATTTGATTGCTTCTCTCCAATTCTAAGAAGCGAATATACCGTCTGGAGAAGCCGATTTATGATTTTCTTGGAGAAGAAAGATCAAGCTGCGAATTTGATTGCTTCTCTCCAAGAAGGACCTACTCAATTCTAGCTTATCCAATAAGGCTATGCCACCAATATTCCTCTCATTCCTTCCACTAGAAGACTCGAAGTTCCTAGTGAATACTCCGAGGGGGAGAGATTAAGAGCTTAAGTTGATCTCGGAGCTAAAACTTTCCTGATGCAAGGCATCCCAAAAGACATCTATATGCAAATAGATAGTCTATCAAGTGCTTAGGTTATGTGGAACAAACTCCACAAAATGATGCAGAGGACCGAAGTCGGAGTCAAGGCTAAGAAAGCGAACATACTCACAGCTTACGACTCTTTCAAAGCTAAGACGGTGGAAAATCACTACGAACTCCATCAACGCTATTTGACTCTTCTAAACGAGATGAGGAAAATATAAATATTCAAGACAAATATGGAGATAAATATCCAATTTCATTCATCTCTTTATCCGGAGTGGAAGAAAATATCCATGCAAATCCGTCAAAACAAGGATTTGGACGAAATGGATATCCACGCCGTTTTCGACAATCTCGCTCAACACGAAGAAGATATCAACGAGATACAAAAAGAACAAAAGGGCAAACAGACCGAAGACTCAATAGCTCTAGTTTCAGAAAGAAAAACTAGTCGATCTCGTAAAGATAAAAGCATCAAATTGCGGAGTTCTTCAGAAGAAGAAGACGAGTCAAAATCGAATTCCGATCTCGATATGAAAGAGTTCAAGAAACAATTGGCTCTCATTCCTAAAATGATGAGCAAAATGTTCTACAAAAGAAATCCTCCTCCTCCTCAGCTAATCGACTTCGGACCTCAAGCTCTAAGCACAAGGAAAGACCGGCCGACTGTTCAGAATCCAAAAATGCCAAAGAGCCACAAAAATGCTACAACTGTGACAAAATAGGGCACTTTGCCAGAGAATGCAATCTTCCGAAGAAGAAAGAGGTCAACTACTACTCCAAGAAATATCAATTAACTAAACAAAAGGAAGCTGGAGTAGTAGCTCTAATGGCTGAACAAAAGCATTAGCTAGAAGTCACAACCGATTCTGAAAATGACAATTTAGCTCTCATGACATTTCTTGACGATGCCTCCGATGCAAGCTCAACGAGGAGGTCTGACGACGACAAAGCATCAACCTCATCTCAAGAGGTAGTTACACCTGAATCTACATTATTAGTCATGTTAGAATCTTTACAAGTTAAATATGCTAACATGAAAAGTGAGCGGAAAAGTACAAAGAGTTAAGAGGAGAGACTAGCATTTAGCGAAACTAATTTCCAAATGCAATTAGATAAGAATGTTCACTTAGAAATTCTCTTATCTAATGTTAAGGAAACTATAACTAGTCTTGAATCTAGGTTAGCTACTTCTAAGACAAATTTCTAGCGATTTAGAAATTTCTAGAAATAATTATAAGAAAATATCTGACGAACGTAAAAAGCTTTTCTCCAGGATTAAGACTTTAGATGATCTTTTAACAAAAAGGAGACAAACGGATCGAACTATTTTACTAAATCAGCCACATGATATAGAATTTTATAATCCTTTTGAAGGCTTAAGTTTTAATATTCCTAGTAACTTGAAAAAGGTAATGTAAAACAATTATATGATATCAAGTACATGGGTATAGGGTTAACTTCTTTAATGGCTTTTACGAACGCTTTAGAAATAAATGCCTTAGAAGAATCCAAAAGAAAAGCCAAAACTATGACTGACATCCCCTTTGATTAAAATGATTTGAATAATAGTTACAAGACACGGGAGATAAACATATCTAGTGACTATAATTCATTATATCCTATAAAAAAAATATTCATAAAGTTGAGGAAGAAATATTCTAAAAAAATCTACTATATGTTATATTCCTGCTATGATTAAGAAAACAGATGATTGAAATTCCTCCTTAGAAACGAAAAGAGAGAATTTTGAAGCAGAAAAGAATGCGCTTTTATTGGAGATTTCAAATCTAAAAAATTCCTCAGTTTTAACTAACGATTTAAAATCTTGTCCTGATTTAATTTTAAAAGAAAAATAATTAATCAAGGACAAGACCAAATTTAAAAACTCCTCCCTTTAATTTACTAAATCATTCAAAAGAAGAAAAATCATCTTTAAAAAGCAGCAAGGGAGAAAAAGAGTCCTTAAATGCTTTGAAAGCAAAAAAGTCTATTACTAATTCTTTTTCTACTCCATCCATCGGTAGAGTAGTTAAAGAGACGAATCATGCTAAAGGAGAGAGTGTCTAATATAGAAATTAAGATGAAAAATATTGATAGAAATGACTCATTTTCGAAATTTTCTTCTGTATCAAAAACAAAGGACACTCGTGAAAGACAGGCGTTTCTAATTTTCATGTTGTTGCTTCAATGCTTTAAAACCTATTAATTTTGAAAGCACAAATTTTGAAATCGGCTCAACTTCCAAAAACAAAAACACTCATTCTAAGACAAATGTGAGTCTTAAGTCTCGTAGGACTCGATTCACTCTTGCCATCACCTAAGGTATCCAGTCCAAGTTCATTCAGTCAAACACCTTATGAGACTAGCTAGAGAAATGATATTCTCGTAACTAAAACTGATAAGACATTTGTCCGAGTTGAAATTAATCTACCATGTAAGGTAGGCCAACGCAAGCCAAAAAGGCTCAGTTTCCTAAAGAGGTACCACCTTAACCAACTACTTCTAAGTTGGTTTGGGTAACTAAGAATAACATTGGTTTAGGAACCAACAATGAACAACCTTTAACTACTTAATCTGCTAATTCGAGAGGACCCATTTATAAGTGCGTACCTACGTCTGTCTAAACTTTCTATGCAGATCCATCATGTGTGGTTTCTAGATTCGGGTTGCTCCACAAACATGACGGGAAATCAAGAACTGTTGAGCAACTATCAAGACCGATACAACGGTAAAGTCGGATTCGACAACAATGATTCAGCTCCAATTCCAGGCTTTGGAGAATTCGTTATAAAGAATCTGACAATAAAAGATGTCTTTTACGTCCAAGGTCTCAAACACAACCTGTTCCGCATAGGACAATTTTGCGATAAAGGCTTTCAGGTGGTATTTCTAGCTGATCAGTGTAGAATTTTAAATAGTCAGCATCAAGAACTTCTAACAGGATCTCGAAGATCTAATCTCTACACGATAAATCTGACAACAGTACGACCTTCGATGTTTGTTTGCCTTATTTCACATACAACAATTAAGAGAACAACTTATGGCATCAACGAATATCTCATCTAAATCTCAAAGCTCTTCACAAGCTTTCTACTAAAAGGTTGGTCAATGGTCTACCAACTATTTCACTTCACCAAGAGCCTAAATGTTCGGCTTGTCAAATAGAAGAAAATGAAGCGAGCGTCACACAAACTCAAACACGTAGCTTCCACATCTCGACCTTTGGAATTACTACACATGGATCTTTGTGGACCAATGAGAACATAAAGTATCAATGGTCGTAAGTATGTGCTAGTAATTGTCGAGGAATATTCTCGCTACACTTGGACAAGATTTCTACGAATTAAGGATGAGACTTGAGACTTGATAATATATTTTGTGAATACAACTCAGAATCTTCTGCAGCAGAAGATCCAAGTAATCAAGACTTACAATGGGACTGAATTCAAGAATCAACCACTTACTATCAGTCACTTGGAATTATTCAACAGTTTCCAGCCGCTAAAATACCTCAACAAAATGGCATCGTAGAAAGGAAGAACATGACTTTAGTTGAAGCTGCAAGAACAATGCTAATACATTCCGGTCTCCTCACTTTCTATGGGCTGAAGCAGTGAGTACAGTGTGTTTTACGCAAAATCGGATGATTATTCAAAACGCTTTGAAAAGACGTCGTACGAGGTAATAAATCAAAGAATTCTGAATATCTCTTTCTTCAAAGTCTTCAGGTGCAAATGCTTTGTAGCTAACAATCGAGAGCATTGAAGCAAGTTCGACCCTAAAGCATTTGGAGTCGTCTTTGTTGGACACTCGTCATCTTTAAAAGCGTACCGCATCTATATCAAGTCTTCTCGTACAATATTAGAAAGTTACAACGTCACTTTTCATGAAGTGACCGAATTGGCTTTTGAACAAGACAGTTCAGAAACCGGGCTTATAGGCGTGTTGGCACAAAGTCAACATATTCCGACAACATCTACCTCACTGTAAGTAGAAGCACTTCCCGCTGATTTGGAACACTTGGGCTTTCTTTTTTAACAGTTTTATCGGAATGAGGCTCAAACGCCTGCTTCATCGCAATATAAACCAAGCAGCGCACCTTCCCCTTCTATGGTGGAAATTCTAGGTGAGATTCTCGATCCTCAATGTCCAAGCAATGTTGTAGATTCTCATGATTCGGAGTCACCAACTAGTGCTGCAGTTCCTACAAATACCGATGAGGAAATTCCATCAAATTCAATGTCAGGAATGAATTATCCTTTTACGGATAATCAACCTATCAATTCAGGATGTATCGAACTACATATCAACGATGGGTGTACTTCGGTTCTACCTCGTGAGCACGAGCTCATCATGTCGATCAAATAATTGGTGATCCTTCAACTGGAGTACACTAGGACATCTACACATAACGGACTTTACACGTGTTTCTTAAGCCAAAACGAACCAATCAAGGTAGCTGAAGCCCTTAATGACACCATTGGGTGATCGCAATGCAAGACGAACTCAACCAATTCGAGCGTCTACAAGTTTGGACAGTAGTTCCTCGACCGCATGGCAAGACAATTATGGGAACAAAATGAGTGTTCAAAAATAAAAAGTAACAAAGCACGACTCGCAGCCAAAGAGTACAACTCACAGGAAGACATCTACTACGACGAGACGTATGCTCCAGTTGCTCTCTTTTTGGCGTACGCGGCTCATAAAGACTTCAAGGTCTATCAAATGGACGTAAAAACCCCATTTATAAACGACGTGTTAAAAAAAAAGAAGTCTACGTCGCTCAACTTGAAGGGCTCGTGCATGAAAATCATCCTGATTATGTGTATCGATTGAATAAAGAGCTCTACGGACTAAAATAAGCCCCTCGAGCTTGGTATGATGTTCTGAGCGAATTTCTAGTCAAGTCCAACTTTATAAGAGGAACAACCGATACAATACTATTCATAAAAAAGCAAGGCAAGGACTTGATGATCGTTCAAGTTTACGTCGACGACATCATTTTCGGCTCGACAAATGAACGACTCTGTCAGAAATATGGTGATCTAATGTAGACATAATTCGAGATGAGCTTAATGGGCGAACTTCAATTCTTTCCTGGACTACAAGTCAAGCAACGTGACGTTGGAATCTTAATCACTCAAACCAAGTATATACGAGATATTCTGAAGAGATTTAATCAAGACAAGAGTTCACCTATGAGTACTATCATGTCCATAAACTGTAAATTGGATGCTGATCCTTCTGACAAGGCAGTCAACATCACAACTTATAGGAGCATCATGGGATCTCTTCTCTACTTAACGTCTAGCCGACCCGACATCATGTTCGCCACTTGTCTTTGTGCTCGGTTTCAAGCCGACCCAAAAGAGTCCCACATGCACGCGATCAAGCGAATTCTACGCTATCTCAAAGGAACTCCCAACTGATGTTGAATATGCAGGTTGTCGAATGGACAGGAAAAACACGTCTGGCGGAGCATAATTCTTGGGCGATAAGTTGGTCAGCTGGTTCTCAAAGAAGCAAAATTGCGTATCAACCTCGACGGCCGAGGCGAAGTAAGTCGCGGCTGCCAATTGTTGCTCACATGTTATGTGGATGCCGACGCAACTACGCGACTACGAGTTTGAATTTAATAACATTCTCATTTATAGTGATTCTCAAAGTGTTGTTGCCATTACTTGCAATCCTGTTCATCACTCACGCACGAAACACATAGATATTCGCTATCATTTTATAAAAAAACATGTATAAAAAGGCATCATAAATATGTATTTTGTGAAAACGGAGCTTCAACTTGCCGACTTATTCCGTAAGACATTGGATGAAAAACGATTTCAATTCCTTATTGCTAAGCTAGGCATGTTGAATCTTAATTTTGCTTGAAATGTGCTTCACATGATCTATTATGTTTACGTGTGATATTCTATGTGTTTCTTGATCTTCTTTGTTATATCTTGCGTGATTTTATTTCTCAAGTATTTTTTTATATATAAAATAAAAATAAATAAAAATTAATATAGTATAATAAAAAAATTTATATATAATATATATATATAATAATAAAAAATAACATAAAATATTTTTTTTTAAAAATAAAAAATTAATATATATCCATGGGGGATGACGTTAATTTTGTCTATTTTAATTTACTCACATAAATATTTCTATGATATATGCTTAGTTCTTTGCTTAAAAATTTATGTGACATTGTTTTGTCCAAAAACCTTAGTTTGTTTCACTAGACACAAAGCTACATATATGTGAGAATTTGAGCCTCAATATTTTTTAAGGAATTATTTTTGAGTGTGTCACACTTCAAATGCTTGTCTCTTGATTTGTACTTCGTGGCCTCATTCTTGCTTTGTGTTAGTACGCCATGATAATGATAAGGGCAATTAGGAAATTCCTCACTTGGCCGAAATTATAAATCCCTTACTTTTTCCTCTAGTAATCCCCTTTGAGCCTTCTCCAATATTCATTTTTCTTTTGAAACCCGATCAAGGCTTCAACCTTATTCAAAGTTTCGGGGGTTGCTCAAACAAGAAAAAGAGGGGGAGAAAAGGAAACGCACATGATGAATGCTCAAATAATCTCTCGATTATTAAAGAGATACACGAATCTCGTTGTGAACTTCTCCTAGCTAATCTCGTACATTCATCAAAACTGCAAGAAGAGAAGCACCTCGAAGTGAACTTCTCCAACGATAATCTAGATGTTATATCGAGAATAGAAGCATGGCATTGGGTTCGAATTCCATAACTGTGAACCTTCAAAAGGAACACAGTCTCGACCCGAGAACAAAAGAATATTTCTTCTCTTAAGCCTTGTAAAGAAAAAGAAACTCCGATTGAGCAAGTACAAAAGAAAAGAAAAGAAAACAAAAGAGCATAAATGAATTTCAAAAGGGCCCCTTGAATTGAGGAATTTTTAAGCTCACTAATTCCAACTAAGTTAGAGCCTAAAATAATAATCCCTACAAAGCCCATTTGATTCAAATTGATGGACTTTTGCTTGGTAGGTTGATTAAATGCGCTACGATAACAGATTATATGAGAAAATTTTGTTGTGTTGATATGAGTGATATATCTACTAAATATGCACATGTTAAAAATAAATTGAGTGATATGAGCGAACCGTGCGAGAGTTGTCGAAATGATTCATACTATGATCTTAGAATATTAGTTTTGTTACATGATTTGACGGTGAATTATTAGTCTATGTGTCATTTTAAATGCATTAGCACATGCATTGGTACGAAATTGACAAAAACATGAAGTTTTAGGTAAACGCAAAATTTTCGTATACATGATTAGGGGATCATGAATCTACGCTGAATTGATTAAATGCGTTATTTGTGCTTATGTCATATATTTTCATATGGATAATTGTGTTGAATATGTGCTAAATTGCCAAAACATTATATGTGCATTTGTTGAGGGGGGACTTACATGACTATTTCCTATTAACTCCTAAATGATTTACTGACAATTACGACTTCTCATGTTTCATTCTAAGTTTTACAGAGAATTTTGAGCTAATCCTAGGAGTCAAGTGATGAATTTCATCAAACATTGGGAGTTAACTGCATTTATTTTATAACATCAGGGGAGTTCTATAAAATTTTGTTTCTTTTTGGGTGCAAAAGTAACAGAGTAAATATTCGTTATAAAACTAAAAGATCTTATTTTAACGAAAGCACAAAATGATTTTTCACGGCCAAAATCCTTTAACATTTCCTGATTGAAAAGTACTTATACACCTTTTCGATCGAAAACCTTTTTCTCACGCAAACAAATCGATCGGAAAACTCTTTGCATTCTCAAAAGCTTCAAACAACGATTTTAAAAAAAAAAATCTCAAACTTCTTCACCTTTTATGCTAAAATTCGGTTAATTTGAAGGGAGAATCCAGATTCGGTTCATCTTTTTGTTCCGAAAATAACGAATCAAGAATGTTTTTCAAAATCATTCGCAGTTATTTTTCGACTTTGCGATTTTTCGACTGATAATACTTAATAAATGAAATTTTCTGTGGTTTAGACTCAACTATTTTGATTAAATGCATGCTATTTGGATTCACAACTGATTTATGATCATTTCGAGTCCAGATTAACTCATGTTTTACGCATAATCGTCACTCACAGTTTAAGACTTTACTGTTTGATTTAAAAAAAATTTAAGTCGAAAATCATTTTATCGCAAACAGTACAGTCGAAGAACTTTAGTTGAATCTAAACCACAGAATTCAACGGCGAAAAACCTTGTGTTTTCAATAAGTTTTTATATGATCGTAAAACATAGCGGCGAAAACTTATGTTTTCGATTAAATTTATTAGATCGCAAGAATACGCGGTAAAAACTTTAGCTTTTCGATACATTTTTATTCAATCGCAAAACTCAACTAGGTTTTCGTTAAGTTTTTATGCGATCGCAAAACTCAGAGGCGAAAACCTTGAGTTTTCGATAAGATTTTATTCGATCGTAAAACTTAGCGTTCAAATAAAAACACGCCGCAAATGGTATACACTTTAAACACTTAGCAAAATTTTCAAATTTTTTTCTAAGTCATACATTATACAAATAAAAATTGTTTGCGCTTCGAAAAAAATTTGGATTACTCTAAACTAACAAATGTTTACTATAAATTGCATTTGAATCTTACAATCTAATTAGTCTTCATTTTTTTTCAGAGATTGCTCATCAAGAATACTTGTACATCTATTCGACCGAAACTTGGCTAATTGTCCACGACAACAACTACCAGATGCACTTAGCCACCTTTCGATGCCCCGATAAGTCATCATCTACATTCTAAAACGACATCCTTTATGGCCAGCGCTCACAATGACTACATCCATCCAGATGGTATATCTCCTGCAATTCTGGGAATACATGAAGAGTCATGTTGTAGGTGATGATTCCTCCTACACAACAAAAATAGACCAGAAGCAAGTCATCATCAACAAAAACTTTCTGGCATTAGTACTCGATTTACCGCATCATGAAGTCTACGACCCCCTACCCACAGATGAGGAGATAGTTGAAGATATGCTTCGGATGGGATACAAGCCACCGCTGACTAAACTAGCAAATTTTCAGAACAATGGGATCCCTCACCCATGGAGACCTTGTTTGGAAGTATCAACAAGTGTCTCTCCCCGAAGCACTCAGAATTTGATAAGGCGAACGGGAAGATTCCACGTATCTTCGATGAAGTCGTCTTCTTAAAGAAATATGACGTGGCCCAGCTCATCTGGAATGACCTGGTAGACCAAATGCGTCAACGAGAAACCAAATCAAAGGCAAAGTTCATGCCTTACGTTCGTTGGTTCCCGATGCTGATCTCCCACTTGATGGAAGTACATTCGGAGATTCTCCGCCTACCACCTCTTGGAGGATACACACCGCCGAGGCGGCGGTTTTTCCACAATTTCATTGCATCGGATCTGGCACTCCAACCCATGTTGATCCTTTTGGAGCTTCTACTCATGACAGACCTTACCGATGAGGCCTATGACGACTATTGCTAAAATAATTCTATCACAGAGGCAATGGTACGGTCCGCCGATCCCGCTCCGATGCATTTCCAACAAGAACTACCGGTGGAGACACAATAACCCGAAGCTGAGGCTCAGGAGCATGAAGCAGCGGCCATTGAGCCCGAGAGTGCAGCCCGTGAGCCCACACCTCCAACAGCTGTATCTCCTGAAGCCACGGACTCAGATGAGGAGTGCATATTACTATGAAGGGTTCCCGCCGACAACAAACTTCTGCCCAGTCTGCATCTCCCTCCACTACAACGACTTCAGTTTTACCTCCTACACCACCACCGGTCCTGACGACCACACAGGTTCCCATTTAACCTGTTCCAACATCCATAGAGATGATTCATTTGGTTTCATCTCAAGGATTGGATGGAAGTCCCGTTGGTCCCCCAACATCTTCAAAAACAACAATGGAACCCACCGAAGTGATGACTTCTGGGTTGTCAACAGGTGTCTATAGACGTTCCGGAATCACAAGTCCTTTTATAGGCGGCACGTCAGTTATATTTTCTGACGTTGTGATAGTGGAGCGCCTCGCTGGCCCCACTCCAGAGGTACATTTATTCGTGACGGAGCAGAGATTACGAGCTGCGCTTTCCACAGTCATAAACTCTCTCGACGACCAGCTGATGGAAAGAGTTCTCCACGCCACCAAGACTTCCTGATGGGATACCGGGAAAGCACAAGTCTCATAGGCCACTCACTCCGAACCCCATTCCCAACCCATTTCCTCACCACCACTAACCACCATCAGACACACTCCCATACAACCCATATTAACCACCCCAACCCAATATCCTTCCCTCATCAACCTATACACCATACCCATCACCCAACTTCACCATATCCTAGTATCTCGCCTCCTAGCCCTCAAGACAATGACCCCTGCCGAGGAGAGTCTCTACCGTCGGCTAGTGGATGACCCCGCGCCGCCCTCTCAAACACGCTGCCGTGAAGAAAGCTAGCAAACAAAGAGAAGACATGAAGATCCTGACGATCAGGATCGCCATGAGGGGGACAAAAGGCAGAAAACCACTAAAAGCGGCCGTGGTCAAGGTCGAGAAAAGACATCCTCAACAAGAAGCTGGAGGATCGTCAACTAACCCACCAACCACACAATCCACCAATACTCGTCAGCAAACAACCACCACATCCCACACACATACATCACTTTCGTCTCCCAAAAGTCCAAATCCGATCCCGGCCTCCGTGCTCCAAGATCAACCTGAAGCAGTCAACTACGTTCTCATACCATTGTAGATGATTATATTTTGAACGAGAAGTGGATGACGCACTGGGAACCACAAGAAGCAGCTCAAGCTTGCCTCTCCAACATCACATACTTCCATGAACAAGCTTTGGTCGATTTAGTTCTGCTTGAAGACGAAGAACTTCAAGAAGGAGAAGACTACAATACCGAACTCCCGGAGCTGCCAGAAATGATCAGGCACCGAGCGGACACCCCTCCTCATCTTCAAAAGGGGACTATCCGAGTTAAGATGCCATGGGAGAACGTTCGGATTGAAGTGTTCTTCCTTAAAGATATAAGGAAGCAGATCTGGAGCACCAAACCGTATCAAGAAGTTGAACGAGTTAATCTACGAGGGATCTCTCATTGGGAAGAACAAAAGAAGATGGAACACATCTTCATGCTGACTTACCTTGGTCCGGATCGAAGTGGCATCCTAACGGATCAACTCAGAAGAAACTTCAGGGACAAGCCACTGATCCTCTAACTTTTGGGCGTATCACACACGATTGGACATTATCCAACCCCAATCTACATCATAGAGTGAGCGGATGTCAATCACACTCGAGAAGAGATATATGAAAGCTATCTATCCTTCCCTCCACCAGACGAAGTCTACCGTCTGTTCCAGGTGTACAAGAAGAAATACCAGACACCTACTGGGTACATTAAGAAGGAAGGGCTCAACGGATTAAAAATATTCATGGTGCGGCATAACAAATTCCACACCACACACGACCTTCAGATTGAATTGGAGGATAACATGAAGAAGGTCAACATGGAATCACCGCTCATGAAAGGCTTCCCGCTCAACGACTTCAAGGAGAACTACATTTTCAAGAAGCCACGCCTTTCCATCACTTATCGGAATCCAGTTATTGGAAAGACGAGAGCGATGATGAAGTCTGAGGTACAGAACTTCTGCGACGGGACGTTGAAGCTCATAAGGAATAACATCGAAAGGAGGTTAGCGGAGATCGATGAAGAAAATGTATTCGAAGACCTTGGACAAGAAGAAGCCCCATTCCTAAATGAGCTCCTCAGCGCAATTAACGAACTGTTGGAGCTGATGAATGCTCTCCGATACTACGAGACATCATTAGGGTTAAGGAAATCATTCTACGCCCGACAAGGATAAACGGAGCTGAAGAGCAAATGAGCGCAAAGGGAGAGTTTGAAGAAAACTTAGAAATTGTGCTTCGTTTATTAGTTATCCTTGTAATTAGGGGCGTAGCTTATATTTTTGATAGTGTATGACTAACTAGTAAATATACCATGTAAATAGGTATAAATACATTCTACACTATTGAAATCAATATACAAGAATTCAGAAATTCACAAAGATTATAATCAACATTCTAGAGAGAGAAACACAAACGAAAAACTTTTTCACTCTAAGTTTTTCTCTCTCGTGATCTTCAACGGAGATATTCGACCGAAGATAACGAATCAATAATCTATATTCGAATATCTAGAATTCATGCTTGGAGCTCTCGATAATTAATGAATTAGGACCTAACAGACAAAGAATGAAATAATTTTGAAGCAAAAAAGAATGCGCCTTTATTGGAGATTACAAATAAAAAAAATTCCTTATTTTTTAGTAACGTTTTAAAATCTTGTCCTGATTTAATTTTGAAAGGAAAATCATTAATTGAAGACAAGACCAAAATTTAAGAAAACTTCTCCCGTTAGTATACAAAATATTTCAAACGAAGAAAAATTCTCTTTAAAACGCGTAATGAGAGAAAAAGAGTCTTTAAATGCTTCGAAAGCGAAAAAGACTATTACTTTCTTCACCTTTTTCTGCTAAATTTCGCCTGATTTGAAGGTAAAATACAGATTCTGTTCATCTTTTTGTTCCGAAAATCACGAATCACGAATGTTTTTCAAAATCATTCGCAGTGACTTTGTAATTTTTCGACTGATAACACTTAACAAATCAAATTTCTTGTGGTTTATACTCAACCATTTTGATTAAATGAATGATATTTGGATTCGCAACTGATTTCTGATCATTTCGAGTCCAACTTAACTCATGTTTTATGGAGAATCGTCATTTGCAGTGTAAAATTTACTGTTTGATTTAAAAAACATTTAGCGAAAATCGTTTTATCCGAAACCGTATCATCTAAGAACTTTAGTTTTCGTTAAGTTTTATTCGATCGCAAAACTCAGCGGCGAAAACTTTAGTTTTTCGATAGACTTTTATTCGATCGCAAAAATACGCGGCAAAAAATTTTAGTTTTTCGATAGAATTTTTTCGATCGCAAAACTACGCGGTGAAAACATATGTTTTTTGGCAAAATATTATTCGATCGCAAAACTACACGGCGAAAACCTTGAGTTTTCGATAAGATTTCATTCGATCGTAAAACTTAGCTTTAGAATAAAGTTTCGTTCGAATAAAAATACGCCACAAACAGTATACACATTCAACACTTAGGAAATTTTTCAATATTTTCAAAGACAAATAAATGTAATTCAAGTGAGAAGTTGTTTTTGCGCGAACGAAACATAGGTTTTTGCGCGAACTAACAATTGCTCACTAGAAATTGTATTTGAATCTTACAATCTATTGATTCTTATTCATATTTTTCAGATATTGCTCATCAAGAATACTCGTACATCTATCCTTCTGAAAGTTGGCTAACTGTCCACGACAACAACTATCAACTGGACTTAACCACCTTCCGATGCCTCGATGAAGTCAATATCTCCATTCTAAAAGGACATCCCTTATGGCCAGCCCTCACAATGACTGCATCAGTCCAGATGGTGTATCTCAAACAATTCGGGGGATGCATGAAGAGCCATGTTGCAGGTGATGACGTGTCCTATACAACAAAAATAAACCAAAAGCACGTCATCATCGATAAGAATCTGCTGGCCTTTGTCCTCGATCTACCACATCATGAAGTCTACGACCCCCTACCCACAGATGCGGAGATAGTTGAAGATATGCTTCGGATGGGATACAAGCTTCCGCTGACTAAACTAGCAAAATTTCATAACACCGAAATCTCTCACCCATGGAGGACCTTGTTTGGAATTATCAACAAGTGTCTCTCCCCGAAGCACTCAGGATTTGATAAGGCGAACAGGAACATTCTAGGGATCTTCCATGGAGTCGTCTTCTCAAAGAAATATGACGTGGCTCAGCTCATGTGAAATGACTTGGCACACCAAATGCGTCAACGGAAAACCAAAATCGAAGGCAAAGTTCATGCCTTACGTTCACTGGTTCCCGGTGGTGATCTCCCACTTGATGGAAGTACATCAGGAGATTCCCCGTCTACCACCTGTCAGAGGATACACACCGCCGAGGCTGCGGCTTTTCCACAATCCGAAGGCATTAGATCTGGCACTCCAACCCATGTTGATCCTGTTGCATCTTCTACGTCTAGCAGACCCTATCCATGAGGTATATGAAGACTATTGCCAAAATAATTCTATAACATAGGCAATGGTACGGTCCGCCGATCCCGCTTCGATGCGTATCCGACAAGAATCACCGGTGGAGACCCAAGAGCGCGAAGCAGAGGCTCAGGAGCATGAAGCAGCGGCCATAGAGCCCGAGGGTGCAGCTCGTCTGCCCGCACCTCAAACAACTATATCTCCTAAAGCCACCGACTCAGATTAGGAGTGCATATTACTACGAAGTGGTTCCCGCCGACAACAAACTTCTGCCTCGTCTGCATCTCCCTCCACTACAACGGCTTCGGTTTTACCTCCGATCGTGATGACCACACAAGTTCCCATTAAACTTGTTTCAACATCCATAGAGATGATTCCTCCGGCTTCATCTCAGGGATTAGATGGAAGTCCCATTGTTCCCCCGTCATCTTCGGAAATAACAACGGGCCAACCCACCGAAGTGGTGACTTCTGGGTTGTCAACGGATGTCTATAGACTTCCCGAAATCACAAGTCCTTTCATAGGCGGCACGTCATTTATATTTTCTGATGTTATGACAGTGGAGTATCTCGCTGGCCCCTCTCCGGAGGTACCATTATTTGTGACGGAGCAGAGATTACAAAGACCGGATACCGGGAAGACCGGCTGATGGAAAGAGTTCTTCACGCCATCGAGACTTCCCGACGGGATACCGGGAAAGCACCAGTCTCTAAGGCTGCTCAGTCCGAACCCCTTTCCCAACCCATTTCCTCACCACCACTAACCACATCCATACACACTCCCATTCAACCCATATTAACTACCCCATACCACTCTCCTCCCCTCATCAACTCATATACCATACCCATCAACCAGCTTCACGATATTTTAATATCTCGCCTCCTAGCCCTCGAGACAAGAACACTTGCTGAGGAGAGCCTCTGCCGCCGGCTAGTGAATGACCCTAATTCGCCCGCTCAAACACGCTGCCATGAAGAAAGCTCCCGAACAAAGAAAAGACATGACGATCCTGACGATCAGGATCGCCGTGACGGGGGGGGAGGAAAGGCAGAAGACCACCAAAAGCGGTCGTGGTCAAGGTCGAGAAAAGACATCCTCAACACGTGAAGCTGTAGGATCATCAACTAACCCACCAACCACACAACCCTCCAATACTCGTCAACAAACAACCACCACATCCCACACACATACAACACCTCTGTCTCCCAAAAGTCCAAATCCAATCCTGGACTCAGTGCTCCAAGATAAATCTGAAGCAGTCAACTACGATCCCCACGCCTTTGTAGATGACTACATTCTGAACGAGAAGTGGCTGACGCACTGGGAACCAGAGGAAGCAGCTCAAGCTTGCCTCTCCAACATTATATACTTCCTGCAACAAGCTTCGGTCGATTTAGTTCTGCTTGAAGACGAAGAACTTCAAGAAGGCGAAGACTACAATACCGAACTCCCGGAGCTGCCAGAAATTATCAGGCACCGAGCGGACACCCCTCCTCGTCTTTCAAAGGGTACTGTTTTAGTCGAGACGCCATGGGAGAACGTTCGGATTGAAGTGCCCTTCCTTGAAGATATAAGGAAGCAGATCTGGAAAGTACCAAACCGTATCAAGAAGCTGAACGAGCTTAATCTACGGGGATCTCTCATTGGGAAGAACGAAAGAAGATGGAATACATCTTCATGCTGACTTACCTTGGTCCAAATCGAAGTGGCATCCCAACGGACCAACTCCGAAGAAACCTCAAGGACAAGCCACCTATCCCCAACTCGTGGGCGTATCACACACGACTGGACATTATCCAACTCCGATCTACATCATAGAGCGAGCGTATACCAATCACACTCGAGAAGAGATAGACGAAAGCTATCTACCATTTCTTCCACCAGACAAAGTCTACCGTCTGATTCAGATGTACAAAAAAATACCTGACACCTGCTAGATACATCAAGAAGGAGGGGCTCGAGGGATTGAAAACATTCACGGTGCGGAAGATTAAATTTCACACCGCACACGACCTTCAGATCGCTTTGGAGAATAACATAAAGAAGGTCAACGTGAAATCACCGCTCATGAAAGGCTTCCCGCTCAACGACTTCCCGAAGAACTACATTTTCAAGAAGCCAGGCCTCGTCATCATTTATTAGAATCCAGCTATTGGAAAGACGAGAGCCATGATGAAGTATGAAGTACAGAAGTTCGGCGACGGGACGTTGAAGCTCATAAGAAAGAACATCAAAAGGAGCTAGACGGAGATCGATGAAGAAACGATCTTCGAGGACCTTAGAGAAGAAGAAGCCACACTGTTAAATGAGCTCCTCATCGCAATTAACGAACCGTTGGAGCTAGGAAATGTTGTTCGACAATACGAGACAACATTGGTATTAAGGAAGTCATTCTACGCCCGACAAGGATAAACAGAGCTGAAGAGCAAACAAGCAGAAAGGGAAAGATTGAAGAAGACTTACAAATTGTGCTTCGTTTATTAGTTATCCTCGTAATTAGAGGCGTAGTTTGTATTTTTGATAGTGAACGACTTACTAGTAAATAAACCATGTAACTAGGTATAAATACATTGTACACTATTGAAATCAATACATCAAGAATTCAGAAATTCACAAGGCTAATAATTCACATTCTAGAGAGATAAACAAAAACGAAATACTTTTTCACTCTAAGCTTTTCTCTCTCGTGATATTCAACGGAGATATTCGATCGAAGGTAACTAATCGATAATCTATATTCGAATATCTGGAATTCATGCATGGATCTTTTCCTGTGGAAGAAGAGGATCGTCTCGACGGTTCTTTCGACGAGCAGCAATCGGGATCGTGGTCGAGAAGGTGCTTGACGGCCCATCGGTCGGAGCTTGTCGTAGGATATGCGGTTGAAAGGGAGGTCGACGGTGACACGGTCGAGCATCGACGGCATAACTATCGACAAAGCTCGACGGGAATTTCGTTAGAATCGTTCGATGAGAAAGCGGTCAACGAGTGAGGTCGACTGATTTTCCCTCTCTAATTTTTTTTCGGGGGATCAAACTTCTTGCAAACTTATTAAATGAAAAAACATACAATTGGACGTGAAAATGACGGGACCGCGGTCGATTAAGGCAGACAATAAGTAGTCGTAAGGAAATTCTCGACGGGAAGAGTAACGACGTGGCGGTGGAAGCCCTTTAACGGGTCTGCTGGGTTTTCGAGTGCGCTGCAGTGGGAAGCCAAATCCGACGGATCTGCGCAGTCGAGATCTTCTTTCGACAGAGTCTTCAATGGATGTGCAAACGAGGATCTATCGACGAGATTTCCCAGGGTCGTCCTTTGCTTCGACGGCCCAAATTTGACGGGCTTCATCGACAGAATGATGGTGGGGAGACAGAGACGGAAGTGTGGTCGAATTAGTTTATCCATGGAATTTCGACGGGAGCAGCGTCTGTTAGGTCCTAGATTATCAACTACGAGAATCCTAGGCATGAATTCTAGATATTCGAGTGTAGATCTATGATTTGTTACCTTCGGTCGAACATCTTCGATGAAGAACACGAGAGATAATCTTAGTGTGAGAAAGTGTTTTGTGTTTTTCTCTATCTAAAATGTGAATTGCAAGCCCTTGGGATTTTTTATCAATTACTTTCTCTCTTCTCATTTCAATAGTGTAGATGGTATTTTTACCTATATACATTGTATTATTACAAGTAAGTCCTACACTATAAAAAATACAAGTTATGCCCCTAATTATAAGGATAACTAATAAATGAGCACAGTCTATAAGTCTTTTTCAATCTCCACCTTTGTGCTCGTTTGCTCTTCAGCTCTGTTAATCCTTGTCGGGCGGAGAAAGATTTCCTCAATCCCAATGTTATCTCATAGAGTCGGACAACTTTCCTCAGACTTCATCATCGCTTTCGTCTTTTCAATAAAGGTATTCCGATAAGTGATAGCGATGCCTGGCTTCTTAATATGTAGTTCTCCAGGAAGTCATTGAGCGGGAAGCCTTTCATGAGCGACGATTCCAGGTTGACCTTCTTCATGTTATTCTCCAAAGCAATCTGAAGGTCGTGTGCGGTGTGAAATTTGATTTGTCGCACCATGAATCTCTTTAATCCCTCGAGCCATTCCTTCTTGATGTACCCAACATGTGTCTGGTATTTCTTCTTGTACATCTGGAGTAGGTGATAAAACTCGTCCGGTAGAAGGTAGAAAAGATAGCTTTCATCCATCTCTTGTCGAGTGTGAGTATCATCCGATCGCTCAATGATGTAGATCGGAGTTGGAAATGTTCCTATCGTGTGTGAGACACCCACAAGTTGTAAGATCGGTGGCTTGTCCCTAAAGTTTCTTCTAAGTTGGTCTCTTGAGATGTCACTCCGATCTAGAATAAGATGGATGGGCATAAAGATGTGTTCCATCTTCTTCCGCTCTACCTAGTGAGAAATCCCCCGAAGCTTCAGCTCGTGTATCTTCTTGATTCGGTTCGGTGCTCGCCAGATCTGCTTCTTATATCTTCTAGGAAGGGTACTTCATTCCAAATATTCTCCCATGGTGTCTCGACTCGGAGGGTCCCATTTGATAGACGTGGAGGGGTGTCCGCTTGATGCCTTATCATTTCTGGTAATTTTGGGAGTTTGGCATTGTAGTCCTCTCCTTCTTGAAGTTCTTCGTCTTCAAGCAGAACTAGCTCAATTGAGGCTTGTTGAAAGAAGTATCTGACGTTGGAGAGACGAGCTTGAGCTGCTTCCTCTAGTTCCCGCTGCGTCAGCCATTTCTCGCTTAAGATATAGTCGTTTACGATAGCATGAGGATCGTAGTTAACTGTTGCTTCTGGTTGATCTTGGAGCGTGGAATCAAAGGTTAGGATCGGGTTTGGACTTTTGGGAGCCCAAGGTGTTTTGTGGGTGCGAGGTGTGGTTGTTGTTTGTTGGTGGGTAGTGGGTTGTGTGGATGTAGTTGGTAGGTTGGGTGATGATCCTCCAGATTCACGGGTTGAGGATGTCTTTTATCATCCTTGACAACAGCCGCTTTAAGTGGTCTTCTGCCATTTCTCCCCCTAAGGGTGATCCTGATCGTCACGATCTTCATGTCTTCTTCTGGTTCGGGAGCTTTGTTCTCGACAGCTTGCTCGAGCGGGCGGTTCGGGGTCATTAACTAGCCTTCGGTATAGATTTTCCTCAGCAGGAGTTCTTACTTCGAGGGCATGAGGCGAGAGATCAAGTCGTAAAGCTGGGTGATGAGTATGGTGTATGGGTTGATAAGGGATGGAAATGGGGTTGGGGTGGTTAGTATGGGTTGGATGGGGGTATGTACGGTGGTGGTTTGTGGTGGTGAGGAAACGGGTTCGGACAGAGCGGCCTCGGAAACTGGTGTTTCTCGGTATCCCGTCGGGAAGTCACGATGGCGTGGAGGACTTTTTCCATAAGCCGATCTTCAATAGTATTTAGAGCGGTGGGAAGAGCGGCTTGTAGTCGTTTCTCCATCACAAACGATGACACCTTCGGAGTGGAGCCTGGTAGGCGTTCCAGTGTCACAACGTCAGAAAAGATTTCTGACGTGCCGCCTATGATAGGACTTAAGATTTCGGGACGTATGAGGACACTCGTTGTCAACCCGGAAGTCACCACTTTGGTTGGTTGGCCCGTTGTTGCTTCCGATGTCGGTGGAGTAACGGGACTTCCATCCAATACCTGAGATGAAACCGTAGTAATCATCTCTATGGATGTTGTGATGGGTTCGGTGTGAACCTTTGTAGATGTCAAGAAAGGTGATGGAGGAGGCAAAATGGAAGCTGTTGTAATGGAGGGAGATGCAGATGGGACTAGAGATCTTTGTCGGCGAGGGCCCCTTCGAATTAATCTGCAATCTTCGTCCGAGTTGGTGGCTTCATGTGAGATAGCTATTGGAGGTGTGGGCACATGTGCTTCAACCTCGAGCTCAATGGCCATTGCCTCAGGCTTCTGAACCTCAGCTTCGGGGTCTTGTGCGTCCAGATTTGGTTCTTGACTGACAGGCATCAGCGCTGGGTTGGTGGACGAAACCATGGCCTCCCTTATTGAGTTGGTGGACGAAACCATCAGCGCTGGGTTGGTCAAATATAAGACTCGAAAAACATTATTTCGATAATTAGTTTTTCGATTCATATATAAATATTATTTTCGAGAGTAATAAAGCGTATTTTTTTTCGACGGACTGTTTTCGCTAAATAAATATCTAATTTTGACACGAAAAACTTGTCAAAGTAAAACAAGTTTTTCTATCACAAGATTTTCGATCATTTAAATTTCCGAGTCAAAATTTAGCCAAAACTTAATTCGATTGAATAATTCACACTCGAAAAACTTTTATTCAACAATTTGAGTCAAACTTCACGAAAATATTTTCGATCACTCTTAATTTTTCGATTACAAATTTTTAGATAAAAGTTTTTGAGATCAACAATTATTCGACAAACTATTTTTCGATAGAACATCTTTTCAACACTTTTTCGTTCGAAAAATATTTTTCGATAAATACAACGAAAAACCTATACATTCCAAAATATTTTTCGATCATAGGTTCGATTTTTTTTTAATCGAAAGCTTTATTGTTCGAAAAAAAAACTTTTCGATCACTGCTCAAACACACACACATTTTACACTATTTTGAAATAAATCAAAATTGGTAATTTTCAAAACTTACGAAAAATATTTGTCTCCGAATTATCTTCTACGATACTCAAATTTTCGATCTTAAAATCAAAATTCTTTAGTAAAATTATGAAGTATCAATTCTCATATCAAATATTTTTCGAAATCAAAACAATTTTTCTTTAACAACTGAAAAATAAATACGAAAAGGAAATTGTTTAAAGTACGAATCAAACATTACTAACGAAGTTTGTCACTTGTGAAGCACTTTTCATTACAATTCTAAACTTTCACGAAGATCCGACCAATCAACTACAAATGGATGTTTACTCACTCGGAAACGACGTCCGCCCTCCAATTCTACGAAGAGGCGAATATACCGTATGGAGAAGCCGTTTCATGAACTTCTTGGAAACAAAAAAGCAAGCTACAAATTTGATAGCATCTCTTCAAGAAGGTCCCCGCTCAATTTTGGCTCATCCAAGAAGGTGATGCCACCAATAATCCTCCCATTCCCGCCTCACGAAGATACAAAATTCCTAGTGAATACACCGAGGGGGAGCGATTAAGAGCAAAAGCGGATTTAAGAGCCAAAACTTTCCTAATGCAAGGAATTCCTAATGACATTTATATGCAAATAGATAGTCTATCTAGTGCAAAAGCTATGTGAGATGAACTCCACAAAATTATGCAAAGAACCAAAGTTGGAGTCAAAGCCAAGAAAACAAACATTCTAACCGCTTACGACTCATTCAAAGCCAAGGCAGAGGAAACCGTTTATGAACTCTATCAACGCTATCTAACTCTTCTTAATGAGATGAGGAAGATAGATATCTCCAAGACCAACATGGAGGTGAACAACCGATTTCTTTCTTCTTTTCAACCGGAGTGGAAGAAAATATCCATGCAAATCCGTCAAAATAAGGATTTGGACGAAATGGATATCCACGCCGTCTTTGATAATCTCGCCCAACACGAGGAAGATATCAGCGACATACAAAAAGAACTTAAGGGCAAGCAGATCGACGATTCTATAGCTCTTGTTTCTGAAAGAAAAACAAGTCGATCTCGCAAAGATAAAAGCATCAAGTTGCCAAGTTCTTCAGAAGATGAAGATGAATCTGAAGTGGACTCCGAACCCGATATGAAGGAGTTCAAGAAACATTTGACTCTCATTTCTAAAATGATGAGCAAAAAGTTTTACAAAAAGAAATCCTCTTCCTCGACAAATAGACTTCGGACATCAAGCTCCAAGCACAAGGAAAGACCGGCCGAGTCCTCAGAATCTAAAAACGCCAAAGAACCACAAAAATGCTATAATCGTGGAAAGATAGGGCACTTCTCCAGGGAATGCAAACTACCCAAGAAAAAGGACGCAAACTACTACTCCAAAAAATTCCAACTCACTAAACAAAAAGAGGATGGAGTAGCACTGATGGCCGAACAAGAGCGTTGGCTGGAAGACACCACAAATTCTGAAGACGAAAATCTCGCTCTAATGGCATACCTCGCGCCTCAAATGATAACTCTCCAAGAAGGCCCGACGACGACGCCGATAAAGCATCCTCTTCATCACAAGAGGTATCTCATTCCACATTAGTAAACATGTTAGAATCATTACAGATTAAGTAACGTAAAATTAAAAATGAGCGGAAAAGAACTAAGGAATTAGAAGAGAGACTAGCTACAATTTCCAACAACAATTAGATAAGAAAATTCATCTAGAAATTCTCTTACCTGACGAATATCTAGTCTTGAATTAACCATAGCTACCTCTGAGACTAAAGTCAATGACCTTAATACGACTCTTATCGATTGTCAGAGAGATTTAGAAATTTCTAAAAATAATTTCAAAGAAATATCTTACGAACGTATGAAACTTTACTCAAGGATCAAAACTTTAGATGATCTTCTAATGAAAAGGGGTCAAACGGATCATACTATATTTCTAAATCAACCTCTTGATATAGAATTTTATAATCCTAAAGACGGCTTAAGTTTTAACAATCCCTGTAACTTGAAAAAGGTCAATGTCAAACAGTTATATGATATCAAGTGTATGGGATTAGGATTAACTTCTCTAACGACCTTTAATAACTCTTCCGAAATAAATGCCTTAGAAGAATCTAAACGAAAAGCCACTAATATGACTGATATCCCCTTTGACTACACCGAATTGAATAATAGTTACAAGACACGGGAAATTAACCTGTCTAGTGACTATAATTCAATATATCCATTAGAAGATCTTCCTACAGTTCAGGAAGAAAATAATGATCATTTTCAAAATTCTACTTTCTGTTATATTCCAACTATTATTAAGAAAATGGTTGATCTAAACGCTTCCTTAGAAACAGAAAGAAAGAATTTAAAAGCGGAAAAGAATGAGCTTTTACTGAAGATCTCTAATCTCAAAACTTCCTCTACTTTAAAAACTTGTCCTGATTTTACTTTGAAAGAAAAATCATTAATTAAAGACAAGATTACATCTAAGAAAACACCTCCCATTGTTTTTAAAAAATGGGAGGAAAAGAATACTTAAATGCTTCAAAAAGGACAAAGACTTTTTCTAACTCTTTTTCTACTCCATCCACAGGTACAGTAGAAAAAGAGGTGAAGCGTGCAAAGGAAAGAGTGCATAGGATAGAATTTCAGAAGAAAAATGATAGAATGTCTTATTTTCAAAATTTTCTTCTGTATAAAAAACTATGGACACTCGCAAGAAGGCAGCTGTTTCAAACTTTAATGTAGTTGCTTCCACTTATGTGTTAAAGCCTATTAATTTTGAAAGCACAAATTTTGAAATCGGCTCTTCTTCTAAAAATATAATCCATCATTCTAAGACAAATGCAAGTCTTAAGTCTCGTAAGAAACAAGATCCGGCTATAAAGAAAGCTTATAGCTCGATACATTCTTGTCCTCATTTAAGGTATCCGGTCAAAGTACACTCGGCCAAACACCTTAAGAGACTAGCTAGAGAAAAGATTTTCTCATGCACTAAGATTAATAAGACATTTGTCCGCGCTGAAATTAACCTCCCATGTAAGGTTCAACCTCAATGGGTTCCCAAGACACTATCTAGGCTAACGCAAGCCCAAAAGGCCAAATTGCCTAAAGAGGTACAACTTAAACCAACTAATACCAAGTTGGTTTGGGTACCTGAAAACATAAATGGTTTAGGAACCAAAAATGAACAAACCTTACCTATCAAATGCTGCTAATCCGAGAGGACCCATTACTAAGTGGGTACATAAGTCTCTCTAAAATTTTTATGTAGATCCATCATGTGTGGTATTTCGATTCTGGTTGCTCCACACACATGACGGGAAATCAAGAACTGTTGATCAACTACCAATACCGTTACAACGGAAAAGGCAGATTCGGTAACAATGATTCTGCTCCAATACTAGGCTTTGGAGATATTCCACTGCACAATCTGACGATCAAATATGTCTCTTACGTCCAAGGTCTTAAACACAACCTGTTTAGCATAGGACAATTCTGCGACAAAACATTTCAAGTGGTGTTTCTAGCCGATCTGTGCAGAATTTTTAATAGTTAGAATAAAGAACTTCTAACAGGATCACGAAGATCAAATCTATACAATAGTTCGACCTTGGACAGCTGTTTGCCTTATCTCACATACTACAATCAAGAGGAACAGCTTATGGCATCAACGATTGTCTCATCTAAATCTCAAAGCTCTTCACAAACTCTCAATCAAAAAGTTGGACATGGTCTACCAACTATTTCCATACATCAAGAAAATACTTGTTCGACTTGTCAAATGGGAAAAATGAAGCGAGCATCACACAAACTCGAGCAAGTTGCTTCTACATCTCGACCCTTGGAATTACATCACATGAACCTTTGCGGACCAATGCGTACACAAAGTATCAACGGTCGTAAATATGTGTTAGTATTATCGATGATTATTCTCGCTACACATGGACAAGATATCTCCGAACAAAAGATGAGACTTGAGACTTGATAATCAGCTTTGTGAATACGACTCAGAATCTCCTGCAAAAGAAAATCCAAGTAATCCGGACAGATAAGGGAACTGAATCCAAGAATCAACGTCTCAACAATTATTATCAGTCACTTGGAATTATTCAACAATTTTCAGCCGCTAAAACGCCTCAACAGAATGGCGTCGTAGAACGGAAGAACCGGACTCTTGTTGAAGCTACAAGAACAATGTTGACCATTCCGGTCTCCCTCACTTTCTATGGGCTGAAGCAGTGAGTACCGCGTGCTTTACGCAAAATCGGACGATTATTCACAAACGCTTTGAAAAGATGCCGTATGAGATAATTAATCAATGAATTTCGAATATCTCATTCTTTAAAGTATTCGGGTGCAAATGTTTTGTTGCCAACGATCGAGAGCATCGAAGTAAGTCTGACCCTAAAGCATTTGAAGCCGTCTTCGTTGGATATTCATCCACTTCTAAAGCATACCGCGTTTATATCAAGTCTTCACGTACTATTTTGAAAAGCTACAACGTCACTTTTCAAAAAGTAACCGATTTGGCTTCTGAACAAAACAGTTCAAAACCCGAGCTTCTAGGCGTGTTGGCACAAGGTCAACAACTTTCGACAACTTCTACTTCAAAGTCAAGATAAGCAATTCCCGCCGACCTGGAAGATTTAGATTCTCTATTTAAACATTTTTATCGGAACGAGTTTCAAATGTCTGCTTCCTCTCATTCAATACCAAGCAGTGCTCCCTCTCCCTCTACGGATGAAATTCCAATTGAGACTCCCAATCCTCAGACTCCAACAAATGTTCAAGAACCTCCTAATTCTGAATCTTTAATTAGTGTTGCAGCTCCTACAAATGCTGATGAGTTCCTTCCAATTCAACCTCAGAATTGAATTTCCCAACTACGAATGATCAGCCCATCAATTCAGGATGTCTCGATCTACAAACCAACGAAGAATCCACTTCTGTTATTCCTCATGAACGCAAATGGACTCGAGCTCATCCAATTAACCAAATCATCGGTGATCCTTCAAGTGGAGTAGAGTACGCTCTTGGACGTCTACACAAAGCGGCTTATTCACATACTTCTTAAGCCAAAACGAACCAATTAAGGTAGTTGAAGCTCTTAAAGACCCATATTGGGTAATCGCAATGCAAGATGAACTCAACCAATTCGAGCGCCTACAAGTTTGGACATTAGTTCCTCGACCGCAAGGTAAAACAATAATTGGAACTACATGGGTTTTCAAGAATAAGAAGAACGAAAATTTTGAAGTTATCAGGAATAAAGAAGGACTCGTAGCCAAGGGATACAATCAACAAAAAGGAATTGACTACGACGAGATGTATGCTCCAGTGGCACGTATCGAAGCAATTTGACTATTTCTAGCATACGAGGCTCATAAAGACTTCAAAGTCTATCAAATGGATGTTAAAACCGCCTTTCTTAATGGTGTGTTAAAAGAAGAAGTCTACGTCGCTCAACCCGACGGGTTCGTGCACGAAAATCATTCCGATTATATCTATCGATTGGACAAAGCTCTCTATAGACTAAAACAAGCCCCTCGTGCTTGGTATGATGTCATAAGCGAATTTTTAGTCAAGTCAAACTTCATAAGAGGCACCATCGATACGACACTCTTCATGAAAACCTGATGATCGTTCAAGTTTACGTTGATGACATCATCTTCGGCTCGACAAATGAACGTCTCTGTCAGAAATTTGGTGAACTCATGAAGACCAAATTCGAGATGAGCTTAATGGGAGAACTCCAATTCTTTCTTGGACTCAAGTAAAGCAACTCGAATATAGAATCTTCATCAGTCATACCAAATATATCCGAGATATTCTGAAGAGATTTAATCAAGACGAGCACACCGATGAATACTCCCATCTCAACAAACTGCAAATTGGATGTTGATCCGTCTGGAAAGGCCGTCAACATCACAGTCTATCGGAGCATTATCGGATCTCTTCTCTACTTGACGTCCAGCCGACCCGACATCATGTTTGCCATTTGTCTCTGTGCTCGTTTTCAAGCTGACCCAAAGGAGTCCCACATGCAAGCAGTCAAGCGAATTTTGCGCTATCCTGCAATGGGACTCTCTCCTCTTCTAAAAGGCTGCACGTAAAGCTTGGGCTATGCTTAGTCCCCTTTGTTTGTGGTTTATTTGGCTCTCACGAAACCAGCTTTTTAAGGAACTCCCAACTTAGGGCTATGGTATCCTAAAAATATTAGTTTTAGATTAATTGGCTATACTGACGCTGATTATGCAGGTTGTCGAATGGACAGAAAAGCACGTCTGGCGGAGCACAAGTTTTAGGCGAAAAGTTGGTTTGCTGGTCCTCAAAGAAACAAAATGCGTGTCAACATCGACGACCGAGGCGGAGTACGTCGCGGCTGCCAGCTATTGCTCGCAAATTCTATGGATGCGGACACAACTACGCGATTACGGGTTTGAATTTAATAACATTCCCATTTACAGTGATTCTCAAAGTGCTATTGCTATTGCTTGCAATAATGTTCATCATTCACGCATGTCACATTCTTTTATTCAAAGAGCTTCGTTTGTTTCACTAGACACAAAGCCACATTATATATATGAGAACTTGAACCTCAATAACTTTTTCTTGAGTGTGTCACACTTCAAATTACTATTCTTTGGTTTGTACTTCGTAGCTTCATTCTTACTTTTGTGATTATTTCGTCGTGAAAATGATAAGGGCATACTAGGAAATTCCTCACTTGGCCCAAATTATAAATCCTTTAATTTTTCCCTTAGAAATCCCCTTTTGAGCCTTCTCCGACATTCTTTTTCTTTATCAAACTCAATTAAGCCTTCAACCTTATTCACAAGATTCAGGGTTACTCAATCAAGAAAAAGAGAGGGAGAGCAAAAGAGATGCACATGATGAATTTCTCAATCATTATAGAAGAGAAACACGAATTTCACTGTGAACTTCTCCTAGATAATCTCGTATACTCCTAGCAGAGAAGCACATCGGAGTGAACTTCTCCAACGATAATCTAGATCTTATAAATAGAGAAAAGGAGAAGAGAAGCACGGCTTTGGGTTCGAATTACCATAACTGTGGAACCTTTGACAGGAATACGGTCTCGACCCAAAAAGAAGTTCTAATCTCTCAAAGTTTTGTAAAGAAGACGAGACTCATCCTGAAAAAAAAAAAAAAGCAAAAGGATCAACACAGAATTTCACAAAAGGGCCCCTGGAACTGAAGAATTGTTTTTTAAGGTCACTAACTCAAATTTCCTACCCCTTTAGTCAGAGCCTAAAAATAATCCCTTAAAAGTCCCTTTGATTAAAAATGATGAACTCTCACTTGGTAAGTTGATTAAATATGCTACGATAACAAATTAATTGATATAATTTTGTCGTGTTGATATGAGTGATATATCTGCTAAATATTTCCATGATAAAAATAAATTGAGAGGTATGAGCGAAACTTGGGAGAGTTGTTGAAGTAATTCATACTATGATCTGAGAATATTAGTTTAGTTACATGATTTTATGGCAAATTATTATTCTATATGTCATAAGAAATGTTTGCGTGATAATGATTCAAAATGTCCTATCTTACCCCAAAAGAAAAATATTTTTGAAATTTTTTATTTGAAAATATCTTTCGCACATTTTTAAATGCCTTAATACATGCATTGGCTCAGAATTGATAAAATGTGAAATTTTCTTGAAAAACGCAAAATTTTAGTGAACCTATGCTGAATTGTTTAAAATGCGTTACTTGTCCTTAAATAGTAAGTTTTCATATGCCAAATTGTACTAAATATGTGCTTAAATGCCGAAAAGTTAAATCGTGCAATTGTTGAGGAGAAGTTTTATATGAGAATTTTTTATTATCTCCTATATGATTTACTTGTAAAACATGACTTCTAACATTTTTTTTCTAAGCATCACAGAAAATTTAGAGCTCATCCGAGGAGTCAAATGTTTAATTTCATCAACATTAGGAGATAATTTCATCTCTTTCAGAAATACAGGGAGTATTATGCAATTTATTTTTGGGTTAATCCATAAAAGATTATATTTTCGTTTAGTCAGACCTGAATTTTAACTAAAGCCCAAAAATGCTTTTACGGCCCAACGTATTTTTACCTTACCCGATTGTAAAGTATTAATACCACTTTATCGATCGAAAAACTCACTCACATGCAACTCATTTCCATCGAAAAACTTTTCGCCTTCCAAAAAACATACTTCGAACTCCTCCGATTTCAACAAAACCCCATCTATCTCTGTTATTTTCTTGCTCACCTCGCCCATTTCGAAGGTAGAAACACGTTTCGAATCATTTTCTGTTAAAAAACATACGATTCGCAAGCAGTTTCACGAAAACATTTGAAGAAATTTCATTTTCATACTTTTTCGACTAAAAACGATTTTAAACTCTCAAATCAACGTGTTTAAACTCGACTGTTTGGGTTAAAATTATGATATTTGGATTCACAACTGTTTTCTGAACGTTCCGAACCCAGATTAACTCATGATTTACCCAAAAATCAAAATTTATGTATTACGCGTTTACTGTTTGATTTGAAAATTTTTCGATCAAAAAGTTCGTATCGCAAACAGTGTCGTCGAGGAACTTTAGTTTTAGTTAAGTTTTATTCGATCGCAAAACTCAGCGTCGAAAACCTTTTGTTTTCGATATATTTTAATTCGATCGTAAAACTTCGCGGCGAAAACTTAATTTTTCGATTAAAATTTATTTGATCGCAAAAATAAGCGTCGAAAACATTAAGTTTTCGATATTCTTTTATTCGATCGTAAAAGTCATCGGCGAAAACTTGAGTTATTCGACACATTTTTATTCGATCGCAAATTTAACGATCGAATAAATTGTCAATCGAATAAAAACACGCTGAAAAAGACTTAGAAAATTATTCAATACTCAGAAAAATTTCGATCGCAAAAATTAACATTCGAATAAATTCCCGATCGAATAAAAATCGCTTCGAAGACTTAGTCAATTTTACAAATTTTTCAAAATTTTTCACTATGTCTTTCGTACATAAACCTTAACACTTAAAATTTTCTCTAAGTCCATTCTTAATCCCGTTTATTCGCATATGAAATTTCCCAACTAATGAATTATCTTTCATATTTTACAGATATGGCAACTCCAATCTACCCAACCATCTACCCCTCTGGAAGTTACATGCCAGTCCAAGATAACTACTACTAGCTGGACCTTACTACGTTTCGGTGTCCGGATGAAGTCATCATCTCCATCCTCAAAGGACACCGTCTATGGCCATCCTTGACCAGGACGTCCAACATAGCAATGGTCTATCTCCAGCAATTTTGGAGAAGTTTGCAGAGTTTCGTCAACAGCGACAGCCTGGAATACATGACGAAGATCAATACAAGACATATCGCCCGACAAAAAATCTGATGGCCATGGTGCTCGATCTCCTGCACTACGAATATGATCAACTATGTCTTTCGTACATAAACCTTAACACTTAAAATTTTCTCTAAGTCCATTCTTAATCCCGTTTATTCGCATATGAAATTTCCCAACTAATGAATTATCTTTCATATTTTATAGATATGGCAACTCCAAACTACCCAACCATCTACCCCTCTGGAAGTTACATGCCAGTCCAAGATAACTACTACTAGCTGGACCTTACTACGTTTCGGTGTCCGGATGAAGTCATCATCTCCATCCTCAAAGGACACCGTCTATGGCCATCCTTGACCAGGACGTCCAACATAGCAATGGTCTATCTCCAGCAATTTTGGAGAAGTTTGCAGAGTTTCGTCAACAGCGACAGCCTGGAATACATGACGAAGATCAATACAAGACATATCGCCCGACAAAAAATCTGATGGCCATGGTGCTCGATCTCCTGCACTACGAATATGATCAACTTTCAACGGACGCGGAGATTGTACAAGATATGCTCCGGATGGGATACAAACCCCCGATGAACAAACTGGCAAACTTTCAAAACAGTGGGATCCCACATCCGTGGAGGACGTTGTTCGGCAAAATCAATAAATGCCTCTCCCCAAAACACTCCGGCTTCGACAAGGCGAACGTGAATATCCTTCGCATCTTCCATGGAGTGATCTTCTCCAAGAAATACGACGTGGCCCAGCTGATATGGAATGATTTAGCGGACCAGATGCGTCAAAGGGAGACCAAGTGAAAGGCCGAATCTCTCCCTTATGTATGGTGGTTCCCTGTGCTGATCTCACACTTCATGGACATTCATCCAGAGATCCCGAGACTACCACCGGTTGGGAAATACATTCCGCCACCCCTTCAATTCTTTCACAATCCGAAGGCAGCCGACCTAGCGCTCCAACCAATGCTGATCCCATTGGAGCTGCTCAGACTAGTTGATCCAACTGACGAGGCCTACCAAGACTACTGTCAAAATAACTCCATCACGGAGGAGATGGTACGAGCCTTGGATCCAGCTCCGGTACCTTCTCAAAGGGAATCGCTGGTGGAAACAACGGAGCCCGAAGCCACGGCTCAGGAGATAGAGACACCGGCCGTTGAGCCCGAAGGTGTTCCTCAAGATGTATCTTTTCAGGCCACTGACTCGGATGAAGAATACAGACTCCAAAGAAGGGGCTCTCGCCAACAGCAACTCTCGGCCCCGTCTGTATCTCCTTCAACAGTACCAGCTTCGGTGACAACATCTCCACCGACAACAGATCAGCAAACCACACAGATTCCAATTGAATCTGTCTCAACACCCATAGAGGTGATACCTATCGTATCATCTCAAGGACTGGGTGGAAGCCCTATTGGACCCCCGATATCTTCGGAGCAAACAATAGGCCAACCCATTTAAGTGGTGACTTCAGGGTTGATAACGGATGTCCCCGGACATTCCGGACCATCAAGACCTATTCAAGACGGCACATCGGAAACCTTTTCTGATGTTGTGATAGTGGAGCGCCACCCTGGCCCGACTCCACCAATGATCGTGACGGAGCAACACTTACCGGAAGCACTCTCCACAGCCATGTCTTCTCTTGAAGATCGTCTGATCGACCGCATGCTTAGAGCCATCGAGACTTCCCGAAGAGATACCAGGAAAGCACCAGTCTTCGAGGCTACTCCGACCGACACCCAAACCACCCCTGTCTCCTCGCCACCTCTTACCAGCACCATACACACCCCCATACAACCCACCCTCACCACCCCAACTCCATCACCTTCACTCATCAAACCCCCAGCTTCACGACATACTCATCTCCCACCTCATCGCCTTAGAGACCTGGACCCCCGCTGAGGAGAGTCTCTACAAAAGGCATGTAGATGAACCCGAGCCGCCAGCTCAAACAAGGTGCCGAGAAGAAAGCTCCCGCACCAAACGAAGACATGACGGTCCCGATGATCCGAATCTTCATGAGGGGGAGAAACGGCAACGAACCATACGGAGCGGCCGTGGAGTGAGTCGAGAACAAACGAAGACTCAAGAAGCTGGAGGATCATCCTCAAACCCACCAACCACACAACCCACAACCCGCCAACAAACAACCACTCCTCCCACCACATCCCACACACTACCTCTCTCTCCTACAAATCCAAATCCAATCCCTACCCCTAACCTCCTCCAAGCCCAAACTGAAGCAGTCGTCTACGATTTACATCTGATCGTAGGCGATTATATCTTAAATGAGAAATGGACGACGCAATGGGAACCAGAGGAAGCTGCTCAAGCTCGACTCTCCAACGTCAGATATTTCCTACAACAAGCTTCAGCGGACTTGGTACTGCTTGAAGATGAAGAACTTCAAGAAGGCGAGAACTACAATTCTACTCTCTCAGAGCTACCATAAATGATCAAGCACAGAGTCGACTCTCCTCCCCGCTTATCAAAAGGGACAGTTAGAGTCGAGACGCCGTGGGAGAATATCAGAATTGAAGTCCCGTTTATTGAAGATATTAGAAAGCAGATCTGGAGGGCTCCAAACAGAATAAAGAAGCTCAACGAACTAAATCTTCGGGGCATCTCACACTGCGAAGATAGGAAAAAAATGGAGCACATCTTCATGCTCAACTATCTTGACCCCGATCGGAGTGGCATCCCAACTGATCAACTGAAGAAAAATTTCAGGAACAAGCCACCGATTCTCCAACTCATCGGAGTCTCGCATACGATCGGAAGCTACCCTACCCCTATCTACATCATTGAGCGAGCAGACAGCAACCGCACTCGAGCAGAGATAGATGAAAGCTATCTCCCTTTCCTTCCACCGGATGAGGTCTACTGTCTGTATCAGATGTACAAGAGAAAATACCAGACGCACTCCGGATATATCAAGACTGAAGGACTCGAGGGACTGAAGAGATTCATGGTGCGACAGATCAAATATCACACCGCACACGACCTTGAAATTGCTATACAGAACAATATGAAGAAGGTCAACATGGAGTCTCCGCTAATGAAGGGCTTCCCACTCAACACATCTTCAAGAAACCTGGCCTCGCCATAACCTATCGAAATCCAGTCATTGGAAAGATGAGAGTTATGATGAAGTCAGAGATCCACAAGTTTTGTGACGGGACACTAAAGTTAGTGAGGAAGAACATCCAGAAAAGATTGTGAGAGATCACCGAAGAGACAATCTTCGAAGATCTTTGTGAAGAAGAGGCCCCACTCTTAAATGAGAGATTGGAGCTGAGGAATGCTGTTCGACGTTACGAGACAGCATTGGGATTGCAAAATCATTTTACGTCCGACAAGGATAAAAGGAGCTGAAACGAAGACAAACACAAAGGGGGAGATTGAAGAGAATTTAGAATTATGCTTTGTAATTTTATTGTCCTTTTAATTAGGGGCGTAATTAATAGTTTTGATATTGTAGGACCAAATAGTAAATATACCATGTAAACTATAAATACAATGTACACTATCAAAAATCAATACACAAGTTTATTTTCGAAAATACACAAGCATTGAAAAACACTCTCTCTCAAGATCTTCAAAGAAGATACTCGGTCGAAGGTATTTTGTAAGATTTATCATTCAAATATATAGAATTCATGCTTAGATCGATCAGTAGTTGATAAAATAGGACCTAACAGATGGACCGATAACATTGTTTTTCGATGTTGCTACGACAGGACTTCCTTTCGGTCATCGAAGCATGTCTGAGAATGACATGTCTACAAAAATTTTAACTTGATCACAAAGACCAAGTATATAAAGAGTGTATGTGTCCAAGATAACTATAAAAATTTAGGAAGTGACGACACACTAGACACGATGTGATCAATGAAAGCATGGTACGAGGCGGATTACCACTTAGTTCAATATCTCTCACTTTCGAGTGAAGTGGTGATAGTAGACGTGGCTCCCCGTGAGTAAATAAAACATCGGTCTTTTAGGAGACGATGAGTGGGTAAGGCTCGGATATGCACGCGCCGTTGGACTTAATGCGGCATTTTCTACCCGAGAGCTAATAAAATTAGCACATGTACCTATGGGGGTTAGTCCGAAATATTTGTGAGATTAGGGATTTATGTACCTTCAAAAATTTCCATGTCATCATTGAAGTCATCTTGCTTGTTGTTCGCATGATGTAGGATTCGGATCGTCTCAAAAGTTCGGACGCATTCCGGGGTTATGATCAAGTCGGTTTAGACTGAACCATGGGAACTAAAAATCCATGCTTCTGGGATACAAGATGAGTGCTGCTTTATTTGAATCAGCAAGTCGGAGCCGGTCGTTGAAAATGAGCATTCGGATCGTCATGAAGATTGTAACCATTGCCTTTTTGGAAATATTTGTCCGTTGTAAGCTCAAGATTCTTCCTTGGAGTCAGTCGAAAGATGTTGGAGGAAATATCCATGAAGCTTAATGAAGATGAGAGGAGATTTTTTTTTTTCTTTTTTTTATTTTCTCTCTTTTATTTATTTATTTATTTTATTTTTTTGTTGTTTTTTTTTATGAAGTAAATATGTATATTTATAAGAAATATATAATCGTATATTATATTATATATATATGGCGTGCGGGTGAGAGTTTGTCGGGTCGGATTCGAGAAGTAGATATATCGAAAAAAATTATCGTTTGAGGTGTATCGAGAAAACTTTTTGAATGAGGTGTATCGAAAAAAAAATTCTCCTACAGAAAATATTTCTAAAGTCGAGGAAGAAATTCTGATCATTCTAATAATTATACTTTCTGTTATATTCCCGTTATTATTAAGAAAATAGCTGATTTGAACTATTCCCTAGAAACAGAAAGAAAGAATTTTGAAACAGAAAAGAATGCGCTTTTATTGGAGAAATCAAATCTCAAAATTTTCTCTCCTTTACCTGTTTTAAACGATATTTCTAAAGAAAAATATTCTCTTAAACAGGATAAAGCAATGCAAACGGACGCTTTTGTTCCTAAAATCGAAAAGACTTTTACTAATACTTCTACGTCAATTTTGACCGAATTGAAATTCAAGTAAAAGCCAAGAACTTCAAATTGCTAAGGAACAAATACAACTTAGGAAGGAGAAAGGAAAATCTACATTACTTTCAAACGTTACGGAACGGAAATTTAAAGAACAAAAATTTTCTTGTCCTATTTCTATAAAGAAATTTGTTCACGAAAAGGCTCCAAGTTCTAGCAAACAAATTTCACCGTGTGCTTCAAATGATTTTAATAATTCTCCATTTAAGAAACCTAGACTTGGTAATAATTTTTCTAATTCTTCTCATCATTCTAGTTTGTGTGGATTCTCAACGTAGGATACACGACTTATATGTTAGCGATGCTTATAATTCTATATGCTCGTATTCCTACATGAAGTATCCAGTTCAAGTTCATTCTAAGACACATCTTATGCCACTGGTTTCGGAGGAAATATTTAAATCTTCTCCGAGACACACTTTCACCAAAGCTGAAATTTCTTTTCCGTGTCAAATCACTCCTACATGGGTTCCTATGTCTACTATTAAATTACGAAATCCCACACAAATTTTGGTACCTAAAGGCACATTAATGAATGATTTAGGACCGAAATGAAATTTGACTTCATCTATGCTTGACCATTTTCCTGCTAATAAGGGAGGACCCACATTACAATAGGTACCAAAGTCCCAATAATGCTTTGCAGATTCCCTCATGTATGGCATTTGACGTAGTGGTTCCACATACATGATAAAGGGGAGAGGCGTGAGCTACTACAACTACACTTCAACGAGGTACATTTTAAATATGCATTTTCAAAACTTTAAGAGATCTTAAATTCTAAATGCATATTACACACGGAAATGATAAATATCATTTATTTTTTCAATATAACATTTTTAAATGAGCTTAATTTGAGGGGGAGCTACTCTTTTATTTTAAAGAGGAACGACTATTATTTCTTTCAAGAGGGGGCAACAATTTTAATTTTTGAGCGGGAGTTAAAACTTTAAACGACAGAATTAAGGGAAAGAGATTCGTAATATTTCTTTAATCTTACTACGCGACTTTCAGGGGGGAGAAGCTTTATTTTTGGAAGCATTATTTGAGAGGGAGAAGTAAAAAAATAGATATAGTTTCCAGATATTGACAATTTGAAAATTCTACTGACAACGTTTACCGATAAATTTTCTACACATTCTTGAGAAATTTTCTCGCAAGACTTTCTCGACACATTTTTTGTCGACAAACTTTCTCGAGACGTAATGCGAAAACTTTATCGACATTTTTTTTCGTAGAACTTTCTCGTGAAATTTTCCTCATGGAACGTTATCTTAAAACTTTTTATCGAGAAATTTTCTTCGCTATATCGAGAAATTTTTTTTTCCGCAAACCTCATCCGAATTTTTTTCGATACACCTTATTCGAAATATTTTTCGATACACTTTACTCGAATTTTTTTTTCGATACACGTTATTCGAAAATATTTTTCGATGCACCTCATTCGAATCGAAATTCTTTTAAAGGTACCTATCGAGAAATCTTATCGCAAATCTCATCCGAATTTTTTTCGATGCACCTCATTCCAAAATATATCTCGATACACCTCATCCGTAAAAAAAATAAAATAAAATAAAAATCTCGATAGCTCTACTTTTCGACTCGGACTCGACAACCTCTCTCCCACAAACCATATAAATAGGTATATATATATATATATAATATCATATACTAATATATATTACTAATAAATATATATATATACTTAAAAAAGAAAAAAGAAGAAGAAAAAAAAAGAAGAAAGAAGAAGAAAATAAAACAAAAAGGGAAAAAGAAAAATCTCCTCTCATCTTCATTAAGCTTTATGTATATTTCCTCCGACAACTTTCGACGGACTTCAAGGAAGAATCTCGAGCTTACGACGGACAAATATTTCCAAATGGCAAAGATGACAATCTTCATGATGATCCAAATGTTCATTTTCAATGACCGGCTCCGGCTTGCTGATTCAAATAAAGCAGCACTCATCTCGTATCCCGCAAGCATGGATTTCTAGTTCCCATGGTTCAGTCTAAACCTACTTGATCCTAACCCCGGAACGCGTCCGAGCTTTTGAGACGATCCGACCTATCACCTATCCTACATCATGTGAACAATAAGCAAGATGACTTCGATGATGACTTGGAAATTTTTGAAGATACATAAATCCCTTAACTCACAAATATTTCGGACTAACCCTCATAGGTACAGGTGCTAATTTTATTAGCTCCCGAGTAGAAGACGGCGCATTAGGTCCAACGGCGCGTGCACATCTGAGCCTTACCCACTCATCGTCTCCAAAAAGACCGATGTTTCATTTTCTCATGGGGAGCCACGTCTACTATCACCACTTCACTCGGAAGTGGAAGATATTGAACTAAGTGGTAATCCGCACCGTACCACACTTTCATTGATCACATAGTGTCTAGTGTGTCCTCAATTCCTAAATTTTTATAATTTATAGGACATATACACTTTTTATATACTTGGACTTTGTGATCAAGTTAGAACTTTCGTAGACATGTCATTCTCAGACATGCTTCGATGATCGAAAGGAAGTCTTACCGTTGCAACATCAAACCAACAACTGTTAGGCCATCTTCTATGAGCAACGCTCCTAGAACGATGTCAACGGGAAGCCTATGTGGCCCCGGTTTTATATCGGCGGAGAGCCTTCGTGGCTCCGTCGGGTTATTACCGAATTTGATTTCCTACGAAGTCTACAAACTCCATCGCCTTGTCACGACGATATAATCTTCTTGCCAAACGACGATGCACCATTTTGATACATCGCCATGACGATCTCCCCACTCGATATGAGGGGGAGTAGTACTAAAGAAATGGAAGCAATACAACAACGAAAGTGCAAGATTGATCGGAAATACTAAAACGTCGTTGAATCAAGCAAACGGCACGAGCTTCAATGACCAAAGTTGCTGCTCGTGTACGTCTCTCCAAATTTCAAATCGAATT
The DNA here is from genome assembly GCA_004919715.1 of Linderniella brevidens. NCBI lineage: Eukaryota > Viridiplantae > Streptophyta > Magnoliopsida > Lamiales > Linderniaceae > Linderniella > Linderniella brevidens. Next base: position 3,235,741 of record SWDC01000149.1, on the reverse strand, counting down.
CCCCGATCCCAACAGATGGTTGAACAAAAATAGGGGGAGTTTCGTTATCAAAGGGAGAGATGGAACACAAAAGAAGAAATTCTCCTAAAGTCCGGCAAACAACTTCACACACCTTCCGACACTTGGAGACGAACTTCAAAAGAAAATTAGAAGAAAGATCCGGTGCCGAGAAGAGTATTACAAGACATGGTGAGCTTGAAGATCTCCAAAGAAGAAAAAGACCACAAGACAAGATAAAGAAGGAGATTACACAAATAATCTCGTAAAAAGGAGATTGCTAGGACTCGAGGAATCTTTTCAAAACAAGACAAGATAACCTACGCTCAAGCAAAGATTGAATATAAAGGGGGAGAATGTTAGGACATTTTTATTGTGTTCAAATATAAATGTGATCTTAGTCTTGTAGTATAAGTAGTAGTTTGAGCTTAATTGTAGTTAAACCATAGATTAGGACTACTTAACAAATATACCAAACTTATTTGGTATATAAGAAACCCTAATATGGTGTATTAGGGTTAAGAATTCATTTTAATAGAAAACTGAGCTTTACAACGTGAAGAACACTCTCAAGCTTCCGCGCCAAATTCAAACATGTTCTTCGTAAGTTTTACATTTTCTATGGAATTCTTCACCGAACTTAATCGTGTTGGATATAATAGGACCTATCAGAATTTTTTAGATTTGATATCTCATCTAAATGCTTTTTCTTTTCCGCTCGGAAACCTACTCTTTCTGATTCCAGAGTTGCATTTAATTCGGTTTTTTTATGAATAACCTACGGAATTTCCCAACAAGAGGTAGGTTTATCACAATGTAAAATATTTTCCCAATTAGATGCTAAGGCTCTAGAGGAACTTTGGTCTTTTTGACCCTTTTCCGCAAGATTGTCTTCTAAACTTTTAATTTTAGAGTACAATTTTCCGCGTTCCTCAACTAATTCATCATAAAGGAGTGAATTATTACGACATGCTGCTTCACTATTTTTAAGAGGCGTGGTTAGTTCCCTATTTTTTGCTTCTAACTCTTTAACTGTTTTTTCTAACTTTTTAAATAAATTAGAGTTGAAAGGACTAACCTTGATTTGGTCAGTTGAGGAGTTCATTCGTAGATATCGTGATCTCTGAAGAGCATCAATTATGTCTTGGTTGTGTTCCATAGATTAGGTATCCGTTTGTTTTGGTTACATTGTATATTTGATCGTTGACGCGTTTTTGGATATTAGAATTTGAATTTTAAATTTTCAAAAATTTGGCTATTATAAAACTCAGTAACGAAAAAAATTTTGGTATTAGTTGAATAATAATGTGAAGTATGAAAATTTGGAGTATTTGAAAACTTTTTGGTGCGTACCGAAAAACGTTTTAAATTGATGTTCAATACTTTGAAAATTGACCAAAACTTTTCTATAATGTGCCTTACAATTTTGAATAAGGTTGAAAAAATTTTCGAAAAAAAAAAAATTGAAATTGAAACCTTTTGGATCAAAACATTGAAGTAAAAAAAAATATTCGGGTCAAAAGGTTAAGTATCGAAAAATATGAAGAGATTTAAAATTGACTTTGTAAATTCCGTATCGAAACAAAATTTGCCCAAAAATGAGTTGAGTTTGAAAATTATTTCCGGCAACTGTTTGCGGGAAAGTTTTACGAACAAAATTTGTGGTAAAACTGTTTGCTATAAACTGTCTTGCAAAAAGTTTCTCGATTAAGTTGCTCAAAAAAGTACTATTAAGTACTGTTAGCATAAAAAAATATTTCGGCAGTGAAAGTTTCTCGATAAGTATGTATACCGAGAAAGTGTTGCGTGTTGACCAAAAAAAATTTTCTTTTCGGGTTAACCAAATATTATCGAAAATTTCTTCGATGAAAATTTTCAGATTTACCTTATTTTGAGGGTTGACCACATGCGCCGCGAATTACAAATTCGATTTTGCAAACATAACTTTGATTTTCCAAAAGTTAGTTCATTATAATAATGAGTAATCAAACATTTTTATATTGGTTTATTGTAAGATGATGCGAATGTGAACAACACTATGCGAATGTTTACAGTACTTTGCGGATGACTTCAAATCGAGATTATTTGCGATGTGAAAGAAATTTGCGGATCACTTAACGAAAAAATATTCGCGGAGAAATTTGCGGATTACACTTAACGAAAAAATATTCACGAAAGAAATTTGCGGATTACACGAAAAAATATTCGCGAAAGAAATTTGGGGATACACTACGAAGTTTTTTTTCGAATGAACAGTAACCGAAAACTAATTTCGCGATACCGACCTTCGCGAATCGAGCAAGCAATTCGATAATAATGTCTCCTCAGTGTTTTACGGTAAACAAGAAACTATACCTAATATTTCCATTTCAGCTAGAAAAAGTCAAAATCATTCAAATTAAACTTGGGTAATTGTTCAAGACATGTATAATTTCAGTTTTAACACTCCATTAAACCAAAAAAAAATCGCAAAATATGTCGAAAATTTTGAGAAATCGGATGGATTTCACGAAGAACACACAAAGAGGAATTTCGACCGATTTTCAAAATTCACAAAATCTAGTGGTTCGATCGAGCGATTTTGAGCACATAGATGTTTATAACACTCAATCAAAGCCTAAAAATAGCAAATCATATCCAATTTTGGAGAAATGCGCATGAACATCACGAAGAACACATACGATTGAATCTTCAAAATTTGCGAAAATTGTTGTTTTGATTGATCAAATTTCAGCACAGAAGTGTTTATTACACTCGATCGAAGCCTAAAAAAGCAAATCAATGCGAAATTTGAAGAATCAAACCGAAAACGAGGAAATGCCGTATGCGATATTCATGAGATTTTAGACAAAAATTCGATCAAGTTTCAGGAAATTGATTAAAATCCTAACAAGTTGTACTCTGATATCAATTCTTATATCCTATTATATCCAACACGATTAAGTTCGGTGAAGAATTCGATAGAAAATGTAAAACTTACGAAGAACACGTTTGAATTTGGCGCGGAAGCTTGGGAGTGTTCTTCACGTTCTAAAGCTCGGTTTTCTATTAAAATGAATTCTTCACCCTAATACATCACATTAGGGTTCCTATACCGAACAAGTTTGGTATATTTGCTAAGTAGTCATAATCTATGGCTTAATTACAATTATGCTCAAACTATTACTTATACTACAAGACTAAGATAACATTTATATTTGAACACAATAAAAATGTCCTAACACATCCACATAACTTGAGAGTAGCAACTGGCAGCCGCGACGTACTGCGCATCGGCCGTCGAAGTTGCTACGCAATTTTGCTCCGCCAGCAGACCAACTTATCGCCCAAGAATTGTGCCCAGCCAGACGTGATTTTCATGACCTTTCGACAACCTGCATAGTCAGCGTCAGTATATCCAATTACTCTAAAGTCACTGCCTTTTGGATACCATAACCCTAAGGTTGGAGTTCCTTTGAGATAGCGTAGAAATCGCTTGACCGCGTCCATGTGAGACTACTTCGGGTAAGCATGAAACCGAGTGCAGAGGCAAGTGGCGAACATGTTGTGGGGTCGGCTTGACGTTAAGTAGAGAAGAGAGCCAATGATACTCCGATAAGTTGTGATGTTGACTACCTTGCTCGAAGGATCAGCATCCAATTTACAGCTTGCTGACATGGGAGTACTCAAGGTGTGCTCTTGTCTTGATTAAATCTCTTTAGAATATCTCGTATATACTTGGTTTGACTAATGAAAATTCCATTTTCGAGCTGTTGGACTTGTAGTCCAAGAAATAATTGGAGTTCGTCCATTAAGCTCATCTCGAATTTGGTCTTCATCAGTTCACCAAATTCCTGGCAGAGTCGTTGATTAGTGGAACCGAAAATGATGTCGTCAATGTAGACTTTAACGATCATCAAGTCAATGCCTTATTTTTTGATGAATAGTGTCGTATCAATTGTTCCTCTTATAAAGTTGGACTTTACTAGAAATTTGCTCAGAACATCATACCAAGCTCGAGGGGCTTGTTTTGGTCCATAGAGAGCTTTGTCCAATTGATAGACAGAATCAGGATGATTTTTGTGCACGAACCCTTCGGGTTGAGCGACATAGACTTCTTCTTTTAACACGCCGTTGAGAAAGGAAATTTTTAAGTCCATTTGATAGACCTTGAAGTCTTTATGAGCCGCATATGCCAAAAACAGTCGAATAGCTTCTATTCGAGCAACAGGAGCATACGTCTCGTCGTAGTCAATGCCTTCTTGTTGGTTGTAGCCTTCTGCTACGAGTCGTGCTTTGTTCCTGATAATTTCACCATTTTCATTCTTTTTATTATTAAAAACCCATTTGGTTCCTATAATTGTCTTACCGTTCGGTCGAGGAACTAGAGTCCAAACTTATACACGCTCGAATTGGTTTAGTTCGTCTTGCATTGCGATCACCCAATTCATGTCTTGAAGGGCTTCAGCTACCTTGTTTGGTTCGCTTTTGCTTAAAAAGCACGTGAAAAGTCCGGTATGTGTAGATGTCCTAGTGCGTTACTCCACTTGAAGGATCACCAATTATTTGATCGACAGGATGAACTCGTGTCCAGTTGCGTTCATGAGGTAGATACGAAGTAGAACAATCGTTGTTGAGTAGTTCGAGACATCCTGTATTGATAGGCTGATTATCCATAGGAGGGGAATTCATTTATGAAGTTGAATTTCACGGAATTTTCTCATCAGCATTCGTTGGAGCTGCAACACTACTTGGTGATTCGGAATCTTGAAAATCTAAAACATCGATTGAATTTTGAGGGTCGGGAATCTCATTTGTAATTTCCACCATAGAAGGGGAAGGTGCACTGCTTGGTTTGCTATGAAGCATGTGTTTGAGACTCGTTCCGATAAAAATGTTAAAAAAGATAGTCCAAATATTCCGAGTCAGCGGAAAGAGCTTCTACTGACGGTGAGGCAGATTTTGTCGAAATTTGTTGACTGTGCTAACACGCCTATAAGTTCGGTTTTTGAACTGTCTTCTCAGAAACCAATTCGGCCTCTTCATGAAAACTAACGTTGTAACTTTTCATTATTGTACGAGAAGACTTGATATAAACGTGGTATGCTTTAGAAGTTGAAGAAAATCCAACAAAGACGGCTTCAAATGCTTTAGGGTCGAACTGGCTTGGATGCTATCGATCGTTTGCTACAAAGAATTTTCACCCGAAGACATTGAAGAAGGAGAAAATTGGTGTCCTTTGATTTATTGTCTCGTACGGTGTGTTTTCAAAATGTTTGTGAATGATCTTCCGATAATGCGTAAAGCAAGATGTACTCACTGTTTCAGCCCGTAGAAAGTGAGGAGCCCGGAATGTATATGAAGAGTATATTAGAATTGTGCTGTATTATTTCATTATCCTTGTAATTAGGGGCGTAATTAGAAATATTAATAGTGTAGGACTTAAGACTAATTATACCTTAAATATAGGTATAATTATGATGTACACTATCAATGTAAAATTATTATTCGTTTATGAGAAAATAATAAGTTTCGAATTCATTTTTTAAACGAGAGGTAACGTTCGAGAAACAAGGAAACATCCAACAACCCCTCAAGATCTTCCAAGCGGATATTCGACCGATCGTATATCGTAAGATTTCTTAGTCGAATACATAGAATTCATGCTTAGATTGTTTGTTGATTGATGAAACAGGACCTAACAATTGGTAACAGAGCAAATCGTGATTGATCTTGGACAGAATTCGCAATTTACAGATCAAAATAATTTTCCAGATTTTTCGATCGAAAAACTAACGTGATTTATATTTTGATCGATATTCTTTTTTGTGCGAATTTTGCTATTGATTTTGCTGATTAAGCGATAGATTATATGTTAGGATTGATTTACGTACTAATTTCAATCGCTAAGAACGTAATTATAATTCAAATTTTTTATCTATATTGATTTTTAAGTTTGCGATCAAGTTTTGAGTCCAATATGATTTTCTTAAATCTCGATATATTTTGCTATTAAACGTGAGTTATTATGTGTTTAATCATTATTAGAACTGTAAAACCAGTGACTATCCAGAATTTTCGTGTCTAAATTGAACATTTCGATTAAATCTGGAATTTTCACTGTTACATTGAACCTAATTGTTCTTCGATCGAAAAAATTGAATCGAAAAATATTTTTCGACCAAGTTTGCCGAGAAATTTTTTCGACCACAAACACTATTTTCGAGTGTTTTACTCAAATTTAAGACTCGAAAAACATTATTTCAATAATTAGTTTTTCGGTTCATGTATAAATATATTTTTCGAGCAAATAAGTTTTTCTATCCATTATTAGCCAAAACATATTTTCAATCGAAAAATATTCCATCGAAAAATTTTTACAGTCAACAATTTGAGTCAAACTAAAAACAAAGTTTTTCGATCACAGGTTATTCGATAAGAGTTTTTGCGATCAACATAGTTTTTCGACAAAATATTTTTCGATAAGATCATCTTTTCAACAATTTCTGAAAAATATTCTTCGATATACAAATAACTAAATCCTTAAACGTTCGAAAAACTTTTTTGATTCAAAAGCATCATATTTTTAAATCGAAAAACTTTAGTGCTCGAAAAACATTTCGACCACATCATTTTTAAAAGAAAACAAAAATTTTGAACTTCAAAACTTACGAAAAATATTTGACTCCGAACTATCAATTTTTGATACTCAATATTTTTAATTACCGATTCTTGAAGTATCAATTTTTAATTACCAAATATTTTAAAAAACATAACAATTTCTCTTTCACGACCGGATCGTAGGTTCAAAAATGAAATTGCTTAAGTGCGAATCAAATATTTCTAAGTTTGTCACTTGTGAAGCATTTTTCATTACTATTCCAAACCTTCATGAAGATCCTATCAATCAACAAAAATGGATGCTTACTCACTTGGAAATGACGTCCGCCCTCCAATTCTTCGAAGAGGTGAATACACGGTATGGAGAAGCCGGTTCTTGAACTCCTTGGAAACGAAAGATCAAGCCTCAAATTTGATCGCGTCACTTCAAGAAGGCCCAGCTCAATTCTGGCTCATCCAAGAAGGAGATGCCACAAACAATCCTCCTATTCCCGCAACCAGAAGACTTAAAGTCCCTGGTGAATATACCGAGGGGGAGCGTTTAAGAGCCAAAGCAGACTTGGGAGCCAAGACTTTCCTAATGCAAGGAGTACCGAATGACATCTATATGCAAATAGATAGTCTATCAAGTGCAAAAGCCATGTGGGACGAGCTCCACAAGATTATGCAACGAACTGAAGTTGGAGTCAAAGCAAAGAAAGCAAATATCCTAACTGCTTATGACTCTTTCAAGGCCAAGACGGAGGAATCAGTTTATGAACTCTATCAAAGATATCTAACCCTTCTCAATGAAATGAGGAAGATTGATATATTAAAGACCAACATGGAGGTCAACATCAGATTTCTCTCTTCTCTTCAACCGGAGTGGAAGAAAATATCCATTCAAATCCGACAAAATAAGGATCTGGACGAAATGGATATCCACGCCGTCTTTGACAATCTCGCCCAACATGAAGAAGATATAAGCGAGATTCAAAAAGAACTAAAGGGCAAACAGATCGACGACTCTATAGCACTTATCTATGAAAGAAAGCAAAGTCGATCTCGAAAGGATAAAAGTACCAAGCTGCCAAGTTCTTCAGAAGGTGAAGAAGAATCTGACTCGGACTCCGAACCTGATATGAAAGAGTTCAAGAAACAGTTAGCTCCCATTTCTAAAATGATGAGTAAAAACTTTTACAAAAAGAAATCATCGTCTTCGGCCAATATACTTCGGACATCTAGCTCCAAGCAAAGGGAAAGACCGGCCGAGTTCTCAGAATCCAAAAGTGTCAAAGAACGTAAAAAATGCTATAACTGTGGAAAGGTAGGACACTTCTCCAACGAATGCAAACAACCCAAGAAAAATGATGTCAACTACTACTCCAAAAAATTCCAACTCACTAAACAGAAAGAGGCTGGAGTAGCATTGATGGCAGAACAAGAGCATTGGCTGGAGGATACCACAGATTCTGAAGACGAAAATCTTGCACTAATGGCATACCTCGACGACACTTCAAATGATGACCCATCCAGTTGCCTGACGACGACAACGACAAAGCATCCTCTTCGTCACAAGAGGTACAATTGTCTAATTCCACGTTATTAAACATGTTAGAATTGTTACAGCTTAAGTACACTAACATGAAAATTGAGCGGAAACGAACAAACGAATTAGAAGAGAAACTAGCTCCTAGCGAAAGCAACTTTCAAAAGCAATTAGATAAGAAAATTCATCTCGAAATTATCTTATCTAACGTTAAGGAAAAAATCTCTAGTCTGGAATTAACCGTAGCTACCTCTGAGACTAAAATTACTGAACATAATACGATTCTTATTGATTGTCAAAGAGACTTAGAGATTTCTAAAAATAATTTCAAAGAAATTTTTGACGAACGTAAGAAACTTTATTCAATGATTAAAACGTTAGATGATCTTCTAATAAAAAGGGGTCAAACGGATCAAACTATATTTCTAAATCAATCTCTTGATACAAAATTTTATAATCCTAAAGAGGGCTTAGGGTTTTAACAATCCCTGTAACTTGAAAAAGGTCAATGTTAGACAATTTTACGATATCAAGTATATGGGATTAGGATTAACTTCTTTAATGGCATTTACTAATTCTTCTGAAATAAATGCTTTAGAAGAATCTAAAAGTCAAGCCACTGATAGGACTGACATTCCTTTTGACTACAAAGAGTGCCTATAATAAATTTTCAGAAGAAAACAGATTTGTTATCTATTTCTTATATGTCAAAAACTATGGACACTCGTCCGAAGCAGCTATTTCTTGTACTGTTACAAACATTGAAATTGGCTCTACTTCTAAAAACCATCCTCATTCTAAAACAAGTGCAAGTCTTAAGTCTCATAAGAAACAAGACCCAGCCATTAAGAAAGCTTATAGCTCCATATATTCTTGTTCTCACCTAATGTATCCAGTCCACGTACATTCAGCTAAACACCTTAGGAGACTAGCAAAAGAAAAGATTTTCTCCAGCAATAAGACAAATCAGGCATTTGTTCGTGCTGAAATTAACCTCCCATGTAAGGTTCAACCACAATGGATTCCTAAGTCACCACCTAGGCAAAAACAAGCCAATAAGGCTAAATTGTCTAAAGAGGTACTACTTAAACCAACTACTTCTAAGTTGGTTTGGGTACCTAAGCATTCTCATAATTTAGGAACCAAAACTGAACAAATCTTACTTATCGAATCTGCTAATCCGAGAGGACCCATTCAAAAGTGGGTACCTAAGTCTCCCTAATTTCTTTCTATGCAGATCCATCATGTGTGGTATTTAGATTCTAGTTGCTCCACACACATGACGGGAAAACAAGAACTGTTGAGCAACTACCAAGATCGTTACAATGGCAAAGTCCGATTTGGCAACAATAACTCAGCTCCCATACTCGGATTTGGAGACATTCTACTGCCAAATTTGACGATTAAAGATGTCTCTTAGGTCCAAGGTCTCCAGCACAATCTGTTCAGCATAGGCCAATTCTGTGACAAAGGATTTCAAGTCCTATTTCTAGCTGAACAGTGCCAAGTTTTGAATTGTCAGAATCAAGAACTTCTCAAAGGATCACGAAGATCTAACCTATACACAATCAATCTGACATCAGTTTGACCTTCGACAGCTGTATGCCTCATCTCTCAGACAACAATAAAGAGGAACAACTTATGGCATCAACGTCTGTTTCATCTAAACTTAAAAGCTCTTCACAAACTCATTTGTAAAAAGTTGGTTAACGGTCTGCCAACAATTTCATCTAACCAAGAGCATCACTGTTCGGCTTGTCAAATGGGAAAAATGAAGCGTGCATCACACAAACTCAAGCAAGTTGGTTCTACATCTCGACCCTTGGAATTACTTCACATGGACATCTGTGGACCAATGCGTACACAAAGCATCAACGGTCGTAAATATGTGTTAGTAATAGTCGACGATTATTCTCGCTACACATGGACAAGATATCTTCGAACTAAAGATGAGACTGGAGACTTGATAATAAGCTTTGTGAATACAACTCAGAATCTCCTGCAAAAGAAAAACCAAGTAATCAGAACGGACAACGGGACGGAATTCAAGAATCAGCGTCTCAGCAACTTTTACCAATCACTTGGAATTATTCAACAATTCTCAGCCGCAAAAATGCCACAACAAAATGGTATCGTAGAAAGAAAGAACCGGACTCTAGTTGAAGCTGCAAGAACTATGATCATTCACTCCGATCTTCCTTACTTTCTATGGGCTGAAGCAGTGAGTACAACATGCTTTACTCAAAACAGGACAATTATTTACAAACGCTTTGAGAAGACACCATATGAGCTAATTAATACACGAATTCCGAATATCTCATTCTTCAAAGTATTTGGTTACAAATGTTTTGTGGCCAACGATCGGGAAGCTATTCCGAATAGAATCAACAAGAAGGAATTGATTATGACGAGACGTATGCTCCGGTTGCACGCAGTGAAGCTATTCGCTTATTCCTAGCATACGCGGCTCACAAAGACTTCAAAGTCTATCAAATAGACGTCAAAACTGCCTTTCTCAACGGCGTATTAAAAGAAGAAGTCTACGTCGCTCAACCTGAAGGATTCATACACGAGAACCTTCCATGTCTATCGATTGGACACAGCTCTCTATGGACTAAAACAAACCCCTCGTGCTTGGTATGATGTTCTGAGCGAATTTTTGGTCAAATCCAACTTCATCAGAGGAACAATCGATACTACCCTCCTCATCAAAAGGCAAGGCAAAGACTTGATGATCGTTCAAGTTTACGTTGACGACATCATCTTCGGATCGACGAATGAACGTCTCTGTCTGAAATTTGGTAATCTAATGAAGACAAAATTCGAGATGAGCTTAATGAGAGAACTCCAATTCGTTCTTGGTTTACAAGTCAAGCAACTCGATGATGGAATCTTCATCAGTCAGACCAAATATATCCGAGATATTCTGAAGAGATTTAATCAAGACAAGAGCACACCGATGAACACTCCTATGTCTACTAATTGCAAACTGGATGCTGATCCGTCTGGAAAGGCTATCAACATCACCACCTATCGAAGCATTATCGGATCTCTTCTCTACTTGACATCAAGTCGATCTGACATTCTGTTTGCAACTTGCCTATGCGCCCGCTTTCAAGCCGACCCAAAGGAATCCCACATGAATGCCGTCAAGAGGATTCTACGATATCTCAAAGGAACTCCGACCTTATGGCTTTGGTAAAATACTGACTTTCGACTTATTGGCTAGTATGATGCTGACTATGCAGGTTGTCGAATAGACAGAAAAAACACGTCTGGCGGAGCACAATTTTTAGGCGAAAAGTTGGTCTGCTGGCCTTCAAAGAAACAAAATTGTGTATCAACATCAACGGCCGAGGCGGAATATGTCGCGGCTGCCAGCTGTTGCTCGCAAATTCTATGGATGCGGACACAACTACGTGATTACGGGTATGATTTCAATAACATTCCCATTTATAGTGATTCTCAAAGTGCTATAGCCATTACTTGCAATCTTGTTCATCATTCACGCACGAAACACATAGACATACGATATCATTTTATAAAAGATCATGTAGAAAAAGGCACGATAGATATGTATTTTGTTAAAACGGAGCTTCAACTTCCCGACTTATTCACTAAGGCATTCGATAAAAAACGATTTCAATTCCTTATTGCTAAGTTAGGCATGTTGAATCTCAATTTTACTTGAAATATGTTTTACATGCTCTACTATGCTTCAATCTGACATTCTATGTGTTTCTTAATATTTCTTGATTATTATGCGTGACTCTATCATTTAATATTTTTTTAACTAAAAAAAATTATATATATATTTTACATATATATAAATATATTTTATTTTTATTAAATAAATATATAATAATACATATATATATAAATATTATAAATAAAAAAAATGGGGGATGACGATGATTTTGACCATTTTTGAAATCACTCACAAAAATATTTCTTCGAAATATATTGTTAAATTCTTTGCCTGAAATTCAATATAACATTCTTTTATTCAAAAGAACTTTTTATGATTCACTAGACACAAAGCCACACCATACATGTGAAGAATTTGAACCTCAATTTGTTTTGAGTGTCACACTTCAAATGACTATCTTTTGATTTGTACTTCGTAACCTCAATCTTGTTTTTGTGTTTAGTTTGTCATGAAAATGATAAGGGCATATTAGGAAATACCTCACTTGACCTAAATTATAAATCCTTTATTTTTCCTCTAGATATCCCCTTTGAGCCTTCTCCGATATTCTTTTTCTTTATCAAACACCCGGTTAAGCCTTCAACATTATTAAAACGATTCGGAGTTACTCAATCAAGAAAAAGAGGGGGAGAGCTAAAGTGATGCATATTCCGCATTTCTCAATCACTATAGAAGAGAAACATTGATTTCACTGTGAACTTCTCCTAGATAATCTCGTATACTCCTAGAAGTGAAGCACCTCGAAGTGAACTTCTCCAATGATAATCTTGATCTTATGTAGAGAAAACGAGAAGAGAAGCACAGTCTTGGGTTCGAACTCCATAACTGTGAAACTTTCTAAAGGAACACAGTCTCGACCCAAAATCAAAGAAATCTTATCTCTCAAATCACTGAAAAGAGATTACTACAGAAAGGAAAAGCAAAAGGCTCTGAATAGAATCTCACAAAAAGAGCCCCTGGAAGAGAAGAATTTTTAAGCTCACTAACCCAAAATTCTTACCCCTTAGTTAGAGCCTAAAAATAATCCCTTGAAAGTCCCTTTGATTCAAAATGACGAACTCTCACTTGGCAAGTTGATTAAAAATACTACGATAACAAATTAATTGATATAATTTTGTTGTGATGATAAGAGTGATATATCTACTAAAAATCTCCTTGATAAAAATAAATTGAATGATATGAGCGAAACTTGCGAGAGTTGTCAAAGTGATTCATACTATGCTCTTAGAATACTAGTTTAGTTATTTGAATTTATGGCAAATTATTGTTATATATATCTTGGAAATTTTTGTGTGAAAAAAATTAAAATAAATAAATCTTACCCCGAAACAAAAATTATTATTTTTATTATATTATATTATATTTTATTTTATTTCAATTTATTTTATTTTATTTTATTTTTTATTTTCTATTTTATTCGCACATTTTAAATGCATTATTACATGCATTGGTTCAGACTTGATAAAATGCAAAATTATTCTTAAAAAAAAAAGCAACATTCTCATAAACTATGCTGAATTACTTAAAATGCGTTAATTAGGCTTAAATCGGAAATTTTCATATGTACCGAAAATATGTGTAGGTACTGAAAAGTTTATTCATGCAATTGTTGAGGGGAAGTTTTTATATGAGAATTTGTTATTATGTTCTACATTCGTAGAAACTTGAATTCTAACAATTTATTAAGTCTCGCAGAAAATTTAGAGCTCATCCGAGGAGTCAAATGTTGAATTTCATCAACATCAGGAGACAATTTCCTCCTTTGCGGAAATACAGGGAGTATTATACAAATTATTTTTGGGTTAATTCATAAATTTTATTTTCGACCTATTTTTATCTAAAGCTCAAGAATATTCTTTTTTACTTTCGCCCCAAAAAGAATTTTTACTTTACCCCATCGTAAAGTATTTTTACATTCGGCCCAAAAAGAATATCTGAACTCATTCACACGTTACAAATTTCCAATCGAAAAACCTTTCATCTTCTAAAACCATCTTCGAACCGACTTCGGCATTTCAATCCGAATTCATCATTTCTCAGAATTTTTAGCTTAAACGTGCGGATTTCGAAGGTAGAAACATGTTCCGATTCATTTTTTGTTCAAAAACATCCACTTATCGAGCATTTTCATGAAAACATTTCTGAAGAAAGTTCATATCAATTTTTTTTTCTTCGACGAAAACTGATTTTTCGACCTTCAAATCAAAGTGTTTAAACTCAATCTCTTGGGTTAAAATCATGATATTCGGATTCGCCACTTTTGCTCTCTGAACGTTTCGAACCCATATACACCCATGATTTACCCAGAAATCGAAGATTATGTTTTACGTATTTACTGTTTGATTTGAAAATTTTCGATCGAAAAAGTTTCAGTCGCAAACGTGTCATCGAAGAACTTTTCTTTCGTTAAAATTTTATTCGATCGCAAAACTCAGTGTAGAATATCTTTTGTTTTTGAAATATTTTTAATCGATCGCAAAACTCCGCGGCGAAAAACTAATTTTTTTCGAATTTATTTTATTCGATCGCAAAACTACGCGGCGAAAAACTTATTTTCTCGATTTCATTTGATCGCAAAACTAAGCGGCAAAAAACTTAAGTTTTTCGACAGCTTTCTTTTCTCGATCGAAAACTTAATCAGCGAAAAACTATTATTTTCGATAACATTTTATCCGATAGTAAAAGTCATCAGCAAAAACGTAAATTATTCGACACAATTTCATTCGATCACAAAACTTGTCAATCGAATAAATCTTTACTCGAATAAAAACACGCTGTAAAAGACTTAGAAAATTTTTCGAGACTTAGAGAAATTTTCGTTCGCAAATTTTAAAAATTGAATAAATGGTTACTCGAATAAAAACAAGCATTTAAGACTTAGTTAATTCTTTAAATTTTCAAATTTTCACTAAGTCTTCCGCAATAAGTTTTTCAATGTACAATTATCCTCTACATTCGTATTAGTCAAATTCATTATTTCATGAAACTTGATTAACTAATGAACCTCATATTATTTTTGCAGATATGGCAACTCTCAACTACCCTCATATCTATCCTTCTGGAAGTTATATGACCGTCCAAGACAACAACTTCCAACTGGATTTAACAACATTTCAGTGTCTGGATGACGTTATCCTATCCATACTCAAAGGACACCCCTTATGGCCAGCTCTGACCATGACGGCCACCGTATCGATGGTCTATCTCCAGCAATTCTGGGGATGCATGCACAGCTTCGTCGACGACGACAACGTGGAATATATGACCAAGCTCAATACAAGACACATCGCACTGACGAAGAATTTAATGGCAATGGTGCTCGATCTCTCTCACTACGATGAATACGACCGATTACCAACGGACGCGGAGATTGTAGAAGACATGCTCAAGATGGGATACAAACCGCCGCTAAATAACCAACTTTCAAAATAATGGCATTCCTCATCCATGGAAGACTCTGTTCGGCATCATCAACAAATGCCTCTCCCCGAAACACTCCGTCTCTCATGATATCTCTCCTGAGGCAACCGACTCCGATGAAGCACACAGACTCCAACGAAGGGGTCCTCGCCGACAACAAATCTCGGCCCCGTCTGCAGTGCCTTCATCCATACAAGCTTCGGAGCCAATACTTCCATCACCGGGTGATCAGCCCACTGAACAGATTCAAATTGAATATGTATCAACACCCATAGAGGTGATACCTTTCGTATCATCTCAAGGATTGGGTGGAAGCCCTATTGGACCCCCGATATCTTCGGAGCCAAATATAGGCCAACCCTCTGAAGTGGTGACTTCAGGGTTGATAACGGATGTCATTGGACGTACCGGACCCACAAGACCTACAATAGGCAGCACATCGGAAATCTACTCCGATGTTGTGACAGTGGAGCGCCTCCCTGGCCCCACTCCACCGATGTTCGTGACGGAGCATAGACTACAAGAAGCACTCTCCTCAGCCCTATCTTCACTAGAAGACCGTCTGATGGACCGAATGCTGCATGCTCTCGAGACTTCCCGAAGAGACACCGGGAAAACACCAGTCTCAGAAGCTGCTCCCACCGACACACAAACCACACCCGTCTCCTCACCACTTCCTACCACCACTCCACACACCCCACTACAACCAATCCTCATCACCCCAACTCCCTCACCCTCACTTATCAACCCATACACCATTCCGATCACTCAGCTTCACGATATCCTCATCTCGTGCCTTCTCGCACTAGAGACAAGAACTCCCGCAAAAGAAAGTCTCTATCGAAGATTAATAGATGAACCAGAGTTGCCAGCACAAACAACGTGCCGTGAAGAAAGCTCCCGCTCCAAACGTAGACATGACGATACTGATGATCCAGATCGTCATGAGGGGGTGAAACGGCAAAGAACAACAAGGAGCGGCCATGGATTTAGTCAGACAAAGACTCAAGAAGCTGGAGGATCATCCTCACACCCCCAACCACACAACCTCAACCTCAAACCCGCCAACAAACAACCACACCTCCCACCATATCCCAAACACTAACCCTCTCTCCTACAAATCCAAATCCTATCCCAACCTCAAACCGTCCCCAAGTTCATCAAGAAGCAGTTGCCTACGATCCACATCTGATCGTATATGACTACATACTAAACGAGAAGTGGACGACGGAATGGGAACCAGAGGAAGCTGCTCAAGCTCGACTCTCCAACGATAGATACTTCCTACAACAAGCTTCAGTGGACTTGGTACTGCTTGAAGAAGAAGAAATTCAAGAAGGCGAGGACTACAGTTCTGCTCTCCCGGAGCTACCCGAAATGATAAGACTCAGAGTCGACTCTCCTCCCCGTCTATCAAAAGGGACAGTTAGAGTCGACCCACCATGGAAAAATGTCAGAACTGAAGTCCCCTTCATTGAAGACATAAGAAAGCAGATTTGGAGGGCTCCAAACAAGATCAAGTAGCTCAACGAACTCAATTTGAGGGGCATCTCACATTGGGAATATAGGAAGAAAATGGAGCATATCTTCATGCTCAACTATCTCGGACCCGATCGTAGTGGCATTCCAGCTGATCAACTGAAGAAAAACTTCAAGAACAAGCCACCGATTCTCCAACTCGTCGGAGTCTCTCATACGATCGGAAGATATCCAACTCTCATCTACATAATTGAGCGAGCGGACAGCAACCGCACTCGAGAAGAGATAGATGAAAGCTATCTCTCATTCCTTCCATCGGATGAAGTCTACCTAATATATCCAATGTACAAGAGAAAGTACAAGACATATCCTGGATATATCAAGACTGAAGGACTCGAGGGGCTGAAAAGATTCATGGTGTGGCAAATCAAATACCACACCGCACACGATCTTCAAATTGCAATAGAGAACAACATGAAGAAGGTCAACATGGAATCTCCGCTTATGAAGGGCTTTCCACTTAACAACTTTCCCGAGAACAACATTTTCAAGACCCTTGGCCTCGCCATAACCTATCTAAATCCAGTCATTGGAAAGACAAGGGCTATGATGAAGTCATAAGTTCATAAATTCTGCGACGGGAACTTAAGTTGGTGCGGAAGAACATACTGAAGAGATTGGGAGAGATCACCGAAGAGACAATCTTTGAAGATCTTTGTGAAGAAGAGGCTCCTCTCCTGAACGAGCTTCTAGATGCCATTAATGAAAGATTGGAGTTGAGGAATGCTGTTCGACGCTACGAGACAGCATTGGGATTGAGGAAGTCTTTTTACGCCCGACAAGGATAAAAGGAGCTGAAACGACAACAAGCACAAAGGGGGAGATTGAAGAGCATATTAGAATTGTGCTTTATTATTTCATTATCCTTGTAATTAGGGGCGTAATTAGAAATATTGATAGTGTAGGACTTAAGAGTAATTATACCTTAAATATAGGTATAAATATGATATACACTATTAATGTAAAAATATCATTCATTATTGAGAAAATAATAAGCTTCGAATTCATATTTTAAACGAGAGGTAACGTTCGAGAAACAAGGAAACATCCAACAACCTCTCAAGATCTTGAAAGCGGATATTCGACCGATCGTATATCGTAAGATTTCTTACTCGAATACCTAGAATTCGTGCTTAGATTGTTTGTTGATTGATGAAACAGGACCTAACAAAACATATAATCTATCACTTAATCAGCAAGATCATCAACAAAATTCGCAAATAAGCACATTGATCATTTCACGTAAGTTTTTCGATCGAAAAATCTGGAAAGTTATTTTGATCCTAAAATAGCGAATTCAATCCAAAAGCGATCACGATCTGCTCTTATACCAATTGTTATGTCCTATTTCATCCACTAACAATGAATCTAAGCATGAATTCTAGATATTCGAGTGAGAAATCTCGCTTACCTTCGGTCGAATATCGCGTTTGAAGATCGGGAGAGAGAAGCGATTAGAGGGTGGAAGTTTTTCGATTTCCTTTCTCTCTATAGAATGTGATTTCAATACTTTTTGATTTTCCGTAAAATGACTTGTGTATTGATTTCAATAGTGTACATTGTATTTATAACTATTTACATGGTATATTTAGTATTAAGTCCTAGCATATCAAAACTACAGGTTATGCCCCTAATTACAAGGATAACTAATTAACAAAGCACAATTCTATGTTTCTTCACTTAGAAATTTTTCCAATTAACTGCTTTCGACAATACAACTTTTTGCAACCGATTCAAAAATCGCTTTTCGCAACAGGGCACACGAAAACCTTTTTCGGACTTAGAAAATTCTCAACTCATACCCTTATCGAAAATCATAGTTTCGAAAATATAACACGCGAATACCACTTTTGACATCACAGTTCAGAAATTTTTGAAACTACACTTCAACTTAACACTTCGCATATTTTCGCACTTCACATTTTCGAAACTCGATACACTGGACTTAGACAATATTTTTGAAAAACACCACACGACTGTTGAACAATTGACTTCATGACTTGACTAATCATTTCTACATTTGTCCAACTTCTACAGATATAAAATGGCTTCCTCCTCAGCACAAGAAGAAATCTACCCGCAAAACAAATGGGTACAAGTGAAGGAGAAAAACTTCGGCCTAGACCTGAACACATTCAAGTATAAGGACGAAGTTGTTGTGGCCATACTCAAAGGGCACCCACTGTGTCCGGCATTCACCCTCAACTCGCAAACTCCCGAGGTCTACCTCTAACAGTCCTTGGGTACCTTAAAGAGGACGAATGTCAAGTCAACAACAAAACTCAAGGCCACAATCTACAAAACAAAGGTGCTCCTTACAAAAACCATCCTCCGAAGTGTCCTTCGTTTATGCTGCAATCTTATGAGGATCTCCCCTCGAATGTTTTCCTCCTCGAAGATCTCAGGCGAGTAGGTCACGACCCCGACCTCACTCGCCTATCAGGCTATCACTTAGGAGGCATCCTGCACCCATGGAGGACCCTCTTAGGGATCGTCAACAGATGCTTGTCGTCCAAACACAACGGGTTTGACAGGTGCAACATCAACATTCTGAGGATCTACCACGCGATCATCTACAACCGGAATGTTGACTACGTTCAACTCGTGTGGAACGACCTATTGGATCAACTAGCCAACCGACAAAATACATAGAAGACCCAGGTCGTCCCGTATCTAAGGTGGTTGCCTCTCCTCATCGACTACTATATGGAGGATCACTCAGAAACCCCTCGCCTCCGAGATGCGAAAAGCTTCCCGGTACCGGGCTGAAGTACTTCCACAAGGCGAAGAAGATCGCCCGCTCGCGGACCTCAATGTCAACCAATGCCGATTCTGGAAGCCTTACTAATGATGGCGGACCAGGTGGACCCAGCGGTGTCAAGTACTGCCTGGAACACAATTAACCCGCTCCCACGGCTACGACAGACCCGGGCGAGCCCACCCTAGGAGATAAACCGAATGAACGTGAGGGTCCAATGAGTGAACCGTCCGTGGAGTCCTCAGACGCAACCCAATCAGAGGACGTCGAAACCAACATTTATGATGTGACGGGCACACGATGCAAGCAATGGCAAAAGCAGACGAATGACGAACCCGCAGCGTCGCCCGTGACTCCCTGACCGCCTCCCCACCCACTACAAGCCGGGCGTCACCCTTAGGAACATGAGTCGATTTGTTCGACTCCCGAGTAAAATTCGCCGCATCTAACCCAACAGCGCACGAGTCTACCCTCCCCAGCCATTCATCAGTCTCCCAACAGACGGATGTCTCAATAACCACACAAGGGGAACAAAATCTGTTATCCCCGCGTCATTCTGACGCGACGGATATAGAATTTAGGTGGTTCACAGCCCCTTACCACCGTCCCTTCTTTGCTCACGTTATGTCCACAGTCCACTATGCCAATATTCTTCCAACCCATTAGGACACAAACAGTGAGCATCCTAGGTCTTCATGGCCTAGCCAGAACATCCATAGACGCATCCATTTTGGATATGCTTCGAGGATTGGAAGGAAGACCCCGCTGCATCATCAAAGCCAACAGCGGTAATGGGTCATCCACTCGACTCACCTACGAGTGTGATGTCAATGGTAAGCCTTAGTGGCTCTGGTTCGGTGATTTCCCATGCAGGTCTAAGTGCATCTGCCACAACGCTTGTAGCAACACTACCCCCGGTTGTGTCGCTAGGATCGACTGGAAGTCCTGCCATAGTAACTGCATGCCACCCTTCGGCTACCTACTTAGCAGTGGTAACAACAGAACATCTTCGTGACGATTTCGGTAGGTTCTCGCCCCCATTCATCACAAAGGAGGCCCTGTCCAAAGAGTCAAAGCGGTTATCGATGCACTTGTCCCAACCCTTCAAGAACATATCCCTGGACAAGTGAGTAAGATGATAGAATCAGCCATCCGGGACAAATGTAAGGCTCCTATGATGGAAGAACCCACTTACCCCACCACCACCCCCTTCGCCACCACAAGCCTCACACCCACTCGACCCATACACGATGCCGCTCTACCTGCTCCATGACATCTTGATATCCCGCCTCCTTGCCATATAAAAAATGTCTGCCGAAGAGAAGCTCCACCAATGGCTAATCGATGGCCCCGGCGAGCCTCCACAAACAACCTGCCGCGAACAAAGCTCTCGCTACAAATGCCGACATGAAGATCTTGATAATCAGGTTCGTCCTCAAGGGGAGAAGCGACAGAAGACCACAAGGGGAGGTCGCGGACGAGAAAGAGGAAAGAGGCCAACGGGAGAAGCTGGAGTGTCGTCAACAAACCCACCACCACCATCATCATTATCTCAACCACCCCAAGCCCAAGCCACATTACAAACCACCACCATTTCCACCCTACCAGTACAAACAACCACTACCTCTAGACAGACCTCCTGCGATCCATACCCTTATATAGAAAAATATATATTGGAGCAAGAGTGGCTAGAGAAAACAAGGACAGAGGAAGAGGTCAGCCTACGCCTTAACCATATCAGTCATTACCTCAAATTGGAGACGGCTGACTTCTGTCTCCTCGAGCCTGAAGAAGAGGAGGAAGGATAGAAGCTGACCTCCTAGAAGCCAGATCTCCTCAACTACCAAGCGCTCGAAAAAGACGTGACGAGCATACATCAAGAAGAAGGAGACTCCTTGAGACAACAAGAAGATCAAGGCTCCATACCTTGAAAACCTCTACCCAAGGATCTGGCGAAAAGAGAATGAAATAAAGGGAGTCGACGAGCTCCTTCTTAAAGGCATGTCCCATCTCAAAGGGATATCTGAGGGAATTCAACAACTGATTATGCTATGTACGATGCCAAACATGGGCAAACGGACCAAGGAGCAATACAAGATGCACCTCAAAAAACAGAATCCCATTCTCAAGCTCGTAGGCATGGAGCGCTCAACCGGAAGACACGAGAGTGTGGTCTACGTAATAGAGAGGACGAACGCGGCCATAGAGAATATCACGGAAGCCGATCTTCCCTACCTCCCAATGGACAAAGGCTACCAGATGTTCTTCTTGTACCGTAACTTCACCCTCAACACACCCGAACAAAGAAAAGGGTTCGGAGGGATCAAGCGATACATGCTGAGGCAAGTTCAATACTATGTTGTTCACGATTTTCAAATGGATTTGGAAAGAAAGATGAGGAACGTCAACCTGACTCAGCCTCACAACAGCAGGGAATCCTTAGAGAGTCACGGAGAGAGCTACATCTTTCTGGAACCAGAACTGGCGGTACGTACTTTCGACACAGAAGTCATATGCTCAAAGCTCTTCTAGTGTTAGAAACGGCCAAGTTCTGTGATGGAACGCTAAGACTAATCCGTGACAAGCTAAGGACGAGACTAGAGACACTTCCTGCAGATGCAAAGCTAGAAGGTGAAGTCGTGGAAGAACCGCCTCTTCTCAAAAAAATCATCGAGGGAGTCTAGCGGTTGGACATCAAAAACGACGTAAGACATTACGAGATCGCTCTTGGATTCAGGAAGTCATTCTTCGCCCACCAGGAACCTCCAGCTCCTCCACGCTCGAGAAAGTAAAAGAAGAAATAGGAGAGTTAGACAATAGGCCTTTATTTGTATTTGGACACTTCGGGGGAGATTGTTAGATATATTAAAGTGTCCAATATATTTTATTAAGCTAAGTGTTGTATTCTCTTTATTAAGTGAACTAGGGACTGAAATGCGAGCTCTAATGATTAGCTCATGATTTTAATGGGTCAAGTAGGAGTGAATCAAAATATAGAATTTACTAGAAACTTGCGCCGTCTCTCTCGCTAGCTAAAAGAACACGCACTAAACATGCATTCAAGGTAAAACTCACATAAATCACAATTTGATTTCCCCATTGTTGATGTTAAGTTGTATGGTAACCAACACTTCTTCTTCTTCTTCTTCTTCTTCTTCTTCTTCTTCTTCTTCTTCTTCTTCTTCTTCTTCTTCTTCTTCTTCTTCTTCTTCTTCTTCTTCTTCTTCTTCCTCCTCCTCCTCCTCCTCCTCCTCCTCCTCCTCCTCTTCCTCTTTTTCTTCCTTCTTCTTCTTCATCTTCATCTTTTTCTTCTTCTTCTTCTTCTTCGTTTTTTACTTTGCTTTTTTATTTCTGTTTTCTATTTTCTTTTTTACTTTTAACGTTCAATTTTTTTATACACAATAGGAAAAGAAAAATAAAAAAATTTCATTAAGTAAGAGTAAAATAGTCTTTTTAGGAAAATTAGTCCTTAAGTGTAATATCAGTTTACACTTGGTCCTTATGTAAAACTTTTATGTGTGGGGGGAGTGAATTGATGGCTTTTTTGGTCCTTGGGAATTTATGTGTAATTCTCCATTTCTTATATAATATATATATATATATACATGTATACTATAGTATATTATATACTTATTGTATTAGTAATAGAATATATATTATATGTTATATTATTATATTATAATATTATAATATTATATGATATATATAGATATATGTATATATTTTTTTTGTTCCTTCCTCTCAAATTATGCTTCCTATAGTAGTGCTCCCCATAAAAAGTTGGGTAGTCGGATCAAAAAGGAATTTCGAATTTCTTCCCTAAATTCACGCATTTACAGTTCGCTCCCCCTTAAAAATTTAATTATTGCCCCCTTTAAAATAAATATAAGAGTTGCTTTTCTTTTAAAGTAAAAGAGTAGCTCCCCCTCAAATAAAGCTCATTTAAAACTATTAAGTTGGAAAAAATAACATTAATCATTTCCGTGCGTAATATGCAAAATCTTATAAAATTTTGAAAATGCATATGTTATAATGCACCATTACTGAAAAGATATGTATTTTTTTTATTCATCTCGTATGTGTATGCAATTTTATAAACATTGAAAGTTATTTTATCATACGCATAATTACAATGTACCTCCGTTTGGTTGCTCGCATCGCTCACCGGTCGTATATGTGGAGTAACACGAGTTACCATACACGCTGGGATGGTGTAGTTGCTCTCGTTGCATACCATTCATGGGTGTGGAGCAACTATCTCTATGTACCTACCCATGTTGGAATATCTGCAAAATCTTATCGGGACTTTGGTACCCATTTTTGTATGGGTCCTCCCTTATTAGAAGAAAACAATTTACGCTTAAAAAGTGTCAAATTTGGTCCTAAATCATCTATTTATATAGCTCCAGGTAACCAATGAAGAGCATTTTGACACGGAAAAGACGTTTCAGCGTAGGTGAACGTGTGTTTCAGAGAAGATTCAAAGAATTTCTTCGAAGCCAGTCTCATCAAAAGTTTTTCTGAATGAACTTTAACTGTGTATTTCAGATAGTAAGAACATATAGAATTATAAGCATTGTTAGTAGATGCGTTCTTTGGCGTACGAGGAAAATTGACACGATTCACATCATAATGTTGATTTTTCATGGAATTTTGCTTACGAAAATGATGAACATATTCGAACGAGTAAGCAAATCCATTTTTATCATTCTTTAAAGAATGGTGAATTTCGGAAGCTTGAGAAGTTTGCTTGCTTGAGCTTGGAGCTTCTTCTTTAAGTGCTTCCTTTTTAATATAATCGGTAGAGGGAAAGTCTTTAACATTTTCAACCTTAATTTTGGAAGATAACGGCGATTTCCCTTTCCCCGACCTATTTTTCTTCTGTTCCTTGGAAGTATTATGCTTACGGCACCAGTTTTTTTATTACGTTAAAGTAATGTAGCGGCCCCAATTTTCAAAAAAAATGATTCTTAATGATGAAAGTGTATTGTTTTAGTATTTATATCATTGGATTAGGGTAACAAATAATTGGCCCCTAAAAGCCCATTACATCAAGTAAATCACTAACTTCTACAACCTAGAGATTAGTTCGCATAAATTAATGTACAAGACTAAGACACAAATTAAATACATTTGGACAGTATAAAATATCTAACAATCTCACCCTTAGTATCCAACTTTCAACATGTGCCCTAAGGTCTTTGTCTTGACTTTCTGCTCTTTTTCTTTCCTTTCCGGGCGAAGAAGGACTTTCGAAATCTAAGAGCGAGCTCGTATTTTATGTGTTATTTCTCAGTTTCATTCTATCACTGATCTTCTCTATAATCATTTCGACTATAGGTCCTTCTTCGAGTCCAACGTCCTTGGAGTATTTCCCGGGTCCCAACGAGGCAAGCCGCTTTTGAAGCTTTTCTCTTATGATCTTAAGTGTCCCATCAGAGAAGTTGGAGATTTGGGAGACCACCATCAGGTGAGTCCTCTTCTCCTTCGGTTGGTAGTAGGTGACTCCCGGCTTCGGGTGCGTAAACATGTGGTTCTCTGGGTAGCACTGCGTCTCTTGTCTACATGTCTGAGGCACCGTCATGTTTTACTTTCTTCATGTTGCTAATTTGAAAGTCTTCGGCGGTATGGTAGTTGATCTGCCTCAGCATGTAGCGCTTCAAAGCGTTGAATCCCTCTCGATTTGTAGCTCCTTGGGACGAACTTCCAATACATCCAAAATAGGTTTTGCCTGAAGGATCTGGTCCTTCGAGCCGTCCACTCTCACCACGAAGAAGACAGGAGTTGGGAACCTATCGTAGGTGTACTCCACTTCTACGAATTCAACAATGGGAGCCTTATCTTGTTCTCTTGCTTTAAGTTGCGCCAACGAGAGTCCCCTTCTCGTTGTCAGCTGTGAGAGCATGATGAAATGGTTGAACCCTCGCCTTGGGTTCTTCAGATGTGTGAGGCCTCGAAGGGTCAGCTCGTCGGTAGGCTCTATCTTCTTGGGGCGCCTCCAGATGTTGGGATAATAGTCTTCGAGGAAGGGTGCGGTGATCCTCTTATTTTCCCAGGGAGTCTCGACTAACACCGTACATTTGGATAGGTTTGGTGTTTCCTTAACTCCTTCGTGTAGTAGTTCTGGGAGCTCAAGCATCTCTCTTTGGTGGTCTTCACCCGTCTCTTCCTCTCCCGGTTCAAAGGAGAAGGAATCCGTCGTCAGCCTTTTTAGCAAATATCGGATGTGGTGGAGGCATAGGCGGATTTCTTCTTCCGTCTCCGTTCGGTGCATCCACTCCTGCTCTAGGATGTATTTGTCGATGCATACCGGAGGGTTGGAGGAATGTTCGGAGGTATTGGTTCTTTGGACTGTTTGGGAGGCCTGGTGAGTGATGGTTTAGGGTGGTGGTTGGGCGGTGGCAGTTTTTGTTGGTGGTTGTTTGGTTGATGTGGTGGATGGTGGTTGTTTGGATGACGATTCGCTCCTCGAGATGGCGTCTTCCCCTTTGCCTCATCTGCGGCCACTTGTTGTCTTCTTTTGTTTCTCTCTCTTTGGACGATCCTCATCGTCAGGATTGTCATGTCTTCGTTTGGAGTAGAATGATTCTTTGAGGCAGGTCGGGGGTGGTAGATCTTCTGGGCGATCGACGAGTCGTTCGAACAGGCTTTGTTTGGCAGGGTGCGGTAGGTAGTTCGAGGAGTCAGGAGAGGAGTACATTGTGTAGGTAGTCCATGGGTACGGTGAAATAGTTTATGAGGGCAGTGTCATGTGGAGTTTGGGATGATGAGGGTGGGGCTGAGGATGATGGTGGTGCGCAAGTTGATGGTGATGGGTGTGCTGATGGTGGAGGTGGTGGTGATGGTGGTAGAGGTTGTTGTCGGATGGCATCCGTCATAGGAACTTTGCCCTTGTCCCGTAAGACATCTTCGATCATTGATCGCATTTATCCCAAGAGGCTCTCTTCGAGAGAAGGGATAATTGTGTCGATGGCCTTCTTGACCGTCTCTTGGACAGTGTGGGACAAAGCCTTCGTGACGTAGGGTGGAGACAACCTACCAGATCCACTAAGGCATTCTGTTGTCACAACATCGGAATATGTTACCGATGCGTGACATGCACTTACTTTGGCAGGACTTCCAACCGATCATAGTGACGCTATTGGGGGACGTGTCACTACTGTTGTTGTAGCAGATTCACATAGACTTGGGGGGTAATCACCGTACCGGGACCACTTAGGCTTCCTGTTAATATCTCGTTCGTATGAGGGTCGAGGGGGTGGCCCGTTACCACTATTGGAGTTGATGTTGCATCGGTAGGACTTCCCTCCAATCCTCGAACAACATCCATAATGGATGTGCCTATGGAGGTTCTAGTTAGGTCACGAAGACCTAAGGTGATAGTTGTATGTGTCCTAAAGGGTGGAAAAATATAGGTAAAGTGGGACATGACCTAATGTGAACAAGGAGAGGGCGGTGGTTAGGGGCTGTGAACCACATGTTTCATTATCTCCGACCTCCGCGTTAGGTAGTGATAATAGATCGGATGAATGGTCGGGTATATGTGAGGAGTACGCCAGTGGACTTGATGTGGCCACTTATACTCAAGAGTCGAATACATCGACTCATGATCATGTGGGGCTAGTCTGGCTAATAGTGGGTTCTGTGTCTGCCGTGGAAGGCATCAACGGGGAAGCTAGTGATTATTTGACGTGTTTCTTTCGTTTCTCTCGTCGGATGCCTGGAACAGTTGGGATTGAACGTTGGTCATCCTCCTATTTTGGCTTCGGAGGATTCCACGGCGGATGAGTGCTCAGGACCCTCACTTGCACTTAAGGGTGCTCCGGGGTTGCGCTCAGTTGGGTTTTCTGGAGCCGTAGGAGCATTTATTTTGTGGGCCCGACGCTATGCGATGATAGATGATTCCGTCGAGTTTGCGTGACATAGCAGAGCATCCGATAGCAGCATCGTTGGGTAGAGTGACTCTCGTGAGTTCTCCTCCGCATTTTGGCAGTAGTTGAGTGTTAGTGGTGGATAACTCCGTGCGTCGTGTGGTGGTGGTATCTCCAGATTGCTTGGTACGAAGTAGTTGATCAGGAGTGGGAGCCAACGGAGATACAGAACGACTTGGACCTTCTTCAAATTTTCCCGCAGTTGTATTTGGTCCAGGAGGTCGTTCCAAATGAGCTGAGCGTAATCAACGTTAGGGTGAAGATTATTCCGTGGTAAATGCGTGCAACGTTGACGTTTTCTCTGTCGAACCCGATATGCTTGGGTGACAGGCATTTGTTGACGAGCCCTAAAAATGTCCTCCATGGGTGAGGGATCCCACTCAGTTGGTAGTGGGATAGCATTTTGAGTTCGGTGGCATATCCGACGTGCTTGAAATCCCGTGATTGAATATTTAGTTTGCATTATTTGTGCGTAAGATATGCGTGATAATATGTTTTTCGAGATTTTAATCTAAGTTTTTCGGATATGTAAAATTTGTCCAAGTCGTTTTCGCAACCAACATAAATGCTTGTATTTTTAGTTATGGGTTTTCGAAGTGGTGAGATTAAAAAACGGATACTTTGAGGTTTGCGAAGTTGGAAAATTTTTCTAAGTGTATGGTGCCAAAACGTCCTTAGCGTAGTTGAAAAGTTTTGTAACTGTATGGTGTGAAAACCTCGTTTCCGTCGTTGAAAAACTTTATAAGTGTATGGTGCGAAAACGAGATTTTCGTAGTCGATTGCGATAACTAGGTTTTCGCAGCGACTTGCGAAAGCAAGGTTTTTTCAACGGCTTTCGAAACTGAATTTTTGTAGCGAGTTTTTGCACGGCAATTTGCAAAACTTGGAAACCTTATTTTTACGAAAATAAAAAATTAACCTTAATCAGAAAAATCTTTGAAAAATATTTGCACGTAAAGATGATTTAGCAAAACCGAAGCTTAATTAATCGAATATTTAACTTTTTGAAAAGAATTAAAACGGACGATTTTGAAAAATTTGCGAGGTTTGAGAAATTGATTTCGGGGATAATTTTTTGTGAAACTAGGGTTGATTCCATGTGTTAGTAGTGCGGAATCATTGAAACCATAATGATATGTGGAAGAACTACATTTGATTAACCGAAACTTGACGAAAGTTTGAAAGATTTTGTTTCGGCGGTTGCGAGAGTTTTCGTAGTGGGTTTTCGCAATTTGAAGGTTTTTGTAGTGGTCGGGTTTTCGG
This sequence comes from Linderniella brevidens, assembly GCA_004919715.1. Classification (NCBI taxonomy): domain Eukaryota; kingdom Viridiplantae; phylum Streptophyta; class Magnoliopsida; order Lamiales; family Linderniaceae; genus Linderniella; species Linderniella brevidens. The sequence goes on along the minus strand of SWDC01000149.1, from coordinate 3,206,996 downwards.
AACGCATTTTTAACTATGGTTTGCTAAAACATCCCATTAAGCAAAAAGGCCCACAAATAAGAAAACTTGGACTGCGAAAATTTTCCAAGTAATTTTCAAGGGAGGAGAAGATCAAATATATTTATTTTTCTGTATATAATAATTAATTTTAATTTAATATTTTTTTCTAATTAATTTTTTAAAGAAAATTTGAAAAAAAATACTGTTAAGATAATATCTCATGTGAATGTTTGTCCTGTTTTAAGTTTAGCAGGTTGTGCTGACTGCGGTCCAAAAGAAGTGGGGAAGTTGTGCGTGGATCAGCATCGTGTAGACTGCTTCCATTAAAGTTCTATTTCTTCTTTCCACTACACCACTTTGGTATGGAGTCTTAGCAGCTGAGAATTGTTGGGTAATCCCGAGTTTTTGGTAGAAATTGCATCTTGTTCTTGAACTCAGTGCCGTTATTTTTGCGTATCGCTCGAATGTTGCAGTCCAACAGATTCTGAGTCGTCTTCACAAAAGCGATGATGAAATCAGGTATCTCGACCTTTGTGCATATGAATCTTGTCCCTATATAGTGTGAGAAGTCATCTACAATTACGAGGACGTACTTACGTCGACTGATGCTCTCAATTCTCATTAGTTAACATAGATCCATGTGTAGTAGCTCTAGTGGTCGAGGGGTTGAGGCGACCTATTTTGGTTTGTGTGATGACTTCTTCATCTTCCCCATTTCACACGCAGAACATAAATGCTCCTTGTAATACTTTAACGCTGGTAGTCGTGTGACAAGATTGTGTGAGTGTAGTTGGTTTAGCGTTTTAAAGTTTAAGTGGGCTAGCCGTTGATGCCACAAATTGCATTGAAGTAGGGAGCCCTTTGATAACAAACAGATTGCAGTCGAATGTCGAATGGTCCTAAGGTTTATAGTGAACAGATTTGATGGTCGTGATCCAGTAAGAAGCTCATTTCCATTCGCATCACTGATGTTACATCCTTCAGTATGGAAGGTTACTTTGAATCTTCTCTATCACAGAATTGTCCCTATGTTGAAGAGGTTGTGACTTAAGCTGTCAACGAAGGAGACATTTTTTATTATTAAATTGTCATGGATGAGATCGTCGTGTCCTAGAATGGGTGTGAAGTGACTATTCCCGAAACTCACTTGACCACTGAACCATCCGGTGTAATTGCTCTGCAGCTCTCGTCTTCCAGTCATGTGTGCACTCTTCGGTGTTCGGTACTAAGTCAGTTTCAGATGTATTTCTTGTCTTAATTTCAAACTTTTTTATTCCTAGGGGGTAGCAAAGTTTAGTGCTTGATATGAGTTCCCTTCTGTTTACCCAAATCTGTTTAATATCTAAAACCTTGTCTTTGGCCTTAGTTTTAGTGTGTTTTGACACTTTAGGGTACGATCTCTCTTTTAGTAGGAGACGGTACTTTATTCATGGTTTTCTTAAGATATGCATTCATATGGGTAGAATTATTGACATTTGAATAAAAACATCGAAAATAGGAATTAATATGCATAATAGTCTTTACATGCCCAGATTTAGAAAATAATGAAGATAAAGTAGTAACTCAGTCTAAAATACATGAAAAAGTCTGTCTACATGAATTCGATACATGTTAGAACATGAACAGTAGATAAGGGTAGCTTCTTTTTAGAAATGAGATTAGCATCCTCCTTTTTAGTCCCCGTAGCTTCTCTCTCCCCCTTCTTACTTAGGCACTTGCATGTGGGCATACGTAAAGATGGGTTAGTCAAGTCGCATTTGCGAGTCATAACTTCATTTTCTTGCTGTCTAGGTTGAATGGGGAGTTTCTTTCCTATTTTAGCTAGAGAGACATGGTCTGAGGTCAAAGCTTTTTTCAAGTGACGAGATTCTACAAAGTAGTGTCTCCTTTGCTGCTTGAAAGTCCTTTCGTTCTAGCTATAGGGTTGAGCGCTAATCAATTATTTCTTGGATTATCGCTGGAATGTAGGCACTTGTGGTGCTAGATTTTCCCATGTCAGAATTATCTTTAATAGACGTTGCTTCGGAAGAGGATGTGCATATTGGTTGATAGTCTGATGATAAAGGGATTTCCCATGTTTTGTAACTATCATTTAATCTAGCATAATCAAATGGAACTTCAGCCGTTGCGTTAGCTTCACGCTTCTCTTTTTCTTCCTCGAGAGCATCTACATATGATACGGTGAGAAACTCATTTCCATTCTCATTAGGAATACTACATCCTTTACCATCGAAAGTAACTTCTAATCTTCTATCACATAATTTTCCAACGCTGAAAAGGTTGTGCCTTGGACCGTCAACGAATGAGACATCCTTGATTATTAGATTGTCAGGGATGAGATCGTCATGTCTTAGAATGGGTGCAAAGTAACTAATTCCCAAAATGCACTTGTCCGCTGAACCGTTCGGTGTAGTTGCTCAACAGCTCTCGTCTTCCAGTCATTTGTGTGGAGCAACCAGTGTCAAGGTACCACACATGATTGATCTGCAAAACATATTAAAGAGATTTAGGTACCCCGTTAAGGACGGGTCCTCCGTTGTTTCCAGAAGGTTCTTTCCACGCACTTTTTGGTGATTTGGGTACTAAGTAAGTTTCAGATGCATTGCTTGTCTTAATTTCGGACATAAGAACCCATATCTTTTTTTATTCCTAGGGGATAGCAAAGCTTAGTAATTGATGTGAGCTCCGTTTTGGTCACCCTGATTTGTTTAGTGTCTAAAACTTTGGCTTTGGCCTTAGGTTTAGTGTGCTTTGACACTTTAGAGGTATGTTCTCCCTTTTGGTCAAGTTTTGGATTTGACTTAGTATGAGACAATATTATAGTCCTTTTTTCTTAAGAGATGCATTCCTATGGCTATAATTATTTAGACTTGAATTAAAACATTGATCATAGGAATTAACATGCATAACAGTCGTTACATGCCCAAATGTAGAAAATAACAAAGAGAAAGTAGCAACATGGTCTGAAATACATGAAGAGGTCTTTCTACATTAATTCGAGATAGATGTAAAAACAGGAACACTAGATAGGGTAGTTTCTTCTCTTTAGAAAAGAGATTAGCATCCTCCTTCTTAGTCCTTGTAGCTTCCCTCTCCCCCTTCTTACAGGTACTTGCCTGTGGGCATACTTAAATATGGATTAGTCAAGTCGGTTTTGTGAGTCATAACTTTCTTCTCTAGCTGTCTACCTTGAATGGGGAGTTCATTCATGTTTTAGCTAGAGAGGCCGAGTTTGAGGTCGAAGCTTCGTTTGCGTCGTGAGGCTTTTCAAGCGAGGAGATTCTACAAAGTAGTTTCTCCTTTGCTGCTTAAAAGTCCTTTCGCCCTGACTATAGGGTTGAGTGCAAATCCGTTATTCCTTGGATTATCGTTGGAATGTAGGCACTTGTGGGGCTAGGTTTTCCTGTGTCAAAATTCTCTTCAACAGACGTGGCTTCGATAGAGGATATGTATATTGGTAGATAGTCCGAAGACAAAGGGATTTTCCCTGGTTTGTAACTATCATTCAATCTACCATAAACAAACGGAATTTCAGCCCTTACTTTAGCTTCACGCTACTCTTTTTCTTCTAGAAGAACATCTACATTTGATGCTCTCTTGAAGGGCATTAGATTAGGTATGTTTAGGCCTAAGTATTTAATGTCGTAAAGAGGTAGGGGTTCTTCTCAACTAATTGGTCGAATGGTTTAAAGCCTATGCCTTCTTGTGGATTATAGAATCTCGTGTCCTTGGGTTTATTTAGGAAAATGGTTTGATGCGTTTGTCCTCTCTTCATAACAATATCCTCTAAGCTTTTAATCTTAGAGTATAATTGCATACATTCCTCATTTGCAAGGTTGTACTCGGTAGTTTTGGTTTTTTGCTTGCTTTCAAAGGTTTTCAAACTAGTGGTGAGTTCGAGAAGAGTTATGAGCTTCTCTATTTGTATATCACGACTTGATACTCTTTCTTGTGCAGCTTCTAGCTGACAACTAAGAGTATGTTTTTCTCTTAAGTTTCTGAGCAAGCTTTGATGATTGTATTCTAATCTTGCTTATAATTCCTCTCAGTCGTTTTTTGATATACAGTTATTTTTAACTTGGTCAGATTCGTTGACCCGTTTAGTCAAAGCATGACCATAGCCTCAGATTTATCTTAGGTCTTTTCTAAGGCAATGTCATTTTCTTGAGCATTAGCTAATGTTTTTTCATTATTAGCTAATCTGCTCTCCAATGACTTAACGCATTTTCATTCTTTACGGAACGCTTTATATTCTTTTAAGTTCTAAAAGTACGTTAAGGTCAATAGATTCTACCTCCTTCTCAGTGGATGATCCCTCTTCATTATACGAGGCTTTGGGCTACTTTTCTTCCACCTCATGCTCGGCTTCCTCATCAAAGTCATCAGGGCTACGTTCTCAGGCTCACTATTTGAGGTATCCTCGAGCCAGTGTTCCTGCTCAGCCATCAAAACTATGCCAGCCTTCTTCTGCCTTACTAGTTGTTGCTTATTGGCGTAGAAGTCCTCATCCATATTCTTAGGAAAGTAGCAATCCCTAGCCAAATGCCTTAGCTTGCCACAGTTGGACTTTGTGGGTGAAGAGGCATTCTTGGGCTCGATGTGTTGAGAAGTTGCTTGTGGTTGTCTGGAATTTGAAGAGGTCATGTGTTTGTTTGCAAATGATGACGATTTCTTTTGGAAGAATTTCTTTTTCATGAGCTTCGTCAATAGATCCATCTGCTTCTCAAAGTCTCTCAATGCAGGATCAGAGTCAGAGCCGGAACTATCATCGTCCGAGGAGGTAGGGAGCTTCACCGACTTGCCTTTGGAGGCTCTCATGCTCCTCTTCGTTCTGGTGTCGGTTACTAAGGGAAGTGGGTCGGCCGCTTCCTTTCCCTTAATGCTGCCCTCTATCTCGCTGATGTCGTCAGCAGGTTGTGAGAGACTTTTGTAGACGCTGTGGATGTCAAGCACGTGAATCTCCTTGTTCTGTCTGATCAGGGTAGCAATCCTCTTCCACTCGGGGAGCAAGGATGTTAGGAATCAGATGTGCACTTCCATGTTTGATATGTGTGAACGTTTATTTTCTTCAATTCGTTCACTTGAGTGACGAACTTCCGATATGTGTCTCTAAACTCCTCCCTGGGCTTAGCCTTAAACGTCGGAGCATGGGTAGCCTAAGGTCACTACTCATGGCTCGGGTTTCCATCTTGTCGAGAGATAGGTGGTGCGTGTAGTCGTGAAGTGATTGAAACTAGAGTGGTTGGAATGAAAAAAGGTTCGGATTTTCAGAAGTTTGAGAGTTTATCAAGAGTTTGATTTTGAAGGACTTTTGGTGCAAAAATTGTTTTTTGTGAGAAACGGGTTGTTAAAATCACTTATGCGAAAGTCGAGTTTTCGTAGTGTGTTTGCCAAAATTTGTTGTGAAACTTATGTTACGAAAACGTGTTACGAAAACAGTGCTTAAGTACAGAAATGCCCTCGACTCTTTACGTTGTTGCAAAAATTGCAACTTCGCTGTGAGGTGCGAAAATTGAGTTTTTCGGAAAGTCAATTACGAAAACTGAGGATTTCAGAACGTGAGTTACTGTAGGTGCAAAAATCGGTTTTCGCGGTAAGATGCGAAAACCCGAGTTTTCGGAGAGTAACTAATGACCGTTGCAAAAGCTAAGGTTTTCGTAGCGTAATATACGTGCATTGAAAAAACTGAGGTTTTCGCAGCATAAATTACAATTTTGCTTCTGGCAGTTGCGAAAAAAGGTTTTCAGACTGGTTATTGCAACAGTTTTTGCACTGATTTTCGCATTTAGTGCGAAAACATTTGCAGAAACTTTTTGAACTTAAACTCGCTCAAAGCTACTCAAACTTGTTGAAAATTTATGGGTTTTTTCATAGTGATTCTCGAAAAAGCCCAATAACACTAAACGAGATCAAAAAATAATCAAAAGGTTTAAGAATCACTCGAAAATGTTGAAGAACACTTTTAATAACTTCGAACATCAAAAACTCGATAAACCCAGCAAAATTTCTCAAATCTAAATGTTAAAACAAGTTTCAATCTGTCACGCTAGGCTCTGATACCAATTACGAATCCTAATATATCCAACTAAACAATATTAAAGATGTTTTACCACGAAATAGATGGGAAAGATTAAGCTTCACATGGGATGTGCGTGTGTTCTTGAGGAAGGTTGGGAGCTTCTCTCTCTAAAATTTATCTCTCTTATTAATTTCACACACAAGACACCCAAAAATGTGTGTTAAGGTTTTAGTATTTATAACACATTTTGGTATAAAATACTTGGGCCCTAACTAGCCCAATTACATTAAGTATGTCACTAGACTCTACGAAATAAAGCCTAGTTCACTGAATTAAATTTCAAGATTAAAACAATATAATTAGTTGAACACAATAAAATAATCCTAACAAGGTCCCTAGTATTGTATAATCCTAACAAGGTCCCTAGTATTGTATAAATACTAAAATCCTAAGACACACTTCAGTGTGTCTTGTTTGTAAAACAAATAATAGAAAATATCTGTTGAAGAGAAAACACGTCACCCACTCGTGCACTCAAGAACACTCATGCACACACCCCACATAGATCACTACTTCCCATTTAAAATGTGGTAAAACATCTTTAATCTTTAATTTAGTTGGATAATCTGTTAATTATAATCGGTATCAGAGCCAAACGCACTCAGATTTGAGTAAAATTTCCGAGATTATTTTTTGGTGTTCTTCATGTCTTTCAAAAAAATTTCAAAAACATTTATATGTTTGGTGTTTTTTATGTTGATTGAGTGTTTAGGGTTGAAAATATAAGTGATTCGATCCATAATCCAGACCCAATTTGATCAATTTTCTGTTGCGGGATAAAAAATGGTGTTCAATGTATGTATCTAAGGTTGCGTAAAAACTCTCTGTTGCGAAAACCCCTTCAGTGAGAAAACACACTACGAAAACCCACTCAGAAAACCTCGAATCCGAAAACCGTCAATATTGCGAAAACCATTTTCCCACTGAAAATCCATCGCAAATCTCATTGACCACGGCTGTCCCGTCGAAACCTCTGTGACAACACTCATCCACCGCATAACCATGATTAATTTTCCCTCCAAACTCCCATGGAAAAACTTCCGACCGCATTTCTGTGGAAATTCCCGTGGACCTAGTTGCGCCACCGTCCTGCTGTTGAAATCTTCCGACCGAACTCCCGTCGAAGTTTTCCCACCGGATCACTGTTGAATTCTTGTCAAGCAACGAACTTTCGCGACGCTGAAGAAGACTTACTTGTAACTATACCATGTATATAGGTATAAATACCATGTACACTATTGAAATGAGAAGAGAGAAAGTAATTGAGAAAAATCCCGATGGCTTGCAATTCACATTCTAGAGAGAGAAACGCACAAAATACTTTCTCACACTAAGATTCTCTCTCTTGTTCTTCATCGAAGATATTCGACCGAAGGTAATAAATCATAGATCTAAATTCAAATATCGAGAATTCATGTCAAGGATTCTCGGTAGTTGATAATCTAGAACCTAACTATTGGTATCGGAGCAAATCGTGATTGTTTTGGATTGATTTTCGCTAGATCAATTTGTTTTCCAGATTTTTTCGATAAAAAAAACGCGCGCGAAATGAAAATTTGATCTATGTGCTGAATTCTGCGAATTTCGTTATTGCTTTTGATGCAAAAGTGATGGATTTCATGTTAGGAATGAATTGCGTACTGATTTCAATCGGTTAGAACATCGAATTAATTTGATTTTTGATTTCGATCGATTTTACTGTTTGCGATTGCATTTTGAATACGATTTGATTTTCATCAAAATTGATATATTTTGACGTAAAACGTGTTTAATCTTGTGTTTGTTCTTGTTCAGTACACATATTCAAGTAATTACCCAGAATCTCAGTGTCTAATTTGATGTTTCTCAGTTGAATCTGTGATTTATTGTTCCCATGAACTTGCGTTGTGTTCTTCGATCGTTTTTCGATCGAAATTTGGCTCTAAAATCTTTTTTGAATAGTTCAGTGGCGCAAAAGTTTTTCGATAATTTCACTGTTTTCGCTGTGTTTCACTCAGATATTGACGCGAAAAACTTTATTTTCGATAAATGATTTTTAGATCTTTAAACAGTAATCTTTTTCGGTGTAACCAAGCGTAAAACTTTTCGACTAATACTGGTTTCGTTACATCCATTTTTACTTTTGACACGAAAAACCTGTTTTTCGATTACAAGTTTTTCGATCTTAAGTTTTTCGATCGTCTTAATTCTCGAGTTAATACTTAGCGAAAACTTATTTCTTAGCGAATATTTCACCATCGAATAAGTTTAGTCAACAAATTGAGTCAAACTTACTAAATTTTTTTAAGGCTTATGTTAGGTCCTATTTTATCAACTAACAATCAATCTAAGCATGCATTCAGGATATTCGAATGAGAAATCTCTAGAATTACCTTCGGTCGAATATAGAGTTTGAAGATCGAGATAGAGAAACGATTAGAGACTGGAAGTTTACGATTGCCTTTCGCTCTCTAGAATGTGAATTCAATACTTGTGAATTTTCTGAAAATAACTTATGTCTTGATTTTTGTTGTGTACATGGTATATATACCTCTTGTTAGGTCCTGTTTCATCAATCAATAAACAATCTACGCACGAATTCTAGGTATTCGAGTAAGAAATCTTACGATATACGATCGGTCGAATATTCGCTTCGAAGATCTTGAGAGGTTGTTAGATGTTTCCTTGTTTCTCGAGCGTTTCCTCTCGTTTAAAATATGAATTAGAAACTTTTATTTACTCAATAATGAATTGTTATTTACATTGATAGTGTACATCATATTTATACCTATATTTAAGGTACAATTACTCTTAAGTTCTACACTATCAATATTTCTAATTACGCCCCTAATTACAAGGATAATGAAATAATAAAGCACAATTCTAATATACTCTTCAATCTCCCCCTTTGTGCTTATTGTCGTTTCAGCTCCTTTTATCCTTGTCGGGCATAAAAAGACTTCCTCAATCCCAATGCTGTCCCGTAGCGTCGAACAACATTCCTCAACTCCAGTCTTTCATTTAAGGCATCTAAAAGCTCGTTCAGAAGTGGAGCCTATTCTTCACAAAGATCTTCGAAGATTGTTTCTTCGGTGATCTCTCCCAATCTCTGTAGAATGTTCTTCTTCACCAACTTATGCGTCCCGTCACAGAATTTATGAACTTCTGACTTCATCATAGCCCTTGTCTTTCCAATGACTGGATTAAGATAGGTTATGGCGAGGCCAGGGGTCTTGAAAATGTAGTTCTCGGGAAAGTTTTTAAGTGGAAAGCCCTTCATAAGAGGAGCTTCCATGTTGACCTTCTTCATGTTGTTCTCTATTGCAATTTGAAGGTCATGTGCGGCGTGGTATTTGATCTGCCGCACCATGAATCTTTTCAGCCCCTCGAGTCCTTCAGTCTTGTGTATCCCGGATGTGTCTTGTACTTTCTCTTGTACATTTGATATATTTGGTAGACTTCATCCGGTGGAAGGAATGGGAGATAACTTTCGTCTATCTCTTCTCGAGTGCGGTTGCTGTCCGCTCGCTCAATTATGTCCGCTCGCCTCCGTGATGGAGGTGTTCTGGCAGTAGGTTTCGTATGCCTCTTCAGTTGGATCAGCTAAGCGGAGCAGCTCCAATGAGATCAGCATGGATTGGAGTGCTAGATCAGCGGCCTTCGGGTTGTGGAAGAATCAAAGGCGTGGCGGGATGTAGTCCGCGATCGGTGGAAGTTTCGGGATCTCTGGGTGGACTTCCATGAAATGCGAGATCATTACTGGAAACCACCGTACATACGGAAGGGATCGGGCCTTCGACTTCGTCTCCCTCTGACGCATTTGGTCGGCGAGATCGTTCCAGATCAGCTGAGCCACGTCATATCTCTTGGAGAAGACCACTCCGTGAAAAATACGCATAATGGTACCATTTGCCTTGTCGAATCCGGAGTGTTTTGGGGAGAGGCATTTGTTGATGATGCCGAACGGAGTCTTCCATGGATGAGGAATGCCGTTATTTTGAAGGTTGGCCAGTTTATTTAGCGGCGGTTTGTATCCCATCCTGAGCATGTCTTCTACAATCTCCGCGTCCGTTGGTAATCGGTCGTATTCATCGTAGTGCGGGAGATCGAGCACCATGGCCATTAAGTTCTTCGTTAGTGCGAACTTGGTCATATATTCCACGCTGTCGCCGTTAACGAAGCTCTGCATGCATCCCCAGAATTGCTGGAGATAGACCATCGGTACGGTGACCGTCATGGTAAGAGCTGGCCATAAAGGGTGTCCTTTGAGTATGGATAGGATAACGTCATCCGGACACCGAAATGTTGTTAAATCCAGCTGGAAGTTGTTGTCTTGGACGGTCATATTGTTAGGGATATGCCTTCGAATGCTATACGAGGATTGGATATGTATAGGGCATTAGCTTATTTATCATTCGATTGTCAATGTAATCAAACATTGTTTTGCGTATTAATAAAGGCATTATTCGTTTATTGGTTATATGAGTTCTTTACTTAGCATCGGGTAAAGCAATAAATGAATAAATCCAAATGTTTCGAGTTGAGTCACTGATCTCGATGGGTACGAGAGAGGAAGGCACCAGTGGACTCTTAACCTCGAACATAAAATGTCCATAAGCCTTAGGTTTCAGTTGGGTGCTGGAAAACCAATCATGGCTTATTTGTAGATGACTTATCGTGTGCCGATATACTGCTTGGAAGCGGAAGTCATGACTTGTGATACGAGTCGAATCAAGGGATTGAATCGTTTCATGGACACTGACTCGCAGGTCGTACGATGAAACATGGCTTATTACTCAAGGAGTGTCAATGATCGACGACAAAAACTATAGTAGTCTGCTTGAACCTTAGACCGAAAGGGGCTTGACGGAGTTGACTTTGAAGTCTTGACTATCACTGGTTTCGCTAGATCCGATTTGCTATTACATGGGTCAGCGGGACAGATGCGGTCTTGATGGATATTTGTGATTGCCGGGCTTAGACCGCCGAGTACGAATTCACAGTCTCGCAAGTAATCGAGACAAGTGTCCTATGAGAATGACGACGGGAAATTACAAAATCCTTGGCCAAGGTATTAAACTAACTCATGTTAGACATGGAGGGTAGTTTGGTAATTTGCCTCGTGTCATTTTATCATAGTATCGAGTTTAGTGAGTTTGACAAATACCATGGCCCTCACTCGATCGGGACACAACTGAAGGGTTTGTACGTAGTACTATAATCTATAGTTAGGTTCTGGAATGAGACTAGTTCGAAATTCGTGCTCAAGTCGGGATCTGTCCGGTACTGTGGGATTGGCTAGGCACCTACCGGACTCTTGGATTCCTCCCTTGCCGATTGAGTCGAACCTAGAGAGTCGGGCTTAAAAAGGATCATCAATGTGTACCGAGAAGGAGAGATTGTGTTTTGGGCCTTAACGGGCCTCGGGTCGTTATGCCACGCCTTATTGGGCCTCGGGGTCATTAAGTGGACCGAAGTCGGACTTCATATGAAACTAACTTAAGACTTACGCTTGGCTAAGTGCTTAGAAAGACTTGAGGGAAGAACTGGAATTCAACCCTAAGCCGAGAAATTCGAAAAATGCCTTAAAGGGTATTTTCGTAATTTACAAATATGGTAATAAAAATATTTGGAATATTATTAAAACTAAAATTCGAATTTATATTTTCTATAAATTTCGAAATTTATTTACCATATTTGAAGATATTTTAATATCTTAGTTAGTTTTCTATTTATAGTATGTTCCTTTAATAGAATTTGAATTCAATTAGGAGATATATTTTGGCAAGAATATCTCTCATATTTAGGAACAAATATTTCGAGATTTTAGCCTTATTTAGGGCTGAAAATTTCGTCCTCCCCTACTATAAATAAGGGTGAGACCCTCGTCAAAGAAAAACACACCGGAAGAGAATCGACACGAAATTTCTCGACCCGAGAATCGAAACACGAACACACAAACGCAAACCACTCTCCCGAGCGACGGATCAATTCTCTCTAGCCATCTTCGGAGAATCGAAACCGTGGTACACTGCGAGGTCGGCGTGACGATCTATACGATACCCAACACGACCGCGGCCGACGACGCAATCGACGAGGAGATGCCACTCGCTTCAAAGGTAATCTCTCACGGGTATGACCCGCCCTATTACGTGTCAACGTGATTAGAGTTTTCGATCCGAGCTGCGAAGGAACCCGGAAAATTTTTTATTCCGCACCGTATCCCGGGGCATTGCGTCTCGGGTACAAACTGGGTACCTTTCCCAACACATATAACTTCCAGAAGGATAGATATGAGGGTAGTTGGGAGTTACCATATCTGCAAAAATAATATGAGGTTCATTAGTTAATCAAGTTTCATGAAATAATGAATTTGACTAATACGAATGTACAGGATAATTGTACATTGAAAAACTTATTGCGGAAGACTTAGTGAAAATTTGAAAAATTTAAAGAATTAACTAAGTCTTAAATGCATGTTTTTATTCGAGTAACCATTTATTCGATTTTTAAAATTTGCGAACGAAAATTTCTCTAAGTCTCGAAAAATTTTCTAAGTCTTTTGCAGCGTGTTTTTATTTGAGTAAAGATTTATTCGATTGACAAGTTTTGTGATCGAATGAAATTGTGTCGAATAATTTACGTTTTCGCTGATGACTTTTACTATCGGATAAAATGTTATCGAAAATAATAGTTTTTCGCTGATTAAGTTTTCGATCGAGAAAAGAAAGTTGTCGAAAAACTTAAGTTTTTCGCCGCTTAGTTTTGCGATCAAATGAAATCGAGAAAATAAGTTTTTCGCCGCATAGTTTTGCGATCGAATAAAATAAATTCGAAAAAAATAAGTTTTCGCCCCGTAGTTTTGCGATCGATTAAAAATATTTCAAAAACAAAAGATTTTCTACGCTGAGTTTTGCGATCGAATAAAATTTTGACGAAAAGAAAAGTTCTTCGATGACACTGTTTGCGACTCAAACTTTTTCGATCGAAAATTGTCAAATCAAACAGTAAATACGTAAAACATAATCTTCGATTTTTGGGTAAATCATGGGTGTATCTGGATTCGAAATGTTCAAAGAGCAGTGGCGAATCCGAATATCGTGATTTTAACCCAAGAGATTGAATGTAAACCCTTTGATTTGAAGGTCGAAAAATCAGTTTTCGTCGAAGAAAAAAAAATAATATGAACTTTCTTCAGAAATTTTTTCGTGAAAATGCTCGATAAGTGGATGTTTTTGAACAGAAAATGAATCGGAACATATTTCTACCTTCGAAATCCGCACGTTTAAGCTAAATATTCTGAGAAATGATGAATTCGGATTGAAATGCCGAAGTCGGTTCGAAGATGGTTTTAGAAGATGAAAGGTTTTTCGATTGGAAATTTGTAACGTGTGAATGAGTTTTTCGAGTGATAAAGTGATATTAATACTTTACGATGGGGTAAAGTAAAAATTCTTTTTTGGCCGAAAGTAAAAAGAATAATCTTGGGCTTTAAATAAAAATAGGTCGAAAATAAAATTTATGAATTAACCAAAAATAATTTTGTATAATACTCCATGTATTTCCGCAAAGGAGGAAATTGCACCTGATGTTGATGAAATTCAACATTTGACTCCTCGGATGAGCTCTAAATTTTCTGCGAGACTTAATAAATTGTTAGAATTCAAGTTTCTACGAATGTAGAACATAATAACAAATTCTCATATAAAAAGTCTCCCTCAACAATTGCATGAATAAACTTTTCAGTACCTACACATATTTTCGGTACATATGAAAATTTCCGATTTAAGTGATTTGAGCCTTTTGCTTTTCCTTTCTGTATTAATCTCTTTTCAGTGATTTGAGAGATAGGACCTTCTTTGATTTTGGGTCGAGACGGTGTTCCTTTAGAAAGTTTCACAGTTATGGAGTTCGAACCCAAGATTGTGCTTCTCTTCTCGTTTTCTCTACATAAGATCTAGATTATCATTGGAGAAGTTCACTTCGAGGTGCTTCACTTCTAGGAGTATACGAGATTATCTAGGAGAAGTTCACAGCGAAATCAGTGTTTCTCTTCTATATTGATTGAGAAATGCGGAATGTGCATCACTTTAGCTGTCCCCCTCTTTTTCTTGATTGAGTAACCCCGAATCGTTTGAATAATGTTAAAGGCTTAACCGGGTGTTGATAAAGAAAAAGAATATCGGAGAAGGCTCAAAGGGGATATCTAGAGGAAAAATAAAGGATTTATAATTTAGGTCAAGTGAGGTATTTCCTAATATGCCCTTATCATTTTCATGACAAACAAAACACAAAAACAAGATTGAGGCTACGAAGTACAAATCAAAAGATAGTCATTTGAAGTGTGACACTCAAACAAAACTGAGGTTCAAATTCTTCACATGTATGGTGTGGCTTTGTGTCTAGTGAATCATACAAAGTTCTTTTGAATAAAAGAATGTTATATTGAATTTTAGGCAAAGAATTAACTATATATTTCGAAGAAATATTTTTGTGAGTGATTTAAAAAATGGTCAAAATCATCATCATCATCTCCCATTTTTTTTATTTATAATATTATTTAATAAAAAATAAAATATATTTATATAGATATAAAATATATATATAATTTTTTTTTGTTTTAATTAAAAAAAAATTTAAATGATAGAGTCGCGCATAATAATCAAGAAATATTAAGAAGCACATAGAATGTCAGATTGAAGCATAGTAGAGCATGCAAAACATATTTCAAGTAAAATTGAGATTCAACATGCCTAACTTAGCAATAAGGAATTGAAATCGTTTTTCATCCAATGCCTTAGTGAATAAGTCGGCAAGTTGAAGCTTCGTTTTAATAAAATACATATCTATCGTGCCTTTTCTACATGATATTTTATAAAATGATATCGTATGTCTATGTGTTTCGTGCGTGAATGATGAACAGGATTGCAAGTAATGGCTATAGCACTTTGAGAATCACTATAAATGGGAATGTTATTGAAATCAAACCCGTAATCGCGTAGTTGTGTCCGCATCCATAGATTTTGCGAGCAACAGCTGGCAGCCGCAACGTAATCTGCCTCGGCCGTCGATGTTGATACACAATTTTGTTTCTTTGAAATTGTGCTCCAGCCAGACGTGCTTTTTCTGTCCATTCGACAACCTGCATAGTCAGCATCAGTATAGCCAATAAGTCGAAAGTCAGTATTTTTAGGATACCAAAGCCCTAAGGTTGGAGTTCCTTTGAGATATCGTAGGATCCTCTTGACGGCAATCATGTGGGATTCCTTTGGGTCGGCTTGAAAGCGGGCGCATAGGCAAGTTGCAAACATAATGTCAGGTCGACTTGATGTCAAGTAGAGAAGAGATCCGATAATGCTTCGATAGGTGGCGATGTTGACAGCCTTTCCAGACGGATCAGCATCCAGTTTGCAATTAGTTGACATAGGAGTGTTTATCGGTGTTCTCTTGTCTTGATTAAATCTCTTCAGAATATCTCGGATATATTTGGTTTGACTGATGAAGATTCCATCATCGAGTTGCTTAACTTGTAAACCAAGAAAGAATTGGAGTTCTCCCATTAAGCTCATCTCGAATTTTGTCTTCATGAGATTACCAAATTTCGGACAGAGACGTTCATTCGTCGATCCGAAGATGATGTCGTCAACGTAAACTTGAACGATCATCAAGTCTTTGCCTTGCCTTTCGATGAAGAGGGTAGTATCGATTGTTCCTCTGATGAAGTTGGATTTGACCAAATATTCGCTCAGAACATCATACCAAGCACGAGGGGCTTGTTTTAGTCCATAGAGAGCTTTGCCCAAACGATAGACATGATCAGGAAGGTTCTCGTGTATGAATCCTTCCGGTTGAGCGACGTAGACTTCTTCTTTTAATATGCCGTTGAGAAAGGCAGTTTTGACGTCCATTTGATAGACTTTGAAGTCTTTGTGAGCCGCGTATGCTAGGAACAAGCGAATAGCTTCAATGCGTGCAACCGGAGCATACGTCTCGTCGTAACCAATTCCTTCTTGTTGATTGTATCCCTTAGCAGCGGGTCGTGCTTTATTCCTGATTACTTCACCGTTTTCATTTTTCTTGTTCTTGAAAAACCATTTTGTTCCAATTATGGTTTTTCCTTGAGGTCGAGGAACCAACGTCCAAACTTGTAGACGCTCGAACTGGTTGAGTTCATCTTGCATTGCAATTACCCAATCCGGATATTTGAGAGCTTCGGCCACCTTATTTGGTTCATTTTGGCTTAGAAAGCATGTGAATAAACCGCTTTGTGTAGACGTCCTAGTACGTACACCACTTGAAGGATCACCAATAATCTGATCAGTAGGATGAGCTCGAGTTCATTTGCGTTCGTGAGGAATAACGGAAGTAGATTCTTCATTGGATTGGAGATCGAAATATCCCGAATTAATTGGTTGATCATTTAGGGTTGGAAAATTCAATTCAGATGGTGAGTCGATAGGAATTTCCTCATTTGTATTTGTAGGAACTGCAGTACTAGAAGAACATTCTGAATAATTAGATTCTCCAACAGTTGTCGGATTTTGAAGAAGAGGAGTCTCATTATTAATTTCTTCCACTGAGGGAGATGGGGCACTGCTTTGTGTTGAGTGAGACGAAGCAGGCAGTTGAGACTTGTTCCGATAAAAGTGTTCGAACAGAGAATCTAAATCTTCGTGGTCAGCGGGAATTGCTTCATTTGATGTTGATGTAGGCGTTACCGAAAGTTGTTGACCTTGTGCCAACGCGTTAGTAAGCTCGGGTTCTGAACTGTTTTGTTCAGAAGCCAATTCCGTCATTTCTTGAAAAGTGACATTGTAGCTTTCAAGAGTTGTACGAGAAGACTTGAGGTAGATACGATATGATTTTGAGGTAGAGGAATATCCGACAAAAATGGCTTCAAAGCCTTTGGGATCAAACTTACTTCGATGCTCCCGATCGTTGGCCACAAAACACTTGCAACCAAATACTTTGAAGAATGAGATATTCGGAATTCGTGTATTAATTAGCTCATATGGTGTCTTCTCAAAGCGTTTGTGAATAATTGTCCTGTTTTGAGTAAAGCATGTTGTCCTCACTGCTTCAGCCCATCGAAAGTGAGGAAGACCGGAGTGAATGATCATAGTTCTTGCAGCTTCAACTAGAGTCCGGTTCTTTCTTTCTACGACACCATTTTGTTGTGGCGTTTTTGCGGCTGAGAATTGTTGAATAATTCCAAGTGATTGGTAAAAGTTGCTAAGACGCTGATTCTTGAATTCCGTCCCGTTGTCCGTTCTGATTACTTGGATTTTCTTTTGCAGGAGATTCTGAGTTGTATTCACAAAGCTTATTATCAAGTCTCCAGTCTCATCTTTAGTTCGGAGATATCTTGTCCATGTGTAGAGAGAATAATCGTCGACTATTACTAACACATATTTACGACCGTTGATGCTTTGTGTACGCATTGGTCCACAGAGGTCCATGTGAAGTAATTCCAAGGGTCGAGATGTAGAAGCAACTTGCTTGAGTTTGTGTGATGCACGCTTCATTTTTCCCATTTGACAAGCCGAACAGTGATGCTCTTGGTTAGATGAAATTGTTGGCAGACCGTTAACCAACTTTTTAACACTGAGTTTGTGAATAGCTTTTAAGTTGAGATGAGACAGACGTTGATGCCATAAGTTGTTCCTCTTTATTGTTGTCTGAGAGATGAGGCATACAACTGTCGAAGGTCGAACTGATGTCAGATTGATTGTGTATAGGTTAGATCTTCGTGATCTTGTGAGAAGTTCTTGATTCTGACAATTCAAAACTTGGCACTGTTCAGCTAGAAATACGACTTGAAATCTTTTGTCACATAATTGGCCTATGCTGAACAGATTGTGCTGGAGACCTTGGACGTAAGAGACATCTTTGATCGTCAAATTTGACAGTTGAATGTCTCCAAATCCGAGTATGGGAGCTGAGTTATTGTTGCCAAATCGGACTTTGCCATTGTAACGATCTTGGTAGTTGCTCAACAGTTCTTGTTCTCCCGTCATCTGTGTGGAGCAACCAGAATACCACACATGATGGATATGCATAGAAAGAAATTAGGGAGACTTAGGTACCAACTTTTGAATGGGTCCTCTCGGATTAACAGATTCGATAAGTAAGATTTGTTCAGTTTTGGTTCGTAAATTATGAGAATACTTAGGTACCCAAACCAACTTAGAAGTAGTTGGTTTAAGTAGTACCTCTTTAGACAATTTAGCCTTATTGGCTTGTGTTTGCCTAGGTGGTGACTTAGGAATCCATTGTGGTTGAACCTTACATGGGAGGTTAATTTCAGCACGAACAAATGTCTGATTTGTCTTATTGCTGGAGAAAATATTTTCTCTGGCCACTCTCATAAGGTGTTTAGCTGAATGTACGTGGACTGGATACCTTAGGTGAGAACAAGAATGTATAGAGCTATAAGCTTTCTTAATGGCTAGATCTTGTTTCTTATGAGACTTAAGACTTGCATTTATTTTAGAATGAATATTGTTTTTAGAAGTAGAGCCAATTTCAAAGTTTGTGCTTTCAAAAACAATAGGTTTACCGCATAATTTGAATTAACAATACTAGAAATAGCTGTCCTCGGACGAGTGTCCATAGTTTTTGACATAGAAAAAATAGATAACAAATCATTTTGCTTCTGAAAATTTAATCTAGGCACACTTTCCTTAGCATGTTTCACCTCTTTTACTACTCTACCTGTGGATGGAGTAGAAAAATAGTTAGTAAAAATCTTTTTCCTTTTTGAAGCATTTAAAGATTCGTCTTTCTTAGCTTTAATCTTATCCTTCATTAAAGATTTTTCTTTTAAAATAATATCAGGACAAGTTTTTAAATAGAGGAAGTTTTGAGATTGGAAATCTCCAATAAAAGTTCCTTCTTTTCATCTTTGAAATTCTTTCTTTCTGTTTCCAAGGAAGCATGTAAAATAGCTATTTTTCTAATAATAGCTGGAATATAACAGAAATTAGAATTTTGAGAATGATCAATATTTTCTTCCTTATGTTTAGAAAAATCTTCTAGGGGATATAAGGAAGTATAATCACTAGACAAGTTGATATCTCTTGTCTTGTAACTATTATTCAAGTCGGTGTAGTCAAAAGGAATGTCATTCCTATCAGTGGCTTGTCGTTTAGATTATTCTAAAGCATTTATTTCTGAAGAATTAGTAAATGCCATTAAAGAAGTTAATCCTAATCCCATATACTTGATATCGTAAAATTGTCTAACATTGACCTTTTTCAAGTTACAGGGATTGTTAAAACCTAAGCCCTCTTTAGGATTATAAAATTCTGTATCAAGAGGTTGATTTAGAAATATAGTTTGATCCGTTTGACCCCTTTTTATTAGAAGATCATCTAACGTTTTAATCCTTGAATAAAGTTTCTTACGTTGTCAGTAATTTCTTTGAAATTATTTTTAGAAATCTCTAAGTCTCTCTGACAATCAATAAGAATCGTATTAAGTTCAGTAATCTTAGTCTCAGAGGTAGCTACGGTTAATTCAAGACTAGAGATTTTTTCCTTAGCGTTAGGTAAGAGAATTTCGAGATGAATTTTCTTATCTAATTGCTTTTGGAAATTGCTTTCGCTAAGAGCTAGTTTCTCTTCTAATTCCTTTGTTCGTTTCCGCTCAATTTTCATGTTAGTGTACTTAAGCTGTAACGATTCTAACATGTTTAATAACGTGGAATTAGTCAATTGTACCTCTTGTGACGAAGAGGATGCTTTGTCGTCGTCATCGTCAGGCCTCCTGGATGGGTCATCATTTGAAGCGTTGTCGAGGTATCCATTAGTGCAAGATTTTCGTCTTAAGAATCTGTGGAATCCTCCAGCCAATGCTCTTGTTCTGCCATCAATGCTACTCCAGCCTCTTTCTGTTTAGTGAGTTGGAATTTTTTGGAGTAGTAGTTGGCATCCTTTTTCTTGGGTAGTTTGCATTCTCTGGAGAAGTGTCCAACCTTTCCAAAGTTATAGCATTTTTTAGGTTCTGAGGACCGGCCGGTCTTTCCCTTTGCTTGGAGCTAGATGTCCGAAGTCTATTGGCCGAAGATGAGGATTTCTTTTTGTAAAAGTTTTTACTCATCATTTTAGAAATGAGAGCTAACTGTTTCGTGAACTCTTTCATATCAGGTTCGGAGTCCGAGACAGATTCTTCTTCACCTTCTGAAGAACTTGGCAGCTTGATACTTTTATCCTTTCGAGATCGACTTTGCTTTATTTCATAGATAAGTGTTATAGAGACGTCGATCTGTTTGCCCTTTAGTTCTTTTTGAATCTCGCTTATATCTTCTTCATGGTGGGCGAGATTGTCAAAGACGGTGTGGATATCCATTTCGTCCAGATCCTTATTTTGTCGGATTTGAATGGATATTTTCTTCCACTCCGGTTGAAGAGAAGAGAGAAATCTTATGTTGACCTCCATGTTGGTCTTGAATATATCAATCTTCCTCATTTCATTGAGAAGAGTTAGATATCTTTGATAGAGTTCATAAATTGATTCCTCCGTCTTGGCCTTGAAAGAGTCATAAGCAGTTAGGATATTTTCTTTCTTTGCTTTGACTCCGACTTCAGTTCGTTGCATCATCTTGTGGAGCTCATCCCACATGGCTTTTGCACTTGATAGACTATCTATTTGCATATAGATGTCATTCGGTATTCCTTGCATTAGGAAAGTCTTGGCTCCCAAGTCTGCTTTGGCTCTTAAACGCTCCCCCTCGGTATATTCACCAGGGACTTTAAGTCTTCTGGTTGAAGGAATAGGAGGATTGTTTGTGGCATCTCCTTCTTGGATGAGCCAGAATTGAGCTGGACCTTCTTGAAGTGACGCGATCAAATTTTAGGCTTGATCTTTCGTTTCCAAGAAGTTCAAGAACCGGCTTCTCCATACCGTGTATGCGCCTATTCGAAGAATTGGAGGACGGACGTCATTTCCAAGTGAGTAAGCATCCATTTTTGTTGATTGGTAGGATCTTCGTGAAGGTTTGGAATAGTAATGAAAAATGCTTCACAAGTGACAAACTTAGTTAGAAATATTTGATTCGCACTTAAACAATTTCCTTTTTGAACCTATGATCCGGTCGTGAAAGAGAAATTGTTATGTTATTTAAAATATTTGGTAATTAAAAATTGATACTTCAAGATCGTTAAAGAAATTTGAATTAGTGATAAAAAATATTGAGTATCAAAAATTGATAGTTCGGAGTCAAATATTTTTCGTAAATTTTGAAGTTCAAAATCTTTGATTTCTTTTAAAAATGATGTGGTCGAAATGTTTTTCGAGCAGTAAAGTTTTTCGATTTAAAAATATTATGCTTTTTAATCGAAAAAGTTTTTCGAACGTTTAAGGATTTCGTTATTTGTTTATCAAAAAATATTTTTCGAAAAATGTGGAAAAGATGATCTTATCGAAAAATATTTTGTCGAAAAACTATGTTGATTGCAAAAACTCTTATCGAATAACTTGTGATCCAAAAATTACTAGTGATGGAAAAACTCTGTTTTTAGTTTGAATCAAATTGTTGACTGTAAAAATTTTTCGATGGAATATTTTTCGATCGAAAATATGTTTTGGCTAATTATGGATCGAAAAACTTATTTGCTAGAAAAATATATTTATATATGAACCGAAAAACTAATTATTGAAATAATGTTTTTCGAGTCTTAAATTTGAGTAAAGCACTCGAAAATAGTGTTTGTGGTCAAAAAAATATCTCGTTTGCAAACTTGGTCGAAAAATATTTTCCGATTCAAGTTTTTCGATCGAAGAACAATTAAGTTCAATGTAACAGTGAAAATTCCAGATTTAATCGAAATGTACAATTTAGACGCGAAAATTCTGGATAATCACTGGTTTAACAGTTCTAATTATTATTAAACACAGAAATTGTGATTTAACAGTTCAACCACGTTTAATAGCAAAATATATCGAGATTTAAGAAAATCAGATTGGACGCAAAACTTAATCACAAACTTAAAAATCAATATAGATCAAAAATTGAATTATAATTACGTTCTAAGCGATTGAAATTAGTACGTAAATCAATCCTAACATATAATGTATCACTTAATCAGCAAAATCAATAGCAAAATTCGGACAATTAAGAATATCGATCAAAATATAAATCATGTTAGTTTTTCGATCGAAAAATCTGGAAAATTATTTTGATCTGTAAATTGCGAATTCTGTCCGAGATCAATCACGATTTGCTCTGATACCAATTGCTAGGTCCTGTTTCATCAATCAACAAACAATCTAAGCACGAATTCTATGTATTCGAGTAAGAAATCTTACGATATACGATCGGTCAAATATCCGCTTTGAAGATCTTGAGAGGTTGTTGGATGTTTCCTTGTTTCTCGAATGTTACCTCTCGTTTAAAATATGAATTCGAAGCTTATTATTTTCTCAATAACGAATGATATTTTTACATTGATATTGTATATCTTATTTATACCTATATTTAAGGTATAATTACTCTTAAGTCATACACTATCAATATTTCTAATACACCCCTAATTACAAGGATAATGAAATAATAAAGCACAATTCTAATATACTCTTCATGTTTGGAATGAATTACGTATTGATTTCAATCGTTTAGAACATCAGATTATTTCAGATTTTCGATTTCGATCGATATTTGTGTTTGCGATTGAGTTTTGAATACGATTTGATTTTCTTCATAATCAATATAAACATGGTTAATCTTGTGTCAGTTCATATTAAGAACTTAGAATCGAGAGATTATCCAGAATCTCAGCACCTGACTTGAACTTTTCGGTTGAATCTGGATTTCACTGTTCCATTGAACTTGAAGGTTGTTCCTCGATGGTTTTTCGATCGAAAAACTTAGCTCGAAAAATATTTTTCGAATAAGTTTACAGCCAAAAAGTTTCTCAATAACAAACACTATTTTCGTGTGCCTCACTCAAATATAAGACTCGAAAAACATTATTTTCGATTGATATATAAATATCTTTTTCGAGCGTAACAAAACGTATATTTTTTTCGACGGATACTGTTTTCGCTAAATAAATATCAAATTGGATATCAAATTTTTACGATTAACTACCTACCGATGAAGTGATTGTTGAAGACATGCTCCGGATGGGGATATAAGCCATCGCTGACTAAATTGGCAATTTTCTAAAACAGCGGGATCCCACACCGTGGCGGACACTGTTCGGCATCATCAACAAATGCCTCTCCCCAACGCACTCCGATTTTGACAAGGCGAACGGAAACATCCTTCGCATCTTACATGGAGTAATTTTCTCGAAGAAATATGACGTGGCCCAGCTAATATGGAATGATTTAGCGGACCATATACGTCAGAGGAAGACGAAATCGAAGGCGAAGTTCCTTCCATATGTCCGGTGGTTCCCGATGCTGATCTCTCCTTTCATGGACGTACATCCGAAGATCCCGCGCCTACCACCAGTTGGAGGATATATCATACCTCGACTATGATTCTTTGATAACCCGAAGACAGTCAATCTAGCACTCCAACCAATGTTCATCCCATTAGAGTTGCTCAGTCTAGCTGATCCAACCGACGGGGCCTACATGGATTATTGCCAAAATAATTCCATCACGAAGGATTTGGTACGGGCCGTAGATCAGGCACCGGTGTCTTCTCAACGAGAATGCCTGGTGCAAACTATCGAGCCCGAAGCCGCGGATCAGGAGACAGAAACACCGGTTGTTCAGCCCGAAGGTGTCCCTCAACAAGTCGAATCTCAATAGGCCACCAAGTCTGATGAGGAATGCAGACTACAACGAAGGGGCTCACGCCGACAGCAGATCTCTGCCCCTTCTGTATCTCATAAACGGTGCAGACAACCAAATAGATTCAAATTGAATCTGTTTCAACACTCATAGAGGTGATACATACCGTATCATCTCAAGGATTTGGTGGAAGCCCCGTTGGACCCCCGACATCTTTGGAGCAAACAATGGGCCACCCACTGAAGTGGTGACTTCTGGGTTGTTAACGGATGTCCTTGGACGTTCCGGTATTTCAAGTCCTCTCCCCGGCGGCACATCGGAAATTTTCTCCGATGTTGTGACATTGGCGCGTCTCCCTGGCCCCACTCCACCCATGGTCGTGATGGAGCAAAAACTGCAAGAGGCTCTCTCCACAACCATCTCTTATCTTGAAGACCAACTAATGGATAGGATGCTCCAAGCTATTGAGACTTCCCGACGGGATACCGGGAAAGCACCAGTCTCAGAGGCCTTTCCGTCCGAAGCCCACACCACACCCGTATCCTCACCCCCACTAACCATTAGCATACACACCCTCATACAACCCACCCTCACTACCCCAACTCAATCGTCTTCCCTCATCAACCCATACACCATTCCTATCACCCAGCTTCATGATATCCTCATATCTCGACTACTAGCCCTAGAGACCAGGACCCCAGCTGAGGAATGTCTCTACAAACGGCTAGTAGATGAACCTGAGCGGCCCGCCCAAACACGGTGCCGTGAAGAAAGCTCCCGCACGAAGAGAAGACATGATGATCCCGATCATTCGAATTGTCATGAGGGGGAGAAACGGCAATGGACCACACGAAGCGGCCGTGGTCAGAGTCGAGAGAAACAAACAACGACTCGAGAAGCTGGAGGATCATCCACAAACCCACCAACCACACAGCCCACTACTCGCCAACAAACAACCACAACTCCCACCACATCCCACACACAAACACTACCTCCCACTCCCAAAAGTCCAAAATCCAATCCCGACCTCTAACCTCCTCCAAAATCAACCAGAAGCAGTCATCTACGATCCACATGCGATCGTAGATGATTACATCTTAAACGAGAAGTGGCTGACGCAATGGGAACCAGAGGAAACTGTTCAAGCCAGACTCTCCAACGTCAGATACTTCATATGAAAAGCTTATGTAGACTTGGTGCTGCTTGAAGACGAAGAACTTCAAGAAGGCGAGAACTACAACTCCGCACTCCCTGAACTACCAGAGATTATCAGGCATCGAGTTGACTCCCCTCCCAACTTTTCAAAGGGAACCGTCAGAGTCAAGATGCCTTGGGATAATATACGGACTGAAGTTCCGTTTATTGAAGATATAAGCAGATATGGACGGCTCCTAATCGCATCAAGAAGCTTAATGAGCTGAATCTACGGGGTATCTTCCATTGGGAAGATAAGAAGAAGATGGAGCACATCTTCATGCTCAACTACCTTGGTCCAGATCGAAGTGGCATCCCAACGGATCAACTCAGAAAAAATTTCTCCAACTCGTGGGCGTATCGCACTCGATTGGAAGTTATCCAACCCCAATTTATCACATCAAGCGAGCGGACAAAAACCATACTCGATATGAGATAGATGAAAGCTATCTGTCGTTCCTTCCACCAGACGAAGTTTATCGTCAATTTCTAATGTACAAGAAAAAATATCAGACGCCCTCTGGTTACATCAAGATGGAAGGACTCGAAGGGTTAAAGAGATTCACGGTGCGGCAGATCAAGTATCACACTGCACACGACCTTCAAATTGCTGTATAGAACAATATGAAGAAGGTCAACATGGAGTCTCCGCTCATGAAAGGCTTACCTCTCAACGACTTCCCCGAGAATTAAATATTCAAGAAACCATGTGTCGCCATAACTTATCGGAATCCAATAATTGGAAAGACGAGAGCTATAATGATGTCTGAAATCCACAAATTACGTGACAGGACGTTGAAGCATGTGAAGAAAAACATCTAGAAGATTTTGGCGGAGATCACTGAAGAAACGATCTTCGAGGACCTTGGAGAAGAAGAGGCCCCGCTCCTAAATGAGCTTTTGGATGCAATAAATGAAAGCCTGGAGCTGAGGAATGGTGTCCGACACTACGAGACATCATTGGGATCGAGGAGATCATTTTATGCCCGACAAGGATAAACGGAGCTGAAATGAAAAAAACACAAAGGGGGAGATTGAAGAAACAAAGAATTGTGCTTTGTTAATTAGTTATCCTTGTAATTAGGGGCGTAACATGTAGTTTTGATAAGGTAGGATTTAATAGTGAATATACCATCTAAATAGGTGTAAATACAATGTACACTATCGAAATCAATACACAAGTCATTTTACGGAAAATCAAAAAGTATTGAATTCACATTCTAGAGAGAGAAAGACAATCGAAAACTTTCACCCTCTAATCGCCTTCTCTCTCTCGATCTTCAAACGCAATATTCGATCGAAGGTAATATGCGAGATTTCTCACTCAAATATCTAGAATTCAAGCTTAGATTGATTGTTAGTGGATGAAATAGGACCTAACACTAAGTGTTTGCTCGAAAATGAGTTTCGAAATCCTATTTTGCGAAAATGTAATTTTTGAATTTAGTGTGTTCACAAATGTTCTCTGTTTAATAAGTTTGCAAAAATTGATTTTCGAATGATATGATGCGCGAGAAATTTTTAAGTGTCATTCGAAAAACCATTTTCGATATATCAGTTTGCGAAAGAAAATTGTCTAAGTATAATTTTCGAAAGTCGGTTTGCCAAAGTCAGTTTTCGAGGATGTTTTGGATGCAAAAATTTACTAAGTGTTGAACGCGAAATCATTTGCAAAAGTTAGATTTTCGCAATGTGAGGTTTTCGAAAGTCATTGGAGAGAAAATCAATTTTCGACATATTGACCTTCTTCATGAGCGAAAGATATGGTTGCGAAACTTTTCTAAGTGAAAAGCTGATATTTGAAAGACATTTGCGAAAATCGGATTTTCGAAAGTCGATTCGTGATGAAAGCTCATGAAATCTGGATCGATTTTACGTTTAATTAATGTGGAATTATCATAAACGTAAAATGGGGAGAGATTTATACCCATCATACGAGGTGATTTCAAATGAGGTTTCGATATTATGTTTCGAAAAACCCATCATACGAAAAGCCAAACAGTAGTGTCTTGCGAAAAATTATTAAGTATTTTTAAGTGAAATCTGGACAGTGAAAATTTGAAATATTACTTAAAATGTCAAACTAAAATTTCTATTCCCCCTTAAAATTTAAAAATACAGCCCCTTTAAAATTCAAAAGATACTCCCTCTTTACTATTTATAAATTAATATACTCCCCCTATTTTAAATAATTTTGGCACATATTATTCTAATCATAGAATTTCTCCCCCTAAATTATAAACATGTAATTAAATATATTTACACTTTATAAAAGACATGTGAGACACAATCGCTTATGATTCGAGGTTTAACATGCCTAACTCAGAAACAAGGAAGTGGAATCGTTTTTCATCCAAAGCCTTGGTAAATTAGTCGGCTAGCTGAAGCTTGGTGCTTACAAAGTACATATCGGTTGTGCAATTTTCCACGTGATCTTTTATAAACTGTTGCCTAGATCTATGTTCTTTGTGCGTGAATGGTGGACATGATTACAGGTAATAGATATAGCAGTCTTCGAGTCACTATAAATGGGTACGGTATTTAAATCAAATTTGTAATCCCGTAGTTGTGTTCGCAACGACTGCCTGCGGCGACGTACTCCGCCTCGGCTGTGGAGGTGGACACACAATTCTGTTTCCTTGATGACTAACTTACTAGTTTGTCACCCAAGAATTGTATGCCCCCTGGTGTACTGTTCTTGTCCATTCTACATCCTGCAAAATCTGCGTCATTGTAACCAATTAACTGAAAGCTAGAGTTTTTGGGTTATCATAATCCGAGTGTTGGCGTTACTTTTAGATACTTCGTGATCCTCTTCAAGGCTAGCATGTGTGACTCATTTGGATTGGCTTGGAATCGAGCACATAGGCACGTCGAGAACATGATGTCAGGTCTGCTCGTCGTTAGGTATAGGAGTAAACCGATGGTTCCTCGATACATGTTTGGGTTGACTGGCTTTCCTGCTGAATCCGAGTCTAGCTTGCACGTTGTGGACATCGGGGTACTTTTCGTTGTTGAGTTGTCCATGTTGTATTTTTGAGTATGTCGTGGACGTACTTCGACTGGTTTATGAAGATTCCTTCAGGAAATTGCTTAACTTGCAATGCGAGAAAGAAATTAAGCTCTCCCATTATGCTCATATCGAACTTTGTCTTCATGAGGTCGGCAAATTCTTTGCACAACTTAGGATTTGTAGACCCAAAAATTATGTCATCGACATAGATCTGAACTAATATAACTCATGATCTATGTCGTTTGACGAAGAGGGTTGTGTCGATCTTCCATTTTGTGAAACCTGACTTGACTAGAAAGTCAGAGAGCACCTCATACCTTGCGCAAGGTGCTTGTTTGAGTCTGTACAGTGCCTTCTCTAGGAAGTACATGTAGTAAAGGTGAGCTTTGCTCACGAGTCCTTCGGGATGCACCACGTAGGCTTCTTCTTTCAAGACACCGTTGAGGAAGGCTGTCTTGACATCCATTTGAAAGTTAGTGAAGTTCTTGTGTGCAGCTTATGCAAGAAATAGACGAATGGCTTCGATTCGAGCTACGGGTGCAAAGGTCTCGTCGTAGTCGATTCCTTCTTGATGGTTGTAGCCTTTTGCCCCTAACCGAGCCTTGTTTCTTATCACGATCCAATCTTCATCCTTTTTATTCTTGAATACCCACTTTGTACCAATTATGGTTTTGTCCTGAGGTCTTGGAACAAATCTCCACACCTTCAAACGCTCGAATTGATGGATTTTGTCCTAAGTAACGTTTATCCAGTCAGGGTCCGCTAAAGCCTCTGCTACCTTGCTTGCTTCATTTTGACTCAGAAAGCATGCATAGAGATTCTCGTTGGTAGTTGGAGACCTTGTGTTTACTCCTAGATTCGGAGCTCCAATTATTTGAGACGTTGGGTGAGCTCGTGTCCATTTCCTTTTATGTGGAAGTGGTTGAGGAGATCCTTCGATATTTGGTTCCTCACCCAACACTGTCTCATTTCACGTGCTTCTTCTTCTAAGTTATCTACCGGGGGATTTTCTTCTTCGTCGGTAGTTTCAATCTCGGGAGTAGTAGTGGCTTGAGGTTCAGTCATTATAGAGGCTCCATCCTCCAATTTTTTGTCCTACTTGTGGGGCCGATGCTTCACTACTTGGGTTGTTTTTAGGAGGAATTGATTGGTGATGAGAGCGAGTGAAGAGGTCTTCGAATAATAAGTCTAGCTCTTCGTCTTCATTTGTCTGTGAAGTTGATGGTCCTTCCTCGGATGTAGGATTGTGTTGATCTTCTGTCAACACTCTTATAAGTTCAGGTTTTGGACTGATTTGAACAGAAATCATTGATGGCGCTACGTCGAACGTCACGTTTGAGCTTTCCATGACAGTCATTTTCTATTTTAGGTAGACTCTGTAGGCCTTTGACGTGGTTGAATATCAAATGAACACCCCCTCTAATGCCCATGGATTGAATTTTTCTCGGCCTTCTCTACCATTTGCAACGAAGCACTTGCAGCCATCGAAGGAATCCAATGTTGGGTATTCTTTGGTTGATGAGTGTAATACCCGTAAATTTAATTATGGGATTTTGTTGTAATTAGTAGTATAATATTTTAATTAAGAAATTTGGTATATAAAATTATATGGAATATATTACGTAAAAATAATAAGATAAGAATAAGATTTGGACCGAAATAATATTCGGTCAAAGTAATATTATACTCGGCCCAACATGACTCGGCCCACTAGAAATCCGGCCCATTAAACAATTTTGACACAAATCGTTTATGATCCATAGATTACTTAACTTGAGGGAAATAAATTGCTTAATTCAAAAGGAATAATTGTCACCTACTTGTCATTTGTCTACTAAAACACGCAAGGGGACTTAGGATAAGAAAGAGATATTCCATTCACTAAACACATTGGAAACTAACGTAGAAAGAAGATAGAGGAACTTCAGCAGAAAACGCTCTCGAAAGGTATGAAGTTTATAATTATATTTTTGGGTTGCTATGAGTTATTTCTATAGTTAACAAAATCTTGTGTAGTTAGAAATCATAATTTCGAAAACAGTTTCTGATGTACGAAAGTAGGTGTCAAGACAGTTTCGAGTTTTTGGATCATTGTGATTTCGTTTGAAATAAATTCGGTCTTTTAAAGCTTTGAAATTATCAGATTTCGGTAAGCTATATCCTTCGTAAAACTCGTATATTTCAATATCGGGTTCGATATAAAGTTGAAAATTTTCGATTTTATTAACTTTAAAAAAATTCGACCCTTTATAGGAATATTCGACCCTAGCTTTATTTTCAAGAAAATTCGACTCTTATAACTTCTGTGAAAAATTCGACTCACTTACATGTTATTAAGAAATTCGACCCTTTTTGGATAAATTCGTCCCAAATGGTATTTTTCGACCCAAAGTACATTTTTTTTAACCCCCAACCTTATTTTTCGACCCAAATAGGCTTTTTCGAGTCTAATATTATTTTCGGATAAAATTACGATTTTCGATATTTTAGGATTTTCGATTACTAGAAATTTATATATATTATATTTTATTTGTCAGTGATTCGACGAGTTAGGATATTTGCGACTTTTAGCTGATTTCACCTTATCGGGAGGACAGGTAGGTGAAACCCACCTACAATACGTAAATATTATGTATGTTTTATATGTTACGGATCGTAGGTGAAACTCACCTACGATACGTAAATATTATGTGCTATATGTGATTCGATGTTTTACGTGATTGTGCCACGTACATTTTATACTGATCATGTTTCAAGTGATATTTCGTATATCATGCCATGTGCATATTCACGACAGGGTGAGAGATGATGTGATTGATGATATCGATGTGCGGGGTAGAGTGAGATGACTCTTAGAGGAGTCGAGGTTGGGCTCGTGTAGCACCTAGTGGGAGACAGGCGTGAACGACCTGTCTACCCGGGCGTGAACGTCCCGGGGTGCAAACCACCGATTGTGATATTATTATTCGGGCGTGAACGTCCCGACGTCATGAGTGAACGTCCTGACGATTATGTGTTGCGGGCGCTCGATAGAATTATATTGGCGTGAACGTCCAATTGACTGTAGGGTTATATTACCGCGAGACTCGAGTGTGGCTAACTAGGTAGTCTGTGTGCGCGCGTGGGTGCTGAGCCTAACCTAGGGCCATGAGTGTATGATTCGTGATTTATGATATGAGATGGGATTGTGAGAAAAGAAAGAGCGTGCATTTCATGTGTGAGATTGGGATTGGGATTGAGCGTACACGTGCATACATGCATGGTTATTATCTACTGGGCAATTGCTCAGTTTACGTGTTGTAGGTACCGAGTCTGACGCCGATACGCGTCAAGACTGAGGCTGGCAGGCGGCGGTGCTCCACGGACTTTTGAGGGCGGGGCGGTACATGGATGTGACCTGTGGAGCGACGTTAGGGGTTTGATACTTTTGACATTTTGGGACTTCGGCCTTTGTACAGACCGACGGTGTCGAATGATATATGATGTTACTGTAAATTATTGGTCTTCCACGACTTATGTTGCGAAAATCCGCCGCTAATCTTAGTTAGAAAACGAGGGTTGCCACAATGAGCTCGTACGGAGTTTTCTCAAATCTCTTGTAAATGCTCGTCTTGTTCTGAGTGTAGTAGGCTGTGTCGACTGCTTCAGCCTTGTCCGTGCTGCTCCTACTAGAGTACGGTTCCTTCTCTCCACTACTTCGTTTTGTTGAGGAGTCTTACCAGCTGACAATTGCTGAGAGATTCCAAGTGATGAAGAAAAGTCACTGCGCAACTTTTTCTTGAACTCAGTGTCGTTGTCAATACGGATCAGTTGGACGTTACATCAGGTCTGGTGTCTCGTCCTTCGTTCTTAGAAATCTAGTCCACGTGTAGCGAGAGAAGTCGTCCACATCACTAGGACGTACTTTCGTCCGTTAATACTCTGTACTCTCATCGGCCCACATAGATCCACGTGTATTAGTTCTAGCGGACGAGAGGTCGAGGCTGTGTGCTTTGTCTTATGGGATGCTTTCTTCATCTTCCCCATTTCACAGACGGGGCATAGATGCTCCTTGTGATACTTCAAAGCTGGTAGTCATGTAACTAGTTTGTCAGATTGTAGCTTGTTCAACGTCTTGAAGTTGAGGTGGAACATTCTTTGATGCCAAAGATCACTTTGTTGAAGCGAGGCCTTCATCATCAAGCATATCGTTGACGAGGGGTGGACGGTCTTTAGATTGATGGTGTAGATATTGGATTTCATCGTTCCTCTGAGGACCTCTCTTCCATTCCATTGCTTATGCTGCACCCTTCAGCATAAAAATTGACTTTCAGCCTTTTGTCATAAAATTGGGCAATGCTGAAGAGGTTGTGGCTTAGACCGTCCACATATGAGACATCCTTGATCGTCAGGTTGTCATGAATAAGATCTCCATGTCCTAAGGTTTGAGCTGATTAGTTGTTCCCGAAGCGTACATTCCCATCAAATCTTTCGGTGTAAATCTGCTAATCCGAGATGACTCATTTATAAGTTGGTACCTAAGTCTCTCTAAACTTCTCTATGCGGATCCATCATGTGTGGTATCTAGATTCTGGGTGCTCCACACACATGATGGGAAATCAAGAACTGTTGAGCAACTATCAAGACCGATACTACAGCAAAGTCATATCGGCAACAACGGTTCAACTCCACTTCTAGGCTTTGCAGATATAATTCTGAAGAATCTGAAAATAAAATATATCTCTTACGTCCAAGGTCTTACAGGATAGGACAATTATGCGATAGAGGCTTTCACGTTGTAATTTTAGCTGATCAGTGCAGAATTTTAAATAGTCAGAATCAAGAACTTCTTACAGGATCTCGAAGATCTAATTTCTACGACATTAATCTAACAATCGTACGACCTTCGACGACTGTTTGCCTCATTTCACAGACAACAATTAAGAGGGACATCTTATGGCAGCAACGAATGTCTCATCTAAGTCTCAAAGCTCATCACAAGCTTTCTACTAAAAAGTTGGCCAACTGTCTACCAACTATTTCACTTCACCAAGATCATCAATATTCGGCTGGTCAAATGGAAAAAATGAAGTGAGTGTCACACAAACTCAAGCAAATAGCTTCCACATCTCGACCTTTCAAATTACTACACATGGACCTTTGTGGACCAATGCGAACACAAAGTATCAATGGTCGTAAGCATGTGCTAGTAATTGTCGACGACTATTCTCGCCACACTTGGACAAGATTTCCACGAACTAAATATGAGACTGGAGACTTGATAATATGTTTTGTGAATACAACTCAGAATCTCTTGCAACAGAAGATCCAAGTAATCAGGACTGACAATGGAACTGAATTCAAGTGTTTCAGCACTTACTATCAGTCACTTGGAATCATTCAACAATTTCCAGCCGCTAAACGCCTCAACAAAATGGCATCGTAGAACGAAGGAACCGGAATTTGGTTGAAGTTGCAAGGACAAGGCTTATACATTCCGGTCTCCCTCACATTTTATGGGCTGAAGCAGTGAGTACAGCTTGTTTTACGCAAAATCGGACTATTATTCACAAACGTTTTGAAAAGACGCCGAACAAGATAATAAATCAAAGGATTCTGAATATCTCTTTGTTCAAAGTCTTCGGGTGCAAATTCTTTGTGGCGAACGATTGAGAGCATCGAAGCAAGTTCGACCCTAGAGCATTCGAAGCCGTCTTTGTTGGATATTCATCAACTTCAAGGACATACTGCATCTATATCAAGTCTTCTCGTACAATATTGGAAAGTTACGTTACTTTTCACGAGGTGACCGAGTTGGCTTCCGAACAAGACAGTTCAAAACCCGGACTTATAGGCGTGTTAGCACAAAGTCAACAAATTCCGACAACTTCTACCTCACCGTCAGAAGAAGCTCTTCCCGCTGATTTGGAAGACTTGGATTTTCTTTTTGAACATTTTTTATCGGAATGGGTCTTAAATGCCTGCTTCTTCACATTATATACCAAGCAGCACAACTTCCCTTTCTACGGTGGAAATTACAAATGAGATTCTCAACCCCCAAACTCAAACAACTATTCTAAATTCTCCAAATTCTAAATCACCAACTAGTGATGCCGCTCATACTAATGCCGATGGGGAAATTCCATCAAATTCAACTTCAGAAATGAATTTCCCTTTTACTAATGATCCGCCTATCAATTCTGGATGTCTCGACATACATATCAACGATGGTTCTACTCCGGTTCTTCCTCATGAACGCAAGTGGACACAAGCTCATCCTGTCGATCAAATAATTAGTAATCTTTCAAGTGGAGTACGCACTAGGACATATACACATAACGGACTTTTCACGTGCTTCTTAAGCCAAAACGAACCAATCAAAATAGTTGAAGCCCTTAAAGACCCGGATTGGGTGATTGCAATGCAAGATGAACTCAACCAATTCGAGCGTCTACAAGTTTGGATGCTAGTTCCTCGAACGAATGGTAGGACAATTATAGCAACAAAATGGGTCTTCAAAAATAAGAAGAACGAAAACGGTGAAATTATCAAAAACAAAGCACGACTCGAAACAAAGGGGTACAACCAACACGAAGGCATTGTCTATGACGAGACATATACATGTTGCTCAAATCCAAGCTATTTGACTCTTTTTGGCATACGCGGCTCATAAAGACTTCAAGGTCAATCAAATGGACGTAAAACCCGCCTTTGTCAACGGCGTATTAAAAGAAGAAGTCAACGTCGCTCAACCCAAAGTGTTCGTGCATGAAAATCATCCTGATTATGTCTAAGATAAAGCTCTATACGGACTAAAACAAGCCCCTCGAGCTCGGTATGATGTTCTGAGTGAATTTCTAGTAAAGTCCAACTTTATAAGAGGAACAATCGATACGACACTATTCATCAAAAAGCAAGGCAAGGACTTGATGATCGTTCAAGTTTACGTCGACGACATCATTTTCGGATTGACAAATGAACGACTCTGTCAGAAATTTTGTATTCAGATGAAGACAAAATGCGAGATGAGCTTAATGGGCGAACTCCAATTCTTTCTTGGACTACAAGTCAAGCAACTCGACTATGGAATCTTTATCAGTCAAACCAAGTATATACGAGATATTCTGAAGAGCTTTAATCAAGACAAGAGCTCAACTATGAGTACCCCCATGTCCACAAACTGTAAATTGGAAGTTGATCCGTCTGGCAAGGGAGTCACCATCATACCTTACAGGAGCATCATTGGATCACTTATCCACTTAACGTCAAGCCGACCCGACATCATGTTAGCCGCTTGCCTCTATGCTCGTTTTCAAACTGACCCGAAGGAGTCCCACATGCTTGTTTTCAAACTGACACCGATTATGCAAGTTGTCGAATGGATAGAAAAAGCACGTCTGGCGAAGCACAATTTTTGGGCGATAAGTTGGTCTGTTGGTCCCCAAGGAAACAAAAATGCGTCTCAACTTCGACGGCCGAAGCGGAGTACGTCGCGGCTGCCAGTTGTTGCTCTCAAGTTCTATGGATGGGGACGGAACTACGCGACTATGGGTTTGGATTTAATAACATTCCCATTTATAGTGACTCTCAAAGTGCTATTGCCATTACGTGCAATCCTGTTCATCATTCACACACGAAACACATAGATATTCGCTATCATTTTGTAAAGATCATGTAGAAAAAAGGCACTATAGATATGTATTTTGTTAAGACGGAGCTTCAACTTGCCGACTTATTCAGTAAGGCATTGGATGAAAAACGATTCCAATTTCTTATTGCTAAGCTAGGCATGTTGAATCTCAATCTTGCTTAAAATGTGCTTCACATGCTCTATTATGTTTACGTATGATCTTCTTTGTGTTTATTGATCTTCTTTGCTATATCTTGCGTGCATTTATTTCTCAAATATTTTTTATATATAAAAATAAAAATAATGTGGTATATGTATAATAATAATAACATAAAATAAAAAAATAATAATAAATGGGGGATGACGATAATTTTGTCTATTTTGATTTACTCAATAAAATACTTGTATGATATATGAAGAAAATTTAAAGTTGTGCTTTGTAATTGTTTATCCTTGTAATTAGGGGCGCAATTAGTAGTTTTGATAGTGTAGGAACAAAATAGTAAATATACCATGTAAATAGATATAAATACAATGTACAATATCAAAATCAACATACAAGTTCATTTTGAGAAAAACACAAGCATTGAATTCATATTTTAAACGAGAGAGAATACGATCGAGAAACTCGGAAGTCTAACAAACCTCTCTCAAGATCTTCAATGCGGATATTCGACCGAACGTAATTCGTAAGATTTCTTATTCGAATACCAAGAATTCATGCTTAGATTGCTTGTTGATTGATGAATTAGGACCTATCAATTGGTATCAGAGCTGATGGTGATTGATTTTGGATTGAATTTGCAATTTTAAGATCAAAATAATTTTCCAGATTTTTCGATCGAAAAACTTGCGTGACTGTATTTTGATCAATATGCTTAATGTGTGCGAATTTTGTTGATGATCTTGCTGATTAAGTGATAGATTTTATGGTAGGAATGATTTACGTACTGATTTCGATTTAATTTTCGTAATATTTGATAAATTTTGCTGTAAAACGTGGTTAATCTTGTGTTTGCTCATATTACGAACGAAGAAATGAGTGATTATCCAGAATTTCATCACCTAAGTTGAACATCTCGGTTGAATCTGAGATTTCACTGTTACATTGAACTTTGTTGTTCTTCGATTGGATTTTCGATCGAAAATGTTGGCCCGAAAATTAATTTTCGAATAAGAATGCAGCCGAGAAATTTTTTGATGACAAACACTATTCTCGTGTGTTTTAAACAAATATAAGACTCGAAAAATATTATTCCGATAATTAGTTTTTCGATTCATATATAAATATCTTTTTCGAGCGTAATAAAGCGTATTTTTTTTCGACGGATACTGTTTTCGCTAAATAAATATCTAATTTTTACTCGAAAAACTTGTAATAGTAAAACAAGTTTTCGATCTCAAGATTTTCGATCATCTAAATTTTTGAGTAAAAATTTAGCAAAAACATATTTCGATCGAATAATTTACACTCGAAAAAAAAAACTTTGAGTCAAACTTAATAAAGTTTTTCGATCACTATTAATTTTTCGATTACAAATTTTTCGATAAACGTTTTTGAGATCAACAGATTATTCGACTAACTATTTTTCGTCAGGATATCTACTATGCTAAACTCTTACGTTCGAAAAATAATTTTCGATAAATACAATGAAAAACTTATACAATCGAAAATCTTTTTCGATCATAGGTTCGAATTTTTTTAATCGAAAACTATATTGTTCGAAAAACTTTTCGGGCACTGCTCAAACAGACAAACATTTTACACTATTCTGAAAGAAATCAAATTTCGTAATTTTCAAAATTTACGAAAAATATTTGTCTCCGAATTATATTCTACGATATTCAAAATTTTCGACCTTAAAATAAAAATTCTTTAGCAAAATTTTGAAGTATCAATTCTTATATCAAATATTTTTCGAAATCCAAATAATTTCTCTTTAACAACTGAAAAATAGGTACGAAAGGGAAATTGTTTAAAGTACGAATCAAACATTACTAACGAAGTTTGTCACTTGTGAAGCACTTTTCATTACAATTCCAAACTTTCACGAAGATCCAAGCAATCAACTACAAATGGATGCTTACTCGCTCGGAAACGACGTCCGCCCTCCAATTCTACGAAGAGGTGAATACACCGTATGGAGAAGCCGATTCATGAACTTCTTGGAAACGAAAGATCAAGCCACAAATTTGATCGCTTCACTTCAAGAGGGTCCAGCTCAATTTTGGCTCATCCAAGAAGGAGAAGCCACAAACAATCATCCTATTCCCGCAACCAGAAGACTTAAAGTTCCTGGTGAATACACCGAGGGGGAGCGATTAAGTGCTAAAGCAGACTTGGGAGCCAAGACTTTTCTAATACTCAATGACATCTATATGCAAATAGATAGTCTATCGAGCGCAAATTCTATGTGGGCGAGCTCCACAAGATAATGCAAAGAACAGAAGTTGGAGTCAAAGCCAAGAAAGCGACTATTTTAACAGCTTACGACTCCTTCAAAGCCAAGACAGAGGAAACGGTTTATGAACTCTATCAATGCTATCTCACTCTTCTTAATGAAATGAGGAACATAGATATCTTCAAGACCAACATGGAGGTCAACATCCGATTTCTTTCTTCTCTTCAACCGGAGTGGAAGAAATATCCATGCAAATCCGTCAAAATAAGGATTTGGACGAAATGGATATCCACGCCGTCTTTGATAATCTCGCCCAACACGAAGAAGATATCAGCGAGATACAAAAAGAACTTAAGGGCAAGCAGATCGACGATTCTATAGCTCTTGTTTCTGAAAGAAAAACAAGTCGATCTCGCAAAGATAAAAGCATCAAGTTGCCAAGTTCTTCAGAAGATGAAGACGAATCTGAATCGGACTCCGAACCCGATATGAAGGAGTCCAAGAAACAGTTGGCTCTCATTTCTAAAATGATGAGCAAAAAGTTCTACAAAAAGAAATCCTCTTCCTCGGCACATAGACTTCAGACATCAGGCTCCAAGCACAAAGAAAGAACGACCGAGTCCTCAGAATCTAAAAACATCAAAGAACCACAAAAGTGTTATAATTGTGGTAAGATAGGACACTTCGGCAGAGAATGCAAACTACCCAAGAAAAAGGATGCCAACTACTACTCCAAAAAGTTCCAACTCACTAAACAAAAAGAGGTTGGAGTACACTGATTGCAAAACAAGAGCATTGGCTAGAAGACACCACAGATTCTGAAGACGAAAATCTTGCTCTTATGGCATACCTCGACGACGATTCAAATGATAACCTTTCAAGGAGGCCTGACGACGACGACGATCAAACTTGAAAAAGGGGTCAAACGGATCAAACTATCTTTCTAAATCAACCTCTTTATATAGAATTTTATAATCCTAAAGAAGGCTTAGCTTTTAACAATCCATGTAACTTGAAAATGGTCAATGTTAAACAATTATATGATATCAAGTACATGGAATTAGGATTAACTTCTCTAATGGCGTTTACTAATTCTTCAGAAATAAACGCCTTAGAAGAATCTAAATGAAAAGCAACAAATAGGACTGACATTCCCTTTGACTACACCGACTTGAATAATAGTTACAAGATAAGGGATCTTAACTTGTCTAGTGACTATAATTCATTATATCCCCTAAAAGATTTTTCTAAAAATAAGGAAGAAAATTGTGATCATTTTCAAAATTCTAATTTCTGTTATATATCTGCCATTATTAAGAAAATAGCTGATTTAAACGCTTTCTTAGAAACAGAAAGAGAGAATTTCAAAGCTGAAAATAATGAGCTTTTATTGGAGATTTCTAATCTCAAAACCTCCTCAATTTTAAAATCATGTCCTGATTTTACTTTGAAAGAAAAATCATTAATAAAGGACAAGATTACATCTAAGAAAACAACTTCCATTATTTTTCAAAATATTTTAAAAGAATATAAATCTTCTTTAAAAATAGTAAAGGGAGGAAAAGAATATTTAAATGCTTCAAAAAGGAAAAGACTTTTTCTAACTCTTTTTCTACTCCATCCACAGGTAGAATAGAAAAAGAGGTAACGCATGCAAAGGAACGAGTGCCTAGGATAGAATTTCAGAAGAAAAATGATAAAAATGTCTTATTTTCAAAATAATCTTCTGTATAAAAAACTATGGACGCTCGCAAGAAGACATGCGTTTCTAACTTTAATGTTGTTGCTTCCACTTATATATTAAAACCTATTAATTTTGAAAGAACAAATTTTGAAATTGGCTCGACTTCAAAAATTACAAACCATCATTCTAAGACAAATGCAAGTCTTAAGTCTCATAGGAAACAAGATCCGACTCTTAAGAAAGCTTATAGCTCCATACATTCTTGTCCTCATCTAAGGTACCCAGTCCAAGTACATTCAGCTAAACACCTTAGGAGACTAGCTACAGAAAAGATTTTCTCAAGCAATAAGATAAATCAGACATTTGCTCGTGCTGAAATTAACCTCCCTTGTAAGGTTCAAACTCACTGGGTTCCTAAAACAGCACCTAGGCCAACACAAACCCATAAGGCCGAGTCGCCTAAAGAAGTACCACTTAAATCAACAACTTCAAAGTTGGTTTGGGTACCTAAGCATTCCAATAATTTAGGAACCAAAGATGACCAAACCTTACTTATCAAATCTGCTAATCCGAGAGAACCCATTCAAAAGTGGGTACCTAAATCTCTCTAACCTCTTTCTATGCAGATCCATCATGTGTGGTATTTAGATTCTGGTTGCTCCACACACATGACGGGAAAACAAGAACTGTTGAGCATCTAGCAAGACCGTTACAACGGAAAAGTCCGATTTGGCAACAATGATTCAGCTCCAATACTCGGCATTGGAGACATTCTATTGCCGAATCTGACGATTAAAGATGTCTCTTACGTCCAAGGTCTTAAACACAACCTCTTCAGCATAGGACAATTCTGCGACAAAGGATTTCAAGTGGTATTTCAAGCTGATCAGTGCAGAATTTTAAATAGTCAGAATCAAGAACTTGTAACACGATCACGAAGATCAAATCTCTACACTATCAATCTGACAACAGTTCGACCTTCGACAGCTGTTTGCCTCATCTCACAAACTACAATCAAGAGAAACAGCTTATGGCATCAACGCTTGTCTCGTCTAAATCACAAAGCTCTTCACGAACTCTTTGTTAAAAAGTTGGCAACGGTCTGCCAACAATTTCATCTAACCAAGAGCATCATTGTTCGGCTTGTCAAATGGGAAAAATGAAGTGAGCATCACACAAAGTCAAGCAAGTTGCTTCTACATCTCGACCCTTGGAGTTACTTCACATGGATCTTTGCGGACCAATGCGTACACACAGCATCAACGGTCGTAAATATGTGTTAGTAATTGTCGACGATTATTCTCGCTACACATGGACACTCCGAACAAAAGATGAGATTGGAGACTTGATAATAAGCTTTGTGAATACAACTCAGAATCTCCTGCAAAAGAAAATCCAAGTAATCAGACACACGGGACTGAATTCAAGAATCAGCATCTCAACAACTTTTATCAATCACTTGGAATTATTCAACAATTCTCAGCCGCAAAAACGCCTCAACAAAATGGTGTCGTAGAAAGAAAGAACCGGACTTTAGTTGAAGCTGCAAGAACAGTGCTCATATACTCCGGTTTCCCTCACTTTCTATGGGCTGAGCAGTGAGTACGACATGTTTTACACAAAATAGGACAATTATTCACAAACACTTCGAAAAGAAGCCATATGAGATAATTAATCAAAGAATCCCGAATATCTCATTCTTCAAAGTATTTGGTTGCGCGTGTTTTGTGGCCAACGATCGGGAGCATCGAAGCAAGTTCGATCCCAAAGCCTTTGAAGCCATTTTGTCGGATATTCCTCTAATTCCAAATCATATCGCGTCTACCTCAAGTCTTCTCGTACAATTCTTGAAAGCTACAACGTCACCTTTCAAGAAATAACGGAGTTGGCTTCTGAACAAAACAGTTCAGAACCCGAGCTTATAGGCTTGTTGGCACAAAGTCAACAACTTTCGACAACTTCTACCTCAAAGTCAAGAGAAGAAAATTCCCGCCGACTTGGAAGATTTAGATTCACTGTTTGAACATTTTCTCGGAACGAGTCTCAAATGCCTGCTTCGTCCCATTCTATACCAAGCAGTGCTCTTTCTCACTCAATGGAAGAAATTCAAATAGAGACTCCTAATCCTCAAACTCCGACAAATGTTACGGATTCTCCTAATTCTGAATCTTCATCTAGTGCTGCAGCCCCCACAAATGCGGATGAGGAAATTCCTTCATATTCATCCTCCAAATTGAATTTCCCAACTACGAATGATCAGCCCATCAATTCATGATGTCTCGATCTACAAACCAATGATGGATCAACTTCGGTTATTCCTCACGAACGCAAATGGACTCGAGCTCATCCTATTGACCAAATCATCGGTGATCCTTCAAGTGGTGTACGCACTAGGACGTCCACTCAAAGAGGATTATTCACATGCTTCTTAAGCCAAAATGAACCAATTAAGGTAGCCGAAGCTCTTAAAGACCCAGATTGGGTAATAGCAATGCAAGATGAACTCAACCAATTCGAGCATCTACAAGTTTGGACGTTAGTTCCTCGACCGCAAGGCAAAACAATAATTGGTACTAAATGGGTTTTCAAGAATAAGAAGAACGAAAACGGTGAAGTTATCAGGAATAAAGCACGACTCATAGCCAAGGGATACAATCAACAAGAAGGAATTGACTACGACGATACGTATGCTCCGATGGCACGTATCGAAGCAATTCGACTATTTTTAGCATATGTGGCTCATAAAGACTTCAAAGTATATCAAATAGATGTTAAAACTGCCTTTCTCAACGGTGTATTAAAGAAGAAGTCTACGTCGCTCAACCCGATGGCTTCGTGCACGAGAACCTTCCTGATCATGTCTATCGATTGGACAAAGCTCTTATGGACTAAAACAAGCCCCTCGTGCTTGGTATGATGTCCTAAGCAAATTTTTAGTCAAGTCCAACTTCATAAGAGGCACCATCGATACGACTCTCTTCATCAAAAGACAAGGCAAAGACCTGATGATCGTTCAAGTTTACCTTGATGACATCATCTTCGGGTCAACAAATGAACGTCTATGTCAGAAATTCAGTGAACTCATGAAGACAAAATTAGAGATGAGCTTAATGTGAGAACTCCAATTCTTTCTTGGACTACAAGTAAAGCAAACTGAAGAAGGAATCTTCATCAGTCAAACCAAATATATCCGAGATATTCTGAAGAGATTTAATCAAGACAAGACACTGATGAATACTCCAATCTCAACAAACTGTAAATTGGATATTGATCCGTCTGGCAAGGCAATCAACATCACAATCTACTTGACGTCCAGCCGACCCGACATCATGTTTGCCACTTGTCTCTGTGCTCGTTTTCAAGCTGACCAAAAGGAGTCCCACATGCAAGCAGTCAAATGAATTCTGCGCTATCTAAAAGGAACTCCCAACTTAGGGCTATGGTATCGTAAAAATACTGATTTTAGATTAATTAGCTATACTGACGCTGATTATGCAGGTTGTCGAATGGACAGAAAAAGCACGTCTGGCG
The DNA here is from genome assembly GCA_004919715.1 of Linderniella brevidens. Classification (NCBI taxonomy): domain Eukaryota; kingdom Viridiplantae; phylum Streptophyta; class Magnoliopsida; order Lamiales; family Linderniaceae; genus Linderniella; species Linderniella brevidens. The sequence goes on along the minus strand of SWDC01000149.1, from coordinate 3,163,760 downwards.
GAGCACAATTTTGAGGCGAAAAGTAGGTCTGCTGGTCCTCAAAGAAAAAAAATTATGTGTCAACATCGACGGCCAAGGCGGAATACGTCGCGGCTGCCAGCTGTTGCTCCCAAATGCTATGAATGCGGACACAACTACGCGATTACGGGTTTGAATTTAATAACATTCTCATTTACAGTGATTCTCAAAGTGCTATAGCCATTACTTGCAATCCTGTTCATCATCCACGCACGAAACACATATATATTCGTTATCATTTATAAAAGATCATGTAGAAAAAGACACTATAGATGTATTTTGTAACAACAGAGCTTCAACTTGCCGATTTATTCACTAAGGCATTTGATGAAAAAGATTCCAATTCCTTATTGCTAAGTTAGGCATGTTAAATCTCAATCTTACTTGAAAAGTATTTTACATGCTCCATCATGCTTCTATGTGATATTCTATGTGCTTCTTGATATTCTTTGATTATCTTGCGTGACTTTATCATAAATTTTCATAGTATATAAATATAATAATAATAAAAAATGGGGGATGACGATAATTTTGCCTATTTTGAATTACTCACAAAAATATTTCTTCGATATATATGCTTAGTTCTTTGTCTAAAATTTCACGTCACATTCTTTTATTTAAAGAGCTTCGTTTGTTTCACTAGACACAAAGTCACATCATATATGTGAGAATTTGAACCTCAAATAATTTTTTTCTTCTTGAGTGTGTCACACTTCAAATGACTATTCTTTGGTTTGTACATCGTAGCTTCATTCTTACTTGTGTGACTATTTCGTCATGAAAATAATAAGGGCATATTAGGAAATTCTCACTTAGCCCATATTATAAATCCTCTAGAAATCCTCTTTGGGCCTTCTCCGACATTCTTTTTCTTTATCAAACCCAATGAAGCCTTCAACCTTATTCACAAGATTCGGGTTACTCAATCAAGAAAAATAGGGGAGAGCAAAAGAGATGCACATAATGAATTTCTCAATCATTTTAGAAGAGAAACATCAAACTAGCTGTGAACTTCTCCTAGATAATCTCGTATACTCCTAGAAGAGAAGCACCTCGAAGTGAACTTCTCCAACGATAATCTAGATCTTATAAATAGAGAAAACGAGAAGAGAAGCACGGCCTTGGGTTCGAATTTCATAACTGTGGAACCTTCGAAAGGAACACGGTCTCGACCCAAAAAAAAGTTCTAATCTCTCAAAGTTTTGTAAAGAAGACGATACTCATCTTGAGCAAGAAAAGCTAAAGGATCATAAATGAATTACAAAAAAGGCCCCGGGAATTGAAGAATTTTTTTAAGCTCACTAATCCCAAAAATTACCCTACCCTTTTAGTCGAGCCTAAATATAATCCGTTCAAAGTCCCTTTGATTCAAAATGATGATATTTTCACTTAGTAAGTTGATTAAATTTGGTACGATAACAAATTAATTGATATTACTTTGTCGTGTTGATATGAGTGATATATATGCTAAATATTTCCATGATAAAAATAAATTGAGTGGTATCAGCGAAACTTGCGAGAGTTGTCGAAGTGATTCATACTATGATCTTAGAATATTAAGTCTAGTTACATGATTTTATGGCAAATTATTATTTTATATGTCATAAGACATTTTTATGTGATAGTGTTCAAAATGTCCCATCTGACCCCAAAACAAAAATATTTTTTGAAAATATCCTTCGCACATTTTAAATGCATTAATACATGCATTGGCTCATAATTGATAAAATGCGAATTTTTTTTTTTAAAAATGCAAAAATTTTATTGAATCTATGCTGAATTGTTTGAAATGCGTTACTTGTTCTTAAATAGTAAATTTTCATATGCCTAATTGTACTAAGTATGTGCATAAATGCCGAAAAGTTAAATCGTGAAATAGTTGAAGGGGAATTTTATATGAGAATTTGTTATTATCTCCTACATGATTTACTAATAAAACATGACTTCTAACTTTTTTTTTCTAAGCATCACAGAAAATTTAGAGCTCATCCGAGAAATAAAATGTTGAATTTCATCAACATTAGGAAACAATTTCATCTGTTTAAAAAATACAGGGAGCATTATGCAATTTATTTCTGGGTTAATTCATAAAAGATTAAATTCTTGTTTAATCAGACCTGAATTTTAACTAAAGCCCAAAATTTTTTTTTTACGGCCCAACGTATTTTTACCTTACCCGATCGTAAAGTATTAATACCACTTTATCGATCGAAAAACTCACTCACACGCAACTCATTTCCATCGAAAAACGTTTCGACTTCAGAAAAATACTCTTTGAACTCCGGCGATATTCATCCACAAATCATCTTATCTCTGAGATTTTGTTCCTTAAGTCGCCCAGTTCGAAGGTAGAAACAAGTTTCGAATCATTTTCCATTCAAAAACATACGATTCTCAAGCACTTTCACGAAAACAGTTGAAGAAATTTCATATTCATACTTTTTCGACTAAAACTAATTTCAAACCTTCAAATCAACATGTTTAAACTCGACCTTTTGGGTTAAAATCATGATATTTGGATTGACAATTGTTCTCTGAACATTCCGAACCCAGATCAACTCAGGATTTACCCAGAAATCGAAGATTATGTTTCACGCGTTTACTGTTTGATTTGAAAATTATTCGATCGAAAAAGTTTGTGTCACAAAAACAGTGTCGTCGAAGAACTTTAGTTTTTCTTCAATTTTATTTGTTCGCAAAACTCAGCGTCGAAAACCTTTTGTTTTCGATATTCTTTTATTTGATCGAAAAACTATGCGACGAAAAATTAATTTTTCGAGTATATTTTATTCGATCGCAAAAGTTAGCGGCGAAAACTTGAGTTATTCGACACATTTTTATTTGATTGCAAAATTTAACGATCGAATAAATTGTTACTCGAAGAAAAACACGCTGAAAAAGACTTAGAAAATTTTTCAAGACATAGAAAATTTTCGATCGCAAAATTTAACGATCGAATAAATTGTTACTCGAATAAAAACACGCTTCTAAGACTTAGTCAATTTTACAAATCTTTCAAAATTTTTCACTAAGTCTTTCGAACTTAAACATTAAGACATACAATTTTCTCTAAATTCATTCTTAATCCTGTTTATTCGCATATGAAAATTTATCAACTAATAAACTTCATGTTATTCTTTACAGATATGGCAACTCCAAATTATCCTCACATATATCATTCATCAAGCTTAATGCCAGTTCATGACAACAATTATCAACTGGATCTAACAACATTCTGGTGCCCGGATGAAGTCATCATCTCCATCCCTAAAGGACACCCACTGTGGCCAGCATTAACGATGACGGCTTCCGTACCGATGGTCTACCTATAACAATTATGGGGACGTATGGAGAGCCATGCAGTCGGAAACGACGTGGAATATACAACACAAATAAACAGAAAACACGTCGTTCTGAACCGCAATCTAATGGCTATGGTGCTTGATCTTCCGCACTACGAAACATATGATCAACTTCCAACATACGCGGAGATCGTAGCGGATATGCTCCGGATGGGATACAAGCCCCCACTGCCCAAATTGGCGAGTTTCCAAAACAACGACATTCCCCATCCGTGGAAGACATTGTTCGGCATAATCAACAAATGCCTCTCCCCAAAACACTCCGGATTCGACAAGGCGAATGGGAACATCCTTCGCATGATGTAATTTTTTCCAAAACACTCCGGATTTTTTCCAAGAAGTATGACGTGGCCCGCCTAATTTGGAATGATCTAGCGGACCAGATACGTCAACGGGAGACCAAGTCGAAGGCCAAGTTTCTCCCCTACGTACGGTGTTCCCAGTGCTGATCGCACACTACATTGAACTCCATCCAGAGATTCCGAGACTACCACCATTTGGGGAATACACTCCGCCACGCCTTCGATTTTTCACAACCGGAAGGCCGCCGATCTAGCTCTCCAACCAATGCTGATCCCATTTGAGCTGCTCCGATTAGCTGATCCAACAGAAGAGGCATACCAAGATTACCGTCAAAACAACTCCATCATGGAGGAGATGGTACGAGCCTTGGATCCAGAACCGGCACCTTCTCAAAGGGAATCACTGGTGGAAACAATAGAGCCCGAAGCCACGGCTCAGGAGATTGAAACACCGGCAGCCCAGCCCAAAGGTGTTCGTCAAGATATTTCTCTTGAGGCCAATGACTTAGACGAAGGAGACAGACTCCAAAGAAGGGGCTCTCGCCGACCACATCTCTCGACCCCGTCTGTCTTGCCTTCAAACATACCGGCTTCTGTGCAAACACCTGCACCACCAACTCATCAGCCAACCGAACAGATTCCAATTGAATATGTCTCAACACCCATAGAGGTGATACCCATTGTATCATCTCAAGGATTGGGTGGAAGCCCTATTGGGCCCCCGATATCTTCGGAGCCAATAATAGGCCAACCCATCGAAGTGGTGACTTCAGGGTTGACAACGGATGTCCCAGGACGTTCCGGACATTCAAGACCTACTCAAGGCGGCACATCGGAAATCTATTCCGATGTTGTGACAGTGGAGCGCCTTCCTGGCCCCACTCCACATTGTTCGTGACGGAGCAACGACTTCAACACGCACTTTCCACAGCTCTATCTTCTCTAGAAGATTGCCTGATGGATCGAATGCTGCAAGCCTTAGAGACTTCCTGATGAGATACCGGGAAAACCCCAGTCTCCGAAGCTGCTCCGACCAACACCCAAACCACCCCGTCTCCTCACCGCCTCTCACCACCACCTTTCACACCCCAATACAACCCATCCTCATCACCTCAACACCATCATCTTCACTAATAAACCCTATACCATTCCGATCACCCAGCTTCACGATATACTCATCTCCCGCCTCCTAGCCTTAGAAACCAGACTCCCGCTGAGGAGAGTCTATACAAAAGGCTGGTAGATGAACCAGAGTCGCCAGCACAAACAAGGTACCGAGAAGTAAGCTCCCGCACCAAACGAAGACATGACGATCCGGATCGTCATGAGGGTGAGAAACGACAACGAATCACACGAAGCGGTCGTGGAGTGAGTCAAGGACAAACAAATACTGATGCAGCTAGAGGATCGTCCTCAAACCTATCAACCACACAACCCACAACCCGCCAAAAAACAACCACACCACCCACCATATCCCAAACACTAACTCTCTCTCCTATAAATCCAAATTCAATCCCGACCTCCAACCCCTCCCAAGTCCAATCAGAAGCAGTTGCCTACGATCCACATCTGATCGTAGATGACTATATCTTAAACGAGAAGTGGATGACGCAATGGGAACCAGAAGAAGCTGCTCAAGCTCGACTCTCCAACGTCAGATACTTTTTACAACAAGCTTCGGTGGACTTGGTGCTGCTTGAAGAAGAAGAACTTCAAGAAGGCGAGAACTACAGTTCTGCTCTCCCAGAGCTACCAGAGATGATTAGGCACAGAGTCGACTTTCCTCCCCGCATATCAAAAGGGACGGTTGGAGTCGAGACACCATCGGAGAATGTCAGAATAGAAGTTACGTTTATTGAAGACATTAGAAAGCAGATATGGAGGGCTCCAAAAAAAATAAAGAAGCTCAACGAACTCAATCTACGGGGCATCTCACACTGGGAAGACAAGAAGAAAATGGAGCATATCTTCATGCTCAACTATCTTGGATCCGATCGGAGTGGCATCTCAACTGATCAACTGAAGAAGAATTTCAGGGACAAGCCACCGATTCCCCAACTTATCGGAGTCTCGCACACGATCGGAAGATAACCAACCCCTATCTACATTATTGCGAGCGGACAGCAACCGCACTCGAGAGGAGATAGATGAAAGCTATATCCCCTTCCTTCCACCGGATGAGGTCTACCATCTGTATCAGATGTACAAGAGAAAATACCAAACGCAATCCGGACATATGAAGACTGAAGGACTCAAGGGACTAAAGAGATTAATGGTGCGGCAGATCAAGTATCACACCGCACACGACCTTCAAATCGCTTTAGAGAACAATATGAAGAAGGTCAACATGGAGTCTCCGCTTATGAAAGGCTTCCCACTCAACAATTTTCTCGAGAATTACATCTTCAAGAAACCTGGTCTCGCCATAACCTATCGGAATCCAGTCATTGGAAAGACGAGGGCTATGATGAAGTCAGAGATCCACAAATTTTGTGACGGGACACTAAAATTAGTGAGGAAGAACATCCAGAAAATATTGGGAGAGATCACCGAAGAGACAATCTTCGAAGATTTTTGGGAAGAAGAGGCCCCACTCTTAAATGAGCTTCTGGATGCTATAAATTAGAGATTGGAGCTGAGGAATGATGTTCGAAGATACGAGACAGCATTGGGATTGCAAAAATCATTAAGCCCGACAAGGATAAAAGGAGGTGAAACGAAGACAAGCACAAATGGGGAGATTGAAGAGAATTTAAAATTGTGCTTTGTATCCTTATAATTAGGGGTGTAATTAGTAGTTTTCATAGTGTAGGACCAAATAGTAAATATACCATGTAAATAGGTATAAATACAATGTACACTATCAAAATCAACATACAAGTTCATTTTGAGAAAAACACAAGCATTGAATTCATATTTTAAACGAGAGAGAATACGATCGAGAAACTCGGAAGTCTAACACACCTCTCTCAAGATCTGCAACGCGGATATTTGACCGAACGTAATTCGTAAGATTTCTTATTCGGCTACCGAAAATTCATGCTTAGATTGCTTGTTGATTGATGAATTAGGACCTATCAATATATGCCTAGTTCTTTGCTTAAAAATTCATGTGACATTCTTTTATTTAAAGAGCTTAGTTTGTTTCACTAGACACAAAGCCACATTATATATGTGAGAATTTGAGCCCAATATTTTTTAGGAATTATTCTTGAGTGTGTCAAACTTCAAATGCTTGTCTCTTGATTTGTACTTCGTAGCCTCATTCTTGCTTTGTGTTAGTTCATCATGAAAATGATAAGGGCAATTAGGAAATTCCTCACTTGGCCCAAATTATTAATCCTTTCTTTTTTCCACTATTAATCCCCTTTGAGCCTTCTCCAATATCTTTTTCTTTTGAAACCCGATCAAGCCTTCAACCTTATTCCTAAGTTTCAGGGTTGCTCATACGAGAAAAAGAGGGGGAGAAAAGGAGATGCAAATGATTAACTTCTCCCGATCATTTTAAAAGAGAAACATGGATCTCGCTGTTAAATTTTCCTAGATAATCTCGTATACTCCTAGAAGAGAAGCACCTCGAAGTGAACTTCTCCAATGATAATCTAGATCTTATATCGAGGAAACGAGAAGAGGAGCACGGCCCTGGCTTCGAATTCAATAACTGTGAACTTTCAAAAGGAACACGGTCTCGGCCCGAGAACAAAAGAAGATTTCATCTCTCAAAGCCTCGTAAAGAAGAAGAGACTCATCTTGAGCAAGTGCAGAAGACAAGAAAAGAAAAAGGAGCATAAATGAATTTCAAAAGGGCCCCTGGAATTGAAGAATTTTTAAGCCACTAATCCTAAAATTATCCAACCCATTTAGTCAAAGCCTAAAAATAATAATCCCCTCGAAGTCCATTTGATTAAATTGGATGGACTCTCACTTACTAAGTTGATTAAATGCGCTACGACAACAGATTGATTGATAAAAATTTGTCCTGTGATATGAGTGATATATCTACCAAATATTCCCATAATAAAAATAAATTGAGTGCTATGAGCGAACCATGCGAGAGTTGTCGAAATGATTCATACTATGATCTTAAAATATTAGTTTAGTTACATGATTTGACGGCAAATTATTACTCTATGTTTCATGAGAAATATTTGGGTGATAATATTCAAAATGGAAAATCTGACCCCTAAAACAAAAATATTATCGCACATCTTAAATGCATTGAAACATGCATTGGTACGGAATTGACAAAATGCGAAATTTTATGAAAAAGCAAAATCTTGATATACATGATTAGGGGATCATGAATCTACGCTGAATTAATTAAATGTGTTACTTGTGCTTATATCGTATATTTTAATATGCATAATTCTGTTGAATATATGCTAAATTGCCAAAACATTATATGTGCATTTGTTGAGGGGAGGCTTACATAAACATTTGCTATTATCTCCTAAATGATTTACTTGCAATCACGACTTCCCATGTTTTCATTCTAAGTTTTACAGAGAAGTTTGAGCTCAATCGAGGAGTCCAGTGATGAATTTCATCACACATTGGGAGTTAATTACATTTATTTCAGAACTACAGTGAGCTCTATGATTTCTTTTTGGGTGCAAAAGTAAAAACATCAAAATTTTCGTTAAAAAAACATAGATTTTAACGAAAGCCCAAAATAATTTTTCACGGTCCAAAACCCTTTAACTTTAACTGATCGAAAAGTATTTATACATTTTTTCGATCGAAAAACTCTTTCTCACGCAAACTAAAACAATCGAAAAACTCTCCGCATTCTCAAAAGCTTCGAACGGCGATTTCGAAAAAATCTTAACTTGCTCAGATATTCTGTCAAAAACTCGCCTAATTTGAAGGTAGAATCCAACTTTGGTTCATCTTTTTGTTCCGAAAATCACGAATCGCGACAGTTTTCAAAATCATTTGAAGATATTTCTCAACTTTGCGATTTTTCAACTGAAACTTCTTAAGAAATCCAATTTTCTGTGTTTAGATTTGACCATTTTGATTAAATGCATGATATTTGGCTTCGCAACTGATTTCTAGTCATTGCGAGTCCAGATTAACTCATGTTTTACCCATAATCGTCATTCGCGTTTTTAAGAATTTATTGTTTGATTTCAAATTTTTAGGTCGAAAATCGTCTTATCGCAAACAATACCATCGAAGAACTTTAGTTTTCGTTGAGTTTTATTCTATCGCAAAACTCAGTGGCGAAAACCTTATGTTTTCGATATGTTTTTATTCGATCGTAAAACTTAGCGGCGAAAACTTAAGTTTTTCAATAAAATTTTATTCGATCGCAAAACTTAGCGGCGAAAACATAAGTTTCTCGATAAAATTTTATTCGATCGCAATACTTAGCGGTGAAAACTTAAGTTTTTTTATCGCAAAACTTAGCGGCGAAAACTTAAATTTTTGATAAAATTTTATTTGATCGGTAAACTACGCGGCGAAAAACTTAAGTTTATCGACAACATTCTATTCGATCGCAAAACTATTCAGAGAAAAACTTTAGTTTTCGATACATTTTCATTCGATCGCAAAACTTAGCGGCAAAAACCTTAAGTTTTCTTTAAGGTTTTATTCGATTGCAAAACTTAGCGTTCGAATAAATTTTTGCTCGAATAAAAACACGCCGCACATAGTATACACGTTAAACACCTAGAAATATTTTCAAAATTTTTCTAAGTCATTCGTTATACACATAAACATTGTTTGTGACTCGACAAGAGTTTAAATTTTTCAACATTCACAATTGCTTAATAAAATTTGCATTTGACTATTCCAATCTAATGACTCTTATTCACTTTTTTTCAGAAATGCCTCATCAAGAATACTCATACATCTATCCTTCTGAAGGTTGGCTAACCGTCCACGACAACAACTATAAATTGGATCTAGCCACCTTCCGGTGTCCCGATGAAGTCATTATTTCTATACTCAAAGGACACCCTTATGGGCCAGCCCTCACCTTGATTGCAACGGTCCAGATGGTATATCTCCAGCAGTTCTGGGGATGCATTAAGAGCCACATGGTAGGTGATGACGTGACCTACAAAACCAAGATAAACCAGAAGCACGTCATCATCGACAAAAATCTTCTGGCCATGGTCCTCGATCTACCGCATCATGAAGTCTACAACCCTCTACCGACAGATGCAGAGATAGTAGAAGACATGCTTCGGATGGGATACAAGCCACCGTTGACCAAACTAGCCAACTTTCATAACAGCGGGATCGCTCACCCATGGAGGACATTATTTGGAATTATAAACAAATGTCTCTCCCTGAAGCAGTCAGGATTTGATAAGGCGAACGGGAATATTCTCGTAATCTTCCATGGAGTCGTCTTCTCAAAGAACTATGACGTGGCCCAGCTATTCTAGAATGATCTAGCGGATCAAATGCGTCAACGGGAAACAAAATTGAAGGCAAGTTCATGTCTTACATGCGATGGTTCCCGGTGCTGATCTCCCACCTGATGGAAGTACATCCGGATATCCCTCGTCTACCACCTGTCAGAGGATACACACCGCCGAGGCTGTGGTTTTTCCACAATCCGAAGGCATCAGATTTGGCACTCCAACCGATGTGATTCTGTTGGAGTTTATACGCCTAGCATACCCCACTGACGTGGCCTACCATGATTATTACCGAAATCACCTCAGGAGACACTACAAGTCCTTTAATAGGCAGTCGAAGCGCCTCTCTGGCCCAACTCCGGAGGTACCAATCTTCGTGACGGAGCAGCGCCTACAAGATGTTCTTTCCACAGCCATCAATTCTCTCGAAGATAGGCTAATGGAAATAGTTCTACACGCCATAGAGACTTCCTGACGGGATACCGAGAAAGCACTAGTCTCCGAGGCAGCTCCCTCCAAAACTCACTCCAAACCCATCTCCTCACCACCACCATATACACTCCCACCAAACCCACTTTAACCACCCCAACCCAATCTCCTTCCCTCATCAACCCATACACCATCCCGATAACCCAGCTTCATGATATTCTTATATCTCGCTATTAACCCTCGAGACAAGGACCCCTACCGAGGAGAGTCTCTACCGCTGGCTAGTAGATGACCCCGAGCCACCTGCTCAAACGCGTTGCCGAAAAGAAAGCTCCCGCACAAAGCGACGACATGATAATCCCAACGATCCGGATCACCATGAGGAGAGGAAAGGCAAAAGACCACCAGAAACGGCTTTGGTCAGAGTCGAGAGAAAATATCCTCAACCCGTGAAGCTGGAGGATCATCTAACCCACCAACCACACAACCCACTAATATCCGCCAACAAACAACCACCACATCCCACACATATACAATACCTTCATGTCCCAAAACTCCAAATTTAATCCCGACTTCCGTCCTCCAAAAACAACCTGAAGTAGTCATCTACGATCCAGATGAAATCGTAGATGACTATATCCTGAACGAGAAGTGGCTGACACATTGAGAACCAGAGGAAGCTGCTCAAGCTCGACTCTCCAACGTCAGATACTTTATACAACAAGCTTCAGTTTATTTGGTACTGCTTGAAGATGAAGAACTTCAAGAACGCGAAACTACAACACCGAACTCCCGGAACTGCCAAAGATGATTATGAACCGAGTGGAACCCCTCCTTGCTTATCAAATGGGACTGTCTGACTCCATGGGAGAACGTTCGGATTGAAGTGTCTTTCCTTGAAGATATAAAGAAGCAGATATGGAGAGCTCCAAATCGTATCAAGAAGCTAAACGAGCGAATCTACGGGGCATCTCTCATTGGGAAGAACGAAAGAAGATGGAGAACATCTTCATGCTGACCTACCTCGGTCCGGATCAAAGTGGCATCCCAATGGATCAACTTAGAAGAAATTTCAAGGACAAGCTACCGATCCTCCAACTCGTGGGTGTATCACACACACGATTGAAAGTTATTCAACCCCGATCTACCTTATAGAGCGAGCGGATGACAATCACACTCGAGAGGAGATAGACGAATGCTATCTACCGTTCCTTCCACCAGGTGGTGTCTATCATCTGTTCGAGATGTACAAGAAGAAATATCAGACACCTACTGGATACATCAAGAAGGAAGGGCTCGAGGGATTGAAGAGATTTATGGTGCGGCAGATCAAATTTCACACCACACACGATCTTCAGATCGCTGTGGAGAATAACATGAAGAAGGTCAACATGGAATCGCTGCTCATGAAAGGCTTCCCGCTCAACGACTTCCCAGAGAACTATATTTTAAAGAAGCCAGGCCTCGCCATCACATATCGGAATCCAATCATTGGAAAGACGAGACCGATTAATAAGTCCGAAGTTCATAAGTTTTGTGACGGGACTTTGAAGCCCGTAAGGAAGAACATCGAAAGGAGGCTGGCAGAGATTGATGAAGAAAAGATCTTTGAGGACCTTGGAGAGAAGAGGCCCCGCTCCTAAATGAGCTTCTCAATGCTATCAACGAAAGGTTGGAGCTAAGGAATGTTTTCGACGCTACGAGACAGCATTGGAATTGAGAAAGTCCTTCTACGTCCGACAAGGATAAACGGAGCTGAAGAGCAAACAACCAGAAATGGAGAGATTGAAGAAGACGTAGAAATTGTGCTTTGTTTATTAGTTATCCTTGTAATTAGGGGCGTAGCTTGTATTTTTAATAGTGAAGGACTAATTAGTAAATATACCATGTATAGAGGTACATATACAATGTATACTACAGAAATAATTATACAAGAATTTTAGAAAATTAACAAGGCTAAGAATTCACATTATAGATAGAGAAACACAAACGAAAACTTCCTCACTCTAAACATTTCTCTCTCGTGATCTTCAACCAATATATTCGACCGAAGGTAACATTCAATAATCTATAAAAGAAGAAGAAGAAGAAGAATAAGAAGAAGAATAAGAAGAAGAAGAAGAAGAAGAAGAAGGAGAAGGAGAAGGAGAAGGAGAAGGAGAAGAAGAAGAAGATATGGGTTTCCTTGATCCGACCCTCAATACGTGGTTTTTTCTATCAGACGCGGGTTCTCCTGAAAGAGAAGCAGAAAAAACCGAAAATTAAGGGGAAAAGAGAGAAATGGAGAAGAAATTGAGGATTTTCACGGTCCAACCATGCATAAGTTTTCTCCCTTCGGGCTGTACAACATGGGTTATTTCAATTTTTCGTGGGTTGTGGGAAAATAAAACCGAAATCGTCCCAGTTCACTCATTGGTTTTGCTCGATGTAGGTTGTGCTTGTGGGTGTGCCTTGGTTCGAGGTGTTTGGATGCTTCCGAAGCTGGGCATTTCTCTGATGTCGAAACCAAGCGTTTTGAGATCTCTCACGTACGATACACCAGCACAAGTTTCGTTGCACTATTGAGTTCAAAGCAATGCAAATCACACTTGTTGGATACGGCGTACATTTATACATGTCGTTATAGTACCATATTGTAGTATTTAGTGTACCTTTTCAGGTAAAATTACGGTACCATTAAGACCGGTTGCCGAATTTTGTATGGGGTAAAAAATTATATGTTATACGTGTAGGTAATGGGGGCACGCCGTTTGGTTGCGTGCTTATAAGTTTACATGTGTTGTCCATATGCTGCATATATTTCGATGTTTTTTTTAAAAAAAATTGTTAAGAAAGTGGTCTCATTTTTCTTGTCACATTAACAGTATAAGTTTGGTTGCTCGCATTTTTTTTAAAATGTTGCTTTTTGTTTTTGTGTAATTTAGTGAATGTATTAAGATACCAGACTGTATTGTGGCTAAAATGTTATTTAATATGCATGTATTTTTTGTATTATAAGTTATGGCATATTTCTTTGGTATGTATGTTGATTTGTAAATTGATATCTTGCTACGAGTATGTTTTTGGCGTGCTTTAATGTTAAATTTATTCTGGTAATAGTCACTGTCATGGCAAAAAAAATGTATGCGTGGAATTGTTGGTATAGTAAAAATAATTAAAAATGGCACGATAACCGTGTGTACATGATACGACAAACATATGCTACATGGTACGATAAAGGAATTAAAATGGTAATCTATATTAAAAGATATACAAATGAGTTTTGAAAAATAATACAAACAAAAAGCTGCACAAAAGTATGATTGTAACGGCATTACAAATTCTGACACAAGAAACAATACTCTAACGTGCACAAAAAGCCATACAATTCTGATACGTTCAAATCAGAAACGTACGTCTGAGGTATAGTATCATTACATATCTTTGTACATCGACATAGTGTTGGGAGGTATGGTAAACATTCACTGGAAGGTACAGTCAACGGCTCAGAGAGGTACACTATACATTCATACTTAGTATAACAAATTAGGGAAAGCATTTTTCATGACAATTCGAATTTTATCTTTTTTGAAAACCATATTTCCTTCCATATATCAATTATATGTTTCACTTTTTATCATATTTGATGAAATAACCCTTACACTCATGATCTAATATTACGAAACATCAAGTTTCACTAAAAGAGGATGAACATTGTTAGAACAACTTACTACAACATAGTATTGATGTTTGTTAGATTTAAAATTTTCAACTTATTATAAATATTTTTACTAATATTCTATTTATTTAATGTTTCAAGGCTTCACATTTAATAGTGGACGTTGTGGGCTCGTAATTTTACATATTTATTAATATCTTTACTTGTTTTGTTCGACAAAATATGTACATGTGGTACCATGTAAGTCCATAACGATGTACACTTACAATCTGCTCATTGGTACAAGATAAATGCTACGTTTGGTACAACTTACTACAATAAGTATTTTTCGTCGTGTTTGACGGTATATCCGATGCAAACAAACTTTAGTTACAAGTTTCATTTCGTATAACACTGAATAGATTAATTCTAAAAATCATGGATTTGTAGTTTAAACTCAACTTTATGTCCTTGTAATGATCATTTTCTTATTATAAAACTAAGACTTTGGAATACAAAACCATGTATGTAATGGTTAAACCATCAAATTTGATACCAAGTGAGACAATATAATGTATATACATATAATAAAATAGATTTGCTGAAAAACTCATTCGAACGGCTACAAAAAACTCTTACATTCATAAATTGTATCAATATAGCACGTTTAGTGTACCTCAAAGAGGCATTTGACTGTACCTTATAATGTATATTGTACCACAATAATGTAGTTTGATGTACCAAGATAAGTACTGAATCTTTACCATTTATATTGCAGCTTTCTATGCGTGTCAGAACTTTCTGGGCATGTCAAAACTTTCTGGGCGTCAGAACTTTCTATGCGCAGTAGAATTTATTTCGTATACAGTTAACAATGTCAGATATTGATAATGTGGATTTTTTTCTGTATTTTTCATCATTGTACATCTATTAATTAGCATACTATTTCAATTTGTTTAGCGTACCATTTAGGTGGTATTTAGCGTACCTAATACACACAGTTACTGTACATTGTTTAACATCGTTAACGTACCCAACATTAATGGCATAACAAATAATATTTTACCAGTAGCACTGTTTATTTCCAGAATACATCCAACATTACAACAAGACCAATGCTCGTAATCAAAATATCCACAAACGAATCAACATATATGCAATATATGACAAAAATAATGAGTGTAACCCATATGAAACATATGGAAAAAAGAATATAACTCACAACCAAACTCATTCGCTTCTCTACACTTACGACTTGTGCTCATAGTTTTAACAGATTTTGCACTTTTTTTATCTTTTGTTAACTTTAGAAGAAATCGTTGCATCATTTGGCAATCGAGAAGAACACGTGCGTCTGGGTCATAAATGATATCCTCTGTCAACGGTTTATATGCATCTATTAAATATGCACTTTTGAAGCGAAAGTAAGGGTTGTAAAAATCGTAAATGAAGGTTTCTTATCTGCAATACACATCACACCATGCTTACATGGTACTCCATACACATCTTATACATCAAACACATTCTTTAACTATTAATGTAAACACGAGATCATAAAATGACGTAAAACGTACTGTAATTACAATCAAATATCTGATACAAAAAAGAGGCTCATCGTAGCATAATTCTATCGATATCATATCAGTTTATATTATCACGCCATACCATTGTATTGCATAGACGGACTAAAAATATGCATATAATGTACCAAAAATATACATATACCGTACCAAAAATGCAACAAATTACAATCTTGTTGGATACCAAAAAAACGAAAGAACAAACGAACTCACAAAAATCCTAACTGACCAATACCTTAAAAGAAACCCCAATTAAACCTAAAAGTTCCGGATTTAAACAAAAAGAACCACGAATTGAACATATAAAGGCATTAATCCAAACACACTAATCAAAATCGAGACTTAAAACCCTCTATTCGAGCAATTAACACGTAAATACTACAAAATTGCAGTACAGAAATAAAATTGGCAAAAAAAGAATACAAATTATTAAACTTACTAGGACGTGAGAAATTCCAAGACCCATCAGCGGTGACTCATCCATTAGTGTTTCTTCGTGGGAACAATTTGGTGTGGGTGTTTCGGTTTGGGGTTCAATTGAGATTAAGTGTTTGATTTGAGATGTTTGGTTTTATAAATCGATCGATATTAGTCTTTTTATTTTGTGTTAGGTCCTATTTAATAAACTAACAATCAATCTAAGCATGAATTCTAGATATTCGAATAAGAAATCTCGAGAATTACCTTCGGTCGAATATCGAGTTTGAAGATCAGGAGAGAGGAACGATTACAGAGTGGAAGTTTTCGATTGTATTTCTCTCTAGAATGTGAATTCAATATTTTGCAATTTTTCTGAAATTCTTGTGTATTGATTTTTGTTGTGTACATGGTATATATACCTCTATACATGGTATATTTACAATCTAGTCCTACACTAACAAAAATACTAGCTACGCCCCTAATTACAAGGATAACTAACTAACAAAGCACAACTTCTATGTTTCTTCAACCTCCCTCTTTGGGCTTATTTTCTCTTCAGCTCCGTTTATCCTTGTTGGGCGTAGAACGATCTTCTCAATCCCAATGCTGTCTCGAAATATCGGACAACATTCCTCAGCTCCAGTCTTTCGTTTATAGCATTCAGAAGCTCATTTTGGAGCGGGGCCTTCTTCTTCACCAAGGTCCTCGAAGATCGTTTCTTCAGTGATCTCCGCCAACCTCTTCTCGATGTTCTTCCTCACGAGCTTCAACATCCCATCACAGAATTTGTGAACTTCAGACTTCATCATCACTCTCGTCTTTCCAATAATTGGATTCTGATATGTGATGGTGAGTCCTGGTTTCTTGAAGATGTAATTCTATGGGAAGTCGTTGAGCGGGAAGCCTTTCATGAGCGGAGACTCCATGTTGACCTTCTTCATATTGTTTTCTACGACAATTTGAAGGTCGTGTACGGTGTGGAACTTGATCTGCCGCACCATGAATCATTAACCCCTAGAGTCCTTCCTTCTTGATATAACCAGTGGGCGTCTGATATTTTCTTTTGTATATCTGAAACAGATGACACACTTCGTCTGGTGGAAGGAACGGCAGATAGCTTTCGTCTATCTCCTCTTGAGTATGGTCGTTGTCCGCTCGTTCGATGTGGTATATCAGGTTGGATAGCTTCCAATCGTATGCGATATGCCCACGTTGGAGGATCGGTGGCTTGTCCCTGAAATTTCTTCTAAGCTGATCCGTTGGGATGCCACTTCGATCCGGACCAAGGTAGTTCATCATGAAGATGTGCCCCATCTTCTTTCTTTCGTCCCAGTGGGAGATGCCCCATAAATTCAGCTTATTTAGCTTCTTGAAGCGATTTGGAACCCTAGAAATCTGCTTCCTTATATCTTCAATAAATGGAACTTCAATCCGTACGTTCTCCCAAGGCATCTCGATTCTGACAGTCCCCTTTGATAAGCGAGGAGGAGAGTCGACTCGATGCCTGATCATCTCTGGTAGTTCAGGGAGTGCGGAGTTGTAGTTCTCGCGTTCTTGAAGTTCTTCGTCTTCAAGCAGCACCAAATCTACCGAAGTATCTGACGTTGTAAAGCCTGGCTTGAGCAGCTTCCTCTGGTTTCCATTGCGTCAGCCACTTCTCGTTTAAGATGTAATCATTTACGATCGCATGTGGATCGTATATGACTGGTTCTGGTTGATTTTGGAGGAGGTTGGAGTTCGCGATTGGATTTTGACTTGTGGGAGGTAGTGTTTGTGTGTGAGATGTGGTGAATGTAGTGGTTGTTTGTTGGCGGGTAGTGGGTTGTGTGGTTGGTGGGTTGGTTGATAAACATCCAGCTTCACGAGTCGATGGTTGCTTTTCTCGACTCTGACACGGCCGCTTCTTGTGGTCCTTTGCCGTTTCTCCCCCTCATGACGATCCGGATCACCAGATCGTCATGTCTTCGCTTTGTGCGAGAGCTTTCTTCACGGAAACGTGTTTGGGCGGGCGGCTCGGGTTCATCTACTAGCCATCTGTAGAGACTCTCCTTAACTGGGGTCCTTGTCTCAAGGGCTAGTAGGCGAGAGATGAGGATGTCGTGAAGCTGTGTTATTGGTATGGTGTATGGGTTGATGAGGGGATGTAATTGGGATGTAGTGGTTAAGATGGGTTGCATGGGGGTGTGTATGGTGGTGGTTAGTGGTGGTGAGGCTAAGGGTGTGGTGTGGGCTTCGAACGGAGCTGCTTTCGAGACTGGTGCTTTCCCGGTATCCCTTCGGGAAGTCTCAATGGCTTGTAGCATCCTTTCCATCAGTCTGTCTTCAAGAGAATTAATGGTTGTGGAGAGGGCTTCTTGCAGACGTTGCTCCGTCACGATCATGGGTGGTGTCAGAGTGGGGCCAGGGAGGCGCTCCACTGTCACAACATCAGAGAAGATCTCCGACGTGCCGCCTGGGAGAGGACTTGTGATGTCGGAACGTCCAAGGACATCCGTTAACAATCCAGAAGTCACCACTTCGGTGGTTGGCCCATTGTTTGCTCCGAAGATGTTGGGGGTCCAACGGGGCTTCCATCCAATCCTTGAGATGATACTGAATGTATCATCTCTATGGATGTTGAAACAGGTTCAATGTGAACCTATGTGGTTGTCTGTACCGATGATGGTGGGGAAGATGACATCGAAGCCATTTGTGTAGAAAAAGATGCAGAAGGGGGAGAAACTGTTGTCTGCATGAGCCCCTTCGTTGTAGTCTGCATTCCCCATCAGACACGGTGGCCTCAGGAGATTCGACTTTTTGAGGGACACCTTCGGGCTCAATAGCTGGTGTTTCTGTCTCCTGAGCCACGGCTTCGGGCTCGTTTGTCTCCACCAAGGATTCTCGTGGGGAAGGCACCGGAGCCTGATCTACGGACCGTATTGTTGCCTCCGTGATGGAGTTGTTTTGGCAATAGTCTTAGTAGGCCTCGTCGGTGGGATCATCCAGGCTTAGCAACTCCAGTGGGATCAGCATCAGTTGGAGTGCTAGATCAGATGTCTTTGGGTTATGGAAGAACCGCGGCCTCGGCGGAATATAACCTCCAACGGGTGGCAGACGTGGGATCTCCGAATGTACCTCCATCAGGTGGAAGATCAGCACCGGGAACCACCGGACATAATGGAGGAACTTCGCCTCGGACTTTGTCTCCCTTTGACGTATTTGGTCCGCTAAGTCGTTCCATATTAGCTTGGCCACGTCGTATTTTTTCGAGAAGATAACGCTGTGGAAGAGTCGGAGGATGTTCCCGTTCGCCTTGTCGAAACAGGAGTGCTTCGGGGAGAGGCATTTATCGATGATGCCGAACAAAGTTCTCCATGGATGTGGGATCCCGTTGTTCTGGAAGTTGGCCAATTTTGTCAGCGGTAGCTTATATCCCATCCGAAGCATATCCTCCACGATCACCGCATAGACTTCGTGATGTGGTAGATCGAGCACCATGGCCAGAAGGTTCTTGTCAATGATGACGTATTTTTTATTGATCTTCGTTGTGTATTGCACGTCATCGCCGACGATGTAGCTCTTCATACATCCCCATAATTGCTGGAGATAGACCATTTGTATAGAGGCTGTCATTGTTAGAGCGGGCATAGAGGATATTGCGGATGGAGATTATTACTTCATCCGGACACCGGAAGGTGGCAAGGTCCAATTGATAGTTGTTGTCGTGGACCGTCAGCCATCCGTCAGAAGAGTATATGTGGGAGTACTCTTGATGTGCCATTTCTGAGAAGAAGAAATAAAATTCATTAGATAGAAATATTCATAGGCAAATTTTACTAGGTAAATGTGGATGGCGAAAATAACATAGAAAAATTTTCAAAATTTTTCTAAGTGTCAAGAGTTTAATATCGAAAGACTTAGGCAAAAAAAAATTTGAAAATTTTTTCTAAGTCTTTTCAGCGTGTTTTTATTCGAGCGTGAATTTATTCGAACGTTAAGTTTTGCGATCGAATAAAAACTTATCAAAATTTCAAGATTTTCGCCACTCATTTTTACGATTGAATAAAAAGTTGTCGAAAACAAAAGTTTTTCGCTGAGTAATTTTGCGACTGAATAAAATGTTGTCGAAAAACTTAACGTTTTCGCCGCGTAGTTTTGCGATCGAATAAAAATGTATCGAAAAACTTAAGGTATTCGCCGCTTATTTTTGCAATCGAATAAAATTTAATCGAAAACTAAAGTTTTCGCCGCAAAGTTTTACGATCAAATAAAAATCATATCGAAAACATAAGGTTTTCGCCGCTGAGTTTAGTGATCGAGTAAAACTTAACGAAAACTAAAGTTCTTCGATGACACTGTTTGCGAGCAGTACATTTTCGATCGAAAAAGTTTGAATCAAACAGTAAACGCATAAAAACGCAAATGACGATTTTGTGGTAAATCATGAGTTAATATGGACTGGGAATGATCCGAAATCTATTGCGAATCCAAATCTTATGCTTTTAATCAGAATGGTCGAGTTTAAACATGTTAATTTTGAGTTTTTAAGATGTTTCAGTCGAAAAAATCGCGAAGTTAAAAGAAAATTTCGTCGAGATTTTGAAAAACAGTGGTGATTTGTGCGTTTCTGAACGGAAAGATGATCGGAAACTGATTTCTACCTTCAAATTCGGCGAGTTTTGGAGAAAATCGATGAAGATTGAAGAGTTTTAGGAATCCCCGGAAAGTTTTGAGAATCCGAAAAGTTTTTCGACTGTATTTGGTTGCGTGAGAATGAGTTTTTCGATCGAATAAGTTATATTCATACTTTTCGATCAGGTAAGGTTTAAAGGGCTTTGGGCCGAAAAAAAAAATTTAATCTTTTACGTGGGAACCCAAAAAAAAAATCATAAGTCTCCTTGTATTTCTGAAATAAATGCAATTATCTTCCAATTGTGATGAAATTCAACACGACTCCTCGGATGAGCTCGAAATATTATGTGATACATTAAAAAAATATTAAAAGTCGTGTTTACAAGTAAATCATTTAGGAAATAAGAACAAATTTTTATGTAAACTCCCCCTCAACAAATGCACGTTTAACTTTTCGGCAATTTTAGCACATAGTTAATACAATTTTGCATATGAAAATTTACTATATAAGCACAAGTAACACATTTAATCAATTCAGTATAGATTCATGAAAATTTTGGTTTTTTAAAAAATTTCGTATTTTATCAAGTCTTAACCAGTGCATGTTTTAATGCATTTAAAATGTGCGAAAATAATTTTGTGTTGGGGTCAGATTGTCCATTTTGAACATTATCACTCAAAAATTCCATATGACATATAGAATAATAATTTACCGTCAAATCATGTAACTAAACTAATATTCTAAGATCATAGTATGAATCATTTTGACAACTCTCACAAGGTTCGCTCATAGCACTCAATTTATTTTAATAATGGAAATTAGTAGATATATCACTCATGTCAATACGACAAAATTTTATCAACTAGTTTTTTATCGAAGCGTATTTAATCAACTTACCAAGTGAAAGTCTAATATTTTGAATCAAAATGACTTTGAAGGGATTATTATTTTTAGGCTCTGACTAAAAGGGTAGGATATTTTTGGGATTAGTGAGCTTAAAAATTCTTCAATTCCGGGGGCTCTTTTGAAATTTATTTTTGATCCTTTTTTCTTTTTCTTCTACACTTGCTCAAGATGAGTCTCTCCTGCTTAACGAGGCTTTGAGAGATGAAATCTTCTTTTGTTCTCGAGCCGAGAGCGTGTTCCTTTTGAAGGTTTCACAGTTATGGAATTCGAACCCAAGGTCGTGCTCCTCTTCTTGTTTTCTCGATATAAGATCTAGATTATCGTTGGAGAAGTTCACTTCGAGGTGCTTCTCTTCTAGGAGTATACGAGATTATCTAGGAGTTCACAGCGAGATCCATGTTTCTCTTTTATAATGATCGGGAAAAGTTCATCATGTGCATCTCTTTTTCTCCCCCTCTTTTTGAGCAACCCCGAAACTTTGGAATAAGGTTGAAGGCTTCATCGGGTTTCAAAAGAAAAAGAATATTGGAGAAGGCTCGAAGGGCATTACTAGAGGAAATAGTAAAGGATTGATAATTTGGGCCAAGTGAGGATTTTCCTAATTGCCCTTATCATTTTCATGACGAACTATCATAAAGCAAGTATGAGGCTACGAAATACAAATCAAATGACAGTCATTTGAAGTGTGACGCACTCAAAAAAAATATATTGAGGCTCAAATTCGCACTCATATGATGTGGCTTTGTGTCTAGTGAAACAAACAAAACTCTTTGAATAAAAGAATGTCTCATGAATTTTAAGCAAAGAACTAAACATATATCAAAGATATATTTTTGTGAGTAGTTCAAAATAGGCAAAATTATCGTCATCCCCCATTTTTTATTATTTTTTTATGTTATTATTATTATTATATATATATTGTTTTATTTTTGTTTATCTTTTTGTATATATAAAAAATTTGAAAGATAGAGTCACGCAAGATATAGCAAGAACTATCAAGAAGCACATAGAATATCATAAAGAAGCATAATAGGGCATGTGAAGCACATTTCAAGTAAGATTGAGATTCAACATGCCTAACTTAGCCATAAGGAATTGGAAATGTTTTTCATCCAATGCTTTAGTGAATAAGTTGGCAAGTTGAAGCTCCGTTTTAACAAAATACATATCTATAGTGTCTTTTTCTACAAGATCTTTTATAAAATGATAGTGAATATCTATGTGTTTCATGTGTGAATGATGAACATGATTGCAAGTAATGGCAATAGCACTTTGAGAATCACTATAAATGGGAATGTTATTAAATTCAAACCCGTAGTCGCGTAGTTGTGTCTGCATCCATAGAACTTGTGAGCAAAAGCTTGCAGCAGCGACGTACTCTGCATCGGCCCTCGAAGTTGACACGCAATTCTGTTTCTTGGAGGACCAACAGACCAACTTATCGCCTAGAAATTGTGCTCCGCCAGACGTGCTTTTTCTATCCATTCGACAACCTGTATAATCAACGTCACTATAGCCAATTAATCTAAAATCAGTGTCTTTAGGATACCATTGCCCTAAGTTGGGAGCTCCTTTGAGATAGCGTAGAATTCGCTTGACCGCGTGCATATGGGACTCCTTCGGGTCAGCTTGAAAATGAGCACAGAGGCAAGTGGCGAACATGATGTCTGGTCAGCTTGACGTTAAGTAGAGAAGAGATCCGATAATACTCCGATAGGTTGTGATGTTGACTTCCTTGCCAGAAGGATCAGCATCCAATTTGCAGTTTGTTGACATGGGAGTATTCATAAGTGTGCTCTTATCTTGATTGAATCTCTTCAGAATATTTCGGATATACTTTGTTTGACTGATGAATTTTCCATCTTCGAGTTGCTTGACTTCTAACCCAAGAAAGAATTGGAGTTCGCCCATTTAGCTCATCTCGAATTTGGTCTTCATTAGATCACCAAATTTCTGACATAGTAGTTCATTTGTCGAGCCGAAGAAGATGAAAATTGTCGTTGCCTTGCTTTTTGATGAAAATTATCGTATCGATTGTTCCTCTTCTAAAGTTGGACTTTACTAGAAATTTGCTTAGAACATCATACCAAGCACGAGGGGCTTGTTTTAGTCCATAGAGAGCTTTATCCAATTGACAAACATAATCAGGATGATTTTCGTGCACGAACCATTCGGGTTGAGCGACGTAGACTTCTTCCTTTAACATGCCGTTGCGAAAGGCGGTTTTTACGTCCATTTGATAGACTTTGAAGTCTTTATGACCCGCGTATGCTAGAAATAATCGAATAGCTTCAATACGAGCAACCAGATCATACGTCTCGTCGTAGTCAATATCTTCTTGTTGATTGTAGCCTTGGCTATGAGTCGTGCTTTACTCCTGATTATTTCACCGTTCTCGTTCTTCTTATTTTTGAAAACCCATTTAGTTCCTATAATTGTTTTGCCATGCGGTCGAGGAACTAGTGTCCAAACTCGTAAACGCTCGAATTGGTTGAGCTCATCTTGCATTTCGATTACCCAATCCGTGTCTTTAAGGGCTTCGACTACCTTAAGTGGTTCCTTTTGGCTTAAGAAGTACGTGAATAGTCCGCTTTGTGTAGATGTCCTAGTGCGTACTCCACTTGAAGGATCACCGATTATTTGGTATATAGGATGA
Source organism: Linderniella brevidens (assembly GCA_004919715.1). Lineage (NCBI taxonomy): Eukaryota > Viridiplantae > Streptophyta > Magnoliopsida > Lamiales > Linderniaceae > Linderniella > Linderniella brevidens. The sequence continues at coordinate 3,139,461 of SWDC01000149.1, read as the reverse complement.
GCTCGACTCCACTTTCGTTCATGAGGAAGAACCGAAGTACATCCATCGTTAATTTGTAGGTCGAGACATCCGGAATTGATAGGTTGATCATTCGTAATAGGGACATTCATTTCTGAAGTTGAATTGGAATGAATTTCCGCAAGGGGATTAGTAGGAGCTGCGCACTAGTTGAAGATTCAGAATTTGGAGAATCTGGAACATTTGTTGGAGTTTGAGGGTTCGAAATTTCAATTGTAATTTCCACCGTAAAAGGGAAAGGTGCGCTGCTTGGTATAGAATGAGACGAAGCATGCATTTGAAACTAGTTCCTATAAAAATGTTCAAATAGGAAATCCAAATCTTCCAAATCGCTGGGAATTGCTTCTTTTGACGTTGAGGTAGATGTTGTCGGAATTTGTTGACTTTGTGCCAACACGCCTATAAGTCCGGGTTCTGAACTGTTTTGTTCAGATGCGAAATCGGTCACTTCTTGAAAAGTGACGTTGTAGCTTTCTAAAATAGTACGAGAAGACTTGATATAGACGCGGTATGCTTTAGAAGTGGATGAATATCCAACAAAGACGGCTTCAAATGCTTTAGGGTCAAACTTGATGCGATGCTCTCGATCGTGGGCCCCAAAGCATTTGCACCCGAAGACTTTGAAGAAAAAGATATTCGGAATCCTGAGATTTATTATTTTATACGGCGTCTTTTTAAACGTTTGTGAATAATCTTTCAATTTTGCGTAAAGCACGTTGTACTCACTGCTTCAGCCCATAGAAAGTGAGGGAGACCGAAATGTATTAGCATTGTTCTTGCAGCTTCAACTAAAGTCCGGTTCTTCCGTTCTACGACGCCATTTTGTTGAAGCATTTTAGCGGCTGAAAATTGTTGAATAATTCTACGTGACTGATAGTAATTGATGAGACGCTGATTCTTGAATTCAGTTCCATTGTCAGTCCGGATTACTTGGATTTTCTTTTGCAGGAGATTCTGAGTTGTATAGAAGCTTATTATCAAGTCTCCAATCTCATCTTCAGTTCGGAGATATCTTGTCCAAGTGTAGCGAGAATAATCGTCTACAATTACTAGCACATACTTACGACCATAGATACTTTGTGTTCGCATTGGTCCACAAAGGTCCATGTGTAGTAATTCTAAAGGTCAAGATGTAGAAGCTACTTGCTTGAGTTTGTGTGCCGCTCGCTTCATTTTACCCATTTGACAAGCCGAACAATGATGCTCTTGTTGAAGGGAAATTGTTGGTAGACCATTGACCAACTTTTTTATAAGAGCATGTGAAGAGCTTTGAGATGTAGATGAGATAGACGTTGATGCCATAAGTTGTCCTCTTGATTGTAGTCTGTGATATGAGGCAAACAGCTGCCGAAGGTCGTACTGTAGTCATATTTATGGTGTATAGATTAGATCTTCTAGATCCTATAGAAGTTCTTTATTCTGACTATTTAAGATTCTGCATTGATCAGCTAGAAACACCACTTGAAACCCTTTATCACAGAATTGTCCTATGCTGAACAGGTTGTGTCTAAGACCTTGGACATAAGAGACATCTTTGATTGTCAGATTCTTCAGAAGGATATCTCCAAAGCCTAGTATTGGAGCTGAATCGTTGTTTTCGAATCTGACTTTTCCGTTGTAACGGTCTTGATAGTTGCTCAACAGTTCTTTATTTCCCGTCGTGTGTCTGGAGCAACCGGAATCTAGATACCACACATGATGGATCTGCATAGAAAGATTTAGAGAAACTTAGGTACCCACTTATTAATGTGTCCACTCGGATTAGCAGATTTAGTAGGTAAGGTTTGTTCATTTTTTATTCCTAATCCATTGGTGCTCTAAGGTACCCAAACCAACTTAGAAGTAGTTGGTTTAAGTGGTACCTCTTTAGGCAACTTGGCCTTGTTGGCTTGCGTTGGCCTAGATGGTGTCTTGCGAACCCATTGAGGATGAACCTTATATAGGAGATTAATTTCAGCTCGGACAAATGTCTTATCAGTCTTAGTGTATGAGAAAATCTTTTCTCTAACTAAGCTTCTAAGGTGTTTAGCCGAGTGTACTTGGATTGTGTACCTTAGATGAGGATAATAATGTATCGAGCTATAAGCTTGCTTAATAGCCGGATATTGTTTCCTACGAGACTTAATACTTGCATTTGTCTTAGAATGATGGTTTTTGTTTTTAGAAGTGGAGTCGATTTCAAAATTTGTGCTTTCAAAGTTAATAGATTTTAAAGCATAAGTTGAAGAAACAACATAAAAATTAGAAACAATTGTCTTCTTACGAGTGTCCTTAGTTTTTGATACAGAAGAAAGTTTAGAAAATAAGTCATTTCTATCAATTTTCTTCTAAAATTCTATCCTAGGCACTCTTTCCTTTTCATGTTCACCACTTTTACTACTCTACCTGTGGATGGAATAGAAAACGAGTTAGTAAAAATCTTTTTCACCTTTGAAGCATTTAAGGACTCTTTTCCTCCCTTTACGCTTTTTAAAGAAATTTTTTCTTCTTTTGAAATATTTTTGTAAAATAATGGAAGGTGTTTTCTTAAATTTGGTCTTGTCCTTTATTAATGATGTTTCTTTCAAAATAAAATTATGACAAGATTTTAAAACTAAGGAATTTTTTAGATTAGAAATCTCCAATAAAAGCTCATTCTTTTCTGCTTCAAAATTCTTTCTTTTTGTCTCTAGGGAAGAGTTCAAACCAACTATTTTCTTAATAATAGTGGGAATATAACAGAAAGTAGAATAATGATCAATATTTTTCTTTCTTAACTCTAGGAAGATCTTCTAAATGATATAATGAATTATAATCACTAGACAGATTAATTTCCCGTATCTTGTAACTATTATTCAAATCTGTGTAGTCAAAGGGGATATCAAACCTATTTGTGACTTTTCGTTTAGATTCTTCTAAGGCATTTATTTTATAAGAATTAGTAAAGGCCACTAAAGAAGTTAATCCTAAACTCATGTACTTGATATCATATAATTGTTTGACATTTACTTTTTTCAAGTTACAGGGATCGTTAAAACCTAAGCCTTCTATAGAATTATAAAATTCTATATCATGAGGTTGATTTAGAAAAATAGTATGATCCGTTTGTCCCCTTTTTGTTAGAAGATCGTCTAAAGTCTTAATCTTAGAGTAAAGCTTCTTACGTTCGTCAGAGATTTCCTTAAATTATTTCTAGAAATTTCTAAATCTCTTTGACTGTCGCTAAGAGTTTTACTAAGGTCGTTATTTTTTGTCTCAGAAGTAGTTAACCTGGATTCAAGAATAGTTATTGTTTCCTTAGCATTAGATAAGAGAATTTCTAGGTGAACTTTCTTATCTAGCTGTGCTTTTGGAAATTATTTTCACTAAGGGCTCGTCACTCCTCTAATTCTTTTGTACTTTTCCGCTCATTTTTCATGTTAGTAAATTTAATTTGTAAAGATTCTAACATGATTAATAATGTAGAATCGGGTGTAGCTACCTCTTGAGATAAGGTTGATGCTTTGTCGTCGTCGTCGGACCTCCTTATTGAGTTTTCGTCTGAGGCATCGTCAAGAAATGCCATGAGAGCTAGATTGTCGGAATCCGTTTTGTCTTCTAGCCAGTGCTCTTGTTCGGCTATTAGAGCTACTCCAACTTCCTTTTGTTTGGTAAGTTGAAATTTCTTGGAATAGTAATTGGCGTCTTTCTTCTTAGAAGATTGCATTCTCTGGTGAAGTGCCTTATCTTTCCACAATTGTAGCATTTTTGTGGTTCTTTGGCGTTTTTGGATTCTGATGACTCGATCGGTCTTTCCTAGTGCTTAGAGCTTGAGGTCCGAAGTCCGTTAGCCGAAGAGGAGGATTTCTTTTTATAGAACTTTTCGGTCATCATTTTAGTAATGAGAGCCAATTGTTTCTTGAACTCTTTCATATCAGGCTCGGAATCCGATTCTGATTCGTCTTCATCTTCTGAAGAACTTGGCAACTTGATGCTTTTATCTTTACGAGATCGACTAATTTTTCTTTCCGAAACTAGAGCTATAGAGTCTTCGATTTGTTTGCCTTTAGTTTTTTTTGTATCTCGCTAATGTCTTCCTTGTGTTGAGCGGGATTATCATAGATGGCGTGCATATCCATTTCGTCTAAATCTTTGTTTTGACGGATTTGCATGGATATTTTCTTCCACTCCAGTTGAAGAGAAGAGAGAAATCGGATGTTGACCTCCATATTGGTCTTGAAAATTTCTATTGTCCTCATCTCATTGAGAAGAGTTAAATAGCGTTGATAGAGTTCATAAACATTTTCCTCCGTCATAGCTTTGAAGGAGTCGTAAGCGGTGAGAATATTCGGTTTCTTAGCCTTGACTCCGACTTCGGTCTATTGCATCATTTTGTGGAGCTCGTCCCACATAGTCTTTGCACTAGATAGACTATCTATTGCATATAGATGTCATTCGGAATGCCTTGCATCAGGAAAGTTTTAGCTCCGAGATCTGCTTTAGCTCTTAATCGCTCCCCCTCTATGTATTCACTAGGAATTTTGAGTCTTCTAGTGGCGGGAATGGGAGGATTATTTAGTGGCATCGCCTTCTTGAACTTCGTTAGTAATGTTTGGCTCGTACTTTAAGCAATTTCCGTTTCGAACCTATTTTTCTGTTTTAAAGAGGAATTGCTATGATTGCGAAAATATTTGATATAAGAATTGATACTTCAAAATTTTTCTGAAGAATTTTGAATTTATGATCGTAAATTTTGAGTATCGAAAAAGATTATTCGGAGAAAAATATTTTTCGTAAGTTTTGAAAAACTACGATTTTTTATTTCAAAAAAAATTAAGATTAGTGTAAAATGTGTGTGTGTTTGAAAATTCTGTTTTCGAGCAATAAGTTTTCGGATTTGAAAAATTTCGAACCTTATATTCGAAAAAGATTTTGGATCGTATAAAGTTTTTTGTGGTATATTTATCGAAAATTATTTTTCGAACGAAAGGGTTTTGCAAAGAAAATTTATCGAAAATTATTTTAACGAAAATTATTTTTCGTGGTATATTTATCGAAAATTATTTTATCGAAAAATTTGTAATCGGAAAATTTAAAGTGATAGAAAATTTTCGTTAAGTTTGACTAAAGGTTTTTCGAGTGTGAATTATTTGATCGAAATATGTTTTCGCTCAATTTTGACTCGAAAATTTAGATGATAGGAAATCTTAAGATCGAAAATCTTGTAATAGTAAAACAAGTTTTTCGTGTCAAAATTAGATTTTATCTAGCAAAAACAGTATCCGTCCAAAAAAAATTTCGTCTTGTTATACTCGAAAAAGATATTTATGTATGAATCGAAAAACTAATTATCGAAAAATAATGTTTTTCGAGTCTTATATTTGAGTGAAACTCACGAAAACAGTGTGAGAAACTTTTCGGCTGTAAACTTATTCGAAAAATATTTTTCGAACCAAGTTTTTCGATCGAAAAACGATCGAAGAACACAATTCGAGTTCAATGGAACAGTGAAAATCCAGATTCAACTTTAAAACTCAAGTTAGATGCTGAGATTCTGGATAATCACTCGAATATGAGTTCTGAATATGAACAAACACAAGATTAACCACGTTTTAAAGAAAAATATATCGATTATGAAGAAAATCAAATCGTATTCAAAACTCAATCGCAAACACAATATCGATCGAAATTGAAAATCTGAAACAATATGATGTTCTAAGCGATTGAAATCAATACGTAATTCATTCCTAACATATAATCTATCACTTTAACACCAAGATCATAACCAAAATTCGCAAAATTAAGCACGTAGATTAAAATGCTTTTCACGTAAGTTTTTCGATCGAAAAATCTTAAAAATAATTTTGATCTTAGAATAGCGAAATCAATCCAAAAAAGCGATCACGATCTGCTCTGATACCAATTGTTAGGTCCTAGTTAATCAACTAACAATCAATCTAAGCATGAATTCTAAATATTCGAATAAGAAATCTCTATTCGAATAAGAAATCTCGAGAATTACCTTCGGTCGAATATCGAGTTTGACGATCGGGAGAGAGAAACGATTAAAGAGTAGAAGTTTTCGATTGTATTTCTCTCTCTAGAATGTGAATTCAATACTTTGCAATTTTTCTGAAATTCTCGTGTATTGAATTTTGTTCTGTACATGGTATATATACCTCTATACATAGTATATTTAACTAGTCCTACACTAACAAAAACACGAGTTACGCCCCTAATTACAAGGATAACTAATTAACAAAGCACAACTTTTATGTTTCTTCATTTTGTTTTCCTGTTTTTAATTAACGGCGAGTGGACCCGACATCATGTTCTCGACATGCCTATGTGCTCGATTCCAAGCCAATCCAAATGAGTCACACATGCTAGCATTGAAGAGGATCGTGAAGTATCTAAAAGGAACGCCAACACTCGGATCATTGTATCCCAAAAACTCTAGCTTTCAGTTAATTGGTTATACTGACGCAGATTTTGCAGGATGTAAAATGGACATGAAAAGTACATCAGGGGGCATACAATTCTTAGGTGACAAACTAATAAGTTGATCATCTAAGAAACAGAATTGTGTGTTCACCATTGTAATTTCGGATTATCCAACTGAAACACTATTTAAAGACAATTTACCACGAATTAGATGAGAATAATTAACTCGGTCGTGGGGTGCGTGTGTGAGTTCTTGAGAGCGTTGGGATTTTCTCTAAAGTGGATAATTTTCACACACAAGACACACCCAACTATGTGTTAGAATTTTAGTATTTATACCACATGTTGGTATATAATACTTGGGCTCTTGTAAGCCCATTACAATAAATAAAAGATCACTAGACTCTACAAAATAAAGCCTAGTTCACTTAATTAAATTACAAGACTAAGATAACATAATTAATTGAACACAATAAAATAATTCTAACAATCTCCCCCGTTGTGTTCAATTTGCAAATCGGGCGTTGGTTATCTTGGTCTTGTAAAAATATTGTCCTAAGTCCTCGAAGAACACGTATCAGTTGCGTCGGTGGAAGCGTGCGAGTGTGTTCTTCAATTATCACCTCTGTCTTGTCTTGTGATCTCTTATTTAGGAGATCTTCAAGCGCTCCGTTTCTTGACCTTCTCTTCCTTCAAGTTTTCTCTTGAAGCTTGTCTCGGAGAGGCCGGAAGGAATTTGAAGTTGCTTGCCGGATTTCCTCTTTTTGTGTTCGATATCTCCCTTCATAATGGCACAACTCCCCCAACGTTTTTTCAACCTTGTCTTGAGATTGGGGAGTTTTCTTTAAACTCGAAGAGGCGTACATGTGGCGGCAACTTCAGTTTTTGGAGGTCGACGGTATTTGCTTGATTTGACGACGCTTGAGGATTTGGCGTTTACGATTAATCTTGCACTTTTCGTTGTGGTACGGCTCCTATTTTCTTTATTTACTACTACTCCCCCTCATGATGATCGAATTGAGGAGATCATCGTGGAAGTTGATGAAAATGGGCGCTGGTTTGGCAAGATGTTCGCGTCGTTGAGACAAGAAGATGGAGATCGTTGGGACTCAGATTGGAAATAACCTGACGGACCACAAAGGCGATCTGTCGTGTAAGAAACCAGGGTCACAAAGACTTTCCATTTGCATCGATCTAGGAGCTATGCTCGTCGACGATGGCCTGAAACCGTTGTTGTTTTGATGTTGCAACGGCAGGACTTCCTTCGATCATCGAAGCATGCCTAAGAATGACATGTCTACGGAAGTTCTAACGTGAATACAAAGATCATGGGTTATAAAAGTGTATGTGTCCCAGAAAATTTTAAGAATATGGGGAGTGAGGACACACGAGACTCTATTGTGCACAAGAAAGTGTGGTGGTGGGGCTGAGTACCACTGAATTCAAAATCTCCTGCTTCAGAGTGAAGCGGTGATAGTAGACGTGGATCCCCATGATATCTTGAAACACCTGTCTTTTGTAAGACAGGCGAGTGGATAAGGTTCGGATGTGCATGCGACGTTGGACCGAATGCGGCGACTTCTACCCAGGAGCTAATAAAATTAGCACCCGTACCTATGGGGATGTGGTCCGATGATTTGTGAGAAGAGAATTTATGAATCTTCAAAAATTTTGTGTTATCATCGAAATCATCTAACGTGGTGTGTTCGGATGACGTAGGATATGTGGTTATTCTCGTAAAATTTTGGACTAACGTTCGATTTGGTTTCGGGGTTAGATTCAGTTGGGTCGACTGGAAACGAAGTATCCGTGCATCCGGTAGGAAGTAGTGAGTGGTGTTTTATTTGTATCAGCAAATCGGAGCAGGTCGGCTAAAGTGCACACCGAGGTATTGTAAGTAGTGTATTAAAATTTTGATCTTTTGAGCTCGAGATTCTTGATTGAAGTCCGTCTAATGATGTCGGATGAGATGTCCATGAAGCTTGATAGTAGGAGGGGATTTTCTTCCTCTCTTGTTTTGTATTTTTCTCTCCGTTTCTGTTTTTCTCTTTTTTTTATTCTCTCCTTTTTTCTTATATATACATATATATATATATATTATAGTACATATATATATATATATATATATATATATTTATTTATTAGTAATAGAATAATATATTATATATTCGTTTTATGTATAAGTGTATATGAATATATTTTTTTTCCTCCCCTTCAAATCATTCTTCCTTGAATAATATTGCTCCCCCGTAAGCCCTAAATCCGAATCTAATCTTCGATACTCGAGCTAGGGTGAATCTAGGACCAAAAATAAGACTCAAGAGCCCTAGAAATCGATCACCTTCGATTTTAGCGATGACTCGAAGATTCAACGAATAATTGATGCCGGATCGATCATGGAACTCATCGAGCTCGGCTTGGATCATCCCATAGGGATTAATTATGAGTTTTACACCATTGTTTCTCATTTATTTCGTTGTATTTCCTTCTACTATGAGTAGCTAATTACCGAATGTTTAGGCCGAGATGAACGATAGGTAGAATCGTAGTTAGGGCGTGAATTACTCTTGAACGCATATATTTGATTATTTATCGTTTGTGAAAGTTATCTTGAACCTGATATGTCTGTGTGTTGCGTTGATGTTTCGTTTCAATATATGTGTTGATCCGATAATTGGTATCGTTTAGGGCGACAGCTAATAACGATAGACATTTTCGTAAACATTAGGATTCGACTATAGGGCGAAAGCAAATAGTCAATCCTCGCTTTAGGTGATAGTAAATTTAGATCCTTACGATCATCTAGGGTACATCAAATCCGGTCCTAAGTAGGAAATTACCGTGATTTAATCAATCCCCATGTATGAATGACGATTCACAACCTCACGGAAGATGTCTGGCGGGATTCGAAATCCCGAGCACGTCTCTATTTCATGAAGTTACTCAATTTTACTTTAGTCATCTTCTTTAAGCCTTTATTCGTGTTAATCCGGGCGTAGATGTTTAGTCCGTAGGATAATTAGAAAATAAATTCCCAAAAATCAATTCCTAGGCTAGATATCGAGTCGATAGTTGGTACTAGTACTTAACCTACTCCTCGTATTCGATACTCATTTACTCACTTTACTACGCTCCAAACGACAGATCCAATTCATATCGCACGTTGGTGAGAGTAAATACGTATTCGTTTTATTTTTACTTGACACACTACACCGAGTAGCAATCAATAGAGCATCACGAAGGAAAGAAAATAAAACGCCATATGAGTTATGAAAAAAGAAAAATGTAACCCTATCAACATTTGCGAATGTGGGGGTGTCTGGCGAAGGTAGTCGTACCGACGCCTAGAGTAATAAAATTCGGTCATAAAACGGTGAACTGTATTTTTATATGATATGCGCATAACACCACGGATATTGTTTTCTTGTTTATGATTCGAAAATTTCGGATTTAACAAGAACACGGTAATGGAATCAAGGAATGCATGTTTCTTCGAAAATGTATTTCTTTATAAGTCAAATGATGTATTCAGCTCATCTAAACGAGATGATGAAGAAATCGAGGATCCTATCATGATTCCGAAGGATGAACCAAGGCGAAGCAAATGAACTCGGATTTAGAAATCATTCGGTGATGATTTCGTTACTTATTTGTGTGATGACTTCGTCACTTATTTGCTTGAGAAGGAACCGTTGACTTATGATGAAGTAGTGAGCTCCTCATAAGGGCCTTTATGGAAAGAAACCATAAAGAGCAATATTTTGCAGAATTATACTTGGGAGTTAGTTGATCTCGTAGAAGGATGTAAACCTTTAGAAGGATCTTTAAAAGGAAAATGAAACCTAATGGTTTGGTTGATAAGTATAAAGCCAGACTTGTTTTTAAAGGATACAGGCAAACGAGAAGGCTTAGATTACTTTGACACTTATTCTAATGTGACGAGAATAAATTCGTTAAGGATGATACTTCTTATTGCGTTCTTAAGAAATTTGGAGGTACATCAAACGGATGTTAAGACAACTTTCTTAAATGGCGATTTAGATGAAGCAATCTCTATGGAGCAGTCCGAGGGTTTTCATTGCTCCAGAAATTGGAAAGAAAGTCTGCAGCCTGATCAAATCACTGTATGGTTTGAAACAAGCCTCGAAAATGTAGCACGAAAAGTTTGATCATGCAGTGATCACGAGTGGTAAATCAATGTGTGCGATAAATGTGTGTACTCCAAGGAAATAGACGGTGACTACGTCATTTTGTGTCTTTATGTAGACGACATACTCATTGTGGGTAGTAGTGACAAAATGTTCAAGTCTACCAAGATATGTTTAATTCAAATTTCGACATGAAAAATATGTGACTTGCGTATGTGATTTTAGGAATTAAGATCACTAGAATGAGTAGCGGTCTTGTTTTAATTCAAGCTCATAACGTAGAGAACATTATCGACAGATTTGGCAAGGATGATTATGGTGTTGCTAGAGCGCCATTAGATCGAAGCGTGCATTTATCGAAAAATAGTGGTGAGGCGGTTTCCCAAGTAGAATACTCCATGATTATCGGAAGCTTGATGTATCTAATGAGTTGTACTGGGCCAGATCTTACTTTTGTTATAAGCAAATGAGTTCATATACGAGCAATCCAAGTGCAGAACATTGGACCGCAATCGTAAGAGTTTTGAGATACCTAAGGTATACTCGAGATTATGGATTGCACTATGGTCGATATCCTGTTGTATTAAAAGGCTACATAGACGCGAATTGGATATCTGGCATGAATGACTCAAAAAGCACATGTCAGATAATTACAGTGTCCAATGTAATTTATTTAAGTCTTTGTCTTGTATTTTAGCTTAAGTAAACTAGACTTACTTTGCAGACTTTAGTGATATCCTTATATAATGGGCTTTATTTGGCCCAAGTATCTTGTACCGTAATTCAAGGGTATAAATACTAAAACCCTACACATTGAGGAACAAGAAGCATTCTCGATATTTTCGTTGCTGCAGTAATTTAAAGAGAACGAAACACACACTTAAGGTATTTCCAGCGTTCTTCATCGATTCTTCACCAATCTTGTTGTTCCTTAGGTAATTTGAGACCTACAACTGGTATCAGAGCCTAGCGTTGTAGATTAAAACATGTTTTTACGTTTGGATTTAAAAAAATTTGCTGGCTTTATCGCCATTTTTAAGTTCGTGAGCTCTTCAAAGTGTTTTTTCATCATTTTTGATTGATTTTTAGCCTATTTTGGTTATTTTTTACCTTGTTCAGTGTTACATGACGTTTTGAGAATCTAAGTGGAACAACCCAAAAATTTTCATCAAGTTTTAGTAGGTTTTCGAGCAATTTTGCGTTCAGGAAGTTTTCGCAAAAGTTTTCGCAATCAATGCAAAAACCGTTCCGAAATACATTACAAAAACTGGTTTGAAAACCCGTTTTCGCAACTATTAGTGGAAGAATCGTAATTTACGTTCCAAAAACCTCAGTTTTCGCAACGCTAGTAAATTACGTTTTGAAAAGCTCAGTTTTCGCAATTTAAGTTTTGAAAACCTCATTTTCGCAACTCACAGCAAAAACCAACTTTTGCAATAACGAAAACTATCAAGGGCATTTCTGTAATTTCGGTAAGGTTTTTGCAACACGATTTTTTTTTCATAACACGCTTTCGCAATCACAGTTTCGAAAACATAACCTATCGTAACCCGATTTTCGCACTTAAAGTCTTTCCAAATCAAATTCTCGATAAACTCTCATACTTCCGAAAATCCAAAGTCTTCTTATTCCAACCACCTTTGTTTCAATCACTTCACGTCTAAATGATCACTATCTAAGTCTCAACTAGATGGATACCATCGCTACGGAAAGCGACCTTAGGCCACCCGCGCTTCGAAACGGTGAATTTTTAGTGTGGCGTAACAAGTTCCTAAACTTCATTTAATCCAAGGACCTCGAGCGAGACATTCTTACCTCCCTCAAAGAAGGACCCACTCAATTCTGGACGACCATCCCTACTGGTACTACCACCGATCCTATGGTTCTCCAAAACCGAGTACTCAAGAAACCGCCGGAATACACAGATGCTAAAGAGCTGAGAGCAAAAGCAAATCTCCAAGTTGTGAACGACTTGCTTCAAGCCATCCCGAATGATATCTATGCTCACTTCAATGCTCTTTCCACTGGCAAAGACATGTGGGATGAGATCAACAAAATGATGTAGGGCACGGAGGTCGGAGTGATGGAAAAGATGTCGAACACACTCGCAACATATGATAAGTTCAAGGCTAAGCCCGGGGAAGAGCTCAGAAACACTTATCGGAGATTTATCAATCAAATAAACGAGTTAAAGAAGATAAACATCCACATATCAAACATCTCTACTGCCCGAGTGAAAGAGAGTTGCTACCATGATCCGACAGAACAATGAGATCGGCATCATAACGAGAATCTCTCACAACACGCTGACGACATCGGCTAGATCTAGAGTAACTTGAAGGGAAAGGAAGTAGCAGACCCACTTGACTTAGTAACCGACATCAGATCGAGAGGAGGAGGAGATCCTCCAAAGACAAATCGGTGAAGCTCCCTAGCTCCTCGTATGAAGATGACTCCGGATCTGATATGATCCTTAATTCTTAGACTTTGAGAAGCAGATTGGCTCTCACGACAAAACTGATGAAAAAGAAATTCTTCAAAAATAAGTCGTCGTCATCTGCAAACAAGGAAAGGACATCTTCCAGCTCACGACAACCACAGTTAGCTCCTCAACATGTCGAGCCCAAGAATGCTACCAAACCTGAAAAATGTTACAATTGTGGCAAGATAGGGCATTGGGCTACGGACTGCTACCTCCGAAAGAAGAGGAATAAGGACTACTAGTCCAGGAAGTTGCAGCTGGTAAGGCAAAAGAAGGCTTAGTCCTGATGGCCGAGCAGGACTACTGGGTCGAGAATACATCAGATAGTGAGCCCGAGTACGTAGCTCTGATAGCGTTCGTTGAAGAAGCGGAGCTGGAAGCTGAGTGAATGGAGCCCGAAGTCACCGGACAAGTAAGAGGGATCGTCCGCTGTGAATGAGGTAGAATCTATTGACCTTAGCGTATTTTTAGAACTTAAAAAGAAATATAAAGCGCCCCTTAAAGAGCGTAAATGCATTATGTCATTAGACAAGCAGACTAGCTAGCAATGAAACCATTTTAGCTATTGCGCAAGAAAATGTCACCACCACAAAAAGCCTATAGAGGACCTAAAGAAAATATTAGAAAATAATCACCAAAGCTTGCTCAGAAACATTAGAGAGAAACACACTCTTAATTTTCAGCTAGAAGCAGCACAAGAAAGAGTGTCAAGTCGTGATACACAAATAGAAAAGCTCAAAGCTCAAGTTCTTGAACTTAGCAGTAGTTTGAAAACTTGTGAAGATAAGCTAATAATCAAGACATGTACAACCTAGGAACGTATGCAACTATACTCTAAGATTAAGAGTCTAGAGGATATCCTTGCAAAAAGAGGACAAACGGACCAAACCATTTTCTTGAACAAGCCTAAGTATACGACATCTTATAATCCACGAGAAGTCCTAGGCTTTAAACCATCTGACCAAGTGGCTGAGAAGAAGCCCTTACGTCTTTACGACATTAGATACTTAGGCTTAAACTTACCCAATTTAATGTCTTTCAAGGGAGCATCAGAAGTAGATGCCCTCGAGGAAGAGAAAGAGAAGCGTGAAACAAAATTAAGGGTTGGAATTCCGCTTGAATACACAGAATTGAATGATAGCTACAAGACAGGGGAAATCCCTTTGTCTACGGACTATCTACGAATCTGCTCACCCTCTAACGAAGAAACGCCCGTCGGAGAGTCTTCTGACACGGAAAAAACCTAGCACTACGAGTGCATACATTCCAACGATAATCCAAAAATTAACGGATTTGCGTTCAATCCTAGAGTCAGAAAAAAATGACTTTTAATCCGAAAAGGAGAAAGTACTAAGTAGAATCTCTCCGCTTGAAAAGATTCCCGACGCAAACAAAAGCTTCGACCTCGCACTTTGTGCCTCTAGCTAAATCTTCAAAGGAATCCCCCACTCAAGCTCGAAAGCCAGAAAAGAAATTGGTGACTCGCAAAAGTGACTTGACTAACCCATCTTTACGTGTGCCCACATGCAAGAACTTAAGTACAAAGGGGGGAGGAAAGTCACATGGACTCAGAAGGAGCTTGCATCAAGCACTAAGCCTTCTCTTATTAAATCAAGTTCAATACTTGACAACAAGGAGAACGCTCTTCAAAAGTGTCAAAGCACACTAAACTATGGCCAAAGCTAAAGTTTTACATACTAGACAAATATGGGTGGACAAAAAGGAGCTTGCATCAAGCACTAAGCTTTGTTATCCCCTAAGAATTAAATGGATATGGGTTCCTTAGTCCAAAATTATGTCAAGTCATACGTCAGAAACTAATTTATGACCCAAATTACCAAAAAGTGCATGCAAATCACCTTCTGCAAACAAAGGAGGACTCGTCCTTAAGGGGGTACCTAAATCTCATTAATATGTTTTGCAGATCCATCATGTGTGGTAACTGGATTCTAGTTGCTCCACACACATGATTAGAAGAAGAGAGTTGTTGAGCAACTACATTGACTGATTCAGCGGACAAGTGCTTTTTGGGAATAGTCATTCCGCTCTCATTCTAGGACACGGCGATCATATCCATAACAATCTCATAATCAAGAACGTCCCTTTAATTGACAGTCTAAGCCACAACCTTTTCAGCATTGGGCAATTCTGCGATAGAAGACTAAAAATCAATATGCTGAAGGATGCAATATTAGTAATGAGAAAGGAAAGGAGCTTCTCACCGGATCACAATAGTCCAATCTCTACACTATCAACTTAAAGACCGTCTAACCTTCGAATGCAATCTGCATGTTATCAAAGGATTCTCTACTTTAGAGCAACCTTTGACATCAACTAATCTTGTCCCACCTCAACTTCAAAATGTTGAATCAACAACACTCAGATAAGTTAGTTACAGGACTACCAACGTTGAAGTATCACAAGGAGCGTCTATGCTCTGCCTGTGAAATTTGGAAGATGAAGAAGTCATCCCACGAGCCAAAGCAAGTCGCCTCAACCTTTCGGCCACTAGAACTACAACACATGGATCTTTCTGGAGCAGTGAAAATTGAGAGCATCAGTGGACGTAAGTATGTCCTCGTAATTGTGGATGACTTCTCACGCTATACGTGGACAAGATTCTTTTCGCACGAAGGTCGTGACACCTGATCCTATCATAGCTTTTGTGAAGACGACTCGGAATCTGTTGGGTTGCAATATCCGAGTGATCCGCACTGACAACATCACTGAGTTCAAGAATAAGATGCTTAGTAAATTCCACCAAAAACCCGGGATTTCCCAATAATTCTCAGCAGCTAAGACTCCAACACAAAATGGAGTAGTGGAAAAAGGAATATGACTTTAGTGGAAGCAGCTTGCACGATGCTAATCCACGCGAAACATCCCGACTTCCTTTGGGCAAAAGTCGTCAACACAGCTTGCTACACCCAAAACAGGACAAGCATTCACGAAAGATTTAGGAAGACTCCTATCAACTAACGAATACTGAACATAGGGTTCCTTTGAGTTTTTGGGTACAAGTGCTTCATTGCAAATGATAAAGAAGACCGAAGCAAATTCGACTCTAAAGCGTTCCAAAAGGTATTCATAAGATGAAAACCCCGAATAGAGATCTCCACTACGAATGAGATGGAGTTCCTGGATCCAAAAAATGAAGACAATGTCGAACAACCTCTCCCTCATGAGAGAAAGTGGACTCGACCTCATCTTACAACTCATAATATCGGAGATCCGAACCAATGTGTAAGCACACGCTCCTAATGACCCATGAAGGTTTATTCACGTGTTGTCTGAGTCAGAACGAACCAAGGAAAGTTGCAGAGGCATTGGCCGATCCCGATTGGATAACGACAATGCAAGAGGAGATCCATTAGATCGAACGACTGAAAGTTTGGAGATTAGTCCTAAGACCCAAAGCGAATACCATTACATGTACCAAATGGATCTTCAAAAACAAGAAGGACAAAGAGGGTGTCATCATCATAAATAAGGCTTGATTAGTGGCTAAGGGTTACTACCAACATGAAGGCAGCGACTACGACGAGACCTTTGCTTCTGTTGCCCGAATCAAAGCCATACGACTCTTCCTTGCCTACGCTGCGCACAAAAACTTCATCGTGTATGAAATGGATGTCACGAAGGCCTTTCTCAACGGCGTCTTGAAAAAGAAGTCTACGTGGCTCAGCCTAAAGGGTTCGTGAGTGAATCTCACCTTGACAATGTCTACTATCTAGACAAGGCTCTCTACGGACTACAACAAGCTCCATGAGCTTGGTACGATATCATATCTGAATTTTTGGTCAAGTCAGGCTTCGCAAAAGGGAAGATTGACACCACTTAATCCAACGGAATGGATCAGACATTCTTCTCGTTCAAGTCTACGTCGATGAGTTTATCTTCAGGTCTACAAATCCAAGGTTGTGTAAGTGATTCGGAGACCTTATGAAGACTAAGTTCGAGGTGAGCATAATGGGAGAGCTTAACTTATTTCTCATATTACAACTCAAGAAACTCTCGGATGGAATCTTTATAAGTCAATCCAAATACATCCACGATATCTTGAAAAAGTATGAAATGGAGAATTGCACGACGAAGACCACATAGATGTCCACTACGCGTCACCTTGACTGAAACCCCTCCGGGAAACATGTCAACCCAACCACGTATAGGGTAATCTTTGGCTCACTTCTCTACCTCAGAGTTAGTAGGCCCGACATCATATTCCCCACGTGTCTGTATGCCCGCTTTCAAGCTAATCCAAAGGAGTCACACATGCTTGCCGTGAAGAGGATCATGAAATATCTCAAAGGGACACCAAATCTCGGACGGTGGTACTCTAAAAACTATGGCTTCAATTTAGTTGGTTATACTGACACCGATTATGCAGGGTGTAAGATGGACAGGTAAAGCACATCGGGTGGAGCGCAATTCTTGGGTGACAAACTAGTACTTGGTCATCCAAGAAACAAAGTTGTGTGTCCACCTCTACTGTCGAGGCAGAGTACGTTGTCGCCGCTAGTTGCTACTCTCAAATCCTGTGGATGCATACGCAACTACGGGATTATCGGTTTCATCGAAATAACGTTCCTATTTATAGTGACTCTAAGAGTGCAATAACTATCAGATATCATGTACACCATTCGCGCACCAAGCACATAAACCTTATGTATCACTTTATAAAATATCATGTGGAAAAAGGTACAATAGATATGTATTTCATTTGTATCGAGCTTCATCTAACCGACTTATTACCATGTCTTTGGATGAAAAACACTTCTATTTCCATGTTTCTAAGTTAGGCATGGAGAACCTCGACACTTGATCGATTTTGCCTCACGAACCTTTTATATTGTAAATATTATAGATGAGTGCATTTATCTAGGGGGTAACTTTTCATAAAATATAGGGGGAGAATAATTCCTTTTCTATTTCATGCTAAGACTTCTACTAGGGGAAATGGCAGTTTAAATGATCGTGGTCCAAGTTTTCGCATCAGTTGGCTTTTATCGAGAATGGGCCGTTTTCGAAATCATATATCAAAACGCGTTCCGAAAATCCCTAACTTACGAAAACCATTTCTGCGAAAACACAAACTACAAAAACCTCTCAAATCACCGAATTACTTCAATTTCAAAAAATCTTCAAAATCTTCGGCAATTCAAAGGTAGTTAACCAACGATTGTTTACGATTTTAATGATTCGCTTCGATTTCACACGAAATCAACCCAAAATTCAAATATTTTCATCTAAAAAATTGCTTTTTCATCCCCAGTTTTTGCAAATATCGCCCTTCAAATTCTTTCAAATTGGGGCTTAAAATTGTATTTAAATCGCGTGATTACGCTTCGGTTTTGACCGAATCAATGTTCAACTAGGTAGGGTTTTCTTTCTTAGCACTTTTATACTTTAAGGCTTAAAGTCCATTCCTTTTTTCAACCTTTCAACTGCATCTCTGTTTAACCCTTTGGTTAGTGGATCCGCAATGTTATCCGTTGATTTCACATAATCAATCAAAATAACTCCAGTTGAAAGCAGAATGTCTAACGGTATTATGTCAACGACATATGTATCTCGACTTTCCATTATACATAGTACTATGTGTCAAACCAATCGCCTATTGGCTATCGCAATGTATGCATATAGGCAACACATGTTTATTCCATTTCGAAATCCTCCAAAAAATGTTGTAGCCATTCAGCTTCTTCTCCACATTTATCCAAGGTAATGAACTCGGATTCCATAATGGATTCGTTATAACAGTTTGTTTCGAGGATTTCCACGATACATAAGCTCCAGCTAGTGTAAATACATAGCCCTTGTGTTGTAGGTCTCAAATTACCTAAGCAACAACAAGATTGGTGAAGATTCGATGAAGAACGCTAAAAATACCTTAAGTATGTGTTATTGTGTGTTTTGTTCTCTTTAAGGTACTGTAGCGGCACAAATATCGAGATTGATTCTTGTTCATTATATGTAGGGTTTTAGTATTTATACCTTGAATTACGGTATAAGATACTTGGTCCCCTAAGAAACCCCATTACATAAAAATATCACTAGACTCTACAAAGTAAAGCCTAGCCCACGTAAATTAAAATACAAGAGAAAGACTTAAATAAATTACATTGGACACTACAATAATCTAATAATCTCCCCCTTAGTGTCCTATCTTAAGATTGCGTGTTGTGGTCTTCGTCTTGCTTTCTTTCGCTTTTCTTTCCAGGCAAAAAAGGACTTGCATAGTCCTAGACTGACCTTGTATTTCCTAATGTTGTTCCGCAGGTCCAGCTGGTCGTTGATCTTCTCTAGGATGGTTTCAATCAAGGATAAGTGCTTCTTCTACTCCAAGGTCCTTAGAGTAATTCCAGGATCCCAGTGAGGCTAGGCGTGCTTGAAGCTTCTGTCTGATGATCTTTAGCGTGCCATCCGAGAAGGACACTTGGGAGACCACCATCACGTGCATTAACTTTTCCCTCGGGTGGTAGTAGGTGACTCCCAGTTCCGGGTGAGTGAAAATGTGGCTCTCGGGATAGTCCTGCAGCTCCTTTTCACATGTGTGAGGCACTGTCATATTGACTTTCCTCATATTACTTTCTATTGTAATCTGACGGTCTTCGGCAGCGTGGTAGTTGATCTGTCTCGGCATGTATCGCTTTAAAGCGTTGAACCCCTCGCAATACTTTTGATTCCTCATAACGAACTTCCTGTATATTCCATACAAGTTGGGGAGTTCAGCCTTTAGAATCTGGTCCTTCGATCCATCAACTCTAACAAAGAAGAAGACATGAAGAGGGTATCTATCGTACGTGTACTCCACTTCTTCGAGGTCTGCAATGTGAGATTTCACCTTTTCTCTAGCTTTTAGTTGCTCCAGAGATAGCCCCTTCTGGTGTCAACTCATAGAGTATAAATAGGTGGCAAAACTTGCCTCGTATTTTTCAAGTGTGTGAGGCCTCTGATTGCTAGCTCGACGGTATGCTTGATCTTGTCATAATGCCTCCAGATTCTGGGACAGTAATCCTTGAGGAAGGGAGTCATGATCCTTTTGTTCTCCTAGGGAGTCTCGATCAGCGCCGTGCATTTTCTCAGGTTTGATAGCTCGTCGATTCGGTGATTCAGGAGTTTTGGGACCTCAGACATTTCCCTTTGGTGATCTTCTCCATGTTCTTCTTCCTCGGGTTTGAAGGAATAGGAGTCCCCCGTCAGCTTTTATAGGAAAAATCGAACGTGGTCGACGCGTAGACAAACTTCTTCTTTAGTCCTCGTTCAATGCAGTCACTCCTCCTCCAAGATATACTTATCTATGTACACTTAAGGATTGTTGATAGAGGGGGGTTGTTATGCGATTGTTTGGACTGTTTGGGATGGGGTTTGTGGGTGAGTGGTGGTTGTTTGTGTGGGTGGTGGTTGTTTGGAAGATTATTTTGAGGTGGTGGTTGGGATACTGATGATCTCGCTCCTCGGCTTGGTGTTTTCCCTTTCCTCTACCTCAGCCGCTCTTCGTGGTATTCTGCCGCTCCTCACCCTTAGGATAATAATGATCGTCTGGATCGTCATGTCTTCTTTTGGAGCAGGTGGAGTCCTCCCGACAGGTTGGAGGAGGTAGGTCTTCTGGGCGGTCGACATGGTGTTCGAACTGTCGCTGCTCAGAGAGGGTTCAGTTTGGGAGTTACAGAAGTCGGGATAAGAGGACTTTTGTAGGTAGTCGATGGGGGCCGTGAAGGGGTTGATGTGGATTGTGTCTGGCGGCGGGTAGAGAGGCTCTCGAGAGTTCTCCTTTTAGAAATATTTTAGAATTGGTGGCGGATAACTCCTCGCATCTGTTAGTGGTGGTATCTCCGGGTTGGATGTCAGAAAGTAGCGGATCAGAAGTGGTAGCCACCAAAGATATGAAATTGCTTGGACCTTCTTCGGGTTATCTCGTAGTTGTAGTGGTCGAGGAGATCTTTCCAGATGAGTTGGGGGTACTCAATGTTACGGCTGAAAATCAGGTTGTGGAGACGCGGACAACGTTGGCATTCCCTCCATCGAACCCTGAATGCTTGGGTGTCAGACATTTGTTTTACGAGCCTGAAAAATGTCATCCACGAATGAGTGATGCCACCCAGTTGATAGTTGGAGATCATCCTAAGTTATGTTACGTATCTAACGCGTTTGAGATCTTGCAATAGCTCCGCTTCGGTGGGCATGAGCTCGTAGGTTGATTCATGGGCAACCCCAAAACTCTTCGGAGAATTGTCTTTGCGAGGGTCACTATTGTTGTGGTAAGTGTGTCCGTCAGCTTGAGTGAGTTCTTTTTCTTGGTCTGCCGTAGTGTCCCCCAAAATTGTTGAAGGGAGACTTCGAGGACTTGGGCAGTTAGGGAGAATGCTGGCCAGAGGGGATGCCTTTTGAGAATGGCCCGACGACCTTGTCCTTGCATTTGAATGTAGCAAGGTCGAGGCCGAAGTTATTCTCCTTGATTTGGAGCAATTTCTCTTGAAGGTATATGATGTTTGAAGAAGAAGTCATTTTTCTGAAATGTGGATAAAATAAAGATGATTAGTCAAAGACTGAGAATAGGTGTCAAAATATTGTGTTTTTATAGTGATTCGAGACTTAGGTATTGGAGAGTTATTCATAGGAAAAATTTACTAAGTACCGGGATTGTATGTGTTGCTTGCAATTTTTGTTATGTCTGTTGTTCGATATAATGGGAATTTCGAAGTTTCCGAGTCATGTTTTTATGCTAAGGATCGATTTTCGAAAGAGGACATGGTTGAAAATTTTCAAAGTGTTCATTTCGCAAACCGAGGCTTGAAAGTTTTTACAGTTAAATTTTTTTTAAGTGGTTAGTACAAAAATTGGGTTTTCGGATTTGAGGAAGTTAGAAAATTGTTCTCAAGTGTTGGTGCGAAAATCATGAGTTTTCGGACCGGCTTGCGAAAATGTGAAATTTTTTACGTTTGTGTCGTTGAAAAACTTTCTAAGTATAAGAATGCAAAAACGGATTTTCGAGGTTTGTGAAGTTTGAAAATTTTTCTAAGTATTGGTTGTGAAAAGGCCATGCTGCGAAAAAATGATCGCTTTCGTAGTCTCATGCGAAAATCATGGATTTTCGTAGTGACTCGCAACAATCAGATTTGGTTTGAATTAGAAATTTTTAAGTTGCGAAAGGCCATGTTATGAAAACTGGAGTTTTCCCAGTGACATGCGAAAATCACAGTTTTTGCAGTGACATGCGAAACCGGAGTTTTTACAGGGACATGCGAAAACCGGAGTTTTCGCAGTCACATGCAAAAATTGAAGCTTTCGCAGTGTTGTGCGAAAACCGTAGTTTTCGCAGTGAGAGACGAAAAGTGAAGTTTTCAGAGTGTCGTGCGAAAACGCTGGGTTTCGCAGTGACTTGCAAAAACACGGTTTGCTGCGTGTTTTTGCAACTGCGATTTGCAGAAACGCAAAAACCTATCTGAGCAAAAATATAAAATAATTCTTAATCATTGAAAATCTGGGAAAATTATTTGCACAGAGTGGAGATCCCAAGATCTAGGTTCAAAGGGACAACCTAATCTTAGAACTTCGTATCACTGTGGGGGATAACTCCGCTTATTCCTGTCAAGAAAAGGCTAGCATTATGATGCTTTAATGACTATCATAGAGTATTGATAGAAAATACACGCGACGTGAGAAGTCACCTATTTTAGGAAGAAGTGAGCCGCTTCAAAAAAGAACTGAAGGCTTAGTTCTTTAGAAACCCTCGAAGAATCAGGACGTGGTCATGGGCAATACGAACAAAACTATGAGAGGGAACAAACAAAAGTGATTTCTGCATATTGTACGTGGGCTCGTTTACCGAAGAAAGCGGGACCGTTCAAGGACATCGCGTCTACTGGACTCCTAGTAGACTAAACATACTTTACAAGGACGAAGTTCAAACGGTAAACCATACTTAGCCCTATGCAGAGATCAAATGATGAACAATTGTTGTAAGTCGATACAATTTCCATTCATGTGGGAGATTCTTGGAATATTATGTGGAGTGAATGGAAATTGGATTGAAATGAAAAATGGGTTAAGGTGTGTTTGGGCTTGTGACCCACGGTTACACACTCGCGGGCCTGATCAACCTGCACGTTTGGACCCTATTATTTCAATACCAAATTTATTTTAATACGTGGATAATTCAAGCTCCTTTGGAATGTCAAAGGTTGCACATGAAAGGTCACAGGACCTTTTGACAACCTACTTAAATTCTTTTTGATTAAATTGTGAAATTAAATCCACTGAGATTTGGTCAAAGGTTTTCACGGGAATCAAAGAGTTTTCTAAACTCTATATATGCACTCTCGATTGAGACATGAAAATACGCGATCTCATACTAACAATACACAACAAGTCTTCCTCGTCACTTCTACGTTCAAAGTTCGTCGTGTTTAGTGCAACCTATAATTACGTTTTCGTTGTATCTTGGAAAATAGACGCTCAAGTAAATCTCTTGCACTTAAATAGAGAGAGTGAATGTGTTTTAAGTAATTTGTGATCAGCACAAGCCTCGGAAATTCCTAAAGTCGTTTTCTGCAGTTATACAACTCGCAGTCTTACGTTTCTGGGAGGATGCTTACATTGCTGAAGCTACAGTCGTGCAGTCATCGCAGCAGTGCAGTATTGCCAGCAGTCGTGTTGTCATAAAGCTTCCACCCAGGAGTTCCTTGTAGCCGTGCAGCTTCGCAATCGTGCAAACTAACAGTCGTGCGATTTTGCAGCCTTCTGGTCTGTGTCTTACGAGTTGATTGTGCAATTTTTCGGTCCTGCGATCTGACAGATTACAATCATGCGATGTAGTTTCCCAACTAGTGTAACATATTAAACAAAATCAAGTTACATGTTCCTCTCAAATAAAGTATTACAGGGAAAATAGATTTTGAACATAGACTAATTTGAAATTCACAATAGAGATGCAATAATAAAGTGCTCGACCGTAATAGCTATTCATAATGCACAAGAATTTCCTAAATTATTTAGAAAAGGAAGAACTTTTTGATTATTTAGTATTAAGCAAAGGAAGCCAAAGTACTCCATGATGGGGCCAAATTCCAATCATCTCTGCACTCTTTTGACAAAATTGTCTGCTTTTTTGCTTTCTTGTCAAATAAATGAATATGAAAGAAAAAGTGGCACTGAAATTGACCAAAGATCCCAATCAATAAATCCCCATTACATCAACCCCCGACAAATAATAATTTAATATACTTTTGTAGGGATGCATAGTAATAACTACGCAAACTAAATTGGTATGTCACTGTTTTACCATTCATTTTTCTGTTTATTCCAATTATACCCATATAAATTTTTATTTTTTATATATTTAAGAATAGTTCACAATCAAAATTAAAATTAAGATTCTATTTGTTAAAAAACTTAATATAAATAATGTAAATTAGTGCCACCCGCTCATAGAGTGGGTTTAAAATACTAGTTATAAATTCTATTCGTTCTAGCTAACATTGAGTTGCTGACCTGGTAATTTCCCGCAACGTGAGGAATATTAAGAAAACGAAATGGAGAGAGAATAAACCAAGAAAAACAAAAACAAAAAGGAATTCTATAATTCATCTGCAGAAGGCATGCACGTTTGTGCAGTAAGGTTCTCAACCTGAAGATTCAACCCTTTCATAATTCCTCGAATTCCTCAAAACTAAAAACCCTTAATTCATTCAACAAATCGCATTCTGTTCTTTATTTTCACCCCTTATTAGCTTTTTAAGCTCATTGTTCAAAGAGAATAAAGATCAGATTTTCCCGGGAATTGTTGAGTTCATCCCCATTCACGACACCTATTGGCCTGTTGAAAAGGGGAAAAATGAAGAGAAACATAATCATATACAAAAAGCATTGCGGGGGTTATTATTCGACGCTTTAGTTTCCTTTGATTACTGTTCATTATCAAGAACACATAGTCCTTGATTTCAAAAAGAAATATTGGGCTCTGTGGGAGCTGAAAATTCCGTTCGTTGGGAATCCCACGATTCTTTGAAGTGGGTAGTCTTAGTTTTGGATGGGTTAGAGAAATTGTGTTGTGAATCTTGAAGTTTTGAGTTTTCCTTTATTCTGTTTTTATGAATTGAGATTGAGATGTGTAGAAGGGGAAGAACATTGTTCTTGGTTTCATCAAATGGGTTTTGTTTTGATTTCTCTAGTGCTGCAACGTGAATGGCTGATCTGCAAAGGCCTAGTGTTGTTGAAAGAGACACTGACCAGGTAAGCGCCTCTCCCTCTCGCTCTCGCTCTCTCTCTCTCTCTCTCTCCCTCGCTCTCTCTCTCTCTCTAAAATTTCAGAGCAGTGAAAAATCGAATGTGATATGCTTTTCTGGGCCATAATTGGTTGTTCAAAAACATCTTGCGATGGAAGATTATACATATTTTGGCATCTCTCCTATGTCTGTTCTCACAAAAAGAAACTCTGCCTACTTTTAGGCCATTGTTGCCCTTAAGAAAGGGGCTCACTTACTCAAGTATGGAAGGAGAGGGAAACCTAAATTTTCCCCATTTCGCGTTTCCAATGTGAGTGAGTTTCACTCTTACAACGAGTTCGGTCTCAACGAATATCTTCTTGTTCAATATTTCTTTTCCACGTATTCGAAAGATTCATCTTTATTACTCAATGGCACAATCCTGTTTTGTGACTAAAAGGATGAGACAACTTTGATATGGTATTACGGCACAGATGAGAAACGGCTCGAGCTCCGTCATGTTACCAGGATATTACCGGGACAGAGGACCGTAAGTATCCATATCGATTCGCCTTTGTGAATTTCTTTATTTTCATTTGCTGTATATCATCAAAATCGTTTTTGTTTATCTACTGCTAAATTTTATTTCTAATCAACCCGTCCCCAGCCAATATTTCAGCGGTATCCTCGCCCTGAGAAGGAATACCAATCATTTTCCCTGATCTATGGTGACAGGTCCCTAGATTTGGTTAGTAATAATTGCATTACCATTTCAGTACGTTTCGAAAGATTACATACATGTATGCTTTTATGACTCCTCAAGTGTCTGAATTTTTTTTCTTTGTAGATATGCAAAGACAAGGATGAAGCCGAGGTTTGGTTTGCTGGCCTCAAAGCTCTAATTGCACGCAACAGCTGCAGCAAGAGATTACAAAACGGTGCCCGTAGCGATTCCACTTCATCAGAAAGTCCACGTGGCCGCCGCGTCGCCCCATCAAGTTCGCCCGTGAGATGCAACATCAACATCTCTTCTCATAAATCTTGAAAAAGAAAAGACACGTTTGTCTCTTTTTTTCCTTTTCCTTTCCTTTTTCTAACTCCTTTTACGTTTTAGATCCTTCAAGATCAAGGAGATAACACCCAAAGACCTGCTGAGATCACACCCCAGAGCAGATTAGGCAAAGCATTTGCAGACATCGTGTCACACACCGCTTCAGCCAATAAGAACTCTCCGTTCCCAGCTGACTCCATTACCTACATCCCCGCTTCATTACAACCCTCCGCAGTCGAAAACCCAACCCCTCAAATCTCCGGGGCCGAAACGATAAGGGTTAGCCTTTCAAGTGCTGTGAGCTCATCGAGCCAAGGTTCGTGCAACGAAGACTTCAACAGCTTAGGAGACGTCTTCATATGGGGCGAAAGCACAGGCACCGGAGCTTTGGGAGGAGGCGCCGCTGATAAAATTGAGAGAGCATCGTCGTCCAACGCGGAAAAAACCGACGCCCTATTGCCCAAGGCGTTAGAATCCACTGTGGTCCTCGATGTTCACAGTGTCGCTTGTGGACGAAGGCACGCCGTTTTAGTCACCAAACGAGGCGAAATCTTTAGCTGGGGCGAAGAAGCCTGTGGAAGGCTCGGGCACGGTAGTGATGTCGACGTTCCACATCCCAAGCTCATCGAGGCCCTTAGTGGGAAAAGCATCGAAACGGTGGCTTGCGGTGACTTTCACACGTGTGCGGTTACCCTCTCCGGTGACTTGTACACTTGGGGTGATGGAAGCGAAGCGAGCCACTGGATACCGAAAAAGGTCGCTGGGCCCATCGAGGGCCTTAGAGTGACACTTGTTGCCTGTGGGCCGTGGCACACCGCGCTGTTGACTTCTACGGGTCAGTTGTTCACGTTCGGTGACGGCACCTTTGGTGCCTTAGGACACGGAGATCGAAATTGTGCTAATATCCCGCGTGAGGTCGAATCTATTAAAGGGTCTCGAGCTTTGAGCGTTGCGTGCGGAGTGTGGCACAGTGCAGCGATCGTAGAAGAAATCCCCAAATCTCCTTCGAACACCGAACAATCTGAGGGGGGGCATCCTTCACTTGGGGCGACGGAGACGGAGGGAGGCTCGGGCACGGCGATAAGGAATCGAGATTATTACCACAACGTGTTGCCTCGTTGGATGGATCAAAGTTTCGAAGAGTGAAGTGCGGAGAAAACTTTACCGTGTCTCTTACAACTTCGGGACGGGTTTACTTCACGGGAACGGGCTGCTCCAACGAAAGCAAAAATCCCGTCCCTGTTAGAGGAGGCATTGCGGATATTTCAGTGACGGAGATCGCGTGTGGCTCGAATCATATAGCTGCGTTGACTTCGAAAGCAGAGGTTTACACGTGGGGTAAGGGCTCCAACGGTCAACTAGGGCACGGGGACTCCGAGGACAGAGACGCGCCGACACTCGTAGCTTCCTTGAAAGATAAGCAGGTGAAGAGCGTAGCTTGCGGCTCCAATTTCACCGCGGCGATATGCGTGCACAAGTGGATGTCGGGCGCGGATAACTCCGTCTGCTCGGGCTGCAAAAACCCGTTCGGTTTCATAAGGAAACGTCACAACTGCTACAACTGTGGCCTCGTTTTCTGCAAAGCGTGCAGCGGTAAAAAGTCCCTCAAGGCCTCGCTAGCACCGAGCAGCAGCAAACCGTACCGCGTGTGCGACGATTGCTTCAACAAGCTGCAGAGAGCCAACGATTCGGTGGTCCCTCGGGTGCATAACGCTAAGAGCACGGGATCGCTGCCCACGGAAAAGGAAAGTGGTGCTCCGCGGTTGATGTCGAGGCTCTCGTCTGTTGGATCGTTCAAATCGGAGAGGGGATCGGGGTTCAGCGCAAAGAATTACGAGGGGTACGATGGCCATATTTTTTCGATACAGAGGACGAGCACGTCTTCGAAGTCTCCTACAAGCCCGTATGCAGCGGGAGGAGGATGTTCTTCTTCTTCGCACAAATTTGCTTCCTTCTCCGCTCCCGATTCGAGAGTGGTCTCGAGATCGCCGTCGCCGGTGCTGAGAAGGTCGAGCCCGGTGAGCTCGTTGAGTCCTTACCCGTCCCTAACGTGTCGAACATGTGAAGCCTCCCCTTACGATAGCCTAATCACTGAGTTGAGGAGCTTAAGAGCACAGGTGGGCCAGTCTTTTTTTTTGCTAATTTAATTTCTTCCCTGATATTTTGTTATGAAAATGTTCTTGTTTGAATTGAAGGTACAAAAGCTTACGAGCAAGTCACAAAGGCTAGAGGCGGAACTGGAGAGAAAGACGAAGCAGCTAAATGATGTGTTGGCTAAGGTATCAGAAGAAGCTGAGAAAGGCAATGCAGCGAAGGAGGTGACGGATAATCATCGACCGTCGAACGGGAGCAGCGTGAGTGACTCTAGCAAGGCTTCGGCTCTTCAAACGCTGTCTAACGGTATTAAAGCTGTAGAACGGACTATACAAGAAGAGCCCGGTGTGTATATAACCGTGGTTGGTTTACCCGATGGTTCTAATGAACTGAGACGGGTTCGTTTCAGGTCAATGTTGTTGTAGTCACCTTTTACTACATATATTCGGTTTTTACGAAAATATACATTTTGGCATTATAATGGTTATAACTTTGGTGCTTTTTTTTTTCTTGCAGCCGAAAATGCTTCACGGAAGAACAAGCTGAGGTGTGGTGGGCGGAGAATGGGACAAGAGTGTTCGACAAACACCATATAAGGATCGTCCCTTAGGTTGGATTGGAGTCAAAAGTTTTTAGTACAAGTAAAACGCTAGTAAATTTTACGATGATAATAATGATGATGATTGGACTTTTTGTTTTGGTGAAAAATGATTGATGTTAAGCTGCTGCCTCTCTAGGAGAACGAAGTACATTACTTTTCAGTATTGTAATTGTTCCTTCATTATGTTTAGTTTCATCCATACGCACAGGAACGTGTGATTTTGGGCCGACACATTTCACACATTTATAGTTCATTTGCGATGCCGGGCAGGTCACGCGGGAGGAAAGTTCAATATAAACGTCACAACGTATGGATTCTCTTAAACATTGAATTGAAAACGTCACAACGTATGTAGAGATAAAGCCATCCCGACATCGGGGCGATGCTGGTATCAACCTTAATTCCTAATTAGAGAAGAGTCTACTAACAAGAACTGTGGAGTCCAAGGATACCATGCTCACCTCCTCGGATACCCGAAAGATTTGTCGGAGTATCCCGATCGGACAGAGAAAATGATCGGCCTCAAGCTCTTGAGCGTCAAGGAGACGTCGGAAGGAACCTACCTGGGATCCCATAGAGGAGAGATACATGATGTCCCTCGTCATCAGGAATGAGATTGCAAATCATGATGTGGGACAAGTCTTCATACACAATGGAATCTCAATTAATATACTCTTGAAGGATACCTTGGATCGGATGATCGGATGAAGTTAGAGGAATATTGGATGGGACGAATAGAAACTACTTTGTTCGGCTAGGGGCATGTAGGCTAGTAATTACCTCTTACCCTAGGAGTGAATCTTAAGAAGACTCGAATTCTACCATTTTGCATTAATCGATTATTCTCCGGCATAAATAAATGGCGTAGTGGGAAGATCACCTTTGAACTTATTTGAGGGTGTGATTTCCGCTTTGTATCCGAAGATGAAATTTTCCGTGGGCAATCATATAAGGGAAGTACTATGAGACCAAAAAACTGCAAGAAAGTGTTATGTTGAAGAAAATGACAGAAGAGACTAAAGCGCTCAAGGAACAAAAAGATGACGGCCCAGGAACTCCCCGCGAGGGATTTCAATATGAAATAGAAAGAAATGGAAAACTCAAGTAGATGACGATATAAAAAAGATAATGTTAGAATCCACCCGCGGAAATAGTGATGACACCTCACATTTTGCTAGAGCAACTCAAATGTTATTTCATAAAGATAATTACTTATTCGCCTGGTCGACCAAAGTCCTGATAGGAGTCGACCCAATGATCATGGAGCACAAGCTTGATGTAGTCACTTCAGTCATGCCCTTCTTTCATAAACAAGAGTTGAGTCCCGAACATGACGCAGTTGTCCGAGAATAAGTGGGGGGCCTCTTCAAAACAAGACAGTTGAAGAAGTACAATTCCCAACATGGTTATCCAATGTGGTGATGGTGCCCAAATCATTGAGTGCGGATGTGTGTGGACTTTTGAGAATTGAGTAAAGCTGTCAAATGATTGTTATCCTTTTCCTAGGATAGATCAGTTGGTGGATTCCACGCTAGGACATGAGTTGTTGTGCTTTCTAAATGCGTTTCACGGTTACTATCAGATCAAGCTAGCAAATAAGAAAAAGAAGCGAGCTTCGTCACTTCTTGGGAGACATTTTGTTATGTGGTCATGCCTTTTGGGCTGAAGAGCCATGGAGCAACCTATCAGAGGTTGATGGATCGAGTTTTTCGGGAACAGATTGGTAGGAATCGGGAGGAGTATGTGGATGACATCATGATTATATCGAAGGAAGAAGAACACTTCCTAGCATATGTGGAAGAAAAGTTCGCGACTGCTTGACGTTTCAATCTTAAGTTCAATCCAGAGAAACGTACCTCTAGGATGCGATCGGGAAGGTTCTGGGATATATGCTAACCGAACATGGGATAGACGCTAACTCTGCTAAGTTGGAGGCTTTTGCGGAAATGACCTCTCCATGGGATGTTAATGAATTGCAAAAGTTAACGAGGATAACTACCCTTTCTCGATTTATTGTCTGATTGATCGATAGAATTTAACTTTCTCTGGGTGAGCCCGCCCCGAGTCTACAGGCAGCGACCTTCGTTGAGGCTAAGGCTAGGCCGCATAACTCCTAGACCACGGCTGTGGGTATTTTTCCATGACAGTCTTGCCGATGGTTTTTGTCGTGATCGAACCATTCTCACATTCGATTGCTCCCACCTAGCCTTTATCAATCTGAAAGTGCGAGGAGCGCGGCGGGGCGAGGTCTCGATAAAATTGATATGGAAATAGCTAAGTTAAAAGTAAACTTAAATGTTGACCCTAATGTTGAAACAACATTTGGGATCAGAATATTTTTGCACAGCGAAAAATTTAAACTTAGCAGTAAAAATGACGGAGACGCGGTTTTAAAATATGCAGCAAGTTAAATAACTTGTTGCACGCCTTCAGGGAAAAATTCCACTACTTGAATGGATTACAAAAAGAATAACTATCAAAAGATAGTAAACATAGCCTAGAAAAGAGTATTAGAACTCAATCGATCTTCACACAAAGAATACGTATAGAAACTAGATTCTATACAAAAGTGTGAAGACAATACTAGGCTAAAACAGATTGAAGAAAATATGGTGAGAGCTCTCTCGTTTCTTTTTACTCGTTCGTCGCTCGTTG
Source organism: Linderniella brevidens (assembly GCA_004919715.1). Classification (NCBI taxonomy): domain Eukaryota; kingdom Viridiplantae; phylum Streptophyta; class Magnoliopsida; order Lamiales; family Linderniaceae; genus Linderniella; species Linderniella brevidens. The sequence goes on along the minus strand of SWDC01000149.1, from coordinate 3,107,804 downwards.
TCGTCGTTATCGTCCGTCGTCCGTCGTTCTTCAATCGTTACTCCGTAGTTATTGTATGAGATCGAAGTTCCACTTTATATAGCTGCAATTCCATTCGAGATCATATTTATTCCGAAAATAACTCCTTCGTTTTAGCTCCATAGCCATTCCCAAAATATCTTCTCCATTCTATTGGATCATATCCATTCCGGAAATAACTCTTCTTTTTAGCTCCATGTCTATTCCGAAAATATCTCCTGCACACTCGTTAATCAAGCCATAATATATGGTAAACAGTTTTTAGATTTGAAAGACAAAATCAAAGATGGAACAAGTCTGAGTCACACGATGATGACTCAGATACTGTTTCCATATCGTAAATGTTAACTGAGTCAACATTAACAATCTCCCCCTTTTTGTCTTTCCTCCGAAAAACTCGTGCAGTGATAAATTCAAAATTATGTAATAAGGTTTTCGGGTATGAAAGACAAAACCAAGGATAGTCCAATGTTGACTCAGGTGTTGACTCCACATTGTCAATGTAAACATTAACAATACCCCCCTTTTTGTCTTTCTTCCCAAAATTTGTGCAGAGATAAATTCACAAAACTCCCCCTGAAATCATTAAGACAATCAGAAAAAAACATGGTTATAACCATATGGGCTAGTCTGATTAAGTCTTAATTAAACCTACAAGAAAGAAAAATTAGAGAGAAAACAAAAAATAGATTAGAAAATCTAAAAAATAAGTGAATCCGATGATTCTTCTTCAGCGGTTTCCTTTCCAGCATTTTCTCCAGCATCTTCAGCTTCAGCATCATCTCCCTCACGAGCAGCAGTTGCATCAGTCATCCCGGCTTCTTCTTCTGCACCATCTAAATCTCCCCCTTTTTGGGGAGAAAGGAAACTTCTAAGAGTATCTCTTTGTGCAACCAATGAAGCAATTGTGTCATCCAGATACTTGATATGGCGTTCCAGGACTGATGTTGGAGCAGATGATGAACCAACATTTTGTTCAGCATTCGGAGCTCCTACCCAGGGCAGATCCACAACATTGTGTAGCCCCGTCAAATGACTGCTATCTTAGATTGCTATTTTAAATAGCACAATGTAAAGTGAAGTGAGTTCGAAAGAGGTGAGTTTGTCATTGATGGATAATGAAAGAAAGCTCGAGAAATTCGTGATTTGCAGAGATATATTTTGAAAATATGAAATAGAGTAGTGCGAATTAGGAGATATCAAGTGAGCATAAAGAGTAGGTAAATGCGAAAATGTAGTACCGGTCGAAAGTTTTTGCAGCAACTGTAACTAGTTTTCAGCTTGCAAAATACCACAAATAAAGAGTTTAAATGAAAACTAACCGTTAGGACTTGATGAACCGCAAGCTCCAAGTGGGGGTTTATGATTTTCTCTTAAATCATCATGAGAGATATAGATACTAGACTCGATAGACTAATTATATATATAAATATAAATATATATAGATAATATAACTATAAATATCGCATGATCAAAATGATTAATCACATATGTTGCTCAACATTTGATCCAGCATTCTCAAACGATTTTCTTCATTTTCTGTTTAACACCCTAGAACACAATTTTCTTTCATTTTCTGCCCTTTACTCAGCTTTTTTATAGATATGAAATATTGTGAACTGCTCTTTATTGATTTCCTTTCCATCAAGGTTCAGCTTTTTATTGCACGCAAAGAATACATCGTCACCGCGAATGCCGTGTATCTAAGGATTCTTAATATTCTGAACCTGTATCTTGAAAAAGGATCATGAGCAAACCTTGTGCTAGTGAGCGGGTGATTTCAGAAAACGGTCTAGGTGAGTCAAATCATTTCAGGAATTAACTGAGAGAAATTTAAACCAAAAATTGAAACAGTAACAACCATATTTGACATATGCAAATGTTGATCCAGATACTGGACCAACATTTACTAACACTGACACATACTTATAGACTTCTTAAGGCTTGAAAACCTTTCAAAGTCTAACACTTTAGTGAAAATATCCGCTAACTGATTCTTAGTATCTATATGCTCTATTTTCACTAACTCTTTTTCTACTATATCTCTCAAAAATTATGTCTAATATCTATGTGCTTAGTCCTAGAGTGCTGGATAGGATTTTTCGAAATATTTATAGCACTCAAATTATCACAATACATCAGCACAATTTCACTCTCTAACCCATAATCACTCAACATACTCTTAAGCCATATGAGTTGTGTACAACAGCTCACATACTCAGATTCGGCCGTAGAGAGAGAAACACAATTTTGCTTTTTGCTAAACCAAGACACTATATTATTATCTAAGAAGAAACACCCACCACTTGTGCTCTTGCGATCATCTTCGTCACCTGCCCAATCAGCATCACTAAAACCAACTAAATTTGTGTTAGTATCCTTGGAAAACCATAAACCGAGATGCAAGAACCACCAACATACTTTAAAATTATTTTAACAACATTTAAATGTGAAATTGTTGGCCCGGCCTGATATCTCGCACATACGCAAACACTATACATAAGATCTGGTCTACTCGCAGTAAGATATAACAAGCTTCCAATCATGGAACGGTATAATGTTGGATCAATATTTTCCCCAACATTATCTTTACTTACCTTCTGCGTAGATCCCATAGGAGTTTTCATTACCTTTGCATTTTCTAGCCCGAATTTCTTCACATTATTCTTCGCATACTTTTCCTGAGACATAAATATGTCATCCTTGCTTTGTTTCACCTGTAGACCTAGGAAGAATGTTAGTTCACCGATCATACTCATCTCAAATGTGGAATTCATGGCTTGGATAAAATCATCCGACATAGACCGAGATGTTGATCCGAAGACTATGTCATCAACATAAATTTGAGAGATTAACACTTCATTATCAACTCTTTTTACGAAAAGAGTTCTATCGGCTTCGCCTCTAACAAAACCAAAATCTAAGAGAAACGAAGTAAATCTACTATACCAAGCTCGAGGAGCTTACTTTAAACCATAAAGAGCTTTTTGCAATTTAAACACATGATCAGCATGGTAAGGATCTTCGAAACCTTTAGGTTGCTCAACATAAATTTCTTTATCAATAAAGCCATTTAAGAACGCACCTTTTACATCCATCTGGCGGAGGGTAATGTTGGGCCAACATGCAATAGCAAGTAAGAGTCTTATAGATTCTAACCTTGCTACGGGGGCAAATGTTTCGTCAAAGTCTATACCATCAACTTGGGTATAGCCTTGGGCAACTAACCGAGCTTTATTCCTAACAACATTCCCATACTCATTAGATTTGTTTTTAAAAATCCACTTTGTACCAATGACGTTATCGTCGCTTGGTCGTTGAACCAAAGTCCAAACCTGATTTTTATCAAATTGAACAAGCTCTTCTTGCATAGCATTGATCCAAAAACTGTCCTTGATTGCTTCAAGAACATTTTTCGGTTCAATTTCAGATACAAAACAATTAAACCTTACCTCATTGTATATGGAAGTCATGCATACATTTTTTACCATAGATCTGTAATCTCTTCGTGGTTTATCCCTGGTCTTCCGTCCTTCATCCAATCTGCCTATGATCTGATCAGAGGGGTGAGACTTCTGAATCCTAGCAGGGGGATCTCTCCGAACATTTAAAGTTTCATCTTCAGTATCCTGTTCAGGAGCTAATGTTGAGTTGGATGTTGACTCAACATTATTAGCTTCCAGACCCTCTGCTGGACCAACCGTCAGAACAATATCAGCCATATTAACTTGAGGAGTATTTCTGCTAATGTCAGTGGAATCATCAAACACAATATTAACTGATTCCTGAATAGTTTTCAACCTAAGATTGCAAATACGATACGCGCGACTATTAGTAGAATATCCCAAGAAAATGCATTTGTCACTTTTCGAATCAAACTTTGTCAAATACTCACGATCATTCAACATATAGCATGAACATCCAAACACGTGAAAATACTTGACCGTAGGTTTCGCACCCTTCAAAATCTCGTAAGAGGTTTTCTTTGTCCCTAGACGAAAGAAAACTCTATTAGAGATATGACAAGCCATGTTCAATGCTTCTGCCCAAAACCTTTTAGAAAGACTCTTGGATTGGAGCATAACACGAGCCATTTCCTGAAGAGTTCTATTCTTCCTTTCGACTACCCCATTTTGTTGAGGTGTCTTAGGAGAAGAAAACTCATGGGTAATACCTTTTTTGTCACAAAAATCTTTGAAAAATTGATTTTCAAATTCTCTACCATGATCGGACCTAATACGTAAAATGGGAGCACAAAAATTAATTTTGATCATGGCACAAAAAGTTTTGAAAAAATCAAAAGTTTCGGATTTCTCTCTAAGAAAAATATCCATGAAAACCTAGAAAAGTCATCAACTAAGACATACGCATATTTTCTACCACCTATGATGTCTACTTCCATATGACCCATAAGATCCATGTGAAGTAGCTGAAAACAGTGGGCAGTTCTAAAATGTTGAACGATATGTTGGTCAACATTATGACTGACATGCTTCTGCTTGCCTTTCAGACATTGCTCACAAACAATCATACCAAATTCCTTTAGGTTGGGAATTCCTCTAATTGCCTCATGCCGAATAAATTGTTCTAGGGCTCTGTAATTGACATGACCCAATTTATTGTGCCATAGAACAATATCATCTTCGGTTGTAGAGACTTTACATACCTCTTTTCTTTCATCCTTATCACCAACTGATAACAATTATCACTAGACCTTCTACCTGCCATCACACACAAGTTTTTGTCATTAAAAACTTCACAACATTCTCTATTAAACCTTACCTCAAGATCGTCGTCACATAGTTGACTTATGCTAATAAGGGTAGCAACCAATCCGTCAACATGGAGGATATTCCTTAGGGCAGGAAAACCAACCACATTAAGTTTACCTCGTCCGAGAATTTTACCTTTCGCTCCACCTCCAAAAGTAACAGTACCGTTACTTAAGGGAGTGTAGTCTATCATGTAGTCTTTGGTACCTGTCATGTGTCGTGAACAACCACTATCGAAGTACCAAGATCCTGAAACGTTAGCTTTCAAGGACGTGTAAACAACATTACATAGAATTGGTGATTTTCGTACCCAAGCTTTCTTCTGAACTGATGGACTCCAAAAAGTTGTATTCATGTGATTCACAGAACCAGAACTAATGTTGTCTGAACTACCTCCAGACATTTTCTTCAACACTGATTTCTCAATGTTGGAGCGAATGTTGGATGATTTTTCAGTCAACATTTGCTTTTTGGATATCACATCTTTCAGTTTCCAGCAATAAGGTTTAATATGTCAAGGTTTAAGACAAAAATGGCACTTAAAACTTCTAGACCTGGACTTCGATGCAAAATGCTTTTTAGGATGTGATTTGAATCCTAGACCATGATTAGAAGTATTAACGAAAGAAAGTACCTCGTCAAATGTGGACTTGCCTTTATTCATCTTTGAGAAGGTATCTTAAGCCTTGTTGACTTGCTTTTGAAGCTTGTCAATTTCTTTGTCCTTTCTGGTCAATAAGGCTTCCATCTTGCTCATCCCTTCAAGCAAGCCATTGATTACCTTTTCATTGTTCACATTTTCCTCAGTCAGCACTTAAACGGAGTCCTTCAATTTCGAGATCTCCTTCCTTTGATTCGTCCACTCTACGTACAGTTGTTTGTACGTTTCTTCCAGTGATTCAGCATCATCGGCATGTTCTAAAAGATCATTTGTATCATCTAACAACAAAGATTCATCAAAACTGTTTAATTCATCATAATCAAGGAGAATATAGTGCTCAGATGTTGAATCCAATGTTGGCTCAACATCCGTTACTGCATTAAACCCAGTATGATGTTCCTCTTCTTCGTTGTCAGAGAAGGTTGGATTTGGAACTTTAGTCCATTGGGCAACCTGATGCGTGTTTCTTGCTGGCGCGTCTTCTTCATCATTAGATAGGCTGACCCAATATCCTTTTCCAAACCTGCGAAGAGTGTTAGCACATTCATTTGCAAAATGACCCCAGCCTTTGCAAGCATGACATTGGACAGAGTCCCGGTCAACTTTGTCGGGTTTTGCTTTATCAGCAGAACTTCTTCTGTTGATAGGGCGATTAGGAGCGGATGAAGACTCTTGAGCGTTGAGAACATTCTTGAATGTTGGACCAACATTCAACTCTCTCTTATTTTTCAATAACCTTTTGAACTTCCTAACAATCATAGTCATATCCTCATCATCGTCTGAATCAACCTCAATTCAACACCTGAAGGTTGCGATACTAGAGCGAGACTCTTACCCCATGACGCATTTTTTTGAACTTCGAGATTGGTTTCGTAGTTCTTCATAATGTTCATGAGGGTATTGAAGTCGAGTGTGGCTAGATTGTGGGCTTCCTCTACAGTTGTCACCTTCACATTGAACTTATCGGATAGTGACCTAATAGCCTTAGAATTTAAAACTTTGTTAGAAATAGGTTCACCTGGACTATGACACTCGCTAGAAATATTCAAAAGCTTTCTAAAATAAGTAGTGATGTCTTCATCGTCCCTCATACGAAGGTTTTCAAATTGACTATTTAAAAGTCGCAACTTTGTGTCTCTTATGCTCGCATCACCCTCACAGTACCTTTGCAACATGTCCAATCCATGTTTCGCATTAGTACAGTTTTCGATGATTTTGAACATAAAAATATCGACGGAGGAAAAAATGGCATGTAAAGCTTTTTCGTTAATATCGGCTGCTGCTCTTTCAAGAACAGTCCATTCGGCAATGGGTTTGTCAAACATTTCACCATCAGCATCAAGAGGAGTTTTAGGAGGGGTATAACCATTAAGAACCGAATCCCAAGCACGCGAGTCAATCGACTTTATGCATTGTCGCATTCGGATTTTCCAATAGGCATAATTTGATCCGTCTAAGACGGGGACTTGACCGAAATAGTTCGGGCTTAGGGCGTCCATATTAATAGGATAAAAACGCTTAGTGTATCAATCGGTTGCTCTGATACCAATTTGCAAGGGCGTGGGGGGGGGCGAGGTCCCGATAAAATTGATATGGAAATAGCTAAGTTAAAAGTAAACTTAAATGTTGACCCTAATGTTGAAACAACATTTGGGATCATAATATTTTTGCACAGCGGAAAATTTAAACTTAGCAGTAAAAACGACGGAGACACAGTTTTAAAATATGCAGCAAGTTAAATAATTTGCTGCACGCCTTCAGGGCAAAATTCCACTACTTAAATGGATTACAAAAAGAATAACTATCAAAAGATAGTAAACCTAGCCTAGAAAAGAGTATTAAAACTCAATCGATCTTCACACAAAGAATACATATAGAAACTAGGTTCTATACAAAAGTGTGAAGACAATACTAGGCTAAAACAGATTGAAGAAAATATGGTGAGAGCTCTCTCGTTTCTTTTTACTCGTTCGTCGCTCGTGGTCATCGTTATCGTCCGTCGTCCATCGTTCTTCAATCGTTACTCCGTAGTTATTGTATGAGATCGAAGTTCCAGTTTATATAGCTGCAATTCCATTCGAGATCATATCTATTCCGAAAATAACTCCTTCCTTTTGGCTCCATATCCATTCCCAAAATATCTCCTCCATTCTATTGGATCATATACATTTCGGAAATAACTCTTCCTTTTAGTTCCATATCTATTCCGAAAATATCTCCTGCACACTCGTAAATCAAGCCATAATATATGGTAAACGGTTTTTAGATTTGAAAGACAAAATCAAGAATGGAACAAGTCTGAGTCACACGATGCTGACTCATATACTGTTTCCATATCGTAAATGTTAACTGAGTCAACATTAACACAATCCAATGATTTTCATGTCACGTTTGTTATCCGAGCCTATACTTTGACTGTTGAGATGCTCAATGGATTTCGGAACTGTCATTCCACAAGAACGTCAGAATTTTAAATTTTCTGGGAAACCACGATTTCCAACCATTGCTCGGATGCATGTAGGACAAACATATAACTTTAAACAACCTTAAATCTCAATGTTCATAACATCAGGCATGATATCTAATTCGATAACGAGCAATGGTTTAGAACAATGATGCAAGAGGTGTCACATTGACTTTGTAGTGTGGTGTGTTCGTATTTCTCTATTGGATGACTAGAGAATTCCACTTAGCCTAGCGAGAGAGATGATGCTCCGAGGTTATGTCTTTTTCGAGAAGAGGTTATATGTGACGTGTATATATATATTTATCCCCATGCTATTTAACGTAAGTGATTGGGATATCATCTCCTTATTTGAATTTCCTAAGATCTTGTTATATCTTTTGAAATATTTGACTTGTCCTTTCAGAAAATCAAAATATATTTCGAAATTATATTTTTCCTTATACTTCTTTTTCTTTAAAATCGCTCAATTTTAAATATTACTATTTTCAAAATAATATGAAGATAAGTACCGATTTTACCCTTCTAGGCAAGTCATGGTACAATACCAAATTTATCTTAGCAATATTTGAACTTATTATCAAATAGTAAAATAAATATTTGACCACTTAAGATAGAATTTTGCCATGCCTAATTTTTGACTCAATGTCCGATCTCTTTTTTATGACACTACTTTGGTGATCTTTTTTAGAACCCAACCATCTTGGTATTACATATAAATCAATCACTGATGTCCAGATCGAGTGAGGATCATAAAATTTCAAATACTCAACACTATGCTAATTCATGACTAGTAAGATAATGAAAATGCACTCCACGACCTATGTGCGCTAGTTTTAATGTTTCGGCAAGAGACTTGGTAATTTTCCATCCTCGAAAATCTCATAGAATATATACCCCGATTTACTCTAGGCCATGAATCCCGCTCAACCGTTTAAGCCGACAATCGCACCCGTTGTCAAAACCGTATTTGGCCTAGAAAGCTAATGACAAATTAAGATCCCAAAGTCAACTCCGTCAATTTGGTCCAATGTTCACGCAAACTACTATATTTAGTCAATTGATCATTTGACATTCCCAACATGTGATCGGTTGGACTATGAGTTAGAGTCCAAATACAATTAATCTCCAATTAGTCATATGTCAATGTCGCGAGCTCCCACCTCTATAGTGAATGCATATCACAGTCACTTAAAACACGTCATCAAAGAAGTCGTTATTATCGATCAGGCCACTCTATCCGTGATTCAGACTTGCAGACTAATTTAAAACTTATAATAGTTAATCAGTGCTCCCTCTCCGTTACGAATCGATGGCTAAACTCTAAGTGTTTGAGTTTTAATTTATCTTCTTATCGAATGTCGTATTAGTATCTATATGAAATAAATACAATGCATTTAATGTAGAATAAAACACAAAACCCGATAATATTATTATTCAAAATAAAATAATTCAGATAAGAATTCTGAATTTGAATATTATATAGGTCGTTACCCGAAGTAATCTAATCCTCAAAATGGCATTTGATGGTATAGTTTTAACAATTATAATGATTTAGATTCTCAAGAACGTCTATAACAAAGACAAATTAAGGAGTGTGTAGGAAATTACCATTAGGCACGATAATCTAGGTATTAGTCGATGATGTATAGCGGGATTCAAAATCTCAAGCACTCCCTTTTATATTGAGTTTACTCTCATTTATTTCAGTTGTATTATGTAGTCTTGTATTGTGTTAATTTAGAGTATTCATCTTTAGTTTCAAAATAAACTCAATCTCAACTTTTGTTAGGTTAGATTCCGAGGCGATATGTCACAGCTACTAGTCACACTTTTGTCCAGAGATCGATAATCGGACTGTCACTTAAGCTACATTAATAATGATAAGTGCACTGTCTATTGCGCGTTGCATTTGGACGCGAATTCTACACTTTAGTGTCACACCGTCTACCCATCAAGTTTTTGGTGCCATGTAGGAAATAAATTTATATAAGGAACAACCTTGTTTGGAATTTTTATAGTTAATTATTTCTTTGTTTTATCTTGTGGCTTGCGTTTATTCTTATTAACGTTAGCTAACTTCCTGTTATATTTGTTCTGTGATCTCCAAAGTAAGGTGGAAGGCCTGAAGCCATTCAATGTATCCAGTCATTAAAGTTGATCCGGATTTCAAATGTTAATTGCGACGAAGACAGAAATACGATTCTCAAAGCCCATCCAATAGTTCTCATGATACATGTTGCACTAACTCTCAAGATACAACTAATAGCTCTCAAGCAGCAGTTAGCAAGTCTAAGACATAATTACCCATTGATAGTTCAAAGGTACAAGTAGAGATGGAGGATTAACGAGTCGCTAATGGTCTAAGCGTAGAGCCGACGCTGCAAAATTTGCTCAAGAATGTCACCCTTGGCGGTACAGATTCAACAATTGTACTATAAGCGATCATCAATAATAACTTCAAGTTAAAACCTTATTGGGTTTAGTTGTTACTTCAGGCTCTCCAGTTCGATGGACTACCCGAGGAAGATAAATATTCTTGTATCAATGATTTCATAACGATGAGGGATAACATCAGGCTAACGGAGTTCCTAACGATGCAATCAAACTGATGTGTTTCCGTTTTCTCTTCGAGGTTCAGCAAATGAGTTGTTCGAGCTTCTACTGGCTGAATCTATTACCACATGGAATGAGTTGCAATGTGAGTTCATCAGACATTTCTTCCCACAATAGAGATTACTGAGATTAAAGACGAAGATCTTGCTTTTCATAAAAAACCGCGAAAAAACTTGCGAAGTGTGGTGATGTGTGATAAACTTATTTTTATATGTTTGTCTTTAATTTAACTAGTGAGTTAGAGTTATCCCGTGTCGCACCTATTTTGCTATTGAAGGAACTCAAGATGACAATTTAAACGAATCAAGCAAAAATAGGCTACCAAGACCGAGAATTAAAACTCCACCGCCAAGTACGACACTGTCTATGGCCATGGAGGAAGATAGTAATATTAATGGGAGATATCGTGACGGGTACAGTGCCGTGGACGAAGGCCGAAGATTCATGCGCCAACGATAAAGTAGGTCCACGACCGTGGACATATATGTTCTCACATCGACTCACATTTAAAAGTGTCCACAATCGTGGAGGCCCATGCACACAATCGTATAGGTGCTGAATTAGTAGTAAAAAGCCCGAGATTTTCCCTAAATCATATTCTATCATATCATAATTTATCTCAAGCAACCTAGAGACGAAAAGTGGCGGCCAAGAACTTTATAAACCATTTAGCGTGCGTTTGGATTCGTGTATTTGAATTGAAATTCGTGATTTCAAATTATACAAAATCCTAGTTTCAAATCAAAATCCATCGTTTGGCAAACGTTAGGATTCGGAATCCGGATTTCAAAATGGAGCTCGAGCTCCAACTCACGAAGCTCGTCGAGCTCGACCTCGAACTATTTATTAAAAATTAAAATGTACAAAAATAAAATAAAAAACTAACAAAAAAATAAGCTCGTGTGTCGGCTCGCGAGCTTTCGATCACCGTTCGTCGTTCGTCGAGCATAAGCCAAGCTATTTTCAAACCAACTCGACGTCTTACGTTGAGCTCACGAGCCGGCTCGACTCATCGTTCGTCGAGCTCGTGCCGAGCTTTTGTCGAGCCGACTTGACTCGTCGTTCGTCGAGCTCGACCCGCCTCATCGAGACGCGAGTCGGCTCGACTCATCGTTCACTCATATTGTTGTTGTTATTATAATTATTATTATTATATTATTATTATTATTATTATTTACGACGTTACGGGTTTTTGGATTTCGAAATCGGACCACTTGTGTCGAATTTCGAATCCATCAAGGTTTGAATTCTCCTTGGATTTGGATGAAATCGAAATCCGAATCCGAACGGTTGCCAAACGGATGATTTGAATGAAATTCGGATTTCAAATCGAAATCCACGAATCCAAATGGAGCATTAATTGATTTCTAGCTACAAAAGATAGAATTCAATTATGAATCGTTGCAGAACAGAACGTAGAGCAACGAGAGAATTTGAGATACATTAGGTAGGGTAGAGTTATGATTCTTTTGTTCTCGTTCGTATCTTTGATCGTCGTTTATCCCCATATCATGAGTAGCTATTTATCTTTTGTGTTTGTGATTAGACGAACTCTAGGTGGAATTGATGCTTTGACGTGGATTACTCGTGAACAAATGCCTATAATTATTATTGTTTATGAAATTTATTTCTATGTATTGATTTGATTATGTCATCTACCGCTTTAGGGCGACAATCAAATAGACGATTGGGCTATTCATATTAGGATTTGACTAGAGGGTGACAACTGGTAAATGATCCTCGTATTAGGTTAATTTATTATTTAAATGCTTACGTAGGCACGATAACCTACGACTTAGTAGATGATCTCCAGCGGGATTCTAAAGTCGACATCCTTTAAATATGAATTTACTCGTATATATTTAAGCCATATTCTTTAGTTTTATCTTGTTAGTTTTAGTTTAGTCGTGTTTAGTATAAACCCAATCTCAATTTTCCTTAGGCTAGATATTGCGGCTATAGGTCACTAATGATATTCACATTTATTCCGTGCGATTGATATTCAGATACTCACATGTTAGTGTTTATTATTAGTATTCATTTAAAGTATTACTTATTGCATTTGCATGCACATTCTACACATTAATATTGCATCGATTAATGATCAGGGTTAAAGGAACAACGGGTACCAAAGCGTGGTTTTAGCCAAAATTCGATGGAATGATGTGTTACTGATCCTTTCAGTGATTTGCCTTAGTAGAGCATGCAAATTATTTTGATTGCTCGGTTGAGGGTAGATCGATCCGATTTCTTATCTTGTGCCAAAAGTATTTTAATATTGATAGTGTTCAGGGGATGCGCCTCGTTGGATGGAAACGAGGGGTGATGCGAATGGAGGAAGGATCGATTTGGTGGTGTTGTATTTGAATGGAGGTTCGTTTGGGCTATTAAACCCACACCGATACAAGGTGATTGCTATTGAAGGAGAGACCCATTTGGTGGTCTTGTATTTTAATGGAGGTTTGTTGGGTTATCAAACTCAATACCACACCGGTTATAAAAAGTGTATACCACATGTATATAAGTTGGTGGGCTAATTGCAGTATAAGGTAGAATCACACTTGAACTTAGGTTTGTTAAATATGGGCTACAACATATTTTATGTTCCAATGTTTCGGGAGCGCATCAGCCCAAGGTCTATTGTCAACGAGGGATGGTAATTTGGACCCATTGGGTCCTTAATGTGTCTTAATGGGCATGGTGTAAACCCATTTAAACTCATTCATGATGTCGAAGGAGTGTGTGTAGCCGGCGCTGACACTCCGCCGACGCCCTGGATGAATTTAATGGGTACATTGTCCATTTATGACCCATTAAAGACCTAATGTGTCCAAATTTCCATCCCTATCGATAACAAAGACCAAGGTTGTTCGTTTTGCTGCAACCATTGTACCTTCAATTGAAATGTATAAAATTACAATCACCTCAGATTACAAAGGGGGGATAGTATAAAATATATCTGATTTCTCATCAAATAATTGTGTTGGAATAAGATGAGACATTGCTGAGGAGGTGCGTGATAGATCACTTGTGATAATCATGGCCCGATGATTGTCTATTACACACCAGTTCAAATAATTTCTTTTTGGTTAAAATTATCGTCCACGAAATATCCAAAAGATGTAGCCAACCGACATGCAACTATATGCCCACATTGTATATCAACCCATCTCTTCATTAATGATGATCCATCCTAAGAGCTATAACACAAACAACGTGGGACCTCTTTATCTGCATTATTTTTTTATACTATCTTGAGTACTGTACAGGTCTAGGACCATATTGTTGAATACTACATGAAATAATTGCACTCTCTCGAAATTCAACAATGTTGGTAAAAGTAGGCATGGCGTATTTGGAAATTCACTTCCCAAATATAGTATTTGGACCATTTTCGAGTTACACCAAATTCGTCCCGTAATGATATTAGAGAAGAATGTGTCCTGATGTGTTAGTAAATTCAAGTATTTATCTTGAATGTCTCTGCATTTATTATAACCCTAGTTTCGATTAGTTGTGTCTATTCATAAATAGACATAATTCTGTAAAAAGGTGGTGTCCGCCACTTGAGATGCTGCCCTTAGGACCCTGCAAGGGGGCGCAACCCCCTAAACCCACACTTGAGTTTGGGTTCCGAAAACGATTTCCGAGCGTGCACTCCGCACCTTGTAACCCGTGTACGTCTATATTACCTATTACAATAAAATATATTACAAACAATAATTTCCATTTAAGAATCAGCTCAGGCATATCTGATGTTTGATAGGTCAGCCTGGAATTCACTATGTAGCTAGACATAGCTCGCATGCCCCCATTTATTATACGTGTTAATCTATTTTTTTTAATTTTTTTTACCAACAAATCTCTCCCGACTAGGCATGCGCTACACCACAACCGACTATAGGCTTGCACTACGCGCCTCAGAAACGAGACTTATCCTTCAGTGTAGTGTAAGTGTCTCAGTGTCATAAGTATTAATCTAAATATATATGATAATAGAAGGAGACAGCATTGTTAAATACTTCCATTAGTTATTCGGTTTATGTAGTTCCATGTCACTCTTCACTTCGTTAAATGCTGCAAGATAAACATCACTGTAGTTGAAATCTAACGAGACAGCTGAGGAAACATATCACATGGCTGAATTATTATATCATATTACTAGGGTTTTGTGCATATGTTTTTTTCTCTTCGAGACTAAGTACATATGTGTGTTTATATATATATATATATATATATAGACATACTCATAGATGTCGTTAGAGTGGTCCACAAATTAATGGAAATACATGAGATGATACATGGGTTGTTGGGTCTATTCAGCTAACATTGCTGCATTGTATGAGACATTAGCTTCGGAGACCATATGAGAGCGCAAGGGGAAAAAATAATGTAATTCAAACATGTTCATGTGTCCCAGCATATTATTTATTTAAACGAAATTTTTATTATAGGCATGGGCAATCTGTGTCCCTAAGACTTTAATCTTTATCCGATTCTTTAGATGAAAAGAAAGCAATGTAATCTCTTAAAAGTATATAACTGGTGTATTAGGGATCGGTTGATGTAATCGATCTTTGTGTGATGATATTAATTTTTGGTATATATGCCTATGTAGATTTTATTATACTCGAATTCCTAAGTTAGGCAAAGATTGCTCGTTTTGTATCAAATCGAAGACGGACACACTTGCCGTCTTTATATAATTATTAAATTGTTCATATGAATACATCTGAATTTTTATACGGAGATTTTCATGTCGGAGATCGAGTTGTACAATATTCAAAAACAGGGTCATACATTTTCCACATGTAAAGCAACCAAAATCCAATTACATGACATTTCAGGTTAAGCCTCACTTTCACACAATCAAATCCAATTAGAATATGTCATCATGAAAGGTTCCAATGTTTATTACGATAATTAAATTCAAATCTAAAGGCAGATTCGGGTGATAAAACGCTTGATCGTACGGTATTTTATGGCAACTTCCTCCGAAAAGCTTTCTTGTACATAATCACGATACTAAAATCGAAGGGCCAAAAAAACAGTTCACAAAATGCACGAATCGGTTTGTCTTTATAGTATTAGCCTTGATCAGTACAATAATAATGTTACGTAAAAGCAGACAAGTTTCATTTTGATTTACAGTTACTCCCAACTCGACGATTGGTGATGATCTGCCTCTTTACGATAAGCACCGCATCTCCAGTTTGAAATGGTTTGTACTTCATTTCTTCACCAGACAACGACTTTTGGATTGCTATAGAGTATGTATCAACTTCAAACACGTAATTTGTGTTATCTCTCTTCAACACAATGCGAATAGGCTTTTGTGCGACAAATCCAAGAGTCTGGAAATTTTCCAATATTGGTCCTTTGGATCATATCCTGCCTTTGCAAAGGAGTTCGTAAACTTTTGCGACAAATACTCCACTCATTTGTTTATTTGTCGATGTGTCGTGCCCAGCTGGACGTATAAATCCCTTGACCTTGATTGGCGAGTTTTACGGTTTTTTGGATTCAATCTGAGTTAAAGGTAATATTAACGATTCAATGATTCCATCATTTCCCCCGTCATACTTTTGCATTATCTTCTTATCTCCCAGTCGCATGTGTATTTCCTTCCTTATGCATCGTATCTTCAGGTGTTTCTTTTGCACGTTCAAGGTAATACTTTGCATCGATAAAGTATGATTCATCTTTGGCGAATGGATCTGTATCACTGAACACCTTCTGTACGATGCCATTATCAGGATATTTGAAACATTATTGCAGAGTTGATGGCACGACTCTATTTTTGTGTAACCATGGACAACCAACAAGCATGTTGTAGGATGTTCTAGCATCAATTACATGGAACAATGTCGTTGATGTCATATTTTCCATTATTAACTCCAACATGATCATACTGATAGCTCTTTGGCCTCCATGGTTGATACCTTAGATTATCATACAACTCTTAGAGAGTTCTTCAATTGGGATTTCGAGTTCCTTTAGCACCCGCAGAGGCATAATGCTCATTGCAGAGCCGTCGTCCATCAACATTCATTTAACATTTTTCTCGCGAGTAAAACCAGATACGAACAAAGGTTGATTGTGTGTGATTGATGCTGGAGTTTTGGTGATTGAGCAAGAACCGGAATCCACCGGTACCGGAACTACAACTGAGTACCGGATACTAGCTGGAGGCAAGCTACTACCGGGGTGATGATGAGGCATCTGCTGATGAAAGACAAGGAACAGAAGGCAAACTGGAGCATTGAATGCAAAGATGGGCTGAGTACTGAAGATGAGCAGAAGGCTTACCCAAAGTAGCAAAAGCGGTACCCAGACCCAGAGTCAACTTTGAGAGCGGCAGTACCCGAAAGAGGAAAAGAAGTTAATGTTGCAAGAGCACACTCAAGCATTCAAATCACAACGGCTACTTCTGGAACGTGAAATATAAATAGACGAAGAACTTCAAGACATAAGACACGAATTTTGTAAGAACTAGGAAGACCGAGTTTTGTACGAAAAGTTGTAAAAGTTCTTACGTTTTTGAGTGTTCAAGTATTTGAGTGAAATACTTTGTAAACAACAGAATTTAAAAAGTTGTTGTAGTTTTTAGAAGGTGTAGGTTGTACGTGCAAGTAAACCATACTTCTAACAGGTGTCTTCCTGAGGGAAGAAGGGGAAATGTAGGAGTTCATTAACACTCCGAACTTCCATAAACAATTTCAGTGTCAAACACAAACAAACACAAACTCACTAACACATTTCGGTACCGAGCAGTGATATCTTCCGCGTCACTTGTGATTGACTAAGTACCAGAACCGAAAAGTATACACAATATTGGACCCTTCCGATACTAAGTAACATATACTTAGAAAAATCAAGTAGTGTTCATTCGCCCCCCTCTAAACACTACATAGTACCGATCCGATCATAACAAGTGGTATCAAAGCAGGTCTACTTCAATCACATAATGAGTACCGAAAGCAAGATGCCTATGTTTAGCAGAGAGAACTTCCTCGAGTGGAAGATAAGAATGTAGTCACACTTGTCCGCACAAAACGAGGACATGTGGGACGTCCTCACCGAAGGACCACCCACTCTTCTCAATATCAATCCTGCACATGCTAGTGACCCTACACGACCTCAGCAGATTGTTAAGGTCAAAAGCGAATGGATGGATGCCGAGAAAAAGCTGACGAATCTCGACAAGGTGGCCAAGGATACACTGTTGAAAATCTTGGACACTTCAGACAAGTCATGGTGTGTAAGACAGCGGGGGATGTCTGGCTAAACCTCTGCCAGATCTGTGAAGGGAATGAGCAAACCCGAGAAAACAAACTCGTGGTGGCCATTCAAAAATACAATTCAATCAAGATGAAGGTCGGGAAGACCATGGCAGAGTTCGAAGACCGCTTCACCACCATCATCAATGACCTCTCAACACTTGGAAAGACAATAAAAAACAGAGACATGGCCATAAAGGTCATGAAGGCGCTCCCTAGAGAATAAAACATAAAAACGATGGCCATGAGAGAGGTTAAAGACCTGAGCAAGCTACAGTTGCACGATCTTTTTGCCAACCTGAAGGCCTAGAATTCGAGCTACAAACTCAAATGGAAGAAGATGCGTAGGTACCACCAGTAAAGGCTCTGACGGCAGCTAAAAGCACTTCAAAGTCCGCAGAGGACATGAGTGAAGAAGCGATGACACTCTTCATCAAGAAATTCAGGCGTTCCATGATGCGAACAACCCACTTACTCGCCGCAGTCGAGTAAGAAAAATACTAAAGATGAATCAAATAATAACGCGTGTTTTAACTGTGGCAGGAAATGTCATTTCATTGCCGACTGTAAGAAGCCCAGAAATGACAAGGAAAGGAAGAAGCCACGAAAAGGTTCCGCAGGAAGCCTAAGGCTCTCGTAGCGGAGGACAACAAAAATGGGCAGAAACAGACTATGACGACTCAGACTCACAAGAGGAATCAAACGATGACGAAGTCGAGTGCTTAATGGCAGACATCGATCGATGAATGTGAGGTATTTGATTTCTCTCAACCTGAATCCACCCGTGAGGATCTGGTACAAGCTCTACAAGAGATGACAAAGGAGTACCAGAAACTCGCTAATCTAAAGAAAGTAGTACCGGAACCGGAAATAATAATCACCGGTACTAACAACGAAGAACTCACCAAAGCTAAGGCTGAGGTAATCTCTCTGAGAGCTAAAAATGAAATTCTCAGAGAAAATACTACTACAAGGGTAAAACCCAAGTTTCTACACTTCCACAAAATGTCTGAATCTTAGACAGAGTCATCACGAAAACTTGAGACTCTGCAAAGACTATCAAAGAACCCAAGCGATAAGATGGGCCTGGGATATAGCCCAGAGCCACAGAACTCCATTCCCACAACTTCAAAATTTGTCAAGTTCGTGAAGTCTTTAGAATCAGTGGAAAGATGGGTCTGGGATATGACTACTCACGGTACACTCGGGTACTGTTCCTGAGATCTAAAGATCAAACCCCTTCTATGTTGATCAAACTACTAAAAAGAGTTCAGAATGAGCAAAGCTCCAAGATCAACACTATAATAAGTGATCGTGTTATTGAATTCTTAAATTTTACACTTAACGATTATCTCGAAGACCATGACATTCGCCATGAGTTATCTGCTTTGAGAACACCACAAGAGAACGGAGTCGCGGGTCAAAGGAATCGCACACTAAATGAAGCAGCTAGGATTATGCTAGCAGATGCTGATATCTCGCAGAAGCAGTCAACACCGCATGTTACACCCAGAACTGCTCGTGATCTGCAAAAGCTTAGGGAAGACTCCATCGAAATCTGGACATGAAATATTCCTCCAGTACGATACTTTAAGACTTTCAAAAGCCGGTGCTATATACACATGAACCGGAGTCGCTTATCAGCATTTGAATGTAGAGCGGATAAATGAATATTTGTGGAATACTCTGCAGTAAGTAAGGCCTACATAGTATTCAACAAGACTTTATCCATTGAAGAATCCGCTCACGTTGTATTTGAGGAATCTCAAGAAGAAGACAGTTCTCCAACAAACGTGAATCTTCTAATTAAACTCTTGGAAAAAGCACTCTTAGATGAATATAGTGATGAAGAAATCAAGGTCAATAAACAAGAAGTGAGCACAATGAAGATCCAATACCAGAAACAATAAACGATACTGTGTAAAATTCGCGAGAACTGAGTACCGAACAACCTCCGGTACTCAATCACGGAGAGTCATTGGAAAATTCTCTGGCATCGAATACCAGTGAGCAACTAGACGTAGTACCGGAAGAATCCGGTACTCATCTCATCAATTTAGAAGATGAACCAAGTGAGCGGGAACGCATTAAGTGGAACATGACTAAGCTTAATCATCCCACATATCTAATTATGGGTGACCCAAAGGCACCAATGAAGACTCGGCGATCACTCCAAAATCTCTTCAGCTACGCATTCATATCTCAATCACAACCTATGAAAGAAATTATATTTGGACCCTAGTCCCTTGACCCACACAAACGATAATCGGTACCAAGTGAGTTTTCAAAAACAAGGTCAATGAGGATGGCCTAATTATGAGAAATAAGGCAAGGTTGGTTGCTCAAGCCTTCTAACAGGAAAAAGGCATCGACTATGATGAAACTGTTAGGGATATGCCCTCGAATGCTATACGAGGATTGGATATGTATAGGGCATTAGCTTATTTATCATTCGGTTGTCAATGTAATCAAACATTGTTTTGCGTATTAATAAAGGCATTATTCGTTTATTGATTATATGAGTTCTTTACTTAGCATCGGGTAAAGCAATAAATGAATAAATCCAAATGTGTCGAGTTGAGTCACTGTTCTCGATGGGTACGAGAGAGGAATGCACCAGTTGACTCTTAACCTCGAACATAAAATGTCCATAAGCCTTAGGTTTCAGTTGGGTGCTGGAAAACCAATCATGGCTTATTTGTCGATGACTTACCGTGTGCCGATATACCGCTTGGAAGCGGAAGTCATGACTTGTGATACGAGTCGAATCAAGGGATTGAATCGTTTCATGGACACTGACTCGCAGGTCGTACGATCAAACATGGCTTATTACTCAAGGAGTGTCAATGATCGACGACAAAACTATAGTAGTCTGCTTGAACCTTAGACCGAAAGGGGCTTTGACGGAGTTGACTTTGAAGTCTTGACTATCACTGGTTTCGCTAGATCCGATTTGCTATTGCATGGGTCAGCGGGACAGATGCGGTCTTGATGGATATTTGTGATTGCCGGGCTTAGACCGCCGAGTACGGATTCACAGTCTCGCACGTAATCGAGACAAGTGTCATATGAGAATGACGACGGGAAATTACAAAATCCTTGGCCAAGGTATTAAACTAACTCATGATAGACATGGAGGGTAGTTTGGTAATTTGCCTCGTGTCATTTTATCATAGTATCGAGTTTAGTGAGTTTGACAAATACCATGGCTCTCACTCGATCGGGACACAGCTGAAGGGTTTGTACGTAGTACTATAATCTATAGTTAGGTTCTGGAATGAGACTAGTTCGAAATTCGTGCTCAAGTCGGGATCTGTCCGGTACTGCGGGATTGGCTAGGCACCTACCGGACTCTTGGATTCCTCCCTTGCCGATTGAGTCGAACCTAGAGAGTCGGGCTTAAAAAGGATCATCAATGTGTACCGAGAAGGAGAGATTGTGTTTTGGGCCTTAACGGGCCTCGGGTCGTTATGCCATGTCTTATTGGGCCTCGGGGTCATTAAGTGGACCGAAGTCGGACTTCATATGAAACTAACTTTAAGACTTAGGCTTGGCTAAGTGCTTAGAAAGACTTGAGGGAAGAACTGGAATTCAACCCTAAGCCGAGAAATTCGAAAAATGCCTTAAAGGGTATTTTCGTAATTTACAAATATGGTAATAAAAATATTTGGAATATTATTTATTAAAACTAAAATTCGAATTTATATTTTATATAAATTTCGAAATTTATTTACCATATTTGAAGATATTTTAATATCTTAGTTAGTTTTCTATTTATAGTATGTTCCTTTAATAGAATTTTGAATTCAATTAGGAGAGATATTTTGGCAAGAATATCTCTCATATTTTGGAACAAATATTTCGAGATTTTAGCCTTGTTTAGGGCTGAAAATTTCGTCCTCCCCTACTATAAATAAGGGTGAGACCTTCGTAAAAAAAAAAAAGACACGGGAAGAGAATCGACGCAAAATTTCACGACCCGAGAATCGAAACACGAACACACAAAAGCAAACCACTCTCCCGAGCGATGGATCAATTCTCTCTAGCCATCTTCGGAGAATCGAAACCGTGGTACACTGCGAGGTCGGCGTGATGATCTAGACGATACCCAACACGACCGCGGCCGACGACGCAATCGACGAGAAGCTGCCACTAACTTCAAATGTAATCTCTCACGGGTATGACCCGCCCTATTACGTGTCAACGTGATTAGAGTTTTCGATCCGAGCTGCGAAGGAACCCGGAAAAAATTTTATTCCGCACCGTATCCCGGGGCGTTTCGTCTCGGGTACAAACCGGGTACATTTCCCAACAGTGGTATCAGAGCCAGGGCTCGTGATCGGAATCATAAAATGATTAAATCGAAACGAGGCTCGTGGGAGACGATCGAAAAGCCAACGCACTAGGCGCGTGGGGCTGCTCGATGCGTTGCTTGCCATCCCACGACCACCATACCGCTCGACGGGTCGAAGGCACCACCGCCGAGACGCTGCAACACGCAGACAGCCGCACGCGCAACCGCGCCGTGCGACGGCGTATCAGCTGCCGCGGGTTCGGGCAACGAAGACCCGAACCACCGCGCCGCTGCCTCGGGCAGCGGCACACCGTTGTCCGATGGTGGTGCCACCTCTGACGGCAGCGCCAGCGGCGCGCGGATAGCCGCGCAACCGCGCGGACAGCCGCGTACCCGCACGAAACTGCAGCCTCCGGGACACGACGGCCGCCTAGGGTTTTTTCGCCCAAAAACCCTAACGGGCCTTTTTATCGGGCCTAGCCCATTTAAGGCCCAAATTGTCGGTTTCGGTTAGAATTCATGAAATTTTCAACGTGCTCGTTATGATTATGATTTAAGGCACACTTACGGGTTTAGGATTTCTATTTGGTTTTCCGGGTTATTTGTTAAGGGTCTCGTCCCCCCGGGTTGTATTTGTCTTTTACGGGTTGTTTGGGACTGATGATCCCCCCGTGTTGTACTTCAAAGTCTTTATTAGATTAGGCTTAGTTTAGAATACACGAAGCTGTTCGACGGTTGACGACTCCCCGGGAGAAGATGACTTGGTGGACGATCGACGACTTGGAGGCCGTTCGAATGATGAAGGGCGATTGTCGACTTCAAAGCCCATACGGAGAACCGATGATTTTTTGAAGCCACATACACATAATTCACGTAATAGGGCTAGAATATAAATAACCCGTTCGTGTTACGACGACGCAATCGATGAGGAGCTGCCACTCGCTTCAAAGGTAATCTCTCACGGGTATGACCCGCCCTATTACGTGTCAACGTGATTAGAGTTTTCGATCCGAGCTGCGAAGGAACCCGGAAAAAATTTTATTCCGCACCGTATCCCGGGGCGTTGCGTCTCGGGTACAAACCGGGTACCTTTCCCAACAGTCTTAGCCGCCGCTGCCTTCTCAGGCTCCGGATGACTCGATGCTTATCCCTTAACCGGCTCCTCTGCCACGGGGACGTGAGAAGCCACCAACTTCAGCGGTGGCCAGTGTGGCTCGAGTTGTGGTGTATTGTTTGTAAGTGGAGCTTGAGATAAGTCCTCAGTGCTGTTGTGGGGTGAGAGAGATGAAATGAAAATAGCACTTTAATGTAGGTTTCGGGTTTCTTGGTATTTTAGACATTAAACTTAATAACATAAAAAAGTAAAAAAAAATAACATATGGGCTCGATAAGCTCGACGAGCTATCGAGCCCATATAAATTCAGCTCGAACTCGCCTCGATTGTTAAGGAGTCGGCTCGAGCTTGATTTTGACCGAGCTCGAGTCAAGCTTTGATTGAGCTGCTCGCGAGCGGCTCGACTCGTTTTCACCCCTAACCCTTATATTGAAAAGGGTACCAAAAATACCTCACTTACGGAAATATCCTCTGCGAAAACTTAATTGCGAAAAGCTATCGCGAAAACCTCAAACGCCGAACTAATCCATCTCTTAAAATCCATCACATTTTCGGCAAATTAAAGGTAGTTAACCCATGATTCTTTACGTTTTTTATAGTTCCGCATTGATTACACCCGGAATCGACCCCGATTTCATACGTTTTCATCATCAAAAATCGATTTTCGAAATCTCTTTTCACGGAAATCGCCCTTCAAATTTTCTTCGAATTAAGCTTAATCCGGTTTGAAATCGCATTTTAAGCTTCAGATATCCTTAATCGAAGTTCTGTGGTAATATTTTTCGATAAATTTTACAAATGTTTGCTAAGTTTGATTTAAAAGGTAGGTTTCGGTGTTTTGAAATTCATCATTTCGAAAACTACCTGTTTTCGCAAGTCGTTGTGAAAATCCCCGAGCAAAAATTCCCGATTTTCTCAAGACACTGCGAAAACTCCGAATTTTCGCAAGACATTACGAAAATCCCCGATTTTCGCAGGCTGTTTCGAAAATCTATCATTTCGCAACTTGACTTTCGAAAATCCTTTCCGCATTCTCATAAATTTTTCAGACTCAAACTTTCAAAAATCCGTTGTTCGCAATTTATCGTTAGAAAATTTTTCAACCACAAACACTTTCGAAAATTTCACTTTTCGCAAGACATACCAACACTTAGAAAAATTTTCGAACTTAACAATTCCGAAAACCCAATTTTCGCAATATACATAGAAAATTCTCGAACGTGAATCACTTTGTATACACGGTTATCAATGTCACCCTTTAAAATTTTGCACTTACCATTTCGCAAACCCGGTTTTCGAACCAACACTTAGACATATCGTCTGGCGAACAACCTCCCCGCTCTAACAGCTCAGGCAGATCCAGTTGAGCCCAACCCCGCAGACCCGAGTGAACGTGAGGGTCCTGAAAGGTCACCATCCGTGGAGTCCTCCGAATCAACCCAATCGGAGGACGAAGAGCGTCTCATCTTTGACGCATCGGGCACCCGCCGGGAGGCACGATACAAACAAGGCAACGATCAACATGACTTCTCTCTGTTGCCCTCCACGGATGCCACCGAAACCACCAAGCCCGGACTAGCCGTATAGGTTCAAGAGTAGATCTATTCGACTCCCGACTAGAAGCCGCTGCATCTTGTCCACCGGCGCAAACTACACCCTAACCCACCCACTCCTATATCTCCCAACAGATAGAGGTTTCAAAAACTTCACAAGGGGACCCACATCTACTATCCCCGCCTCGCTCGAAGGCGAGAGATATTGAAAAAGGTGGTTCACCACCCCTGACCACCGCCCCTTCTTCCTTCACAGGTCATATGCTCACTTTGTCTATATTCTTCCCACCCTTTAGGACACATACACATCTCACTCTAGGTCTGGGTGACCTAGCAGGAACTTTCATAGACACATCAATTATGGATGTCATTCGAGGATTGGAAGGAAGTCTCATCGCTGCAACATCAACAACAACAACGGTAATGGGCCATCCACTCACCCCACCAACGAGCTTGATGTCAAGGGAAGCCTCAGTGGCCCCGATTTTCTGATCCCTCCCGCAGGTTAGAGAGCCCCAGAAACAATGGTCGTAGTGACACTCCCCCCGATAGTGTCACGATGATCGATAGAAAGTCCTTGCACAGTGAGTGTCGGCCACATGTCGGTTACCTACTCTACCGTTTTGACACCGTAACGCCTAAGTGACTCCGGTAGGTTATCGCCCTCGTTCGTCACAAAGGAGGCTTTGTCCCGGTCTGTCAAAGAGGCTGTCGACGCACTTGTCTCGTCCCTCGAAGAAAATATCTTGGGACAAGTACATACGATGATTGAATCCGCCTTACAGGACAAAGGAAAACCTCCTGTGAAGGACGTACTACCACCACACCCACCACCACCACCACCACTTTCCCCACCACAACCTAGACACCCACTAGACCCGTACATTATGCCCATTCACTAACTCCACGACATTCTAGTCCCCTGACTCCTACCCATCAACAATCGCACCTCAGCCAAGCAGAAATTGTACGAGAGATTGGTCATGGCCCCGACTCACCAGCACCTTCCACCTGTCGCGAAGAAAGCTCCCGTCCGAAACGATGCCACAACGATCCTGACGATCAATATAGTCCTGAGGGGGAGAAGAGGCAGAAGACCAAAAAAGGCGGTCGCAGACGAGGAAGAGGGAAGACTCCAAGCCGTGGAATGAGCACCTCTTCATCTAACCCACTACCCTCATGATCTACTCAACAACAACCACCTTACCAAACAGTCACCAAAACACAAACCACCAGTCAACCACTAACTCCATCTCAAACCACTACCCAAACAGTCCAAACCACCAACACTTCCCATCAGCCCTCATTCGGGGATTTCCACACCCACCCTTACATCGACATATACATATAAGGTCCGAAGAAGAGATCCGTATACGCTTAGACCATATAAGTTTCTACCCACAAAAGCTCACGACGGACTCTTTCTCAATTGGTCCAGAAGAAGACGAGAAAGGAAAAGATCACCAGAAGGAAATGCATGAGCTCCCAGAACTACTCCATCTACGAGTTAACGAGCCATTGAACCTGAACAAAGGCACGGGGATGATCGAGACTCGTAATGGGAACAAGAGGATCACAGCTCCTTTCCTCGAAGATTATTGTCCCAAAATCTGGAAGCGTCCGGACAAAATCAAGTCTACCAACGAGCTAGCCATCAAAGGCCTCACACACTTAAGACTACGAGGCAAAGTTTCGGCCATCTATTGACCACCAGAAGGGGGCTAACTCTAGAGCACCTAAAGGCTAAAGAAAAGGCGAAGCCCCACATCGCATACATCGAAGAAGTGAAGTATACCTACGATAGATACCTCACTCTAGTCTTCTTTGTTGTCAGAGCGGATGGCTCGAAACACCAGATTCTGGAGGCCGAACTCCCCAACCTTTCTCCGGACGAAATCACCGACTTGTACGACATGTACAGAAAGTTCGTCCTGAGGAACCAGAGGTATCATGAGTGGTTTAACGCTTTGAAGTGGTACATGCTGATGCAGATCAACTACCTTTCTACCGAAGACTTTCAGATTGTCTTATTGAGCAATATGAAAAAAGTCAACATGACACAGCCTCAAACATGTGCAAAAGAGATGGAGAACAACCCCGACAACCACGTCTTTACTCACCCTGAGTTGGGAGTCACATACTACCATCCTAGGGAGAAGAGGATGCATGTGTTCGTGCTCTCAGAAATATCCAAGTTCTCGAACGGTACTCTCAAGAAAATCAGAAAAAAGCTTCAAACGCGTCGTGCCTCGCTGGGGGGAATTACTCCAAGGACCTCCGGAGTATAAGAAGGCCATATACTTGACACTATCCTAGAGAATATCAATGACATGCTGAACCTACAAAATAACATCAGAAAATACGAGTCACTCTAGAATACGCAAGTCCTTCTTTTCCCGGAAAGAAAAGCGAAATACGACAATACAAAGTCGAAAGCGAAAGAATTGAAGATTGGACATTAAAGGGGAGATCGTTAGGTCTAAATTATGTCCAATTTTTTTTTTATATCTTTGTCATCTAATTTTATTTTAAGTGAACAAGATTCTATTTTGTAGCGTCTGGTTTTTATTTTTGTAATTGGATTTTTAAGGGTCCAAGTATCTTATACCTAATTAAGGGTATAAATACTAAAATCCTACACTTTTACAAACGAGAATCATTATCAATAAAAGAGCCATTACAGTAACTCTTGAGTGGAAAACACGCACAAACACACACACACACACACACACTGTGACGACCACGCCACTACCTTACTATAAGATTCCTAAACACTAGACACGCGAGTTCGAGAATATAAATTCGCGTGTGTTTCGTTTGAAAACGTCAACCTTGTGCACAACCAATTAAAATAATTCACGGAATCAAGAAACTCGTCAAACTCGAAAATATACTATTACCTTTCAAAATAAACGTCTCTAAGTACCCAACGAAACTTATAAACGTAGCTCGACTTAACAAACAAAAAGGAAATAATAGACCCATATATAAATACATGCAGTTGTCCCAAAATATATTAAAACACACTCCAAACAACATACACAAGACAAGCCAAACCCAAATAAATGAGACTCGCTGGCCCACAAGTCGTCGTCCATGTACACGCCATCTCAAAAGTCTGCGGGAGCTGCACAGCTAGCCTCGTTAAAGAGTATCATACAGCATCATCGGGCTCACCTACAACACATGAACTACGTGAGCTAGTTGCTCAGTAAGCGAAAGTCGTAAAAGTAGTAAACTCGTGTATGTGGTGCAGGGAACTATATCGACCCGCGATATAAATTCCATGACTATGCAACAAATGCAACATGATAGGATGATATGTTGCTCATGCCATCGAAATTATAATCTCATGCTCACTTAATCATTCACTCATACTCCCAAACTCATACACTCAATATGGGCCCTGAGATAGAATACTACGGTACCGAAGAGCTCAATCAATAACAACGGGGCCAATAAATGTACTGCTAGACGGTCTTTTTCACCCGCTCAGTGGTGGACCCTCCTGTCATATAGGCGGTCTTTCCCACTACGAGGTTCACAAGGTAGGACGTCGTCACGTCAGGCCTATAAGGCGTCGTACCGCCAAAGGGGAAGAGCTCGGTGGACCCTCCTGTCATATAGGCGGTTTGTCCCACTACGGGATTCTCTCGTATACCGTAGTACCGTCTCACAATATAACCTAACAATCCTCGCATATTCAACAATCGTCCAAGGAAATATAATATGATACTCCTCACACCCTCAGTAATCGCCCAAAATGATTTATGCAACCGTATATGCATTATGCAGTGTTCAACGTACAATTCGATAAAGTACATGAGATAACAAGTAATCGCGACAAAATCATATATGTTCATATCTCACCAAATGAAAATAAATAAAATAATATCTACGGCTACTCGTGCTCGAGGTACGATTATTCATATAAAATAATTCGTACCTTCCAAATATCTAAATCAACAACGAAGCACATATTTATCACAACATAACATTACACCGAAAATAAAATTCATGTGTCGTAGTTGCGTATGGACAAACAAACTTATCTTCAATTGTCGAACGTTGTCGTACCAAGAGAGAACAACCAAGCGTATTTTCAAAACAAGTATATATCTACGCACATAAACGAACGTATCACCGAGCGCTACGAATCCATAAAATATGATAACCAAGAGAAAACAGTTCAGAAGAAGCATTTATGAATAAATATCCATTTAGCAAAGTATATAAATCTCAATTTATAATAATTTAGCATGGCGTAACTTACTTGGGCGTTAGGCTGGAATGGATTGGATTGCTGAGAACGAAAGGTGTTAACAATGAAAATAGATACTGATGTATATGAAATTACATAGTTCAAGTCGGTTGTGGATTTCCTTTCGTGTTAAGTAACGTGTAATTACATATGATAAATTGCTTTTCTTCTTTTTTATTCCTATTATAAAATTGATCTTTAATATGTGTATATATATATATATTATATTTTATTTATTTATTATACATATATATATTTAGAACCTATGATATTTATTTATATGATCGTTTTAATAACACTAATATATATTAGTTTAACACGTGTGCTCGTTGCGTCTAATGATGCGTGTCCTATACCACATACCGACTCTACTAGCTAAATTAAAGAACTCAAAACACTTTATTGTATCAAATAAACTATATTTCTTGTAACATGACATTAAAATTTAGAGAATCTTATGTTTGCCAAGTTAATGAAAAAATACATACATTTCATATGAAAATGCACATAACATGTAAAACATATAATCCACATAATATACAGAACATGTATATATTATGCTAAGCACGTAGTCCAAATAAGTGCATGTAATGCATGATATCATATTGGCCAGATGAGGGTCACAAATTTTTTTTTCTCGGATATCACACACACAAACTAGATTTTAGCAAAGAAGTCTCGTTATTCTCGCCTTTAATTGTTGTTAGTTAGGTTAAAACTGGTCCTACAGATTTTGTTTCACCGTGATACGAAACCGAAGTCTAAAGTCGGTGTATTTTGAAGACGATTGCTAAAACGCAAGAAGCACTTAAATGTATAGACAAAGGACTCGTTCTACGACCAGCAGTGTAGAACTGGTTCTTCAACTTACCATGTCATTTTTTAAAGGATATTTTAATATATAGACGAAGATACAAAGCTAAAAACAACCCAACAAGCCCTATGGAGACAGTCGAACAATCAGTAGGGAAGGAACTCTCGTCCCGAGAATAATAAACACAACACAATAGAAAAACAAGAAAAATAAAACCTGAAAAAATAATATTCAAAATTCAGACGACAAGAAGTAAAGAACCTACTAAAGATAGTCTAACACTAAACAACATGGCTATTAAACCTACATTTGTAATACTATTCACTTTTTTACGGCTTCTACTTCGATCTTGCCTTCTCATGTAGAAACGCTCTCACATATAGAGAATAGAAATTGTACAACAAGGAGAACAAACTCCCATTTTGAGAAACTAACGAACCAAAACAAATAAAGAAAACAAAAAACATAAACAAGAAAAAAATAAGGTAAGAAGGAGAGCTCCTCAAGCTCTATTAATGGAGGAGGAAGACGATGAAGGCTGATTCTTTTTTGGGTTAGGGAGAGGTCAGAGCGATGGTTTCTAAGAAAGATAAGGGGTTTAGATTGTATTATTTTTATCTGTAATTTTTTTCAGTAGAGATATCATTACCACAAAACAACGTTTTTTAAATCACTCTCAAACAACCCATAATAATTTTCCAGAACGCAATCCAACCAAGCGATACACTAGACAAATGCTTAAGAAACACCTTCGATCTATCGAAGATTTGAATGACTTGCAATAATGCGATGTACTCTAACAATGTCTCTGTATACCTCATATGATGCATCACCGCAACATGGCACACAACTTGTATCTTGTAACGAGCACATTTCCTCCTCGAAGGCTCCTGCAGCCAGCAACTCCACCATATGAATGAAGCCGGGCCAGGACCACTTTGCATCCATTCTGCAACTTTGAAGAGAATTTGTTGGACGAAATGCACACTCAAAGAACATATGTGTCACTGCCTCCTCTGCGGCCTCACATAGCCTGCATAGTGGTTAGAAACCGAAAATCTTCCATTTTTTCATCCTGTCAAAAGTCAGCACTCGTTTCCATAAAAACAACCTTGCAATGATGATATGCTTAGGTACGTTAAGACGGTTCCAAATCACAGACGAGTAACTCCATTGTCTAGCTGCCCCTTTCAACCAATTGTAGCTAGATTTTATGGCGTACTCTCTATTGCTCGTAGCCATCTATTATCTCTTTGTATATACCCCTCTTTCAACCGCCCTTTGACACGATTCAACTCCATAAACCAACAACAATCAACCGAGGCTGACATTGCCATCAGTCTACACCTTTTAAATATACCTCGTACGTCCATAAAACTCAAAGCTTGTCTGCTTTCCATGTATGATCTCATATTTGTTTTTCTAGCAGTCCGAATTTCATAGCACATTCAGCCCCCCAGCTTTTTACCTTCACAACTAATATCCTAGCTAAGTATTCCATAAAGCTACTTCCAATGCTTCTTTCAAGGTATTCCCGGCATAATTGATCAATCTTGATCAATTTTGGGCAGCTGAAAAATTTACCCCGATACTCATGGCGAGTGAGCATCACTGCATTTATTAAGCATATCCTTCATGCATAAGAAAGATGGCTTGAAGCCCAGTTAATAACCCTGAGTTGCAATTTTGTCTATCAATGTCTGGCATGTTGTCCAAAACCACTTGGTAGGGGTGATTGGTACCCCCAAGTACTTCATGGGGAACATACCAGGTTGGAACACTAATAAAGTCTGCAGCTCCTTAGCATCTCTTGGATAATCTAGCATAAAACAGATTGGACTTGTTTGAATTAGCCTAAAACCCTGAAACATCAGCAAAGTGGTCAAATGCTCTTCTTACCACAACTACAACACCATGAGAGCCTTTACAAAACACTAGGAGATCATCTGCAAAGCATAAATTTTATCAATTTCGGCACCTTTAAAAGAGGGTGATACATGTCCTTCTACATTGCCTCACATTGAAATCTTCTAAATAAATATTCCATTGTTATACAAAGATCAAGGGGGAAATAGGGTCCCTGCCTGAGACCCCGACTCCCATTGAATCTTTCCCTTGTTGCCCTTTAGAGAGATAGAAAAGAGGTAATACACATTTCATGATCCACCAAACAAATTTGAGGGGAAAGCTCAATTGTTCCAGCTAAACCTTTACTAATCTCCATGACACCATGTCATAAGCTTTCCTCAAATCCACTTTCATCATACACCTAACAAAGGAGTGCTTCTTATTGTACAGCCTCGTCAAGTCTGAGTGATCAAGATATTATGTGATAGACATGCATTGTACGAAACTAATTGGTTCTCGATGACAATCCATGTAAAATTATCATCAGTCGCCCACATAGTAACTTAGAGATACATTATTAGACAACATTGCACCAAGCAATAGGCCTAAAAGCCACTATTGTAGAGGGGTTATCAATCTGTGGTTGAGTTCATTTCTTTAAGTAGCTTTCCAGTTTTGATGAACTCCTGGACTGCCTCAGTCACATCCCTCCCAAGCACTCTCCATGCATTTTTGAAATAGCCACTCCCAAAGCCATCCGGGCCAGGAGTTGAATCTCATGAATATCTTGGATTGCTCTAAGAATGTCAACATCAGAAAAATCTTGAATAAGATTAATTTATTCCCCTGTGCTGAGAGTATGTCCCATCTCAGTAACACATGGATCAATCTCCTGTGTTGAGCTCCCTTCAATCCCTAGAATACCCTCATAGGATCCGTATAGGTGTTGAAGGGTTTGATATTTTTCTAAGAGAATTATATTTTGCTCAATCATAATAGCATATATCATATTATGATTAGTCGTCGATCTGATTATTGAATGAAAAATATGATGTATTCAAGTCCGCTTGAACCAGTCATTTCATCTTACTTTTTTATTGCAAGAATTTGTGAGCTGCAGCCCTCACATAATTGAATTCCTGCTACATGTGTTTCTCTTGTAGAATTAGCCTTTCATTCTGTGGATCTTGATGGAGAGTTTCTTGGTATCGAGCCAAGGACTCCCTCGTGGTTTCTTCTTTATTGAGGATGAGAAGTGTCTCCTATTAAGCTCCTTCGGTGGATTCTTGCATCTTTACCTTATTCACTAACATCCACTTTTTAGTACCAGCTCTATCACACCTCCAAGCTTGGTTGATAGTTTCCAAAAACAAGGGGGATAAAGGCAACATGCTAAAAAACCTGAATGATTTTTTAACATGCGCCTTGATACTAAAATTTCTTAGCACAATCAGGGAATGATCTGATTTTCCTTCAGTAAACAAAGATTCCACACCATGAAAGACATGCATCCACTTCAAGTTAACAAAAGCCCAAACTACTTTGCATCATACCCTTATTCCTTCAACTTGTCTGTTATTCAAAGTAACATGGCACCATTAGCCCACAATCTGAAATGAAAGTAGAGAACCGTCATGCATCAGCCAAGTTAATAGAATTGCCTCCCAATTTGTCAACCTCACCCATACCGCAATTGAAGTCACCAAGCACTACCCATGTGTGTGGTATATTTTGGTTGATCCTATAGATATCTGACCACAGAGCCTCACGCATCACTCCCAAATTCTAGGCATACACAGCTATAACAAGGTCTTGTATTGAATCTCCCCTCGTGATCTGCAAATGCATCATTTGGTCTGAGCTATAAAGCATTGTAACCTGGCAATCTTTCTACCATAGAACCACAATTCGAGCAGTAGGGTGATGATTAAGATTATGACAAAATTGTCATCCTTGAAACATCTTATTCAGAACTGCCTCCACATTATAAATTCTCAATTTTGTCTCGCTAAACAGATTATTTTTTGGAAACTATTTCATGTTGAAAAGACTAATCTCCTTGTGCTTATTAGGGGAATTTAAACCCCTTACATTCTACATAAGCAGTTCAACCATGAGGGATAGATTCAACCCTCTTCTTGAAAGGGTCGAGTCCCGATTATGAATCTAAATGCTCAACTACAAACACATTCTTACCCTTGTTAGAAATAGCCCTCTCTTTGTGATCTAATCTCTCAACATCCTCTTGCTAGTTGTAGCCATATCCTGGATTTTATTAGGTTTTCCACAATTCCTCACATTATTAATCTCTTTCCTGGACTATACCATGTTAAGTCCCTTTGTCATCCTTCTAGTCCTTCTCATTCCCTTTATTTTTCAAGGACTTCATCCCCTCTTTTTTCTTACAAATGTTAGTCGTATGCCCATAATTATTGCAATAAGAACAATGAAAAGTCTTCCACTCATACACAACTTGTTGTTCAATCAGTACTTCATTCTCATTACTAAAGAATATAATGTCCTTTAGTTCTTTTTCAAGATCAGCACTAACCACCATAAGCACGAAATTGATCATTTCTTTGTTGATCGTGTAGCTATCAGACGCAATCGAATATCCGAAAACACTAGCAATGCGGCTAAGAGATTTCCAAAAACAAGGGGGATAAAGGCAACATGCTAAAAAACCTGAATGATTTTTTAACATGCGCCTTGATACTAAAATTTCTTAGCACAATCAGGGAATGATCTGATTTTCCTTCAGTAAACAAAGATTCCACACCATGAAAGACATGCATCCACTTCAAGTTAACAAAAGCCCAAACTACTTTGCATCATACCCTTATTCCTTCAACCTGTCTGTTATTCAAAGTAACATGGCACCATTAGCCCACAATCTGAAATGAAAGTAGAGAACCGTCATGCATCAGCCAAGTTAATAGAATTGCCTCCCAATTTGTCAACCTCACCCACACCGCAATTGAAGTCACCAAGCACTACCCATGTGTGTGGTATATTTTGGTTGATCCTATAGATATCTGACCACAGAGCCTCACGCATCACTCCCAAATTCTAGGCATACACAGCTATAACAAGGTCTTGTATTGAATCTCCCCTCGTGATCTGCAAATGCATCATTTGGTCTGAGCTATAAAGCATTGTAACCTGGCAATCTTTCTACCATAGAACCACAATTCGAGCAGTAGGGTGATGATTAAGATTATGACAAAATTGTCATCCTTGAAACATCTTATTCAGAACTGCCTCCACATTATAAATTCTCAATTTTGTCTCGCTAAACAGATTATTTTTGGAAACTATTTCATGTTGAAAAGACTAATCTCCTTGTGCTTATTAGGGGAATTTAAACCCCTTACATTCTACATAAGCAGTTCAACCATGAGGGATAGATTCAACCCTCTTCTTGAAAGGGTCGAGTCCCGATTATGAATCTAAATGCTCAACTACAAACACATTCTTACCCTTGTTAGAAATAGCCCTCTCTTTGTGATCTAATCTCTCAACATCCTCTTGCTAGTTGTAGCCATATCCTGGATTTTATTAGGTTTTCCACAATTCCTCACATTATTAATCTCTTTCCTGGACTATACCATGTTAAGTCCCTTTGTCATCCTTCTAGTCCTTCTCATTCCCTTTATTTTTCAAGGACTTCATCCCCTCTTTTTCTTACAAATGTTAGTCGTATGCCCATAATTATTGCAATAAGAACAATGAAAAGTCTTCCACTCATACACAACTTGTTGTTCAATCAGTACTTCATTCTCATTACTAAAGAATATAATGTCCTTTAGTTCTTTTTCAAGATCAGCACTAACCACCATAAGCACGAAATTGATCATTTCTTTGTTGATCGTGTAGCTATCAGACGCAATCGAATATCCGAAAACACTAGCAATGCGGCTAAGAGATTTCCAAAAACAAGGGGGATAAAGGCAACATGCTAAAAAACCTGAATGATTTTTTAACATGCGCCTTGATACTAAAATTTCTTAGCACAATCAGGGAATGATCTGATTTTCCTTCAGTAAACAAAGATTCCACACCATGAAAGACATGCATCCACTTCAAGTTAACAAAAGCCCAAACTACTTTGCATCATACCCTTATTCCTTCAACCTGTCTGTTATTCAAAGTAACATGGCACCATTAGCCCACAATCTGAAATGAAAGTAGAGAACCGTCATGCATCAGCCAAGTTAATAGAATTGCCTCCCAATTTGTCAACCTCACCCACACCGCAATTGAAGTCACCAAGCACTACCCATGTGTGTGGTATATTTTGGTTGATCCTATAGATATCTGACCACAGAGCCTCACGCATCACTCCCAAATTCTAGGCATACACAGCTATAACAAGGTCTTGTATTGAATCTCCCCTCGTGATCTGCAAATGCATCATTTGGTCTGAGCTATAAAGCATTGTAACCTGGCAATCTTTCTACCATAGAACCACAATTCGAGCAGTAGGGTGATGATTAAGATTATGACAAAATTGTCATCCTTGAAACATCTTATTCAGAACTGCCTCCACATTATAAATTCTCAATTTTGTCTCGCTAAACAGATTATTTTTTGGAAACTATTTCATGTTGAAAAGACTAATCTCCTTGTGCTTATTAGGGGAATTTAAACCCCTTACATTCTACATAAGCAGTTCAACCATGAGGGATAGATTCAACCCTCTTCTTGAAAGGGTCGAGTCCCGATTATGAATCTAAATGCTCAACTACAAACACATTCTTACCCTTGTTAGAAATAGCCCTCTCTTTGTGATCTAATCTCTCAACATCCTCTTGCTAGTTGTAGCCATATCCTGGATTTTATTAGGTTTTCCACAATTCCTCACATTATTAATCTCTTTCCTGGACTATACCATGTTAAGTCCCTTTGTCATCCTTCTAGTCCTTCTCATTCCCTTTATTTTTCAAGGACTTCATCCCCTCTTTTTTCTTACAAATGTTAGTCGTATGCCCATAATTATTGCAATAAGAACAATGAAAAGTCTTCCACTCATACACAACTTGTTGTTCAATCAGTACTTCATTCTCATTACTAAAGAATATAATGTCCTTTAGTTCTTTTTCAAGATCAGCACTAACCACCATAAGCACGAAATTGATCATTTCTTTGTTGATCGTGTAGCTATCAGACGCAATCGAATATCCGAAAACACTAGCAATGCGGCTAAGAGATTTCCAAAAACAAGGGGGATAAAGGCAACATGCTAAAAAACCTGAATGATTTTTTAACATGCGCCTTGATACTAAAATTTCTTAGCACAATCAGGGAATGATCTGATTTTCCTTCAGTAAACAAAGATTCCACACCATGAAAGACATGCATCCACTTCAAGTTAACAAAAGCCCAAACTACTTTGCATCATACCCTTATTCCTTCAACTTGTCTGTTATTCAAAGTAACATGGCACCATTAGCCCACAATCTGAAATGAAAGTAGAGAACCGTCATGCATCAGCCAAGTTAATAGAATTGCCTCCCAATTTGTCAACCTCACCCATACCGCAATTGAAGTCACCAAGCACTACCATGTGTGTGGTATATTTTGGTTGATCCTATAGATATCTGACCACAGAGCCTCACGCATCACTCCCAAATTCTAGGCATACACAGCTATAACAAGGTCTTGTATTGAATCTCCCCTCGTGATCTGCAAATGCATCATTTGGTCTGAGCTATAAAGCATTGTAACCTGGCAATCTTTCTACCATAGAACCACAATTCGAGCAGTAGGGTGATGATTAAGATTATGACAAAATTGTCATCCTTGAAACATCTTATTCAGAACTGCCTCCACATTATAAATTCTCAATTTTGTCTCGCTAAACAGATTATTTTTTGGAAACTATTTCATGTTGAAAAGACTAATCTCCTTGTGCTTATTAGGGGAATTTAAACCCCTTACATTCGACATAAGCAGTTCAACCATGAGGGATAGATTCAACCCTCTTCTTGAAAGGGTCGAGTCCCGATTATGAATCTGAATGCTCAACTACAAACACATTCTTACCCTTGTTAGAAATAGCCCTCTCTTTGTGATCTAATCTCTCAACATCCTCTTGCTAGTTGTAGCCATATCCTGGATTTTATTAGGTTTTCCACAATTCCTCACATTATGAATCTCTTTCCTGGACTATACCATGTTAAGTCCCTTTGTCATCCTTCTAGTCCTTCTCATTCCCTTTATTTTTTAAGGACTTCATCCCCTCTTTTTTCTTACAAATGTTAGTCGTATGCCCATAATTATTGCAATAAGAACAATGAAAAGTCTTCCACTCATACACAACTTGTTGTTCAATCAGTACTTCATTCTCATTACTAAAGAATATAATGTCCTTTAGTTCTTTTTCAAGATCAGCACTAACCACCATAAGCACGAAATTGATCATTTCTTTGTTGATCGTGTAGCTATCAGACGCAATCGAATATCCGAAAACACTAGCAATGCGGCTAAGAGATTTACCCCCCCCCCCCCGCATACTTTAAATCAAGCTGAGGAAATCGAATCCATATAGAAACTTTGCTCACCGAAATCTTTTTAAACTCAATGTCAATAGACTTCAGGCTTAATATGGTTGGTTGCCTATCGAGTGGAGGATCGGGATTAAGATGACTGGCTTCCTATCGAGTGGAGGATCAACCGCTCAATGATCTGATCTCTCTGAGCGACAGTGCTGAATTTCACTAGGAATAGCTCCTTGACGTGCATCACTTTCTGTATGCCCTATTGTTGTCACGCTTTCTAGAGAAACCCATTCATCACCCCCAATGAAGGATTCACCCCCAATACATAGCAACGCAGAGAAGAACTCTGGTATGAAACTTCCTCCTTCAGCTCACCAATTTCAATCGAACCTACCAGATGCCCATTAGTGATTTCCTGCCCAATATATTCCTCTCTCATGTTGGCATTCCTCAATTTTATTTGTGTTTAGCTAATAGGGGATATGAGCTTTTGATGTTTGGTTGATTTGTTTAAATAGTAACTTGCGATGTACTTGATAGATGCGTTTATATGATTTTGAGTTTATTTAAATTGAAATACATTCTTACACTTATTTTGGATTTAAAATTTTTATAAATAAACGATAAATTTTTTTAAATGACATGGTATTAGATAAAGGTGGAGGAGAGAAGTTGATTTAGCTAGGAATATTAACTAAATGTCACTTTAAACGAAACTTCCAACAAAAATACTAGATTAATTGATTCAAACAGCTCTCATCCTCTATCCCTGACAAATACCCATATACCCACCCTCCTTAGACAAAAGGCTGTTGGTAAACCATTACGCGATCGCGAATGCTGGGCCGATCTCAACGTAATATATCTTACACCGATTTGGGAAAATTTGGTGTTTGCACAAATTATAGGTATCATTTCTGTAAAGATAATAAGTGCACGGGCCACGTGCAGCAGTCAGTAAGAAGGCCGAAATTGGAAATTGGAATCGTAATAAGATTTACAAAAATAGCTACGTTTTATATCATACAAACACGCTATGAAGACCCAAATTTGCCGAACAATCCGATAGAACAATATTAAAGACAAAGTTCATCATGAAAATGGGCTAAGCTGCCGAGATATTCTTCCAAATGAGGACCAATATATAACTTCTCTTTAATTACTTGAACTGAACTATCGGCTCTACACACTTCTGAGCATCTATGCACCATCACTATTCTCCATAGGATCAAAATGATTAAAGCTACTCAATGTGCAAACTTGATAGAAGCCTGCAATTTTATACTTCCACGCATTCGACGACTAATCTAATTTTGTCTGATTTTCCAGTATTTTTCAACCTTGACGTCTACATTATTCTCTTCCATTAGAAGGCAATCAGCATTTGAATTAACAAAGCAGGCCTTTTTAACAAAATAAATCGAAAAAAAAGATTAATTTTCAAAATAGGGCATTTTTTGCACCTATTAATAAAATAGAGCCAATTGCGG
The DNA here is from genome assembly GCA_004919715.1 of Linderniella brevidens. NCBI lineage: Eukaryota > Viridiplantae > Streptophyta > Magnoliopsida > Lamiales > Linderniaceae > Linderniella > Linderniella brevidens. The sequence goes on along the minus strand of SWDC01000149.1, from coordinate 3,068,119 downwards.
GCATTACCCGCGACGTCGCGCCTAATAGCCGCGACGTCGCGCCTAATGGCCGTGACGTCGCACCCATTACACGCGACATTCGTTACGGCCCGTTTAAGCGTTTAAACGGGCCAATAACGTATCTGGGCCCGTCGTCGCGTTTATGGATGCGACGACGCGTCCATTGGGCGCGATGATGTGACAAATCGTTCATGCGTTGTCTGTAATTTTCTTTTTCTTTTTGCAGAACTGATGTGGACGTAACGTTCACGAGTTTTGCAGAAGAATCGTCGCGTCCAATAGATGCGACGTCGCGTCCATTAAATGCGACGATTTTCCCTATATAAAGTACTATAATTTCGTATACATGGATATATTAAAAAACAACTTGAAGTATTTAAATTTCTCCTCAAATTATGACATCTCGCAAAATTCAAGTCTCTATCTACTACGGTGGCGAAATCATTACTGAATCAAACTACATCCGTTACAGCATCCCACCCATTTCTCTTAGACGAATTCGTCGCGACACTAGCTTTGCTCAATTTCTGGGCATGCTATATGAGGTTATTCGCCTCGACAATAATTTTTCCTCCTTAATCGTTCATGTTAAGAATGAATACTATCAGCATTCTCAACTCTATCAGCGGCTCTTTCAAATTTCAAACGACGCGGAACTATCGTACTTCTTGGATGCTGATGCGGAACTTAATTTAATTGAAGTGTTTGTCGAGGCCAGCGAGAACGTTCAAGAGGCACCGGACGTGTTCACCAACATCACCTCCAGCCACTCGTTCCCTGATCTCACGGCAGTTACTCAAGGAATGTGTGAATTTTCACTCCACCATCCTCATACAGACATTCCTTCGAGCAGTCGTGATGTTCCTAATATGTCGAATGTGTCACAACCTGAGCTTGTGCCCGAAGACTTGCAAAATAGTGACGCTAGCGACTCTGAAGCTGATGAACTTTGGTGGTGCACTGGACGATTTTCCGGATCCCGTAGATGATAACGACGATAGCGACGATGATGGAAACAATGATGGTCCCGAGAATGACATTCCATTGCCGACGGATGATGCTCGTGCGCCTTACCAACCCGTGCCTTTTTATTCAACATATCAAATGGCGCCTCCAGAAGCCAACGAGGGCGGCGGTGATTTTTACAGTAGGGACAATCCCAGGTTCAGAGTCGGTATGACATTTAGTACCAAAGCTCACTTACAAGATGCTGTTGGCGATTATTCTTACAGGGTGGCTAGACATGAGTTTCACGTCTCAGAAAGTAACAAAACCGTATGGGGCGTGAAATGCAACCATAGCCATGACTGTCACTGGAGGTTACGAGCATGCTTCAAACCGAAAAAATGTTACTGGAAGATTACGATATATGGGGGGCCCCACACATGCTACATGAACGAGTTGGCGAGAACACACCGCAACATTTCGCGAAATACAATTGCGAGAATGTTGATTGGAATAGTGAAGACAGACCCTCAATTTCTACCAAAGAACGTAAAGCAGCTGGTGAAGGACAATACCGGGTACGACATCTCATACATTCAAGCATGGCATGGCCTCAAAAGGGCGAAAGAAAATGTTTACGGTACCTGGGAAACTTCAGTCCAACAACTTCCTATCTTCATGAAAGCTCTGAAACGTTACAACCCCGACACGGTCGTCAAGTGGTTTAATCTTCCAACTGAAGCACCCGGTGTGAAGAAATTTGGGTATGTTTTTTGGGCTTTCAAACCTTGTATTGATGGGTTTAGGCATTGTCGTAGAGTTGTTTGCGTTGACGGTACGCACTTATACTCCAAATACGAGCATAAAATGTTAATTGCATCTGGGCTCGATGCAAATCAAAATATTCTCCCCCTTGCTTTTGCCATTGTTTCAACGGAAAGCAGACACTCTTGGAGTTGGTTCCTGAACTTACTTAACATCCGCGTGTTGGGTGAACAAGATGTATGCCTCATTTCTGATCGTCATCGAGGTACTTTTATTTTCCTACATACATTCTTGTATTAATTTGACACTCTTTTAATCGATTGATCGTAATTTGTTATAGGAATATTGGCGGCGGTAAGCGAATTATCAGCGTTTAGGCCGCCGAATGGTGTACACCGGTTTTGTCTACGTCATGTCATATCAAATTTCAACACTGAATTCAAGAACAATGACCTAAAACAGTTATGCCATAGAGCTGGAATGGCCCACACGTTGGAGAAGTTCAATCGCATTATGGAACACATTAAAGTTCTCAATGAACCGGCCTGGAAGTGGTTAGATAAGATTGACAAAGAGCAGTGGACGTTTGCTTACTATGGTGGATTCCGATGCGGGGTGATGACCACTAATATCTCCGAGGCCCTTAACGGAGTTTTCAAAGGGGCGAGGTGTTTGCCTCCGAAAGCAATAGTGGACTTTAGCTTTCATCGATACGTTGAATATTTTCGCAATCGATTTACGGAGTGCTCTGCAGCGATGGCTAACACCGAAAGCGATTGGTCTCCGTATGCGTGGAATAAGTTCAACGACTGGACAAGTCATTCTTGGAGTCACGTCGCATTTAATTTTGACCTACGTTTGCAAACAGCTGAAGTTTATACTTCGGCCGTGGATCAAAGGAAGCACGTGGTAAACATCTTAGGAAAAACGTGCACGTGCGGAAAATGGGACACGTATTTCATCCCATGTTCTCATGCCCAAGCAGCTTGCCGTAATGTGGGGAGTTCATAGCATGCATCATATTGCTCATTTCTATAACAAACAAGCGTACCGTAAAACATACGAGAGGTTTTTTCATCCTCTACATGACGAATGTTATTGGGAGCCTGCTGAATTCTCTCTTATACATAACGACGCTCTGCGTACCCGAAGAGGGCCGGGGAGAATCCGTACAACTCGTATACAGAACGAAATGGATCGTGGTGGTTCAAGGCGAACAAGGTCGAATAGGCGGAGGCAGTGGTCAACGTTGATTTATTGTAATCTTTAAATAGTTTTAGTATTCATATGTTGTACTAAATCTTTAAGTAAATTATTACAATTTTCAGTTACGTCCGAATTTACCTCATATTAGTTGCAAACACGGATGACAAAGGTTACTGAAGTTACAAACAATCACTTTGGAAAAGTTTTTCTCCAACCCTTCGGGGCGGGTCAACGAAGTCATCGTCACTATTATCTTCTTCAACTCTGGAACTCGACATTGCATGATGTTTGCCTTTGTTGTGCGTCTTTCTATTCATACCTTTTTTCTTTCCTTTCGGAGGTGGGTTGACGAAGTCTTCATCGCCTTGGTTTTTGCCAGCGTTGCCGATCTTACTCGACATATTGTATCGGTTTACTTTCGGTGGCGTGTCGACGAAGTCGTCGTCACCCGTATCGTCTTTGACTCTCGAACTCGAGCTGACATGTTTTACCGACTGTCTTTTGGATGATTCTTCTGCCTGAGTATGAACTATTGGACATTCGTTGTTAGGAATTGCAAGCACGTCAATGTCTGGAACAATGTCTGGGTTGATATAGCTACCGAAAATTTTATACAGATAATATTCATGTGGCTCGGGCTCATAGAAATAAATTGTTGAAAGAGGATCCTCCTGCAAGAATATGACAAATTGCATAATTAAAAAATTTTATTACATCCGAATAAAACGTTGAGTAAAATAACCACCTTAAACCACTTAAGCCATTGCTCGGTATCTGCATGAATCCATCCTCTGTCATACTCTCCCCAATCTCCCATTTCGGCGCGTAGTTTTGTCCATAAAAGGTAGCGACGCTTCAAATGACCAAGTTTCTCCGTTAGAAAAGGTACGGTGAAATAATTCCGTAACGTTGATTGTATAGTTGCGCAAGGAATTGAAGACATTCGGACAATGTCTCATTCGTGATATCACCCATAGATGCTTTTGCCGAAAATGTTCCAACGAACCATCTTTCAATATCGTACGTCTACAGTTCGTCGTAAAAGTAATCACCAAGGACCTTTAAATTTCCGAATATCGGATGACCCTCATTCATCTTTTTTCCATTGAAGCGATTAAGACGCGGGTCTCTACCAAACGGGTGCATCGTATCTCAAATGTTGTATGTTTTTTAATTTGTGGGATTTTTATAGATGTTCTGGATCATTTTTTTTCAATGTCAATATTGTTGTGTACAGTTAGATTGAAGATAGATTACAGATAGCTTTGATTAAAGCTGCACGCGGATGATAAAAGTTACTGAAGTTGCAGGTAACGTTGATTAAAGCTGCACGCGGATGATAAAAGTTGCTGAAGTTGCAGGTAGCGTTGGTTAAAGCTGCACGCGGATGATAAAAGTTGCTGAAGTTGCAGGTAGCGTTGGTTAAAGCTGCACGCGGATGATAAAAGTTGTTGAAGTTGCAGGTAACGTTGATTAAAGCTGCACGCGGATGATAAAAGTTGTTGAAAATGCATGTAGCGTTGATTAAAGCTGCACGCGGATGATAAAGTTGCTGAAGTTGCAGGTAGCGTTGATTAAAGCTGCACGCGGATGATAAAAGTAGTTTTATTTTTAAAAATATATTAACGTTGATCTATTTTAATTTTTAAGTACTTTTAGTACATATATTATATTTAATTTAATATTTTAGTACATTTACATAATTTAATACATATATATTATATTTATTAATAAAAATATATTATATTTATTTTTTAAAAATATATTAACGTTGATCTATTTTAATTTTAAGTACTTTTAGTACAGTACATTTATAATTTAATACATATATATTATATTTATTAATAAAAATATATTATATTTATTTTTTTAAAAATAGACGGGTAGCCGCGGGCTAGCCCGCCCCGCCCCGCCTGTAGCCCGCGGCCCGCGGCCCGCTTAGGCCCACTCCCCAACAACCTAAAAAAATCCATTTGGCGGGCCTGGGCGGGGCGGTCCGCGGGCTTCTTACGGCTCTACTAATTATATAACTCGTATTTTATAATTATCCACCATAAAGATACGCATAATAAGATAATAACATCGCGAAAATAAAAACGTAAGTCGTAATAATATATAACAAAAAAACATCGTCTGAATAAATACAATAAAAAACATCGTCTGAACAAAAAAACATCGTCTGAACAAAAAAACTATGGCATATAATGCCCTCCGGTACCGCATCTTCGAGGACGCTGCTGTCTACGCAGATGACGACGGTCAACTGGGGCCTCACGCTCGGATGGACGACGATGGGAAGATGAACGGTAAGGTGGCGTGTCGTCTTCGTCGTCGTCATCATCCTCGTAAGTGTACTGCATCGGCGTAGTGTACCCCGATGGCATCGACATCCCATATCCACCATCGCCGTATAAATCCGTCGGAATACGCGATGACGACGGCCCAGCACCTTGAGTGACATGATGCGAGGATGATGTCCCACGATCTTGCGTAGGAGGAACGTCGGTGAACTGAGTATCACGTCGCTGACGCCTATCGATGATTAGACGCTGCATACGATGTACAACGTCTAATCCTCCGTCCACTTCACGACGACGTAGTTTTGTCTCCACGTCATCGAGATGCTGTGCCTGTTATTTAGCATAGTCAAATATTATTTTGCCGCGAATAAATCGAAATTAAATATAATAAATAAAATTAATATATAAACTAACCATCACGTCGATGAATGCTCCATCTCCCATCTGAAAGCCTCGCGACATGTGAATAGACGACGGAGAGATATATCGACGGGTCACGGACCGGTACCAGTCATAATAGTCACTGGTGCACTGCGGTCCGGATCCTATCTCCAGTCCATTCACAACCCTCGAGTGCCTTTGACTCCAATACGCCTCGTGCGGTTCGTGCTGCGATCTCCAATCTTTTCCGGGGACATTCCGAGTGCTAAAACGGTGGAGATCTACAATAAGATATGCCGGTGGTTGTGGCACCGACTGAATCAATCCGAACTGTCGCATCACGCGATCTGGATAGTGCCACTCGACGATGTTGTAACATATCAGCGGCCACGACGACCGAGAGGACTGAGGACGACATTCCGGGGGTAGCGCCAAAATCTCCGGATAGTGATAGTTGTACGGGGTCCATCAAATTGTTCCATCGACATACTATCGATGGACTCCCGTATCGCACGCAAATTTGAATTTGCGGAGGTCGTATGGTCAAACAATGCATTCCATCTAAATGAATAAATATTCATTAGGCTGAAAATTTATTATTTGAAACTTCGAATAATTAGAAGAGCAATTACCTCGCCGCATGCGGTGGAATGGATAACTGAATGCCATCGACTACAATAGGCTGCATCACCACTCGAGGTTGGGCGATAATGGGCTGGACTTGTAATATACGCATTCATGCCCAAACCTATATTTTAATTATTTATATACATAAGTATCGTTTACGCTTTACAAGTTGTTTCATTAAACTATCTTTCGTACCTGCAGCAACCGTAAAGCTCCACCTATGTTCATCTTCCTCGACTGACATGATGTGCAGAGCTCTCTGTAGAGGAATGCTAACACGGCGCTGCCCCAGCTGTAATGATGGACTTCGTCGATGTCCTCGAGCAGCGTAAGGTAGGTCATCGACGTGTGACTTCCACTGGAGTCGGGAAACATCACCGACCCGAACAGCAACAATGCGTAGGCGCGCGCGTGTTGATCGACAATTAGATCGTCGGTCATGTCGTCGACTGGATTTTCTTCTAACCAGACCGCAAACTTGCAGAGAGACAACTTGATCCCGTGGTACGCTCCTTCGGGAGGTCTGTACCCAGTCAACTCCTCGCAATATTCGAGCCACTGCTCCTGCGTCTTACGTGGGATCACACCGCTGACGAAAATACCGTCCACGGGGAGTGCCCACAGCAACCCTACGTCCTCTAATGTGACAGTCGCCTCCCCCACCGGTAGGTGAAACGTGTGTGTCTCCTTTCTCCCCGTTCGACGAGTGCGGTAATCAAGTGTGGATCTATTTTCTGAGATCCACAACTATAGACGCCATACAGCGACATAGTATGTAACTTCTCCAAAACACGACCGTGTAATTGCACCGGTCGTGAAATTTTACCCCATACTACGTTTTCTAACCCCCTCACCGTCAACGGGATGTCAATAGCACCATCCATGTTGGATAGCACATCGTTACAACGATGACTATCCTGAAATATCAACAGCGAACGATTGATCGGACGGTAGAATTCGTTCGTGTCCATCCTAAATCGAACAAAAAAATGTTATAACCAATCAAACAATACAGATCCGACTAATGACTATACGAATCCGTCTAATGTTATAACCAAACAACGAATAACTCAATTTAACTATAATCAAACTAAATACCTAATAAAACGTACGGAGAGGCGGAGGCGGTGGCGGTGGCGACGGGGGATGCGGCGGCGGCGACGGCGAAGGCGTTGGACACGGCAGCGGAGCGGGGAGGCGGGGTGGTGGACGCGGCGGAGAGAGAGAGAGAGAGATACGGCAGCCGGGCGGGCGGGCTGCGCGGGATGAACACGGCGGACGGAGGCGGTGGCGAAGAGAGAGAGAGGAGAGAGAGAGAGAGAGCGATAGGGCGGGCGGCCGGGCGGCCGGGCGGGCGAGCTGCGCGTGGTGACCTCGGCGGGCTGAGCGGCGGACGGAGGCGGCGGCGCCGGTGGCGAAGAGACACCGAGAGAGAGAGAGAGAGTGAGAGAGAGAGAGAGAGAGAGCGGGCGGGCGGGAGGGGGCCGGACGGGCGGCCGGGCTGCGGGGGATGAACAAGGCGGCGGAGCAGCGGACGGAGGCGGCGGAGAGGGTTAGGGTTAGGTTTTAGAGAGAGAGAGTGAGGGAGAGAGTGAGGGAGAGAGTGAGGGGTCGGGGAAATAGATCTGAGATCTATATTTCCCCGATGTCGCGCCTATTAGGCGCGACGCTCCGTAGTGGGCCAAAAAATTATTGGCCCAGTACAACAGCCCCGTACCATGGCCCACATTTTCGCGAAAATATAACATCGCGACTAATGGGTGCGACGTCGCGCCTAATGGCCGCGACGTCGCGGGTAATGCCCGCAATTGGCTCTATTTTAGTAATAGGTGCAAAAAACGCCCTATTTTGAAAATTAATTTTTTTTTTTCGATTTATTTTGTTAAAAAGGCCAACAAAGCATATACGAGGTTCAGAAATTACTCATCTCTTGTACTAAGTCACATCATCGAGACTAAGATGGCCATGTAAGTCGGGAAGTTGTCCCAACGGTCATCATTGGCATATTATCACGTAGTATAAAAAGGCTATAATAAAAAAAGCATGACATGATCTCATCATAAAGTAAGTACAATCAATATAATGCGGGGTGTATTTCCTAAAATGTTGCTGAATTGTATAATTTGAATATTATACAGTTCAAAAGGAAATGTGCATATTTACACGCGCGCGCACACACAAATATATATCAAACATGTCACACTCTTGCAAGTGTCACGTCAAATAATTTGAATATTGACAATCGAGAAAACAATATTGTGCAAAGTAACAAAGGCACGTGGCTCACTTGAAAACACGCACGAGCAGCACGACGGGGGCTAAGCGAAGCGGGCGACGGTAGGCGAGCACGTGCGGGACGACTTGGACGTGGAGGTCCAAGGCAGCGACGGGCGGTGGCCCAGCGGACAACAAGCCAAGCACGGTGGCGTATAGCGGCCAGAGGCGCGATACAGCGGTCCGATAGCGGTGGCGGACAACGGCGACGGTCGACGACGGAGCCAACGAAGGATGGCCGAGCAGCAAGGCAAGGCTAAGCTCAACGTTGCGAGCAGCAAAGAAGCACGGTGGTGCGCGAGGTGTGCGGTTTGCCAGCGCGGGGCGGCTGCGATGGCGCGCTCGCGGGGCAGCGCTGCTCGTGCGGTGGCAGCGTGCCGTGCCGAGGTTCGAACAGGGCTGCGGGACATGGCTAAAGAGGCGCCTGAGACTTGGTTGGAACGTGTCAAAGACTTGGTCAATATAGTTGAGCTATTTTGGGGAGAACGAGTCAAGATACATCAAGTCAAACGAAGACCTTTTCGAACGAGTTTGTTGAGTTTTTCGGGTGATTTTTTAGCGGTTCAAATGAAAGCACAAGGCTTATAAACAGAGCCATTTTCGAGCTTCAATAGGGGAGGACATTAGAGCACCTTTCGAGCACTTTTGGGGAGCGAAAGCACGTCATCAAAACTATAATTCTTGAGGGCATCGAGGGTTCGAGCGTTCTGAACGTACCGAGAACAAATGGGGGTCCCGAGGAGGGTTTCACGAGCGAAGTTGAGCGAGCGAGTGATAAGATCCCAGTGTGGAGTTAGGAGATAACCGTGTGAGTTGGGCCAGGTAGTTCGAGTCATGTTCAACAATCTAGTTTTCGTGTGAGTGAAAGCTAGGCCGATGCGTATTCGGTTCTGCGGGTTTGAGTGTTCTCCTATATCGTGTACATCTTTGAGCTTAATAAAGATCACGACAAGTCGGGTAGGAGAACACGAAAGTCCATTATTTTATATCTTTGTCTTGTTTGTTTCCGATTTAGAACAAGGCAGGGATTCGGGGAGGCTTATCGTATTAGCAAAGCACGCGAAGGTGCGGGGACTTTGTTGGCACGAGCCGATCGCTAAAGGCGTGGAGCTTGTTAATTCAAAAAATAAATTATCTAAGTCCCGCATTTACGACGAAAAAAACAAAGTCGATATGTAATGTATACCATTCCGTTACAAGACCTTTTTTATTTTCACATATAGGCTAAACAGATAGACACGATTTTAGATATTTACTTCAACAATATGATAAATAAAGAGGGACACAATTTCACGCTAGCACAGAATATAGATTCTAGGTTCGCGAGAAGTCCCAAGTTGGCCAAACATGTAGAGTCTATGGCCAACCCTAGAAAACATTTTGAACCAAACGACATATAATATTAAAACATAAACATATACCTAAATAGAACTTATTATTCTGTAAATTAAATCACATGAGCAAGCTTCTAATAATAGCCGCTTGATCATTGTCCGTGGATTGCAGAAGCTCCGATAACCTATCACTTAAGTCGTCGACTTCTCTGTGCAAACTCTTGATGTAGTTACATGTTTCTTGCAAAACCTTTGAAGCCGAAACCTAAATGATAACCAAACATGGACATTACAAGAAAAAAAGACAAATATAATTTTCATGCGAAAACAATATATTACACCGTGTATGAATAAAACAACCCTTACGGTTTACACCTCATTTCCCACGATTATATATGAGGAGATTCTCGTTTCAGTAATTGTTCATGGTACCATATCGTATGTGTCATATAAGCATCGTGTATAGTGCAACGTGAAAAAGAATCTTATTGACACAATGCACAAACACATACATCACACAACAAGCATAAATTTAAGGATCTAACTAGGAACGACATTAGTGCGTACCCTGTCGGAACGTCGATTGCGGATCTCGGGTATAATACGCTGCAGTTTTTTTATGAGATCTGCTATTTGATCATCATTGATCCTTGAAGCCCCCGATTGTCTTGAACGGGACGATCTTCTACTAGACATTATGTCAAACAAAGACTTTTTTTCTTAAAAAAAATGCTTATATTATATGTGGAGGAACTTGACAAGGCGGGCTTGTGTTCGATGATGAAGGGGTGATGTGGTGTATAGATAATATATATATATATATATATATATATGTGTGTGTGTGTGTGTGTACACGCATGTTCTGGACTGTGTTTTAGATATGAACATTTAATAAGCAATGTGTAATAAGCAATGTTGGAAGTAATGAAGACACGTCATGGAAGTGGGCTATGGGTTAATAACGACTGTTTTACGAAAAAAAAAATTCGTCAAGATTGTTCTATGACTGATTGAATTTTTATCTTTTTTAGATAGGTAATTATTATATATAGGTAAACTGTATAAAGACTGTAATGGAAGAGGGCTGACCCACCACAAGAGGTGATCGGCGCAGTGCTACTCAATAAATAACTCAACTCACTTATTGAATTTTCGTTTCCTTTGAGAGTTTGATTGTCTATAATTGTTCCCCTAAGTCATAAGCAGCGATGAAGCAGTGGACGACGAAGGATTATGTAAGATTTCCTTGAAAATTAATGGATAAATTCCCTTTCATTACCCTTTAAAGTTTCAACTTCCTGATAAATTCCCTTTCAGTATACATCCAAATATTTCTTCCTGTTCAGTACCCATTTGCGAAAAATTGTGTGTTTAATACCACCAAACATTGAAAAAACGAAAATATCACTTCTTTATAGATTCAGTTATACCAACTGGTCTCATTATTATACCAACTGTTATCACTGCTATACCAAGTAAAATTTAAGAGTATTATATCACTATTATACCAAGTGTTATCATTATTATACCAACCATTATCAATGTTATACCAAGTCAAATTTAAGAGTATTATGTCACCATTATACCAAGTGTTCTCATTATTAAACCAATATATTCAATTATTATACCAACTGTTATCACTGCTATACTAAGTCAAATTTAAGAGTATTATATCATCATTATACCAAGTGTTCTCATTCTTATACCAATATATTCAATTATTATACCAAATGTTATCACTGTAATACCAAAAGTAATATTATTATAATATCCGAATTATTTGGTATACATTCGAATTTATTGGTAGAATAATCAATTTTATTGGTAGAATAATCAATTTTATTGGTATAATAAGCTGTTTTGTTGGTACAATAATCGTGTTTTGTGGTATAATACGCAAAAATTACTTTTGTATAATACGCAAAACATTATTTTTGGTATAACAGTTAGTATAATAATTGAATATATTGGTATAATAACGAGAACAATTGGTATAATAGTAGTGATAACAATTGGTATAATATTCTTAAATTTGACTTGATATAAAATTGGAGAGAATTGAAATAATATTTATGTATGAAGAAAGGTTATTTTTGTCTTTTTAACGCTTTTTAGGTACCTAAAATGAAGAAATAATTCGAGGGATATTTAAGAGTAAGTTGAAACTTTAAAGGTATTGAAACGGAATTTACCCAAAATTAATTGATAGTTTTAGCTCGGAACAAAACACGTGGTGGCTTGTAAACACTGCTTTAGAACTTGATTCGTCGGATGTATAATTAGAAAAACACTAATTACGAACGTCACTGACTACATCGGTTTCAAATGGGATATTGGTCGAGAAGTGCAAAAATTGGTGTGGTAATAAATTAATTTGGGTCTCAATCCATTTTTTTCCGGTCAAAAACTTAACTGACTAGTGATGTGGAATAACTTCTGTCCACTTGGCCGGTGACTTAAAAATATTATGAAGTAAGCTTTCGACTTATTTTGTCGGGAAAAATAATTCCAGACTCAAATTTAATCCGACAGAGCGACACATTTAGTAAATCTAGTTATTAGTAATGACATAAATTTATAATTTTGTCAATATAAACTTTTACCCCAAGATTTTGACCAAGGTAGGATATCGATGGAAATACTAGACCCATCAACAAAAGTCACCTAACAACTCGGTGAAACTAAGCAAAATGACGGAATTCGACCACGCTCATCATGACCCCAGTTCAAGACTCGAACCACTAGACCATGTTGTGGTTCGAACTGGCCAAGCCAGCCCGACCAAGCCCTTGAGTGACTCCCATGGATCGAGAAGGCCAGGCGACTCCCATGGCCTAAAGAGGCCTAGCTGATGTTAGGTATGACCGGAATGCCATTCGAGGATGAAATGTAATAGGGCATAGACGAACAATGTATTATTTGCTTTTTGTATTTGAGCGGTGTATTCAGATATTTTATTTAAGCAATTAAATTTTATTTGTTTTTATTTTATTCGTAAGGCATATTATTTATTGTCCAATATTTCTTACTTGGCGTCCGGTAAGAAGGCGAATAAATAAAATTCAGACGTTTGGAGTTTAGTCACCGATTCTCGTTAGATGAGAGAGGGAGCACCGGTGAGCTATTATCGTCAAACGTTAAATACGTCCATAAGTCTTAGGCTCCAATCGGGTGCTGGAATCGCTGATCACAACTTATTTGTTGATGACTCTTACGTGATTGTGCCAATCATTCACTTGGAAAGTGGAAGGTCGTGACATTTGTACGAGTTGAATCAGTGGATTAACTTGTATTTGGACACTGACTCGTAACTGAATGATCACATGGCTTATTACTCGAGGAGTGTCAATGATCGATCGATTGATTATAGTAGTTTATGTGAACCTTAGACGGAAGGGGTCACTGACGGTGTTGACTTCGGGGTCATGACTTGTCACTAACTTTGCTAGGCCCGTATTGCCAAGTGAATGGGTCGGCGGCGAAATGCGGTCTTGACAACGAAGGGTGACTGCCGGGCTTTAACCACCGAGAGAGATTCACTGTCTCATAACTAATTGAGATATATATCCTATGCATATTTGGGGACGGGAATTACTAAGTCGCTGGCCAGAGTATAAACTGACTCATATGGGACGTTGAGGGCGGTTTAGTAATTTTGCCAGTCACAAATTTAACATAGAGCCGAGTTAGTAAGTTTGACAGTTCCATGACTCACGCTCGACCGGGACATATGTGAAGGGTTTATATATTGGACGAAAATCTATAGTCGGTTCGTAAATTATGATTAAATCACTTTCGTACTCAAATCGGGATTGGTTCGAATAGGTGAATACCGAACTCATTGATTCCTCCCAGTGACGGTTGGGACGAACCAAGGGGGTCGGGCTTAAAAAGGACCCTATTAAAGAGCGACTTAAACAAATACTTAATGGCCGTTGTGTCGTTGAGGTTGACGGTAAATGAATGTTAGACATTAATTGAACTTATCAAGACTTGAGTGATAGTCTAAGTGCTCGAAATTATTTTAAGTTTAGGTTAAAGGCATGGCCGAAATTAATATATATATATATATATATATATAATTACATTAAGTTATTATTTGATAATAAGCTTAATTTAATTATTTAGCCTGACTTTTAAATATAAGGTTATATATTGTATTTTACCTTGACCTAATAGTAAGGGTAATATGGTAATTTACCTTAATTTTCAAAATTAACATAATATTTTATATTAATATTTTCGATAATTAAAAGTCTAAATAAAATAAAATATTTTGATTTATTTTGAATAAGAATCGCATATTATAAGCTCAACCAACTTTAAGAAAATTACTCACGCGTTTAATTTATTTGTAACAAACTTAGACCAAGTTATTAAGTATCTTGACTAAGTAAATGGTTAATACATAAATGGGCCAAAATTTTTGGTTGGATTAAGCAAGGAAGTTGCATTTTTTTTTTGGAACGTGTATCAAGTTTCGCCACTATATATATACTTATAAGCCTAATGATCTTATGAGGAGAACTATGTGAGTTATCAATTCCAACGTGTGAGTGAAAATAGAAATCGTCAGAGATTATAACAAAAAGTATTTGTGTGCTCTCTTGCTCATATCACTCGATCTCCTGCTAGCCATACTCGGAGGATTTCGGGTTTGATACATCTTCGTGGTCGGCGTAATTCCTCTTTTGCGTTTGCTTTCAACCTAGGCGTGGTTTCAAACCAGGGGATCGACGAAAGTTAGCAACTCTTCTCTTCGAGTGTAAAGTGGCTGAAACTCTTTTACGTTACGTGTGATTGGGGCTTAAGGCTGCTTTATTATGTGTATCAATATATTTCTATGTGTGTCCCAGCAATCCGAGGTTTACGTGCATCTGAATCCACCGATTGCCGATCGATGCATACTTCGTGTGAAGCTAAAGGTCTGGTATTCTTGGGAAGCATTCGAATCAAAAGACCATGAGAAGGAGCAATATTCTCGGAAAACATTCAAATCGAAAGACCAACAGAAGGACTGGTATCTTGCGTTAGAATCTAAAGACAAACAGAATGAGCGATATTCTCGAGATGCATTTCAATCAAAGGACACACAAATGGAGAGATACTCTCGGAAGGTAAGTTTGAACAGCCAAATAGAAAGAATATCCATATTTTCCAGGCCCAAATCATTAGGAAGGAAGGTCACCTCGCTCTTTCATTCCAGGTACGCTCATTTCATTCCAAATACTCATTGAAAGAAAGAAAGGAAAAAGAAAGAAAGAAAGAAGGTCGCTGATTTAGGTATCGGGGTCGCGCCGCCTATCAACGTCGCCTTCCTAGCTTATTTGTTAAGTGTCGGAGGTGGTGATTCATGGAGAAAAGATGACTTTCAAGGAAGAAAAGGTGAACCAACCGATTGAATGACGAGCATATTTTTCTGGTGTCATAAAAAACTACGATGGAATTTGATACTTTATTTGTAATTTGGGGAATTCAAAAAATCAATAACTGAAAGTGCATGTTACTCAAGTGATATCCTTTCATTTAATTAACACACTAGACTAGCTAGACCCACTTTAATTAAGAGGAAATGAATGTGGTATTAGGTTAAAATGAAATTTAATAAAACTACATTACCAGCGATGTCGTGAGATGTCAGATCAACAGCATTTACTTGCACATATACAAACGCATTGACGCACACTAAAACATTGGACATGATCTGATAGATATTGTAGCAACAGTATTCTCTTGCTTGATTTTAGCTCATATATATTAGATTATAGAAAAAGAGAAACTTCTCAAAAAAAAAAGTTTCACGTCATAAAAATATTAATTTTGATTAATATTATTATTAAGATTATTTAAATATATATTATGACTATTATGAAATTAATATTAAGGAGAGAATTTAGAGAAAGAGAAAGTATTTCAATACTTTGGTACATATTACAATACAACTCTAATCACCTATTTCAATACTTTCTTAAATAAATCTGCAAGATTTTCACTTGATCGCACTTGTTGTACATTATATCACCATTTTTCTCAAATCATGGGAAAAGAAAAATTTCGGTGAAATATGCTTTGTTTTATCACATTTAATATATCATTGTTTTAGTTGGGCAATACATGTTGCATTATCTTCATATAAGACAGTTGGAAGTGCTTTCTCTGATATCAATCCACATGTTTGTTGTATATGCTCAATTACTGATCGCAACCAAATACATTCTCGACTAGCTTCATGAATAGCTACAATTTCCGCATGGTTAGATGAAGTAGTCGTTAAACTTTGTTTAACTGACCACCATGAAATAGCGGTTTCACCATATATAAATATATAACTTGTTGGATGTGGGTCGGATAGAAATCCAGCATTTGCATACGCAATTAAATCTGTTTTCGACTCATTAGAATAGAACAATCTCATATCAGTTTTTCCTTGAATGTATCGAAAATTTCGTTTAACTCCATTCCAATGTCTATGAGTCGGCGAAGAACTATATCTTGCCAATTACTTTACAACGAACGCTATATCAGGTCGCGTATGACTCGTAAGGTATATTAGTGCTCCTATAGCACTAAGACATGGTACTTCGGGACCAAGTAACTCTTCATCATCTTCACGGGGTCTAAACGGATCCTTATTCACATCTAAAGATCTAACAATCATTGAAGTATCAATTGGATGAGCTTTATCCATGTAAATCTTTTCAATACATTTTTCGTATAGGTCTCTTATACAAATAT
The DNA here is from genome assembly GCA_004919715.1 of Linderniella brevidens. NCBI lineage: Eukaryota > Viridiplantae > Streptophyta > Magnoliopsida > Lamiales > Linderniaceae > Linderniella > Linderniella brevidens. The sequence continues at coordinate 3,051,552 of SWDC01000149.1, read as the reverse complement.
TCCATTTTTTGAGACCTTTCATTTCCAACCCTCTTTTTAAACAATCAACGGGTTTTGATAACTCCTCTGGAGTTCGAATTCTAATGATATCATCAAAATAGACTACTTAAATGCACTTTCATGTTTTCCATCAATGTGTAGGGACAAATTTGACCATTTTTATATCCCTCTTTCATTCGATATTCGTTGAGACGATTATACCACATACGTCCAGATTGCTTTAATCTATAAAGCGATTTGTTAAGCTTATATGAGTAATCCAACTGAACTCCCTCAGGACGTTTCATGTATATATATCACTATCAAGTGATCAATATAAATAAGCAGTGACAATATCCATAAGATGCATATCGAGTCCTCGTACTGCCAGAGTTGTTACATAACAAAAAGTTGTTGCATCCACCACATGAGAATATGTCTCCTCATAATCAATATCAGGTCGTTGCGAAAAACCATGCGCAACAAGTCGTGCTTTGTATCTCATAATTTCACCTTTATCATTTTTCTTTCTAATGAAACTCATTTATATATAACCAACTTTGTATTTTTTGGTAAACGGACAACATGAAACATTTCATTTCTCAAGTGATTTCAATTTTGCGTAGATTGCATCTTTTCATTCTGGCCAATCTTTTCTTTGTCTCCATTGTTGTACAGATTTTGCTTCATGATCTTCATTCTCATTAATCTTATTCATTTCATGTAGCGCTACATTAAATGAATAGGCGTCAATGACTTTGTCTCGGTTCTATCTAATTCTATTTTGGACATAGTTTATCGAGATATTTTCATTCTCATTATTTTCAAGATTTTCAGGTGCTTGATTTTCATTCTCATTATAATTTATGCCCATCAACTCTTCTTTAGTCGATAAAATCCTCGGTCAGACCATTCTTAATATTTGTTTCTTTTATCAATGATTTTTATCTTTGGAAACCGATGGTCTGCCACACGTTAGTTGTGGCTTAGACTTAATGTTATGTTCAACAGGAATATCGATTTTTGCAGGAGCATTAACATCTGGTATATGTGACTTCGTCACTTTTTGAAGGATAGTAAAACTTTTCTGGCAGTTGATTAGCTAACCTTTGTAAATGAATTATCTTTTGAACTTTTATTTCTCATTGATTCGTTCGAGGATCATAATGATTTAACGATAATTCTTTCGAACTAATTGCAGACAATTAAAATTAGTTGTCTCCTAAAATCAATTTTGTTATTTACTAAATTAGTTCCAATAAATAAGATAAAACCCAATTAATTAAATTTCCAATATTTGAAATTTATAAAATTAATCTCAAATAAATAAAGAAATTATTTAATTAATAAATTCATACCATATATGATGATATTATTCCTTTTATATAAGAAGTCTTTATAAGGCAATCCTTGTAGAAATTTCTTAAATAAGTAAAGGAAATCATCAATTATGGAGAAAATCAAATCAAATCAAAGCAAATATGGAAAATCAAATCAAATCAATGGAGAGAATAAACCTAAGGATTATAGTTTCCATGTTAGCCAATTCGCAACAACTTAAATGGGATTGAGAAGTTCAGATACAACGAACAACGAAGCGAATACAAAACTTTGAGAGATGATATAAGACTTGAAAAGCATTCAAATTTTCTCAACAAAGTTCTTCGTATTCAAGTCTTAAATTTGAAGATTCCAAGGGCGACGATAAAGGTTCGAATATCGAGACGAAGATTCGAAGATCGGAGACGAAGGTTCGAATATCGGCAATGAAGATTCGAAAATCGTAGACGAATGTTCGAACCTCGGCGACGAAGGTTCGAAGATCAACTACGAAGATTTGATGATCGGAGACCAAGGTTCAAAGGTCAGCGACGAAGATTCAAAGATTGGCGATGAAGGTTCAAAGCTCGACGATGAAGGTTTGAAGATCGGCGACGAAGGTTCAAAGCTCGGCAACAAAGGTTCGAAATTTCGAAGTTCGGCGACGAAGATTCGAAAACGAAGCTCGAAGATTTGAAAATTCGAAGACGAGGCTCGAAGATTTGAAGATCATGTTCGATGATTCAAAGACTCAAAGATCAAGGTCGAAGAACGAGGATCAAGTTCGAAGATCGACGATAAAAAACAAGAATCGAAGACCAGAGATCGAGATTGAAGTTCGGAGATCGAAGATCAAGAAACAAAGAATGAAGATCGAGACTAGAAAATTGAAGATCCAAGACAAAGAACAAGACTTAAGATCGAAGGACGAGCTCGAAGATCGGAGATCAAGCTCCAGACTTGAAGCCCGAAGATCAAGACTTAAAGATCAAGATCAAGACTCGAGCTCAAGACTTGAAGTCCGAAGATCAAGACTAAAAGATCAAAATCAAGACTCGAAGATCAAGACTTGGTGATTGAGATCAAGAAAGTTGTACATCAAATCTCGAAGGCATTCACCAAGTACACGTGTTAACTTCGTGACCAAGCTCAAAAGCCACGAAGATCATTCAAGAAATCAAGTGCAATCATTGAGTTCATGATCAATCCCGAAGGCCCACGAAGATACGTCTGAGAAGATCTCTTTGCCTAACTTTTAAAGAAGTTTTCACGATTCGTGATCAAGCCCAAAGGCCCACGAAGAAACGTTCAAAAAGACCCCAAATTCAAATTTCGAAAAGTCAGAGGAACGGATAGAGATTGAACCCGCTAAACTTTATTTAAGTCGCATTAATGCCATTTGTACTATTTATCTTGAATATTCTTTTTTCGAAAAAAGAAACTACGCTACACTAATACTCCTTTCTAGCTGTTTCTTTCTCTCCCTAATGTCGAAAAATTCAATTCATCAAAATGTCAGTCGAAAAGTCTATCCGTAAATAAATCTCTGGTTAGACGTTCTAAATATATTCTTATCGATGGAGATTCATATCCGAAATATATTTTCAACCTCCTTTGAGGTCCTATATATGTTCGTTGTTTTGGAGCACATCCAAAATTCTCATATGAGAAATATCTGATTGCTGACCATGAACCATTTGTAACGGTGAGATTTCATTATAACTTGTTGGCCTGATGTGGATTAGTGTCGCTGCAAGTAATATAACATGTCCCCAACAAAAACGAGGGAAGTTTCCACTTCATCAATAATGGTCTTGCAATTAATTGCAAGCGTTTAATCAACGATTCTGCAAGACCATTTGCGTACATGTGGCACAGAATGCTCAACATCAATTGCGATATACATACAATAATCTTTAAAGGCTTTGGAAGAAAATTCAGCAGCATTATCAAGCTTTATTTTCTTTATCGGATAATCCAGAAAATGCTAATAATGAATCAATTGAGCAAGTAATATCCCAAACGTCACGTTGTCCGTTGATAACAAACATACATGAGACCATTTATTTGATGATCAATACCATGAAATACATAAATGGTCCACATGATGAATGTATCGGTCCGCAAATATCACCTTGTATACACTCCAATGCATAAGCATTAAATAAAAGAGTATCATTTATTTCATGCGTGTGCATTTAATGCGATGGGTGATAGCCGAATAATTAACTCCCCTTTAGAGCAAGCGACACATGATAATTCATTAGATTGAAGAATAATTTGGCTTCTCATTAAATGTCCACGTGAATTCTCAATTAATTTTCGCATCATAATAGCACTGGGATGACCCAACTAGTTATCGCAAACATTAAAAGTACTGTCATTAGTAAACGTCTGGTTTACGGTTCATTGACGTGGAAGCAGGTTCCATACATAGTTGGAATCATGTGGAACACGAGTTCCTCAACCTCTTTTATAACACTCGACGGACGCTTAGCATGACCGAACTTACCAACGCCCATCAGTGGAAAGATGAGCATGTCATCGACTATATCAACCGTTGGAGAAATTAAGTCTTAACTGCAAAAATCGCTTGTCTGAAGCTTCAAGCATTGACATGGGAAATACGATACATTCTTCTAGGAGTTCAGCCCAAAACGTTCGAGGAATTGGCGACTCGTGCACATGGCATGGAATTTAGTTTGGCGGCAAGTGGAATAGATGGACAACCTATGCATGAGACCACAAAATTCCGAGAGAGAATGGCTGTCGAGCAAGGGGCAAATGTTAAAGCTCAAGGTAAAGAGTCTACGGCGACAAATATCGCACTGCATAAGCTTCAAGGCCGAGGAAAGGACAAGAAGAGCGAGGTAAATGATACACCTCCGAATGTGATAGAAAGAAAGCTGACACTTAGAGAGCTCCAGGAAAAACAATATCCATTTCTAGATTCAGAAGTGCTAGGTGATGTGCTGGTGCGAACAAATCCCATCAATCTTTCTGATATGAAACGGCCAGATGATGCGAGACGAACCCATGATCCTAATTATTGCAAGTATCATCGTTTGGTGGGACATCTAATTCACAAATGTTTTATCTTTAAAGATAAGGTCATGTAGTCGGATAAACAATGAAAGATATCGTTGGAATTTGAGTCAGCAGACTTAAATTATATCTTGATTACCAATGACAACCTGAAGATTGGAAAGAAGAGTGTCATTCGTGTTATATGACTCAAGAAAGTGATGATTGCCAAGCTGAAACCGAAGCCATCAACATACTAAGTTGTGTATGTCCGTTATGACATTTACTTATTGAAGACTTGCTCCTAGGCTCTAAACCACACTGTTAGGATCGGGTCAGTACTATGTAGTGTTTAGAGGGGGGGGGGGGTGAATGAACACTACTCGATTTTTCTAAGTATATGTTACTTAGTACAGGAAAGGTCCTGTACTGTGTATACTTTTCAGTTCTGGTACTTATTCAATCACAAGTGACGCGGAAGATATCACCCTTGAGTACCAAAATGTGTTAGTGAGTTTGTGTTTGTTTGTGTTTGACACCGACATTGTTTATGGAAGTTCGGAGTGTTAATGAACTCCTACGTCTCCCCTTCTTCCCTCGGGAAGGCACCCTTTAGAAGTATGGCTTACATGCACGTACAACCTACACCTTCTAAAAACTACAACTTTTTAAAGTCTGTTGTTCACAGAGTATTTCACTCAAATACTTGAACACTCAAAGACGTAAGAACTTTTACAACTTTTCGTACAAAACTCTCTCTTCGTAGTTCTTACAAAATTCGTGTCTTCTTCACAGAAGTAGCCGTTTTGATTTGAATGCTTGAGCTCGCTCTTACAGTATTAACTTCTTTTCCTCTTTCAGGTACTACCGCTCTTAGAGTTGACTTTGTGTCTGGGTACCGCTTTTGCTACTTTGGGTAAGCGTTTTGCACATCTTCAGTACTCAGCGCAACTTTGCATTCAATGCTCAAGTTGCCTTCTGCTCCTTGTCCTTCATCAGCAGGTGCGTCGTCATCACTCCGGTACTAGCTGACCTCCAACTAGTATTCGGTACTGAGTTGTAGTTCCGGTACCGGTGGATTCCGGTTCTTGCTCAATCACGAAAACTTCAGCATCCATCAATTTCCCCCTTTTTGTGGATTGACAAAACCTCCGTCAACGCCACCAGAGAGCTCTCCTTGTGGTTCTCAGCCCCTCTTCTCCTTATCCTTGGCAATCTTCACAAGCTCTTTTTGCGTGATCGCTTTAGCGTAGGAGATTCTCTTGATATCGTGAAGTCGGATGACTTCACTCAATTGATCCTCAGTGAGAGAAGTTGCAATATCCCGAAGCCTAGGCAGATGGTAGATGCACTCAAGCGGTCCTACTTGAGCTTCTACGCTTCCTTGTAGATGAACAGGCGGGAGTTCTTGATCCGGTATTACCATGACGAGGACTTTGTTTCGCTCTTCACTGTTGTCTTTTAACCTCGCACCTTGGTAAAGTGGAGTAGCAAGAGAAGCATTGGTCCGTGACCTCGTCAGTACCGGGAACGGGCTCGTCTGCTGCAACGTGACCTCTGAGTAGGTGAGGGCGCTGATGTCTGAGAAGTCCCTATTCTGCCGGTTCCGTGGGTGCTGAGGATCACAGAGCTGAGCGGTCCCCGCATACGCAGCTCTGCACGAACGACCCCATACGCGACTACAACGACGCAACTTCTGCCCGAAGCCTCTTTAATATCTTTGTCTCTCGGCGGGCTTCCTTGAGATTGGGGTCGAAAGCTACTTCTCTTTGTTGAAGTATTGAGCAAGCTCGTGCAGTCGCGTGTGCACCTCAAGCAGTTGTCGCCCTTGTATTAGAGTCAGGGCGACTCTAACCCAAGTCGCTCCAGCAGCCGATGCTCGATGGCCATAGCGCTGCCAGCAGTGCGCTTTTGAGATGTTGGCCAGAGTCATTTCCAAATGCACACTCCACCATTCTTCAAATTCTTGAAGTTCCAGGTTGAGAGCTTCTTGGATGTGGTCTTCAACGGTGCTCAGAACCGTGGTGGTGTATGATGAGTGGTGAAGGGCTGCAACGAGACATTTTTTCCTTCCCACTTGCACGTTTTTTCTCCTTGGAGGGCGCCGCAGTGGGTTCCCTGATGACAATGCATAGAATGGCGGTGCAGGCAATCGCCTCGGATTGGTCCTCAACCGCTGTTGGTTGTACTGGGACCAATTCGAGGGCGGCAAGATCTTCTGTGCCCCCTCTCCGAACCGCCAAAGTAGATTCACTCTGGAAACCGATTCTGTGTCTTGTCTTGTCCTCTCTCTGGTTCTATCGGCAGGGATGTGCTCCATATCTTCCGCGAGGCTGTGAAAGATCTCAGTGAGAATCGGAGAGGTGGGGTGAGGATATGCAGCAACGGGCTCGTCTGCTGCAACCAGAGCCGGTACTGTCTGCAGAGGCACTGGTTCTTGGGTTGTGGGATGACATCCATTGACTTCTCCTTTGGTGCCGCAACCTTCTTTTTCTTGGGCTGCGCTGCTGGTGCTTTCGCCTTGGACTGTGCAGGAGCCGCTCTCTTTGTCCATTTGGCAGGACAAGGTAGGGCCACTCCGGTACTGAGTGAAGGCCAATCACTCGTTCGTCAGAGAGGTAATCCCCTCGGGCAGTGTTCTCAAAAACTTCCCCCGTTATCTTCTTTTTTAAGTATGGGTGAGCTGGGGTCTGAAGTTCTTGATGAGGCGAGACTTGGCCGAATGATGGCTTGGAAAGCATTGAAGACAATGGCGCCTCAGTCCACATTTGTATGGGTGAGAATGGCCACCATTGCGTCAAGTTTCTCACCCGTGAGCATGTCAAATGCTCCACCTTTTCCATGTAGCCCTTTCGCCACTATGTAGTGGAGAAGGCGATACGCGGGCTTCAGTGCCGCCTTTCTGTCAGAGTCTTTGAAAGTGGCTCGGTCCAGAGACATCTCCGGCTTTAGATCTACGCGCATGTCTCCAATCGCTTCGCGAAGTTTTGACGGTCCCGCCGTTGGTAAGTCAAACTCTTCGACGAACCAAGCCTTCATGACTTCAACATCGTGGTTCTGAACGTGGCTGAGGATCGTCCTGTCGGAAAGGAAAGTGGCGTTGTTGATGAACTAACGAACATGATATGTGAATATTTCACGTTCGTTGTCCATGAATGTCGCCAGGGTGGCGTCCATGATGCATGACGCCATTTGGGGAATCTCGTCGTCGTTGGCGCCCATCAGTTTCAGGAACTCCATTGGGTTGTGGGTTGATGCAAAAGAAGGTTGTGCAGAAGAAGTAGCTTGAGAAGCCACTATCGTTGATTTTCTAAGAGTTTTGAAGGTTTGAAGGTTAGGGAGTTTTGAAGGTTTGAAGGTTTGAAGAAGTAGCTTCATGGAGTGACTTGGTGAATATATCATCTGCTTGTTGTTCAGTTCTTGCATGCTCCAAACGAATATCCTTTTTGAGCACATGATCTCGGATGAAATGGTGCATGGTCTCAATATGTTTAGTTCTTGAGTGGAGTACCGGTTTTTGTGATATTGCGATACACTATTGTTATCGCAATATATGGGAGTTTCTGACTTATTTATCCCATAATCTTTGAGTTGATGTTGGATCCATAGTATATGTGAGCAGCAACTCCCAACGGCTAAGTATTCTACTTCCGCAGTTGAAGTGGCAGTGGAGGTCCGTTTCTTGCTGAACCAGGAAATCAACCCGTCTCCAAGGAATTGGCACGTGCCACTGGTACTTTTCCTATCCAACTTGCAACCAGCATAGTCGGCATCTGTGTACCCATACAGTGAGAAAGAAGAGTCCTTAAGGTACCACAGTCGTACACTAGTCGTGCCCTTGAGATACTTTAGGATTCGTTTGGCAGCTATGTAGTGACTCTGCCTTTGATCCGATTGAAACCAAGCACAGAGGTATGTTGTACATGATGTCATGTCTGCTTGCTGTGAGATACAACCGGGACCCGATTAATCCCTGGTACTTGGTTGTTTCCACCTTGGTACCGGATTCGTCCTTATTGAGTTTGATTGAGGAGCTCATAGGTGTAGCTACCGGCGAACAGTCTTCAAGTCCAAATTTCTTAAGGAGATCCAATGTGTATTTTTGTTGACTTATAAATATTCCTTGACTCCTTTGCTTGACTTGAAGTCCTAAAAAGAATCGGTTCCCCCATCATGCTCATTTCAAACTTTTCTTTCATGAGTTTTGACACTCTGTTGCAGTGTTTTGGATCCATGGAACCGAATATTATATCATCCACATAGATTTTCAGTAGTATGAAGTGTTCCCCTTTTGTTAATCGGAAGAGAGTCTTGTCGACAACTCCTATCGTGAAACTGTGATCAACAAAAAATTCTGTCAGGGTATCGTACTAAGCTTTGGACGCTTGTTTTAGACCATACAGAGCGTTCTTGAGCTTGTACATGTGATCCGGTTTCTCATGATCTTCAAAGCCTACTGGTTGAGCGACGTAGACTTCTTCAGACTGTACTCCATTGTGAAATGCGCTCTTTACATCCATCTGATATACCTTAAAATCCTTGTAGGCTGCGTATGCTAGATATATCCTTATCGCTTCTAGTCTAGCTACCGGAGTGAAGGTTTCTGTTGGGAAACGTACCCGGTTTGTACCCGAGACGAAACGCCCCGGGATACGGTGCGGAATAAAATTTTTTCCGGGTTCCTTCGCAGCTCGGATCGAAAACTCTAATCACGTTGACACGTAATAGGGCGGGTCATATCCGTGAGAGATTACCTTTGAAGCGAGTGGCAGCTTCTCGTCGATTGCGTCGTCGGCCGCGGTCGTGTTGGGTATCGTCTAGATCGTCACGCCGACCTCGCAGTACCACGGTTTCGATTCTCCGAAGATGGCTAGAGAGAATTGATCCGTCGCTCGGGAGAGTGGTTTGCGTTTGTGTGTTCGTGTTTCGATTCTCGGGTCGAGAAATTTCGCGTCGATTCTCTTCCGTGTCTTTTTTTTTTTGACGAGGGTCTCACCCTTATTTATAGTAGGGGAGGACGAAATTTTCAGCCCTAAAAAGGCTAAAATCTCGAAATATTTGTTCCTAAATATGAGAGATATTCTTGCCAAAATATCTCTCCTAATTGAATTCAAAATTCTATTAAAGGAACATACTATAAATAGAAAACTAACTAAGATATTAAAATATCTTCAAATATGGTAAATAAATTTTCGAAATTTATATAAAATATAAATTCGAATTTTAGTTTTAATAAATAATATTCCAAATATTTTTATTACCATATTTGTAAATTACGAAAATACCCTTTAAGGCATTTTTCGAATTTCTCGGCTTAGGGTTGAATTCCAATTCTTCCCTCAAGTCTTTCTAAGCACTTAGCCAAGCCTAAGTCTTAAAGTTAGTTTCATATGAAGTCCGACTTCGGTCCACTTAATGACCCCGAGGCCCAATAAGGCGTGGCATAACGACCCGAGGCCCGTTAAGGCCCAAAACACAATCTCTCCTTCTCGGTACACATTGATGATCCTTTTTAAGCCCGACTCTCTAGGTTCGACTCAATCGGCAAGGGAGGAATCCAAGAGTCCGGTAGGTGCCTAGCCAATCCCGCAGTACCGGACAGATCCCGACTTGAGCACGAATTTCGAACTAGTCTCATTCCAGAACCTAACTATAGATTATAGTACTACGTACAAACCCTTCAGCTGTGTCCCGATCGAGTGAGAGCCATGGTATTTGTCAAACTCACTAAACTCGATACTATGATAAAATGACACGAGGCAAATTACCAAACTACCCTCCATGTCTAACATGAGTTAGTTTAATACCTTGGCCAAGGATTTTGTAATTTCCCGTCGTCATTCTCATAGGACACTTGTCTCGATTACTTGCGAGACTGTGAATCCGTACTCGGCGGTCTAAGCCCGGCAATCACAAATATCCATCAAGACCGCATCTGTCCCGCTGACCCATGCAATAGCAAATCGGATCTAGCGAAACCAGTGATAGTCAAGACTTCAAAGTCAACTCCGTCAAAGCCCCTTTCGGTCTAAGGTTCAAGCAGACTACTATAGTTTTGTCGTCGATCATTGACACTCCTTGAGTAATAAGCCATGTTTGATCGTACGACCTGCGAGTCAGTGTCCATGAAACGATTCAATCCCTTGATTCGACTCGTATCACAAGTCATGACTTCCGCTTCCAAGCGGTATATCGGCACACGATAAGTCATCTACAAATAAGCCATGATTGGTTTTCCAGCACCCAACTGAAACCTAAGGCTTATGGACATTTTATGTTCGAGGTTAAGAGTCCACTGGTGCCTTCCTCTCTCGTACCCATCGAGAACAGTGACTCACTCACATTTGGATTTATTCATTTATTGCTTTACCCGATGCTAAGTAAAGAACTCATATAACCAATAAACGAATAATGCCTTTATTAATACGCAAAACAATGTTTGATTACATTGACAATCGAATGATAAATAAGCTAATGCCCTATACATATCCAATCCTCGTATAGCATTCGAGGGCATATCCCTAACAATCTCCCACTTGCACTCAATGCCATGCGTGTTGTATCTAATACCCATCTTCTCGAGATGTTTGTTCAGCACTGCCTGAGATAAAGGCTTGGTGAATGGGTCGGCCACGTTGTCCGCAGTCGCAATCTTCTGGACGGCTATGTAGCCACTCTCAACGAATCCACGTAACACGTGGTATTTTCTTTCTATGTGTTTGGATTTACTGTGAGATCTTGGTTCCTTCGCTTGCGCGATTGCACCACTATTGTCGCACCACAGTGGCAGTGGTTTTTCGGCAATCGGAACCACTTGCAGTTCTTCCAAGAACTTTCTCATCCAAACTCCTTCTTTAGCTGCCTCTGAGGCGGCTATGTACTCAGCCTCGCAGGTGGAATCAGCAGTTGTGCTCTGCTTGGAACTTTTCCAAGATACTGCTCCACCGTTGAGTGTAAAGACGAAACCTGAAGTGGATTTTCGGTCGTCCACGTCTGACTGGAAATCCGAATCCGTATATCCTTCCACTTCTAATTCTCCATTTCCATAGACCAGCATCATATCCTTTGTTCTTCTAAGATACTTGAGGATATTCTTGACTGCTGTCCAGTGTTCTTTACCCGGGTTGGCTTGAAATCGACTGACTACGCTCACAGCGTATGCTATGTCCGGTCGCGTGCAAAGCATCGCGTACATCAAGCTACCCACTGCGGATGCATAGGGGATTCCATTCATCTCTTTTCTATCTGCCTCACTTTGAGGACACATAGCTTTGGAGAGATGTATCCCATGCCCCATAGGTAAGAACCCTTTCTTAGAATTGTCCATGTTATATCGTTTCAGGACCTTTTCTAAGTACAGGGCTTGGGAGAGCCCTAACATCTTATTCGTTCTATCCCTATAGACACGAATTCCTAGGATGTAGGTCGCTTCTCCCAAGTCTTTCATGGAGAATTCGGTCGAAAGCCATGCTTTCACCATCGAGAGCATCCCAATATCGTTTCCTATCAAAAGGATGTCATCGACGTACAATACGAGGAACGATATCTTGCTCCCACTGCTTTTTCTGTAGACGCATGGTTCATCTTCGTTCTTTATGAATCTGTAGCTCTTAACTACTTCATCAAACCGAAGATTCCAGCTCCTAGAGGCTTGTTTAAGTCCGTAAATTGACTTATTCAATTTGCATACTTTATGAGCATCCTTTTGTGATGTAAAACCCTTTGGCTGTTCCATATATATTTCCTCCTTGAGGTATCCATTTAGGAACGCGGTTTTCACATCCATCTGCCAGATCTCATAATCGTTATACGCTGCTATCGCAAGTAATATCCGAATGGACTTCATCATCGCAACGGGCGAAAAGGTTTCCTCATAGTCAATTCCTTCTTTTTGACTATAACCTTTCGCTACAAGCCTAGCTTTGTATGTATCCACCAGTCCGTCTGATCCAATCTTTTTCTTGAAGATCCACTTACACCCAATGGGTCTAAAACCATCGGGGAGATCAACAAGTGTCCAGACCTGATTTTCGTGCATTGAATCCATTTCGACTTGCATAGCTTCAAGCCATCTTACGGAGTCTATATCCGTCATTGCCTGGTCATAGGTAGCGGGGTCGTCCCCGACGTTACCCCCCGTCGCAGCATCCCCGTGCTCGACGTGTACCATTCCATATCTCTCAGGCTGGCGAGATACTCTACCAGACCTGCGCAACTCTGATTGCGTCTTGGACTGCTCTACGGTGTCTTCTAACACTGGAGTTTGTGAAATCGTTTCTGTCGTTTCTCCAAGAGTTACTTCACGACCCACTCCACCTTCTCGAACGAACTCTTCTTCGAGAAAGTGAGCCTGAAGGGCTACAACGATTTTCTGATCGTCGTGGAAGTAAAATTGGTATCCCATGGAATCCTCAGGATACCCGACAAAACGTCCTTTCACAGCTCTCGATTCCAATTTTTCTGTCTTGAGCTTTTTCACAAAAGCGGGGCAACCCCATATTCTTATGTGGTTCAAGCTCGGCTTTCTACCAGTCCATATTTCATAAGGGATCTGGTCGACAGAACTAGAAGGGATTCGGTTTAAAACGTGCGTTGCGGTTAATAACGCATGACCCCACAGCGACAGTGGCAGGTCTCTGTAACTTAGCATTGATCGAACCTTGTCCAACAGCGTTCGATTTCTGCGTTCGGACACACCATTTAATTGTGGTGTTCCCGGCGGTGTCATCTGTGAAATGATCCCGTTCTCTTTCAAGAACTCGTCAAACTCGAGACTCATGTACTCGCCACCTCGATCAGATCGAATGGCCTTTATATGATTCCCAGTTTGTTTTTCTACTAAAGCCTTATATTCCTTGAACTTATCAAGGGCTTCAGACTTGTATCTCATAAGATATACCTTCCCAAATCTTGAATGATCGTCGGTGAAGGTAATAAAGTAGTGGAAATTACCTCGAGCCGCTTCCCCGAATGGCCCACAAACGTCTGTATGAATCAAAGTGAGAAGTTCTGTGGCTTTTTGGAAAGTCCCGGTAAAGGGAGACTTAGTCATCTTTCCAAGGATACACGATTCGCAAGTCGGATAAGGGTCCGAACCCAACGGCTTAATCATGCCATTTTTCTCCAACTCACGAATTTTTGATCTCCTGCATGACCAAGTCGAAGATGCCACAATTGTCTCATATTGGTCTCTAATTTTCGTTTGTTGGTAATTGTGTTCACAGATTCAGTTTTATCTTTGACATTTAGATAATATAATCCGTTAAGTAAAGTTGCACTTCCGACGCATTTATTTCCAAAATAAATATCGCAAATATTATTACTAAAGCGGAACTCATATCCGTTTCCGCTCAAAACGGGAATAGAAATAATATTCTTAAGCCTCTGGGCAATACTAAACAATCAGAAAGCAATAACTTATGTCTACTAGATAAAACAAGAGTTCTTGATCCAATGTGGGTCGCCGGCACACTATGTCCGCTTCCTACGTTGATCATGACCTCTCGATCCGCCAACCTCCTACTTCGTTCCAGACCCTGGTTTGAAACACAAATGTGAGCGCTAGCTCCTGAGTCTAGGATCCATGAAGTGGAGTACACAGTCATAGAACAATTAGTTTCTAAAACATAAAGTTCTTTACCTGAGGCGGCTAGCTTCGGGCAATCGCGCTTCCAATGGCCGAGCTCATTGCAGTGAAGGCATTTGTCCGTGGGCTTGGCGCCTTTAGACACGTTTTTCTTGGCCTTGCCTTTTGAAACTCCTCCCTTGGGCTTAATGGGCTTGTCCGACTTTTTCTTTCTAATCGACTTCCGAGTCTTATAATCGCAACAAGAGCCACTTCCTTTCCCTTTATTTTTTCATCTGAGTTTGGGCCGTTGACAACTGGTTCATCAACTCAGTTAATGTCATCTCGACCCTATTCAGATTATAATTCACAATGAAGGGATTAAAGGAAGCCGGCAGTGACTGGAGCACGAGATCGTTTTGGAGCTCATTGTCCATGAGGAAGTCGAGTGCATCGAGTCTCTCGATCAAACCGATCATTTTCAGCACATGTTCCTAACGTCGCTGCCCTCATCCATTTTGCAATGAAACAGTTGCTCTGTAAAAGAGTAGCGAGCACTCCTTGAGTGTTCACCAAAGAGCTCCTTCAAATGAAGCAAAATGGCGCCCACTTCCATTTCCGAGTGGCTTCGCTGCAACTCATTGCTCATGGATAGGATATATAGCCCTTGACCTTTGGCTCGTCTATTTGCCACTTGACATACGCAGCCCGGTCGTCGTCACTCGCATCAGTCCCTGGGACTTGCGGTGTAGGGGAATCGAGGACATAAGTCAAAGACTCCATACCTAGAACTATTCTGAGGTTACGGAGCCAGTCCACGTAGTTTGGTCCTACCAAACGGTTCTTTTCAAGCAGCATGTTTAAAAGATTCGTCATAGTAACTAGAAAGAAAATAACTCCGCAGGCATAGTTAGGTTTATTTTATCATTCATCAAGCGCAAACACGGACTTTTTGTTTCGCTTGACTCCCACTATTTTCTCGAAAATTCATTCTCCCGATTTAAGAATTTCGGAAACTTCGTTGAGTAGTTTCATAGTGGAGTTGAGATCCCCGACTCGATTAGACATGCCTCAGCCTTTAACGCAATATTTAGCCTGCCTAATCGATCGAAGTCGAGTTTCACTCGAACCCATCCTATGAGTATTTCAACTATCTTTGTCTCAGTCTGTGACCCTCACGGCTAACCCTGCATTTTTGGTATAACTGTCTAAGTGCAACCTAATCAACTTATGCTCTAACCGCACATTTGAATTCCGCCTTGCTGCCTTACGCTTCGTGGGGCGGAATATGCTATGGTGAGCGTCGTCAAACGAACCCGAAACGCTAATGTTAGGGCTTGATGTACGGCGCCAACTTACTCGGAACAAACTGTACAAACTCCCTAACACCAGACATCTCAAGCATGATAGAAGACAGGAACCCAATTCCTTTTCTCACTTAGTATTTATCAAACGGGAGAAAAAACCTTTTTCACATAAGAGCACATAAAGCATGCATATCATTTCACAAATCGACACGCACGTAAGTAGTAAATAAACCCTAGGAAAATAAACTACAAGGCAACACGAACGGATTATTTATATTCTAGCCCTATTACGTGAATTATGTGTATGTGGCTTCAAAAAATCATCGGTTCTCCGTATGGGCTTTGAAGTCGACAATCGCCTTTCATCATTCGAACGGCCTCCAAGTCGTCGATCGTCCACCATGTTATCTTCTCCCGGGGAGTCGTCAACCGTCGAACAACTTCGTCTATTCTAAACTAAGCCTAATCTAATAAAGACTTTGAAGTACAACACGGGGGGATCATCAGTCCCAAACAGCCCGTAAAAGACAAATACAACCCGGGGGGACGAGGCCCTTAACAAATAACCCGGAAAACCAAATAGAAATCCTAAACCCGTAAGTGTGCCTTAATCATAATCATAACGAGCACGTTGAAAATTTCATGAATTCTAACCGAAACCGACAATTTGGGCCTTAAATGGGCCAGCCCGATAAAAAGGCCCGTTAGGGTTTTTGGGCGAAAAAACCCTAGGCGGCCGTCGTGTTCCGGAGGCTGCAGTTTCGTGCGGGTACTTTGTCCGCGCGCCGCTGGCGCTGCCGTCAGAGGTGACACCACCATCGGACAGCGGCGCGGTGGTTCGGGTCTTCGTTGCCCGAACCCGCGGCAGCTGATACGCCATCGCACGGTGCGGTTGCGCGTGCAGCTGTGCGGCTGTCTGCGTGTCGCAGCGTCTCGGCGGTGGTGCCTTCGACCCCGTCGAGCGGTATG
This sequence comes from Linderniella brevidens, assembly GCA_004919715.1. Taxonomy (NCBI): domain Eukaryota; kingdom Viridiplantae; phylum Streptophyta; class Magnoliopsida; order Lamiales; family Linderniaceae; genus Linderniella; species Linderniella brevidens. The sequence continues at coordinate 3,035,388 of SWDC01000149.1, read as the reverse complement.
GTGGTCGTGGGTTGGCAAGCAACGCATCGAGCAGCCCCACGCGCCTAGGGCGTTGGCTTTTCGATCGTCTCCACGAGCCTCGTTTCGATTTAATCATTTTATGATTCCAATCATGAGCCCTGGCTCTGATACCACTGTTGGGAAAGGTACCCGGTTTGTACCCGAGACGAAACGCCCCGGGATACGGTGCGGAATAAAATTTTTTCCGGGTTCCTTCGCAGCTCGGATCGAAAACTCTAATCACGTTGACACGTAATAGGGCGGGTCATACCCGTGAGAGATTACCTTTGAAGTGAGTGACAGCTTCTCGTCGATTGCGTCGTCGGCCGCGGTCGTGTTGGGTATCGTCTAGATCGTCACGCCGACCTCGCAGTGTACCACGGTTTCGATTCTCCGAAGATGGCTAGAGAGAATGGATCCATTGCTCGGGAGAGTGGTTTGCGTTTGTGTGTTCGTGTTTCGATTCTCGGGTCGAGAAATTTCGCGTCGATTCTCTTCCCGTGTCTTTTTTTTTTACGAGGGTCTCACCCTTATTTATAGTAGGGGAGGACGAAATTTTCAGCCCTAAACAAGGCTAAAATCTCGAAATATTTGTTCCTAAATTGAGAGATATTCTTCCAAAATATCTCTCCTAATTGAATTCAAAATTCTATTAAAGGAACATACTATAAATAGAAAACTAACTAAGATATTAAAATATCTTCAAATATGGTAAATAAATTTCGAAATTTATATAAAATATAAATTCGAATTTTAGTTTTAATAAATAATATTCCAAATATTTTTATTACCATATTTGTAAATTACGAAAATACCCTTTAAGGCATTTTTCGAATTTCTCGGCTTAGGGTTGAATTCCAATTCTTCCCTCAAGTCTTTCTAAGCACTTAGCCAAGCCTAAGTCTTAAAGTTAGTTTCATATGAAGTCCGACTTCGGTCCACTTAATGACCCCGAGGCCCAATAAGGCGTGGCATAACGACCCGAGGCCCGTTAAGGCCCAAAACACAATATCTCCTTCTCGGTACACATTGATGATCCTTTTTAAGCCCGACTCTCTAGGTTCGACTCAATCGGCAAGGGAGGAATCCAAGAGTCCGGTAGGTGCCTAGCCAATCCCGCAGTACCGGACAGATCCCGACTTGAGCACGAATTTCGAACTAGTCTCATTCCATAACCTAACTATAGATTATATTACTACGTACAAACCCTTCAGCTGTGTCCCGATCGAGTGAGAGCCATGGTATTTGTCAAACTCACTAAACTCGATACTATGATAAAATGACACGCGGCAAATTACCAAACTACCCTCCATGTCTAACATGAGTTAGTTTAATACCTTGGCCAAGGATTTTTAACTCACTAAACTCGATACTATGATAAAATGACACGAGGCAAATTACCAAACTACCCTCCATGTCTAACATGAGTTAGTTTAGTACCTTGGCCAAGGATTTTGTAATTTCCCGTCGACATTCTCATAGGACACTTGTGTCGATTACTTGTGAGACTGTGAATCCGTACTCGGCGGTCTAAGCCCGGCAATCACAAATATCCACCAAGACCGCATCTATCCCGCTGACCCATGCAATAGCAAATCGGATCTAGCAAAACCAGTGATAGTCAAGACTTCAAAGTCAACTCCGTCAAAGAGCCTTTTGGTCTAAGGTTCAAGCAGACTACTATAGTTTTTGTCGTCGATCATTAACACTCCTTGAGTAATAAGCCATGTTTGATCGTACGACCTGCGAGTCAGTGTCCATGAAACGATTCAATCCCTTGATTCGAATCGTATCAAAAGTCATGACTTCCGCTTCCAAGCGGTATATCGGCACACGATAAGTCATCTACAAATAAGCCATGATTGGTTTTCCAGCACCCAACTGAAACCTAAGGCTTATGGACATTTTATGTTCGAGGTTAAGAGTCCACTGGTGCCTTCCTCTCTCGTACCCATCGAGAACAGTGACTCAACTCGACACATTTGGATTTATTCATTTATTGCTTTACCCGCTGCTAAGTAAAGAACTCATATAACCAATAAACGAATAATGCCTTTATTAATACGCAAAACAATGTTTGATTACATTGACAATCGAATGATAAATAAGCTAATCCCTACTCCAATCCTCGTATAGCATTCGAGGGCATATCCCTAACAATGACATCTGAGAAGAAATGCGGAACCGAGATATAGTTATGTTGCCCTAATTTCAAGCTGCGATTTTTCTGTTGATTAGGCTGCGAAAGGGATTTTTACGTCGTTTAGGATTTAGGGTTCGATTTCTTGAGATTTTCTTGCTGAGTTTTTTTTCTTCGTTCTGTTTTTTTTTTGTATCTTCTTGTTGTATTTAGTTCAAAAGAAAAAAATGTTATAATAATCGAGCTCGAGCAGTTCAAATCAAATAGTACAATTCGATTGATTCGAGCCTCCCGAGCCGAGCTCGAGCCTCGATTTTTAAACCTTGATCGAGCTCGAGCCTTATACTTTGTCGAGCCGAGCTCGAGCTGGCCCATGTTCGGGCTCGGATCGGCTCGTCCCCTAATAAGAGTGCTAAAAATCTATTTTTGCGAAAATAAAGCAGTGCAAAAATTTCATCTGCGAACGTTTTCTAAGTGTTGTTAAGTGAAGAGTATAGATTTTTAGAATATTATTATAAAATGAAAATAATATTAAAATTAGTTATAATAAGTACTTAAATTATATGGATATCTATATATATATATATATCTATAAAAATCTGATAAAAATAAAAGTATTAATATCATACTAATATCTCTACTCCCCTTAAAAATTCCATAAGTGCCCCCAATTACACAATTAAAGGTAGCTCCTCCTCAATTAAATGATTATTACTCCTCTAATTTTATAGAAGTTACTCCCCCTCAATATATGTACATCGTACAAAATTCTTAATATAAAAGATTCCTGAGGAACATTCGATCAAGAATTGAGGTTCAACATGCCTAACTTAGTAATAGGTACATTATTTAGATCAAACCCACAATCTACGGTACGTTATAATAGGTACGTTCAGCATGCCTTTTATAAAATGATATCTACGGTCTATGTGCTTGGTGCGTGAGTGATGCACATAATTGTATGTTATAGCTATTGCACTTTTAGAGTCAATATAAATATGTATGTTGTTTAGATCAAACCCATAGTCCCGTAGTTACGTTCACATCCACAAGACTTGAGAGCAGCAACTAGCGGCAGTGGCTTACTCCGCCTCAGCAGTGGAGGTTGACATGCAATTCATTTTCTTGGATGACCAACTTACCAATTTGTCACCTATGCCTTGCGCGCCACCAGAGGTGTAACCACTTAAATTGAAGCCAGAGTTAACAAGAAATAGAAATTAATCGTTTGATGTCTGCTCGTTCTCCCCTCTTTAATTCCCAATGAACAACATGATCTTGTAGGGTACCATAGACCGATTGTTGGTGTCCTTTTAAGATATTTCATGATCCTCTTCACGGCTACCATGTGTGACTCCTTCAGATTAGCTTGAAAGCGAGCACAGAGGCATGTGGAGAACATTTAATCGGGCATACTTGCGGTGAGGTAGAGCAGCGAGCCGACGATCCCTCTATACGTTGTTGGGTTGACTGGGTTGGCTTGCAAGTAGTAGACATCGACGTGCTCTTCAGGGTGCAGGTATCCATGTCGTACTTCTTTAAGATGTCATGGATATATTTAGATTGACTTATGATGATTGCATCCGGGAGTTGCTTGATTTGTAGTCCGAGGAAAAAGATACGCTCCCTCATCATGCTCATGTTGAATTTAGTCTTCATAAGGTCTCTGAAATGCTTGCATAGCTTTGGATTTGTAGACCCGAATATGATATCATCAACGTAGACTTAAATTATGAGAATATTTGTTCGATGTCTTTGGATGAAGAGTGTGGTATCAATTATTCGTTTTGTGAAGCATGATTTTATCAAAAAGTCAGATAGGACGTCGTACCAAGGTCGGGGAGCTTGTTTTAGTCCATTGAGATCCTTCTCTAGGTAGTATATATGTCGGGGTGAGCCACATAGACTTCTTCTTTCAACACGTCATTCAAGAAAGTCGTCTTAACATCCATTTGATATACGGTGAAGTTAATGTGGGCAGCGTAGGCAAGGAAGGGTCTTATTGCTTCGATTCGGGCAACATGTGCAAAGAGTCTCGTCGTAATCGATCACTTTCTGTTGGTTGTAACCCTTAGCCACCAACCGAGCCTTGCGTCTCATGATGACACCCTCTTCATCCTTCTTATTTTTTATAACCCATTTGGTACCAATTATGGTTTTTCCTTTGGATCTCGGGACTAATCTCCAAACCTTCAGTCGTTCGAACTGATGGATTTCCACTTGCATTGCCGTTATCCAGTCAAGATCAGCTAATGCCTCGACAACCTTGGTTGGTTCTTTTGGACTTGGAAAGCACGTAAATAGACCTTCGTGGGCTGTTGAGGAGCGGGTGCTTATGCCTTGGTTCGCATCTCCGATAATCTGATCTGTAGGGTGAGCTCGTGTCTACTTTCTCTCATGGGGTAGAGGTTGCACGACATTTTTGTCTTTTTGTTGGTATACATTACCATGTTATTGGAGGTCGAGAGCTCGAAAGTTTGAGGTGGATCGGAAGTTGATTTCGATATCGGAGATCTCGATGGGGGGTGTTGTATCATCCTGATACACATGAATTGTCTCACTTTCTTCATTTGCAGTGACTTTAGTAATTTGAGTTGAATATCCTTCATCGGCCACAATTGTTTGTCCTACTTGTTGTTCCAATGCATCACTGTCGGAAATAGGTTATGAAAAGGTCGTTTGTAGGAGATGAGTAGAGTAGAAATGCTCGAATAGATTGTATATGTCTTTGTCTTTATCTGTCTCTGAAGTAGATGTCCCTTCCACGTTTGTAGGATTGTGTTGATCCTTTATCGAAGTGACGTTTGTGCTTTCAATAACTATTCTCTTATTTTTAAGGTAGACTCGATACGCTTTGGAAGTAGAGTACCTTATGAATATGGATTCGAACGCTTCAGCATCGAACTTGCCTCGGTCTTCTCTATCATTTGCAATGAAGCACTTGCATCTGAAGACTAGAATGAAGCCTATATTTGGAACCTGTTGGTAATTCTTATGGAGCCTTTACAAATCGTTTGTGAATTCTAGTCCTATTTTGGGTGTAGCAAGCAATGTTGATAGCTTCAGCCCATAACAAGTTGGGAAGTTGAGTGAATTAGCATAGTACGAGCTGCTTCAACGAGCGTCCTATTCCTTCTCTCCACTACTCCATTTTGTTTAAGAGTCATAGCAGTCGAGAATTGCTGGGGAATTCCGAGTGATTGGTAGAAGTAACTAAGCAGTTTATTCTTGAACTCAGTGCCATTGTCCATGCAGATCATTCGGATAGTGCAGTTCAGCATATTCTGAGTTTTCTTCACAAAGGCGATGATAAAATCAGATGACTCAGGTTTTGTTCGTAAGAATCGTGTCCAAGAGTAGCGAGAGAAGCCATCCACGATCACAATGACATATTTACGTCCGTTGATGTTCTCAATTATCATCGGACCACAAAGATCCATGTGAAGTAGCTCAAGTGGCCGAGAGGTTGAGGCGATTTGCTTTGTTTTGTGGGACGCACTCTTCATCTTTCCCATCTCACAAGTAGTGTACGTGTGCTCCTTATGATACTTTAACACTAGTAGTTAGTGACTATTTTTTCTAAGTGCAGTTTATTTAGCGTCTTGGAGTTGAGGTGGGACAAGCGTTGATGCCAGAGGTTGCTCTGTTGCAAGGAGGCCTTTGACGTTAGACATACTGTCGTTGAAGGTCGAACTGTCTTTAGGTTTATAATGTAGAGATTGAATTCCCTAGTTCCCCCGATGAGTTCCTTTCTATTCTCTTCACTAATGATGCATCATTCAACATAAAAATTGACTTTCTGAGTCTTCGATCTGCCCGATGCTGAAGAGATTGTGGATGAGACCATCAACGTAAGAGACATCCTTGATTGTGAGGTTGTCATGAATTAGATCTTCACGTCCTAGAATGGGAGCAGAGTGATGGTTCCCGTAACGCACTTTTCTACCGAATCTCTCGGTGTAGTTGCTCAACAGTTCTTTTCTACCAATCATGTCTGTGGAGCAACCAGAATCAAGGTACCACACATAATGGATCTGCAAAACAGATTAAGGACATTTAGGTATCCGTTTTCGGACGAGCTTCCCTTATTTGGAGATGATGATTTACGTGCACTGATTGGCTTTGTTTAACTTTTAACTTATGAACCCATATTTTTGTAATCCCTAGTGGGTAACATAGATTAGTGTTTGATGCAAATTCTTGCTTAGTCACACAAATTCGCTTAGTTTTTAAGACTTAAGCGTTGACTTTAGTCTTAGAGTGCTTTGACTCTTTTGAGGTATGTTCTTTCTTCTTTTTCAAGTTTTAAACGAGACTTAGGAGAGGGAACTAAAGATAAGTGTTAGCTTCTTCCTTTTAGAAAAGAGAGTAGTGTCATCCTTTCGAATCCCTCGGCTTATCTTCTTCCCTTCTCTACTTAGATTTCTGGCTGTGGAAGAACATGTGAAGACAAGTTAGTCGAGACATTTTTTACTCGAAAAAACCTACTTTTCGAGTCGGGGCATTTCTCAAGCAAGGAAATCTTTCTTAATAAGTTCTCCTTCTCAGTTTGAAAGTTTTTCTTTTGTGACTCTAAAGATGCGCATAAAACCGATATTCTCGGGTTATCACCGGGATATAAATGCTAGAAGTACTAGGTTTAGCTTCTCCAGAAGTTTCTTCCCTGATTGACGTGGCTTCGGTTGATGATGTACAGATGGGATAATTGTCCGTAGATAGGGGTATCTCCCTCGTCTTGTAACTATTGTTTAGTTCTGCGTAATCAAACGTTATCTCGGCCCTTAGTTTTACATATCGTTTTTCATTCTCGAGATCCTCTATTTCTTATGATCCAGTGAAGTGTAGTAGATGAGGCATGTTTAACCCGAGAAACCTAACGTCATAAATTGGTAAGTGTGTCTTTTTATGGACCTCGCGAGGTTCCGTATATCTTAAGCCTTCACGTGGATTGTAAAATCTCGTGTCCTTAGGCTTGTTTAAGAAGACGGTTTGATCCGATTGCCCTCTTTTTGTAAGAATATCCTCTAGACTTTCGATCTAAGAGTATAATTGCTTACGTTCCTCAGACATTAGGCTGTACTCGCTTGTTTTGGTAATTCGCTCATATTCACTTGTTCTCCAACTAGTTGCGAGGGAAACTTGAGCTTTAAGCTTTTCTATATTTGAGTCTCGATCTGCAACTCTCTCATGTGCAGCTTCTATTTGACACATGAGACTTCCTTTCTCTCTTAGGTTTCTGAGAAAACTTTGATAGTTGTTTTCTAGCATTTCTTCCCAGACCTTTATAGTCTTTTCATATCTATAGATGTGCTCTTGGTTTGCTTGTAGGCATTTCATTTTGTGGTCAAAGCACTAACTTTAGCCTCCGATGTAGCTAAGCTAGCCTCTATGATGGTTACCTTTTCTTGGGCATTAGCTAAAATGATTCAATTATTAGCTAGCCTCTTCTCTAATGACCTAATGTTTTTTCGTTCTTTATGGAACACTTTTTCTGTTGTAGTTCTAAGAAGTCATTAAGATCAAAAGATTCTACCTACTTCCAAGCCGTTCCTACCTCCTCCCTGTCCGAGACCTCGAGATCCTTGCTCTCAACTTCCGATTCTGCTCCCTCGACGAAGGCCGTAAAGGGAGATATTTTCTGGCTCATTGTCCGAGGTGTCCTCGAGCCAGTGGTCTTGCTCGGCCATTCGGGCTACACCGGATTTCTTCTACTTGATCAGTTGGAACTTTCGGTTGTAGATTTCTCGTCCTTCTTCTTCGGGAGGTAGCACTCCCTTGCCCAGTACCTCGTCTTGCCACATTTGTAGCACTTTAAGGGTTCGGTGGCAATCTTTGGTTCGGCCGTGTAAGCCATCAGGGATTTTCGGGAGCTAGAAGATGTCCTTTGTTTGTTGGCAGATGATGACAACTTCTTTTGAAAGAATTTCGTATCCATCATCTTCGTTATTAGTGCATATTTTTTTCAAACTCTTTGATGTTGGGGTCGGAGTCTGATCCAGATTTGTGTTCATCCAAGGAGCTAGGGAGCCTAAACAACTTTTCTTCCCTTTCGAGCTCCTCTTCGATCTGTTGTCGATAACTAGGGCAAGTGGATCGGCCTCTTCCTTCCCTTTCGAGATGCTCTTGATCTCACTAACATCGTCAACGTGTTGTGAGAGACTCTCGAAGATGCTGTGGATATCGATTATATCGATATCCTTATTCTGTCAGATCAAGGTGAAAACTTTCTTCAATTCGGGCAGCAAGTCGGTAAGTAATCCTATGTTCAGCTCCAAGTTTGATCGTTGTATGTTGATTTTGAAGACACTTTAGAATTGTGCTTTGTTATTTTGTTATCCTTGTAATTAGGGGCGTAATTAGTAGTTTTGATAGTGTAGAACAAAATAGTAAATATACCATGTAAATAGGTATAAATACAATGTACAGTATCGAAATCAATAGAAGTTCATTTCGGAAAAATCACAAGCATTGAATTCACATTCTAAGAGAGAGAATACATATCGAGAAACTCTCTCTCTCTCAAGATCTTCAAAGAAGATATTCGACCGAAGGTATTTTGTAAGATTTATCATTCGAATATCTAGAATTCATGCTTGGATCGATCGGTAGTAGATATAAGAGGTCCTAACAATTGGTATCAGAGCCGATTGTGATCGTGTTTGGATTGAATTCACGACTATAAGATCAAAATAATTTTCCAGATTATCGATCGAAATACTTACGTGAAATGAATTTTGATCAATGTGCTTAATGTTTGCGAATTTTGTTGATGATCTTGCTGATTAAGTGATAGATTTATGTTAGGAATGATTTACATACTGATTTCAATCGCTTAGAACGTCATATTAATTCAGATTTTCGATTTAGATTGATATTTGCGTTTGCGATCAAGTTTTGATTCCTATTTGATTTTCTTAATATTCGATATATTTTGCTGTAAAGCGTGGTTGATCTTGTGTGTGTTCTTATTAAGAACTAAGAAACGAGTGATTATCCAGAATTCCAGCACTTAACTTGAACATCTCGGTTGAATATGGAATTTTCATTGTTACATTGAACTTGGCTGTTCTTCGATTGGTTTTTCGAACGAAAAACTTGGGTCGAAAAATATTTTTTCCAATAAGTTTGCAGCCGAGAAATATTTCGATGACAAACACTATTCTCATGTGTTTTACTCAAATATAAGACTCGAAAAACATTATTTCGATAATTAGTTTTTCGACATATATAAATATCTTTTTCAAGCGTAATAAAGCGTATTTTTTTTCGACGGATACTTTTTTCGCTAAATAAATATCTAAATTTCACTCGAAAAAGATATTTATATATGTCAAACAAGTTTTTCGATCACAACATTTCTGATCATTTAAATTTTCGAGTCAAAATTTAGCGAAAACATATTTCGATCGAATAACTCACTCAAAAAACTTTTAATCAACAATTTGCGTCAAACTTCACGAAATTTTTTTCGATCACTCTTAATTTTTCGATTACAAATTTTTCGCTAAAGGTTTTTGCGATCAACAATTGTTCGACGAACTACTTTTTGATAGAATATTTTCTCTGCAAAACACTTACGTTCGAAATTTTTTTTCGATAAATACAACGAAAAACTTAAACGATCAAAAATATTTTTCGATTAATGGTTCGATAATTTTTAAATCAAAAACATTATTGCTAGAAAAATTTTTCGATCACTGTTCAACACACACACGTTTTACACTATTTTGAAAGAAATCAAAATTTTTAATTTTCAAGACTTACGAAAAATATTTGTCTCCGAATTATTTTCTACGATACTCAAAATTTTCGTTCTTAAATTCAAAATTCTTTAGCAAAATTTTGAAGTATCAATTCTCATATCAAATATTTTTCGAAATCAAAACAATTTCTCTTTAACTACCGAAACATAGGTTCGAAAGGGAAATTGCTTAAAGTACGAATCAAACATTACTAACAAAGTTTGTCACTTGTTAAGCACTTTTACCATTTCAATTCCAAACTTTCACGAAGATCCTACCACTCAACTACAAATGGATGCTTACTCACTCGGAAACGACGTCCGTCCTCCAATTCTACGAAGAGGCGAATACACCGTTTGGAGAAGCCGATTCATGAACTTCTTGGACACAAAAGATCAAGCTACCAATTTGATTGCTTCTCTTCAAGAAGGTCCTGCTCAATTTTGGCTCATCCAAGAAGGCGATGCCATTAATAATCCTCCCATTCCCGCCACTAGAAGACTCAAAATTCCTAGTGAATACACCGAGGGGGAGCGATTAAGAGCAAAAGCGGAGTTAGGAGCCAAAACTTTCCTAATGCAAGGAATTCCTAACGACATCTATATGCAAATAGATAGTCTATCTAGTGCAAAAGCTATGGAGCTCCACATAATGATGCAAAGAACCGAAGCCGGAGTCAAAGCGAAGAAAGCCAATATTCTAACGACCTATGACTCATTCAGAGCAAAGTCGGAGGAAACGTTTATGAACTCTATCAACGTTATCTAACTCTTCTCAACGAGATGAGGAAGATAGAAATTTTCAAGACCAACATGGAGGTCAACATCCGATCTCCCTTCTCTTCAACCGGAGTGGAAGAAAATATCCATGCAAATCCGTCAAAATAAGGATTTGAACGAATTGGATATCCACGCCGTCTTTGATAATCTTGCTCAACACGAGGAAGAATTAAGCGAGATACAAAAAGAACTTAAGGGCAAGCAGATCGAAGACTCTTTAGCTCTAGTTTCTGAAAGAAAAATTAGTCGATCTCGCAAGGTTAAAAGCATCAAGTTGCCAAGTTCTTCAAAAGATGAAGACGAATCCGAATCGGACTCTGAGCCAGATATGAAAGAGTTCAAGAAACAATTGGCGCTCATTACTAAGATGATGAACAAAAAGTTCTATAAAAAGAAATCATCCTCTTCGGCTAATAGACTTCAGACATCAAGCTCCAAGCACAAGGAAAGAACGTCCGAGTCTTTAGAATCTAAAAATGCCAAAGAACCACAAAAATGCTACAATTGTGGAAAGATAGGGCACTTCGCCAGAGAATGCAATCTTCATAAGAAGAAAGACGCAAACTACTACTCTAAGAAATTTCAACTAACTAAAAAAACGAGGCTGAAGTAGCTCTGATGGCCGAACAAGAGCATTGGCTGGAAGATACCACAAATTCTGAAGACGAAAATCTTACTCTAATTGCGTACCTTGATGACGTCTCAAACGATAACTCTTCAAGAAGGTCAGACGATGAAGAAAAAGCAACCACATCATCACAAGAGGTAACGATGCCTAGTTCTACATTATTAAACATGTTAGAATCCTTACAAATTAAGTATACTAACATGAAAAATGAGCGGAAAAGCAAAAAAGAATTAGAAGAAAGACCAGCCCTTAAATCTTGGATAGCTCTTAGATAGAACAATTCACTTAGATATTATCTTATCTAATGCTAAAGAAACCATAACTAGTCTTAAATCTTGGATAGCTACCTCTGAAATAAAAATAAATGACCTTAGTAAGACTCTTAGTGATTGTCAGAGAGATTTAAAAATTTCTAGAATAATTTTAAGGAAAGCTCTGAGGAACGTAAGAAGCTTTACTCTAGGATTCAAACATTAGACGATCTTCTAATAAAAAAGGGGCAAACGGATCATACTATATTTCTAAATCAACCTCTTGATATAGAATTTTATAATCCTAAAGAAGGCTTAGGTTTTAACAATCTCTGTAACTTGAAAAAGGTCAATAATAGTTATGATATCAAGTATATGATTTTCGATTAACTTCTCTAATGGCCTTTACTAATCCTTCCGAAATAAATGCCTTAGAAGAATCTAAACGAAAAGCCACTAATAGGACTGACACCCCCTTTGACTACACCAAATTGAATAATAGTTACAAGACACGGGAAATTAACCTGTCTGGTGACTATAATTCAATATATACTTTAGAAGATCTTCCTAAAGTTCAGGAAGAAAATATTGATCATTTTCAAAATTCTACTTTATGTTATATTCCTGCGATTATTAAGAAAATAGCTGATTTAAACGCTTCCTTAGAAACAGAAAGAAAGAATTTCAAAGCTGAAAAGAATGAGCTTTTATTAGAGATTTCTAATCTCAAAACTTCCTCAATTTTAAAAACTTGTCCTGATTTTACTTTGAAAGATAAATCATTAATTAAGGACAAGATTAATCTAAGAAAACACCTCCCATTATTTTTCAAAATATTTTAAAAGAAGATCAATCTTCTTTAAAAAGCGTAAAGGGAGGAAAAGAGTCCTTAAATGCTTCAAAAACGAAAAAGATTTTTACTAACTCTTTTTCTACTCCGTCCACAGATATAGTAGAAAAAGAGGTGAAGCATGCAAAGGACAGAGTGCCTAGAATAGAATTTCAGAAGAAAAATAATAGAACTGATTTATTTTCAAAATTTTCTTCTGTATAAAAAACAATGGACACTCGTAAGAAGACGTCCGTTTCTAATTTTCATGTTTTGCTTCCACTTATGTGTTAAAGCCTACTAATTTTGAAAGCACAAATTTTGAAATCGGCTCTACTTCTAAAAACATAAACCATCATTCTAACAAATGCAAATCTTAAGTCTCGTAGGAAACAAGATCCAGCTATAAAGAAAGCTTATAGCTCGATACATTATTGTCCTCATTTAAGGTATCCGGTCAAAGTACACTCAACGAAACACCTTAAGAGACTAGGTAGAGAAAAGATTTTCTCATGCACTACGATTAATAAGACATTTGTCCGCACTGAAATTAACCTCTCATGTAAGGTTCAACCTCAATGGGTTCCCAAAACACCATCTAGGCAAACGCAAGCCATAAAGGCCAAGTTGCCTAAAAAGGTACCAGTTAAACCAACTACCTCTAAGTTGGTTTGGGTAGCTACGCCTAATTCTGCATTATTACACATGCTAGAATCTTTACAAAATAAGTATTCTAACATGAAAAATGAGCAAAAAAGTACAAAAGAATTAGAAGAGAGACTAGTCCTTAGTGAAGATAATTTCCAAAAGCAACTACATAAGAAAGTTCACCTATAAATTCTCTTATCTAATGCTAAGGAAACAACAACTAGTCTTGAATCCAGGTGGCTACTTCTGAGATAAAAATCAATGACCTTAGTAAGACTCTTAGCGATTGTCAGAGAGATTTAGAAATTTCTAGAAATAATTTTAAGGAAATCTCTGACGAACGTAAGAAGCTTTACTCTAGGATTAAGACTTTAGACGATCTTCTAATGAAAAGGGGGCAAACGGATCAAACCATCTTTCTAAACCAACCTCGTGATATAGAATTTTATAATCCTAAAGAAGGCTTAGGTTTTAACAATCTATGTAACTTGAAAAAGGTCAATGTCAAACAGTTATATGATATCAAGTATATGGGATTAGGATTAACTTCTCTAATGGCCTTGATTAATTCTTCCGAAATAAATGCCTTAGAAGAATCCAAACGAAAGCCACAAACAGGACTGACATCCCCTTTGACTACACCGATTTGAATAATAGTTACATGACGCGGGAATTCAACCTGTCTAGTGATTATAATTAATTATATCCTTTAGAATATCTTCCTGAAGTTAAGGAATAAAATAATGATCATTTTCAAAATTCTACTTTCTGTTATATTCCTGCTATTATTAAGAAAATAGCTGATTTAAACGCTTCCTTAGAGACAGAAAGAAATAATTTCAAAGCAGAAAAGAATAAGCTTTTATTGGAGATTTCTAATCTAAAAAATTCCTCAATTTTAAAAACTTGTCCTGATTTTACTTTCAAAACATCTAGGCCAACGCAAAGGAAAGAGTGCATAGGATACAGTTTCAGAAGAAAACTGATAGAAATGTTTTATTTTCAAAACTTTCTTCTGTAACAAAAACTATGGACACTAGTAAGAAGACAGTCGTTTCTAATTTTAATATTGTTGCTTAAACTTATGCGATAAAGCCTATTAATTTTGTAAGTACAAATTTTGAGACCGGCTCTACTTCTAAAATCATAAACCATCATTCTAAGACAAATGCAAATATTATGTCTCGTAGGAAACAAGATCCGGCTATAAGAAAAGCTTATAGCTCGATACATTCTTGTCCTCATTTAAGGTATCCAGTCAAAGTACACTCAGCCAAACACCTTAAGAGACTAGCTAGAGACAAGATTTTCTCATGCACTAAGACAAATAAGACATTTGTCCGCGCTGAAATTAACTTCCCATGTAAGGTTCAACCTCAATGGGTTCCCAAGACACCATCTACGCCAACGCAAGGCTACATGGCCAAGTTGCCTAAAAAGGTACCACTTAAACTAACTACTTCCAAGTTGGTTTGGGTACCTAAAAACACAAATGGTTCAGGAACCAAAAATGAACAAACCTTACCTACCAAATCTGCTAATCCGAGATGACCCATTACTAAGTGGGTACCTAAGTCTCTCTAAAATCTTTCTATGCAGATCCAACATGTGTGGTATTTAGATTCTGGTTGCTCCACACACATGGCGGGAAATCAAGAAATGTTCAGCAACTACCAACACCGTTACAACGGAAACGTCATATTCGGCAACAACGACTTAACTCCAATACTAGGCTTTGGAGATATTCTACTGCAGAATCTGACAATCAAAGATGTTTCTTACGTCCAAGGTCTTAAACACAACCTGTTCAACATATGACAATTTTGCGATAAAGGATTTCAAGTGGTGTTTCTAGCTGATCAGTGCAGAATCTTAAATAGTCAGAATCAAGAACTTCTAACAGGATCTCGAAGATCTAATCTTTATACCATCAATCTGACAACATTACGATCTTCGACAGTTGTTTGCCTCATCTCACATACTACAATCAAGAGGAACAACTTATGGCATCAATGCCTGTCTCATCTAAACCTCAAAGCTCTTCACCAACTTTCTATTAAAAAGTTGATAAACGGTCTACCAACGATTTCCATACGTCAAGAGCATAATTGTTTGGCTTGTCAAATGGGAAAAATGAAGCGAGCATCACACAAACTCAAGCAAGTTGCTTCTACATCTCGACCTTTGGAATTACTTCACATGGACCATTGTGGACCAATGCGTACACAAAGTATCAACGGTCGCAAATATGTGTTAGTAATTGTCGACGATTATTCTCGCTACATATGGACAAGATATCTCCGAACAAAAGATGAGACTAGAGACTTGATAATCCGCTTTGTGAATACGACTCAGAATCTCCTGCAAAAGAAAATCCAAATAATCCGGACTGATAACGGAACTGAATTCAAGAATCAACGTCTCAGCAATTACTATCAGTCACTTGGAATTATTCAACAATTTTCAGCCGCTAAAATGCCTCAATAAAATGGCATCGTAGAACGGAAGAACCGGACTCTAGTTGAAGCTGCAAGAACAATGCTAATCCATTCCGGTGTCTCTGATTTTCTATGGTCTGAAGCAGTGAGTACCGCATGCTTTACGCAAAATCGGACGATTATTCACAAACGCTTTGAAAAGACGTCGTATGAGATAATTAATCAAAGAATTCCGAATATCTTATTCTTCAAAGTATTCGGGTGCAAATGTGTTGTGGCCAACGATCGGGAGCATCGAAGCAAGTTCGACCCTAAAGCATTTGAAGCCATCTTTGTAGGATGTTCATCCACTTCTAAAGCGTACCACGTCTATATCAAGTCTTCGAGTACTATTTTGGAAAGCTACAACGTCATTTTTAAGAAGTGACAGAATTGGCTTCTGAACAAAGAGAATTCAGAACCCGAGCTTATAGGCGTGTTGGCACAAAGTCAACAACTTCCGACAACTTCTACCTCAAAGTCAAAAGAAGCAATTCCCGCTGACCTAAAAGATTTGGATTTTCTATTTGAACATTTTTATCGGAACGAGTCTCAAATGCCTGCTTCATCTCATCCTATACCAAGCAGTGCTCCTTCTCTCTCTACGGAAGAAATTCCAATTGAGACACCCATCCTGAAACTCTGACAAATGTTACGGATTCTCCTTATTCTGAATCTTCAACTAGTGTTGCAGCTCCGACAAATGCAGATGAGGACATTCCTTCCAATTCAACCTCAGAATTGAATTTCCCAACTACAAATGATCAACCCATCAATTCAGGATGTCTCAATCTACAAATCAACGAAGGATCTACTTCGGTTCTTCCTCATAAACGCAAATGAACTCGAGCTCATCCTATCGACCAAATTATCGGTGATCCTTCAAGTGGAGTACGCACTAGGACGTCTACAAAGCGGATTATTCACATGTTTCTTAAGCTAAAACGAACCAATTAAGGTGCCGAAGCCCTTAAAGACCCGGATTGGGTTATCGCAATGCAAGATGAACTCAACCAATTCGAGTGTCTACGAGTTTGGACATTAGTTCCTAAACCGCATGGCAAAACAATTATTGGAACTAAATAGGTTTTCAAGAATAAGAAGAACGAGAACGGTGAAAGCCAAGGGTACAATCAACAAGAAGGAATTGACTACGACGAGATGTATGCTCCGGTTGCATGCATCGAAGCAATTCGACTATTTCTAGCACACGCGGCTCATAAAGACTTCAAAATCTATCAAATGGTTGGACAATCCGACGGGTGTGTTAAAAGAAGAAGTCTACGTCGCTCAATCCGACGGGTTCGTGCACGAGAATCATCCCGATCATGTCTATCGATTGGACAAAGCTCTCTATGGACTAAAACAAGCCCCTCGTGCTTGGTATGATGTTCTAAGCGAATTTTTAGTCAATTCCAACTTCACAAGAGGAACAATCGATACGACACTCTTCATCAAAAGACAAGGCAAAGACATGATGATCATTCAAGTCTACGTTGATGACATCATCTTCGGCTCGACGAATGAACGTCTATGTCAGAAATTTGGTAATCTCATGAAGACTAAATTCGAGATAAGCTTAATGGGAGAACTCCAATTCTTTCTTGGACTACAAGTAAAGCAACTTGAAGATGGAATCTTCATCAGTCAAACCAAATATATCCGAGATATTCTGAAGAGATTTAATCAAGACAAGAGCACACCGCTGAATACTCACATGTCAACAAACTGCAAATTGGATGCTGATCCGTCAGGAAAAGCAGTCAACATCACATCCTATCGGAGCATTATCGGATCTCTTCTCTACTTGACGTCCAGCCGACCCGACATCATGTTCGCCACTTGCCTCTGTGCTCGCTTTCAAGCTCACCCAAAGGAGTCCCACATGCATGCAATCAAGCGAATTCTACGTTATCTCAAAGGAACTCCACACTTAGGGCTATAGTATCCAAAAGATACTGTATTTAGATTAATTGGCTATACTGACGCTGATTATGCATGTTGTCGAATGGACAGAAAAAGCACGTCTGGCGGAGCACAATTTTTAGGCGATAAGTTGGTCTGCTCGTACTCAAAGAAGCAGAATTGCGTGTCAACCTCGACGGCCGAGGCGGAGTACATCGCGGCTTCCAGCTGTTGCTCGGAAGTTCTATGGATGCGGACACAGCTACGCGATTACGGGTTTGAATTTAATAACATTCCCATTTACAGTGATTCTCAAAGTGCTATTGCCATAACTTGCAATCCTGTTCACCATTCACGCACGAAACACATAGATGTTCGCTATCATTTTATAAAAGATCATGTAGAAAAAGGCACTATAGATATGTATTTTGTAAAAACGAAGCTTCAACTTGCCGACTTATTCACTAAGGCATTGGATGAAAAACGATTCCGATTCCTTATTGCTAAGTTAGGCATGTTGAATTTCAATCTTACTTGAAATGTGCTTTAGATGCTCTATTATGCTTATATATGATATTCTATGTGCTTCTTGATATTACTTGATTATCTTGTGTGACTCTATCTTTCAATTTTTTTTATATATACAGAAACAAAAATAAAAATAAAATAGTATACATATATAATAATAATAAAAAAAACGGGGGATGACGATAATTTTGCCATTTTGAAATATTCACAAAAATATTTCTTTGATATATGATAAAGTTCTTTGTCTAAAAATTCATGTGACATTCTTTTATTTAAAGAGCAGCGCTTTTTTCACTAGACACAAAACCACATCATATATGTGAGAATTTGAACCTCAATATTTTTTATTCTTGAGTGTGTCACACTTCAAATGACTATCTCTTGGTTTGTACTAATCTTGCTTTTGTGTTGGTTTGTCATGAACATGATAAGGGCAAAATAGAAAATTCCTCACTTAGCCCAAATTATAAATCCCTTACTTTTACCTCTAGAAATCCACTTTGAGCCTTCTCCGACATTCTTTTTCTAATGAAACCCGATCAAGCCTTCAACATTATTCCTAAGCTTCGGGGTTGCTCAATCAAGAAAAAGAGGGGGAGAAAAAGAGATACAAGTCTCAATCATTATAGAAGAGAAACACGGATCTCGCTGTAAACTTCTCCTAGATAATCTCGTAAACTCCTAGAAGAGAAGCACCTCGAAGTGAACTTCTCCAACGATAATCTAAATCTTATAAATAGAGAAAATGAGAAGAGGAGCACGACCTTGGGTTCGAATTCCATAACTGTGGAACCTTCGAAAGGAACACGGTCTCGACCCAAACAGAAGATCTGATCTTTCAAAGTTTTGTTAAGAAGATGATACTCATCTTGAGCAACTAAAGAAGAAAAGACAAGCTAAAGGATCAGAAATTAATTTCAAAAAGGGCCTCTGGAATAAATGAATTTTTTTTAAGCTCACTAAACCCAAAATTATCCTAACCTTTTAGTCAGAGCCTAAAAATAACACGTCAAAGTCCCTTTGATTCAAAATGATGAATTTTCACTTGGTAAGTTGATTAAATATGCTACGATCACAAATTAATTGATATAATTTTGTCGTGATGATATGAGTAATATATCTACTAAATATCTCCATGATAAAAATAAATTGAGTGCTAAAAGCGAAACTTGCGGGAGTTGTCAAAATTATTCATACTATGATCTTAGAATATTAGTTTAGTTACATGATTTGACGATAAATTATTATTTTATATGTTATGAGAAATGTTTGCGTGATAATGTTCAATCTGACCCCAAACAAAATTTTTATGATAAAAATATTTTTTTTTATTATTATTGAAAATATTGTTCACACATTTTAAATGCATTAATACATGCATTGGCTCAGAATTGATAAAATGAGAAATTAAAAAAAAAACCCTAAATTTTAATGAATCTATGCTAGATTGACTAAATGCGTTACTTGTGCTTAATGCCGAAAAGTTAAAACGTGCATTTGTTGAGGGGGACTTTTACATGAGTATTTGTTCTTATCTCCTATATGATTTACTTATAAAACATGACTTCTAATATGTTTCTAAGCATCACAGAAAATTTCGAGCTCATCTGAGGAGTCAAGTGTTGAATTTCATCGACATTGGGAGATAATTCATTTCTTTCACAAATACAGGGAGCATTATGCAATTTATTTTTGGGTTAATCCATAAAAGATTAAATTTTAGTTTAATCAGACCTGAATTTTAACGAAAGCCCAAAACAACTTTTTACGGCCCAAAGTATTTATTTTCATTACCCGATCGTAAAGTATTAATACCACTTTATCGATCGAAAAACTCACTCACACGCAACTCATTTCACTCGAAAAACTTTTCGACTTCAGAAACCATATTCGAACTTTGTTCGGCGATTTCATCATAACCTCTCAATCTTCAGAAATTTTTCGTATAACTCGCTGAATCCGAAGGTAAAAACTCGTTTCGGATCAATTTCCGTTCAAAAACGAACGATTCGCGACAGTTTCTTCAAATCTTTTGACGAAAATTTTAACTTCGACATTTTTCGACTAAAACAATTTTAAACTCTCAAATTAACAAGTTTAAACTCTAAAATCACGATATTTGGATTCACAACTGTTTGAACGTTTTTAACTCATGATTTACCCAGAAATCGACATTTACGTGTTAAAGCTTTTACTGTTTGATTTGAAAATTTTTCGATCGAAAAAGTTCTTATCGCAAATAGTGTCGTCGAAAACTTTAGTTTTTGTTAAGTTTTCGCTAAGACTTAGAAAATTTTCGATCGCAATACTTAACGTTCGCATAAATTCCCGATCGAATGAAAATATGCTAACAAGATTTGGCAATTTTTCAACTTTTGCACTACGTCTTTCGCTAATAAACTTTAACACTTAGAAAAATTTTGAAATTTCTCTAAGAAATTTTCGCCATGCACATTTAATTCAATCAATTCGCATATGAAAATTTTATCTAAAGAAGTTTATTTCATTCTTTGTAGAAATGGCCCATCAAGAAAACACTCATATCTGTCCCTCTGATAGTTGGTTGCCGGTCCAGGACAACAAATATCAATTGGATCTCTCCACATTTCGATGTTCAGATGGCGTAATAATTTCCATTCTAAAAGGACATCCACTATGGCCAGCTTTGGCGATGACGGCCTCCGTCCAAATGGTCTACCTCCAGCAATTCTGGAAGTGTATGACGAGCCACATCGTTGGGGATGAAGTGCAGTATACAACGAAGATCAATACAAGACACGTCATCCGGAACAAGAACCTAATGGCCATGGTGCTCGATCTCCCGCACTACGAACACTACGATCAACTTCCAACGGACGCGGAGATCGTGGAAGATATGCTCCGGATGGGATACAAGCACCCGCTAACCAAACTGGCGAATTTCCAAAACAGCGGGATCCCACATCCGTGGAGGACTTTGTTCGGCATCATCAATAAATGTCTCTCCCCAAAGCACTCCAGATTTGACAAGGCAAACGGAAATATCCTTCACATCTTCCATGGAGTGGTTTTCTCAAAGAAATACGACGTGGCCCAGCTTATATGGAATGATATAGCGGACCAGATACGTCAAAGGGAGACCAAGTCGAAGGCAAAGTTCCTTCCATACATACTGTGGTTCCCAGTGCTGATCTCACATTTCATGTACGTTCATCCAGAGATCCCGAGACTAGCACCAGTTGGAGGATATATCCCACCTCGCCTTCGTTTCTTTCACAACCCGAAGGCAGCCGACCTAGCACTCCAACCAATGCTTATCCTATTGGAGCTGCTCAGCCTAACTGATCCAACTGATGAGGCCTACTAGGACTACTGCCAAAATAACTCTATCACGGAGGAAATGGTCCGGGCCGTGGATCAAGCTCCGGCGCCTTCTCGAAGGGCATCCTTTTTGGAAATAAGTGAGCCCGAAGTTGCGGCTCAGGAGATAGAGACACCGACCGTCGAGCCCGAAGATGTCCCTCAAGATGTATCTCGTGAAGCCACCGAATCGGATGAAGAATACAGACTTCAAAGAAGGGGCTCTCGTCGACAGCAAATATCGGCCCCGTCTGTATCTCCTTCAATACTACCGGCTTCGGTGACAACTCCTTCACCTACAACGGATCAGCAAACCGCACAGATTCAACTTGAATCTGTCTCAACATCCATAGAGGTGATACATATCGTATCATCTCAAGGACTGGGTGGAAGCCCAATTGGACCCCCGATATCTTCGGAGTTAACAATAGGCCAACCCACTGAAGTGGTGACTTCAGGGTTGATAATGGATGTCCCCGGACGTTACGGAACTTAAGACCTATTCCAGGCGGCACTTCGGAAATTTTTTCCGATGTTGTGATAGTGGAGGGCCTCCCTGGCCCCACTCCACCGATGATCGTGAGGGAGCAGCGCTTACAAGTAGCACTCTCCACAGCCATTTCTTCTCATGAAGATCGCCTGATGGACAGAATGCTCCATGCCATTGAGACTTCCCGAAGGGATACCGGGAAAGCACCAGGTTTCCGATGCCGCTCCGTCCGAAGCTCAAACCACCCCCGTCTCCTCACCACATCTAACCACCACCATACACACCCTCATACAACCCACCCTCACCACCCCAACTCCATCACCTTCACTCATCAACCCCTATACCATCCCGATCACCCAGCTTCATGACATTCTTATTTCCCGACTCCTCGTATTAGAGACCAGGACCCCCACTGAGGAGAGTCTCTACAAAAGGCTGATCGATGAACCCGAGCCGCCCGCCCAAACAAGGTGCCGTGAAGAAAGCTCCCGCACCAAAAGAAGACATGACGATCCCGATGATCCAGATCATCATGAGGGGGAGAAAAGGCAACGAACCACACGTAGCGGCCGTGGTTTGAGTCGAGAGAGACCAACAAAGACTCAAGAAGCTGGAGGATCATCCTCAAACCGACCAACCACACAACCCACAACCCGCCAACAAACGACCACATCTCCCACCACATCCCACACACTACCTCCTTCTCCAACAAATCCAAATTAAATCCCAACCTCTAACATCCTCCAAAACAAACCAGAAGCAGTTGTCTACGATCCACATTTGATCGTAGACGATTATATCTTAAACATGAAGTGGATGACGCAATGGGAACTAGAGGAAGTTGCTCAAGCTCGACTCTCCAACGTCAGATACTTCTTACAATAAGCTTCTGTGGACTTGGTGCTGCTTGAAGATGAGGAACTTCAAAAAGGCGAGAACTACAACTCCGCTCTCCTAGAACTACCAGAAATGATAAGGCATAGAGTCGACACTACTCCCCGCTTATCAAAAGGGATAGTTAGAGTCGAGACGCCATGGGAGAATATAAGGATTGAAGTTCTGTCGATGTTAGAAAGCTGATATAGAGGGCTCCTAACCGGATAAAGAAGCTCAACGAACTAAATCTACGGGGTATCTCACATTGGGAAGATAGGAAGAAAATGGAGCGCATCTTCATGCTCAACTATCTTGGTCCAGATCGAAGTGGCATCCCAACGGATCAACTCAAGAAAAACTTCAGGGACAAGCCACCGATCCTCCAACTCGTGGGGGTTTCGCACTCGATTGGAAGCTTCCCTACCCCAATCTACCACATTGAGCGAGCGTACAACAACCGCACTCGAGAAGAGATATAAGAGCGATCTCCCCTTCCTTCCACCGGATGAGGTATATCGTCTATATCAGATGTCCAAAGGAAAATATCAGACGCCCTCCAGATACATCAAGATAAAAGGACTTTAGGGATTGAAGAGATTCATGGTGCGGCAGATCAAGTATCAGACCGCACATGACCTTCAAATTGCTATAGAGAACAATATGAAGAAGGTCAACATGGAGTCTCCGCTCATGAAGGGGTTCCCACTCAACGACTTTCCCGAGAACTACATATTCAAGAAACCTGGCCTCGTCATAACTTATCGGAATCCAGTCATTGGAAAGACGAGAGCTCTGATGAAGTCAGAAATGCACAAGTTCTGTGATGGGACGTTGAAGCTAGTGAAGAAGAACATCCAGAAAAGATTGGCATAGATCACTGAAGAGACGATCTTCGAGGATCTTGGTGAAGAAGAGACCCCACTTTTAAATGAGCTTCTGGATGCAATTAATGGGAGGTTGGAGCTGAGGAATGTTGTCCAACGTTACGAGATAGCATTGGGATTACGGAAATTATTCTACGCCCGACAAGGATAAATGGAGCTGAAACGAAGACAAGCACAAAGGGGGAGATTGAAGAGACTTTAGAATTGTGCTTTGTTATCTTTGTAATTAGGGGCATAGTTAGTAGTTTTGATTGTGTAGGACTAAATAGTAAATATACCATGTAAATAGGTATAAAGACAGTGTACACTATCGAAATCAATAGAAGTTCATTTCGGAAAAATCACAAGCATTGAATTCACTTTCTAAGAGAGAGAATAGCTATCGAGAAACTCTCTCTCTCTCAAGATCTTCAAAGAAGATATTCGACCGAAAGTATTTTGTAAGATTTATCATTCGAATATCTAGAATTCATGCTTAGATCGATCGATAGTTGATATAATAGGACCTAACTGATCTTCTTCATCTAGTTCACTTGGATTATGAACCATCAGTACATTTCTCTGAGTTCTTCCCCTTGTTTTGCTTTAAATACATCAGCAACGAGCGTGTTTGCCAACTTGGCCTTGACTCCGAGCACCGTTCCTTGCATCATTCGGTTTATCTCATCCCACATGTTTTTCGCGGTGGAATGAGCATCAAACTGAATATAGATACCATTTGGGATGACTTGGAGCAGATAGCTCTTTGCTTGGAGGTCTCCTTTATCCCTAGCCTTATCATCATCCGTGTAATCCGCTGGCGTCTAAAGTATTCGGTTCGGGATTACAAGAGGATAGGTTATGGCATCGCCGAGAAGGGTTATCTAGCGGGTCTTTCGTTTAGGGAGAGGATGGTGTCTGGCCCTTGATATTTGGATTCGAGAAAATCTAGAAATCGGTTATGCCATACTGAATATTCCCCAAATCTAAGGACGAGTATGTAGAGGTCACTTCCCATGAAAATGGTATCTATTTGTGTTGAGGGTTAGGTTATGATCGCGTGACTTGAAGTGATTGAACTAGGGTTATTGAAATCACTAGAGTTCGAATTTTCGAAGTTTGAGAGTTTATCGAAAATTCAGTTTCAAAAACTTTAAGTGCGAAAATCAGGTTGCAAAAATCACGTTGAAAGACGCATTGTGAAAGTCGGGTTGCAAAAATCGATTGTGAAAATCGGTTGTGATGTCGGGTTGAGAAAATCACGCTTAAAAAATTTTGATGTTGCTAAAATTGATTTTCGAAAGCTAGTTGCAAAAATCGAGTTTCGAACATATGTTGTGAAAACATAGTTTCAATCGTTTCAAAAATTTGGCACTGAAAATTATGGAAATGCCCTTCCAAAATCCTTAGTTGTTGCGAAAATCGGTTCTCGCAGTGAGCTGCGAAAATTATTTTTCGATACTAAAAACTACGAAAGTGCTACAGAAAATCTCAGCTGTTGCGAAAATCGATTTTCGCATTGCATTGATGAAAAGTTCTTGGTTCTTTTAACACTAAACGGGTTAAAAACAACCAAAATAGGCTCAAAATCACTCAAAAAATATTAAGAATACAAAGATGTTTCGTCGAGCTAAAAAAAATCAATAACCACAAATGCAAATTATCTCAAATCCAAGGAAAAGTGGGTTCAATCGGTCATGTTAGGCATTGATACCAATTGTTGGACCAGTTCTAACCTAACTAGCAAAGATTAAAGTTGAGAATCACAAGAGATCTTCGCTAAAACCTTGAGTGTGTGTGTTTGTGCGTGTTTTTCTCTCAAGACTTACTCTAGCGGCTCTTTTATCGCTAATTATTCTTGTTTATAAAAATTGTAGGATTTTAGTATTTTATCCTTAATTAGGTATAAAATACTGGGGCCCCTAAAAAGCCCATTACCACAAATAAACCACTAGACTCCACAAAATAGAATCTAGTTCACTTAAAACAAAATTATAAGACAAAGATATATATAAAAATACATTGAACATTATTTAGATCTAACAAAATCTTTCGAACCACTCGATACTCAGAGCTTTCTTACTACATTTGGAAGGTGGGAGGCGAATGCAATGTGATATGAATGTCGGCTGAGATTAAATGAATTTTCAACTTATGGTGGGACCAATATATAGCTTCTGAACATTGAATAGTCACAACTTTCGTACTTTTCCACAAGGGACATACTGCAAATAGTCACGTCTTTCGAACTGTATAGTTATGATCGTCCAATCTGGAGATCACTCCTCTTTTGTTGCGACCTATTGTTCAGATCAATTTGAAAGACGATATTTTTGTATCGGTTTGCCTCACGATCTAGCGCCTTAGATCGCAACTGCGAGCCATCACACCCTATCGACACAACGGAATATTGCTACCTCAGCAGACCTAAACACTGCCGAATCATTGTCACGATGTCCTCGTATGCCCACATGTCACTCACACGTCAAACAGTTGACATGTCATCCTAATCTCCATATAGCGAATAATTATTTTTGGAGTCGGATGCCAAGTGGTTGCAATGCGCAAACTAAGTCAGTCTTCGACAATGCTTTCACTGTTTCTTAGCTTCACGGAAAATACGAGAGATATGAATTTGCCGTGGAAGCCTTAGCATAATACATATGTGGAAAATGATATTGAAATCCTAGTAAATGATTATTCTTGAATACAAGTTTAAGCATCCCGACAATCAGATTCAAGGACAACATTTGTTAAGCGTATCTCCAAGCAAGTTGAAGAACAAAGCAGAGCCCGAAGTTCAACTTTTAAAACCCTTGCCGCAAACCATGGTGATTATGTGATCATAAGAGTATCTAGGGACATTGATCGCAACGCGGTGTACTTAATAAATAAGCATAGAGGTAGTGCAATTACGACCAGTAATAAATAAACGAATGCGTAAAACAAACACCACACGCGATAGGCAGTAAACCTGTCGTTTTTAGAACATCTTTCCAAGTATCCGAGTATCAAACACAAGGAGTAGGCTAAGTACCAGTAATAACCTATCGACTCGATATCAAGCATAATGATTGATTTTTAGGAAATTTGTTATAGAACTAAACTAGGAATTAAACTCATAACTTCAACTAACGCGATTAAAGATTAAAAGACACAACTGAAAATAAAGGAGAGTAAACTTTTAGATAGTAAAAGGGTGCTCGGGATTCGAATCCCGCTAGACGTTATCGGTTAGATCGTAAACTATCGTTCAGACGAGTATAGTGATTAAATCATAGTAAGTTCCTACTCACTTCCAAATTTGCTGTCGCCTTAGACGGTTGTGAGGATATAAATCAATAATTACCTATGACGAGATTCGATTATTTGATGTCGCCCTAATAATCGAACCTAACGTTTACGAAAAGGCCCAATTGTTAACTAGTTGTCGCCTAAACGATCTACCTAGCAATCACATCAATACATAGACATATTGAAGCAATAATCAATCCAACACATAGACATATTAAATTGGAGAACATATTCATAAACGATAAATAATCAGAATATGTGTTCACGAGTAATTTACGTCCGACTTACAACTCCACCTAGCGTTCATCTCATCCCAAACACACGGGGAAAAAACACAACGAAATAAATAGCAAACGAAGAGGTAGAATTCATAATACTTCCCTTCGGGCTGATCTTAAGATGATCTCGATGATAATTTTGCGTTCTTCGATCGATTTCATTGATAAGTCTTCGTTGAATCTCCCTTCTTACGTCTAGGAATCAAAAGTGTGTTCCTACGGTTCCTTTTCAGTCCTATTTGCCTCTTATATCCCTTTGATTCGAACTGTCGAAGGATTTTCCATTTTAGGGTAAAATTGTGGCTTTTATACATGTCACGTCGCGCCCACAGTCTTGATATGCGCCTCCCACTGTTGTGGGTTCATCAAGATGCATTTTGCCAAACTTCCCACAGTCGTGGTAAATACCGCAAGTGGGTGTGAGTATATTCTGCCTAAATTCCAGCCTTCTCACGGTCGCGGTAAATACCGCAAATGGGTGTGGGTTTATTGTGTCCAAATGCCAGTTATTTCCACGCCCGTGGAAATAACTCATGTGGTTGTGGGCACCTTCTCCTCATATTTCTGCAATTCCCACGGCTGTGAGATTGTCTCAGGTGGCCGTGGGTTCTTCAACTCACTTGTTTTCGCTCGGTTTTCGTTCATTTTTGCCCGATTTGCTTGGAATATCGTCTTGTGTTCCATTAAGATAAGAAGAAATGTAAATACTACGAATAAATACACAATTTGGCGATGAATGACTCAAATAAGATCTAATTATGACTAAGATAAACGTATGAAAATACTTTTATCAGACATTATGAGAATAATGTGTGTGATTAGCACGATTAGATCAAACATCCTATACCCTATTTCGGATCATTTAAACATATATTCGCTCATCTTCAAAGCTTCACTCTATTCATCCTTGGTCGTAGGTGCTTAGATATAAGATCGAGATCGGGATGATAATCTAATTGAAGGCGTGCTTGTGCGGCTTGCTAATGAGTGACGGGAAATTGTGGTGATGCAAGCAATCTTTGCATTGAAGAATAAAGAGGTTTGATCCCTTTTTCGGTTGTGCTCGTGCTTGTTGTAGGTTACCATACACCTTAACGATCAACAATGGGGAAATCATATAGCGATTTACGTGGGTTTTACCTTGAATGCGTGTTTAGTGCGTGTTCATCAGCTAGAGAGTAGCGACACAAGTTTCGAGGTAATACACTATTTTGATTCACACTGATTAAAGTGTATGGTTTATGTATTTATACCTCTGAATATGTATAAACCCTTGGGCCAAACAAGTTTCCGAAAATTATTTTCGCATCCACTAGACGTTCAAAAAATATTTTCGAAACTCCTTGACCTTCGAAAATAATTCTCGCAACGAACATTTTCCAAACCATATCAAAAATCAATTCGAAAATTACTTTGAAAAAATTTTCAAACTCATTTCGAAAATCCTGATTTTCGCAACTCATTTCAAAACCCAATTTTCGCAACTCAATTTTCGCATACAAAAATTTTTCGAAACAACATTTTTGCAACCACCTTTTCAATAAACAACTTCAAAAATTCAAAATCTCACCCGAATACATACACAGACACAATCCAATCACACACGTAAAGATCCAAATACCCAAAACAAACAATGAACACTCTTGCCATGGGAAGTGACGTGCGTCCACTTGTACTGAGACGGGGAGAATTCACCGTTTGGAGGAGCGGGTTCCTAAACTTTATCGAAATAAAAGACAGTGGAGATGACATAATCCGCTCCCTAGAAGAAGGACCAGCTCGATTTTGGACCACCATCCCTGCGATGCACAGACAAATCCGCAGTTCTCCCAACAGAGTACTCGAAACTCCGGTTGAGTACAACGACGCTGAAAAGAAAGGAGTCAGAGCCGACCTTCTTGCAAAGACATATATTTTTCAAGCCATGCCAAATGACATCTTCATCTAAGTTGATAGCTTCCAGACTGCTAAAGAAATGTGGGATGAAGTCACGAAAATGATGCATGGAACAGAGGTCGGACTGAGAGCCAAGAAAGCCAACTCCCTCGCTGCTTATGACACCTTCAAGGCTAGGCTCGGAGAACAAATTAGAGAAACTTGTCGAAGGTTCATGATCCAAGTGAATGAGATGAAAAAGATCAACGTCAAAAGGACGAACATTGAGCTGAATGTCAAATTCCCCACTATACTTATTCCGAAATGGAAGAAAATTGCCACCAACTTCAGGCAGAACAAGGACCTCGATGAGATTGATATTCAGAGCATCTATGAGAGTCTTGAGCAACACACCGACTATATCAACGAAGAAATTGGCGAACAACCAATGTGATAGACCCACTCGCCTTAGTAACAGACAACACGCTCAAGAGGAGCACGAGATCGTGAAAGAACAAGTCCGTGAAGCCTCCCAGTCCATCAGAAAGTGAAGACTCTGGATTAGACTCTGACCCCGAATTCAGAGATTTCAAGAAGCAGATGGCTCTTATGACAAAGATGATGGGAAAAAGATTCTTTAAGAAGTCATCGTCATCTGCAAACAAATAGAGACTCTCATCCAGCTCCAAGGAACAACCAAAAGCTCTTCAGCAGTCGGAGACAAAGAGTGTCACTGAACCAAACAAGTGCTACAACTGTGGCAAGCCCGAGCACTGGGCGAAAGACTGTTTCCTTTCAAAGAAGAAGGACGAGGAATATTACACAAGGAAGGTTCAACTCCTAAGGCAAAAGAAAAGTGGTGTAGCACTGATGGCAGAACAGGACCACTGGCTCAAGGACACCTCCAAAGCGAGCCAGAGCCAGAGCTCGGCGATAATGAAGACGAAGCATGGACATTGGGACACCCTTAATGGCTTTGGTGGAAGGAGCAGAGTCGGGCGAAGTGGACAAAGAGCCAGAGCTCAACAGTGGTGAAGACGAAGCGTCGACATCGGGAAGGGAGGAGAACCTTTTGACCTTTGCATATTTTTAGAACTTCAAGAAAAATATAAAGCCTTTCGTAAAGAACTTAAAAATATCAAGTTAATTGAAAAGAAATCAGCTAAGACCGAAGCCACCTTAGCTACAGTCCATGAAAACAATAACTTATTAGAAACTTGTTTAGCCACATCTGAGGCTAGTCTAGCTAATTCTGAAACAAAAATTAGTGCTTTGACCAATAGTCTCTCTAAGTACGAGCAAGCCAAAGTACCTTTATAGATCACGAAAAGACTATAAAGGACTTGGAAGCTCGTTTGGACAACAATCATAAGTGTTTGCTTAGACAATTGAGAGAAAAAACGGAACTCTCAATTGCCAGCTAGAAGCTACGCAATTGAGAGTCGAAAGTCGTGACTTAGAAATAGAAAAGCTAAAAGCACAGGTTAACAGCTAGTTTGAAATCGAGTGAAGACGAGCGAATAACCAAGATTAGCGAGTACAACCTGATGAATGGGGAACATAGGATATTCTTACTAAGAGAGAGCAAACAGATCAAACATCTTCTTAAACCAACCTAGGGACACTAGATTCTACAACCCTCGTGAAGGCTTAGGTTTCAAACCAACTGATTAAAATTCTAGAGGATATTCTTACTAAGAGAGGGCAAACAGATCAAACGATCTTAAACCAGCCTAGGGACACTAGACTGTACAACCCTCGTGAAGGCATAGGTTTAAAATCAACTGATCAACCAGTTGAAAAGAAGCCCCTACCTCTTTACGACATTAGATATCTAGGTTTAAAGCTACCTCATCCAATGTCCTTCACGAGATCATCTGAAATAGATGCAAATAGAGATACAAAGGCAGGGGCCGAAGTCTCGTTTGAATATGCTTAGTTGAACGGAAGTTATAAGACAAGGGAAATACCTTTGTCTAATGACTATCTACGAATTTGTACACCCTCGTCGAAGCAACAGCTGTCGAAGAAGAATTCACGGACACAGAAAGACCTAGAACTTCCAGTGGATACATACCAGCTATAATCAGAGAAATCAGTGATTTGCGCTCAACCATTAGGGTCAGAAAGGATCGTTTTTCAAGTGGAGAATGAGGTTGTACCAAGTACAATCTCTTCACTTGAAAAGCAAATTGACACAAATGTAACTTCAACCCATAGAAATGTCTCTAGTCGAAACACAAATAATAACCCCCATTAAGACTAGAACATCAAGGATGCAGGTTGTTATGAGCAAAAATAAACTCACTAACTCATCTTTACATGTACCCACATGACCAAATCTAAGTAGAAAGTGGAAGAAGAAAGGCATGGAAGACAACCTATAATTAGAAGATGTTGCTCCTTCTTCTAGAAAGAAGAAGCTACATTCTTTAGAAGCGTCTAGTTCAAAATCTTGTAATTGGCATCTTTCATGTGTTAAAACACGAGTAGCTACATTTCCATCTCTATTTCCTGTTTTTGTTCATATGAGAACATCTAAGCTTTTAAATTCTGTTTATTGTCATGATGATGCATTTATTTTAAATTCTCGTCATAAAAAGGCAATCACTAACACAACAAAGAGAATAATACGTTCTTCTCACAAGTCAAGGCCTACACTCGACAAAAGGAAAGAACGTATGGTTAAGAAGACAAAGCACCTTAAAACTGAAGCTAAAGCTAAAGTTCTAGAAATTACGAAAATATGGGTAACCAAACACGAGCTTGCATTCTGCACTAAAAAATGTTATCCGTTAGGAATTAAAAAGATTTGGGTACCTAAGTCCACTAGTAAGACTACACATACATCAACAACCGACTTAAGGCATGAGTCTACCAAAGTGCATGCATAGCTCTTAAGGCTAATAAGGGCGGACTTGTCCTTAAATGGGTACCTAAAACCCTTTAACCTATTTTGCAGATCCATCACCTGTGGTACCTAGACTCAGGTTGCTCCACACTCATGACTGGAAGGAAGGAGCTGCTGAGCAACTTCACCGAAAGATTCGGTGGGAATGTGTGTTTCGGGAACAACCAATCAGCTCCAATCCTAGGTAATGGAAACCTCATTCATGACAAACTAACGATCAAAGATGTCTCATACGTAGACGGTCTAAGCTACAACCTATTCAGCGTTGGCCAATTTTGCGCTAGAAGGCTAAAGGTCAACTTCTATGCTGAAGGGTGCAGCATAAGCAATGATAGTGGAAAAGAGCTCCTCACATGAACAAGGAAGTCAATCTCTGCACCATTAATTGGAAGACCGTCCACCCCTCGTCTACTATATGCTTGATGACAAAGAACTCACTTCAACAAAGTGACCGTTTGGCATCAAAGAATGTCCCACCTCAACTTCAAGACGCTGAACAAGCTACAATCTGATAAGCTAGTCACATGACTGCCAGTCTTGAAGTATCACAAGGAGCATATATGCCCCCGCCTGTGAAATGGGGAAGATGAAGAAAGCGTCCCACAAGAGAAAGCACACAGCCTCGACCACTTGGCCACTAGAGCTATTACAAATGGATCTGTGTGGGCCGATGAGAGTGCAGAGTATCAACGGACAAAAGTACGTCCTAGTGATCGTGGATGACTTCTCTCGCTACACGTGAACTAGATTTCTAAGGACGAAGGACGTGACACCGTACCTAATCATCAATTTTGTGAAGAAGACTCATAATCTGCTAATATGTAACGCCCAAGTGATCCGTACAGACAACGGCACTGAATTCAAGAACAAGCTGCTTAGTGACTTCTATTCATCACTTGGAATCTCTCAGCAATTCTCAGCTACTATGACTCCTCAACAAATCGGAGTAGTGAAAGAATGAACCATACTTTCGTAGAAGCAGCATGAACAATGCTGATGCACTCGAGCCTTCCACACTTCTTATGGGCCAAAGCAGTCAACACAGACTGCTACACTCATAACAGGACGAGCATTCACAATAGATTTGGGAAAACTCCGTACGAGCTCATCAACCAAAGAATAGCCAACATTGGATTACTTCGAGTCTTCAGCTGCAAGTGCTTTGTTGCAAATGATAGAGCGAGGAAAATTCGATCCAAAGGCATTACAAGGGGTGTTCATTGGATATTCAGCCACGTCAAAGGCCTACAGAGTCTACCTAAAAGAGAAAAGGACTGTCACACAAATGTGACGTTCAACGAAGTGCTATCAATGGTTTCTGAACAAATCAGTCCAGAATCCGTACTTATAAGAGTGTTGACAGAAGATCAACACAATCCTACAGTTGAGGAAGGACCATCCACTTCTCAAGTAAAAGAAGACGAAGAGCTAGACCTATTATTCGAACATCTCTACACTCGCTCTCATCAACAATTAAGTCCTCCAAAATTAAGGTCGAACAGGTTGAAGATTTTCCCTCTCTTACTCCGATCAAAATGGAAGCTCTTAAAGAAGAAGTTCAAAGCTCGCGCAAGCGAACTTCTCAAGCTTCCAAACTATCTCATTCTTTAAAGAATGATAGAAGTAAATTTGCTTACCTGTCCAAAAATGTTAATCATTTTAGTAAGCAGAATACCACTACAAATCATCATTCTGATGTGAATCGTGTGAATTTTTCTCGTAGGATGAAGAACTCATCTATTAACGAGGCTTATGATTCTATATGTTCTTATCCCTACTTGAAATATCCAGTCGATGTTAAGTCTGAGAAACATCTCATGCGACTGGCCTCGGAGAAAATATTTTTTAATCTTCTCTAAGACATACATTCACCTGCGCTGAATCGTCATACTCGTGTCAAATTACTCCTAAATGGGTACCTAAAGCTACATCAATGGATGACTTCAGACCAAATTTGACACCTTATAAGCTTAACTCGTTTTCTGCCAATAAGGGAGGACCCATACAAAAATGGGTACCAAAGTCCTGATAAGATTTCACAGATATTCCAGCTTGGGTAGGTATTCTGAGTAGTTGTTCCACACACATGACTGGTATGCACCGTGAATAACTACACCATCCCAGCACGTATGGTATTTCGGGTTGCTCCACATACGTGACTGGTAAGAGATGCGAGCAACCAAACAAAGGTACATTATAATTATGCATATGGTAAAGAATTTTCAAAATTTTTAAATTGCATACGCATACGAGCTGGATCGACAAATAACTTTTTCAAAATGGTACATTTTTTAATATGCATTTTCAAAACCATACGAGATTTCGAAATTCAAACCGCATATTACGCCCAGAAATGACTAATACCATTTTTTTTTAAAACGAGCTTAATTTGAGGGGGAGCTACTCTTTTATCTTTAAAAGAAAAGCAACTCTTATATTTGTTTAAGGGGAGCAATAATTAAATTTTTAAGGGGGAGCAAACCTTAAACGCGTGAATTTAAGGGAAGAAATTTGAAATTCGTTTTTGAACCGACAATGCATCTTTTAAGATGGAGCAATACTTCTATAGGAAGCATGATTTGAGGGGAGGAACGAAAATATATACATATATATTTATATATAATACAATATATATAATATATTATTTTACTACTAACACAATAAATATATATACATATACTATAATATATATACGTATATATAAGAAAAAGGGAGAAAATAAAAAAAGTGAGAAAATGAGAAAAAGAGAGAAAAATAAAAAAAAGGGAAAGAAAATCCCCTCCCACTATCAAGCTTCATGGACATCTCATCCTACATCAAAAGATGAACTTCAATGAAGAATCTCGAGCTCACAAGTTCAAGAACTTCCATTTGGAAAATGTGACTTACTTACGTTACATCGGTGCTCACTTCAATCGACCTGCTCCGAATTGCTGACACAAACGAAGCAACACTCATAAAGTTCTAACCAGATGCACGAAATTTCAGGTTTCCATGATTTAGTCAAACCTAACTGAATCGAACCCCGGAACATCACCGAGCCGATTTTAAACATATAGCCACATATCCTACATCATTCGAACACACCACGATAGATGATTTCAATTATGATTTAGAAAAATTTGAAGATACATAATTCCCTCCTTATCTCACAAATCATTCGAACTAACCTCCATAGGTACAGGTGCTAATTGTATTAGCTCTCGGGTAGAAGACGCCACGTTAGGTCCAACGGCGCATGCACATCCGAGCCTTACCCACTCGTCTGTCTCATAAAAGACAGGTGTTTCAAGATATCATGGGGAGCCACGTCTACTATCACTGCTTCACTCGGAAGCGGGAGATATTGAATTAAGTGGTACTCCCCACAACCACACTTTATTGTGCACAATAGAGTGTAGTGTGTCCTCACTCCCCATATTTTTAATATTTTCTAAGAACACACTTTTATAACACCCGATCTTTGTGCTCACCTTAGAACTTCCGTAGACATGTCATTCTCATACATGCTTCGATGATCGGAACGAAGTCTTGCCGTTGCAACATAAAAACAACAACGGTTTCAGGCCATCGTCTACGAGCGTAGCTCCTAGATTGAAGCAAACGAAAAGTCTTTGTAACCACGGTTTCTTACACGACGGATCACCTTTGTGGCTCCGTCAGGTTATTTCCAATCTGAGTCCATACGATCTCCATCTTCTTGTCCCGACGACGCGAACATCTTGCCAAACCATCGCCCCATTTTCTCCCACTTCCACGATGATCTCCCCATTTCAACTATCATGAGGGGGAGTAGTAATAAATAAAGAAAATGGGAGTCATACCACAACGAAAAGTGCAAGATTGATCGAAAACGACAAAACCTCAAGTGTCTACAAATCAAGCGAATATCGATGACCTTCAAAAACCGAAGTTGCCGCCATATTTATGCCTCTCCGATTTTAAAGTGAACTCCCCAATCTCAACACAAGGTTGAACAAATGTAGGGGTAGTTGTGCAACTATCGAAGGGAGAGATCGAACACAAAAAGAGAAGATTCGGCAAGAAACTTCAAATTTCTTCCGCATCTCCAAGATAAGCTTAAAGAGAAGACTTGAAGGAAAATCTGAGGATGAGAAGAGAGGGTCAAGAAACAGAGCGCTTGAAGATCTCCTAAAGAAGAGATCACAAGACAAGACAGAGGTGAGAATCGAATAACACAAACTCGCACACTTCCGCCGACGCATACGCTGATTCGTGTTCTTCGAGGTTTGAGGACAACATTTTTACAAGACCAAGATAATCAACGCTTAATTGCAAATTGAACACAAAGGGGGAGATTAGTTAATGCTCCCTTTAAGAACCTATAATACTTGGGCCCTTGTTAGCCCGTTACAAATAAAAGAATCATTAAACTCTACAAAATAAAGCCTAGTTCACTTAATTAAATTAGAGGACTAAGATAACATAATTAATTTGAACACAATAAAATAATCCTAACACTTGTGGTTTTAGACTTTTTTTAATGTCTTATCCGCTACAGTCTTCGTTTTTTTATCGAAAGCCCCTTGAATCTTCCTAACATAGCTTCAATCATAACATATTCTAGGATCCGAGGGGTTGCCCGACAGTGGTACTAGAGTTACTCATGGGTCTAGAGTTACTCATGGGTCTAAAACCAGAACGTGGTGCTTTACGGACAAGGGAATAAAACATGTAACCAAAAAATGACTCACGGCTCGATCGAGACTCACGTGAAGCTCGCGACGACGCGACCCGATTCTCTACTGTAGACTTGCCCCCACTCCCTTCGTGGCCTTAAACCCGATTCTATACTTTAAACTTGCCTTCTTCCTGCCCAATTGACTTGTTGCACACCATCTAGTTTGGACAGTGCATGTTTATGTCATGATGCGTTACAGGCCATTTTGTGCAACAAGGATACCTTTTCGGGCAAATTCTTTGTGATTATCGTCAGAAGAGCTTGTGTGGCCAATCCAGTCAAGGCTAGGTGAAATGCTCTATCGGCATAGCTGTTTTGCCCACGTTTTTCATGTGATCCCTTTGTTGGGTTGTCGCTTAAATTCTTGCGGTCAAATCTTTAATAGTTTTTGTCCCGCGTTCAAATCTTTAATAGTTCTTCATCATATTCGTCCTTTGAACCCTATGAGTCAACGAGGTATTTCCTAGGGTTCGTTAATCTCCCGTTAGGTCCCCGAGACCTCTTGATTTAAAATGTAGAAGATTGGATTCATTTTAGGTTGTAAAATCGGCTCTTTATAGAAACTCATCATCTTTAGGGCCACATGATGGGCCTTCACGGCCGTGACGCAAATCATAATGGTCGTGATGCTCCTTACTAGAAGCTGTGACCAAGTTGCGCGCGTAACTTAATTTTCTACCCGGTTGGTCATTGCCGTGACAATCCTTACAAGAGGTTGTGACCATTTTGCGCGAGTGGCTTAAGTTTGTACTTCGTTACATGGCCATGAAACTTCTTGCAAGAGTCCGTGACCATATTGTCATGGCCATCACCGTCTTGTAAGAGGCCATTAAGTTATTAACTTAGCATTTTTCGCACCGTTATCACTATATTTTTGTCTTTTTCCCCCTAAATATCGTCTTGTGTACCTTCAACATCAATAAATGTACAAGATGACCATAATATATCCATGTACGACCTAGTTATAACTAAGATAAGCGTATTTTATCCTCTACACCGTGTTGTGGAAAACTCCAGGGCTTCCGTACACAAAAATCAGTCCCGAGTGTTAATCGATATATAATTAAACTCCAATTTAAGCACCTAATTCGTCTATAACTAAAATTTAGGTTACCCTCGAGTGTTGCTCGCCTCCTCACTACCAGTCAAAATAAAGTTCGTCCAATATTGGGTCCAACACTTAGTACCATTATCGATCTGCTCGGACCCTCGGCTAGAATGAGATAGACTGGTCATCGATATAGCTCCAATGAATCTTTTTAGACCTTACTCTCTAGGTTTGTTTCAACCGAATCCGTGAAGAATCGAAGAGTTTGATAGTCACATAGCCAATCTCGTACTACCATACAGATTTCATTTGTGAACGAAGGTGATCTCATGACTCTTACGAACCGATTAGAGATCATGGACTATGCGTATAAATCCTTTATTTATGCCGCGATCGAGTTAGAGCCACATTCAATGTCAAGCTCAATAACTCGACGTTATGATTGAATCGTGGCATACCGATTTCGAAAGCGAACTCCGTGTCTCACACGAGTCAACCCATATGCTTTGGCTAGAGTTTTGGATTCTTTCGTTCAAGTTCTCATCCAAAATGTTCCACTATTACTTTCGGGATTGTGAATCGCTCTCATCGATGAAATCCAAGCAATCACCTCTCTTTTCAAGCTCATACATTACCGCCGACCCGTGTCCTTTATCGGGACTTAGCGGGCATAAAAAGCTAATGACTAACAATGAATCTGGAGGCAGCTTCGTAAGGGTCCTTCGGTCTAAGGTTCACGCATGCTACAAAGACTCACTTGGTCATCGACACTTTTTTAGTAATTAGCCATGTGATCAAATGACTGAGAGTCCTATTTAAATTCATCGATCTCCGATCCGAGTGTATTCATGTCACAAACTCCCGCTTTCAACGTGAGCAGTTGACACAACCACATTGGATTTCTCGACAGATAAGTGATCGGACTTCAGCACACTTCCGCTTTATGAGACTTACAAACATTTTCTATTCATGAGAGTTATGGTCCATCGGTGTCATTCCACACTCAACTTATGAACATCAATGACCTAAGTCGTCGCATGTAGGTTTTGCTCGTTTATCGCATTACTTGATGTGTAGTATACTTACGATCGATAAACTCACAACTATGCTTAGACATAGAGCGGTCAAAACGGGCCTACGGGCCGGGCCCGCCCGTAGCCGGCCAAAGCCCGCCATCTGGCGGGCATTTGGCGGGCCTCTGAAACACAGGCCCCCCCAATTAAAAAAAATTAATATTGATGCCCAATTTAAAAAAATGAAAAATAAAAAAAAAAGAAAAAAAGTGTACTTGGGGTTCGAACCCAACACCTTACGTATAAAATAATGCACTTTTACCACAATAATATATTTATGTAATTTGTTACATATATATTAAATTTATTAATAAAAAATACATATATTTATTTTTTAAAAATTAAGCGGGTAGCCCGCGGGCTACCCGCGCCCGCCCCGCCAAAGGCCCGCGGCCCGTACTGGCTTTGCCCACTTAGGCCCGCTCCCCAGCGGGCCTAAAAATTCAGGCCCGGCCCGGCCTTTTGGCGGGCCGGCCTGCGGGCTTTGGGCTTTTTTGACAGCTCTACTTAGCCATAATGCAAGCAATCTGTTTATTTACTTCAAACTTTACAAAAAGTATACAACCTATGATTATTCAATCATTGTGTGGCGTTCCGCGCGCATATTCCAAACAAACGTGTTATAATATATAAGTTGAAATAATAATGAATCACAAGATTTGAATATATCGGAGGGTACAGAATGATGTGTGGGTATATATATATAGTAGATGTATTATAAAAATATGATACTGTAAAATAAAGGGAGAACGTCATTTTTGTCCCCAATGTTTGGGGTTCATTTTCTTAGGAATATGAACTTGGAATGCCACATGAGGATTAGATATATATGGCGCGTAATAAAATGTTTGTATTATTTAAATAATTATGTTTTTTATTTATGAAAACTATTGTGTGTGCGAAAGGCATATTGGTTAACTTCGAGTTTTAATCGTCATCCGCTTAAACAATAATAAATTAATTCTATATGTGTTGAGTTAAGTCATTGATTCTCATGGGATAGAGAGCAACATCAGTAGACTCAAAACCTCGAACATAAAAGACGTCCATAAGTCTAAGGATCTAATTGTGTGATAGACGATCGAATATGACTTACCAATCGTGGCCCTTATGATGATTGTGTCAATCATTCATTTGCGAAGTTG
This sequence comes from Linderniella brevidens, assembly GCA_004919715.1. Lineage (NCBI taxonomy): Eukaryota > Viridiplantae > Streptophyta > Magnoliopsida > Lamiales > Linderniaceae > Linderniella > Linderniella brevidens. Next base: position 2,995,567 of record SWDC01000149.1, on the reverse strand, counting down.
AAAATTCTGATAGCGATACATATCGAATCGTGGATTGATTGTATTTGGAGGACTCAACTAGGACATATGTGATGTGTTTATACGTAGGATGAAAATCTATAGTCAGTTTTTCAAATGTAAACAACCATTTGCACTTAAAATAGGGATGTCTGAACTCTTGGATTCTTCTCTTGCTGGTTGACACGAACCTAGAGAGTCTCGAGCTCAAAAAGGATCATCAAAGTACTATCAAGGCTTAACGGGCCTAGGGAACAACTATTGGGCCTTAATGGGCATTGTTCCATTAAAATGCAAGATGAGTTGGTCCAATATAAGATATTTATAAAAGCTAACTTCAAGGCTTGGGTCGGACTAAGTACTTGGTAAATTTTCAAGGGTAAATGTGGTATTCGACTTGAAGCAAGATTTTGATTTTCAAAATTTGTATGCATGGCTTACATGCAAGGTGGTGACTACATTTTATACAATAATATCTTATTAGATATGTTATTTTCAAAATATAATAGGGAGATTTCGAAATATATGATCTAAGAAATGATATAGGGCTGATTGGTATTAGATGCCCAAGTTAGCTTAAAGTAGAAAGGGAAAGAATATTAACCAAGGATTGATTGGAAAGAGAAAAGGCAAGAAGATATCTCCAATCATATCTTGCATACGAGTCTACATAACTTGGGCACCAAGATTTCATCTTGCTCCTTAGAAACAGAAGTCATAAGTTGAAACCTAAGGTTAAACCGCCTTAACACACATATAAGCGATCAAGCCGTCACACACGCTTATTGTTTCATCTCACGAACATCGTTTCACTAGTCATCCAAAGGGAGCGAATGCTTTGAGATACACCGAGAGGTCGGCGTGATGATCTAGGGAAGAACATAAGTACACGAAGTGGCGACACACATTGAGGATACAAGGGCTCGGCCTATGCCTATTCTATACATATGTGTGTGTGTGTGATTTTCATTCACGATTCTAATTAAAAGTACGAGGGCAAATGCGATCCCGAGTAAATTTTCACCCCACGTCTAGGGATTAAGAGCTTCGACAAAATCCGGGTTTCCCATCATTAGTATCAGAGCCAATGCTTGGGATTAAGCAAGACCCCTCCTCTTGATTTAAAAGGTCGAACATGTCTTACTTCGTAACCTCACGATGGCCATACAGAACCTCTTTCTGTCAAGATGATTGTTCCTACAATAAAGTTGCTTTGACTACCCGATGACCTTTAATTCTCCAAAACATAGGTTGCTTTTTCTAATTCGAATTGAAGGGTGATATACAATAGTCGATCTATTTCCGTCGGCATTGCTCCGGCTGGCTATCACCCATTGCGAAAAATTCCCCCCTGTTGCCTCCCATAGGAGTCTGGGCATGTCTCAGTCCTAGTGTGGCCCATAACATAATATGAGCACCTTGGGGCGGAGTCCTGCTTTAGCCCATAACATAATTTGAATAAAATTGATTACGAAAAAACGAGGCTCGTGGGAAGCGGCCACGACTCGCACGGTAGGTCTCTAGGGAGACGTACGGCCCGTTTGCCATATTGGCATCGTTCCGTCAATAGTTGTCGTCGTTCGATCAGACCCAACCAGAAAGCATCGAGCGCGTATAGATCAGCCCGATCGCGTATTGTTGCGCACGATATGCTGTTGCTGAATATCGCAGCATGGCCCAGGGCTACGTGCGAAACCCGCAGCACATGGCCTAGGGTTGCGGGCAAAACGTTCGTTTGGAGCACGCACATACAACCAGGCCGCAGCATGTACATATGCACGCAGCAATGGCAGCGAAACACCCGGCTAGGCGTGCCCACGCACGCAGCAGCGACGACGCGCAGTGCACAACTAGGCTGCAACGAAAGGGCTGAAACTAATGGACAGATGAGTCCATTACAATGAGCTAAGCTATTGGAAGAATGATTCTACTAGGCTTTGAGCTTACAACGCCAGAGATATAAAACTCTTTATTTTAGAAACGAATAATATTCGGTTGTGTACTCGACGACTACATGGATTTTAGATATGATTTATATTTTGAACATGAATCTAGATAGGAGAATTGGTGTATTTAAAAGTATGATCAAGTTTAGAAGCAAACGCGGTGTTTTGGCTAGCCACATTGAATCGATAACTATCACCTTTTGTACATATGATGTAATGTTGCCAAGGCAATGCAACATACTCAATTATCCATGATAAATCCTAGAATGCAATTAAAAAAAAAAAAATTAGAGTCTAATAGGAGACTTGTGTGGCATCTTCGACTCGGTCATTAGATTGTTGTTGGGTCTGATCCCTATCCATCTTGTCGAAAATTCCACGCGAGTCGAAGATGCCAACAACAATCCCTATCCATCTTGTGAGTCTCTTAATGCGGTTAATTCCACGGCTCTTAAGAAAATCCCCGTCAAGGGTGGCCTTATCATATTTCCTAAGATATAAGACTCACAAGATGGATAGGGATCAGACCCAACAACAATCTAATGACATTCTTATCTCATGCCAACAACAATTTAGTGGGGATTTTCTTAAGAGTCGTGGAATTAACCGCATTAAGCGGACGCTTGTGGACCATTTGGGGAAACGACCCAACGTAATTCCCACTAAATTGTTACCTTCACGGACGACCAATCGCGCTTCGGCAAAGTGTGTCTAATGACGTATATGTCTAAAGCTTTTGATAAGTGCAAGACTTTAATGAAAAAGAAAACCGAGAAATGTGAAAACGGTCGTTCAATTAAATAGAAGTGGGAAAAAGATATCTCAAGTTTGTTCAGCTCTTGAAAAGAATGGGATAATTTCACAGATGACTCCTTTTGGAACACCACTGTTGAATGGTGTTGCCAAAAATCTTACGCTGTGGGATGAGGTTCGATTAATGCTACATACCTTTATATTTCAGAATTGCAGATGAGTTGTTGGCCACCACACATTTTTTAGCAAATGTTCTTTAAAGAATATCGATTATATTCTATATATGATATAGAATGGTAAGAACCGGGTTTAAACCAAAATATGATTTGGATTGGCCCGCTAAGCTCAAGACATGAAAGTTTTAAACGAGGCTTGCGAAACATTGTTTCATCGGGGATCTCGAGGATCCCATGGGATACCCATTTACTTCAACGATGATTAGGGGATCCTGATAGCCATACAATCTCATTTTCTCAAATAAGATATCGTTCGATATAATGGAGTAGGCAAGGAAGTAACGAGAGGTTGACAAAAAGGAACATCAGAGGTTTAAGTGTCGAATAGCACTATGAAGAAGTCTAAGATGCATCCACATTTGTGTAGGTCAGGTAGAGTATCTTGTCAATATAGGAGATAATGTATAGTACACGTCCAGCAGGGGGATGCTCCGACGAAGGGGTGCGTCAAAAACGAACCCACTACCTTTGACCAGACAATGACGGATATTGACTCACTGAAAAGTCTTTAGGAATAAATGTATAGATGGACCCGATGCATGGCAACCAAGTCTGGACTCTAGTAGATCTCTCCGATGTTTTGAACCGATCGGGCATGAGATGACCTACTTGAGAAAATTTTGATTTAACAGAATTTGTTGATAGACACGAATCTAGTGTTTTATCAGAATAAGTTATAGTCAAAAGAACGACATAATTATGAGGAATCTTTTCACTTGTGCAATAATTAATTCCACAAGAACAATACTTGCAAAAGCCGCACATTCAGAGATATGAAAAACGTATGTAAAAACCTTTTTCCTAAAAATAGATTCCTCGAGGAGGACATATACGGAATAGCCCAACGGTTCTACATCACAAACATATGCTTATGAAGTGCAAACGCTTAATTACTTACTTAAGCAAGCCATCGGAAGGTTGTATCTCCGGTCTTATGAAGTAGTTGGGAACTACGGATTTATAAGAGCAAATATGACATTTGCGTATAGTACGTGGATGAAATCCGTTTGACGATAAATGATATCGGTAATCTCTCGTTGGTGGAAGGATGGCTTTTGACCGAACTCTCCATGAAAAACTTGGGGAAAGCGACCTAGATTTTTGGAATTTGCCTTTTTTGAGATTAAGCGAATCGAATGCTAGGCCTATCCCAACAAATTTACTTAGAAAATTTCTAGAGCGTTTTAACATTGGATGACTCTAAGTAAGGATTCTTATCTATGGGGCAGGGATTCTTCTCTCTATGGCAATAGCCCCCATAGCGAGAAAGATAGAAGAGAGATGGAGTCCCATATCATCAGTGGACAACTTGATGTACGCGATGCTTTGCATGCAACCGAACACGACATACGCTCGGAGCATGATGTGCTGGTTTCAGGCTAATCCTAGTATGGAACAATGGATAGTAGCCACGGATATTCCAAAGTACCTTAGATGGACTAAGAATATGATGCTGATGTGCAGGAACAGATAATTTGAAGAGGAAGGATATACAAATTCGGATCTACATTCGGACATGGATGATCGAAAAATCCACTTCAAGTTTCGTCTTTACGCTCAACGGTATGTTGGGGTCGGCCGGTGAATCCGTGTTCTCCTGGTACTTGCAAAATTTAAAATTTTTCCGTCGACCCGTTTTCCTATTATCGCTCCTACGTACACAGAACAACATGATAACGAAATATTTGTTAACCGCAACGAGAAAATTTTTAGTCGTTATACCGAGTGACTCCGTGATGGCTCGTCTTTCTTCAATTCCGTCCTTGGGTGGGTGTGTTGGTGTGGATGATGGCAAGAGGGCACACTGATCCCACAATTTTTCTGGTCAACGAAACTCCATTGGATGGCTAGAGAAGAATCGGACTGAAAATATTTGAACTTATGATGAAAAAATAAAATAAATATTCTTCCACACTTAGAATAATTAATTTTGCCCAAGCCCCAGATTAATTTATCAATTCCGGTCAAGCCCAAGCTAGTTTATTATTTTCGTCCAAACCGAAATGGACCTTTAAGTCCGATCTCCCTCTTGATTGACACTACATTGGTGATCCTTAAGCCCGACGCTCTTGGTTCATCTCAATCAACACTAAGAAGAATCCAATGGTTTGTTAGATGCCTTGCAAGGAGAAATCCAACGAATTTAAATTTAATCTTTAAATTCACGAACCAACTATAGATTAGCGCATCTACTTATAAACCATTCATTGATGTCCCGATCGGTGAGAGTCATGATTAGTTAGACAACCTGAATACGACGCTACGATAGATCGTGATAGGAGAAATTACGAAACCATCCTCCACGTCTCACATGAGTTAGTTTTAATGCTTTGGCCAAAGGCTTAGAAATATTTTATCGGAAATTCTCATAGGACAGATACCTCGATTTACTAGAGGCAGTGAATCCCGCTCGGCGGTTCAATTCGGGAATCGCACTTCGTTTTCAAGACAACATTTCGTCACCGATCAATGCACTTGGAAATCGGGCCTAGCAAACTTGTGACAAATCAAGACCACTAAGCTAGTTGCTCGTTGATCCCTTCGATATAAGGTTCGTGCAACCTATTATAATCAGTTGATCAATCAATTAACTTTCCAAGCATGCGATCAAAACTACAAGTGTCAAAATACCGATATTCCCCTGATTCGTCATGTATCATTATCATGAGATCCCACTTCTCAAATGAATGATTGACATAATCACTAAAGACATGCCGACAAACTTGTCGTACGTATCGATCCGATCATATCGGAGATTCAGACTTGTAGACTAATCATCATTGGAGGCTAATAGTTCGTCCGTGTCCCATCTCTGCTTAGCAAAATCGATTACTAACCTTCCACAGTATTTGGATTTTATTTATTTGTCTAATGACAGAATGCATCATATAAGAATTATACGATAAATAAGCAACATGCATCAATATCGAGCAAAACACAAAACTCAATAATATTTTATTTTATATAAATTATCCAAATACAATATTGCGGATCTGAATATTAAATGGGTCATAACCTTAATTCACCAATCCTCGAAATGGCATTTGGATGGCACATTCCCAACACGCTAGCGGTGACATGGAAAGGCTCCAAGAAGAGCACAACTGCAGATTCCACCTGCGAAGCCGAGTTTAGCCTACAAGGCAGCTAAGAGGAAGTTTGGATGGGAAATTCTTTGGAAGAACTAAAAGTCGTCCCGACCCTTGTCGATTGACCACTATCACTGCTGTGACAATATCGGTGCAATCATACAAGCCAAGGAACTGAGGTCTCGCATCAAGAGAATACCACATGATACGTTAGTTCGTTTAGAATGGCTACGTAGCGTGTAGAAGGTTGTGCTCATGGATAACGCAGATGACCAATTCAACAAGCCTTTACCCTATGCAGTGCTGGAAAAAACATCTCGAGCAGATGATATTAGATCAAACAACACATGGATTTAGTGAAAGTGAGAAATTGTTAGGAATATGCCCTTGAAATGTCATTTGAGAATTGGATATATAGGCATGTAATAAATTATTGTCTTATTTGAATAATTATGTTTTCTATATGAAAACTATTTTGCTTGTGAAAGACATTTACATTTATTTGTTGCTTCGCTTCTAATTTATACTTGACATGCGGTAAAAAAACAATAAATGAAATCCATATACTCTCGAGTTAAGTCACTAATTCTCATGGGATGAGACATGATGGCAAAATCGGACTCAAAACCTCGAACATGAAAGACGTTAATAAGTATAATGCTCTAGTTGGGTGCTAGACGACCGAATACGACTTATCTACCGACGGGCTTATAATGATTATGTTTATAATTCATTTGAGAAGTGGGGGTGAGGGGGTGTCGTGATAGTGATACATATCGAATTGGGGGTTTTAATTGGACATTGACTTAAAATTGATCAATCACATGACAAATTACTCCGGCAGTGTCAATGATTGAATGGTTGTTATAGTAGTTTGTGTGAACCTTCAACCTAAAGCATCATTGATGGATTCACCTAAAGAGGGTCTTGACTGTGACTAGTTTTGCTAGATCCAAACATGCTTTTTTGCATGGGTCAACGACTAAATGTGGTCTTGATGACCGAGTGTTATTGTCGTGCTTTGGTAAAGATAGAGATTCACATTTTTGCAAGTAATCAAGGCGAGTGTCATATAAGAACTCGGGGACAGTAAATTAGTAAATCCTTGGCCAAGGTATGCGAACTGACTCATGTGAGACTTAGAGTATAGTTTGATAATTTCTCTAGCCACTATTATTATAGAGTCGAGTCCAGTGAATTTGACATTGACCATGACCCTCACTCGGGACACATGTGAAGGATATATACGTGACGAAATTCTATATCCAATTCGTCGAATGTAGAAGACCCTTCGTGCTCAAATCAGGATCGCTCATGTACCGGTGATTATATATTGGATGGATTCCTCCCTTGCTGATTGAGACGAACCTAGAGATCGGGCTTAAAAAGGACCATCGAGGTAGTATCGAATTGAAGAGAACTCTTTTGTCCTTTATGGGCATTGGGCCATTAAGACACAATCGAGTTAAGCCAATTACAGGATATTAATAAAAGATAATATCAAGCCTTGAGTCGAACTAAGAACTTGATGAATATTCAAGGGTAAATATAGTATTTAACTTGAAGCAACATAGCATTTCATGGTTTTTGAAATTTGCAAGCATGCCCGCTAGGTGATGACTGAATATTTAAAAATAATATCTTATTAGATTATGATATTTTCGAAATATCCTAGGGAGATTCAAAATATATTGTCTATGATATGATCTAGACCTGGTTGATATTAGCTGTCCAAGTTAGCGTGAGGAAAAGTGTATTAATCAAAGATTGATTGGATAAAGAAATGCAAGAAGATCTCTCCCACCATATCTTGCATGGGAAGAAATCTACATGCCCTGGGCACCAAGGTTCCAACCCCTCCATATAAGTAGAAGCCAATCGCAAAACCTAAGGTTAAACCGTCATAACATATACACATGCAATCAAGCCGTCCCACACACTTATCGTTCTTTTTCATGAATGTCGTTTTGCTGGTCATCCCAAGGGAGCGAGCGTTTTGAGATACACCGAGAGGTTGATATGACAACTACAGAAGTTAAGGACACGGAGCAGCCACACGTATCAAGGGTAAATCTCTAGGGCTCGTCCATCACCATTACATGTGTATGTGTGTATTTGTTCATCCAAGCTACGGGTTCGTGGCTAAGAGCTTTGGACATCGGGGGATTTCCAACACGTTTTTGGTCATTCATGTTCTGAGATACCATTTTAAATGGTAATTGAGATGATCTGGTCCGTCTTATCAAGGCAAGAAAGATCCAACGGCTATGATCAAAAACGGCTATGATCAAAGTTGTAAGATACTTAAAGAAACGTAACGCTTTTATAAGTGAATACATTCGGCGGTACAAGTTATAAAGCAGTGCGTACAATCTCGATGAATTGTGCGGTTATGTTATTGACAACGGGGCATTTTTTTATCTTATCATTGTTTGTGTAGGTACTTTGAAGTGTCTGTATCTTATATATAAGCTAGAATTAGATTGAATTGTAAAGTAAGAGTTGAGAGAGAAAGTAGAGTACTTGTAATCTCTTTAGCGATGATCAATAAAATCGTTTCTAGTGGTCGTGAAGGAGGTTCAAACTCGGAGCCGAACCACATACACATTATGTTCACTGTTTTACATTTCTTTACTGTTTTAGTGTTTGATCATAACAAAGATCGCTTCTTTTCGTCCTAAAAATAACACACACATAATCTTCTTCTTGTTTGTGATCTTGTGGTGGCCAGCGTTCAACAAATAGTGCAACGAGTTGTGGAGAGAGACATGATCCTCAGACGATGGCTACCACTAAAATTTGAAATACAGAACGATTTTGGCCTATGGATGATGAAGATGAAAGGGTTGTTCAACGAAAAAGGGCTCGGGTAGGCATTGAAGGCTGAGAATGAAATGGAACCCGCAGTCATCTGCAATTAAAAAGACTATGCGGAAGAGATGTGGCATGGCTTTGATCTTGAGATCACCGGCAAGACCTTGATGAGAGATGAAGATCAACTCGGTAAAAAAAAAAATGAAGATCAAGAGTTTCTTCTTCTTTGTCCGCTGCCTCGGAATCACGAAGAGTTCGAAGAAGCGCGGCTACATGGAAGGGAAACTTTGAAATTGGACGATGTTCTTTCATTGATTAGTTCGAGGCATCTGAACGCAAGAACGAATTCAGAATCTGATGAAGTTGTTGCAGATTGGTTATATGTGCACATGATAACTTTAATTCTCGGTCCAAGAAGGGGAAGAAGAATGGAAGAAGAAGAAGAGTCCCATTAGATGCTATCATTGTCAGGAGTTGCGACACATAAGGAGGCACTGCCCATAGCTCAGGAAATCGCATAATCTTGGAATTAAGATCAAGCTGATATAGTTTTCAGTTGGTATGGGATCGTCTGTGCCCATTTGGTGTTGTCCATACATCAGATTGTGACAAGTGTTAAACTCAATTGAGTTTTTTACACATGTCACAATCAGATGAGTGAAACACCAGATTGAAATACTAAATGAGCTCAGAGAATCCAAACCGTTTTCAGTTATGATCCGATCAACTTATAATGAAATAACAATGAACGTTGGTTCTGTAGTATGATAACCTAATGTTTTTTGGGATTCAATATGATATTTGGTGGAGTGGGTAACCAAAAGAGAACAGATTAGAGGTTGTCGGAGAAGAAGAAGCTTGATCAAACCTTGATCATTATAGGGAATTAGACAAATATAGAGATATAAGAAGAATTTGAGGAAGAGTGTGGTGGTGGTACATAGAGAACTGAAAGAGACGATTAGGTTTTGATATTTTTACTTAATGTCAATAGATGTCAAATGACTAACATTTATAGTTGTTAAGACTAATACCAATATACTAATAACTCGGCCCAACTAAACTAAGACTCAATAACTCTTCAGTCGTAAAAATACCCCTCCGTTAGAGACATACTTGTCTCTAAGGATGATAGAGTAAAACCCCCGCATAGCGAGGGTAATGTCCGACAACAAAACCACGGCACCGACCACTTTTCCTCGATCAAAAGGTCAGTATTTTCTTGCTAGTCCCCGAATGGCTACGGTCTTCTTGTGCCCCGGTGTTCTTGTGCATGAAAGGGGTTTTAACATCCGCTGTAGCATCAACATTAGGTTTAGGAAAGAAGCTTTTCCTTGAGACCTTCATTTTATACTTAGGATCTGAATAGAAGATGACGAAGAAAATTGATGGGCCGATACTCTAATGATTTCAAAGTCGAAACCACTAAGCGAAGAGCTGGTTCATCCTTTGCAGAGAAAAAATGTCCATCTGAAGGCTTTATACTTGATATTGAGATCGAATGTGGTACTTGGTCAATTCTCTTCTAATACCTTCACACGCCCTGCTAATTCATGAAAGCACTCCCTGACCGAAACAGATATGTATGGGTTCTTTTCAATAGCAACAGCACTAGCACCGGCATTGACAAGCCCATTAATCGAGAAGCAATTACATGCCCAATTTCAAATTAACACGTCACCTTCTTTCACAATTGTTGCTTTCACTAGTTATTCGTTTACAAAACCATCAAGAACCCGTAGTTGTTCTGGCCAAGCTCCATTGCGTCATATAGACTTTTAGGCTGCAGCTTTCACGTTATACGTGGATCTTTAAAAGCACTAACAATCGAGAGATGAGTAATCCTCAAAAAGGTTTAATTCCTCACAAATGCTATGTACGTCTCATATCAAGTCTTCTGACTTGTTGACGTAATCCGCTAATGGCCAATTTGCTTAAAGGTCTTTGAGTTTTCCAAATACCTTAGCGTCTTTGGGGTCTTCAAACCTAGCTGACATCAACCCAAAAAGCTGATGCAACTTCATTTTCATCTATTTTTTAAACAAAACCGCATACCAATCCGTATCCCTTCGAAATGTTGAGATTCTAACGTTGTTTTCTGATCATCGGCGAGATGAGGTCTTATTTTAAAATAATCGACACATTTTATTATCCACACCATCGGGTTCGTACCATTAAACATCGGAAAATCAGTTAAGGGTAGACAAAAACTCATCTCACGGTTGTCAGGAATAACTCGCAGACCACTCCCCATTACAGATAGTTTTTCAACTCGATGAACATTACCATTCAAATTGAAACTAATATGATCCGGTACTTCGCTGGAATAGGAGTTCGACCTGATTTGCACTGAAATACCGGTAGCTGTTGGAATCTAGATACATCCGCCATCGGCAAGATCACCGGCCGAGAAGCAATTGCTCTTATACAAATGTTATTATTCGATTAGCTTAGAAGGAAGTAATAATAAAGGATTTTTGTGTAGTATTATAATCTACTGTTGTAGGATATTTGGTAGAACGGGGTAACGAAAAGAGAACAAAGTATATGTTGTCGGAGAAAAAGAAGCTTGATCGAACCTCGACCATTAGAGAGAATTAGAGAAAAGAGAGGGATTTCAGACGAATAATTAGAGGGAGAGTGACGATCGAGATGCAAAGAGAATCGAAAGAGACGATTATGTTTTGATATTTTTGCTTAATGCCAATAGATGTCAAATTACTGCATTTATTATTGTTAAGACTAATACGAATATACTAATAACTCGGCCCAACTAAACTAAGGCCCAATAACTCCCAGGTCATTACATTTTTCAAGAATGATATGAGTATGTCGAAGCCTTGACAATCTATATGCAGGATCTTGCAAGGAGTCGAGACTTGATTCAGTTTGCGCGTTCCATACAACCTGCAACGATTGTTTGCTAGAGAACTTCAGAGGGAACAATGATGGCCATGTTCAATTGGAAAATGATAGGCCGTCAAGGTTCTTGGCTCAGGTACGTTTCGTTTGAAGCTGTATTCATTGCATCAAAGGGTGCTTAGGAATGTCAGATATGTCCTCGAGATGAAGAGGATTCTGATCTCTCTTGGTGCATTGGATAATGATGGTTACACAACCAATATTGAAGTTGGAAATATCAGTTTATATGAGTCAAAGTTGATTTTGCGAGGGTTCAGAAGTCGGGAGATCTTTATGTTGAATGGTTGTACTATCGAAGGAAAACATGGATGGAGCTTCTATGCCATGTAGACGGATGATTAAAGTTCAAAAAACCTTAAAGAAATTTCTGCATGAGGTGGAGCAAGTGTTTACAAACCTGGACTCAACCTAGAAAATTCAGATTCTGCAAAATTTTTCTGTGAAGAAGATTCTACTGCAGATCAAAAGTTACAGGCTGTTTGCAAGCGAGGGAAGGCTAGGAGAGGATGCAATCTCAGTCACCTAAGTGATATGCTCTAACCACTGCTGAGGATTCCGAGGAATCAAACAAAACCGAGATGGTTCTGAAATTTTCAGAATCTGAACCATGTTCTTCAACTAAGGAAGAGATCATGGATTGCGCAAAGAATCCAAGTAATGGAGAGGTCAATAGCTGTAATGACTCTGTGAGAAAGTCCATGAGGCCAAGGAAGAAAGCAGAACAAGTAAAGTGGAGGAAAACACATTTGATGGAAGTTCGGCAAATTAGAATCCAATTCGAGTTTTAGGCTATGAAATTTTGAATGGTCTTTGTTAGGATATGAGACCAAGGTTTATACAGAATTGAATAAACACATGAAACATTTTCGTTTCTACAAGTTCTGGGACTAATGTCAATTCGGTCCTCACTATTCTTCACTCTCAATCGTGTAATGTGGTGGTGCGGAAATTACCAACTGCTCTGAAATTGTGTGTGTATGTGTGTGAGAGTTTGTTTACAGCAAGACTTGTTTATTACAGTTAAGAGTTAAAATTCTCCTACGTCTCCCCTTCTTTCCTTGCGAAGGTAGCATTAGAAGTCGGTTCCTAAGATACATGTACAACCTTAGCTATTATAGAGCTGAACTTCTAACTATAACTTTTTAAAGTTTGTTGCTTTACATGTGTTTCTATTTAAAAAACACGCTGTCAACTACTTTTTACAGTCAATTGCTTTACAAATATTTCGAATATAAGTGGATGACTTCTCTTTTCGCTTGAAGATTTCGTCGCTTGTATATTTGAAAATTCTGAGACTTCGGCTATTTATAGCTCTTCCCTTGGAACGTAGTCGTTGCACTTGAATGTTGGAAACCATCTTCATCAACATTAAGTGAGTTTCCATTTTAGGGACCTATTCACACCAGCACTCTTTCGTTTGAGTACTGCTTTTTTTACTTCGGGTAACGTCTTGGCCAACATCCATTATTGTTGATGTTTTGCCATTAATGTGTTTCGGTACTCGCAGTCCTTCGGTCATGGATGGTCTCGTTCTTTGACACTTGTCCCCATTTCATCTGTGTCGATTTCGTGTTCTCGCGTTACTCCGGTCCTTGCTCAATCACCAAAACTTAAGTATCTAACAATTTCCCCCTATTTTGTGATTGCCAAAACATGCCAGAAAGCTTATTTCTTCTTGTCGATTTCTTTTGCCAACTTCTCTAACTCCTTTCGCGTTAGAATCTTCCCGTAAGCCCCTATCTTTACAGGAGGCGAATTAGTTCTGAGAGTTGTTATGGGTGAGATTGCACGCAATTTCCCTCAACGTTGTTGCAGGCTAAATCCTTTCGAGCGGTGTTGCATTGGCTTCAAATCTGCTCACAATCCTTGTTGATGGCACTCGCTCGTTAGGGGTCACAATGGCTTCATCTTTTCATCTCGATTCATCATTGTGCGTGAAGCTTGTTCCATCAAGGAGCAGAGATAGAGTAGATGGGGTTCTTGCACCGGTTTTAGCCCTAGTCGGGACCGGTACTAGTGGACCCGATCATGTTGATTGACTTTGTATGGGGGGGCACTTGTTGCTGCTTTCTGGCATCATCACCTTCCCCTTTCTTGTCAGCAACATCCGCAGAACTTCCTTGAGCCATGAGATGCTCAACGACAGCAACAAGTTGGGCTGAGATGACATTCATCTTTTTAGAAAGGCCGTCTTCAACCTTGTTCAAGCTGGCCCAAAGTTCTTCTTGCCGAGATGTGAGCGTGTCAATGTTTTGCAGAACAACTCCCTAGTCCGTCTTTGCGGATGCAAAGGCGCGAAGCTTGTTGTTGACCTTCACAAGCTCACAATCCGTCTTCCAAACTTAAACAATGTTTTGCAATCTACCACGATCGAGAGCAGGATTCTTTCGGGACTTATGCGGTGAGAGGATTATCGGACAGTTAGGCGGGGTTGGGGCGCGCTCCTGATTAGTGTTGTCACGAGGAGGGTTTCTGTCTTGAGTTCGTCTTGAGAGGCCTTCAATGTGGGTCTCTTCATGTCCAACCTCTTCATGATGAACACATTCACGAGGCGCATTCCCATGCTCTTCAACTTCATGATAAGTCTCTTGTTGTGGGGAGGGGACAATTCTTTGTGATGGCATGGGAGACGTCGTTTCTTCGGAAAAAAATAAGAGGACAAGTTGTTGTTGCGGCGAGGAGGGCAGTCTTTGTGGGTACTGGGCTTGTTCATGAGCATACGGCGGAGTGTGAACTTGAGTCGCCGCTCCATCGACAGGGGTTGAAGGTGTAGACGAGGTTCCTCGTGAAGTTGCTGGGACGGGACTTTCTTGATGGGGCGTACTGGTAAGCCGAAGCTGCATCTCCCCAAATCCTTAGCTAATATGTGGGGACACTAATAAACTCGCAATTTCGATCCTGAATGTCTTGAGGATAGTCGAGGTCAGCGGTCCCCTCAGGATGAATTCTGAATTGATGACCACCATCCTTGACGCGAGCCTTGCCTGCTAATCCTGAGGTTGCCTGAGGACTTTATCTTCTCGGAGAGCTTCTCGAAAAAATTTCATTGAAGTTCTCTTCCCGTTGGCGAAGAAGCTTAGTGAGTTCTTTCAACGTCGGATGCACAATTAGCAAGTTACGGTACTGAACTAGAGTCGGGATGAACTATAGTTGCAGTGTCTGGAGCAACTAGTATTTGGTCTCCATTGCCCTTACAACAATTGGTGGAGTTCGGTCGCGGACTTTTGTCGGGGCTTCGACGTCACCAACGTCCCTTTGAGGAGCCTCCTCTGCAGGCTCATCTTAACTGTGAAGTCGTCCCTGCTTGTTGGTCTTCTCTGGT
The DNA here is from genome assembly GCA_004919715.1 of Linderniella brevidens. Lineage (NCBI taxonomy): Eukaryota > Viridiplantae > Streptophyta > Magnoliopsida > Lamiales > Linderniaceae > Linderniella > Linderniella brevidens. The sequence continues at coordinate 2,980,488 of SWDC01000149.1, read as the reverse complement.
CCTCGTTGTAGGGACTTCATCCAGATGAGTTAAAAGCTGGGATTGGATGACTCTCACGACTGAAGAAGTCGCTCTTTTGGTTTCAGCGGGAACAACCTCGGCGTTTACAGTGGTGGGCTTGTCCCCTAATTTCCCCAACTTAACTGTGAGGATTTTTGCCTTTGAGATACAATCCTCCTCGAATCGACGCTGGCTTCGGGACCGATTCCAAGAGTTGAGGCACAAGCTTTCGCATCCTCCTCCTCCACCTCCTCCTTCTTCTCCTTCTTCTTATTCTCAAGGTGAGTTCTGAATTGATGACCACAAGCTTTGTCGTGAGTGTCTGTAAAATAGCAATAGCACTTGTATTATCACATGAGACACGAGTGTTCGACTAATGAACTCCATAATCTTGAAGCTGGTGTTGGATCTAGAGTATTTGAGAACAGCAACCTCCTGCTGCTAATTACTCTAATTCTGCCGTGGAAGTAGCTATCGATGTTTGTTTCTTGTTGAACCATGCGATTAGTCGATCTCCAAAAAACTAACAAGTTTCACTAGTGCTCCTTCGATCCAATCTGCATCCATGATAAGCATATGTATACCCATAAAGTGAAAAATAAGAGTCCTTGGGGTATCAAAGACCGACATTTCTAGTCCTTTGAGGTACTTAAATGTTCTTTTGGCAGCAATGCAATGTCTTTGTCTAGGATCTGATCGAACCATGCGCATAGACATGTGTTATACATTATCTCAAGTTTGCTAGCTATGAGATACAGGAGGGGCCTAATCAGTCCTCAGTATATTGTTGTCTTTACGTTATCTCCATTTTCATCTGTATACAATTTTATAGAGGAACTCATAGGAGTAGGGGCAGGAGAGCGGGTCTCGAGACAAAACTTCTTGAGTAAGTGTTGAGTGGATTCTGCTGACTTATTAAAATTTTACAATCCATCTTCTTTACATGCAGTCGTACGAAGAAATTGAGCTTTCCAACATGCTCATCTCAAACTTTTCTTGCATACTTCGAGAGCTTCTTGCAGAGCTCAGAGTCTGTTAATTCAAATATTATGTCATCCACAGAGACTTGAACGAACAATTGGTGTTCCCCTTTGGTAAATCTGAACAGGGTCTTATCCACTAATCCAACAGAGAAATCCCGATAGAGTTTCATATCAAGCTCTAGGTGCTTGTTTTAGACCATAAAGGGCATTTTTCAGTCATGATTCTGTCTTTCATGATCTTCAAACTTGGGTGTTGAGCCACATAGACATCCTACGATACAACCCCATTTAAAAATGCACTCCTCTCATCCATTTGATGACTTTGAAGTCTTTGTAAGTTGCGTAGGCTAGGAAAATTCTAATTACCTTTGGGTGATACATCTAGGCTGTTTCGATTTTAGTAGGTTGGGTTTGAGATACGAGGCGTAATTGAATAGGTTCTGAATTGATTTCCTTGTTTTCATGGGTACCTTTGGATCTCCAATAATCAGCCTTGAGGGGTGATTAAGATTGGTTCTATTCCACTTAACGTGTATCCCCACTGTACTTGCTTCTCCTTCATTTCCTGGTACATGGTTGATATTAAAGTTCTCTAGGACTCGATCAATTTTAGTACTGACTTGTATTGGATAACATGTGGTTTCAGGGACTAGTACATGATTAGTCTCAGTACTGACTTGTATTGAGTCGGTACGTGTAATCTCTAGAGTTGACTCATTGCTTAAGGTTTCCCGGTAGTGGACCTTCAACTGCATATCATGGACCGGTTCTTCGTGTAGCACGTCGTGTTGATTACCTCCGCCCAAAACTTCTGAGATATATCAGCGTAAACCATCATCCTTACAACCTCCTTTAGTGTGCGATTTCTTTTTACCACTTCGTTTTGATGTGATTTCCTGGCAGCAGATAACTCATGGCGATTGACATGGTCCTCAAGATAAGAGTTAAACATTGCATTTAAGAATTCTAGAACCCTATCGCTTCTAACAATGTTGATCTTACAGTTTACTTCATTATGTTTTCTTTTAAATAATTTTATTATAGCATGGGTTGTTTGATCTTTCATTCTAAGAAAGATAATCCAAGTATAAATTGGATATTCATCAATGACTACGAGAGTGTACTTTGCTCCGAATAGGTCCATGTGCAAGATATCTAAACATCGATTAGAGGTTTTCCATTATTCTTAAATGTGGACTTGACTTGCTTTCCTAATTGACATGCAGTACAAACCTTTCTTAAATATAACTTAGTTTGGTAAACCATGTACTAAGTTATTTGAACTAAGTCTGGATATAGTTTTGAAATTTAGATGATTCAATCTTTTATCTCATAGCTAGCACTTAGTGCTTTTAGCAACCACGCATGTTGGTGTTGCTACTAGTTGTTCTGCCCACCTGACTATGTAAGTTCTATTGGTTTTCCAACCTGTGAGAATAGTCGTGTGCCCGTTGGGTCTATAACTTCACACCTTTCCGTTTTGAAATCACAAGTGTAACCACTGTCACATAGTTGGCTTATACTTACCAGATTGTAGTGTAATTTCTTTGTTAGGTAAATGTTATCTAAAGTAAACTTTCAATGGATAAGCTTACCCTTACCCATATCTTTCTTGTTATCAGCAAAGGTGATAGTCGGACTAGTGCAAGACTTGATGCTGGTGACGAACTTGTTATTACTCGTTATGTGCTTAGAGCACCCACTGTCCACGTACCAGTTGAACTTGTTCAACTCTTTTAAGTAGTCATACTAAAACAAGTTCTTGGTACCCTTGATATGCTTGATCCTACATGGAGTAAGTCCTTGGGTTTCCAAACTCTGACCACCCTGATATGTTTCCAAGTCTTGGGATCTATTAAGTACGTAGGTCGAGGACGAGACATATTTTGGTACTTGTTGTTAGATCCTAATTAATCAACTACTGATATATCTAAGTATGAATTATAGATATTCGAATATAAATTATCGAAAGTTACCTTCGGTCGAATATCTCGGATGAAGATCGGGAGAGAAAAATGTTTAGAGTGAGAAAGTTCTTGATTGTAATTCTCTTTCTAGAATGTGAATTCTTTGCCTTGTGAATTTTCTGAAATTCTTGTGTATTGACTTCTGTAGTGTACATTGTATATATAGCTCTATACATGATATATTTACTAACTAGTCCTACACTAACTAAAATACAAGCTTTGCCCCTAATTTAACTAATTAACAAAGCACAATTTATACGTTTCTTCAATCTCCCCCTTTGTGCTTGTTTGCCTTCAGCTCTGTTTATCCCTGTTGGGCGTAGAAGGACCTCCTCAATTCCAATGTTGTCTCGTAGTGTCGGACATCATTCATCGGCTCTAGTTTTTCATTGATGGCATCCAGAAAAACATTTAGGAGCGGGGCCTCTTCTTCTCCAAGGTCCTCGAAGATCATTTCTTCATCGATCTCCGCCAACCTGTTCTCGATATTCTTCCTTACCAGTTTCAACGTCCCGTCACAAAATATATGAACTTCAGACTTCAACATCGCTCTCGTCTTTCCAATGATTGGATTCATATGATGGCGAGGCCTTGCTTCTTGAAGATATAATTCTCTGCGAAGTCGTCGAGCGGAAAGCCTTTCATGAGCGACGACTCCATGTTGACCTTCTTCATGTTGTTTTCCAAAGTGATTTGAAGGTAGTGTGCGGTGTGGAACTTGATCTGCCGCACCATGAATCTCTTCAACCCATCGAATCCTTCCATGAAATTTCTTCTAAGCTGATCCGTTGAGATGCCACTTCGATCAGGACCGAGGTAGGTCAACATGAAGATGTGCTCCATTTTCTTTCTTTCTTCCCAGGAAGAGATGCCCCGTAAGTTAAGCTCATTTAGCTTCTTTATCCGATTTGGAGCCTTCCAAATCTGCTTCCTTATATCTTCAAGGAACGGGACTTCAATCCAAACGTTCTCCCACGGCGTCTCGATTCTGACAGTCCCCTTTGATAATCGAGGAGGGGTGTCGACTCGGAGTTGTAGTTCTTGCCTTCTTGAAGTTCTTCATCATCAAGCAGCGACAAATCCACCGAAGCTTGTTGTAGGAAGTATCTGACGTTGGAGAGTCTGACTTGAGCATCTTCCTCTGGTTCCCAATGCGTCAGCCACTTTTTATTCAGAATGTAGTCATCTACGATTGCATGTGGATCGTAGATGACTGCTTCAAGTTGATTTTGGAGGATGGAGATCGGGATTGAGTTTGGACTTTTGGGAGATGGAGGTGTGGGTTGTGTATGGGATGTGGTTGTTGTTTGTTGGCGTGTGTTAGTGGGTTAGTGGATGAACCTCCAGCTTTACGAGTCGAGGATGTCTTCTCTCGACTCTGACCACGACCACTTCTTATGGTCTTTTGCCCAATGGAACGTCGGGCTTACCGGATCACTCCAGTTTCTCCCCTAATGATGATCCAAATAATCGGCAACGCATTTGAGCAAGCGACTCAGGTTAATCTACTAGCCGACGGTAGAGACTCTCCTCCGCAGGGGTCCTTGTCTCAAGGGCTAGTAGGCGAGAGATAAGTATGTCGTGAAGCTGGGTTATTGGTATGGTTTATGGGTTGATGAGGGAAGGAGATTGGGTTGGGTGGTTAATGTAGGTTGGATGGGAGTGTGTATGGTATTGGTTAGTGGTGGTGAGGAGATGGATTGGAAGTGGGTTTCGGAAGGAGCTGCCTCTGAGACTGGTGCTTTCTCGGTATCCCGTCGGGAAGTCTCGATGACGTCTAGAACCCGTTCCATGAGCCGATCTTTGAGGGAGTTGATGGTTGTGGAAAGGGCTTCTTGTAGTCTCTGCTCCGTCACGATGATGGGTGCCATAATGGATGTCATGGTGAGAGCTGGCCATAATAGATGCCCTTTGAGGATGGATATAATAAATTCATCTAGACACCGGAAGGTGGCGAGATCCAGCTGATAGTTGTTGTCATGGACGGTCAGCCAACCTTCGGAAGGGGAGATGAAGGAGTACTCTTGATTAGCCATTTCTGTAAAACAAAATGAATAAAATTCATTAGATTGGAATAATCATATGCAACTTGTATTAAGCAATTGTAATAATCATAAAATTAAAAGTTTTCAATTTAAATTGTTGTTAAGGCGTAAACAGTGTTTAGGTGTACCGAATGACTTAGAAGAAATTTTAAAAATTTTTTCTAAGTGTTTAATTGTATAATCGAATGACTTAGAGAAAATTGAATTTTTTCAAGTGTTTAAGTGTAGACTGTTTACGGCATGATTTTATTCGAGCGAATATTTATTTGAACGCTAAGTTTTGCGATCGAATAAAAACTTAGCGAAAATTCGAGATTTTCGCCGCTGAGTTTTGCGATCGAATAAAAAATGTATCGAAAACTAAAGTTTTTCGCTGAGTAATTTTGCGATCAAATAAAATGTTGTCGAAAAACATAAGTTTTTCGCCGCGTAGTTTTGCGATCGAATAAAAGTTTATCGAAAAACATAAATTTTTTTGCCGCTTATTTTTGCGATCGAATAAAATTTTAACAAAAAACTTTAAGTTTTCGCCGCGTATTTTTGCGATCGAATAAAATTTTATCGAAAAAATTATGTTTTTGCCGCTAAGTTTTACGATCGAATAAAAACTTATCTCGAAAACATAAGGTTTTTGCCGCTGAGTTTTGCGATCGAATAAAACTAAACGAAAACTAAAGTTCTTCGGTGGTACTGTTTGCGATAAGATGATTTTCGATCGAAAAAGTTTGAAATCAAACAGTAAATGCTTAAAAACGCAAATAACAATTCTAGGTAAATTATGAGTTAATCTGGACTAGTAATGACCAGAAATCAGTTGCGAATCCAAATATCATGCATTTAAAGAAATTGGTCGAATCTAAACACAGTAATTTTGAGTTTTTAAGAAGGTTCGGTCAAAAAGTCGCGAGTTTGAGAAAAATCTTCAAATGATTTTTGATAAACTGTCGGGATTCGTTTTTTTCGGAGCAGAAATAAGAACCAAAACTGGATTCTACCTTCAAATTAGGCGAGTTTTTGATAGAAAATCGGTGAAGATTGAGTTTGTTTGGGAATCGCATTTTGAAGCGTTTGAGAATATGAAAAGTTTTTTGATCGTTCTGTTTGCGTGAGAAAGAGTTTTTCGATCGAAAAAGGTATTTTAATACTTTTCGATCAGGTAAAGTTTAAAGGGTTTTGGGCCGCAAAAAATTGTTTTGGGCTTTCGTTAAAAATTAGGTTTGTTTAACGAAATATTTTTTTAATCTTTTTACTTTTGCATCCAAAATTTTTTTCATAGAGCTCCCTGTATTTCTGAAATAAATGCAATTAACTCCCATTGTGTTGAAATTCAACACTTGGCTCCTCCGATGAGCTCGAAATACTTCGTGACACTTAGGAGATAATAGGAAATATTTCTTCGTGACACTTAGGAGATAATAGCAAATATTTATGTAAACTCCTCCTCAACAAATGCACATATAATGTTTCGGCAATTTAACACAATTATGCATATGAAAATTTACGATATAAGCACAAGTAACTAATTTAAACAATTCAGCGTAGCTTCATGATCCTCTAATCATGTATACGAATATTTTGCATTTTTTCAAGTCTGAACCAATGCATGTATTAATGCATTTAAAATGTGCAAAGATAATTTTGTTTTGGGGTCAGATTGTCCATTTTAAACATTATCACGCAAAAATTTCACATGACACATAGAATAATAATTTGCCGTCAAATCACGTAACTAAACTAATATTCTAAGATAATAGTATGAATCATTTCGACAGCTCTCGCAAGGTTCGCTCATAGCACTCAATTTATTTTTATCATGGAAATATTTAGTAGATATATCACTCATATCATCATGACAAAATTTTATCAATTAGTTTGTTATCGTAGCGTATTTAATCAACTTACCAAGTGACAGTCCATCAATTTGAATCAAAGGGACTTTGAAGGGATTACTTTTAGGCTCTGACTAAAAGTGTATGATATTTTTGGGATTAGTGAGCTTAAAAATTCTTCAATTCCAAGGGCCCTTTTGAAATTCATTTATGCTCATTTTTATTTTCTTTTCCTCTACACTTGCTCAAGATGAGTCTCTTCTTCTTTTACGAGTCTTTGAGAGATGAAATCTTTCGTGCCGAGACCGTGTTCAGTTTGAAGTTTCACAGTTATGGAATTCGAACCCAAGGTCGTGCTCCTCTTCTCGTTGTCTCGATATAAAATCTAGATTATCGTTGGAGAAGCTCATTTTGATGTGCTTCTCTTCTAGGAGTTCATTTCGAGGTGCTTCTTCTCTTCTAGGAGTTCATTTCGAGGTGCTTCTTCTCGTTCTCCCCCTCTTTTTCTCGATTGAGCAACCCTGAAACTTATGAATAAGTTTAGGGCTTGATCGGGTTTCAAAAGTAAAAGAATAATGGAGAAGGCTCAAAGGGGATTACTAGTGGAAATAGTAAAGGATTGATAATTTGGGCCAAGTGAGGAATTTCCTAATTTGCCCTTATCATTTCATGACAAACTTAACACAAAGCAAGAATGAAGCTACGAAGTACAAATCAAGAGACAATCATTTGAAGTGTGACACTCTCAAGGATAGTTTCAAAAAAATATTGAGGCTCAAATTCTCACATATATGACGTGGCTTTGTGTCTAGTGAAACAAACTAAGCTCTTTGAATAAAAGAATGTCACATAAATTTTTAAGCAAAGAACTAGTCATATATCAAAGAAATATTTTTGTGAGTAAATCAAAATAAACAAAATTATCGTCATCCCCCTTTTTTATTTTATTTTATTTTTATTAGATATATACTATATTATTTATTATATATATATATATATTATTTTTTTATTTTTATAAAAAAAATTATAAAATCATGAAAGATATAACAAAGAAGTTCAAGAAGCACATATAATATCATACGTAAACATTATAGAGCATGTGAAGCACATTTCAAGCATGATTGAGATTCAACATGCCTAGCTTAGCGATAAGGAATTGGAATCATTTTTCATCCAATGCTTTATCGAATAAGTCGGCAAGTTGAAGCTCCGTTTTATCAAAATACATATCTATAGTGCATTTTTCTACATGATCTTTTAAAAAATGATAGCGAATATCTATGTGTTTCGTACGTGAATGATGAATACGACTGCAAGTAATGGCAATAGCACTTTGAGAATCACTATAAATAGGAATGTTATTAAATTCAAACACGTAGTTGCGTAGTTGTGTCCTCATCCATAGAACTTGAGAGCAACAACTGGCAGCCGCGACGTACTCCGCTTCGGCCGTCGAAGTTGTCATGCAATTTTGCTTCTTTGAAGACCAACAAATCTAGTTATCGCCCAAAAAATTGTGCTCCGCCAGACGTGCTTTTTCTGTCGATTCGACAACCTGCATAATCAACACCAGTATAGCCAATTAATCTAAAATAACTGTCTTTTGGATACCATAACCCTAAGTTGGGAGTTACATTGAGATAGCGTAGAATTCGCTGGACCGCATGCATGTGAGACTCCTTTGGGTCAGCTTGAAAACGAGCACAGAGGCAAGTGGCGAATATGATGTCGGGTCGGCTAGACGTTAAGTAGAGAAGAGAGCCAATAATACTCCGATAAGTTGTGATGTTGATTGCCTTGCCAAAAGGATCAACTTGTTGACATGGGAGTACCCATAGGTGTGCTCTTGTCTTGGTTAAATCTCTTCATTATATCTTATATACTTGGTTTGATTGATGAAGATTGCATCGTCGAGTTGCTTGAGTTGGAGTCCAAGAAAGAATTGGAGTTCGCCCATTAAAAACTCATCTTGAATTTTGTCTTCATCAGATCACCAAATTTATGACAGAGTCATTCATTTGTTGAGCCGAAAATAATGTCATCGACGTAAACTTGAACAATCATCAAGTCCTTGCCTTGCTTTTTGATGAATAGCATCATATCGACTGTTCCTCTTATAAAGTTGACTTTATTAGAAATTCGCTCAGAACATCATACCAAGCACGACGAGCTTGTTTTAGTCCGTAGAGAGCTTTATCCAATCGATAGACATAATGAGGATGATGTTTGTGCACGAACCCTTCGGGTTGAGCGACGTAGACCTCTTCTTTTAACACGCCGTTGAGAAAGACGGTTTGTACGTCCATTTGATAAACTTTGTTAGGTCCTTTTTATCAAGTAGCGATCGATCTAAGCATGAATTCTTGATATTTGATTAATAAATCTCAAGAATTACCTTCGGTCGAATATCAAGTCTGAAGATCGGGAGAGAGAAACGATTTAGAGAGTGGAAGTTTTTCGATTGCCTTTCTCTCTCTAGAATGTGAATTCAATGCTTGTGAATTTTCCGAAATAACTTCTGTATAGATTTCGATAGTGTACATTGTATTTATATATATTTACATGGTATATTTACTATTAAGTCCTACACTATCAAAACTACGAGTTACGCCCCTAATTACAAGGATAACAAAATAACAAAGCACAATTCTAATATCTCTTCAATCTCCCCTTTGTGCTTGTCTTCATTTCAGCTATGTTTATCCTTGTCGAGCGTAGACTGATTTCCTTAATCCCAATGTTGTCTCGTAGGGTCGGACATCATTTCTCAGCTCCAATCTTTCATTTATTGCATCCAAAAGCTCATTTATGAGAGGGGCCTCTTCTTCACCAAGATTCTCGAAGATCGTTTCTTCAGTGGTCCCCGCCAACCTCTTGTAGATGTTCTTCCTCACAAGCTTCAACGTCTCGTCACAGAATTTGTGGATTTCTGACTTCATCATAGCTCCAATAATTGGATTCGATAAGTTATGGCTAGGCCTGGTTTCTTGAGTATGTAATTCTCGGGGAAGTCGTTAAGTGAGAAGCCCTTGATGAGCGGAGACTCCATGTTGACCTTCTTCATATTATTCTTTACAACAATTTGAAGGTCGTGTGCGGTGTGATACTTGATCTTCCGCACCATGAATCTCTTTAACCCTTTGAGTCCTTCCTTCTTGATGTAACCAGAGGGCGTCTGGTATTCTCTCTTGTACATTTGAAATAGACGATAAACTTCGTTTGGTGGAAGGAACGACAGATAGCTTTCATCCATCTCATCTCGAGTATGGTTGATGTATGCTCGCTCGTTGTGATTGACAGGGGTTGGATAACTTCCAATCGAGTGCCATACGCCCACGAGTTGGAGGATCGGTGGCTTGTCCCTGAAATTTTTCTTGAGTTAATCCGTTGGGATGCGACTTCGATCTGGACCAAGATAGTTGAGCATGAAGATGTGCTCCATCTTCTTCCTATCTTCGCAAACAGAGATACCTCGTAGATTCAGTTCATTGAGCTTCTTTATGCTATTAGGAGCCCTCCGTGTCTGCTTTCTTATATCTTCAATAAATGGAACTTCAATCCGTGTATTCTCCCAAGGCATCTCGACTCTGACGGTCCCCTTTGATAAGCGGGGAGGACAGTCGACTCGATGCCTGATCATCTCTGGTAGTTCGGGGAGAGCGGAGTTGTAGTTCTCGCCTTCTTGAAGTTCTTCATCTTCAAGCAGCACCAAGTCAACAGAGGCTTGTTGTAAGAAGTATCTGATGTTGGAGAGTCTGGCTTGAATAGCTTCTCTGGTTCCCATTGCGTCAGCCACTTCTCATTTAGGATGTAATCATTTACGATCGCATGTGGATCGTAGACGACTGCTTCTGGTTGGTTTTGGAGGATGTTAAAGGTCGGGATTGAATTTGGATTTGTGGGAGTGAGAGGTAGTGTTTGTGTGTGGGATGTGGTGGGAGTTGTGGTTGTTTGTTGGCAGGTATTGGGTTGTGTGGTTGGTGGGTCGGTGGATGATCCTCGAGCTTCTTGAGTCGTTGTCTGTTTTTCTCGACTCTGACCACGGCCGCTGCGTGTGGTCATTTGCTGTTTCTCCCCCTCATGACGATCCGGATCATCGGGATCATCATGTCTTCTCTTTGTGCGAGAGCTTTCTTCACGGCACCTTGTTTGAGCGGGCGGCTCAGGTTCATCGACTAGCCGTTCGTAGAGACTCTTCTCAGGTGGGGTCCTGGTCTCTAGGGCTAGTAGTCGAGATATGAGAATGTCATGAAGCTGGGTGATTGGGATGGGGTATGGGTTGATGAGGGAAGGTGATTGAGTTGGGGTGGTGAGGGTGGGTGGTATGGGGGTGTCTATGGTGGTGGTTAGTGGTGGTGAGGATACGGGTGTGGTGTGGGCTTCTGACGGAACGGCCTATCCCGGTATCCCATCGGGAAGTCTCAATGGCTTGGAGCATCCTCTCTATCAGTCGATCTTCAAGAGAAGAGATGGCTGTGGAGAGGGCTTTTTGTAAACGTTGCTCCGTCACGATCATTGGTGGTGTCGGAGAGGTCTTGAAATACCGGAACGTCCAATGACATCCGTTATCAACCTAGAAGTCACCACTTCAGTGGGTTGGCCCATTGTTTGCTCCAAAGATATCGGGGGTCCAACGGGGCTTCCACCCAATCCTTGAGATGATACGGTATGTATCACCTCAATGTGAATCTGTGGCACCGAAGCCATTTGCGTAGAGGGAGATACAAAAGGGCAGAGATCTGCTGTCGGCGTGAGCCCCTTCGTTGAAGTCTGCATTCCTCATCAGACTCGGTGGCCTCAGGAGATTCGACTTGAGTTACACCTTTGGGCTCCACAGCCGATGTTTCTGTCTCCTGAGCCACAGCTTCGGGCTTGGTTGTTTCCACCAAGGATTCCCGTTGAGAAGGCACCAGAGCTTGATCCACGGACCGTACCGTTTCATCCGTGATGAAGTTATTTTGGCAGTAGACCTAGTAGGCCTCGCCGGTTGGATCAGCTAGGCTGAGCAACTCCAATGAGATCAGCATCGGTTGGAGTGCTAGATCGGCTGCCTTTGGGTTATGGAAGAAGTGAGGGCGAGGCGAGATATATCCTCCAACTGGTGGTAGACGCGGGATCTCTGGATGTACGTCCATGAAGTGGGAGATCAGCACCGGGAACCACCGAACATATGGAAAGTACTTCGCCTTCGATTTAGTCTCCCTCTGACGCATCTGGTCCGCTCAGTCATTCCATATTACCTGGGCCACGTCATATTTCTTCGAGAAGATTACTCCATGGAATATGCGAAAGATGTTTCCGTTCGCCTTGTCAAACCCGAAGTGCTTTGGGAAGAGGCATTTATTGATGATTCTGAACAGTGTCCACACGGGTGTAGGATCCCGCTGTTTTGGAAATTTGCCAGTTTGGTCAGCGATGGCTTATATCCCATCCAGAGCATGTCTTCAACGATCAGTGCTCAGTAGGTAGTTGGTCGTATTCTTCGTGATGCGGTAGATCGAGCACCATGGCCATTAAGTTCTTGTCCAGAATGACGTGTGTTGTATTGATCTTCATTGTATATTGCACTTCATCCCAAACGATGTGACTCGTCATACATTTCCAGAATTGCTGGAGGTAGACCATTTGTACGGAGGCCGTCATCGTCAGAGCTGGCCATAGTGGATGTCCCTTTAAGATGGAGATTATTACTTCATCAGGACATCGGAATGTGGCAAGGTCCAATTGATAGTTGTTGTCGTGGACCGACAACTAACTATCAGAGGGGCAGATATGAGAGTATTCTTCATGTGCCGTTTCTGCAAAGGATGAATTAAAATATATTAGATGAAATTTGCATATGCAAATTTTTCTAAGTAAATGTGTATAGCGAAGATGACTTAGAAAAAGTTCAAAATTTTCTAAGTGTTAGAAACACTTAGAGAAAAATTTGAAAAATTTGCAAAGTCTTTTTAGCGTGTTTTTATCCGATCGGGAATTTATTCGAACGTTATTTTCCGATCGAAAATTTTCTAAGCGTTAGAAAGACTTAGAGAAAATTGAAAAATTTGCTAAGTCTTTTTAGCGTGTTTTTATTCGATCGGGAATTTATTCGATCGTTGAAGTTTGTGATCGAATAAAAATGTATCGAACAAGTCAAGATTTTTGCCGATGACTTTTACGTTCGAATAAAAATTTTGTCGAAAAAAAACAAATGTTTTTCGCTGAGTAATTTTCCGATCAAATAACAAGTTGTCGAAAAACTTAAGTTTTTCGCCGCGTAGTTTTGCGATCAAATAAAAGTTTATCGAAAAACTGAAAGTTTTCGCCGCTTATTTTTGCGATCGGATAATATTTAATCGAAAACTAAAGTTTTCGTCGCGATGTTTTTCGATCGAGAAAAAATATGTCGAAAACATAAGGTTTTCGCGGCTGAGTTTTGCGATCGAGTAAAACTTAACAAAAACTAAAGTTCTTCAACGACACTGTTTGCGATAAGAACTTTTTCAATTGAAAAAGTTTGAAATCTAACAGTAAACGCTTAAAACGTAAAAGTCAATTTCTGGGTAAATCATGGCTTAATCTGGACTCGGAACGATTAGAAATCAGTTGTGAATCCAAATATCATGATTTTAATCCGAATGATCGAGTTTAAACACTTCAATTTTGAGAGTTTAAAGATGTTTCAGTCAAAAAAATTTCAAAGTAAAATTTTCGTCAAATGATTTGAAGAAACTGTCGCGAATCGTGCGTTTTTTGAATGGAAAGTTATCCGAAACGGATTTCTACCTTCGAATTCGGCGAGTTTGGACAGAAATTTACTGAAGAATGAGTAGTTTTTAAGAAATATCCGAAGAGAGTTTTGGAAGTCGAAAAGTTTTTCGATTGATAGATGTTGCGTGGAGTGAATTTTTCGATCGAAAAAGTGATATTAATACTTTACGATCGGGTAAGGTTAAAATTTGGGCCGTAAAAATGTTTTGGGCTTTTGGTAAAATTCAGGTCTTATTAAACGAAAAAATTTAACCTTTTGCTTATGAACCCAAAAATAAATTGCATAATGCTCCCTGTATTTCTGAAATAAATGCAATTATTTCCCAATGTTGAAGAAATTCAACACTTGACTCCTCAGATGAGCTCGAAAGATTTTGTGATACTTAAAAAAATATTAGAAGTCGTGTTTGTATGTAAATCATAAAGGAGATAAGAACAAATTCTCATGTAAAACCCCCCTCAACAAATGCATGTTTTAACTTTTCGGCAATTTAGCACATAGTTAATACAATTTGACATATGAAAAAATTTATTATATAAGCACAAGTAACGCATTTATTCAATTCAGCATAGATTCATTAAAATTTTGCGTTTTTAAAAAAATTCGCATTTTAGCAAGTCTGAACCAATGCATGTATTAATGCATTTAAAATGTGTGAAATTTTTTTTAAAAAAAATATTTTTCAATAATATATTTTTATATATATCAAAAAATTTGTTTTGGGGTCAGATTGTCCATTTCGAACAATATCACGCATAAATTTCTCATGATATATAAAATAATAATTTGCCGTAAAATCATATAAGTAAACTGATATGCGAAGATCATAGTATGAATCATTTTGACAACTCTTGCTATTTTCGCTCATAGCACTCATTTTATTTTTATCATGTATATATTTAGTAGATATATCACTCATATCCTCACGACAAAATTATATCAATTAATTTGTTATCGTAGTATATTAATCAACTTACCATGTGAAAGTTCAGCAATTTAAATCAAAGGGACTTTGAAGGGATTATTTTTAGGATCTGACTAAAAGGGTAGGATATTTTTGGGATTAGTTAGCTTAAAAATTCTTCAATTTCAGGGGCCCTTTTTGAAATTCATTCCTGCTCCTTTTGCTTTTCTTTTCTTCTGTACTTGCTCAAGATGAGCATCTTCTGTTTTACTATGCTTTGAGAGATGAGATCTTCTTTTTGGGTCGAGATCGTGTTCCTTTCGAAGGTTCCACAGTTATGGAATTAGAACCCAAGACCGTGCTTCTCTTCTCGTTTTCTCTATATTATATCTAGATTATCGTTGGAGAAGTTCACTTCGAGGTGCTTCTCTTCTAGGAGTATACGAGATTATCTAGGAGAAGTTCACAGTGAGATCCGTGTTTCTCTTCTATAATAATTGAGACTTTCATCATATGCATCTATTTTTCTCTACCTCTTTTTCTTGATTGAGCAACCCCGAAACTTATGAATAAGGTTGAAAGCTTAATCGGGTTTCAAAAGAAAAAGAATGGTGGAGAAGGCACAAAGAGGATTTCTAGAGGTAAAAGTAAAGGTTTTATAATTTGGGTCAAGTGATGAATTTCCTAATTTGCCCTTATCATTTTCATAACAAACTAACACAAAAGCAAGAATGAAGCTACGAATGATGTGGCTTTGTGTCTAGTGAAACAAACAAAGCTCTTTGAATACAAGAATGTCACATGAATTTTTAAGCAAAGAACTAGACATATATCAAATAATTTGTGAGTAAATCATAATAGGCAAAATTATAGTCATCCCCCATTTTTTTTTATTATTATATATATACTATTTTATTTTTATTGTTCTTTTTGTATATATAAAAAAAATTGAAAGATAGAGTCACGCAAGATAATCAAGGAATATCAAGAAGCACATAGAATATCATATTGAGGCTTAGAAAAGCATGTAAATCACATTTCAAGTAAGATTGAGGTTCAACATGCCTAACTTAGCAATAAGGAATTGAAAGCGTTTTTCATCCTGTTACAATAGAAAAGTCAGATTCGGCAACAATGATTCAACTCCAATACTAGGCTTTGGAGATATTCTACTGCATAATCTAACAATCAAAGATGTCTCTTATGTCCATGGTCTTAAACACAACCTGTTCAGCATAGGACAATTCTGCGATAAAGGATTTCAAGTGGTGTTTCTAGCTGATCAGTGCAGAATCTTAAATAGTCAGAATCAAGAACTTCTTACAGGATCTCGAAGATCTAATCTATACACCATCAATCTGACAATAGTGCGACCTTCGACAGCTGTTTGCCTCATCTCACAGACTACAATCAAGAGGAACAGCTCATGACATCAACGTATGTCTCATCTACCAAGAAATGAAAGCTCTTCACAAACTCTTTAGCAAAAAGTCCAACTTCATAAGAGAACCATCGATACGACACTCTTCATCAAAAGGCAAGGCAAAGACTTGATGATTGTTCAAGTTTACGTTGATGACATCACCTTCGGCTCGACGAATGAACGCATCTGTCAGAAATTTGGTGATCTGATGAAGACCAAATTCGAGATGAGGTTAATGAGAGAACTCCAATTCTTTCTTGGATTACAAGTCAGCAACTCGAAGATGGAATATTCATCAGTCAAACCAAGTATATCCGAGATATTCTGAAGAGATTTAATCAAGACAAGAGCACACCGATGAATACTCCCATGTCAACAAACTGCAAATTGGATGTTGATCCGTCTGGAATAGCAGTCAACATCACAACCTATATCGTAGTAATATCGGATCTCTTCTCTACATGGCGTCAAGTCGACCCAACATCATGTTCGGCACTTGTCTCTGTGCTCGTTTTCAAGCTGACCCGAATGAGTCCCACATGCATGCAGTCAAGCGAATTCTACGCTATCTCAAAGGAACTCCAAACTTAGGGCTATGGTATCCTACAGACACTGATTTTAGATTAATTGGCTATACTGACGCTGATTATGCAGGTTGTCCAATGGACAGAAAAAATACGTCCGGCAGAGCACAATTTTTAGGCGATAAGTTGGTATGCTAGTCCTCAAAGAAGCAGAATTGCGTGTTAACCTCGACGGCCGAGGCGGAGTACGTCGCGGCTGCCAGCTGTTGCTCACAAGTTCTATGGATGCGAATGCAACTACGCGACTACGGGTTTGAATTTAATAACATTCCCGTTTATAGTGATTCTCAAAGTGCTATTGCCATTACTTGCAATCTTGTTCATCGTTCACGCACGAAACACATAGATATTCGCTATCATTTTATTAAAGATCATGTAGAATTGAAATCTCCAATATAAGCGCATTCTTTTCTACTTCAAAATTCTATCTTTCTGTTTCTAGGGAGGAGTTCAAATCAGCTATTTTCTTAATAATAGCGGGAATATAACAGAAAGTAGAATTTTTAGAATGATCAAGTTGTTCTTCCTCAACTTTAGGGATATCTTCTAAAGGATATAATGAATTATACCCACTAGACATGTTTATTTTCCATGTCTTGTAACTATTATTCAAATCAGTGTAATCAAAGGGCATGTCAGTCCTACTTGTGGCTTTACTTTTCGATTCTTCTAAAGCATTTATTTCGGAAGAGTTAGTAAAAAAAGCCATTAAAGAAGTTAATCTTAAACCCATGTATTTGATATCATTTAATTTTTTTACATTTACCTTTTTCAAGTTACAAGGATTGTTAAAACCTAAGCCTTCAACAGGATTATAAAATTCTATATCACGAGGTTGATTTAGAAAAATAGTCTGATCCGTTTGTCCCCTTTTTGTTAGAAGATCGTCTAAAGTCTTAATTCTAGAGTAAAGCTTCTTACGTTCGTCAAAGATTTTCTTAAAATTATTTCTAGAAATTTCTAAATCTCTCTGAATATCGCTAAGAATTTTACTAAGGTCGTTAATTTTTGTCTCAGAAGTAGCTATCCTAGATTCAAGACTAGTTATGGTTTCCTTAGCATTGTAAATTTTGTTTGCTAAGTGCTTGTCTCTCCTCCAACTCATTTGTACTTTTACGCTCATTTTTCATGTTAGCATATTTAATTTGTAAAGATTCTAACATGATTAATAATGTAGAATCAGGTGTAGCTACCTCTTGAGATGAGGTTGATGCTTTGTCGTCGTCGGACCTCCTAGTTGAGCTTTCGTCGGAGGCATCGTCAAGAAATGCCATGAGAGCTAGATTGTCATTGTCAGAATCATGTTTGTCTTCTAGCCAATGCTCTTGTTCAGCCATCATAGCTACTCCAGCTTCCTTTTGTTTAGTTAGTTGAAATTCTTCGAGTAGTAGTTGGCGTCTTTCTTCTTAGGAAGATTGCTTTCTCTGGCGAAGTGCCCTATTTTACCACAATGTAGCATTTTTTTGCCTATTTGGCATTCTTGGATTCTGACGATTCGGTCGGTCTTTCTTTGTGCCTGGAGCTTGAGGTCCGAAGTCGATCAACTGAGGAGGAGGATTTCTTTTTGTATAACCTTTTGCCCATCATTTTAGTAATGAGAGCCAATTGTTTCTTGAACTCTTTTATATCAGGCTCAGAATCCGATTCTGACTCGTCTTCCTCTTCTGAAGAACTCGGCAGTTTGATGCTTTTATATTTATGAGATCGACTAGTTTTTCTTTCCAAAACTAGAGCTATTCAGTCTTCGATCTGTTTGCCCTTTTCTTCTTTTTGTATCTCGCTAATGTCTTCCTCGTGTTGAACGAGATTGTCAAATACATATCCGGTTGAGAGAAGAAAGAAATAAGATATTTACCTCCATATTTGTCTTGAAAATTTCTATTTTCCTCATCTCGTTAAGAAGAGTCAAATAATGTTGATAGAGTTCATAGAGACTTTCCTCCGACTTAGCTTTGATGGAGTCGTAGGCGGTGACAATGTTCACTTTCTTAGCTTTGACTCCGACTTCGTTCGTTGCATCATTTTGAGGAGCTCGTCCAACATATCATTCGCACTTGATAGACTATCTATTTTCTTATAGATGTCATTCGAGATGCCTTGCATCAGGAAGTTTAGGCTCCGAGATCTGTTTTAGCTCTTAATCTCTCCTCCTCAGAGTATTCACTAGGAATTTTGAGTCTTCTAGTGGCAGGAATGGGAGGATTATTTGTGGCATTGCCTTCTTGGATAAGCCAAAATTGAGCTGGTCCTTCCTGGAGAGAAGCTATCAAATATGTAGCTTGATCTTTTGTCTCCAAAAAATTCATAAATCGACTTCTCCATACGGTGTATTCGCCTATTCGTATAATTGGAGGACGAACATCGTTTCCAAGTGAGTAACCATCCATTTTAGTTGTTGATTGGTAGGATATCGTGAAAGTTTGGAGTTAAAATTGTAAACGTGCTTCACAAGTGACAAACTTGTAGAAATGTTTGGTTCGTACTTTAAACAATTTCCTTTTCGGACCTATTTTTCGGTACAAAAAGAAATTGTTTTTCAATACAAAAAATATTTAGTATAAAAATTGACACTTCAAAATTTTGTTGATGAAATTTTGAATTTATGATTTTGATCGAAAATTTTGAGTGTCGAAAATGATTATTCGAAGAAAAATATTTTTCGTAAATTTTGAAAATTACGATTTTGATTCCTTAAAATTTCAGCCCAGTGTAAAATGTCTGTGTGTTTGTAAAATATGTAAAAAAAATTCGAGTAGTAAGATTTTCGATTTGAAAAATTTCGATCCTTATAGTCGAAAATAATTTTCGATCGTATAAGTTTTCGAGGTATGTTTATCGAAAATTAATTTTCCAGCGAAAAACGTTTTGCAAATTTATCCTATCGAAAAATAGTTTATCGAAAAAATTTTAATCGAAATATTTGTAATCGAAATTTTTTTTATCGAAATATTTGTAATCGAAAAATTGAAGTGATCGAAAATTTCGTTAGGTTTGACTCAATTTGTTGACAAAACTTATTCGAGTGTGAAATATTCGATCGTAATATGTTTTCGCTAAATTTTGACTTTAAAATTTAGATAATCGAAAAACTTGATATCGAAAAACTTGTAATAGTAAAACATGTTTTTCGTGTCAAAAGTAGATATTTATCTAGCGAAAACAATATTCGTCGAAAAAATTTGCGCTTAGTTATGCTCAAAAAATATATTTATCTGTGAATCGAAAAACTAATTATCGAAAATAAAGTTTGTTTTGTCTTATATTTGAGTGAAACTCGCGAAAACAGTATGAGTATCGAAAAACTTTTCTCCAGTAAATTTATTCGAAAAGATTTTCGAGCCAAGTTTTTCGATCGGAAAGCGATCGAAGAACACAACTCGAGTTCAATGGAACAGTAAAAACCCAGATTCGTCTGAAAAACTCAAGTTAGACGTTGAGTTTCTAGATAATCACTCGAATATGAGTGCTAAATATGAACAAAAACAAGATCAACCACGTTTTACAGCAAAATATATCGACTATGAAGAAAATCAAACCGTATTCAAAACTCAATAGCAAGCACAAAAATCGACAGAAATCGAAAATCAGAAATAATCCGATGTTCTATGCGATTGAAATCAGTACGTAATTCTTTCCTAACATATAATCTAGCACTTTAGCAGCAAGATCATCAACCAAATTCGCAAAATTAAGCACGTAGATCAAAATATCGCGCGTTTTTTTCAATCGAAAAATTTGGAAAATAATTTTGATATAAGAATAGCGAATTCAATCCAAAAACGATCACCATCTACTCTGATTCCAATTGTTAGGTCCTAGTTAATCAACTAGCGATAGATCTAAGCATGAATTCTAGATATTCGAATATGAATTATCGGAAGTTACCTTCGGTCGAATATCTGGGATGAAGATCGGGAGAGAGAAATGTTTAGAGTGAGGAAGTTATCGATTGTAATTCTCTCTCTAAAATGTGAATTCTTTGCCTCGTGAATTTTCTGAAATTCTTGTGTATTGATTTATGTAGTGTACATTGTATATATACCTCTATACATGATATATTTACTAACTAGTCGTACACTAACAAAAGTATAATCTACGCCCCTAATTAGAAGGATAACTAATTAACAAAGAACAATTTATATGTTTCTTCACTTGTTATTTTTCCCTTACGACACTCTAGTCCTTGAACTCATCAAGTACTTGGGTTGAGAATCGACGAGTACTGGGATTTGGGGATTTCCATTGTTTCGGCGGATGTCACGAAGTTTATTTGATTTGTAAGATGGGCGTTGAGCTTTGTGTATCATTTGTGTACCCAAGGCCAATTGTGTCACTGGGACTCTTTAGTGTCCCTTGTAGCGTGCTGAATTATCTGGAGGGTTCAGTCCAAGATTGGATAACCTCATCGAGTTACAAAATCTTCGATTTCATGTTTTGAGTATCCCTCTTTAGGACCTCATTTTCAGTCCTGAGTGTCATCACCTCAGTGCGTGCCTTTGCGAGGTTTTCGGGCTCTATGACAGGTGATGTCTCGGGGAATAATTTTGTAACCTTTAGACTTATGTTGAGAAATAATTTCTGATAGACTTTCGTCATTAATGAAGAGCTTGTACGAGATCTTCAAGAGATAAGTCAATGAGAGAGAAATCAAATACCTTATCCTCAACATGGTATGCCATATGCACTCGATTTCATCATCGTTGGAGCAGTCGTCCTCTGATAAGGAATCATCTTAGTCGGTCTCGGCCCACTTTGTTTTGTTGTCCTCGGCCATGAGAACTTTTTCTTTTCCTGTGAACTTCTTATTCACGTCCTTACTCCTTGTCCTTTCTGGGCTTTTTACAATGGGCGATGCAGTGCCCTTTCATGCCGCAACTAAACCATGTGTCATATTGTTGTCTTTTGAGTAAGTTTTCTTACTCGTTTGTGGCAAATAAGTGGACTGGTTTCTTTCATGAAACGTCCAATCTTTTTGTTGAAGAGAGCCATCGCTTCTTCATTCATGTCCTCATCGAACTTAGATGATGTGCTTTCTAGGGCAGCCAATGCCTTCACGGGTTGCAGGGGTACTGCTTCTTCCATGCGTGCCTGAAGCTCGAACTCATATACCTTGAGATCGGCAAAGATATCGTGGAGCAATAGTCTACTCAGGTCTTTTGCTTCCCACATGGCCATAGTTTTGACGTCCCATTTTCGTGGCAATGTTCATGTCTTTGATAGCCATGTCTCTATTTTCCATGGCTCCCCCGAGAGCAAAGATGTCGTTGATGATATGGTTAAATCGGTCCTCGAACTCAGCCATAGTCTTTCCTGGCTTCATCTTGATGTCACGATGAGCTTGTTCTGTCTCGTTTGGTCGTCTCCTTTGCAGATCTGACATAGTTTTGTCCAGACCTCGCTGGTAGTTTGCATAGCATCACTTGTCTGAATGTCCCGGTGTCCAGAGTTTTGAAGAGAGTGTCCTTGACCACCTTATCCAGATTCATTAACTTTTTCTCTGCCGCTCTTAAATTTGGGAATTTGCTGGGTTGTGAGGGGTTCGTTTTGTGCGCAGGGTTTATTTTCAGGGTAACAAACGGTCCTTCGAATACCACATCCCCCATATCATCAATCTGATATGATAGGTGGGTTTCCATTTGTATCTTCCATGCGAGAAAATTTTCCCTGTTGAACATCGACATCTTGCCGTAAGAACTCATCTTGTAAGGTGATTGAGAGGAACCCGCTCCGATGTCACTTGTTAGGATCTAGGACCGGTGTTTAGAGGGGGTGAATAAACACTTGAAAAAATTTCTTCTCTTTTTATAAGTTCTGGGACTAATGTTTATTCGGTCGTCATGCATTTCCAGTCCTCACTATTTTTCACTCTCAATCATGTAATGTGGTGGTGCGAAAGTTACCAACTGCTCTGAACTTGTGTGTGTGTGTGAGAGTTAGTTTACAGAAAGACTGATTTATGAAAGTTCGGAGTTAAAAATCTCCTTAGTGTCCTCTTCTTCCTTTGCGGAATGTAAACTAGAAGTCGGTTCACTTAAATACAAGTACAACCATAGCTACTCTATACCTATACTTCTTAAAACAACAATTTTTTAAAGTTTGTTGCTTTAAAAATGTTTCTATTCTAAGAACACACTCTCAACTGCTTTTCAAAGTTAGTTGCTTTACAAATATTTCGAATCTAAGTGTATGAGTTCCCTGCATAGTTTGAAGGTTTCATTGCTTATATATTTGAATCTTCAGAAACTCTGGCTATTTATACCTCTTCCCTTGGAAAGTAGCCATTTCACTTAGAATGTTTGAAACCATCTTCACCGACATTAAATGAGTTTCTCCACTTTTGGGACATGGTGACACCAATTCTCATTCTTCATTTGAGTATTGCTTTTTCCACTTCGGGTAATGTCTTGGTCAACATCAAGTATTGTTGCAGCTTCTCCATTAATGCATTTCGGTCCTTGCAGTCTTCTGGTCCTGGAGGGTCTCGTCCTTTGGCACTTGTCTCCCTTTCATCTAGGTCGAGTTCGGTCCTCGCCTTGCTCTGGTTACGAATTAATCACTAAAAGAAAGTATCCAGCAGTTTGAAGTCGAGTTGATCGTCTTTTCCTCTGTGATTAAGGGTGGATTGGTGTAATACCCGTAAAATTAATACGGGAATAATGCGCAATTAGCGTGAAAATTATTCTGTAAGTTTCGGAAAATTATGAAGTTAATTTTCGGACAAAGCGAATTTTCGGGAAATTGAACCGAAAATAAGAAAAATAAAATTAATTTAAAGTAGGCCCAATAAGAGATTTCCTTAAGAGAAAGGAAACGTAACTTTCCTTTTAAAGGTTTATCTCAAAAGGTGATAAGGACAAAACCAAAATATCAAACGAAAGAAAACAAACGAAGAAAAGCAGAGAAGAACTAAGCAATTTCGGCTGACTTGGAAGTGAGGTAGGTGGTTTTTAACCCCTACAAACTGTTTTTAAGTTTGATTTATTTAGTTTAACGAATTTGGATGAAAGGTCATCCGAATTCATGAATTTCGGGACTTTGAATGATTATGTGTTGTATTTGCTGTGTTGAGATGTTAAGTTTGAGCTCAATATATGAGTTCTGTGAATTCTTACATGTTTATGTGAAATCTGGAACGGATTCATGTGATGAAGTTCTGGAAAATATGAATTTCGATGAGATGAAGAAAGTTTCAGCTCATGAGAAATTCGCGGGTTGAAAAGAATTCGCGGGCCAAAAAGGTTCGTGAAGTGTGAGAGAGGAAAGAAAATCGCGGGCTGCGATAAAATTCGCGGGCCGAAAGATTTGTAAAGATGTGAGTGAGAAAAGAAGGTCGCGGGCCAAATTTTAAATTTCGCCAAATTTGAAAGGTTGAAATTCGGGCAGGTTTTCGATAGTTCGCCGAAGTTTAGTTCGCGAATTATATTCGGGTCGCGAAAAGTTCTTCGCGGACTCAAATGGATTTTATTGTGTGAGTAAATGGGTTTTTCGCGGGTCAGAATTAATTTCGCGGGTCGACCACAGGGTGATTCCTGTGAGAGAAGTAGCGGGTCGGACTAAAGTTTCGCGGGTCAACTTGAATTTCGCGGGGTGATTCCTGTGAGTGAATTTCGGGTGACACGCGAACTAAATCAGACTTCGCAAATTCGAACAAATGACGCGCGAAATCCAAATTCGGGCAATACCGCTAACACTGTGAAGAGTCCCGAATTTTGACTCCAAATGTCGGGTTGACCATATGCTTTTAAAAAGTCTGAAGTTGACCGAACTTCACGATTCGACCAGTCTAATTATTTTTGGACTTTTGTCTTAAATTAGGCCCAAATATTCAAATAAAATTATTTTAAGTTCATTTTATCTCTAAATCAAAGTATATTCATACTTTGACTAGAATTTTCGGGTCAACCCTTATTTTAAGATACGAGAGTATTTTGGGGTATTATTTGTAAGAAAAATACGTGATATATGTGACGAATGTGATATGCATTTCACGACATGCATAAGAGAGGTGAAGGTACCGTAATGATACGGTGACACGATATTGTGTCGAATGTGAGAAGGGTAGAGTTGCCGATTTTGGCAGTCAGGTTCAGACTCGATTATGCACTTGGTGGGAGAGGGGGTTTGCGACACCCATCTACTCGGGATTGAGCCACCCGAGGTGTAAACCACCGGATATTATTTGGCTCAGGGACGGCAGACAGATGTGAGATTCCTGTCTACCCGAACTTGTGGTATAACATTCGGGGAAAAAGCCGTCGGGTTGAGATTGTGTGCGGAAGGAGCGACCCGGCGCGGCCGGTGTGGGCTACCGCATGGTTGATGGTGTACTTTGCCATTGCGCGCGTGGGTGCCGAGTCTGACCTAGGGCCCTGTTGAGAATTGAGAATTGATAGATGAGATTTGTCGAGTGTGCATTATATTATATTGTGAGGAACCGGGATTGGGTGGAGTGCACGCACGTATTGCATGTTATGTAATCACCTACTGGGCAATAGCTCAGGGTTCTATCCTATTTTTGTTTGTAGGTAAGAATGAACCCGACACCGACTAGTGTCAGGGTTGAGATTCATGGCGAGCTGGCGGCGGTGACTCCACGGACTTTTGAGGGTGGCGCAGTACATGGGACGCGACCTGTGGAGTGGCATAGTGTTTGATATTGGGTTTGAAATTTTGGGGCTTCGGCCCAAAGTATTAATAGTAGATATTTTTGTAAACCCAATATAATACTATGTAGGTTATTTAAATTAAAAAAAAAGAAAATTTTATCGGGTCTTCCGCGTGTTCTGTTGCGGGGAAATCCGCCAATTAACTTAATTAGGAAGTAGGGTCGCCACAGGTGGTATCAGAGCTTAGGCTTTAGATTCTGAAGACTGTCCATGTACTGCCACTCAAAAGCCGGGAGAACCAGCCTCGCCTGTAAGTTAAGTGTAATACTTTGATATGATTATGTGATCTCATGTATATTTGTTACATGAATTATCTAGTATTTGGAAAATGCCAAGAGGAAGACCGAGGAACGTGTTCGTTGGAGAGTCCAGTCGGAGGGGCGAATCTGAATCCCCACCCCCGACTCGTGAGCATGACACGATAAATAGGTTGACTGAACTTATCCAAAGACAGTCAGACCAAATTCATGATTTGATAAATCACCAGAGCTCATCTGAGCACCGTCCATCCCCACAGCCTGATCGCGTAGAGATCATAGGGGAGCGATTTCGTAAGTTAAATCCACCAGTTTTCGCCGAAGCTACTAATCCTGCGGCAGCTGAGGACTGGATCGACACAATAGAAGACTTATTTATATACAGTCGTGTGCCGAACAATGAGAAGGTGTTGTGTGCCATTTCCCTATTTCGGGGAAGCGCGAGTTTTTGGTGGAACACCATAAAGGTATTAGAAGATCCGGCGACGATGACATGGGAACGCTTCAGGGAACTGTTTTATGATAAGTACTTCACTGCTCACGATCAGGAGCAGCGAATGTATGAATTCATGAACCTGAAACAAGGGCGAATGCCAGTTGCGGAATACATCCGCAAATTTGAAGAATTATCTCGTTTTGCACCTCATCTCGTGGCAACCAATACTCTAAAGGTGACGAGATTTCTTCGAGGGCTGAAGCCCGAATTTTATCGAGATTTAAGTGTGGCGGGAGTACGCCAATTAGAGTTCCGTCAGGCGACGGAGCGAGCGTTGATCGCAGAACAAGCGGAAGGAGTAGTAAGGGAAGCCCAAGAGGCAAGTAGGAAAAGAGAGAGTCAGCAACAGCAAGGAGGAAGCGGCCAAAAGCTACAATTCTTCGGCAAGGACCCGAAGAATAAAGGAAATCGACCGAGTCAACAGATGTGGCGCCCGAATGCTTATCAGAGACCGGCCAATGTTCCCAACCGACCCCCGGTACCAGCGCCCCAATGCCAACAGTGTGGACGAAATCACTTTGGCATATGCTACGGACCACGACCGGTGCAGACTCTGCAATGTTTCCGGTGCGGTGAGGCCGGACACATCGCACGGAATTGCCCGAGAGGTCAGCCTCCAGTGCAGACTCAACCGCGTAACCTCATTCGACCTCCACCTGTGCCTGCAAGAGTTTTTACTCTGACTAATGAGGAGGCGGAGGCAAACCCGAATGTAGTTACGGGTACGTTGAGTATATTTCACGTGCCCTCTTCGATCTTGATTGACTCGGGAGCCACACATTCGTTTGTATCGGCTAACTTTGTGGCCAGGGCAGGAATCTATCCCTCCCGTTCATTATGTGATTTCGTGGTATCTTTACCACATGGGGATCCAACTCGATCAAATTTGGTGGTTGAGAAATGTCCCGTAAGAATTGAGGGTAGAGAGTTAGATGTGAACCTAATAGTAATCCCGATGAATGATTACGATATTATATTCGGGATGGATTGGCTTTCGAAATACGGAGCCATTATTGATTGTTCAAAAAGGGTAGTTAGGTTTCGATCGCCAGAGGGAGAGGAGTTTGAATTTTCGGGAAGAAAGAATAGAAACTCAATCCCTCGGATTTCTGCTTTAAAAGCTCAGCGACTCGTAAATACGGGTTGCGAATCGTTCCTAGTTTTTGCGGTGAATGCTGAGGAATCTTCCCAGCTTAAACTTGAGGAGGTTCCGATAGTGAACGAATATTCCGATGTATTTCCCGAGGATCTTCCGGGATTACCCCCAGATCGGGAGATTAAATTTGCAATCGATCTTGTACCTGGAGCTGCCCCGATCTCTAAATCCCCGTATCGGTTAGCACCGAACGAATTACGAGAATTGAAGGAGCAATTGGAAGATTTGTTGCAGAAGGGTTTTATTCAACCCAGTTTCTCACCATGGGGAGCCCCGGTTTTATTTGTGAAGAAAAAGGACGGGTCGATGAGAATGTGTATCGATTATCGTGAACTCAACAAGATCACGATTAAGAATAAATACCCATTGCCAAGGATTGACGATTTATTCGATCAACTCCAAGGAGCAACAGTATTTTCTAAGATCGACCTGCGCTCCGGTTATCATCAGCTGAAGATCCGGGAAGCGGACATTCCAAAAACCGCATTCAGTACGAGGTACGGCCACTATGAATTTTTGGTCATGCCTTTCGGATTGACGAATGCTCCGGCAGCCTTCATGGATTTGATGAACCGAGTATTCAAAAAATTGCTGGACCGATGTGTTATCGTCTTTATCGACGATATTCTCATTTATTCCAAGACAAAAGAAGAACATGAGGAACATTTGAGAGCGGTCCTAGGAATTCTTCGGGAGAAACAATTATTCGCCAAATTTAAAAAGTGCGAATTTTGGTTGGATCGAGTAATCTTTCTGGGGCATGTTATTTCGGGAAGCGGAATTTCAGTAGATCCCAGCAAGATAGAAGCTATAGAAAATTGGCCAAGACCAACCACTCCCACGGAGATAAGAAGTTTTCTCGGGCTAGCTGGGTATTATCGAAAGTTCATTAAGGACTTTTCCAGCATCGCCTCGACGCTCACCAATTTGACAAAGAAAAATGTTCCGTTCAAATGGACGGATGAATGTGAGCAAAGTTTCCAGGAATTAAAGAAAAGGCTAACAACTGCTCCAGTGTTAGCAATACCTTCGGGTACTGGAAATTTTTCTGTTTATAGTGATGCCTCTAAATATGGGTTGGGGTGTGTTTTAATGCAAAACGGGAAGGTGATCGCTTATGCCTCCCGACAATTAAAGCCATATGAGAAAAATTACCCCACTCATGATCTCGAACTCGCAGCCGTAGTGTTTGCTCTTAAAACATGGCGACACTATCTTTACGGAGAAAGATGCGAGATCTTCACGGATCACAAGAGTTTGAAGTACTTCTTCACCCAGAAGGAGTTAAATATGAGGCAAAGAAGATGGCTCGAGTTAGTCAAAGACTACGACTGTGTGATAAATTATCATCCAGGAAAAGCGAACGTAGTCGCAGATGCATTGAGCCGCAAAACTGTAAACACTGAATTACGCCAATTCGGAGTTGAAGTAATCAATTTCGGAGAGATTGAAGAAAAGTTGGCAGTGTTGACACTTAAGCCAACACTATTAGACCGAATCATTGAAGTACAAAAGAAAGATGAGTTGTACTTGAAGAAACAAAGAGAACAAGATAAAGAAGTCTCATCGGAATTTGAATTCCGAGAAGACGGGAGTTTACGATTTAAAAGTCGCTTATATGTGCCGGAAGATGAAGAGATTCGTCGAACTTTAATGACGGAGGCACATACGACAATATATTCGGTGCATCCCGGTGCAACGAAAATGTATCGTGATTTGCGACTAAATTATTGGTGGCCGGGAATGAAAAAGGATGTTGCTGCATTTGTACATAGATGCCTGACTTGTCAGCAGATCAAAGCAGAACATCAAAGACCGGCAGGAATGTTACAACCTTTGACGATTCCCGAGTGGAAGTGGGACCATATAACAATGGATTTTGTCGTCGGGTTGCCAAGAACGGTGAAAGGTTATGATGCAATTTGGGTGATTGTTGACAGACTGACTAAGTCCGCCCATTTCTTGCCTATTCACCAGACCTATCCCATGGAGAAGTTCGCTGAACTCTACATTCAAGAGATAGTGAGACTCCATGGAATTCCGATATCGATCATATCAGATCGAGATTCAAGATTTCTGTCCCAGTTCTGGAAAAGCTTACAGAAAGCTCTGGGAACTAAATTATCATTTAGTTCAGCTTATCATCCCCAGACTGACGGACAATCGGAAAGGACGATCCAGACACTCGAAGACATGTTGAGAGCATGTGTCTTGGATTTTCAAGGGAGTTGGAGTAAATATCTCCCGTTAATAGAATTTTCATATAACAACAGCTATCAAGCAACGATCGGAATGGCGCCTTACGAAGCCTTATACGGACGTAAATGTCGATCCCCAGTTCATTGGGATGAAATCGGCGAGAAGGCGCTATTAGGTCCCGAGATGGTACGCGAAATGACTGAAGTTGTTAAGAAAATTCGGGAGAAAATGCAAACGGCCCAAAGTCGCCAGAAGAGTTATGCAGACAAGAGGCGAAGGTCGTTAGAATTTGAAGAAGGTGATAAAGTATTTTTGAAAGTATCACCTATGAAGGGTGTCAAACGGTTCGGACAAAAAGGAAAGTTGAGTCCGAGATATATAGGACCTTTCAAAATTTTGAAAAGAGTCGGTGAAGTAGCATATCAGCTAGAATTACCGACGTCGTTAGCACAAGTCCATGACGTATTCCACGTGTCTACACTGCGAAAGTATGTGTTGGACCCGTATCATGTGCTAAGAGACAAAAGACTTCACCAACAATTGAAGCCGGACTTGAGTTACGAAGAAAAGCCGGTAGAGATTCTAATGTATGAGGTGAAGCAATTACGAAATAAGAATATTCCCCTCGTGAAGGTCTTATGGCGAAACCAGATATTGGAAGAAGCCACTTGGGAGCGAGAAGACGAAATGAGAGAGAAATACCCTGAGTTGTTTCAGACAACTTAAATTTCGGGGACGAAATTTCTTTTAAGGGGGGGAGGATGTAATACCCGTAAAATTAATACGGGAATAATGCGCAATTAGCGTGAAAATTATTCTGTAAGTTTCGGAAAATTATGAAGTTAATTTTCGGACAAAGCGAATTTTCGGGAAATTGAACCGAAAATAAGAAAAATACTCTTTGAGTAAAATAAATAGATATGGGCCCAAATTAATTTAAAGTAGGCCCAATAAGAGATTTCCTTAAGAGAAAGGAAACGTAACTTTCCTTTTAAAGGTTTATCTCAAAAGGTGATAAGGACAAACGAAAATATCAAACGAAAGAAAACAAACGAAGAAAAGCAGAGAAGAACTAAGCAATTTCGGCTAACTTGGAAGTGAGGTAGGTGGTTTTTAACCCCTACAAACTGTTTTTAAGTTTGATTTATTTAGTTTAACGAATTTGGATGAAAGGTCATCCGAATTCATGAATTTCGGGAGCTTTGAATGATTATGTGTTGTATTTGCTGTGTTGAGATGTTAAGTTTGAGCTCAATATATGAGTTCTGTGAATTCTTACATGTTTATGTGAAATCTGGAACGGATTCATGTGATGAAGTTCTGGAAAATATGAATTTCGATGAGATGAAGAAAGTTTCAGCTCATGAGAAATTCGCGGGTTGAAAAGAATTCGCGGGCCAAAAAGGTTCGTGAAGTGTGAGAGAGGAAAGAAAATCGCGGGCCGAAAGATTTGTAAAGATGTGAGTGAGAAAAGAAGGTCGCGGGCCAAATTTTAAATTTCGCCAAATTTGAAAGGTTGAAATTCGGGCAGATTTTCGATAGTTCGCCGAAGTTTAGTTCGCGAATTATATTCGGGTCGCGAAAAGTTCTTCGCGGACTCAAATGGATTTTATTGTGTGAGTAAATGGGTTTTTCGCGGGTCAGAATTAATTTCGCGGGTCGACCACAGGGTGATTCCTGTGAGAGAAGTAGCGGGTCGGACTAAAGTTTCGCGGGTCAACTTGAATTTCGCGGGGTGATTCCTGTGAGTGAATTTCGGGTGACACGCGAACTAAATCAGACTTCGCAAATTCGATCAAATGACGCGCGAAATCCAAATTCGGGCAATACCGCTAACACTGTGAAGAGTCCCGAATTTTGACTCCAAATGTCGGGTTGACCATATGCTTTTAAAAAGTCTGAAGTTGACCGAACTTCACGATTCGACCAGTCTAATTATTTTTGGACTTTTGTCTTAAATTAGGCCCAAATATTCAAATAAAATTATTTTAAGTTCATTTTATCTTAAATCAAAGTATATTCATACTTTGACTAGAATTTTCGGGTCAACCCTTATTTTAAGATACGAGAGTATTTTGGGGTATTATTTGTAAGAAAAATACGTGATATATGTGACGAATGTGATATGCATTTCACGACATGCATAAGAGAGGTGAAGGTACCGTAATGATACGGTGACACGATATTGTGTCGAATGTGAGAAGGGTAGAGTTGCCGATTTTGGCAGTCAGGTTCAGACTCGATTATGCACTTGGTGGGAGAGGGGGTTTGCGACACCCATCTACTCGGGATTGAGCCACCCGAGGTGTAAACCACCGGATATTATTTGGCTCAGGGACGGCAGACAGATGTGAGATTCCTGTCTACCCGAACTTGTGGTATAACATTCGGGGAAAAAGCCGTCGGGTTGAGATTGTGTGCGGAAGGAGCGACCCGGCGCGGCCGGTGTGGGCTACCGCATGGTTGATGGTGTACTTTGCCATTGCGCGCGTGGGTGCCGAGTCTGACCTAGGGCCCTGTTGAGAATTGAGAATTGATAGATGAGATTTGTCGAGTGTGCATTATATTATATTGTGAGGAACCGGGATTGGGTGGAGTGCACGCACGTATTGCATGTTATGTAATCACCTACTGGGCAATAGCTCAGGGTTCTATCCTATTTTTGTTTGTAGGTAAGAATGAACCCGACACCGACTAGTGTCAGGGTTGAGATTCATGGCGAGCTGGCGGCGGTGACTCCACGGACTTTTGAGGGTGGCGCAGTACATGGGACGCGACCTGTGGAGTGGCATAGTGTTTGATATTGGGTTTGAAATTTTGGGGCTTCGGCCCAAAGTATTAATAGTAGATATTTTTGTAAACCCATATAATACTATGTAGGTTATTTAAATTAAAAAAAAAAGAAAATTTTATCGGGTCTTCCGCGTGTTCTGTTGCGGGGAAATCCGCCAATTAACTTAATTAGGAATTCGGGTCGCGAAAAGTTCTTCGCGGACTCAAATGGATTTTATTGTGTGAGTAAATGGGTTTTTCGCGGGTCAGAATTAATTTCGCGGGTCGACCACAGGGTGATTCCTGTGAGAGAAGTAGCGGGTCGGACTAAAGTTTCGCGGGTCAACTTGAATTTCGCGGGGTGATTCCTGTGAGTGAATTTCGGGTGACACGCGAACTAAATCAGACTTCGCAAATTCGATCAAATGACGCGCGAAATCCAAATTCGGGCAATACCGCTAACACTGTGAAGAGTCCCGAATTTTGACTCCAAATGTCGGGTTGACCATATGCTTTTAAAAAGTCTGAAGTTGACCGAACTTCACGATTCGACCAGTCTAATTATTTTTGCACTTTTGTCTTAAATTAGGCCCAAATATTCAAATAAAATTATTTTAAGTTCATTTTATCTTTAAATCAAAGTATATTCATACTTTGACTAGAATTTTCGGGTCAACCCTTATTTTAAGATACGAGAGTATTTTGGGGTATTATTTGTAAGAAAATACGTGATATATGTGACGAATGTGATATGCATTTCACGACATGCATAAGAGAGGTGAAGGTACCGTAATGATACGGTGACACGATATTGTGTCGAATGTGAGAAGGGTAGAGTTGCCGATTTTGGCAGTCAGGTTCAGACTCGATTATGCACTTGGTGGGAGAGGGGGTTTGCGACACCCATCTACTCGGGATTGAGCCACCCGAGGTGTAAACCACCGGATATTATTTGGCTCAGGGATGGCAGACAGATGTGAGATTCCTATCTACCCGAACTTGTGGTATAACATTCGGGGAAAAAGCCGTCGGGTTGAGATTGTGTGCGGAAGGAGCGACCCGGCGCGGCCGGTGTGGGCTACCGCATGGTTGATGGTGTACTTTGCCATTGCGCGCGTGGGTGCCGAGTCTGACCTAGGGCCCTGTTGAGAATTGAGAATTGATAGATGAGATTTGTCGAGTGTGCATTATATTATATTGTGAGGAACCGGGATTGGGTGGAGTGCACGCACGTATTGCATGTTATGTAATCACCTACTGGGCAATAGCTCAGGGTTCTATCCTATTTTTGTTTGTAGGTAAGAATGAACCCGACACCGACTAGTGTCAGGGTTGAGATTCATGGCGAGCTGGCGGCGGTGACTCCACGGACTTTTGAGGGTGGCGCAGTACATGGGACGCGACCTGTGGAGTGGCATAGTGTTTGATATTGGGTTTGAAATTTTGGGGCTTCGGCCCAAAGTATTAATAGTAGATATTTTTGTAAACCCAATATAATACTATGTAGGTTATTTAAATTAAAAAAGAAAATTTTATCGGGTCTTCCGCGTGTTCTGTTGCGGGGAAATCCGCCAATTAACTTAATTAGGAAGTAGGGTCGCCACAGGTGGTATCAGAGCTTAGGCTTTAGATTCTGAAGACTGTCCATGTACTGCCACTCAAAAGCCGGGAGAACCAGCCTCGCCTGTAAGTTAAGTGTAATACTTTGATATGATTATGTGATCTCATGTATATTTGTTAAATGAATTATCTAGTATTTGGAAAATGCCAAGAGGAAGACCGAGGAACGTGTTCGTTGGAGAGTCCAGTCGGAGGGGCGAATATGAATCCCCACCCCCGACTCGTGAGCATGACACGATAAATAGGCTGACTGAACTTATCCAAAGACAGTCAGACCAAATTCATGATTTGATAAATCACCAGAGCTCATCTGAGCACCGTCCATCCCCACAGCCTGATCGCGTAGAGATCATAGGGGAGCGATTTCGTAAGTTAAATCCACCAGTTTTCGCCGAAGCTACTAATCCTGCGGCAGCTGAGGACTGGATCGACACAATAGAAGACTTATTTATATACAGTCGTGTGCCGAACAATGAGAAGGTGTTGTGTGCCATTTCCCTATTTCGGGGAAGCGCGCGTTTTTGGTGGAACACCATAAAGGTGTTAGAAGATCCGGCGACGATGACATGGGAACGCTTCAGGGAACTGTTTTATGATAAGTACTTCACTGCTCACGATCAGGAGCAGCGAATGTATGAATTCATGAACCTGAAACAAGGGCGAATGCCAGTTGCGGAATACATCCGCAAATTTGAAGAATTATCTCGTTTTGCACCTCATCTCGTGGCAACCAATACTCTAAAGGTGACGAGATTTCTTCGAGGGCTGAAGCCCGAATTTTATCGAGATTTAAGTGTGGCGGGAGTACGCCAATTAGAGTTCCGTCAGGCGACGGAGCGAGCGTTGATCGCAGAACAAGCGGAAGGAGTAGTAAGGGAAGCCCAAGAGGCAAGTAGGAAAAGAGAGAGTCAGCAACAGCAAGGAGGAAGCGGCCAAA
Source organism: Linderniella brevidens (assembly GCA_004919715.1). Classification (NCBI taxonomy): domain Eukaryota; kingdom Viridiplantae; phylum Streptophyta; class Magnoliopsida; order Lamiales; family Linderniaceae; genus Linderniella; species Linderniella brevidens. The sequence continues at coordinate 2,945,896 of SWDC01000149.1, read as the reverse complement.
AGCTACAATTCTTCGGCAAGGACCCGAAGAATAAAGGAAATCGACCGAGTCAACAGATGTGGCGCCCGAATGCTTATCAGAGACCGGCCAATGTTCCCAACCGACCCCCGGTACCAGCGCCCCAATGCCAACAGTGTGGACGAAATCACTTTGGCATATGCTACGGACCACGACCGGTGCAGACTCTGCAATGTTTCCGGTGCGGTGAGGCCGGACACATCGCACGGAATTGCCCGAGAGGTCAGCCTCCAGTGCAGACTCAACCGCGTAACCTCATTCGACCTCCACCTGTGCCTGCAAGAGTTTTTACTCTGACTAATGAGGAGGCGGAGGCAAACCCGAATGTAGTTACGGGTACGTTGAGTATATTTCACGTGCCCTCTTCGATCTTGATTGACTCGGGAGCCACACATTCGTTTGTATCGCTAACTTTGTGGCCAGGGCAGGAATCTATCCCTCCCGTTCATTATGTGATTTCGTGGTATCTTTACCACATGGGGATCCAACTCGATCAAATTTGGTGGTTGAGAAATGTCCCGTAAGAATTGAGGGTAGAGAGTTAGATGTGAACCTAATAGTAATCCCGATGAATGATTACGATATTATATTCGGGATGGATTGGCTTTCGAAATACGGAGCCATTATTGATTGTTCAAAAAGGGTAGTTAGGTTTCGATCGCCAGAGGGAGAGGAGTTTGAATTTTCGGGAAGAAAGAATAGAAACTCAATCCCTCGGATTTCTACTTTAAAAGCTCAGCGACTCGTAAATACGGGTTGCGAATCGTTCCTAGTTTTTGCGGTGAATGCTGAGGAATCTTCCCAGCTTAAACTTGAGGAGGTTCCGATAGTGAACGAATATTCCGATGTATTTCCCGAGGATCTTCCGGGATTACCCCCAGATCGGGAGATTAAATTTGCAATCGATCTTGTACCTGGAGCTGCCCCGATCTCTAAATCCCCGTATCGGTTAGCACCGAACGAATTACGAGAATTGAAGGAGCAATTGGAAGATTTGTTGCAGAAGGGTTTTATTCAACCCAGTTTCTCACCATGGGGAGCCCCGGTTTTATTTGTGAAGAAAAAGGACGGGTCGATGAGAATGTGTATCGATTATCGTGAACTCAACAAGATCACGATTAAGAATAAATACCCATTGCCAAGGATTGACGATTTATTCGATCAACTCCAAGGAGCAACAGTATTTTCTAAGATCGACCTGCGCTCCGGTTATCATCAGCTGAAGATCCGGGAAGCGGACATTCCAAAAACCGCATTCAGTACGAGGTACGGCCACTATGAATTTTTGGTCATGCCTTTCGGATTGACGAATGCTCCGGCAGCCTTCATGGATTTGATGAACCGAGTATTCAAAAAATTGCTGGACCGATGTGTTATCGTCTTTATCGACGATATTCTCATTTATTCCAAGACAAAAGAAGAACATGAGGAACATTTGAGAGCGGTCCTAGGAATTCTTCGGGAGAAACAATTATTCGCCAAATTTAAAAAGTGCGAATTTTGGTTGGATCGAGTAATCTTTCTGGGGCATGTTATTTCGGGAAGCGGAATTTCAGTAGATCCCAGCAAGATAGAAGCTATAGAAAATTGGCCAAGACCAACCACTCCCACGGAGATAAGAAGTTTTCTCGGGCTAGCTGGGTATTATCGAAAGTTCATTAAGGACTTTTCCAGCATCGCCTCGACGCTCACCAATTTGACAAAGAAAAATGTTCCGTTCAAATGGACGGATGAATGTGAGCAAAGTTTCCAGGAATTAAAGAAAAGGCTAACAACTGCTCCAGTGTTAGCAATACCTTCGGGTACTGGAAATTTTTCTGTTTATAGTGATGCCTCTAAATATGGGTTGGGTGTGTTTTAATGCAAAACGGGAAGGTGATCGCTTATGCCTCCCGACAATTAAAGCCATATGAGAAAAATTACCCCACTCATGATCTCGAACTCGCAGCCGTAGTGTTTGCTCTTAAAACATGGCGACACTATCTTTACGGAGAAAGATGCGAGATCTTCACGGATCACAAGAGTTTGAAGTACTTCTTCACCCAGAAGGAGTTAAATATGAGGCAAAGAAGATGGCTCGAGTTAGTCAAAGACTACGACTGTGTGATAAATTATCATCCAGGAAAAGCGAACGTAGTCGCAGATGCATTGAGCCGCAAAACTGTAAACACTGAATTACGCCAATTCGGAGTTGAAGTAATCAATTTCGGAGAGATTGAAGAAAAGTTGGCAGTGTTGACACTTAAGCCAACACTATTAGACCGAATCATTGAAGTACAAAAGAAAGATGAGTTGTACTTGAAGAAACAAAGAGAACAAGATAAAGAAGTCTCATCGGAATTTGAATTCCGAGAAGACGGGAGTTTACGATTTAAAAGTCGCTTATATGTGCCGGAAGATGAAGAGATTCGTCGAACTTTAATGACGGAGGCACATACGACAATATATTCGGTGCATCCCGGTGCAACGAAAATGTATCGTGATTTGCGACTAAATTATTGGTGGCCGGGAATGAAAAAGGATGTTGCTGCATTTGTACATAGATGCCTGACTTGTCAGCAGATCAAAGCAGAACATCAAAGACCGGCAGGAATGTTACAACCTTTGACGATTCCCGAGTGGAAGTGGGACCATATAACAATGGATTTTGTCGTCGGGTTGCCAAGAACGGTGAAAGGTTATGATGCAATTTGGGTGATTGTTGACAGACTGACTAAGTCCGCCCATTTCTTGCCTATTCACCAGACCTATCCCATGGAGAAGTTCGCTGAACTCTACATTCAAGAGATAGTGAGACTCCATGGAATTCCGATATCGATCATATCAGATCGAGATTCAAGATTTCTGTCCCAGTTCTGGAAAAGCTTACAGAAAGCTCTGGGAACTAAATTATCATTTAGTTCAGCTTATCATCCCCAGACTGACGGACAATCGGAAAGGACGATCCAGACACTCGAAGACATGTTGAGAGCATGTGTCTTGGATTTTCAAGGGAGTTGGAGTAAATATCTCCCGTTAATAGAATTTTCATATAACAACAGCTATCAAGCAACGATCGGAATGGCGCCTTACGAAGCCTTATACGGACGTAAATGTCGATCCCCAGTTCATTGGGATGAAATCGGCGAGAAGGCGCTATTAGGTCCCGAGATGGTACGCGAAATGACTGAAGTTGTTAAGAAAATTCGGGAGAAAATGCAAACGGCCCAAAGTCGCCAGAAGAGTTATGCAGACAAGAGGCGAAGGTCGTTAGAATTTGAAGAAGGTGATAAAGTATTTTTGAAAGTATCACCTATGAAGGGTGTCAAACGGTTCGGACAAAAAGGAAAGTTGAGTCCAAGATATATAGGACCTTTCAAAATTTTGAAAAGAGTCGGTGAAGTAGCATATCAGCTAGAATTACCGACGTCGTTAGCACAAGTCCATGACGTATTCCACGTGTCTACACTGCGAAAGTATGTGTTGGACCCGTATCATGTGCTAAGAGACAAAAGACTTCACCAACAATTGAAGCCGGACTTGAGTTACGAAGAAAAGCCGGTAGAGATTCTAATGTATGAGGTGAAGCAATTACGAAATAAGAATATTCCCCTCGTGAAGGTCTTATGGCGAAACCAGATATTGGAAGAAGCCACTTGGGAGCGAGAAGACGAAATGAGAGAGAAATACCCTGAGTTGTTTCAGACAACTTAAATTTCGGGGACGAAATTTCTTTTAAGGGGGGGAGGATGTAATACCCGTAAAATTAATACGGGAATAATGCGCAATTAGCGTGAAAATTATTCTGTAAGTTTCGGAAAATTATGAAGTTAATTTTCGGACAAAGCGAATTTTCGGGAAATTGAACCGAAAATAAGAAAAATACTCTTTGAGTAAAATAAATAGATATGGGCCCAAATTAATTTAAAGTAGGCCCAATAAGAGATTTCCTTAAGAGAAAGGAAACGTAACTTTCCTTTTAAAGGTTTATCTCAAAAGGTGATAAGGACAAACAAAATATCAAACGAAAGAAAACAAACGAAGAAAAGCAGAGAAGAACTAAGCAATTTCGGCTACTTGGAAGTGAGGTAGGTGGTTTTTAACCCCTACAAACTGTTTTTAAGTTTGATTTATTTAGTTTAACGAATTTGGATGAAAGGTCATCCGAATTCATGAATTTCGGGAACTTTGAATGATTATGTGTTGTATTTGCTGTGTTGAGATGTTAAGTTTGAGCTCAATATATGAGTTCTGTGAATTCTTACATGTTTATGTGAAATCTGGAACGGATTCATGTGATGAAGTTCTGGAAAATATGAATTTCGATGAGATGAAGAAAGTTTCAGCTCATGAGAAATTCGCGGGTTGAAAAGAATTCGCGGGCCAAAAAGGTTCGTGAAGTGTGAGAGAGGAAAGAAAATCGCGGGCCGAAAGATTTGTAATGATGTGAGTGAGAAAAGAAGGTCGCGGGCCAAATTTTAAATTTCGCCAAATTTGAAAGGTTGAAATTCGGGCAGGTTTTCGATAGTTCGCCGAAGTTTAGTTCGCGAATTATATTCGGGTCGCGAAAAGTTCTTCGCGGACTCAAATGGATTTTATTGTGTGAGTAAATGGGTTTTTCGCGGGTCAGAATTAATTTCGCGGGTCGACCACAGGGTGATTCCTGTGAGAGAAGTAGCGGGTCGGACTAAAGTTTCGCGGGTCAACTTGAATTTCGCGGGGTGATTCCTGTGAGTGAATTTCGGGTGACACGCGAACTAAATCAGACTTCGCAAATTCGATCAAATGACGCGCGAAATCCAAATTCGGGCAATACCGCTAACACTGTGAAGAGTCCCGAATTTTGACTCCAAATGTCGGGTTGACCATATGCTTTTAAAAAGTCTGAAGTTGACCGAACTTCACGATTCGACCAGTCTAATTATTTTTGGACTTTTGTCTTAAATTAGGCCCAAATATTCAAATAAAATTATTTTAAGTCATTTTATCTCTAAATCAAAGTATATTCATACTTTGACTAGAATTTTCGGGTCAACCCTTATTTTAAGATACGAGAGTATTTTGGGGTATTATTTGTAAGAAAAATACGTGATATATGTGACGAATGTGATATGCATTTCACGACATGCATAAGAGAGGTGAAGGTACCGTAATGATACGGTGACACGATATTGTGTCGAATGTGAGAAGGGTAGAGTTGCCGATTTTGGCAGTCAGGTTCAGACTCGATTATGCACTTGGTGGGAGAGGGGGTTTGCGACACCCATCTACTCGGGATTGAGCCACCCGAGGTGTAAACCACCGGATATTATTTGGCTCAGGGACGGCAGACAGATGTGAGATTCCTGTCTACCCGAACTTGTGGTATAACATTCGGGGAAAAAGCCGTCGGGTTGAGATTGTGTGCGGAAGGAGCGACCCGGCGCGGCCGGTGTGGGCTACCGCATGGTTGATGGTGTACTTTGCCATTGCGCGCGTGGGTGCCGAGTCTGACCTAGGGCCCTGTTGAGAATTGAGAATTGATAGATGAGATTTGTCGAGTGTGCATTATATTATATTGTGAGGAACCGGGATTGGGTGGAGTGCACGCACGTATTGCATGTTATGTAATCACCTACTGGGCAATAGCTCAGGGTTCTATCCTATTTTTGTTTGTAGGTAAGAATGAACCCGACACCGACTAGTGTCAGGGTTGAGATTCATGGCGAGCTGGCGGCGGTGACTCCACGGACTTTTGAGGGTGGCGCAGTACATGGGACGCGACCTGTGGAGTGGCATAGTGTTTGATATTGGGTTTGAAATTTTGGGGCTTCGGCCCAAAGTATTAATAGTAGATATTTTTGTAAACCCAATATAATACTATGTAGGTTATTTAAATTAAAAAAAGAAAATTTTATCGGGTCTTCCGCGTGTTCTGTTGCGGGGAAATCCGCCAATTAACTTAATTAGGAAGTAGGATCGCCACAATTGGCAATAGAAAGGTCGGGGTTTTATTGAACAAAGGTGGAGTTTAAACTAAAGTCTAAGAGCTGGAGGAAAATAGGAAGATAATCGAAGTTGGAAATTCTGCTAACACTGAGCTTGTAATATTGGAGTTGTTTGGTACCGAGATGCTTGATTGACTTCCGTCTCAAGGTTGATTATTTGAGAAATCTTTGAGCCAAAAGCTCGAATAAAATAAATGGGTTGAAGCTCGAGCAACTCTGAAAGTTTGGATGTGTTTGATCGAATGAGCTGCAGGAATAAAGATCAATCTTCTCTAACAAATTGTAGATGAGATGGTCTGGTCCGTTCGATCAAGGCAAGAAAGATATCAAGATGTGATCAAAACTCGCATGATACTTGAAGAAACGTAGAACGCTTTTATAAGTGAAGAAACTCGGCACGGTTATTTTATTAAGAACAAAGCAATTTCTTGATCTTTTATATAAGCTCGAATTAGCTTGAGTTGTAGACTAAGAGTTTGAGAGCGAAAGTCGATTACTAGTAATCTCTTCGAGTGATGATCAATAAAATTGTTTCTATTGGTTGTTGAGGAGGCTCAAAGTCGACGCCGAACTACGTAAACATTGTTGCTAGCCAACCTTTTATTGTGTTCTAGTTTTAGTTGTCTTTGTATTGTACCTAATTATAAATTTCCTAAGTCTAGGAGCTAAATTGTAAATATACTAAGGCTTGTTTGGTATATAGAGGTGTGAGTGGGCTGCGTGTTGTATGTTGGTAATTTTGAGAATGTTTTAAAAAACAATTTATCGAATTATCGAAATATTAGTGCAAATCTAGAATGCAAAATTAGTGAAGAAAAAGACAAATATCGATACCCAAATATCTCTCCCGCATATCATATAATTTCGGTAATCTCTTTAGATTCTTCGTTTTAATCTCGTATATGTTGGTAAATCGGACCTAACAATTGGTATCAGAGCAGAATCGTTGCTGGATTAAGGTAGATTTTGATTAAAATCGAAATTCACTATTCGATTTGTTTTTGAAAATGTCGAATGATATTTTTCAAAAATAGATTTGCTTGATATTTGCTTCGATTCTGTATTAGGAACTTGATTTCGATAGATTTCGGTTCTTAATCCTGAAAATTAGGAATTTATTTCCATAAATCGATCGATTTCTATGAAAATCCCGTAATATCGATATTTTTCACTGAAATGTCGATAGTTTTTACTAACGTTGATATTCTGTTAATTTCGATATTGTCATTTAAGATCTCGATATTTTTTCAGTAATTTCGGCAAAGATTAGAGAAAACTTAGATATATTTGAGATAAATTTTCGAAAATTTAAAAAATTTCGGTATTTTCTAAATCAATTTCGAAGACAAATATTGATATTTTCACACAATTTCGATAAGATATCGATGTCAGATTAAATTATGATAATCCAATTTAAATATATCGATACCACCTCAAATCTCGGTAATTACGTGAATTTCGATATATTTTACAAAATTCTTTCAAGAATTTCGGTACCTATCAGAATATCGACATTTACTACAATATCGTTAACTTTCAAGAATTCGAAATTATCGCTAACTTCTCATTATTTGTAAAGTTTGATATTCCTAAAGATGTCGATATTTTTCAAAATATCTATTTCTTTAAAATTTCGATACATTACGAAATTTCAGTCATATTTTCAAATCTCGATAATTCCACATTATCGACATTTGAACTTTCAATATATCAAACTTTTTCAGAGATTTCCAAACTTCGAGATTTCATTTCACATTCTTTTCCAGGAAGATCATGATACATATTTCACATTTGTTCGTAATTACTTTGAATTCTACTTTAGTCTTCCATACAACGATAAACGATTAAAAACCAAATACCGAAAAGAATCAACAATGGATGCATTATCGCTTGGAAACGACTCCCGTTCGCCAATCCTTCGAAGAAATGAATACATTGTATGAAGAAGTAGGTTCATGAACTTCATCGAAAGCAAGAAAAATGCAAAGGATATGACAGATTCCTTAACCGAAGACCCAGCTCAATTTTAGGTTGACGTGACTGATATTCCGAGAAACAATCCTCCAATTTCTACACAAAGACAATTGAAACCTCCTTCACAGTAGAATGAAGCGGAAAAACAAATAGCAAAAGCTGATCAAATGGATAAATCCTATCTTATACAAGCAATCCCCAACGATATCTACATGCAAATAGATAGCATGACTACGACCAAAGAAATGTGGGATGAAGTCCACAAAATGATACAACGAACGGAGGTTGGAATTAAGGTGAGAAAAGGAAAAATCTTGTTGGCTTACGACATGTTCAAGGCAAAACCTGATGAAGACTTGGAGACAACTTACCAGTGCTTTCTCACCCTTCTTCATGAGTTGAGAAAGATCAACATCGTTCGGACCAATGGAACTTAACTATCGATTCCTCTCTTCTCTTTTGCCTGCCTGGAAGAAGATAGCAATCTCCAAGATATGGACATTCATACGATCGTTGAAAATCTCATTCAATACATGGATGACATAAATGACACCTCAAGCGAACAAAAGCACAATAACTCACTTGCCCTACTCTCCAACAAGAAACCATCTAAAGGATCAAGTTCAAGTAAAGGAAAATAAGTTCTTGTGCCTAGTTCTTCCGAGGACGAGGAATGTGACAACGAAATTGATCCTGATATGAAAGAAATAAGAAAGCAGCTGGCGTTAGTAACCAAAATCTTGAATAAACGCTTTTACAAGAAAAAGTCTTCATCATCTGCCAACAAACTCACCTCAAGCGTCCCAAATAGAGATAGAATTGACACACCCTCTGACTCAAAGAGTGCCACAAAAGAACTCAAATGCTACAACTGTTGCAAAAATGGCCACTATGCGAAGGACTGTTGTCTGCCTAAAAAGAAAGATTCTAACTACTACTCCCGCAAAACTCAACTGTCCAAGCAAAAAGAGGCCGAAGTAACTCTTTTAGTAGAACAAGACCATTGGCTTGATGACACCTCTGACTTCGAAACCGAAAATCTTGCTTTAATGGCAAAAGTTGAGGGTGATTCAGATATTTCCTCAAATGAACCATCCAACGATTATTTTGCCTCCACCTCATCACAAGAAAAGGTGTCACATTTTAATTGCTTAATCAAATTCGCTAACACAAAAAAACGACTAAAATTAATAATTAGCGAAAAATAGTAATAGAACTTGTTAGGTCTTATTTTATCAACTAACGATCCATCTAAGCATGAATTCTAGATATTCGAATAAGAAATCTCGAGAAATACCTTCTGTCGAATATCGATTATGAAGATCGGGAGAGAGAAGCGATTAGAGAGTGGAAGTTTTCGATTGTATTTCTCTGTCTAGAATCTGAATTCAATGCTTTGGTATTTTCTGAAATTCTTGTATATTGATTTTTGTTGTGTACATGGTATATATACCTCTATACATGGTACATTTACAAACTAGTCCAACACTAACAAAATACGAGCTACGCCCCTAATTACAAGGATAACTAATTTAACAAAGCACAATTTCTATGTTTCTTCAATCTCCCCCTTTGTGCTTGTTTTCTCTTCAGCTCCATTTATCCTTGTCGGGCGTAAAATGATTCTCAATCCCAAAGCTGTCTCGTAGTGTCGGACACCGTTCCTCAGCTCCAGTCTATCGTTTATAGCATCCATAAGCTCATTTAGGAGCTGGGCCTCTTCTTCCGCAAGGTCCTTGAAGATCGTTTCTTCAGTGATCTCCGCCAACCTCTTTTCGATGTTCTTCCTCTCGAGCTTCAATGTCCCGTCATAGAATTTGTTAACTTCTTCATATTGTTTTCTACGGCAATTTGAAGGTCGTGTGCGATGTGGAACTTGTTCTGCCGCACCATGAATCTCTTTAACCCTTCGAGTCATTCCTTCTTGATATAACCAGTGGGTGTATGGTATTTTCTCTCTGAAACAGACGATACACTCCGTCTGGTGGAAGGAACCAAAAATAGCTTTCGTCTATCTCCTCTCGAGTATGGTCGTTGTCCGCTCGCTCGATGTGGTATACCGGGGTTGGATAGCTTCCAATCATGTGCGATACGCCCACGAGTTGGAGGATCTGTGGCTTGTCCCTAAAATTTCTTCTAAGCCGATCCGTTGGGACGCCACTTCGATCTGGACCAAGGTAAGTCAGCATGAAGATGTGCTCAATCTTCTTCCTTTCTTCCCAGTGGGAGATGCCCCATAAGTTTAGCTCATCTAGCTTCTTAATGCGATTTGGAGCACTCAAAATCTGCTTCCTTATGTCTTCAATAAATGGAACTTCAATCCATACGTTCTCCCAAGGCATCTCGACTCTGACAGTCCCCTTTAATAAGCGAGGAGATGAGTCGACTCGATGCCTGATCATCTCTGGTAGTTTATGGATTGCGGAGTTGTAGTTCTCGCCTTCTTGAAGTTCTTTGTCTTCAAGCAGCACAAAATCTAGCGAAGCTTGTTGCAGGAAGTATATGAAGTTTGAAAGCCTAGCTTGAGCAGCTTCCTCTGGTTTCCATTGCGTCAGCCACTTCTTGTTTAAGATGTAATCATCTACGATCGCATGTGGATCGAAGGCGACTTCTTCTGGTTGATTTTGGAGGAGGTTTGAGGTTGGGATTGGATTTGGACTTTCGGAGTGGGAAATACTGTTTGTAGATGGGATGTGGTGGATGTAGTGGTTGTTTGTTGGCGGGTACTGGGTTGTGTGGTTGGTGGGTTGGTGGATGAACCTCCGGCTTCACGAGTCGATGTTTGCTTTTCTTGACTCTGACCACAGCCGCTTCTTGTGGTCATTTGCCGTTTCTCCCCCTCATGACGATCCGGATCATCGGGATCGTCATGTCTTCGCTTTGAGCGGGAGCTTTCTTCACGGCAACGCATTTGGGCGGGGGGCTCGGGTTCATCTACTAGCCGTCTGTAGAAACTCTCCTCAGCCGAGGTCCTTGTCTCGAGGGCTAGTAGGCGAGAGATGAGGATGTATGGGTTGATGAGGAAAGGTGATTGGGTCGGAGTGGTTAAGATAGATTGTATGGGGGTGTGTATGATGGTGGTTAGTGGTGGTGAGGATAAGGGTGTGGTGTGGGCTTCGGACAGAGCTGCGTCAGAGACTGGTGCTTTCCCGGTATCCCGTCGGGAAGTCTCAATGGCTTGTAGCATCCTTTCCATCAGTCGGTCTTCAAGAGAATTGATGGCTGTGGAGAGGGCTTCTTGCAGTCGTTGCTCCGTCACGATCATGGGTGGTGTCGGAGTGGGGCCAGGAAGGGTGCTCCGTCACGAACTTTTTGATAAAGAGCTTGTGAAGAGCTTTGAGATTTAGATGAGACAGATGTTGATGCCATAAGCTGTTCCTTTTTATTGTAGTATGTGATATGAGGCAAACAACTGTCGAAGGACGTACTGTTGTCAGATTGATGGTGTATAGATTAGATCTTCGAGATCCTGTAATAAGTTCCTTATTCTGACTATTTAAGATTCTGCACTGATCAGCTAGAAACACCACTTGAAACCCTTTATCGCAGAATTGTCCTATGCTGACCATGTTGTCTTTAAGACCTTGGATGTAAGAGACATCTTTGATTGTCAGATTCTTCAGAAGGATATCTCCAAAGCCTAGTATTGAAGCTGAATCGTTGTTATCGAATCTGACTTTTTCGTTGCAACGGTCTTTATAGTTGCTCAACAGTTCTTGATTTCCCGTCATGTGTGTGGAGCAACCGGAATCTAGGTACCACAAATGATGGATCTGCATAGAAAGGTTTAGAGAGACTTAGGTACCCAGTTATTAATGGGTCCTCTCGGATTAGCAGATTTTGTAGGTAAGGTTTGTTCATTTTTTGTTCATAAACCATTGGTGCTCTTAGGTACCCAAACCAACTTAGAAGTAGTTGGTTTAAGTGGTACCTCTTTAGGCAACTTGGCCTTGTTGGCTTTCGATGGCCTAGATGATGTCTTGGGAACCCATTGAGGTTGAACCTTACGTGAGAGATTAATTTCAGCTCGGACAAATGTCTTATCAGTCTTAGTGTATGAGAAAATCTTTTCTCTAGCTAGTCTCCTAAGGTGTTTAGCCGAGTGTACTTGTACTGGATACCTTAAATGATGGCAAGAATGTATCGAGTTATAAGCTTGCTTAATAGCCGGATATTGTTTCCTACGAGAATTAAGACTTGCATTTGTCATAGAATGATGGTTTTTGTTTTTAATAGTAGAGCCGTTTTAAAAATTTGTGCTTTCAAAATTAATGGACTTTAAGCATAAGTGGAAGCAACAACATGAAAATTAGAAACGATTGTCTTCTTACGCGTGTCTTTAGTTTTTGATATAGAAGAAAGTTTAGAAAATAAGTCATTTCTATCATTTTTCTTCTTAAGTTCTATGCTAGGCACTCTCTCCTTTGCATGCTTCAACTCTTTTACTACTCTACCTGTGGATGGAGTAGAAAAAGAATTAGTAAAAATCTTTTTCGTCGTTAAAGCATTTAAGGACTCTTTTCCTCCCTTTACGCTTTTTAAAGAAATTTTTTCTTTTTTTGAAATATTTTGTAAATAAAGGGAGAAGTTTTCTTAAATTTGGTTTTGTCCTTGATTAATAAATTTTCTTTTAAAATTAAATCAGGACAAGATTTTAAAATTGAGGAATATTTGAGATTAGAAATCTCCAATATAAGCTCATTCTTTTCTGCTTCAAAATTCTTTCTTTCTGTTTCTAGGGAAGAATTTGTTGGGAAAGGTACCCGGTTTGTACCCGAGAGGCAACGCCCCGGGATACGGTGCGGAATAAAATTTTTTCCGGGTTCCTTCGCAGCTCGGATCGAAAACTCTAATCACGTTGACACGTAATAGGGCGGGTCATACCCGTGAGAGATTACCTTTGAAGCGAGTGGCAGTTCCTCGTCGATTGCGTCGTCGGCCGCGGTCGTGTTGGGTATCGTCTAGATCGTCACGCCGACCTCGCAGTGTACCACTGCTTCGATTCTCCGAAGATGGCTAGAGAGAATTGATCCGTCGCTCGGGAGAGTAGTTTGCGTTTGTGTGTTCGTGTTTCGATTCTCGGGTCGAGAAATTTCGTGTCGATTCTCTTCCCGTGTCTTTTTCTTTGACGAGGGTCTCACCCTTATTTATAGTAGGGGAGGACGAAATTTTCAGCCCTAAACAAGGCTAAAATCTCGAAATATTTGTTCCTAAATATGAGAGATATTCTTGCCAAAATATCTCTCCTAATTGAATTCAAAATTCTATTAAAGGAACATACTATAAATAGAAAACTAACTAAGATATTAAAATATCTTCAAATATGGTAAATAAATTTCGAAATTTATATAAAATATAAATTCGAATTTTAGTTTTAATAAATAATATTCCAAATATTTTTATTACCATATTTGTAAATTACGAAAATACCCTTTAAGACATTTATCGAATTTCTCGGCTTAGGGTTGAATTCCAATTCTTCCCTCAAGTCTTTCTAAGCACTTAGCCAAGCCTAAGTCTTAAAGTTAGTTTCATGTAAAGTCCGACTTCGGTCCACTTAATGACCCCGAGGCCCAATAAGGCGTGGCATAACGACCCGAGGCCCGTTAAGGCCCAAAACACAATCTCTCCTTCTCGGTACACATTGATGATCCTTTTTATGCCCGACTCTCTAGGTTCGACTCAATCGGCAAGGGAGGAATCCAAGAGTCCGGTAGGTGCCTAGCCAATCCCGCAGTACCAGACAGATCCCGACTTGAGCACGAATTTCGAACTAGTCTCATTCCAGAACCTAACTATAGATTATAGTACTACGTACAAACCCTTCAGCTGTGTCCCGATCGAGTGAGAGCCATGGTATTTGTCAAACTCACTAAACTCGATACTATGATAAAATGACACGAGTCAAATTACCAAACTACCCTCCATGTCTAACATGAGTTAGTTTAATACCTTGGCCAAGGATTTTGTAATTTCCCGTCGTCATTCTCATAGGACACTTGTCTCCATTACTTGCGAGACTGTGAATCCGTACTCAGCGGTCTAAGCCCGACAATCACAAATATCCATCAAGACCACATCTGTCCCGCTGACCGATGCAATAGCTAATCGGATCTAGCGAAACTAGTGATAGTCAGCACTTCAAAGTCAACTCCGTCAAAGCCCCTTTTGGTCTAAGGTTCAAGCAGACTACTATAGTTTTTGTCGTCGATCATTGACACTCCTTGAGTAATAAGCCATGTTTGATCGTACGACCTGCGAGTCAGTGTCCGTGAAACGATTCAATCCCTTGATTCGACTCGTATCACAAGTCATGACTTCCGCTTCCAAGCGGTATATCGGCACACAATAAGTCATCTACAAATAAGCCATGATTGGTTTTCCAGCACCCAACTGAAACCTAAGGCTTATGGACATTTTATGTTCGAGGTTAAGAGTCCACTGGTGCCTTCCTCTCTCGTACCCATCGAGAACAGTGACTCAACTCGACACATTTGGATTTATTCATTTATTGCTTTACCCGATGCTAAGTAAAGAACTCATATAACTAATAAACGAATAATGCCTTTATTAATACGCAAAACAATGTTTGATTACATTGACAATCGAATGATAAATAAGCTAATGCCCTATACATATCCAATCCTCGTATAGCATTCGAGGGCATATCCCTAACAATCTCCCACTTGCACTCAATGCCATGCGCTGTTATATCTAATACCCATCTTCTCGAGATGTTTGTTCAGCACTGCATGAGATAAAGGCTTGGTGAATGGGTCGGCCACGTTGTTCGCAGTCGCAATCTTCTGGACGGCTATGTAGCCACTCTCAACGAATCCACGTAACACGTGGTATTTTCTTTCTATGTGTTTGGATTTACTGTGAGATCTTGGTTCCTTCGCTTGCGCGATTGCACCACTATTGTCGCACCACAGTGGCAGTGGTTTTTCGGCAATCGGAACTACTTGCAGTTCTTCCAAGAACTTTCTCATCCAAACTCCTTCTTTAGCTGCCTCTGAGGCGGCTATGTACTCAGCCTCGCATGTGGAATCAGCAGTTGTGCTCTGCTTGGAACTTTTCCAAGATACTGCTCCACCGTTGAGAGTAAAGACGAAACCTGAAGTGGATTTTCGTTCGTCCACGTCTGACTGGAAATCCGAATCCGTATATCCTTCCACTTCTAATTCTCCATTTCCATAGACCAGCATCATATCCTTTGTTCTTCTAAGATACTTGAGGATATTCTTGACTGCTGTCCAGTGTTCTTTACCCGGGTTGGCTTGAAATCGACTGACTACGCTAACCGCGTATGCTATGTCCGGTCGCGTGCAAAGCATCGCGTACATCAAGCTACCCACTGCGGATGCATAGGAGATTCCATTCATCTCTTTTCTATCTACCTCACTTTGAGGACACATAGCTTTGGAGAGATGTATCCCATGCCCCATAGGTAAGAACCCTTTCTTAGAATTGTCCATGTTATATCGTTTCAGAACCTTTTCTAAGTATAGGGCTTGGGAGAGCCCTAACATCTTATTCGTTCTATCCCTATAGACACGAATTCCTAGGATGTAGGTCGCTTCTCCCAAGTCTTTCATGGAGAAGTCGGTCGAAAGCCATGCTTTCACCATCGAAAGCATCCCAATATCGTTTCCTATCAAAAGGATGTCATCGACGTACAATACGAGGAACGATATCTTGCTCCCACTGCTTTTTCTGTAGACGCATGGTTCATCTTCGTTCTTTATGAATCTGTAGCTCTTAACTACTTCATCAAACCGAAGATTCAAGCTCCTAGAGGCTTGTTTAAGTCCGTAAATTGACTTATTCAATTTGCATACTTTATGAGCATCCTTTTGTGATGTAAAACCCTTTGGCTGTTCCATATTTATTTCCTCCTTGAGGTATCCATTTAGGAACGCGGTTTTCACATCCATCTGCCAGATCTCATAACCGTTATACGCTGCTATCGCAAGTAATATCCGAATGGACTTCATCATCGCAACGGGCAAAAAGGTTTCCTCATAGTCAATTCCTTCTTTTTGACTATAACCTTTCGCTACAAGCCTAGCTTTGTATGTATCCACCAGTCCGTCTGATCCAATCTTTTTCTTGAAGATCCACTTACACCCAATGGGTACCATCGGGGAGATCAACAAGTGTCCAGACCTGATTTTCGTGCATTGAATCCATTTCGACTTGCATAGCTTCAAGCCATCTTACGGAGTCTATATCCGTCATTGCCTTATTTCACGACCCACTCCAGCTTCTCGAACGAACTCTTCTTCGAGAAAGTGAGCCTGAAAGGCTACAATGATTTTCTGATCGTCGTGGAAGTAAAATTGGTATCCCATGGAATCCTCAGGATACCCGACAAAACGTCCTTTCACAGCTCTCGATTCCAATTTTTATTTCTTGAGCTTTTTCACAAAAGCGGGGCAACCCCATATTCTTATGTGGTTCAAGCTCGGCTTTCTACCAGTCCATATTTCATAAGGGATCTAGTCGACAGAACTAGAAGGGATTCGGTTTAAAACGTGCGTTGCGGTTAATAACGCATGACCCCACAGCGACAGTGGCAGGTCTGTGTAACTTAGCATTGATCGAACCTTGTCCAACAGCGTTCGATTTCTGCGTTCGGACACACCATTTAATTGTGGTGTTCCCGGCGGTGTCATCTGTGAAATGATCCGGTTCTCTTTCAAGAACTCGTCAAACTCGAGACTCATGTACTCGCCACCTCGATCAGATCGAATGGCCTTTATATGATTCCCAGTTTGTTTTTCTACTAAAGCCTTATATTCCTTGAACTTATCAAGGGCTTCAGACTTGTATCTCATAAGATATACCTTCCCAAATCTTGAATGATCGTCGGTGAAGTAATAAAGTAGTGGAAATTACCTCGAGCCGCTTCCCCGAATGGCCCACAAACGTCCGTATGAATCAAAGTGAGAAGTTCTGTGGCTTTTTGGAAAGTCCCGGTAAAGGGAGACTTAGTCATCTTTCCAAGGATACACGATTCGCAAGTCGGATAAGGGTCCGAACCCAACGGCTTAATCATGCCATTTTTCTCCAACTCACGAGTTTTTTATTTATTTTTATCTCCTGCATGACAAAGTCGAAGATGCCACAATTGTCTCATATTGGTCTCTAATTTTCGTTTGTTGGTAATTGTGTTCACAGATTCAGTTTTATCTTTGACATTTAGATAATATAATCCGTTAAGTAAAGTTGCACTTCCGACGCATTTATTTCCAAAATAAATATCGCAAATATTATTACTAAAGCGGAACTCATATCCGTTTCCGCTCAAAATGGGAATAGAAATAATATTCTTAAGCCCTCTGGGCAATACTAAACAATCAGAAAGCAATAACTTATGTCTACTAGATAAAACAAGAGTTCTTCATCCAATGTGGGTCGCCGGCACACTATGTCCGCTTCCTACGTTGATCATGACCTCTCGATCCGCCAACCTCCTACTTCGTTCCAGACCCTGGTTTGAAACACAAATGTGAGCGCTAGCTCCTAAGTCTAGGATCCATGAAGTGGAGTACACAGTCATAGAACAATTAGTTTCTAAAACATAAAGTTCTTTACCTGAGGCGGCTAGCTTCGGGCAATCGCGCTTCCAATGGCCGAGCTCATTGCAGTGAAGGCATTTGTCCGTGGGCTTGGCGCCTTTAGACACGTTTTTCTTGGCCTTGCCTTTTGAAACTCCTCCCTTGGGCTTAATGGGCCTGTCCGACTTTTTCTTTCTAATCGACTTCCGAGTCTTATAAGTCGCAACAAGAACCACTTCCTTTCCCTTTATCTTTTTCATCTGAGTTTGGGCCGTTGACAACTGGTTCATCAACTCAGTTAATGTCATCTCGACCCTATTCAGATTATAATTCACAATGAAGGGATTAAAAGAAGCCGGCAGTGACTGGAGCACGAGATCGTTTTGGAGCTCATTGTCCATGAGGAAGTCGAGTGCATCGAGTCTCTCGATCAAACCGATCATTTTCAGCACATGTTCTCTAACGTCTCTGCCCTCATCCATTTTGCAATGAACAGTTGCTCTGTCAAAGAGTAGCGAGCACTCCTGGAGTGTTCACCAAAGAGCTCCTTCAAATGAAGCAAAATGGCGCCCACTTCAATTTCCGAGTGGCTTCGCTGCAACTCATTGCTCATGGATATGAGTATATAGCCCTTGACCTTTGGCTCGTCTATTTGCCACTTGACATACGCAGCCCGGTCGTCGTCACTCGCATCAGTCCCTGGGACTTGCGGTGTAGGGGAATCGAGGACATAAGTCAAAGACTCCATACCTAGAACTATCCTGAGGTTACGGAGCCAGTCCACGTAGTTTGGTCCTACCAAACGGTTCTTTTCAAGCAGCGTGTTTAAAAGATTCGTCATAGTAACTAGAAAGAAAATAACTCTGCAGAAGATAAAGATCACATAGTTAGGTTTATTCTATCATTCATCAAGCGCAAACACGGACTTTTCGTTTCGCTTGACTCCCACTATTTTTCTCGAAAATTCTATTCTCCCGATTTAAGAATTTCGGAAACTTCGTTGAGTAGTTTCATAGTGGAGTTGAGGTCCCCGACTCGATTAGACATGCCTCAGCCTTTAACGCAATATTTGGCCTGCCTAATCGATCGAAGTCGAGTTTCACTCGAACCCATCCTATGAGTATTTCAACTATCTTTGTCTCAGTCAGTGACCCTCACGGCTAACCCTGCATTGTGGGTATAACTGTCTAAGTGCAACCTAATCAACTTATGCTCTAACCGCACATTTGAATTCCGCCTTGCCGCCTTACGCTTCGTGGGGCGGAATATGCTATGGTGAGCGTCGTCAAACGAACCCGAAACGCTAACGTTAGGGCTTGATGTACGGCGCCAACTTACTCGGAACAAACCGTACAAACTCCCTAACACCAGACATCTCAAGCATGATAGAAGACAGGAACCCAATTCCTTTTCTCACTTAGTATTTATCAAACGGGAGAAAAAACCTTTTTCACATAAGAGCACATAAAGCATGCATATCATTTCACAAATCGACACGCACGTAAGTAGTAAATAAACCCTAGGAAAATAAACTACAAGGCAACACGAACGGGTTATTTATATTCTAGCCCTATTACGTGAATTATGTGTATGTGGCTTCAAAAAATAATCGGTTCTCCGTATGGGCTTTGAAGTTGACAATCGCCCTTCATCATTCGAACGGCCTCCAAGTCGTCGATCGTCCACCAAGTCATCTTCTCCCGGAGAGTCGTCAACCGTCGAACAGCTTCGTGTATTCTAAACTAAGCCTAATCTAATAAAGACTTTGAAGTACAACACGGGGGGATCATCAGTCCCAAACAGCCCGTAAAAGACAAATACAACCCGGGGGGACGAGGCCCTTAACAAATAACCCGGAAAACCAAATAGAAATCCTAAACCCGTAAGTGTGCCTTAAATCATAATCATAACGAGCACGTTGACAATTTCATGAATTCTAACCGAAATCGACAATTTGGGCCTTAAATGGGCCAGGCCCGATAAAAAGGCCCATTAGGGTTTTTGGGCGAAAAACCCTAGGCGGCCGTCGTGTCCCGGAGGCTGCAGTTTCGTGCGGGTACGCCGCTGGCGCTGCCGCCAGAGGTGGCACCACCATCGGACAGTGGTGGGCCGCTGCCCGAGGCAGCGGATACGCCGTCGCACGGCGCGGTTGCGCGTGCGGCTGCCTGCGTGCCGCAGCGTCTCGGCGGTGGTGCATTCGACCCCGTCGAGCGGTATGGTGGTCGTGGGTTGGCAAGCGACGCATGGAGCAGCCCCACGCGCCTAGTGCGTTGGCTTTTCGATCGTCTCCCACGAGCCTCGTTTCGATTTAATCATGTTATGATTCCGATCACGAACCCTGGCTCTAATACCACTGTTGTGAAAGGTACCCGGTTTGTACCCGAGACGCAACGCCCCGAGATACGGTGCGGAATAAAATTTTTTCCGGGTTCCTTCGCAGCTCGGATCGTAAACTCTAATCACGTTGACAGGTAATAGGGCGGGTCATACCCATGAGAGATTACCTTTGAAGCGAGTGGCAGTTCCTCGTCGATTGCGTCGTCGGCCGCGGTCGTGTTGGGTATCGTCTAGATCGTCACGCCGTCCTCGCAGTGTACCACGGTTTCGATTCTCCGAAGATGGCTAGAGAGAATTGATCCGTCGCTCGGGAGAGTGGTTTGCGTTTGTGTGTTCGTGTTTCGATTCTCGGGTCGAGAAATTTCGCGTCGATTCTCTTCCTGTGTCTTTTTCTTTGACGAGGGTCTCAGCCTTATTTATAGTAGGGGAGGACGAAATTTTCAGCCCTAAACAAGGCTAAAATCTCGAAATATTTGTTCCTAAATATGAGAGATATTCTTGCCAAAATATCTCTCCTAATTAATTCAAAATTCTATTAAAGGAACATACTATAAATAGAAAACTAACTAAGATATTAAAATATCTTCAAATATGGTAAATAAATTTCGAAATTTATATAAAATATAAATTCGAATTTTAGTTTTAATAAATAATATTCCAAATACTTTTATTACCATATTTGTAAATTACGAAAATACCCTTTAAGTCATTTTTCGAATTTCTCGTCTTAGGGTTGATTTCCAATTCTTCCCTCAAGTCTTTCTAAGCACTTAGCCAAGCCTGAGTCTTAAAGTTAGTTTCATATGAAGTCCGACTTCGGTCCACTTAATGACCCCGAGGCCCAATAAGGCGTGGCATAACGACCCGAGGCCCGTTAAAGCCCAAAACACAATCTCTCCTTCTCGGTACACATTGATGATCCTTTTTAAGCCCGACTCTCTAGGTTCGACTCAATCGGCAAGGGAGGAATCCAAAAGTCCGGTAGGTGTCTAGCCAATCCCGCAGTACCGGACAGATCCCGACTTGAGCACGAATTTCGAACTAGTCTCATTCCAGAACCTAACTATAGATTATAGTACTACATACAAACCCTTCAGCTGTGTCCCGATCGAGTGAGAGCCATGGTATTTGTCAAACTCACTAAACTCGATACTATGATAAAATGACACGAGGCAAATTACCAAACTACCCTCTATGTCTAACATGAGTTAGTTTAATACCTTGGCCAAGGATTTTGTAATTTCCCGTCGTCATTCTCATAGGACACTTGTCTGGATTACTTGCGAGACTCTGAATCCGTACTCGGCGGTCTAAGCCCGGCAATTACAAATATCCATCAAGACCGCATCTGTCACGCTGACCCATGCAATAGCAAATCGGATCTAGCGAAACCAGTGATAGTCAAGACTTCAAAGTCAACTCCGTCAAAGCCCCTTTCGGTCTAAGGTTCAAGCAGACTACTATAGTTTTTGTCGTCGATCATTGACACTCCTTGAGTAATAAGCCATGTTTGATCGTACGACCTGCGAGTCAGTGTCCATGAAACGATTCAATCCCTTGATTCGACTCGTATCACAAGTCATGACTTCCGCTTCCAAGCGGTATATCGGTATACGATAAGTCATCTACAAATAAGCCATGATTGGTTTTCCAGCACTCAACTGAAACTTAAGGCTTAGGACATTTTATGTTCGAGGTTAAGAGTCCACTTGTGCCTTCCTCTCTCGTACCCATCGAGAACAGTGACTCAACTAGACACATTTGGATTTATTCATTTATTGCTTTACCCGATGCTAAGTAAAGAACTCATATAACTAATAAACGAATAATGCCTTTATTAATACGCAAAACAATGTTTGATTACATTGACAATCGAATGATAAATAAGCTAATGCCCTATACATATCCAATCCTCGTATAGCATTCGAGGACATATCCCTAACAGAATTCAAATCAGCTATTTTCTTAATAATAGCAGGAATATAACAAAAAGTAGAAATCATTATTTTCTTCCTTAATTTTAGGAAGATCTTCTAAAGGATATAATGAATTATAATCACTATACATGTTTATTTCCCGTGTCTTGTAACTATTATTCAAATCGGTGTACTCAAAGGAGACGTAATTCCTATTTGTGGCTTTTCTTTTGGATTCTTCTAAGGCAATTATTTCGGAAGAGTTAGTAAAAGCCATTAGAGAAGTTAATCCTAAACCCATGTACTTGATATCATATAATTGTTTGACATTTACATTTTTCAAGTTAAAGGGATTGTTAAAATTTATGCCTTCTATAGGATTATAAAATTCTATATCATGAGGTTGATTTAGAAAAATAGTCTGATCCGCTTGTCCCCTTTTTGTTAGAAGATCGTCTAAAGTCTTAATTCTAGAGTAAAGCTTCTTACGTTCGTTAAAGATTTTCTTAAAAATATCTCTAGAAATTTCTAAATCTCTCTGACTATCGCTAAGAATTTTACTAAGGTCGTTAATTTTTGTCTCAGAAGTAGCTATCCTAGATTCAAGATTAGTTATGGTTTCATTAGCATTAGGTAAGAGAATTTCTAAGTGAACTGTTCTATCTAATTGCTTTTGGAAATTATGTTCGCTAAGTGCTAGTCTCTCCTCTAATTCTTTTGTACTTTTCCGCTCATTTTTCATGTTAGCATATTTAATTTGTAAAGGTTCTAACATGATTAATAATGTAGAATCAGGTGTAGCTACCTCTTGAGATGAGGTTGATGCTTTGTCTTCGTTGTGGGACCTCCTCATAGAGTTTTCGTCTGAGGCATCGTCAAGAAATGTCATGAGAGCTAGATTGTCGTTATCAGAATCCGCTGTGTCTTCTAGCCAGTGCTCTTGTTCGGCCATTAGAGCTACTCCAACTTCCTTTGTTTGGTATGTGGAAACTTCTTGGAGCAGTAATTGACGTCTTTCTTCTTAGGAAGACTGCATTCTCTGATGAAGTGCCCTATCTTTCCACAACTGTAGCATTTTTGTGGTTCTTTTTGTAGCATTTCTTTTTATAGAACTTTTTGCTCATCATTTTAGTAATGAGAGCCAATTGTTTCTTGAACTCTTTCATATCGGGCTCGGAATCCGATTCTAATTCGTCTTCATCTTCTAAAGAACATGGCAACTTGATGCTTTTATCTTTACGAGATCGACTAGTTTTTCTTTCCGAAACTAGAGCTATAGAGTCTTCGATCTGTTTGCCCTTTAGTTCTTTTTTGTATCTCGCTAATGTCTTCCTCGTGTTGAGCGACATTATCAAAGACGGCGTGGATATCCGTGTCGTTCAAATCTTTGTTTTGACGGATTTGCATGAATATTTTCTTTCACTCCGGTTGAAGAGAAGAGAGAAATCGGATGTTGACCTCCATATTGGTCTTGAAAATTTCTATTTTCCTCATCTCGTTAAATAGCGTTGATAGAGTTCGTAGACATTTTCCTCCGTCTTAGCTTTGAAGGAGTCGTAAGCGGTGACATGGACGGCTCATCATATGTGGGGCCTAAAGCAAACATATAAACAAGTCCTTTTTTGCGTGTCGACCTAGCACAACCCCCTTCCTTTATCCGAGTTTCGAACCACAAACTAACGGTTTATAGAAGGCGGATGTAAAAAACAAAACAAAACTCTAAAACGTTTTTTCAATGAAATTTTTTCTTCAAACTTTCTTTGACGCAAATTCTATTATTAAACTTTCTTAACTAATCTTTTCTGCCAATTCATTTTATATTGATAAATAGCTAATTCATTTCATATTTCTTGAGACATTATGGATCTTAAGTACTTGTTTTATAATTTTGGAAAAAATTCTTTCTGCCGAAGCAACAATCACGGAAATCGTCAACATAATCTTATATCAACGGAGTCTAGCTATCAGTTTAGGTTAAATTTAGGATTTTTTTAATTTTTGGGTCCTTTTTACTAATTATGTTTGTAATCGAGAAATTTCTTTAAGTTTGACTCAAATTGTTTCACTAAAATTTTTTCGAGTGTGAATTATTCGATTGAAATATGTTTTCGCTAAATTTTGACTCAAAAATTTAGATGGTCGAAAATCTTGAGATCGAAAAACTTGTAATAGTAAAACATGTTTTTCATGTCAAAATTAGATAATTATATAGCGAAAACAGTATCCGTCGAAAAAAAATTTAAGTTTTGTTATGCTCGAAAAAGATATTTATGTATAAATCGAAAAACTAATTATCGAAAACAAAGTTTTTCGAGTCCTATATTTGAGTGAAATCGAAAACAGTGTGAGTATCGAGAAACTTTTTGGCTGTGAACTTATTCGAAAAATATTTTTCGAGCCAAGTTTTTCGATCGAAAAAAGATCGAAGAACACAGTTCGAGTTCAATGGAACAGTGAAAATTCAGATTGAACTGAAAAACTCAAGTTAGATTCTGATATTTTGGATTATCACTCGAATATGAGTTCTGAGTATGAACAAACACAAGATTAACCATGTTTTACAGCAAAATATATCGATTATGAAGAAAATCTAATCGTATTCAAAACTTAATCGCAAACGCAAATATCGATCGAATTCGAAAATCTGTAATAACCTGATGTTTTAAGCAATTGAAATCAATACGTAACTCATTCCTAACATATAATCTATCACTTTAACAGCAAGATCATAGCAAAATTTGCAAAATTAAGCACGTAGATCAAAATGCATTTCACGTAAGTTTTTCGATCGAAAAATCTGGAAAATAATCTTGATATAAGAATAGCGAATTCAATCCAAAAGTGATCACGATATGCTCTGATACCAATTGTTATGTCTATTTTATCAACTAACGATCGATCTATGTATGAATTCTAGATATTCGAATAAGAAATCTCAAGAATTACCTTCGGTCGATTATCGAGTATGAAATCGGGAGAGAGAAACGATTAGAGAGTGGAAGTTTTCGATTGTATTTCTCTCTATAGAATGTGAATTCAATGCTGTGTGTATTTTCTGAAATTCTTGTATATTGATTTTTGTTGTGTACATGGATATATACCTCTATACATAGTATATTTACAAACTAGTCCCACACTACCAAAAAATACGAGCTACGCCCCTAATTACAAGGATAACTAATTTAACAAAGCACAATTTTTATGTTTCTTCAGAACTCGAAGCTAGGCTAGAGAACAACTACAACTGCTTACTAGAAGTAGCACGAGACAAAGCCATTCTTCAAGGGAAGCTAACCGAAACTTAATCACGATTCATTGACCTTGAATCTAGACTATAGTCTAAAATAAGAGAGCTAACCACTAGCCTGGGAAACATTGAAAAGAAGAGAATGAACTTCGAAGGTCAAATTCTTCAAGAGGAACGTAAGAAGCTATATTAAAAAATTAAGAGATTGGAAGATAATATAACAAAAAGGAGACAAATTGATCAAACCATTTTTCTGAATCAACCGACAAATGTTGAATTCTATAACCCAAGCAAAGGTCTAGGCTTTAACAAACCGTGTCACTTAAGCAAAGTGACTTCCATACAGTCGTATGATATTAAATACATGGGACTCGGTTTTACTAAACAAATGTTTTTCACCGGAGCCTCGGAAATTGATGCCCTTGAGGACAAAAAAAGGAAAAATCCAATGGTTGACATTCCTTACGATTATAAGGAATTGAATGAAAATTATAAAACTAGGAAAATCCCCTTATCCTCTGCCTCTGATCTCTCTCCTATGTTTTCTAATCAAGAGGCTAATCATCACCCCAAATCTTCCAAACACAAAGTCTGTTATATTCCAAAGATAATCCAAAAAATTGTTGATTTAACAAGTTCGTTGGAAATGAATGGAAACGTTTTCAACGTGAAAAAGAAAAATTGTTAAATATGATTTATTTTCTTCAAAAAAATTCTTCTTCACCAATTTTTCCAAACGATATTGCTTCTACTTCTCGAAACGACTTAAGTTCCGACCTTCTTCTACGTGTGACTATAAACTGTCATTTATTCATACCACACGTAAAATGAAAAATGGATAGATCTCTACCACGAAGCCAATACATACACCGATAAAAGATAAAGAGTCAATTACCTCTATACCAAACAAGGTAGAAAGATTCATACCACAACATAAGAAAAGCAATAGGCCTAAGGTAGCTAGGACAACCAAGAAAGAAACCAATCTTAGATGGCTTCCTAAAGAGCAAAGTCTTATTCTATTTTCAACATCTTCTTCTCCGCAACTTCTCTTTGACTCTAGTATTACTTATACATGTCGCGCTTTAAATACAAGATAGATCTTATATCACCTTATAAAAGACCACGTGGAAAAAGGCACACTTGATATGTACTTTGTAAGCACTCAGCTCAACTAGCTGACTTATTTACCAAAGCTTTGGATGAAAAACACTTCCACTTCTTTGTTTCTAAGTTAAGCCTGATGAACCTCCAATCATAAGCGATTGTGACCTTACTTTATCTAATTAAGGGGGAGAAATTCTATGTTTGGAATAATTAGTGCCAAAATTATTTGAAATAGGGGGAGTATATTTCTTCATAAACAATAGAGAGGGAGTATCGTTTCAATTAAAAAGGGGGACTATCTTTTGATTTTTTAAGGGGGAGTAGAAATTTTACATTGATATTTTTAGTAATATTTTAAAATTCTATAGTGTCCAGGCTTAAAAATACTTAAGAATTTTTATTTCGCAAGGCTTTACTAATGGGCTTTTCGTATGCTGGGCTTTTCGAAACTTAAATTCGAAACCTCATTCGAAAATCACTTTCATTCGAAAATTATCCGCTTACGAAATCGACTTGCAAAAATACTTCCAAAAACATGAAAATAAAGAAACTTATTAATCCTCATATTTTCGGTTAAAACGGTATAATTCTCTTGTCTATTCATTTGTTTGATGATTATGCGTCAATTAAACGTAAAATCAATCCATATTTCACGAATTTTAATCATGAATCGACTATTTTGCAAAACCTCACTTACGCATAAATCGCCTTCGAGAAATCCGTCGATTTTGTGTTAATTTTGGTGTTTAAACGAGTTTAACTTATATATTTGATATTTAAATCGAGTTATGTGCTTCAGCTTAGTCGAAAAATTTCAATAAAATTCGTCAATTTTTTATTTTCGCATTGAGTTAGGGTTTAAGATTTGTTTCGAAAATTGGCTTCGGAAATCGGTGCGAAAATCCTTATTTTTGAATACCCCTTTCGAAAATCAATTTTCGTAACCGTCCTTCGAAAATACCCATTCGCAAATTAATTTTCGAATAACCCATTCGAAAATCGATTTTCGAATAACCGACTTTCGAAACTTTTGGTTTCACAACTGATTTTCAAAATCTGGTTTTCACACCTTCGAAAATTCAATTTTCGCGACAGTCATTCGCAAATCAGTTCTATACTTAGAAAATTTTCGCAGACATATCCTTCAAAATTCAATCTTCGCACCACATCCTTCGAAAATCATATTTTGCGTAGAACTCTTTCGAAAATCCCACTTTTGCAACTTCAGTATTGAAAATCCACACTTACGAAAATTTGGACATGGTGTTTCGAAAATCACAACTTTCGCATCACAGGCCTTCGCAAATCAATTTTTGCACAACTGACTTTCGAAAACCTCACCCTTTTGAAATTCTAGCCTTCGCATCCAACACTTAGAAAATTTTCGCATCCTAAACACTTCGAAAACTGAATTTTTCCAACCGACTTTCGAAAATTACACTTAGACAATTTTCTTTCGCAAATCTATATATCGAAAATTGATTTTCGAATGACACCTAGAATATTACTCGCACATCATTTCATTCGAAAACACGATTTTCGCAAACATATTGAGTTTGAACATTTGCGAACAAAACAGAGTTTCGATACTCATTTTCGAACAAAATACTTAGAAAATTTTCCATTGACTACATTCAAAAATCTATTCACGGACGTTTTTGAAAATCGTTTTTCGCTGAAAATTTTCGAACACTACATATTCGAAAATCACATTTTCGCATCAGGGCGCACGAAAAAATTTCGGCCATAGAAAATTTTCTCAAAAAACATACCCGTATTGACAATCACAGCTTCAAACAAATAACAAGTGATAATCACTTTTGACAATATACTGAGAAATTTTCGACACCACACTTGAAGAAGACTTAGAAATTGTGCTTCGTTTATTAGTTAACCTTGTAATTACGGGCGTAGCTTGTATTTTTGATAGTTTATGACTAACTAGTAAATATACCATGTATATAGATATGTACACTATTGAAATCAATACACAAGAATTTCATAAATTCACAAGGCTAGAATTCACATTCTAGAGAGAGGAACACAAACGAAAACTTTCTCGCTCTAAGCTTTTCTCTCTCGTGATCTTCAACCAAGATATTCGACTGAAGGTAACATATCAATAAGCTATATTCGAATATCTAGAATTCATGCCTAGATATCTCGTTAGTTGATTAATTAGGACCTAACAATTGGTATCAAAGCAGATCGTGATTGTTTTGCATTGATTTTTGCCATTTTTATATCAAATTTATTTTCGAGAATTTTTGATCGAAAACGCGCGCAAAATGCAAATTTGATCTACCTGTTGAATTTTGCGAATTTTGTTGATGATTATGATGCACAGGTGATAGATTATATGTTAGGAATGAATTCCGTACTGATTTCAATCGCTTATAACATCGGATTATTTCTGATTTTCTATTTAAATTGATTTTACTGTTTGCAATTGAGTTTTGAATACGATTTGATTTCGTCGTAATCGGTATATTTTGCTGTAAAACGTGGTTAATCTTGTGTTTGTTCATGTTCAGTACTCATATTCAAGTGATTACTGTTAGTCCTACGCATCCAACTACGTTTAAGATTAAAGACGATTTACCACGATTAAAGCTCGGAAGTATTGATTCGTCGTGGGATGGGCGTGGGAGACTTTGATAGCTTTGGGAATTCTCTTGTAATATGACTAATCTCTTCACCCACACACTATGTGTGAGGGTTTTTGGTATTTATACCACAAGTTGGTATATAATACCTTGGGCTTTTGTAAGCCCAGTTACATTTAATAGCTCACTAGCCTCTAATTAAATTAAAGCCTAGTTCGCTAAATTAATTACAAGACTAAGATAAAATAATACATTGAACACAATAAAATAATCCTAACAATCTCCCCCTTTGTGTTCAATTTATAATTAAGCGCTTGGTATCTTGGTCTTGTAAATCTTTTCCTGAGTCCTTGAAGAACACGTATCAAAGTGGCATTAGCGAAAGCGTTAGTGCGTGTGTTCTTCTTTAGTGTTTCTCCTCCTTTGTCTCGTCTTGACCTTCTCTTCTCGGCACCGCATCTTTCATCAAGTCTTCTCTCGAAGCTTGCCTTGGAGATGTCGGGGCTCGAAGAGGCTTGCCGGTGAGTTCAGTCTCTCCCTTTGATAGTGCACAACTCCCCCTACGTTTGTTCAACCTTGTGTTGGGATTGGGGAGTTCTCTTTATATTCGGAGAGGCGAACTTGTGGCTGTAAATTCGAGTTTTGAAGGTCGTGGTTCGCTTGATTTTCTGATGACGCTTGAGATTTGAGCATTTCCGATCAATCTTGCATTTTTCGTTGTGGTACGGCTCCCATTTTCTTTCTTTACTACTAGGTGAAAATAGGTCGTCGATGGCAAGATGTTTGCATCGTCAGGACGAGGAGAAGCAACTCAGGTTGGGCAATAACCTAACGGAGCCACAAAGGCGATCCGTCTTGAAGGTTAACCGGGGTCACAAAGACTTCCCGTTAACATCAATTCTCTTCTTCTTGGCTCCAGGTTCATCTTCTTCGAAGGAAGTTGTCTGGTTCGGCTTCGAGAAAGCTTGTCTGGCTCCGGAAGAAGGTAAGTGTGGGGCTTGATTTAAGTTGTGCCGAGGCTCCTTTGGAATGTACGTTCAAGTGCAGGAGAGCCCGGCTTCAGAGTGGTACGCTCGGCGGAATTTGTTGGGTGGTCCGACCTCTTTGTTTATCCGTGTCCCCTTCTCCCCCTCATGGCGATCGAATTAACGAGATCGGCATGCTTGTTTTGGAAGATAAGGACACAAACGACAGGTCGGCGTGGTAATGAACAGACGGAGCCACTAAGGCAATCCGTCATCACGATTGCCTGTGAGTACAGGGCTTGGTAAACCGGGGCCACATAGGCATCCCGTTTTCATCGTTCTAGAGACTAGCTCGAGACGATGGCCTGATTCCGTTGTTGTTTTGATGTTGCAACGGCAGGACTTCCTTCCGATCATCGAACCATGTCTATGAGTAACATGTCTACGAAAGTTCTAACTTGATCACAAAGACCAGGTGTTATAAGAGTGTATGTGTCCTAGAAAATATTTAAAATATGGGACGTGAGGACACACTAGACTCGATTGTGCACAAGAAAGTGTGGTAGTGGGGCTGAGTACCACTTAATTCAATATCTCCCACTTCCGAGTGAAGCGGTGATAGTAGTCGTGTCTCCCCGTGATTTCTTGAAACACCTGTCTTTTGTGAGACAGACGAGTGGGTGAGGCTCGGTTGTGCATGCGCCATTGGACCTAATGCGGCGACTTCTACCCGGGAGCTAATAAAATTAGCACCTGTACCTATGGGGGTGTGATCCGAGATATTTGTGAGGTAAGGGAATGTTGTAGTGTTGGTCTTTTCAAAATGGATCAGAAGCATCATCGGAGGCAAGCTTTGCAAGATATTGACTAGTTCTCGGTGATGTTCCGGGGTTAGATTCAGTTGGATTTGCCTGAATCATGAGAACAAATTATCCTTGCGTCCGGTAGGAAGTAGTGAGTGCTGCTTTATTTGTATCAGCAATGCCGGAGCAGGTTGCTTGAAGTGAGCACCGAGTTTGCACTAAAGGCCACCATTGGAAGCTTGAGATTCTTCGTTTAGAAAAGACATGATATTTGGATGCTCGAAATTCTTCGTTCCAATCCGTCGAATGGTGTCCGAGGGATAATAATTTTTTTTTTAATCATGCTCCCTAAATAATATTGCTCCCCCTCAAAAGATGCGTAGTCGGATTGAAACAATTTCTCTTCAATCTCTTTCCCTAAATTTACATATCCATGCTCTCTCCCCCCAAAAAAAAATGTAATTATTTCTCCCTTTTAAACAATTGTAGAGGTTGCTTCTCTTTTATAAGTAAAAGAGTAGCTCCCCCTCAAATAAGGCTCATTTAAAAATGGTTTTTATCATTTTCGTGCGTAATATGCAACTCGGATCTCAAATCTCGTAATGTTTTGAAAATGCATATTTAAAATGTACCATTTTAAAAGAAGGTATTTTTCAACGGGATACCAACCATGCTGGGGTTATCTGCAAAACCTTATCGGGACTTTGGTACCCATATTTGTATGGGTCCTCCCTTATTAGCAGAAAATAATTTATGCTTAGCATGTGTCAAATTCGGTCCTAAATCGTCCAACAATAAATTATTGGATAACCACTTAGGGGTAATTTGACACGGAAAAGACGTTTCAGTGCCAGTGAATGTGTCTCTAGGTATTCTAGAGTGAAAGATCTTCTCTTTGGCTAGTCTCATGAGGTGCTTTTCCGAATGGACTTTGACAGGATATTTCAAGTAGGAATACGAAGCTACAACATTGCAGGCATGTATAGCGGGTGAATACCTACGAGAAGACTTCACACAATTCACTCCATAATGATGGTCTTTAGTGGGATTTTGCTTACGAGAATGATAAACATTTTTGTTCGTGTAAGGAAATCCACTTTTCTCATTCTTTAAAGAATGGGAAATTTTGGAAGCTCGAGAAGTTAGCTTGCTTGAGCATGAAACTTCTCTTTGAGGAGCATCCTTTTTAATAGGAATAGGAGAGGAAAAATCAATAACAGTTTCTACTCTAGTTTTCATAGAAGGTGTTGATTTTCCTTTCCTCTTCCTATTTTTCTCCTGTTCCTTGGAAGAATTAAGCTTAGGCTTTTTACGTATCTTTTCTGCTCGGGTCACCGTAGACTTTGAAGTCGTCACGGGTAACTTAGAATGTGTATTTGAAGCTTTCTCAGATTTGAGAACAGAGATGCTTTTAATTTTTGTTGTCTTGACCTGTTTCGAGGATGATGTATCTTTTGAAAAATCATGGAAAACAGGTAAGGACGGGGAATTTTTAAGATTTGAAATCTCCTCTAAGAGTTTTTGCTTTTCTGCTTGAAACACTACTCTTTCCGATTCCAAAGTTGCGTTCAATTCGGAAATTTTACTAGCAATCATAGGAATTTCCAACCACGAGATAGATTTATATAACTTGTTTTCCCCGTCAAGCGCTGAAAAGGAATCTTGGTCGACTAGCTTCGCAATAATTGTCTTTAAAGGGATAGTTCTAGTGTACCATTTATTGCAGATTGCTAGGATAACCTCATATTGTTCTGTGACGACATTCCACTCAGTTGCTTTGAGTTCAAAACGACATCGATTAAATTCCTCAATTTCTTTAGCTTGAGCATCCATAATTAGGTATTAATTTTAAAATTAATTATTTTCTGAAAGAAATGGCTCTTGAAACTTTTGTTCCAAAAAGTTTGGTTTTGTCAAAAGATAGCGTGAAATTTCGAAAAAGAATTAGATTTCGAAAATTTGAGAGTTACCAAAACTTTTTCTAAAATTTGCCAAAAATGTCCTAAATAGATTGTTGGATACGTGATCGTTGACACGTAAAGTGGATTTGCCTTTGGAAAATTAACAAAAGCGTTTTCTATACCTAAAATTTTGGGCCCGAAAAAATTTATTTTTAAAAAAAAATTTTCGAAAGTCCTTTTTAAGGGGTGGCCGAAAATTTTAGGTGGTCGAAAATGTTAGGGGTAATTTCAAAGGGTGGGTTATAGTGAAACTCGGATGGAAATATTTCGCTTAGTCTAAATTCGGGTAGAAATTCGATTTCAGTTTCGCCAAATTTCACAAATTCGGGGGACTCAAATTAAATTGGTCACGAAATTATGAAATTCGGGTATTAGTAGAAATTCGTCGAATTTGATTTGAACAGTAGTAATTCGCCGAGTTTTCCACAATTGGGCAAATTTTGTAATTTTGCCCGAAAATTTGCCAAATTCGGGTAGTAGAAGTTCGCCGAAATTGTAAAATTTGATTCAAAATCAGGAATTCAAAATTCGGGTAACTTAATTGAAATTCGGCGAGAATTTTGAAATTGGATTAACCAATTTCGGCGATAGAAATTCAATATCCAAATTCGGCCAGCTATCTAATGAAAATTGTCTCAAATTCTGGCGAATTTCGATCGAAATTCGGCGAGATGAATCAATTTTCGGGCTGATGATCAAACTTCGGGCAGATGAACACTGTTCTAGAATCAAATTTCGGTGCGCAATTTCTCCCCAAAACTCACTCAAATCAACTGAAAATTGATGGGTAATCACTCAAAAACACTCGAAAAAAAACTAAATGTTGATCTTAATCAAGCAAAATCAGCAACATAGAATGAAAAATCTCAAGACCAAGACCTAAATATTTTCGAGTTTATCACATGAAAAACACCAAAAATTTCAGAAAATTGTGATCCAACTACGTCCAAACGTGATTTCGGCTCTTTGATAGCCACTTGTGAGTTTTTGGTATTTATACCACAAGTTGGTATATAATACCTTGGGCTTTTGTAAGCCCAGTTACATTTAATAGCTCACTAGCCTCTAATTAAATTAAAGCCTAGTTCGCTAAATTAATTACAAGACTAAGATAAAATAATACATTGAACACAATAAAATAATCCTAACAATTACCCATAATCTCAGCGTCTAATTTGAGTTTTTCAGTTGAATTTGAGTTTTACTGTTCCTTTGAACTCGAGTTGTGTTCTTCGATCGTTTTCCGATAGAAAAACTTGGCCCAAAAACTTTTTCTAATAGTTCACTGGCGAAATGTTTTTCGATATTTTCACTATTTTCGCAAGTTTCACTCATACATAAGACTCGAAAAACATTATTTTCGATAAATAGTTTTTCGATTCTCACATAAAAAAACTTTTTCGAGCGTAACTAAGCGTAAAAATTTTTTTCGACGAATAATGTTTTCGCTATATACATATCAACTTTTGACATGAAAAACTTGTTTTACTATTACAAGTTTTTCGATCTCTAGTTTTCCGATCATCTAAATTCTCGAGTCAAAATTTAGCGAAAACATAATCGAATATTTCACACTCGAATAAGTTTTAGACAACAAATTAAGTCAAACTTATCGAATTTTTTTTAAAGAGATAGACTTTTGATCACTTTACTTTTTCGATAACAAATTTCACCAAAAGTTTTTGCGATTGACAAATTTTTTCGAAAAAGAAAATTCGATAGGATACTTTTGCAAAACTTTTATCACTCAAAAAATAATTTTCGATAAAAATACTTCGAAAAACATATACTATAGAAAACCATTTTCGAGGATCGAAATTTTTCTAATCGAAAATCTTACTGCTCGAAAAACTTTTACAAAAAATTGAACTTTAAATCGCACACACATTTTACACTGATCTAAAGTTTTCTTTAGAGAATCACAATCGCAATTTTCAAAACTTACGAAAAATATTTCACATTGCATAAACATCCACAATATACAATTTTAGTGCTAAATATTTTTCCTAAGAGCTAAAGCTGATCTCGGAGCTAAAACTTTCCTAATGCAAGGCATCCCAAATGACATCTATATGCAAATAGATAGTCTATCAAGTGCTAAAGCTATGTGGAACGAGCTCCACAAAATGATGCAAAGGACCAAAGTCGGAGTCAAGACTAAGAAAGCGAACATACTCACAGCTTACGACTCCTTCAAAGCTAAGACGGAGGAAAATGTTCTTTACGAACTCTATCAACGCTATTTGACTCTTCTCAACGAGACGAGAAAAATAGAAATATTCCAGACAAATATGGAGGTAAATATACGATTTCTTTCATCTCTTCAACAGGAGTGGAAGAAAATATCCATGCAAATCCGTCAAAACAAGAAAATGGAGATCCACGCCGTTTTCGACAATCTCGCTCAACACAAAGAAGATATCAGCGAGATACAAAAGGAACAAAAGGGCAAACAAATCGAAGACTCAATAGCTCTAGTTTCGGAAAGAAAAACTACTCGATCTCGGAAAGATAAACATGTCAAACTGCCGAGTTTTTCAGAAAAAGAAGACGGGTAAGAATTGGATTATGAGCCCGACATTAAAGAGTTCCAGAAACAATTGGCTCTCATTACTAAAATGATGAGCAAAAAGTTCTAATAAATCCTCCTCCTCAGCTAATCAACTTCGGACCTCAAGCTCTAAGCACAAGAAAAGGCCAGCCGAGTCGTCAGAATCTGAAGAGACTTTAGAGTTGTGCTTTGTTATTTTGTTCTCCTTGTAATTAGGGGCGTAATTAGTAGTTTTGATAGTGTAGGACTAAATAGTAAATATACCATGTAAATTGGTATAAATACAATGTGCACTATCAAAATCAATACACAAGTTCATTTTCGAAAAAACACAAGCATTGAATTCACATTCTAAGAGAGAGAATGGCAATCGAGAAACACTCTCTCTCAAGATCTTCAAAGAAGATATTCGACCGAAGGTATTTTTTAAGATTTATCATTCGAATATCTAGAATTCATGCTTAGATCGATCGGTAGTTGATATATGAGGACCTAACAATTGGTATCAGAGCTGATCGTGATCACTTTTGAATTGAATTAACTATTATAAGATTAAAATAATTTTCCAGATTTTTCGATCGAAAAACTTACGTGAAATGTATTTTGATCAATGCGCTTAATGTTTGCGAATTTTGTTGATGATCTTGCTGATTAAGTGATTGATTATACGTAAGGAATGATTTACGTACTGATTTCAATCGCTTAGAACTTCAGATTAATTCAGATTTTCGATTTCGATCGATATTTGCGTTTGTGATCAAGTTTTGGTTACGATTTGATTTTCCTCATAATCGATATATTTTGCTGTAAAACTTGATTAATCTTGATTTTGTTTGTATTTAGAACTAAGAAACGAGTGATTATCCAGAGTTTCAGCACCTAACTTGAACATCTCGGTTGAATCTAGAATTTTTACTGTTACTTTGAACTTGGTTGTTCTTCGATCGAAAAACTTGGCTCGAAAATTATTTTTCGAATACGTTTGCAGCCGAGAAATTTTTCGTTGACAAACACTGTTCTCGTGTGTTTTACTCAAATATTAGACTCGAAAAACATTATTTCGATAATTAGTTTTTTCGATTCATATATAAATATCTTTTTCGAGCGTAATAAAGCGTATTTTTTTTCGACGGATACTGTTTTCGCTAAATAAATATCTAATTTTGATGCGAAAAACTTGTAATAGTAAAACAAGTTTTTCGATCACAAGATTTTCGATCATTTAAATTTTCGAGTCAAAATTTAGCGAAAACATATTTGGATCGAATAATTAACATTCGAAAAACTTCTAGTCAACAATTTGAGTCAAACTTCACGAAATTTTTCTCGATCACTCTTAATTTTTCGATTACAAATTTTTTCGATAAAGATTTTTTCGATCAACAATTATTCGACAAACTATTTTTCGATAGGACATTTACATTACAAAACTCTTACGTTCGAAATTGACGACGCCTCAAACGATAACTCATTAAGGAGGTCAGATGATGAAGAAAAAGCATCCACATCATCACAAAAGGTAACAATGCCTAATTCTATATTATTAAACATGTTAGAATCTTTACAAATTAAGTATTCTAACATGAAGAATGAACGGAAAAGTACAAAGGAATTAGAAGAAAGACTAGCACTTAGCGAAAATAATTTTCAAAAGCAATTAGATAGAACAATTCACTTAGATATTCTCTTATCTAATGCTAAAGAAACCGTAACTAGTCTTGAATCTAGGTTAGCTACCTCTGAAATAAAATAAACGACTTAGTAAGACTCTTAGCGATTGTCAGAGAGATTTAAAAATTTCTAGAAATAATTTTAAGGATATCTTTGACGAACGTAAGAAGCTTTACTCTAGGATTAAAACTTTAGACGATCTTCTAACGAAAAGGGGGCAAACGGATCAGACTATATTTCTAAATCAACCTCTTGATATAGAATTTTATAATCCTAAAGAATGATTAGGTTTTAACAATCCCTATAACTTGAAAAAGGTCAATTTCAAACAGTTATATGATATCAAGTATATGGGATTAGGATTAACTTCTCTAATGGTCTTTAATGCCTTAGAAGAATCTAACGAAAAGCCACTAATAGGACTGATATTCCCTTTGACTACACCGAATTGAATAATAGTTACAAGCCACGGGAAATTAACCTGACTAGTGACTATATTTCAATATATCTGTTAGAAGATCTTCCTAAAGTTCAGGAAGAAAATAATGATCATTTTTTAAATTCTACCTTATGTTATATATCTGTTATTATTAGAAAATAGCTGATTTAAAAGATTCCTTAGAAACAGAAAGAAAGAATTTCAAAGCTGAAAAGAATGAGCTTTTATTGGAGATTTCTAATATCAAAATTTCCTCAATTTTAAAATCTTGTCCTGATTTTACTTTGAAAGAAAAATCATTAAATAAGGACAAGATCAAATCTAAGAAAACACCTCCCATTATTGTGCAAAATATTTTAAAAGAAGATAAATCTTCTTTAAAAAGCGTAAAGGGAGGAAAAGAGTCCTTAAATGCTTCCAAAAAGAAAAAGATTTGTACTAACTTTTTTTCTACTCCATCCATAGGTAGAGTAGAAAAAGAGGTGAAGCATACAAAGGACAGAGTGCCTAGAATAGAATTTCAGAAGAAAAATGATAGAAATAATTTATTTTCAAAATTTTCTTCTGTATCAAAAACTATGGACACTCGTAACAAGACAGTCGTTTCTAACTTTAATGTTGTCGCTTCCACTTATGTCTTAAAGCCTATTAATTTTGAAAGCACAAATTTTGCAATTGGTTAGATTTCTAAAAACAAAATACATCATTCTAAGACAAATGCAAGTCTTGAGTCTAGTAAGAAACAAGATCCAGCTATAAAGAAAGCTTATAGCTCGATACATTCTTGTCCTCATTTAAGGTATCCTCTTAAAGTACACTCAGCCAAACACCTTAAGAGACTAGCTAGAGAAAAGATTTTCTCATGCACTAAGACTAATAAGACATTTGTCCGAGTTGAAATTAACCTCTCATGTAAGGTTCAACCTCGATGGGTTCCCAAGACACCATCTAGGCCAACGCAAGCCAAAAGGCCAAGTTTCATAAAGAGGTACCACTTAAACCAACTAATACCAAGTTGGTTTGGGTACCTAAAAACATAAATGGTTTAGGAACAAAAAATGAACAAATCTTACCTACCAAATCTGCTAATCCGAGAGGACCTATTACTAAGTGGGTACCTAAGTCTCTCTAAAATTTTTCTATGCAGATCCATCATGTGTGGTATTTAGATTCCGGTTGCTCCACACAC
The DNA here is from genome assembly GCA_004919715.1 of Linderniella brevidens. Classification (NCBI taxonomy): domain Eukaryota; kingdom Viridiplantae; phylum Streptophyta; class Magnoliopsida; order Lamiales; family Linderniaceae; genus Linderniella; species Linderniella brevidens. The sequence continues at coordinate 2,907,583 of SWDC01000149.1, read as the reverse complement.
ATGATGGAAAATCAAGAACTGTTGAGCAACTACCAAGACCGTTATAACAGAAAAGTCAAATTTGGCAATAACGACTCAGTTCCAATACTAGGCTTTGGAGATATTCTACTGCAGATCTGACGATTAAAGATGTCTCTTACGTCCAATGTCTTAAACACAATCTGTTCAGCATAGGACAATTCTGTGACAAAGGATTTCAAGTGGTATTTATAGCTCATCAGTGCAGAATATTAAATAGTCAGAATCAATAACTTCTAAAAGGATCTCGAAGATCTAATCTATACACCATCAATCTGACAACAGTTCGACCTTCGACAATTGTTCGCCTCATCTCACAGACTACAATCAAGAGGAACAGCTTATGGCATCAATGCATGTCTCATCTAAATCTCAAAGCTCTACACAATCCCTCTATCAAAAAGTTGGTACACGTTCTACCAACGATTTCCATACATCAAGAGCATAATTGTTCGGCTTGTCAAATGGGAAAAATGAAGCGAGCATCACACAAGTTGCTTCTACATCTCGACCCTTGGAATTAATTCACATGGACCTTTGTGGACCAATGCGTACACAAAGTATCAACGGTCGTAAATATATGTTAGTAATTTCGACAATTATTTTCCTTACACATGGACAAGATATCTCCGAACAAAGGATGATAATGGAGGACATGGTAATAAGCTTTGTGAATACGACTCAGAATCTCCTCCAAAAGAAAATCCAAGTTATCAGGACTGATAACGGAACTGAATTCCAGAATCAACGTCTCAGCAATTACTATCAGTCACTTGGAATTATTCAACAATTTTCAGCCGCTAAAACGCCTCAACAAAATGGCGTCGTAGAACGGAATAACCGGACTTTAGTTGAAGCTCCAAGAACAATGCTAATACATTCTGGTCTCCCACATTTTCTCTGGGCTGAAGCAGTGAGTACCGCGTGCTTTACGCAAAATCGGACGATTATTCAAAATGCTTTGAAAAGACGTCGTATGAAATAATTAATCAAAGGATACCGAATATCTCATTTTTCAAAGTATTCGGATGCAAATACTTTGTGGCCAACGATCGGGAGCATCAAAGCAAGTTTGACCCTAAAGCATTTTAAGCCGTCTTTGTTGGATATTCATCCACCTCTAAAGCATACCGCGTCTACATCAAGTTTTCGCGTACTATCTTGGAAAGCTACAACGTCACTTTTCAAGAAGTGACCGATTTGGCTTATGAACAAAACAATTCAGAACCCGAGCTTATAGGCGTGTGGGCACAAAGTCAACAACTTCCGACAACTTCTAATTCAAAGTGAAAAGAACCAATTCCCGCCGATCTGGAAGATTTAGATTCTCTATTTGAACATTTTTATCGGAACGAGTCTCAAATGCATGCTTCGTCTCATTCAATACCAAGCAGTGCTCGTTCTCCCTCTAGGAAGAAAATCCAATTGAGACTCCCAATGCTCAGACTATGTCGCTCAACCTGACTGGTTCGTGCACGAGAACCACCCTGATTACGTCTATCGATTGGACAAAGCTCTCTATGGATTAAAACAAGCCCCTCGTGCTTGGTATGATTTCCTAAGCAAATTTGTAGTCAAGTCCAACTTCATAAGAGGAACCATCGATATGACACTATTCATCAAAAGACATGGCAAAGACCTGATGATCGTTCAAGTTTACGTTAATGAAATCATCTTCGGCTCCACGAATGAACGTGTTGTCAGAAATTTGGTGATCTCATGAAGACCAAATTTGAGATGAGCTTAATGGGAGAACTCCAATTCTTTCTTGGACTACAAGTAAAGCAACTCGAAGATGGAATCTTCATCAGTCAAACCAAATATATCCGAGATATTCTGAAGAGATTTAATCAAGACAAGAGCACACCGATGATACTCCCATGTCAACAAACTTCAAATTGGATGCTGATCCGTCCGGAAAGGCAGTCAACATCACAACTTATAGGAGCATTATCGGATCTCTTCTCTACTTGATGTCCAACCGACCCGACATCATGTTTGCCACTTGTCTCTGTGCTCATTTTCTAGCTGATCCAAAGGAGTCCCACATGCATGCAGTCAAGCGAATTCGACGCTATCTCAAAGAAACTCCACACTTAGGGCTATGGTATCCAAAAGATACTGATTTTAGATTAATTGGCTATACCGACGCTGATTATGCAGGTTGTCGAATGGACAGAAAAAACACGTCTGGCGGAGCACAATTTTTAGGCGATAAGTTGGTCTGCTCGTCCTCAAAGAAGCGTGTCAACCTCGACGGCCGAGGTGGAGTACGTCGCGGCTGCCAGCTGCTGCTCACACGTTCTATGGATGCGGACACAACTACGCGATTACGGGTTTGAATTTAATAACATTCCCATTTACAATGTTTCTCAAAGTGCTGTCGCCATAACTTGCAATCCTGTTCACCATTTACGCACAAAACACATAGATGCTCGCTATCATTTTATAAAAGATCATGTAGAAAAAGGCACTGTAGATATATATTTTGTAAAAACGGAGCTTCAACTTGCTGACCTATTCAATAAGGCATTGGATGAAAAACGATTCCAATTCCTTATTGTTAAGCTAGGCGTGTTGAATCTCAATCTTACTTGAAATGTGTTTTACATGCTCTATTATGCTTCTATGTGCTTCTTGATATTCTTTGATTATCTTGCATGACTCTATCCTTTAACTTTTTACAAAGAAAAATAAACATAAAATAGTATATAAATATAATAATAATAAAATTAAAAAAAATGGGGGATGACAATAATTTTGCCTATTTTGAAATACTCACAAAAATATTCCTTTGATATATGATTAAGTTGTTTGTCTAAAAATTCATGTGACTTTCTTTTATTCAAAGAACTTCGTTTGTTTCACTAGACACAAAGTCACATCATATATGTGAGAATTTAAACTTCAGCATTTTTATTCTTGAGTGTGTCACGCTTCAAATGACTATCTTTTAGTTTGTACTTCATAGCTTCATTCTTGCTTTTGTGTTAGTTTGTCATGAAAATGATAAGGGCAAATTAGGAAATTCCTCACTTAGCCCAAATTAAAATCCTTTACTTTTACCTCTAGAAATCCACTTTGAGCCTTCTCATTCATTCTTTTTCTTATGAAACCCGATCAAGCCTTCAACATTATTCCTACGTTTCGGTGTTGCTCAACCAAGAAAAAGAGGGGGAGAAAAAGAAAGACAAGTCCCAATCATTATAGAAGAGAAACAACGGATCTCGCTGTGAACTTCTCCTAGATAATCTCGTATACTCCTAGAAATAAACCCTTCAAAGTCCCTTTGATTCAAAATGATGAACTTTCACTTGGTAAGTTGATTAAATATGCTATGATAACAAATTAATTGATATAATTTTGTCGTGTTGATATGAGTGATATATCTACTAAATATCTTCATGATACAAATAAATTGAGTGCTATGAGCGAAACTTGCGAGAGTTGTCAAAATGGTCCATACTAGTTTAGTTACATGATTTGAAGACAAATTATTATTTTATATGTCATGAGAAATTTTTTCGTGATAATGTTCAAAATGTTCAATCTGACCCCAAAACCAAATTTTTATGATAAAAATATTTTTTATTATTAAAAATATTGTTCGCACATTTTAAATGCATTAAGACACGCATTGGCTCGGATTTGATAAAATGCGAATTTTGTTTTTTTTATAAACGCAAAATTTTAATGAATCTATGTTGAATTGCTTAAATGCGTTACTTGTGCTTAAATGACGAAAAGTTACAAACGTGCATTTGTTGAGGGGGAGTTTTACATGAGAATTTGTTCTTATCTCCTATATGATTTACTTGCAAAATATGACTTCTAATATTTTTTCTAAGCATCACAGAAAATTTCGAGCGCATCCGAGGAGTCAAATATTGAGTTTCATCAACATTAGGAGATAATTTCATTTCCTTCAGAAATACAGGGAGTATTATGCAATTTATTTTTGGGTTAATCCATAAAAAATGTTAGTTTAATCAGACCTGAATTTAACGAAAGCCCAAACATTTTTTTTACGGCCCAAAGTATTTTTTTTTACCTTACCCGATCGTAAAGTATTAATACCACTTTATCGATCGAAAAACTCAGTCTCACGCAACTCATCTCACTCGAAAAACTTTTCGACTTCCAAAGCCAACTTCGAACTTACTTCGGCGATTTCATCACAACCTCTCAATCTTCAGAAAATTTTCGTATAACTTGCCGATTTCGAAGGTAGAATCACGTTTCGAATCACTTTCCAGTAAAAAACAAATGATTCGCAAATAATTTCTCAAAAATATTTGCAAAAATGTCATTTGGATACTTTTTCGACTAAAAACGATTTTAAACTCTCAAATCACCGTGTTTAAACTCGACTGTTTGGGTTAAAATCATGATATTTGGATTCACAACTGTTTTTTGAACGTTCCGAACCCAGATTAACTGTTGTTTTACCCAGAAATCGAAATTTACGTGTTACGTGTTTATTGTTTGATTTGTAAATTTTTCGATCGAAAAAGTTCTTATCTCAGACAGTGTCATCGAAAAACCTTTTTTTCATTAAGTTTTATTTGATCGCAAAACTCAGTGTCGAAAACCTTTTGTTTTCGATATATTTTAATTCGATCGTAAAACTTCGCGGCGAAAACTTATTTTTTCGATTAAATTTTATTCGAACGCAAAAATAAGTGGCGAAAACTTTATGTTTTTCGATATTCTTTTCGATCGCAAAACTACGTGGCAAAAACCATAAGTTTTTCGACAACTTTTTATTCGATCGCAAAATTACTCAGCGAAAAACTATTGTTTTCGATAACATTTTATTCTATCGTAAAATTCATCGGCGAAAAACTTGAGTTATTCCAGAAATTTTTATTCGATCGCAAAATTTAACGATTGAATAAATTGTCATTCGAATAAAAACACGCTGAAAAAGACTTTGAAAATTTCTCAAGTTTTTCTCCAAGACTTAGAAAATTTTCTATCGCAAAAATTAACGTTCGAATAAATTCCCGATCGAATAAAAATATGCTAACGAGACCAAGTAAACTTTACAACTTTTTCACCAAGTCTTTCGCAAATAAACCTTAACACTTAGAAATTTAAAAAAATATAAAATTTCTAAGTGCACATTTAATTCGATCAATTAGTATATGAAAATTTTATCTAATGAAGTCTATTTCATTCTTTACAGAAATGGCACAACCAGCATATGCTAACATCTACCCTTCCGACTGCTGGATGATGGTCCACGACAACAACTATGTTTGGACCTTGCCACATTTCGGTATCCGGATGAAGTTATCATCTCCATCCTCAAAGGACACCCACTATGGCCAGCTCTGACAATGACCGCCTATGTACAGATGGTCTACCTCCAGCAATTCTGGGGACGTATGCAGAGCCATGTAGTCGGAGATGACGTGGAATACACGACGCATTTAAATACAAGACACGTCGTCCTGAACAAAAATCTAATGGCCATGGTGCTCGATCTCCCGCACTACAAAAACTACGATCAACTTCCAACGGCCGCGGAGATCGTGGAAGATATGCTCCGAATGGGATACAAGCCCCCGCTGACCAAACTGGCGAATTTTCAAAACAGTGGGATCCCACATCCGTGGAGGACCTTGTTCGGCATAATCAATAAATGTCTCTCCCCAAAACACTCAGGCTTCAACAAGGCGAACGGAAATATCCTTCGCATCTTCCATGGAGTGGTTTTCTCAAAGAAATACGACGTGGCCCAGCTTATATGGAATGATCTAGTGGACCAGGTACGTCAAAGGGAGACCAAATCAAAGGCGAAGTACCTCCCATATGTACGGTGGTTCACGATGCTGATCTCGCATTTCATGGAAGTTCATCCAGAGATCCCGAGACTACCACCAGTTGGAGGATATATCACACCTCGCCTTTGCTTCTTTCACAACCCTAAGGCAGCCGACCTAGCGCTCCAACTGATGCTGATCCCATTGGAGCTGCTCAACCTAGCTGATCCAACGGACGAGGCCTACTGGGACTACTGTCAGAATAACTCCATCACGGAGGAGATGGTACGAACCGTGGATCAAGCTCCGGCGCCTTCTCAAAGGGAATCTCTGGTGGCACTAACCGAGCCCGAAGCCGCGGCTCAGGAGACAGAGACACCGGCCGTCGAGCCCGAAGGTGTCCCTCAAGATGTATCTCCTGAGGCCACTGAATCGGATGAAGAATAAAGACTTCAAAGAAGAGACTCTCGCCGACAGCAAATATCGGCCCCGTCTGTATCTGCTTCAATACTACCGGCTTCGGTGTCAACTTTTCCACCAACAACGGATCAGCCAACCGTACAGATTCAACCTGAATCTGTTTCAACACCCATAGAGGTGATACATACCGTATCATCTCAAGGATTGGGTGGAAGCCCTATTGGACCCCCGATATCTTTGGAGCAAATAATAGGCCAACCCACTGAAGTGGTGACTTTAGGGTTGATAACGGATGTCCCCGGACGTTCCGAAATCTCAAGATATGTTCCAGGCAGCACATCGAAAATCTTTTCCGATGTTGTGACAGTGGAGCGCCTCCCTGGCCCCACTCCACCGATGATTGTGACGGAGCAACGCTTACAAGAAGCAGTCTCCACAGCCATTTCTTCTCTCGAAGATCGCCTGATGGACAGAATGCTCAAGGCCATTGAGACTACCCGAAGGGATACCGAGAAAGCACCAGTCTCCGAGGCCGCTTCGTCCGAAGCTCAAACCACCCCCGTCTCCTCAAAACCTCTTACCACCACTATACACACCCCCATACAACCCACCCTCACCACCCCAACCCCATCCCTTCACTCATCAACCCCTATACCATTTCGATCACCCAGCTTCACGGCATTCTCATCTCCCGACTCCTCGCCTTAGAGACCAGGACCCCCACTGAGGAGAGTCTCTACAAAAGGATGATCGATCAACCCGAGTCGCCCGCCCAAACAAGGTGCCGTGAAGAAAGCTCCCGCACCAAAAGAAGACATGATGATCCCGATGATCCGGATCGTCATAAGGGAGAGAAAAGGCAACGAACCACACGTAGCGGCCATGGTTTGATTCGTGAGCAACCAACAACGACTCAAGAAGCTGTAGGATCATCCTCAAACCCACCAACCACACAACCCACCAACCCGCCAACAAACAACTACATCTCCCACCACATCCCACACGCTACCTCCCTCTCCTACAAATCAAAATCAAATCCCGACCTCTAACCTCCTCCAAAGCCAACCAGAAGCAGTCGTCTATGATCCACATTTGATCATAGACAATTATATCTTAAACGATAAATGGATGACGCAACGGAAACCAGAGGAAGCTGCTCAAGCTCGGCTCTCCAACGTCAGATGTTTCTTACAACAAACGTATGTGGACTTGGTGCTGCTTGAAGATGAAGAACTTCAAGAAGGCGAGAACTACAACTCTGCTCTCCCATAACTACAAGAAATGATCAGGCACAGAGTCGACTCTCCTCCCCGCTTATGAAAAGGGACAACCAGAGACAATACGCCGTGGAAGAATATCAGGATTGATGTCCCGGTCATTGAAGATGTTCGAAAGCAGATATGGAGGGCTCCTAACCGAATAAAGAAGCTCAACGAACTAAACCTACAAGGTATCTCACATTGGGAAGATAGGAAGAAATGGAGCACATCTTTATGCTCAACTATCTTCGTCCAGATCGAAGTGGCATCCTAACGGATCAACTGAAGAAAAACTTCATGGACAAGCCACCGATCCTCCATCTCGTGGGGGTTTCGCATTAGATTGGAAGCTTCCCTACCCCAATCTACCACATTGAGCGAGCGAACATCAACCACACTCGAGAAGAGATAGATGAAAGCTATTTCCCCTTCCTTCCACCGGATGAGGTCTACCGTCTAAATCAGATACACAAAAAAAATTATCATACGCCCTCCGGATACATCAAGAAAGAAGGACTCGATGGATTGAAGAGATTCATGGTGCGGCAGATCAAGTATCACACAGCACACGACCTTCAAATTGCTATAGAAAATAATATGAAGAAGAATAACATGGAGTCTCCGCTCCTGAAGGGCTTCCCCACTCAACGACTTCCTCGAGAACTATATATTCAAGAAACCTGACCTCGTCATAACTTATCGGAATCCAGTCATCAGAAAGACGAGAGCTATGATGAAGTCAGAAATCCACAAGTTTTGTGACGGGACGTTGTAGTTAGTGAGAAAGAACATCCAGAAGAGATTGGGAGAGATCACTAAAGAGACGATCTTCAAGGATCTTGGTGAAGAAGAGGCCCCACTCTTAAATGAGCTTCTGGATGCAATCAATGAGAGTTTGGAGCTGAGTAATGCTGTCAGACGTTACGAGACAGCCTTGGGATTACAAAAATCATTTTACGCCCGGCAAGGATAAATGGAGCTAAAACGGAGACAAGCACAAAGGGGGAGATTGAAGAGACTTTAGAATTGTGCTTTGTTATTTTTTTATCCTTGTAATTAGGGGCGTAATTAGTAGTTTGATAGTGTATGACTAAATAGTAAATATACCATGTAAATAGGTATAAATACAATATGCACTATCAAAATCAATCTACAAGTTCATTTTCGGAAAAACAGAAGCATTGAATTCACATTTCTAAGAGAGAGAATAGCAATCGAGAAACACTCTCTCTCAAGATCTTCAAATTGATATTCGACCGAAGGTATTTTGTAAGATTTATCATTCGAATATCTAAAATTCGTGCTTCGATCGATCGGTAGTTGATATATGAGGACCTAACAGAATCCAAAAATGCCAAAGAGCCACAAAAATGCTACAATTGTGGTAAAACATGCACTTCGCCAGAGAATGCAATCTTCCAAAGAAGAAAGACGCTAACTACTACTCCAAGAAATTTCAATTAACTACACAAAAAGAAGCTGGAGTAGCTCTAATGGCTGAACAAGAGCAATGGATAGAAGACATAAGTGATTCTAACAAAGACAATTTAGCTCTCATGGCCTTTCTTGACGATGCCTCAGACGCAAGCTCAACGAGGAGGTCCGAAGACGACAAAAATCAACCTCATCTCAAGAGGTAGCTACACCTGACTCTACATTATTAATCATGTTATAATCTTTACAAATTAAATATGCTAACATGAAAAATGAGCGGAGAAGTACAAAATAGTTAGAGGATAGACTAGCACTTAGCGAAAATAATTTCCAAAAGCAATTAGATAAAACAGTTCATTTAGAAATTCTCTTATCTAATGCTAAGGAAACCATAACTAGTCTTGAATCTAGGATAGCTACTTCTGAGACTAAGACTAACGACCTCAGTAAAATTCTTAGCGATAGTCAAAGAGAGCTAGAAATTTCTAGAATTAATTATAAGGAAATCTCTGATCAACATAAGAAGCTTTACTCAAGGATTAACATTTTAGACGATTTTCTAACAAAAAGGGGACAAACTGATGAGACTATTTTTCTAAATAAACCTCATGATATAGAATTTTATAATCCCGTTGAAGGATTAGGTTGCAACAATCCTTGTAACTTGAAAAAGGTAAATGTAAAACAATTATATGATATCAAGTACATGAGTTTAGGATTGACTTCTTAATGGCTTTTACTAACGCTTCAGAAATAACCTTAGAAGAATCCAAAAGAAAAGCCAAAAGTAGGACTAACATCCCCTTTGATTACACTGATTTGAATAATAGTTACAAGACACGGGAAATAAACCCGTCTAGTGACTATAATTCATTATATCCTAGAGAAAATATTCCTAAAGTCGAGGAAGAAAATATTGATCATTCTACAAATACCACTTTCTGTTATATTCCTGCTATTATTAAGAAATTAACTGATTTAAACTCCTCCTTAGAAACAGAAAGAAAGAATTTTGAAGCGGAAAATAATATTGGAGATTCCAAATCTCAAAAATTCCTCAGTTTTGACTAACGTCTTAAAATCTTGTCCTGATTTAATTTTGAAAGAAAAATCATTAATCGAAGACAAGACCAAATTTAAGAAAACTGCTTCCGTTATTTTACAAAATATTTTAAAAGAAGAAAAACTCTCTTTAAAAGCGTCAAGAGAGAAAAGGAGTCTTTAAATGCTTCGAACGCGAAAAAGTCGATTACTAATTCTTTTTCTACTACATCCACAGGTAAAGTAGTTAAAGAGAAGAAGGATACTAAGGAGAGAGTGTCTCGCCTAGAAATTAAGAAGAAAAATATTGATGACTTATTTTCAAAATTTTCTTATGTACCAAAAATTAAGGACACTCGTCAAAAGACAGTCGTTTCTACTTTTCATGTTGTTGCTTCAACTTATGCTTTAAAATCTATTAATTTTGAAAGCACAAATTTTGAAATCGGCTCCACTTCCAAAAACAAAATCTATCATTCTAAGACAAATGTGTGTCTTAAGTCTCGTAGGAGACTAGCTAGAGAAAAGACAAAATCTATCATTCCAAAAAAAAAATTTATCATTCAGCTTATAGCTCGATTCACTCTTGCCCTCACCTAAGGTACCCAGTCCAAGTACACTCGGCTAAACACCTTCGAAGACTAGCTAGTGAAAAGATTTTCTCATCAACTAAGACTGATAAGACATTTATCCGAACTGAAATTAATCTACCATGTAAGGTTCACTCTCAATGGGTTCCCAAAACACCAAGGCCAACGCAAGCCAAAAAAGCTCAGTTGTCTAAAGAGGTACCACCAAAACCAACTACTTCTAAGTTGGTTTGGGTACCTAAGAATGTTTAGGAACCGAAAATGAACAAACTTTAACTACTAAATCTGCTAATCCGAGAGGACCCATTTATAAGTGGGTACCTAAGTCTCTCTAAATCTTTTTATGCAGATCCATCATGTGTGGTATCTAGATTCGGGTTGCTCCACACACATGACGGGAAATCAAGAGCTGTTGAACAACTATCAAGATCGATACAACAACAAAGTAAGATTCGACAACAACGATTCAACTACACCTTAGGCTTTGGAGATATCATTCTGAAGAATCTGAGAATAAAAGATATCTCTTACATCCAAGGTCTTAAACACAACCTGTTAAGCAGAGGATAATTCTGCGATAAAGGCTTTCAAGTGGTATTTCTAGCTGATCAGTGCAGAATTTTAAATAGTCAAAATCGAGAACTTCTTACAGGATCTCAAAAATCTAACCTCTACACCATAAATCTGACAACAGTATGACCTTCGACGGTTCTTTTCCTCATCTCACGGACAACAATTAAGAGGAATAACTTATGGCATCAACGAATGTCTCATCTAAATCTCAAAGCACTTCACAAGCTTTCTACTAAAAAGTTGGTCAATGGTCTGCCAACTATTTCACTTCACCAAGAGCATCAATGTCCGGCTTGTCAAATGGGAAAAATGAAGCGAGCGTCACCCAAACTCAAGCATGTAGCTTCCACATCTCGACCTTTGGAATTACTATACATGGACGTTTGTGGACCAATGAGAACACAAAGTATCAACGGTTGTAAGTATGTGCTAGTAATTTTTTACGACTATTCTCGCTACACTTGGACAAGAATTCTACGAACTACAGATGCGACTGGAGACTTGATAATAAATTTTGTGAATACAACTCAGAATCTCCTGAACAGAAGATCCAAGTAATCAGAACTGACAATTGGACTGAATTCAAGAATTAGCGTCTTAGAACTTACTATCAGTCACTTGGAATCATTCAACAATTTTCAGTCGCTAAAACGCCTCAACAAAATGGCGTCGTAGAACGAAAGAACCGGACTTTGGTAGAAGCTGCAAGGACAATGCTTATACATTCCGGTCTCCCTCACTTTTTATGGGCTGAAGCAGTGAGGATAGCTTGCTTTACGCAAAATCGGATGATTATTCATAAACGCTTTGAAAAGACACCGTACGAGATAATAAATCAAAGGATTCTGAATATGTCTTCTTCAAAGTCTTCGGATGCAAATGCTTTGTGGCGAACGATCGAGAGCATCGAAGCAAGTTCGACCCTAAAGAATTTGAAGCCGTCTTTTGGATATTTTTCAACTTCAAAAGCATATAGCGTCTATGTCAAGTCTCTCGTACAATATTGGTAAGTTACAACGTCACTTTTCACGAAGGGACCAAATTGGCTTCTCAACAAGATAGTTCAGACCCCGGGCTTATAGGCGTGTCGGCACAACGTCAACAAATTCAGACAACATCTGCCTCACCGTCAGTAGAAGCACTTCCCGCTGATTTGGAAGACTTGGACTTTCTTTTGGAACATTTTTATCGGAATGAGTCTCAAATGCGTGCTTCTTCACATTCTATACCAAGCAGCGCACCTTCCCCTTCTATGGTGCAAAATTATAAATGAGATTCCCGACCCTCAAAGTCCAAACAATGTTCAATATTCTCAAGATTTTGAATCACCAACTAGTGTTGCCACTCCTACTAATGCCGATGAGGAAATTCCAACAACTTCAACTTCATAAATGAATTTCCCTCCTACGGATAATCAACCTATCAATACAGGATGTCTCGCACTACTCATCAACGATGGTTCTACTTTGCTTCGTCCTCATTAACGCAATTGGACACGAGCTCATCCTATCGATCAAATAATTGGTTATCGTTTAAGTGGAGTATGCACTAGGACCATCTACACATAGCAGACTTTTCACATGCTTCTTAAGACAAAACGAACCAATCAAGGTAGTTGAAGCCCTTAAAGACACGGATTGGGTAATCACAATGCAAGATGAACTCAACCAATTCGAGTGTCTACAAGTTTGGACACTAGTTCCTCGACCGCATGGCAAGACAATTATATGAACAAAATGGGTCTTCAAAAACAAAGCACGACTCGTAGCCAAAGGGTACAACCAATAGGAAGGCATCGACTACGACGAGACGTATGCTCCGGTTGCTCGAATAGAAGCTATTCGACTCTTTTTGGCGTACGCAAAACATAAAGACTTCAAGGTCTATCAAATGGACATAAAAACTGCCTTTCTCAACGGCCTATTAAAAGAAGAAGTCCATGTCGCTCAACCCGAAGGATTTGTGCACGAAAATCATCCGGATTATGTCTATCGATTGTATACAGCTCTCTACGGACTAAAACAAGCACCTCGAGCTTGGTATGATCTTCTGCGCGAATTTCTAGTAAAGTCCAACTTTATAAGAGGAACGATACGACACTATTCATTAAAAAGCAAGGCAAGGACTTGATGATCGTCCAAGTTTATGTCGATGACATCATTTTCGGCTCGGAAAATGAACGACTCTATCAGAAATTTGGTGATCTGATAAAGACAAAATTCGAGATGATTTTAATGGGCGAACTCCAATTCTTTCTTGGACTTCAAATCAAGCAACTCGACAATGGAATCTTTATCAGTCAAACCAAGTATATAAGAGATATTCTGAAGAGATTTAACCAAGACAAGAGCACACATATGGGTACTCCCATGACAACATGCTGTAAATTGGATGTTGATCCTTCTGAAAAGGCAATCAACATCACAACTTATTGGAGTATTATTGGCTCTCTTCTCTACTTAACGTCAAGCCGACCCGACATCATGTTCGCCACTTGCCTCTGTGCTCGTTTTCAAGCTGACCCAAAGGAGTCTCACATGCACGCGGCAAGTGAATTCTACGATATCCCAAATGAACTCCCAACTTAGGGTTATTGTATCCAAAAGGCAATGATTTTAGATTAATTGGCTATACTGATGTTGATTATGCATGTTGTCGAATGGACAGAAAAAGCACGTCTGGCAGAGCACAATTTTTAGGTGATAAGTTGGTCTGCTAGTCCTCAAAGAAGTAAAAATGTGTATCAACTTCGACGGTTGAGGCGGAGTACGTCGCAGGCTGCCACTTGTTGCTCACAAGTTTTGTGGATGCGGACGCAACTACGCGACTATGGGTTTGAATTTAAGAACTATCTCATTTATAGTGATTCTCAAAGTGCTATTGCCATTACTTGCAATCATGTCCATCACTCATGCACGAAACACATAGATATTCGCTATGATTTTATAAATGATCATGTCGAAAAAGGCACTATAGATATGTATTTTGTTAAAATGGAGCTTCAACTTGCCGACTTATTCACTAAGGCATTGGACGAAAAACGATTTCAATTCCTTATTGCTAAGCTAAGCATGTTGAATCCCACTGTTGCTTAAAATGTGCTTCACATGCTCTATTATGTTTACGTATGATATTCTATGTGCTTCTTGATCTTCTTTGCTATATCTTGAAGTGATTTATTTCTCAAATATTTTTTATAAACAAATAAAAATGTATAAAAATAATATAGTTTATATATAATAATAACATAAAATAAAATAAAAATAAATATATAATGTATATATATAATAATAATAACATAAAATAAAAATAAATGGGGAGGATGATAATTTTGTCTATTTTGATTTACTCCACAAATATTTCTATGATACATGCTTACTTCTTTGCTTAATAATTCATGTAACATTCTTTTGTCCAAAGAGCTTAGTTTGTTTCACTAGACACAAAGCCACATCATATATGTGAGAATTTGAGCCTCGATATTTTTTTTGAGTGTGTCGCACTTCAAATGCTTGTCTCTTGATTTGTACTTCGTGACCTCATTCTTGCTTTGTGTTAGTTCGTCATGAAAATGATAAGGGCAATTAGGAAATTCTTCAAGTGGCCCAAAATATCAACCCTTTACTTTTTCCTCTAGTAATCCCCTTTGAGCCTTCTCCAATATTCTTTTTCTTTTGAAACTCGATCAAGCCTTCATCCTTATTCATAAGTTTTGGGAGTTGTTCACACAAGAAAAAGAGGGGGAGAAAAGGAGACGCACATGATGAATGCTCAAATAATCTCTCTATCATTATAAAAGAGAAACGTGGATCTCGATGTGAACTTCTCCTAGATAATCTCGTATACTCGTCAAAACTACTAGAAGAGAAGCACCTCGAAGTGAACTTCTGCAACGATAATCTAGATCTTATATCCAGAAAACGAGAAGAGGAGCACGACCTTGGGTTCGAATTCCATAACTATGAACCTTCAAAAGGAACACGGACTCGGCACGAGAACAAAAGAAGATTTCATCTCTCAAAGCCTCGTAAAGAAGACGAGACTCAGCTTGAGCAAGTGCAGAAGAAAGAAAAGAAAAAGGAGCAGAAATGAATTTGAAAAGGACCCCTGAGAAGAATTTTAAGCTCACTAATACCAAAATTATCATACCTTTATAAGTCAGAGCCTAAAAGTAATAATCCCTTCAAAGCCCCTTTGATTCAAATAGATGGACTTTCACTAGGCAAGTTGATTCAATGCGTTGCGATAGCAAGTTAATTGATAAATACTTGTGTTGATATGAGTGATATATCTACTAATTATTTCCATTATAAAAATAAATTGAGTTTTATTAGCGAACCATGCGAGAATTGTCGAAATGATTCATACTATGATCTTAGAATATTAGTTTAGTTACATGATTTGACGGCAAATTGTTATTCTATATGGCATGTGAAATTTTTGCGTGATAATATTCAAAATGGACAATCTGACCCCAAAACAAAAATACTTTCGCACATTTTAAATGCATTGGTCCGGAATTGACAAAATGCAAAATTTTATGAAAAAGCAAAATTTTGATATACATGATTAGGGGATCATGAATCTACGCTGAATTTATTAAATGCGTTATTTGTGCTTATAACATATATTTTCATATGCATAATTGTGTTGAATATGTGCTAAATTGCCAAAACATTATATGTGCATTTGTTAAGGGGTGCTTACATGAACATCTGCTATTATCTCCTAAATAATTTACATGCAATCACGACTTCTCATGTTTTCATTCTAAGTTTTAGAGAATTTTTGAGCTCATTCGAGGAGTCCAGTGATGAATTTCATCGCACATTGGGAGTTAATTGCATTTATTTCAGAACTTCGGGGAGCTCTATTAAATTTCTTTTTGGGTGCAAAAGTAAAAAATAAAAAATTTCGTTATATATTAAACAGACTTGATTTTTACGAAAGCCCAAAATGATTTTTCCCGGCCCAAAACCCTTTAACTTTTCCTGATCGAAAAGTACTTATACATCTTTTTCAATCGAAAACCTCTTTCTCACGCACACAAAACGATTGAAAAACTCTTCGCATTCTCAAAAGCTTCAAACGGCGATTTCGGAAAATCTCAATATTCCTCACATTTTCTGCTAAAAATTTCCCTAATTTGAAGGTAGAATCCAGATTCGTTTCATCTTTTTGTTCCGAAAATCACAAATCGCGACAGTTTTTCAAAATCATTCGCAGATATTTCTCAACTTCGCAATTTTTCAACTGATAATACTCAAGAAATCAAATTTTCTGTGTTTAGATTCGACCATTTTGATTAAATACATGATATTTGAATTCGCAATTGATTTCTGGTCATTTCGAGTCCAGATTAACTCATGTTTTACTCAGAAATCGCCATTCGCAGTTTAAAACTTTACTGTTTGATTTAAAATTTTTTAGGTCGAAAATCGTCATATCGCAAACAGTACCGTCGAAGAACTTTAGTTTTCAATAAGTTTTATTAGATCGCAACACTCAACGACAAAAACCTTGTGTTTTCGATAGACTTTTATTCGATCGTTAAACTGAGCGGCGAAAACTTAATTTTTCGGTAAAATTTTATTCGATAGCAAAAATTCGCGGCAAAAACATTAGTTTTTCGATAGACTTTTATTCGATGGCGAAACTATGCGGCGAAAAACTTAAGTTTTTCGACAAGATTTTATTCGAACGCAAAACTACTCGGCGAAAAAACTTTAGTTTTCGATACATTTTTATTCGATTGCAAAACTCAGTGGCGAAAATGTTGAGTTTTCGTTAAGTTTCTATTCGATCGCAAAACTTAGCTTTCGAATAAAAACACACTGCAAACAATATACATTTTAAACACTTAGCAAATTTTTCAAATTTTTTCTAAGTCATACGTTATACACATCAAAACTGTTTGCGCTTCAACAAAAAAAATTGAATTTTTCAACACTAACAATTGATTACTGTAATTTGCATTTGAATGATTCTTATTCATTTTATTTCAGAGATGGCTCATCAAGAATACTCATACATCTATCCTTCCGAAGGTTGGCTAACCGTCCACGAAAACAACTATCAGTTGGATCTAGTCACCTTCCGATGTCCCGATGAAGTCATCATTTCCATTCTCAAAGGACATCCATTATGACCAGCACTCACCATGACTGCATCAGTCCAGATGGTATATCTCCAACAATTATGGGGATGCATGAAGAGCCACATTGTAGGTAATGATGTGACCTACACAACCAAAATAAACTAGAAGCACGTCATCATCGACAAAAATCTTCTGGCCTTAGTCCTCGATCTACCGCATCATGAAGTCTACGACCCCCTAGCCACAGATGCGAAGATAGTAGAACATATGCTTCGGATGGGATACAAGTCACCGCTGACCAAGCTAGCCAATTTTCTGAACAGCGGGATCCCTCACCCATAGAGGACATTGTTTGGAATTATCAACAAGTGTCTCTCCCCGAAGCACTCATGATTTGATAAAGCGAACGGGAATATTCTACTGATCTTCCGTGGAGTTATCTTCTCAAAGAAATATGAAGTGGCCCAGCTCATCTGGAATGATCTGGCGAACCAAATGCGTCAACGGGAAACCAAATCGAAGGCAAAGTTCATGCCTTACATCCGATGGTTCCCGGTGCTGATCTACCATATGATGGAAGTACATCCGGATATTCCTCGCCTACCACCTGTCGGAGGATACACACCGCCGAGGCTGTGGCTTTTCCACAATCCGAAGACATCGGATCTGGCACTCCAACCAATGTTGATATCGTTGGAGCATCTACGCCTAGCAGACCCCACCGATGAGGCCTATCAAGATCCATGGTACGGTCCGTCGATCCGGCTCCGATGCCTATCCGACAAGAATTACCGGTGGAGGTACAAGAGCCAGAAGCTATAGCTCATGAGCATGAAACATCAGCCATTGAGCCCGAAGGTGCAGCCCGTGTACCCACACCTCCAACAGCTGAATCTCCTGAAGCCACTGACTCAGATGAGGAGTGTAGACTACTACGAAGGGGTTCCCCCGACAACAAATTTCTGCCCCGTTTGCATCTCTCTCCACCACAACGGCTTCAGTTTTACCTCCTCCACCACCATCAGTCCTGACGACCACACATGTTCCCATTGAACTTGTCCCAACATCCATAGAGATGATTACTCAAGTTTCATCTCAAGGATTGGATGGAAGTCTTGTTGGTCCCCCGATATCTTCGGAGACAACAACAGGCCAACCCACCGAAGTGGTGACTTCTAGGTTGTAACGGGTGTCTATAGACGTCCCGGAATCACAAGTCCTTTAATAAGCGGCACGTCAGTTCTATTCTCTGACGTTGTGACCGTGGAGCGCCTTCTTGGCCCCACTCCTGAGGTACCAGTTTTCGTGACGGAGCAGAGACTACAAGATGTTGTTCCACAACCATCAACTCTCTCGAAGACCGGCTAATGGAAAGAGTTCTTCATGCCATCAAGACTTCCCGACGGGATACCGGGAAAGCACCAGTCTGTGAGGCTGCTCCATCCGAAACTCACTCTCAACCCATTTCCTCACAACCACTAACTACCACCATACACACTCCCATCCAACTCAGATTAACCACCCTGACCCAGTCCCCTTTCCTCATCAACCCATACACCATACATATCACCCAGCTTCATGATATTCTCGTATCTCGCCTGGTAGCCCTCGAGACAAGGACCCCTGCCGAGGAGAGTCTCTACCGCCGGCTAATAGATGACCCCGAGCCGCCTGCTCAAACACGCTGCCGAGAAGAAAGTTCCCGTACAAAGCGAAGACTCGATCCTGACGATACAGATCGCCATGAGGGGGAGAAAAGGCAGAAGACCACCATACGCGGCCGTGGTCAAAGTCGAGAGAAGACATCCTCAACACATGAAGCTAGAGGATCGTCAATTAACCCACCAACCACATTACCCACTAATACCCGCCAACAAACAACCACCATATCTCACACACATACAATACCTCCGTCTCCCAAAAGTCCAAATACAATCCCGGTCTCCGTACTCCAAGATCAATCTGAAACAGTCAACTACGATCCACATTGAATCGTAGACGACTATATTCTGAACGAGAAGTGGGTGACACATTGGGAACCAGAGGAAGCAGCTCAAGCTCGCCTCTCCAACATCAGATACTTCTTACAACAGGCGTCGGTTGATTTGGTTCTGCTTGAAGATGAAGAACTTCAAGAAGGCGAAAACTACAATACCGAACTCCCGGAACTGTCAGAGATGATTAGGCACCGAGTGGACACCCCTCCTCGCCTTTCAAAGGGGACTGTCCGAGTCGAGACGTCATGGGAGAATGTTCGGATTGAAGTGCCCTTCCTTGAACATATAAGGAAGCAGATCTGGAGAGCTCCAAACTGTATCAAGAGTTGAACGAGCTAAATCTACGGGGGATCTCTATTGGGAAAAACGAAAGGAGATGGAACACATCTTCATGCTGACTTACCTAGGTCCGGATCGAAGTGGCATCTCAACGGATCAACTCAGAAGAAACTTCAGGGACAAGCCACCGATTCTCCAACTCGTGGGTGTACCACATACGATTGGAAATTTTTCAACCTCGATCTACATCATATAGCGAGCGGATGACAATCACACTCGAGAGGAGATAGACGAAAGCTATCTACCATTCCTTCCACAAGACGAAGTCTACCGTCTGTTCCAGATGTACAAGAAAAAATATCGAACACCTACTGAATACATCAAGAAGGAAGGGCTCGAGGGATTGAAAAGATTCATGGTGCGGCAGATTAAATTTCACACCGCACATGACCTTCAAATAGTTGTGGAAAACAACATGAAGGAGGTCAATATGGAATCTCCGCTCATGAAAGGCTTCCCGCTCAACGAACTGCCGGAGAACTATATTTTCAAGAAGCCAGGCCTCCCCATCACGTATCGGAATCCAATCATTGGAAAGACGAGGGCGATGATGAAGTCTGAAGTTCATAAGTTTTGTGACGGGACGTTGAAGCTCATAAGGAAGAACATCGAAAGAGGTTGGCGGAGATCGATGAATAAACGCTCTTCGAGGACCTTGGAGAAGAAGAAGCTCCGCTTCTAAATGAGCTTCTCAATGCCATCAACGAACAATTGGAGCTAAGGAATGTTGTCCGACACTACGAGACAACATTGGGATTGAGGAAGTCTTTCTACGCCCGACAAGGATAAATGCAGCTGAAGAGCAAACGAGCACAAAGGAGGAGATTGAAGAAGACATAGAAATTATGCTTCGTTTATTAGTTAACATTCTAACTAGGGGCGTAGCTTGTATTTTTTATTCTGTAGGACTAACTAGTAAATATACCATGTATATAGGTATATATATAATGTACACTATTGAAATCAATATACAAGAATTTCATTAATTCACAAAGCTAAGAATTCACATTCTAGAGAGAGAAACACAAACGAAAACTTTCTCACTCTAAGCTTTTCTCTCTCGTGATCTTCAACCGAGATATTCGACCGAAGTTAACATATCGATAATCTATATTCAAATATCTAGAATCCATGCATAGATCTCTTGTTATTTGATTAACTATGACCTTACAACACTTCCAATTAACAACTGAATTTTTTTCAAACTTGACATTTTCAAAACTCGATACATTTGACTTAGAAATTTTTTTTTGAAAAATACCACATGACTCCTCAACAATAGACATGTTTATTCGACTAATCATTCCTATTTTTGAACAACCTAAACAGATATCAAATGGCTTCCTCCTCATCACAAGAAGCAATGTACCTTCAACCAAATGGGTACAAGTGAAGGAGAACAACTTCGGCCTAGACCTGAACACATTCAAGTGTCAGGACGAAGTTGTTATCCCCACACTCAAAGAGCATCCGTTTCTCGATTACTTTTTTCTCTCTTAGTATGTGAATTCAATGCTCGTGATTTTCTGAAAATGAACTTGTATATTTGATTTTGATAGTGTACATTGTATTTATACCGATTTACATGGTATATTTACTATTTGGTCCTACACTATCAAATCTACTAATTACGCCCCTAATTACAAGGATAATAAAATTACAAAGCACAACTTTAAATTCTCTTCAATCTCCCCATTTGTGCTTGTCTTCGTTTCAGCTCCTTTTATCCTTGTCGGGCGTAAAATAATTTTCACAATCCCAATGATGTCTCGTATCGTCGAACAGCATTCCTCAGCTCCAATCTCTCATTTATCGCATCCAGAAGCTCATTTAAGAGTGGGACCTCTTCTTCACAAAGATCATCGAAGATTGTCTCTTCGGTGATCTTTTCCAATCTTTTCTGGATGTTCTTCCTCACTAATTTTAGTGTCCTGTCACAGAACTTGTGGATCTCTGACTTCATCATAGCCCTCGTCTTTCCAATGACTGGATTCCGATAGGTTATGGCGAGACCAAGTTTCTTGAAGATGTAGTGCTCGGGAACATTGTTGAGTGGGAAGCCCTTCATGAGCGGAGACTCCATGTTGACCTTCTTCATATTGTTTTCTATAGCGATTTGGAGGTCGTGTGCGGTGTGATACTTGATCTTTTGCAACATGAATCTCTTCAGTCCCTCGAGTCCTTCAGTCTTGATATATCCGGAGTGCGTCTGGTATTTTCTCTTGTACATCTGATACAGACGATAGACCTCATCCGGTGGAAGAAAAGGGAGATAGCTTTCATCTATCTCTTCTCGACTGCAGTTGCTGTCTGCTCGCTCAATGATGTAGATAGGGGTAGGGTAGCTTCCGATCGTATGCGAGACTCCGATGAGTTGGAGAATCGGTGGCTTGTTCCTGAAATTTTTCTTCAGTTGATCAGTTGGGATGCCTCTCCGATCGGGGCCAAGATAGTTGAGCATGAAGATGTGCTCCATTTTCATCCTATCTTCCCGGTCTGAGATGCCCCGTAGATTAAGTTCGTTGAGTTTCTTTATTTTGTTTGGAGCCCTCCAGATCTGCTTTCTAACGTCTTCAATAAACGGGACATCAATTCTGACATTCTCCCACGGCGTCTCGACTCTAACTGTCCCTTTTGATAAGCGGGGGGAGAGTCGACTCTGTGCCTAATCATCTCTGGTAGCTCTGGGAGAGTAGAACTGTAGTTCTCGCCTTCTTGAAGTTCTTCATCTTCAAGCAGCACCAGGTCCACTGAAGCTTGTTGTAAGAAATATCTGACGTTGGAGAGTCGAGCTTCAGCAGCTTCCTCTGGTTCCCATTGCGTCTTCCATTTCTCATTTAAGATATAATCGTCTACGATTAGATGTGGATCGTAGACGACTGCTTCTGTTTGGGCTTGGAGGAGGTTAGGGGTCGCGATTTGATTTGGATTTGTAGGAGAGAGTGGTAGTATGTGGGATGTAATGGGAGGTGTGGTTGTTTGTTGGCGGGTTGTGGGTTGTGGGTTGTGTGGTTGGTTGTGTGGTTGGTGGGTTTGAGGATGATCCTCCAGCTTCTTGAGTCTTTGTTTGTTCTCGACTCAATCCACGGCCGCTCCGTGTGATTCGTTGCCGTTTCTCCCACTCATGACGATCCGGATCGTCGGGATCGTCATGTCTTCTTTGGTGCGGGAGCTTTCTTCTCGGCACCTTGTTTGTGCTGGCGGCTCTGGTTCATCTACCAGCCTTTTTTAGAGACTCTCCTCAGCGGGGGTCCTGGTCTCTAAGGCGAGGAGGCGGGAGATGAGTATATCGTGGAGCTGGGTGATCGGGATGCTATAGGGGTTGATGAGAGAAGGTGACGGAGTAGGGTGGTGAGGGTGGATTGTATGGGGGTGTGTATGGTGGTGGTAAGAGGTGGTGAGGAAACAGGGGTGGTTTGTGTGTCGGTCGGAGCACCCTCGGAGACTGGTGTTTTCCCGGTATCTCTTCGAGAAGTCTCGACGGCTTCTAGCATGCGATCCATCAGACAATCTTCAAGAGAAGACATGGCTGTGGAGAGCGCTTCCTGTAGGCGTTGCTCCGTCACGTCATTGGTGGAGTGGGGCCAGGGAGGCGGTCACAACATCGGAAAAGGTTTTCGATGTGCCGCCTTGAGTAGGTTTTGATGGTCTGGAACGTGGTGGGACATCCGTTGTCAACCCTAAAGTCACCACTTCAATGGGTTGGCCTATTGTTGGCTCCGAAGATGTCGGGGTCCAATAGGGCTTCCACCCAATCCTTGAGATGATACAATAGGTATCACCTCTATGGGTGTTGAGACAGATTCAATTGGAATATGTGTGGTTTGCTGATCAGTTGGTGGTGGAGATGTTGGCACCGAAGCCGGTATTGTTGAAGGAGATATAGATGGGGCCGAGAGTTGCTATCGGCAAGAGCCCCTTCTTTTGAGTCTGTATTCTTCATCTGAGTCAGAGGCCTCAGGAGAGACATCTCGAGGAACACCGGGCTCGACGGCCGGTGTTTCTATCTCCTGAGCTGTGGCTTCGGGCTCCGTTGTTTCCACCAGCGATTCCCTTTGAGAAGGTGTCGGAGCTGGATCCAAGGCTCGTACAATCTCCTCCGTGATGGAGTTGTTTTGACAGTAGTCTTGGTAGGCCTCTTCCGTTGGATCAGCTAGTCGGAGCAGCTCCAATGGGATCAGCATTGGTTGGACCGCTAGGTCGGCTGCCTTCGGGTTGTAAAAGAATCGAAGGTGTGGCGGAATGTATTCCCCAACTTGTGGTAGTCTCGGAATCTCTGGATGGATGTCCATGAAGTGTGAGATCAGCACCGGGAACCACCGTACATAGGAGAGAGATTTGGCCTTCGACATTGCCTCCCTTTGATGCATCTGGTCCGCTAGATCTTTCCAAATTAGTTGGGCCATGCTGTATTTTTTTGGAGTAGATCACTCCATGAAAGATGCGAAGGATATTCCCGTTCGCCTTGTCGAAGCCGGAGTGTTTTGGGGAGAGGCGTTTGTTGATGATGCCGAACAATGTCTTCCACGGATGGGGAATCGCTCTATTTTGAAAGTTCGCCAGTTTTGTCAACGGGGGTTTGTATCCCATGCGGAGCATATCTTCTACGATCTAACCGTCCGTTGAAAGTCGATCATATTCGTCGTAGTGCGGGAGATCGAGCACCATGGCCATCAGATTTTTCGTTAGGGCGATATGTCTTGTGTTGATCTTTGTCATATATTCCACGTTATCGCCGTTGACAAAACTCTTCATGCTTCCCCATAATTGCTGGAGATAGACCATTGGTACGATGGACGTCCTGGTCAAGGCTGGCCATAGTGGGTGTCCTTTGAGGATGGATATGATGACTTCATCCGGACACCGAAACGTTGCAAGGTCCAGTTGGAAGTTATTATCTTGAACTGTCATATAACTTCCAGTGGGGTAGATGTTTGGATAGTTTGGAGTTGTCATATCTGTAAAGAATGAAAGATAATTCGTTACTTTGGAAATTTCATATGCAACTAAACGGGATTAGAATGGATATAGAGAAAATTGTATGTATTAAGGTTTATGTTCGAAAGACTTAGTGAAAAATTTTAAAAAAATTTGTAAAATTGACTAGTCTTAGAAGCGTATTTTTATTCGATCGGAAATTTATTCGAGAGTTAATTTTTGCAATCGAAAATATTCTAAGTCTTGAAAAATATTCTAAGTCTTTTTCAGCGTGTTTTTATTCGAGTAACAATTTATTCGGTCGTTAAGTTTTGCGATAAAATAAAAATGTGTCGAATAATTTAAGTTTTCGCCGATGACTTTTACGATCGAATAAAATGTTATCGAAAACAATAGTTTTTCGCTGAGTAAGTTTTCGATCGAATAAAAGTGGTCGAAAAACTTAAGTTTTTCGCCGCAAAGTTTTGCGATCGAATAAAAAATATCGAAAAAAAAAGGTTTTCGACACTGAGTTTTCCGATCGAATAAAACATAATGAAAACTAAAGTTCTTCGACGAAACTGTTTGCGATACAAACTTTTTCGATCGAAAAATTTTCAAATCAAACACTAAACGCGTAAAACGTAAATTTCGATTTCTGGATAAATCATGAATTAATTTGGGTTCGGAACGTTCAGAAAACAGTTGTGAATCCAAATATCATGATTTTAACCCACAAGGTAGAGTTTAAACATGTTGATTTGAGTGTTTAAAATCGGTTTTAGTCGAAAAAGTATGAAAATGAAATTTCTTCAAATGTTTTCGTGAAACTGCTTGCGAATCGTATGTTTTTTAATAGAAAATGATTCGAAACGTATTTCTACCTTCGAAATGGGCGAGTTTAGTGAGAAAATCTCAGAGAAAAGATGAATTTTTGGTGAATATCGCCGGAGTTCGAAGAGTATTTTTCAGAAGTCGAAACGTTTTTCGATGGAAATGAGTTGCGTGTCAGTGAGTTTTTCGATCGAGAAAGTTGTATTAATACTTTATGATCGGGTAAGCTAAAAATACATTGGACCGTAAAAAAAATTTTGGGCTTTAGTTAAAGTCAGGTCTGATTAAACAAGAATTTAATCTTTTATGGATTAACCCAAAAAATAAATTGCATAATACTCCCTGTATTTCTGAAAGAGATGAAATTTTCTCCTAATGTTGATGAAATTCAACATTTGACTCCTCGGATGAGCTCTAAATTTTCTGTGATGCTTAGAAAAAATGTTAGAAGTCATGTTTTATAGTAAATCATATAGGAGATGATAACAAATTCTCATATGAAACTCCCCCTCAACATTTGCACGATTTAACTTTTCGGCATTTTAAGCACATATTTAGTACAATTTGGCATATGAAAATTTACTTTTTAATGACAAGTAACGCATTTTAAACAATTTAGCATAGATTCAATAAAATTTTGCGTTTTTCAAAAACATTTTGCATTTTATCAATTCTGAGCCAATGCATGTATTAGTGCATTTAAAATGTGCGAAAGATATTTTCAAGTAAAACATTTCAAAAATATTTTGAACACTATCACACAAAAATTTCTTATGACATATAAAATAATAATTTGCCATAAAATCATGTAACTAGACTAATATTCTAAGATCTTCGACAATTCTCGCAAGTTTCGCTCATACCACTCAATTTATTTTTATCATGGAAATATTTAGCAGATATATCACTCTTATCAACACGACAAAATACTATCAATTAATTTGTTATCATAGCGTATTTAATCAACTTACTAAGTGAAAGTTCATCATTTTGAATCAAAGGGACTTTGAAGGGATTATATTTAGGCTCTGACTAAAAGGGTGGGGTAATTTTTGGGATTAGTGAGCTTAAAAATTCTTCAATTCCAGGGGCCCTTTATGTAATTCATTTTTTATCCTTGAGCTTTTCTTGCTCAAGATGAGTCTCGTCTCCTTTACAAAACTTTGAGAGATTAGAACTTCTTTTTGGGTCGAGATCGTGTTCCTTTCGAAGGTTCCACAGTTATGGAATTCGAATCGAAGGCCGTGTTTCTCTTCTCGTTTCCTCTATTTATAAGGTCTAGATTATCGTTGGAGAAGTTCACTTCGAGGTGCTTCTCTTCTAGTAGTATACAAGATTATCTAGGAGAAGTTCACAGTGAGATCCGTGTTTCTCTTCTATAATGAGTGTTCATCATGTGCATCTCTTTTTCTCTCCCCCTCTTTTTCTTGATTGAGTAACCCTGAATCATGTGAATAAGGTTGAAGGCTGGGTTTGATAAAGAAAAAGAATGTCGGAGAAGGCCCAAAAGGGGATTTCTACTGGAAAAATTAAAGGATTTATAATTTGGGCTTAGTGAGGAATTTCCTAATATGCCCTTATCATTTTCATGACGAAATAGTCACACAAGTAAGAATGAAGCTACGAAGTACAAACCAAAGAATAGTCATTTGAAGTGTGACACACTCAAAAAAAATTATTGAGGTTTAAATTCTCACATATTTGATGTGACTTTGTGTCTAGTGAAGGAAACGAAGCTCTTTGAATAAAAGAATGTGACGTGAATTTTTAGACAAAGAACTAAGCATATATATCGAAGAAATATTTTTGTGAGTAATTCAAAATAGGCAAAATTATCGTCATCCGCCATTTTTTATTATTATTATATTTATATACTATTTTTTTATTTAAATTTGGGATAGAGTCACACAAGATAATCAAAGAATATCGAGAAGCATATAGATATCAAATAGAAGCATAGTAGAGCATGTACAACACATGTCAAGTAAGATTGAGATTCAATATGCCTAATTTAGCAATAAGGAATTGGAATCATTTTTCATCCAATGCCTTAGTGAATAAGTCGGCAAGTTGAAGCTGTGTTTTAACAAAATACATATCTATAATGCCTTTTTCTACATGATCTTTTATGAAATGATAGCGAATGTCTATATGTTTCGTGCGTGAATGATGAACAGAATTGCAAGTAATGGCAATAGCACTTTGAGAATCCCTGTAAATGGGAATGTTATTAAATTCAAACCCGTAATCGCGTAGTTGTGTCCGCATCCATAGAATTTGCGAGCAACAGCTGGTAGCCGCGACGTATTCCACCTCGGTCGTCGATGTTGACACACAATTTTGTTTCTTTGAGGACCAGCAGACCAACTTTTCGCATAAAAATTGTGCTCCACCAGACGTGTTTTTTCATAGCCCTAAGTTGGGAGTTCCTTTTAGATAGCGTCGAATTCGCTTGCTGCTTGCATGTGGGACTTTTTTGGGTCAGCTTGAAAACGACCACAAAGACAATTGGAAAACATGATGTCGGGTCGGCTGGACGTTAAGTAGAGAAGAGAAACGATAATGCTCCAATAGATTGTGATGTTGACTGCCTTGCCAGACGGATCAACATCCAATTTGTAGTTTGTTGAGATGGGAGTATTCATCGGTGTGCTCTTGTCTTGATTAAATCTCTTCAGAATATCTCGGATATATTTGGTTTGACTGATGAAGATTTCATCTTCGAGTTGCTTTACTTGTAGTCCAAGAAAGAATTGGAGTTCTCCCATTAAGCTCATCTCGAATTTGGTCTTCATGAGTTCACCAAATTTCTGACAGAGACGTTCATTTGTCGAACCGAAAATGATGTCATCAACGTAAACTTGAACGATCATCAGGTCTTTGCCTTGTCTTTTGATGAAAAGTGTCGTATCAATGGTGTCTCTTATGAAGTTGGACTTGACTAAAAATTCGCTTCGGACATCATACCAAGCACAAGGGGCTTGTTTTACTCCATTCAGAGCTTTGTCCAATCGATAGACATAATCGGGATGATTTTCGTGCACAAACCTGTCGGGTTGAACGACGTAGACTTCTTCTTTTCACACACCATTAAGAAAGGCTGTTTTAACATCCATTTCATAGACTTTGAAGTCTTTATGAGCCGCGTATGCTAAAAATAGTCGAATTGCTTCGGTACGTGCCATCGGAGCATACGTCTCGTCGTAGTCAATTCCTTCTTGTTGATTGTATCCCTTGGCTACGAGTCGTGCTTTATTCCTGACAACTTCACCATTTTCGTTCTTCTTATTCATGAAAACCCATTTAGTTCCAATTATGTTTTGCCTTGCGGTCAAGGAACTAACGTCCAAACTTGTAGACGCTCGAATTGGTTAAGTTTATCTTGCATTGCGATTACCCAATCCAGGTCATTAAGAGCTTCGGCTACTTTAATTGGTTCGTTTTGGCTTAAGAAGCATGTGAATAAGCCGCTGGACATCCTAGTGCGTACTCCACTTGAATGATCACCAATTATTTGGTTGATAGGATGAGCTCGAGTCCATTTGCGTTCACAAGGAATAATCGAAGTAGATTCTTCGTTGGTTTGTAGATCGAGACATCCTGAATTGATGGGTTGATCATTCGTAGTTGGAAAATTCAATTATGAGGTTGAATTGGAATGAATTTCCTCATCTGCATTTGTAGGAGCTGCATCACTAGTTGAAGATTCAGAATTAGGAGATTCTTGAACATTTGTTGGAGTCTAAGGAGTGAGAGTATCAAATGGAATTTCTTCCGTAGAGGGAGAAGGAGCACTGCTTGGTATTGAATGAGACGAAGCAGGTATTTGAGACTCGTTCCGACAAAAATATTCAAATAGTGAATCTAAATCTTCCAAGTTGGCGGAAATTACTTCTCTTGACTTTGAGGTAGAAGTTGTCGAAATTTGTTGACCTTGTGCCAACACACCTATAAGCTCGGATTCTGAACTGTTTTGTTCAGAAGCCAAATCCGTCATTTCTTGAAAGGTGACGTTATAGCTTTCAAGAATTGTACGAGAAGACTTGAGGTAGACGCGATATGATTTGGAAGTAGAGGAATATCCGATAAAAATGGCTTCAAAGGCTTTGGGATCGAACTTGCTTCGATGCTCCCGATCGTTGGCCACAAAACATTTGCAACCAAATACTTTGGAAAATGAGATATTCGGGATTCTTTGATTAATTATCTCATATGGCGTCTTTTCGAAGCGTTTGTGAATAATTGTCCTATTTTGAGTAAAACATGTTGTACTCACTGCTTCAGCCCATAGAAAGTGAGGGAGACCGGAGTATATGAGCATTGTTCTTGTAGCTTCAACTAAAGTCCGGTTCTTTCTTTCTACGACACCATTTTGTGGATGAGTTTTTGCGGCTGAGAATTGTTGAATAATTCCAAGTGATTGATAAAAGTTGTTGAGACGCTGATTCTTGAATTCAGTCCCATTGTCCGTTCTGATTACTTGGATTTTCTTTTGCAGGAGATTCTGAGTTGTATTCACAAAGCTTATTATCAAGTCTCCAGTCTCATCTTTAGTTCGGAGATATCTTGTCCATGTGTAGCGAGAATAATCGTCGACAATTACTAACACATATTTACGATCGTTGATATTTTGTGTCCGCATTGGTCCGCAAAGGTCCATGTGAAGTAATTCCAAGGGTTGAGATGTAGAAGCAACTTGTTTGAGTTTGTGTGATGCTCGCTTCATTTTTCCCATTTGACAAGCCGAACAGTGATGCTCTTGATGAGGAGAGATTGTTGGTAGACCGTTGACCAACTTTTTAACAAAGAGTTTGTGAAGAGCTTTGTGATTTAGATGAGACAAGCATTGATGCCATAAACTGTTTCTCTTGATTGTAGTTTGTGAGATGAGGCAAACAGCTGTCGAAGGTCGAACTGTTATCAGATTGATAGTGTAGAGTTTTGATCTTCGTGATCCTGTTAGAAGTTCTTGATTCTGACTATTTAAAATTATGCACTGATCAGTTAGAAATACCACTTGAAATCCTTTGTCGCAGAATTGTCCTATGCTGAACAGGTTGTGTTTAAGACCTTGGACGTAAGAGACATCTTTAAGCGTCAGATTCGGCAGTAGAATGTCTCCAAAGCCGAGTATTGGAGCTGAATCATTGTTGCCAAATCGGACTTTTCCGTTATAACGGTCTTGGTAGGTGCTCAACAGTTTTTGTTTTCCCGTCATGTGTGTGGAGCAACCAGAATATAAATACCACACATGATGGATCTGCATAGAAAGAGGTTAGGGAGATTTAGGTACCCACTTTTGAATGGGTCCTCTTGGATTAGTAGATTTGATAAGTAAGGTTTGGTCATCTTTGGTTCCTAAAGTATTGGAATGCTTAGGTACCCAAACCAACTAGAAGTAGTTGATTTAAGAGGAACTTCTTTGGGCAACTTGGCCTTATTGGCTTGTGTTGGCCTAAGTGGTGTTTTAGGAACCCAGTGAGGTTGAACTTTACATGGGAGGTTAATTTCAGCGCGAACAAATGACTGATTTGTCTTATTGCTTGAGAAAATCTTTTCTCTAGCTAGTCTCCTAAGGTGTTAAGCTGAATGTACGTGGACTGGGTACCTTAGGTGAGGACAAGAATGTATGGAGCTATAAGCTTTCTTAAGAGCTGGATCTTGTTTCCTACGAGACTTAAGAGTTGCATTTGTCTTAGAATGATTGTTTATAATTTTTGAAGTAGAGCCAATTTCAACATTTGTGCTTTCAAAATTAACAGGTTTTAACACATAAGTGGAAGCAACAACATTAAAGTTTGAAACGGCTGTCTTCTTGCAACTGTCCATAGTTTTTGATACAGAAGAAAATTTTGAAAATAAGACATTTCTATCATTTTTCTTCTGAAATTATATCCTAGGCACTCTTTCCTTTGCATGCTTCACCTCTTTTCTACTCTACCTGTGGATGGAGTAGAAATAGTCTTTTTCCTTTTTGAAGCATTTAAGGATTCTTTTCCTCCCTTTACTATTTTTAAAGAAGATTTATCTTCTTTTAAAATATTTTGAAAAACAATGGAAGGTGTTTTCTTAGATGTAATCTTGTCCTTAATTAATGATTTTTCTTTCAAAGTAAAATCAGGACAAGTTTTTAAAGTAGAGGATGTTTTGAGATTAGAAATCTCCAGTAAAAGTTCATTCTTTTCAGCTTTGAAATTCTTTCTTTCTGTTTCTAAGGATCGTTTAAATCAGCTATTTTCCTAATAATAGCTGGAATATAACAGAAAGTGGAATTTTTAAAATGATCAATATTGTCTTCCTTATTTTTAGAAAAGTCTTCTAGGGGATATAATGAATAGACAGGTTGAGATCCCTTGTCTTGTAACTATTATTCAAGTCGGTGTAGTCAAAGGGAATGTCAGTCCTATTGGTGGCTTTTCGTTTAGATTCTTCTAAGGCGTTTATTTCTGAAGAATTAGTAAAGGCCATTAGAGAAGTTAATCTTAATCCCATGTACTTGATATCATATAATTGTTAACATTGACCTTTTTCAAGTTACAGGAATTGTTAAAACCTAAGCCTTCTTTAGGATTATAAAATTATATATCGAGGTTGATTTAGAAAAATAGTTTGATCCGTTTGACCCCTTTTCGTTAGAAGATCATCTAAAGTTTTAGTCCTTGAGTAAAGTTTCTTACGTTCGTCAGAGATTTCTTTGAAATTATTTATAGAAATTTCTAAATCTCTCTGACAATCGATAAGAGTCGTATTAAGGTCATTGACTTTAGTCTGAGAGGTAGCTATTGTTAATTCAAGACTAGATATTTTTTCCTTACCGTTAGATAAAAGAATTTCTAAATGAATTTTCTTATCTAATTGCTTTTCGAAATTGTTTTCACTAAGAGATAGTCTCTCTTCTAATTCCTTAGTTCTTTTCTGCTCATTTTTCATGTTAGAGTACTTAATTTGTAATGATTCTAACATGTTTAATAATGTGGATTGAGACATTGTTACCTCTAGTGATGAAGAGGATGCTTTATCGTCGTCGTCGTCAGGCCTTCTTGAAGAGTTATCATTTGAGGCGTCTTCGAGGTATGCCATGAGAGCGAGATTTTCATTGTCAGAATCTGTGGTGTCTTCCAGCCAATGCTCTTGTTCGGCCATCAGTGCTACTCCAGCCTCTTTTTGTTTAGTGAGTTGGAATTTTTTGGAGTAGTAGTTGGCGTCCTTTTTCATGGGAAGTTTGCATTCTCTGGCGAAGTGCCATATCTTACCACAATTATAGCACTTTTGTGGTTCTTTGGCGTTTTTAGATTCTGAGGACTCGGCCGGTCTTTCCTTGTGCTTGGAGCTTGATGTCCGAAGTCTATTTTCCGAGGAAGAGGATTTCTTTTTGTAGAACTTTTTGCTCATCATTTTAGAAATGAGAGCCAACTGTTTCTTGAACTCCTTCATATCGGGTTCGGAGTCCGATTCAGATTCGTCTTCATCTTCTGAAGAACTTGGCAACTTGATGCTTTTATCTTTTGCGAGATCGACTTTTTTTTCTTTCAGAAACAATAGCTATGGAATCATCGATCTGCTTGCCCTTAAGTTCTTTTTGTATCTCGCAGATATCTTCCTTGTGTTGGGCGAGATTATCAAAGACGGCGTGTATATCCATTTCGTCCACATCCTTATTTTGACAGATTTGCATGGATATTTTCTTCCACTCCGGTTGAAGAGAAGAAAGAAATCGGATATGGACCTCCATGTTGGTCTTGAAGATATCTATCTTCCTCATCTTATTAAGAAGAGTTAGATAGCATTGATAGAGTTCATAAACGGTTTCCTCTGCCTTGGCTTTGAATGAGTCGTAAGCGGTTAGAATATTTGCTTTCTTGACTTTGACTCCAACTTCGGTCCGTTGCATCATCTTGTGGAGCTCGTCCCATATAGCTTTTGCACTAGATAGACTATCTATTTGCATATAGATGTCGTTAGGAATTCCTTGCATTAGGAAAGTTTTGGCTCCTAAATCTGCTTTTGCTCTTAATCGCTCCCCCTCGGTGTATTCACTAGGAATTTTGAGTCTTCGTGAGGCGGGTATGGGAGGATTATTCGTGGCATCGCCTTCTTGGATGAGCCAGAATTGAGCGGGACCTTCTTGAAGAGAAGATATCAAATTTGTAGCTTGCTCTTTTGTTTCCAAGAAGTTCATGAATCGGCTTCTCCATACGGTGTAATCGCCTCTTCGTAGAATTGGAGGGTGGACGTCGTTCCGAGCGAGTAAGCATCCATTTGTAGTTGATTAGTTGGATCTTCGTGAAAGTTTGTAATTGTAATGAAAAGTGCTTCACAAGTGACAAACTTCGTTAGTAATGTTTGATTCGTACTTTAAATAATTTCCCTTTCGTACCTATTTTTCGATTGTTAAAGAGCAATTATTTTGATTTCTAAAACTATTTGATATAAGAATTGATACTTCAAAATTTTGTTAAATAATTTTGATTTTAAGATCGAAAATTTTGAGTATCGTAGAAGATAATTCGGAGACAAATATTTTTCGTAAGTTTCGAAAATTACGAAATTCGATTTCTTTCAAAATAGTGTAAAATGTGTGTGTGTTTGAGCAGTGACCGAAAAGTTTTTCGAACATTAAAGTTTTCGATTAAAAAAAATTCGAACCTATGATCGAAAAAGATTTTCGATTGTATAAGTTTTTCGTTGTATTTATCGAAAATTATTTTTCGAACGTAAGAGTTTTGCAGAGTAAATATCCTGTCGAAAAATAGTTTATCGAATAACTGTTGATCTAAAAAACGTTTATCGAAAAATTTGTAATCGAAAAATTAATAGTGATCGAAAAATTTTGTTATGTTTGACTCAAAGTTTTTCTAGTGTGAATTATTCATTCGAAATATGTTTTCGCTAAATTTTTACTCGAAAATTTAGATGATCGAAAATCTTGAGATCGAAATCTTGTTTTACTATTACAAGTTTTTCGAGTCAAACTTAGATATTTATTTAGCGAAAATAGTATCCGTCGAAAAAAATTCGCTTTATTTCGCTCGAAAAAGATATTTGTATATGAAGCGAAAAACTAATTATCGAAATAATGTTTTTCGAGTCTTATATTTGAGTAAAACATACGAGAACAGTGTTTGTCATCGAAAAATTTCTCGGCTGCAAACTTATTCGAAAATTAATTTTCGAGCCAAGTTTTTCGATCGAAAATCCGATCGAAGAACAGCAAAGTTCAATGTAACAGTGAAAATTCCAGATTCAACCGAGATGTGTACATTGTATTTATACCTATTTACATGGTATATTTACTATTTGGTCCTACACGATCAAAACTACTAATTACACCCCTACTTACAAGGATAATAAAATTACAAAGCACAACTTTAAATCTCTTCAAGAGCCTACAAAAGGAAATCGGTGATTTCAAAAGGAAAGAAGACCTTATGTCGGACAGTATTTTGCCACAATGGACATGAACTCCTCCCGCGATAATCTTTTTGCCTTCGAGAATCATAAGAAGATGAGCATGATCCATGAAGCTATTAACTCCTCCCTCGGTATTCTTGACCTTAGTAAAGGAATCACAAGAAGACGAGCATAGCTACAGTGTGCGAAGGAACTACGAACTCCTACGATAATCTTTTATTCCGGTTACGGAACATGAAAAGAAGAGAGCGTAGCATCCGCCCGTTGGACGAAGAACTTCTCCTTCGATAATCTCTCTTCTTTCGATATTTTGAGAGAAGGTAAGCTTCGTTTAGGCGCAAAATATTTCGATTATTGAAGACATGACTCAAACTTAGGCAACATCAAATTTTGGGAAAAAGGTTGAAGAAAGTCGAAGACACTATATCTCATTTTCCCAAATATTTTCCTACCTTCAACAATCCCGAGCCTTATACCAAGTCCCTTTGATTTCTACATGATTTTCTACTCTATGATCATGATTTGATTTTATAGACAGTCTCGACTAATTTCTCTCTATGACGTGATCTGAGCGTTTTATTTTTTTTAATTCCCTGATGCTAAAATGAATGAGTGATATGAAGGATTCTTGTGAGAGTTGCTAAATATCACATGCTTTGCGCTTCAATTCAACAATATGACTTATTTGCCATCTTTTTATATTTTTATATGTTTATTTGCTCAAACACGTTTTTTGATTGATGTTCTTGACCTCTTTGTCATATTTTTTGTTTTTAATTTTTCTTATGGAGCTGCACTTCCGTTATGCATTTGGTGAGGGGGAGTAAAACCGTTTTAAATGACTATGTGTTATAGGGGGGATATTCTTTCACAAACACATTGATCACAATTCTCCCGAATTTTACGGAATTTTTTCAAACAATATTTTTTTTTAATTTCGGGGAGAAAATAAACCGATTTTGCAAATTAAGGGGTGAAATTGGGAAAATTTGCCAATAGCGGGACAAAATTTCCACATTCTAAATATCACCAGGATCTAATGCGATATTGTTGAAAAGATTTCGGGGTCAATGGTGAATTTTTTACAATTTCGGGTCCAAAGGTCAAATGTCGTAAAGTATATAATTCGATATCGAACTGTTCATTCGATATTTCACTCTCAAATATCGAACCCAAAATTAGGAAATTTGCGATTTTTTGAATTTCCAATCTCGCGACCTAAAATCGTACTAAATCTCGCACATTTGTTGTAGAAATTCCGTTTCTTTCAGTTCTATCATCTTTTCGACTAACAAACGTGGTAAGGATCCTCGAATTTCAAAGTTTATCTGATTAATCTGAAATTTCGATACCGATTTCGTAATGTCGGCTCTCTTTTGCAAATGTCGGGTCTCGTTTTCAAATATCGGCAAATTGGTCAAATATCGATACTTAGTCAAATATCGAAAGTCAAAATTCGACATTTTAGTCAAACATTTGATTTTGTTTTGTCAAAACTCGATACTAAGTTAACATTCGACATTTCTGTCAAATTTCGATACGTAGTCAAATATCGATATTTAGTCAAAATTCAAAATTTTAGTCAACATTCGATTTTGTTTTGTCAGAAACTCGATACTAAGTCAATATCGTTACTTACTCAAATTTTGACATTTAAATCAAATAACGATATTTAATCAAAATTAGAAATTTTAGTCAACATTCGACTTTTGTCCATGCTTTATACTTTGTCAACATTCGACATTTAGGACCAATATCGATCTTTCTTCTTCAAATATTGGCCTTAACTGTATAAAATCGATATGTCTATATTTTAAAATTCATTAATATCAGTACACTCTCAATATCGATATATATGTATATATATCCAATATCGATATATTACAAAAATTGATATTTTCTTTAACTACCGATATTTCTTGATTAAACAACGTTATTTGCCAACTACACTTCTTTTCAAATATCGATATAGCCGATTTTTTTTGTGCGACATTTTCACAAACACCGATATTTGTTACGTCAACTTTTACCTTATAATTTTTACTATATCACAACTACATTTCAGTACCTATATACCTTACAATTATTCATCCAGACTAATTTATTTCCTTGATTTTTGGAGATATAAAATGCCCAACTCAATGTCTCCCAAATTTACCATGTGGCCAAATGGCTCGAAACAAAGGATAACAACTTCCAACTTGATCTCATCTTGTTCAAGTGCCAGGACGAGGTCATAGTTGCAGTTTTGAAGCTCACTTCATTTGGCCAGCCTTGACTCTAGCACACCCCGTTCCCAAAGTTTATCTTCAACAATTTTGGGGAACGATGGATCAAGTACAAGGAGCAACGGGCGTTATCTTCTCGGCAACCATTCACCAATCCCTGGTGGTCCTCACAAAAGATGTGGTTTGCCAAGTGCTTCGTTTTCCGGAATATGCTACCTATGATGCACTTTCGACGGACAAGCAACTCATAGAAGATATACTCTTGATGGGCTACGAAACTTCCCTCTCAGTGATATCTGCATTCAAATTCCCGAGCATCCCACACCCGTAGAAGACAATGTTCTTACTCCTCAACATGTCCCTCTCACCGAAGCCCTCGTGATTTGATCGATGCAACATAACCATGCTTCGAATGTTCCACGGCATCGTATTCAACAAAAAATACGGGACTATAAAGGATCAACTTCACATATGGAACTATTCAACTTCACATACGGGACTATACTCAACGAGTCAAGGTGGTCCCATATCTACGATGGTTACCGCTATTCATTCACCACTTCATGATGTTCCACACATACATCCCTTCCCTGTCACCTACGGAGAGCGAACCGGTACCGAAGCTTCAATATTTTAAAAAGACGGCGGTCTCTCCTACGGCACGACCGATGATGATTCCAGCGCATCTGCTCGACCCTGCTGATCTTCAAGATCCCGCGGTGGTACAATACCGACATCAACTACAACGAACCACCACGAACAGTGCTCCCGTGGTCAGTACAACCGCCCCGACTCCTCCACCTCCACGTCCAAGTTCTGCAACTCCACCACCGAAGCGAACTCCAATTACCTGACGTGCAAGAGCAGTAGCTCCTTCAAGCTCAGAGTCTCGTCCTCGTGAGCCTGAACATGTTGTTTCGGAAGATTCTACTGATTCAGAGGACGTTTTACCGTTGGTTGGATCGGTCCGAGGACCATAAATTCGATCCAAGATTGTTCATGAACGGCCAGCTACGACTACCGAACCGGTGGCGCTCAGTTCCTCATTTCCAATGGTGCCAACGACCGTGATCTTCAATTCGAAAACCATTCTCTCTGGGCTATCAACTCCTCCGGTTGCTGCTTTCACACCATTAACAACATGTCCATATTCTCAGATGTGGTGACTACTTCACGAACTCAAGGGTCTATGGAACCTTTCTCTCCCTTAGTCACGGAGACAAAATTGAAGCAGTACGTAGCAACGGCCTAGCGGAGTACTCAACTGGTCTTCAGGATCAGATTGCTGCTCAAGTCCAAACGGCCATCGAACGTCGTGAGAGAGCTGCGGGGAAAGCACCTGCTATGGAAGCCCCGCACTCAAGCTTTTTGACTCGAACACAACTCCGATTTCTGAGCTACGGGACATTCTTTTGGTACGACTTTCGGCCTAGACTCGCTGAAATCGGAAGATGGTGCCCTCTTTGCCTTTCTCCAGGAACAAAGTTCGTGTCGTGATGATGTTCTTCGAATGAAAAGAAGACATGATGATCACGAAGATGGATCGGATCGTCCTGAGGGGGAGAAATGCCCGAGGACCACGAACACAAGCACGTCGGAAGGTGCAGCACCACAAACAACAAGTGAAGCCCCAACAACACTCACATCACCTGCTTCATAACAAGCCGCTTAACAAGCTCCAGTACCAGAAGCCTCACATACGAAGAGTTCCTCTATATCCCAAACCGAGGACACTTGGGATAGATCAGAGTCTGAAGAACCAGAAATAGCCAAAGCCGAGACACTACTAAGAGATTCAACGGCACGCTTCACGAATCTGGATCAAATAGAACCTGATGAAGGGGAAATCTATGATGTTGAACCCGAAGATCTTCATAAAACTGCTCAACACCAAATTCCACCAGAAATAGCTCAAGAGAAGGTGCTCAATGAAACAACTACTTGGGAGAACGTCAAGATAGTAGCCCCGTTACAAGAGGAGATCAGACGCCACATCTGGCAACGGGAAGACAAGATCAAGCAGCTTGACAAGCTCAAACTCTGAGGTCTCTCGCACTTCAAAGGAACTGGGGGTTCTGGACACCTGTACGTGTTAAGAAACATGATGGGTGACAGAAATCGGGATAAGAGAGACAAGGCAAAGGACATTGAGCGAATGGGACTAGCACCGCCTATTACCAAAATCCTCAACGTTGATTTGCTCAAGATCGTACACCGCACCAAGTATCCAGTTTATCTTATCGAGCGTTAAGATGGATCGACTGATCGCGTGGCTGAGGGGGAGCTTCTAATGCTCGAGTCAGATGATATCTGCCAAATTCACTATTTGTATCGGAACTTTGGATCGCTTCAGAAGGACGAAGCTCTCCCATTCGGATACAATGTTCTGAAGCGTTTCATGCACATACAAGTCAGATACTACATGGATCAAGACCTTTAGATCTCTTTGGAACATAATATGAAGAAGGTCAACCTCACGAAACTCCGAAACTACCGTTCAGATGTTGCTGATCTCCAGATGACCTACATAATCGACGAACCAGAATTAAGTGTCACTTACCTGAATTACAACAGTCAATGAAGGATCCTTTTTGTTTCCGAACTTCCTAAGTACTGGAATGGAACCTTGGAAATAATCCTTCAGTACTTAATCTACAAGGAAAAGGAACTAGAAAGAAGACTAATCTTTCCAAAGACGAAGAATTGGAACATCTACAAACCGACAAGTTGATTGAGCTATTCGACGATCGTTTGTTAATGAAGAACATAATCAGACATTATGAGGTAATTCTAGGAATTAGAAAATTTATACACAAGAGGCAAAGACAAAAAGAGCTAACACACTCAAAGAACACAAAGGGGGAGATTTTTAGCCAACTTTTTCTTGTGTTCTACTTTAAGTTGTCCTTTTATTGTACTTAATTGTAAATTTCCTAAGTCTAGAAGCTAAATTGTAAAGATGCCAAGGCTTGTTTGGTATATAGTGGTGTGAGAGGGTTGCGTGTTGTATGTTGGTTATTTTGAGAAAGTTTTAAAAAAAATAGTTTATCGAATTATCGAAATATTAGTTCAAATCTCGAATGCGAAATTAGCGAAGAAAAAGGCAAATATCGATACCGAAATATCTGTCCCGCAAATCATATAATTTCGATAATCTCGTTAGATTCTTGGTTTTAATCTCGTATATGTTTGTAAATCGGACCTAACAATTGTGTTCGCTGTTTTACATTTTCATTGCTGTTTTTGTGTTCGATTATAACCAAGATCGATTCTTTCGTTCTGAAAACCACACACACATTAATCTTCATCTAATTGGTGATCTTTTGGTGGGCTGAATTCAGCAGTTTATAAGCCAATTGTTCCATTAAAGAATTCACTAATCATGAAGAAATCCAACCATTTACAGCCATTAACAAGAAAGCACTAATCAATGGTGAGGTCATCACCAACATTACACACCCAATATGAAGTCCACCCAACATATTTTTAGCTTTAATCTAATTATATTGGCCCCTCTTCATAGTAGTATTGGTTTGTCCTCCAGATTCATGCATACAGCCTCCAACTCGTAAGACGTACTCTTCATTTTGCACAAACCCGTTTCCGATACGACAATCTGATTTTGCTGTCTCCAAATTCAAGGCAATAGATAATGTTTGTCTTAGAATTTGTTTTCAGTTAGGTGCGATTGCAAAAATAATAGTGGGTTGACTCCGTCACATTAAAAGATATTCAATAATAATTCATCGAAACATGTCAAACCAAGTTGTATTCCAGCTGCCTCATCATTTTACTTGACTTGAATTAAGTCAAGACTAAACTGTAAATATCTTCAATATCAAATGTCCGTTTACTAAAAGACGTGACAAGAGAATATCGTCCGCAATTTATAACAAACATTATTGATTGCTAAAACCAAGTCAAATGATCAATAAATTATAAACCTGTCGTATGAACGAACGCGTGATATGAATGAAAAATCAGGACGACGCGTTTAAATGATATTTTAGAATGTCGTCCCTTTATTTAGTAGTCATTTTCGTGTGAGAGATACCAATGCCGTTACGTTTTATCTTTGATTTATTGTGCTATATTTTGGGACGTTATTCTCGACGTTGGTCGAGAAATTAATTGTGCAAAATAACACATACACATATAAGGCGAAAATTAAAATATTAAGTTATTTGTAAAGATAAATTACTAAATACATATAAGGATGTCCAATGGCGTAACTTAGCGGATAGGTACATGACATTTCATTCTGTATAGGTCATGGGTCGATTAATCTAAGCAATTTGACTTTTATTGTTGGGTGGAAAGTTAGATATTCTCAAATAACCTCGGAGATTAGTCTCACACCTTAGAGTGTGTGGTACGCAAATTCATAATTGGTCTAGTGTGGAGCGTGTGGGTCAAACACAAAGCCATTTGAGTACTCCGAGAGAAAAAACTACATATATAAGAGATGATAATGGGTAAGGCCTGTTAGGGATATGCCCTCGAATGCTATACGAGGATTGGATATGTATAGGGCATTAGCTTATTTATCATTCGATTGTCAATGTAATCAAACATTGTTTTGCGTATTAATAAAGGCATTATTCGTTTATTGGTTATATGAGTTCTTTACTTAGCATCGGGTAAAGCAATAAATGAATAAATCCAAATGTGTCGAGTTGAGTCACTGTTCTCGATGGGTACGAGAGAGGAAGGCACCAGTGGACTCTTAACCTCGAACATAAAATGTCCATAAGCCTTAGGTTTCAGTTGGGTGCTGGAAAACCAATCATGGCTTATTTGTAGATGACTTATCGTGTGCCGATATACCGCTTGGAAGCGGAAGTCATGACTTGTGATACGAGTCGAATCAAGGGATTGAATCGTTTCATGGACACTGACTCGCAGGTCGTACGATCAAACATGGCTTATTACTCAAGGAGTGTCAATGATCGACGACAAAAACTATAGTAGTCTGCTTGAACCTTAGACCGAAAGGGGCTTTGACGGAGTTGACTTTGAAGTCTTGACTATCACTGGTTTCGCTAGATCCGATTTGCTATTGCATGGGTCAGCGGGACAGATGCGGTCTTGATGGATATTTGTGATTGCCGGGCTTAGACCGCCGAGTACGGATTCACAGTCTCGCAAGTAATCGAGACAAGTGTCCTATGAGAATGACGACGGGAAATTACAAAATCCTTGGCCAAGGTATTAAACTAACTCATGTTAGACATGGAGGGTAGTTTGGTAATTTGCCTCGTGTCATTTTATCATAGTATCGAGTTTAGTGAGTTTGACAAATACCATGGCTCTCACTCGATCGGGACACAGCTGAAGGATTTGTACGTAGTACTATAATCTATAGTTAGGTTCTGGAATGAGACTAGTTCGAAATTCGTGCTCAAGTCGGGATCTGTCCGGTACTGCGGGATTGGCTAGGCACCTACCGGACTCTTGGATTCCTCCCTTGCCGATTGAGTCGAACCTAGAGAGTCGGGCTTAAAAAGGATCATCAATGTGTACCGAGAAGGAGAGATTGTGTTTTGGGCCTTAACGGGCCTCGGGTCGTTATGCCACGCCTTATTGGGCCTCGGGGTCATTAAGTGGACCGAAGTCGGACTTCATATGAAACTAACTTTAAGACTTAGGCTTGGCTAAGTGCTTAGAAAGACTTGAGGGAAGAATTGGAATTCAACCCTAAGCCGAGAAATTGGAAAAATGCCTTAAAGGGTATTTTCGTAATTTACAAATATGGTAATAAATATATTTGGAATATTATTTATTAAAACTAAAATTCGAATTTATATTTTACATAAATTTCGAAATTTATTTACCATATTTGAAGATATTTTAATATCTTAGTTAGTTTTCTATTTATAGTATGTTCCTTTAATAGAATTTTGAATTCAATTAGGAGAGATATTTTGGCAAGAATATCTCTCATATTTAGGAACAAATATTTCGAGATTTTAGCCTTGTTTAGGGCTGAAAATTTCGTCCTCCCCTACTATAAATAAGGGTGAGACCCTCGTCAAAAAAAGACACGGGAAGAGAATCGACGCGAAATTTCTCGACCCGAGAATCGAAACACGAACACACAAACGCAAACCACTCTCCCGAGCGACGGATCAATTCTCTCTAGCCATCTTCGGAGAATCGAAACCGTGGTACACTGCGAGGTCGGCGTGACGATCTAGACGATACCAACACGACCGCGCCGACGACGCAATCGACGAGGAGCTGCCACTCGCTTCAAAGGTAATCTCTCACGGGTATGACCCGCCCTATTACGTGTCAACGTGATTAGAGTTTTCGATCCGAGCTGCGAAGGAACCCGGAAAAATTTTATTCCGCACCGTATCCCGGGGCGTTGCGTCTCGGGTACAAACCGGGTACCTTTCCCAACAGTGGTATCGAGCCAGGGCTCATGATCGGAATCATAACATGATTAAATCGAAACGAGGCTCGTGGGAGAAGATCGAAAAGCCAATGCACTAGGCACGTGGGGCTGCTCGATGCGTCGCTTGCCAACCCACGACCACCATACCGCTCGACGGGGTCGAAGGCACCACCGCCGAGACGCTGCGACACGCAGACAGCCGCACGCGCAACCGCGCCGTGCGACGGCATCCGCTGCCGCGGGTTCGGGCAACGAAGACCCGAACCACCGCGCCGCTGCCTCGGGCAGCGGCACACCGCTGTCCGATGGTGGTGCCACCTCTGACGGCAGCGCCAGCGGTGCGCGGACAGCCGCGTACCCGCACGAAACTGCAGCCTCCGGGACACGATGGCCGCCTAGGGTTTTTCGCCCAAAAACCCTAACGGGCCTTTTTATCGGGCCTTGCCCAGTTAAGGCCCAAATTTTCGGTTTCGGTTAGAATTCATGAAATTGTCAACGTGCTCGTTATGATTATGATTTAAGGCACACTTACGGGTTTAGGATTTCTATTTGGTTTTCCGGGTTATTTGTTAAGGGCCTTGTCCCCCCGGGTTGTATTTGTCTTTTACGGATTGTTTGGGACTGATGATCCCCCCGTGTTGTACTTCAAAGTCTTTATTAGATTAGGCTTAGTTTAGAATACACGAAGCTGTTCGACGGTTGACGACTTCCCGGGAGAAGATGACTTGGTGGACGATCGACGACTTGGAGGCCGTTCGAATGATGAAGGGCGATTGTCGACTTCAAAGCCCATACGGAGAACCGATGATATAAATAACCCGTTCGTGTTGCCTTGTAGTTTATTTTCC
This sequence comes from Linderniella brevidens, assembly GCA_004919715.1. Classification (NCBI taxonomy): domain Eukaryota; kingdom Viridiplantae; phylum Streptophyta; class Magnoliopsida; order Lamiales; family Linderniaceae; genus Linderniella; species Linderniella brevidens. Next base: position 2,863,409 of record SWDC01000149.1, on the reverse strand, counting down.
TAGGGTTTATTTACTACCTACGTGCGTGTCGATTTGTGAAATGATATGCATGCTTTATGAGCTCTTATGTGAAAAAGGTTTTTTCTCCCGTTTGATAAATACTAAGTGAGAAAAGGAATTGGGTTCCTGTCTTCTATCATGCTTGAGATGTCTTGTGTTAGGGAGTTTGTACGGTTTGTTCCGAGTAAGTTGGCGCCGTACATCAAGCCCTAACATTAGCGTTTCGGGTTCGTTTGACGACGCTCACCATAGCATATTCCGCCCCACGAAGCGTAAGGCAGCATGGCGGAATTCAAATGTGCGGTTAGAGCATAAGTTGATTAGGTTGCACTTAGACAGTTATACCCAAAATGCAGGGTTAGCCGTGCGGGTCACTGACTGAGACAAAGATAGTTGAAATACTCATAGGATGGATTCGAGTAAAACTCGACTTCGATCGATTAGGCAGGCCAAATATTGCGTTAAAGGTTGAGGCATGTCTAATCGAGTCGGGGACCTCAACTCTACTATGAAACTACTCAACGAAGTTTCTGAAATTCTTAAATCGGGAGAATAGAATTTTCGAGAAAAATAGTGGGAGTCCAGCGAAACGAAAAGTCCGTGTTTGCGCTTGATGAATGATAGAATAAACCTAACTATGTGATCTTTATCTTTTGCAGAGTTATTTTCTTTCTAGTTATATGACGAGTCTTTTAAACATGCTGCTTGAAAAGAACCGTTTGGTAGGACCAAACTACGTGGACTTGCTCCGTAACCTCAGGATAGTTCTAGGTATGGAGTCTTTGACTTATGTCCTCGATTCCCCTACACCGCAAGTCCCAGGGACTGATGCGAGTGACGACGACCGGGCTGCGTATGTCAAGTGGCAAATAGAAGAGCCAAAGGTCAAGGGTTATATACTCCTATCGATGAGCAATGAGTTGCAGCGAAGCCACTCGGAAATGGAAGTAGGCGCCATTTTGCTTCATTTGAAGGAGCTCTTTGGTGAACACTCCAGGAGTGCTCGCTACTCTTTGACAGAGCAACTGTTTCATTGCAAAATGGATTAGGGCAGCGACGTTAGAGAACATGTGCTGAAAATGATCGGTTTGATCGAGAGATTCGATGCACTCGACTTCCTCATGGACAATGAGCTCCAAAACGATCTCATGCTCCAGTCACTGCCGGATTCCTTTAATCCCTTCATTGTGAATTATAATCTGAATAGGGTCGAGATGACATTAACTGAGTTGATGAACCAGTTGTCAACGGCCCAAACTCAGATGAAAAAGATAAAGGGAAAGGAAGTGGCTCTTGTTGCGACTTATAAGACTCGGAAGTCCATTAGAAAGAAAAAGTCGGACAAGCCCATTAAGCCCAAGGGAGGAGTTTCAAAAGGCAAGGCCAAGAAAAACGTGTCTAAAGGCGCCAAGCCCACGGACAAATGCCTTCACTGCAATGAGCTCGGCCATTGGAAGCGGATTGCCCGAAGCTAGCCGCCTCAGGTAAAGAACTTTATGTTTTAGAAACTAATTGTTCTATGACTGTGTACTCCACTTCATGGATCCTAGACTCAGGAGCTAGTGCTCACATTTGTGTTTCAAACCAGGGTCTGGAACGAAGTAGGAGGTTGGCGGATCGAGAGGTCATGATCAACGTAGGAAGCGGACATAGTGTGCCGGCGACCCACATTGGATCAAGAACTCTTGTTTTATGTAGTAGATATAAGTTATTGCTTTCTAATTGTTTAGTATTGCCCAGAGGGCTTAAGAATATTATTTCTATTCCCGTTTTGAGCGGAAACGGATATGAGTTCCGCTTTAGTAATAATATTTGCGATATTTATTTTGGAAATAAATGCGTCGGAAGTGCAACTTTACTTAACGGATTATATTATCTAAATGTCAAAGATAAAACTGAATCTGTGAACACAATTACCAACAAACCAAAATTAGAGACCAATATGAGACAATTGTGGCATCTTCGACTTGGTCATGCAGGAGATCAAAAAATTCGTGAGTTGGAGAAAAATGGCATGATTAAGCCGTTGGGTTCGGACCCTTATCCGACTTGCGAATCGTGTATCCTTGGAAAGATGACTAAGTCTCCCTTTACCGGGACTTTCCAAAAACCACAGAACTTCTCACTTTGATTCATACAGACATTTGTGGGCCATTCGGGGAAGCGGCTCGAGGTAATTTCCACTACTTTATTACCTTCACCGACGATCATTCAAGATTTGGGAAGGTATATCTTATGAGATACAAGTCTGAAGCCCTTGATAAGTTCAAGGAATATAAGGCTTTAGTAGAAAAACAAACTGGGAATCATATAAAGGCCATTCGATCTGATCGAGTGGCGAGTACATGAGTCTCGAGTTTGACGAGTTCTTGAAAGAGAACGGGATCATTTCACAGATGACACCGCCGGGAACACCACAATTAAATGGTGTGTCCGAACGCAGAAATCGAACGCTGTTGGACAAGGTTCGATCAATGCTAAGTTACACAGGCCTGCCACTGTCGCTGTGGGGTCATGCGTTATTAACTGCAACGCACGTTTTAAACCGAATCCCTTCTAGTTCTGTCGACCAGATCCCTTATGGAATATGGACAGGTAGAAAGCCAAGCTTGAACCACATAAGAATATGGGGTTGCCCCGCTTTTGTGAAAAAGCTCAAGACAGAAAAATTGGAATCGAGAGCTGTGAAAGGACGTTTTGTCGGGTATCTGAGGATTCCATGGGATACCAATTTTACTTCCACGATGATCAGAAAATCGTTGTAGCCCTTTAGGCTCATTTTCTCGAAGAAGAGTTCGTTCGACAAGGTGGAGTGGGTCGTGAAGTAACTCTTGGAGAAACGACAGAAACGATTTCACAAACTCCAGTGTTAGAAGACACCGAAGAGCAGTCCAAGACGCAATCAGAGTTGCGCAGGTCTGGTAGAGTATCTCGCCAGCCTGAGAGATATGGAATGGTACACGTCGAGCACGGGGATGCTGTGACGGGGGGTAACGTCGGGGACGACCCCGCTACCTATGACCAGGCAATGACGGATATAGACTCCGTAAGATGGCTTGAAGCTATGCAAGTCGAAATGGATTCAATGCACGAAAATCAGGTCTGGACACTTGTTGATCTCCCCGATGGTTTTAGACCCATTGGGTGTAAGTGGATCTTCAAGAAAAAGATTGGTCAGACGGACTGGTGGATACATACAAATCTAGGCTTGTAGCGAAAGGTTATAGTAAAAAAGAAGGAATTGACTATGAGGAAACCTTTTCGCCCATTGCGATGATGAAGTCCATTCGGATATTACTTGCGATAGCAGCGTATAACGATTATGAGATCTGGCAGATGGATGTGAAAACCGCGTTCCTAAATGGATACCTCAAGGAGGAAATATATATGGAACAGCCAAAGGGTTTAACATCACAAAAGGATGCTCATAAAGTATGCAAATTAAATAAGTCAATTTACGGACTTAAACAAGCCTCTAGGAGCTGGAATCTTCGGTTTGATGAAGTAGTTAAGAGCTACAGATTCATAAAGAACGAAGATGAACCATGCGTCTACAGAAAAAGCAGTGGGAGCAAGATATCGTTCCTCGTATTGTACGTCGATGACATCCTTTTGATAGGAAACGATATTGGGATGCTCTCGATGGTGAAAGCATGGCTTTTGACCGAATTCTCCATGAAAGACTTGGGAGAAGCGACATACATCCTAGGAATTCGTGTCTATATGGATAGAACGAATAAGATGTTAGGGCTCTCCCAAGCCCTATACTTAGAAAAGGTCCTGAAACGATATAACATGGACAGTTCTAAGAAAGGGTTCTTACCTATGGGGCATGGGATACATCTCTCCAAAGCTATGTGTCCTCAAAGTGAGGCAGATAGAAAAGAGTTGAATTGAATCCCCTATGCATCCGCAGTGGGTAGCTTGATGTACGCGATACTTTGCACGCGACCGGACATAGCATACGCTGTGAGCGTAGTCACTCGATTTCAAGCCAACCCGGGTAAAGAACACTGGACAGCAGTCAAGAATATCCTCAAGTATCTTAGAAGAACAAAGGATATGATGCTGGTCTATGGAAATGGAGAATTAGAAGTGGAAGGATATACGGATTCGGATTTCCAGTCAGACGTGGACGACCAAAAATCCACTTCAGGTTTCGTCTTTACACTCAACGGTGGAGCAGTATCTTGGAAAAGTTCCAAGCAGAACACAACTGCTGATTCCACCTGCGAGGCTGAGTACAAAGCCGCCTCAGAGGCAGCTAAAGAAGGAGTTTGGATGAGAAAGTTCTTGGAAGAACTGCAAGTGGTTCCGATTGCCGAAAAACCACTGCCACTGTGGTGCGACAATAGTGGTGCAATCGCGCAAGCGAAGGAACCAAGATCTCACAGTAAATCCAAACACATAAAAGAAAATACCACGTGTTACGTGGATTCGTTGAGAGTGGCTACATAGCCGTCCAAAGATTGCGACTGCGGACAACGTGACCGACCCATTCACCAAGCCTTTATCTCAGGCAGTGCTGAACAAACATCTCGAGAAGATGGGTATTAGATACAACAGCGCATGGCATTGAGTGCAAGTGGGAGATTGTTAGGGATATGCCCTCGAATGCTATACGAGGATTGGATATGTATAGGGCATTAGCTTATTTATCATTCGATTGTCAACGTAATCAAACATTGTTTTGCGTATTAATAAAGGCATTATTCGTTTATTGGTTATATGAGTTCTTTACTTAGCATCGGGTAAAGCAATAAATGAATAAATCCAAATGTGTCGAGTTGAGTCACTGTTCTCGATGGGTACGAGAGAGAAGGCACCAGTGGACTCTTAACCTCGAACATAAAATGTCCATAAGCCTTAGGTTTCAGTTGGGTGCTGGAAAACCAATCATGGCTTATTTGTAGATGACTTATCGTGTGCCGATATACCGCTTGGAAGCGGAAGTCATGACTTGTGATACGAGTCGAATCAAGGGATTGAATCGTTTCATGGACACTGACTCGCAGGTCGTACGATCAAACATGGCTTATTACTCAAGGAGTGTCAATGATCGACGACAAAACTATAGTAGTCTGCTTGAACCTTAGACCGAAAGGGGCTTTGACGGGTTGACTTTGAAGTCTTGACTATCACTGGTTTCGCTAGATCCGATTTGCTATTGCATGGGTCAGCGGGACAGATGCGGTCTTGATGGATATTTGTGATTGCCGGGCTTAGACCGCCGAGTACGGATTCACAGTCTCGCAAGTAATCGAGACAAGTGTCCTATGAGAATGACGACGGGAAATTACAAAATCCTTGGCCAAGGTATTAAACTAACTCATGTTAGACATGGAGGGTAGTTTGGTAATTTGCCTCGTGTCATTTTATCATAGTATCGAGTTTAGTGAGTTTGACAAATACCATGGCTCTCACTCGATCGGGACACAGCTGAAGGTTTTGTACGTAGTACTATAATCTATAGTTAGGTTCTGGAATGAGACTAGTTCGAAATTCGTGCTCAAGTCGGGATCTGTCCGGTACTGCGGGATTGGCTAGGCACCTACTGGACTCTTGGATTCCTCCCTTGCCGATTGAGTCGAACCTAGAGAGTCGGGCTTAAAAAGGATCATCAATGTGTACCGAGAAGGAGAGATTGTGTTTTGGGCCTTAACGGGCCTCGGGTCGTTATGCCACGCCTTATTGGGCCTCGGGGTCATTAAGTGGACCGAAGTCGGACTTCACATGAAACTAACTTTAAGACTTAGGCTTGGCTAAGTGCTTAGAAAGACTTGAGGGAAGAATTGGAATTCAACCCTAAGCCGAGAAATTCGAAAAATGCCTTAAAGGGTATTTTTGTAATTTACAAATATGGTAATAAAAATATTTGGAATATTATTTATTAAAACTAAAATTCGAATTTATATTTTATATAAATTTCGAAATTTATTTACCATATTTGAAGATATTTTAATATCTTAGTTAGTTTTCTATTTATAGTATGTTCCTTTAATAGAATTTTGAATTCAATTAGGAGTGATATTTTGCCAAGAATATCTCTCATATTTAGGAACAAATATTTCGAGATTTTAGCCTTGTTTAGGGCTGAAAATTTCGTCCTCCCCTACTATAAATAAGGGTGAGACCCTCGTCAAAAAAAGGACACGGGAAGAGAATCGACGCGAAATTTCTCGACCCGAGAATCGAAACACGAACACACAAACGCAAACCACTCTCCCGAGCGACGGATCAATTCTCTCTAGCCATCTTCGGAGAATCGAAACCGTGGTACACTGCGAGGTCGGCGTGACGATCTAGACGATACCCAACACGACAGCGGCCGACGACGCAATCGACGAGGAGCTGCCACTCGCTTCAAAGGTAATCTCTCACGGGTATGACCCGCCCTATTACGTGTCAACGAGATTAGAGTTTTCGATCCGAGCTGCGAAGGAACCCGGAAAAAATTTTATTACGCATCGTATCCCGGGGCATTGCGTCTCGGGTACAAACCGGGTACCTTTCCCAACAGGGCCCAGATATTATTCACCATGACATGTTGATCTGCGGTTACCAGCGATTCAACTTCATGGTCTCGAACTGCAGAGAACATTTTTTAACTGAGTTAAATCTTTTCGAAACACTGGACCATCAATCTTTTTTTCTTCAAATAATGATGAAATCTTACATTATCATATACCAAGAAAGCAGACAAGTGCGGACAGCCGAGTAGGATTTTCGATTTGCTTTATTGGAAAAAATTATCGGAGACTAAAATTTATTTCGAGATATGAAGTTAGTGATCTATTTTTGGAGTTATCAAATGTAGTATTCATAATGTAAAAAAATGTATGTTTACTAATCCAAATTTATAATTTGGCGTATTTATGGGGTGATTACAATTCGAAGAATCCTTTTGAAAGTGATTTAGAGAAATAGGTAAAATGTAAAAAAAAAATAAATATAATTCTTAATATATCTTCTTTCATAATTTTTTATTGATATAATGATGATTTATTTGTCATTTAAATTTATTACATAAATGGTAAGGGTGCTCATCGTTTGATTAAACGATCGAACTAGACACCAAACTTTTTGTTCGTTATTCTATTTCTGATTTTTAATAACCGATTTTTTGGGTTCGGAACCTGAAAAACGAACTTTATAACAATATAAAACAATAAATAATTATTTAAATTTTTAGTTAAAGTTCGGTTTTCGATCGGTTAAGTGAACCGGAACAAAAACATTCAAATGAAACCTAACCTTGTTTGAATTCGGTTACGAAAATTTCAACAGAAATTTTTGGTTTTGAATTTTTTGCTTAGTCAAAAGTTTGATCCTTTCGGTTCGGTTTTTAGCATTTGAATGCTCCTTATTATGATGTTGAATTAGACACGCGGATTCTATCAATTTCGGTTTCATGCCGGTTCTACAAGTTTTGGGTCAAAAACTCTGTTTCCGTTTTGTCATTATCGGGACTGTTCGATTCCAATTTCGAAACAACAAACTAAGATTGAACTTCTGGATCGATTCTTGTTCTTGAAACGATTTGTAATTTTGGCGAAGATAATTTCTATAAAATGAAATAAAATAAAAAACTAACTAATGCGACAAACTATTGGAAAACTCAAAGGCTAATTAAATCCTATTGTATGTTTAATTTCTTTTCATTTGTAGATCGTATGTTTAATTTATATTTCAGTTTTTTAATGTAAATATAAATTATATCGTAAAGGAAAATAAAATAAAAAGATGTTTATTTTTTTGATAAATTTATGTACATAATAAAAGTAATTCAAAAAATAAATGAGAGGATTTTTGTTTTTTTTTTTTCCAAAACACATGGAGGCTATTTTTGGAATTCATATTGCATACATTTGTAATTAACTCCGAATTTTTCATAAAGAAAATTAACTCCGTATTTATAGGAATAGTGTCAACATATATTTTACTGTTATGAAATTATTATAACTTGAAGCAAAATCGAAATATAAGCTCGGGAGTTTTAGAGAGAAAATTATATTAATGCTTTCGATATGATCTCAATACAAATACATCGATCTATTTATAGATAAATATTTATACTATTTCAACTAAAATGTACAACATTAAATACATCTTATCTCATAAACAGTCAACAAATTTTTACAATATTTAATATACCTAATTTTATCTACATTAATAACATTCACATTTCTTAATATTTCTTAATACTTCCCCTTGGATGTTTTTTGAAGAAGTTTGCCTCGTTAAAACCTTACTAGGAAAGACTCAGTGGGATCAAAATCTAGTGAAGGAAAACGAGTACGTAATTCCTTTGATACGCTTTCATTTGTTGCCTCATTAAAAACCTTACAAGAAAAACTACATGAGAAAAACCACAGTAAAGGGAAAAATAGTGCAACGTGTATTTTCTCCTCTGATAATAATATCATTATAAATCTCGAAGTGTTCGAACTCAAATTTAATATACCAATTTTCTAAAATTACAAGAGGAAGTGCTTTCGTAAATAAATCTGCAAGATTTTCACTTGACCGCACTTGTAAATCAATATCACCATTTTTCTTCAAAATCACGTGTAAAGAAAAATTTTGGTGCAATATGCTTTGTTCTATCCCGTTTGATATATCATTCCTTTAATTGGGCAATACATGATGCATTATCTTCATATAACACAGTTTGAAGTACTTTCTCAAAAAATAGCCCACAAGTTTGTTGTATATGCTCAATTACTGATCGCAGCCAAACACATTCTCGGCTAGCTTCATGAATTGCTAGAATTTCCGCATGATTAGATGACGTAGTCGTTAAGCTTTGTTTAAGTGACCTCCATGTAATAACGGTTCCACCATATGTAAACAAATAACATGTTTGCTATTGAGAATGTCAGGCAAATATCCAGCATCTGCATACCCAATTAAATCTGTTGTTGATTCATTGGAACAGAACAGTCTCATATCAATTCCTTGAAGGTATCGAAAAATCTGTTTGACTCAATTCCAATGTACGAGTCGACAAAGCACTATATCTTACCAATATGTTTACAGCTAACACTATATCAGGTCGTGTATGACTCGTATGATATATTAGTGCTCCAATAGCACAAATATATGTTACTTTAGGACCAAGTAGCTCTTCATCATTTTCGTGTGGTCCGAAAGGATTTTTATTCACGTCTAAAGATCTAATAATAATTTGAGTAGTGGATGAGATTCATCCATGTAAAATCTTTTCAATACATTTTTTGTATAAGTTTCCTGATGTACAAGTATTCCACTTTTCAAATATTCGATCTGCAGTCCAACACAAAATTTTGTTTTTCCAAGATCTTTCATTTCAAACTCCTTTTTCAAACAATCAACAACTTTTGATAACTCTTCAGGAGTTCCTATTATGTTGATACCATCAACATAGACTGATGCAATGACAAACAAATTTTCACGTCTTTTCATAAATATGCAGGAACAAGTTTGACAGTTCTAATACTGTTCTTTCACTAATCTTTCACTTAGGCGATCATACCGCATTCGTCCAGACTACGTTAATCTATAAAGCGATTTATTCAACTTAATTGAGTATTTGTTCCGTGGCCCTGAATTTTCAGGCAATTGAAATCCCTTGAGAAGTTTCATATATATGTCATTGTCAAGTGATGCATATAAATAAACAGTGACTACATCCATTAGACGTATATCTAGTCCTTCACGTACTGTCAGACTAATTAGTAGTTGCGTCCATCATAGGAGAATATGTCTCCTCATAATCAATATCATGTCGTTACGAAAAATCTTGTGCAACAAGTCGTGCTTTGTATCTAACAATTTCACCGTTTTAATTTCTTTTTCTAATAAAAACTCATTTATATCGAACCAAGTTTAAATTTTCTGGTATAGACTACATGTCCGAAAACTTTTTCGTTTCTCAAGTTAGTTCAATCATGCCTTATTGCATCTTTTCATTTTGGCCAATTGTTCTTTATCTGCATTCTTTTACAGACATTGGTTCATGATCTTCATTCTAATTAATCTCATTTACCTCATGCAGCGCTACGTTAAATGAGAATTTATTGTCAACGTTGATTTTGTTTCGTTGCTATCTAATTTCATTATGGGCATAATTTATCGAGATCTCTTCATTTTCATTATATTTAAAATTTCAGGTATCTGATTTTCATTCTCATAATCATTTATGCCCGTTGAGTCTTTTGGATGATAAATCCTCGGTTGGATCATTCTTATTATTTGCTTCTTTTCTTTTCAAATGATTTTTATCTTTTGAACCCGATGGCTTACCACGTTTTAGTTGTGGCTTAGGCTCAATAATATGTTCTACAGGATCATCGATTTTTGTAGAGCTGGTATGTGACTTAGTCACTCTTTTGATGTCAGTAAAATTTTCTAATAGTTGATTAGCTAATCCTTGTAAATGAATTATCATTTGAACTTCTAGCTTGCATTCTTTCGTTCGAGGATCATAATGATGTAACGATAAGTCACACCACCTAATATTCTTTTCGACTTATTTCTTTTCTTCCCCTAATTTCGGAAAATTCGATTCATCAAAATGGCAGTCGGCAAATCTAAGTCGTACATAAATCTTCGGTTAGAGGTTCCAAATGCTTTATTATCAATGGAGATTCATATCCGACATATATTTCCAACCTTCTTTGAGTTCCCATCTTAGCTCGTTGTGGTGGAGCAATCAGAACATATACCGCACATCCAAAAAAATTCAGATGGGATATATTGGGATCATGGCCATAAACCATTTGTAATGGAGAGACATCATTATAATTTCGTTTGATGCGAACTAGTGTCGTTGCATGCAATATAGCATGTCCTCAACAAGACGAGGGATGTTTCGACTTCGTTAATAAGGGTCTTCCAATTAATCGCATCCGTTTAATTAACGATTCTGCAAGACCGTTTTTCGTATGAACATGTGGCACGGATGCTCAACATCAATTCCGATAGAAATACAATAATCATTAATGCCTTGGAAGTAAATTCACCAGCATTATCAAGGCGTATTTTTCTTATTGGATAAGCTGGAATATGTGCTCTTAGTTGAATCAAATAAGCAATCTCGCAAAAGTCACGTTGTGTATTGAAAACAGACATACATGAGAACATCTAGTTGATGCATCAATCAATCCCTTGAAATACCTAAATGGTCTACATGATTGATGTATCGGTCCGTAAATATCATCATGTATATGCTCCAAGAATAATATACATATATTCTTTATTTCCATTGGTGATGGCCGAATTAGCTTTTCTTTAGAGCAAGCAGCACATAATAATTCATTATTTTGAAGAATCCTCTAATTTTTTATCAAATGCCCTTAAGAAACATAGAAGTTGTGCTTTGTTAATTAGTTATCCTTGTAATTAGGGGCGTAGCTTGTATTTTTGTTAGTGTAGGACTAATTTGTAAATATACCGTGTATAGAGGTATATATACCATGTACACAACAAAAATCAACACAAGAATTTCAGAAAAATTAAAAAGTATTGAATTCACATTCTAGATAGAGAAATACAATCGAAAACTTCCACTCTCTAATCGTTTCTCTCTCCCGATCTTCAAACTCGATATTCGACCGAAGGTAATTCTCGAGATTTCTTATTCGAATATCTAGAATTCATGCTTAGATTGATTGTAGTAGATAAAATAGGACCTAACAATTGGTATCAGAGCAGATCATGATCGCTTTTGGATTAAATTCGCTATTTTAAGATCAAAATTATTTTCCAGATTTTTCGATCGAAAAACTTACGTGAAATGCATTTTGATCACGTGATTAATTTTGGGAATTTTGTTGATGATCTTGCTGTTAAAGTATAGATTATATGTTAGGAATGAATTACGTACTGATTTCAATCGCTTAGAACATCGGATTATTTTAGATTTTCGATTTCGATCGACATTTGTGTTTGCGATTGAGTTCTGAATACGATTTGATTTTCTTCATAATCGATATATTTTTGCTGTAAAAATCCAGAACTCATATTCGAGTGATAATCCAGAATATCAACATCTAACTTGAATTTTTCAGTTGAATCTAGATTTTTACTGTTCCATTGAACTCGAAGTGTGTTCTTCGGTCGTTTTTCGATCGAAAAACTTGGCTCGAAAGATATTTTTCGAATAAGTTTACAGCCGAAAAGTTTCTCAATAACTCACACTATTCTCGTGAGTTTCACACTATTCTCGTGAGTTTCACTCAAATATAAGACTCGAAAAATATTATTTTCGATAATTAGTTTTTCGATTCATACATAAATATCTTTTTCGAGTATAACAAAGCGAAATTTTTTTTTTTCGACGGATACTATTTTCGCGAGATAAAATCTAATTTTGACACGAAAACACAAGTTTTTCGATCTCGAGATTTTCGATCTTCTAAATTTTCGAGACAAAATTTAGCAAAACATATTTCGATCGATTAATTCACACTTGAAAAAACTTTTAGTCAAATAATTTGAGTCAAACTTAAAGAAATTATCGATCACTCTTAATTTCTTGATTACATATTTTTCGATAAAAGTTTTTGCGATCAACAAAATTATTCGACAAACTATTTTTCGATAGGATATTTTCTTTGCAAAACCCATTCGTTCGAAAAATAATTTTCAATAAAAATACCACGATAAACGCATACGATCGAAAATCTTTTTCGGTTATAAGGTTCGAAATTTCTCAAATCGAAAAACATATTGCTCGAAAAAAAAATTGACTACTGAGCTTTCAAACACACACACATTTTGCACTAATTTTAATTTTTTTCTCCGAATAATCTTATTCGATACTTTCGATCTAAAATTCAAAATTCTTTAGCAAATTTTGAAGTATCAATTCTTCTGTCAAATATTTTTCACAATCAAAACAATTCCTCTTCAAAACCGAAAAATAGATTCGAAAAGGAAATTGCTTAAAATACGAGCCAAACATTACTAACATAGTTTGTCACTTGTGAAGCACTTTTACCATTTCAATTCTAAACTTTCACGAGATCCTACCAATCAACTACAAATGGATGCTTACTCACTTGAAAACGACGTATGCCCTCCAATTCTACGAAGAGGCGAATATACCGTATGGAGAAGTCGATTCATTAACTTCTTTGAGACAAAAGATCAAGCTACAAATTTGATAGCTTCTCTTCAAGAATGTCCCGCTCAATTTTGGCTTATCCAAGAAGGCGATGCCACTAATAATCCTATCATTCTCGGCACTAGAAGACTCAAAATTCCTAGTGAATACACAGAGGGGGAGCGATTAAGAGCTAAAGCAGATCTCGAAGCTAAAACTTTCTTGATGCAAGGCATCTCGAATGACATCTATATGCAAATAAATAGTCTATCAAGTGCAAAGGCGATGTGGAACGAGCTCCACAAAATGATGCAACGTACCGAAGTCGGAGTCAAGGCTAAGAAAGCGAACATTCTCACCGCTAATGACTCCTTCAAAGCTAAGACGGAGGAAAATGTCTACGAACTCTATCAACGCTATCTAACTTAATAACGAGTTGAGGAAAATAAACATTTTTCAAGACCAATATGGAGGTCAACATCCAATTTCTCTCTTCTCTTCAACCGGAGTGGAAGAAAATATCCATGCAAATCCGTCAAAACAAGGATTTAGACGAAATGGATATACACACTGTCTTTGATAATCTCGCTCAACACGAGGAAGACATTAGCGAGATACACAAAGAACTAAGGGCAAACATATCGAAGACTCTATAGCTCTAGTTTCGGAAAGTAAAAGTAGTCGATCTCGTAAAGATAAAAGTATCAAGTTGCCAAGTTCTTCTTCAGAAAAAGATGAGTCAGAATCGGATTCAGAGCCCGATATGAAAGAGTTCAAGAAACAATTGACTCTCATTACTAAAATGATGAGCAAAAAGTTCAATAAAAAGAAATCCTCCTCTTCGGCTAATAGACTTCAGACCTCAAGCTCTAAGCACAAGGAAAGACCGGCCGAGTCATCATAATCCAAAAATGCCAAAGAACCACAAAAATGCTACAATTGTGGAAAGATAGGGCACTTCGCCAGAGAATGCAATCTTCCTAAGAAGAAAGACGCCAATTACTCCTCCAAGAAATTTCAACTTACCAAACAAAAGGAAGTTGGAGTAGCTCTAATGGCCGAACAAGAGCACTGGTTAGAAGACGCAACGGATTCTGACAACGACAATCTAGCTCTCATGAAATTTCTTGACGATGCCTCAGACAAAAACTCATTGAGGAGGTCCGACGACGACAAAGCATCAACCTCATCTCAAGAGGTAGCTACACCCGAATCTACATAATTAATCATGTTAGAATCTTTACAAATTAAATATGCTAACATGAAAAATGAGCGGAAAGGTACAAAAGAATTAGAGGAGAGACTAGCCCTTAGTGAAATTAATTTCCAAAAGCAACTAGATAAGAAAGTTCTCCTGCAAATTCTCTTATCTAATGCTAAGGAAACAATAACTAGTCTTGAATCTAGGTTAGCTACTTCTGAGACAAAAATTAACTATCTTAGTAAGACTCTTAGCGATTGTCAGAGAGATTTAGAAATTTCTAGAAATAATTTTAAGGAAATCTCTTACGAACGTAAGAAGCTTTACTTTAGGATTAAGATTTTAGACGATCTTCTAACAAAAAGGGACAATCGGATCAGACTATTTTTATAAATCAACCTCATGATATAGAATTTTATAATCCTATAGAAGGCTTAGTTTTTAACAATCCTTGTAATTTGAAAAAGGTAAATGTCAAACAATTATATGATATCAAGTACATGAGTTTAGGATTAACTTCTTTAATGGTCTTTACTAATTCTTCCGAAATAAATGCCTTATAAGAATCTAAACGAAAAGCCACAAATAGGACTGACGATCCCTTTGACTACACCGATTTGAATAATAGTTACAAGACACGGAAAATAAACTTGTCTAGTGATTATAATTCATTATATCCTTTAGAAGATCTTCATAAAGTTAAAGTAGAAAATATTGATGATTCTAAATATTCTACTTTCTGTTATATTCCCGCTATTATTAAGAAAATAGCTGATTTGAACACTTCCCTAGAGACAGAAAGAAAAAATTTTGAAGCAGAAAAGAATGCGCTTTTATTGGAGATTTCTAATCTAAAAAAATCCTCAGTTTTAAAATCTTGTCCTGATTTTATTTTGAAAGAGGACAAGACCAAATTTAAGAAAACACCTCCCATTATTACAAAATATTTCAAAAGAAGAAAATTTTCTTTAAAAAGCGTAAAGGGAGGAAAAGAGTCCCTAAATGCTTCAAAGGTGAAAAAGATTTTTACCAACTCTTTTTCTACTCATAAAAGAGGTAAAGCATGCAAAGGAAAGAGTGCCTAGGATAGAAATTGATAGAGTGCCTAGGATAGACAATCGTTTCTAACTTTATGTTGTTTCTTCAACTTATGCTTTAAAGTCTATTAATTTTGAAAGCACAAATTTTGAAGGCGGCTCTACTTCTAAAAACAAAAACCATCATTCTAAGACAAATGCAAGTCTTAAGTCTCGTTGGAAACAAGATCTGGCTATTAAGCAAACTTATAGCTCGATACATTCTTGTCCTCATCTAAGGTACCAAGTCCAAGTACACTCGGCTAAACACCTTAGAAGACTAGTTAATGAAAAGATTTTCTCGTGCACTAAGACTGATAAGACATTTGTCCGAGCTGAAATTAATCTCACATGTAAGGTTCACCCCCAGTGGGTTCACAAGACACCATTTAGACCAACGCAAGCTAACAAGGCCAAGTTGCCTAAAGAGGCAGCACTTAAACCAACTACTTCTAAGTTGGTTTGGGTACCTAAGAGCACCAATGGTTTAGGAACCAAAAATGAACAAACATTACCTACTAAATCTGCTAATCCGAGAGGACTCATTACTAATTGGGTACCTAAGTATCCCTAAAATCTTTCTATGCAGATCCATCATGCGTGGTATCTAGATTCCGGTTGCTCCACACACATGGACGGGAAATCAAAAATTGTTGAGCAACTATCAAGACCCTTACGAAAAAGTCAGATTCGGTAACAACGAATATGCTCCAATACTAGGCTATGGAGATATCCTTCTGAAGAATCTGACAATCAAAGATGTCTCTTATGTCCAAGGTCTTAAACAAAACCTGTTGAGCATAGGACAATTCTGTGATAAAGGGTTTCAAGTGGTGTTTTTAGCTGATCAGTGCAGAATCTTAAATAGTCAGAATCAATAACTTCTTACAGGATCTCGAAGATCTAATATATACACCAACAATCTGACAATAGTACGACCTTCGACAGTTGTTTGCCTCATATCACATACTACAATCAAGAGAAACAGCTCATGGTATCAACGTCTATCTCATCTAAATGTCAAAGCTCTTCACAAGCTCTTTATCAAAAAGTTGGTCAATGGTCTACCAACAATTTCCCTTCAACAAGAGCGTCATTGTTCGGCTTGTCAAATGGGAAAAATGAAGCGTCATACAAACTCAAGCAAGTAGCTTCCACACCTCGATCTTTGGAATTACTACACATGGACCTTTGTGGACCAATGCGAACGCAAAGTATCAACGGTCGTAAGTATGTGCTAATAATTGTTGACGAATATTCTCGCTACACTTGGACAACATTTCTCCGAACTAAAGATGAGACTAGAGACTTGATAATAAGCTTTGTTAATACAACTCAGAATCTGCTGCAAAAGAAGATCCAAGTAATCAGGACTGACAATAGGACTGACTTCAAGAATCAGCGTCTCAACAATTACTATCAGTCACTTGGAATTATTCAACAATTTTCAGCCGCTAAAATAACTCAACAAAATGGCGTCGTAGAACGGAAGAATCGGACTTTAGTTGAAGCTGCAAGAACAATGCTAATACATTCCGGTCTACCTCACTTTCTATGGGCTAAAGCAGTCAGTACATCGTACGCCCAAAATCGGACGATTATTCACAAACGCTTTGAAAAGATGCCGTACGAGATAATAAATCAAAGGATTCCGAATCTCTCTTTCTTCAAAGTCTTCGGGTGCAAATGATTTGTAGCCAACGATCGCGAGCATCGAAGCAAGTTCGACCGTAACGCATTTGAGGCCGTCTTTATTGGATATTCATCCACTTCTAAAGCATACCGCGTCTATATCAAGTCTTCTCGTACTATTTTAAAAGGCTACAACGTCACATTTCAAGAAGTGACCGATTTGGCTTCTGAACAAAACAGTTCAGAACCTGCGCTTATAGGCGTGTTGGCACAAAGTCAACAAATTCCGACAACATCTACCTCAAGTCAGAAGAAGCAATTCCCGCCGATTTGGAAGATTTGGATTTCCTATTTGAACATTTTTATAGAAACGAGTCTCAAATGCCTGCTTCGTCTCATTCTCTACCAAGCAGCGCATCTTCCCCTTCTACGGTGGAAATTACAATTGAGATTCTGAACCCTCAAACTCCAACAAATATTCCAGATTCTCCAAATTCTGAATCTTCAACTAGTGCTGCAGCTCCTACTAATCCCGATGCGAGAATTCCTTCCAATTCAACTGCAGAAATGTATTTCCCTATTACGAATGATCAACCTATCAATTCAGGATGTCTCGACCTACAAATCAACGATGGATCTACTTCGGTTCTTCTTCATGAACGTAAGTGGACTCGAGCTCATCATATCGATGGTGATCCCTCTAGTGGAGTAGGCACTAGGACATCTACACAAAGCGGACTATTCACGTGCTTCTTAAGCCAAAACGAACCAATTAAGGGTAGACGAAGCCCTTAAAGACACAGATTGGGTGATCGCAATGCAAGATGAACCCAACAAATTCGATCATCTACGAGTTTGAACACTAGTTCCTCGACCGCATGGCAAAACAATTATAGGAACTAAATGGGTTTTAAAAAATAAGAAGAACGAGAATGGTGAATTATCAGGAATAAAGCACGACTCAACTCGTAGCCCAGGGGTACAATCAACAAGAAGGTATTGACTACGACGAGACGTATGCTCCAGTTGCTCGTATTGAAGCTATTCGATTATTTCTAGCATACGCGGCTCATAAAGACTTCAAAGTCTATCAAACGGACGTCAAAACTGCCTTTCTCAATGGCGTGTTAATGGAAGAAGTCTACGCCGCTCAACCTGAAGGGTTCGTGCAAGAAAATCATCCTGATTATGTCTATCGATTGGATAAAGCTCTCTACGGACTAAAACAAGCCCCTCGTGCTCGGTATGATGTTCTGAGCGAATTTCTAGTAAAGTCCAATTTTATAAGAGAAACAATCCACACGACACTTTTCATCAAAAAGCAAGGCAAGGACTTGATGATTGTTCAAGTTTATGTAGATGACATCATCTTCGGCTCGACAAATGAACGACTCTGTCAAAAATTTGGTAATCTAATGAAGACCAAATTCGAGATGAGCTTAATGGACGAACTCCAATTCTTTCTTGGATTACAAGTCAAGCAACTCGAATATGGAATATTCATCAGCCAAACCAAGTATATCCGAGATATTCTGAAGAGATTTAATCAAGACAAGAGCACACCTATGAATACTCACATGTCAACAAACTGCAAATTGGATGCTGATCCTTCTGGCAAGGCAGTCAACATCACAACATATCGGAGTATTATCGGATCTCATCTCTACTAAACGTCAAGTCAACCCAACATCATGTTCTCCACTTGCCTCTGTGCTCGTTTTCAAGCTGACCCGAAGAAGTCCCATATGCACGCGGTCAAGTGAATTCTACGGTATCTCAAAGGAACTCTCAACTTAGGGCTGTGGTATCCTAAAGACACTGATTTTAGATTAATTGGTTATACTGACGCTGATTATGCAGGTTGTCGAATGGACGGAAAAAGCACGTCTGGCGGAGCACAATTTCTAGGCGATAAGTTGGTCTGCTGGTCCTCCAAAAAACAGAATTGCGTGACAACATCGACGGCCGAGGCAGAGTACGTCGTTGTTGCTCACAAGTTATATGGATGCGGACACAACTACGTGACTACGGGTTTGAATTTAATAACATTCCCATTTATGGTGATTCTCAAAGTGATATTGCCATTACTTGCAATCTTGTTCATCATTCACGCACGAAACATAGATATTCGTTATCATTTTATAAAAGATAATGTAGAAAAAGGCACTATAGATATGTATTTCGTTAAAACAGAGCTTCAACTTGGCGACTTATTCACTAAGGCATTGAATGAAAAACATTTACAATTCCTTATTGCTAAGTTAGGCATGTTGAATCTCAATCTTACTTGAAATGTACTTCACATGCTCTATTATGCTTCTATATGATATTATATGTGCTTCTTGATAGTTCTTGTTATATCTTGCGTGACTCTATCTTGTAAATTTTTTATATATAAAAAAAAAAGATAAATAAAAATAAAATAGTATATATATGATCATAATAATAACATAAAATAAAATAAAAATGAGGGATGACGATAATTTTGCCTATTTTGAACTACTCACAAAAATATTTCTTTGATATATGTTTAATTCTTTGCTTGAAAATTCATGTGACATTCTTTTATTCAAAGAACTTCGTTTGTTTCACTAGACACAAAGCCACATCATATATGTGAGAATTTGAGCCTCAATATTTTTTTTGAGTGGGTCACACTCCAAAAGCCTATCTCTTGATTTGTACTTCGTAGCCTCATTCTTGCTTTTGTGTTAGTTTGTCATGAAAATGATAAGGGCAAAATTAGGAAATTCCTCACTTAGCGCAAATTATCAATCCTTTACTAATTTCTCTGGAGATCCCCTTTGAGCCTTCTCCAACATTCTTTTTCTTTTGAAACCCGATTTAGCCTTCAACCTTATTCATAAGTTTCGCGGTTGCTCAATCAAGAAAAAAAGGAGGAGGGAAAAAGAGACGCAAATGATGACTTTCTCAATATTTATAAAAGAGAAACACGGATCTCGACGTGAACTTCTCCTAGATAATCTCGTATACTCCTAGAAGAGAAGCACCTCGAAGTGAACTTCTCCAACAATAATCTAGATCTTATATCGAGAAAACGAGAAGAGGAGCACGGCATTGGTTTCAAATTCCGTAAATGTGAAACCTTCGAAAGGAACACGGTCTCAGCTCAAAAATAAAAGAAGATTTCATCTCTCAAAACTTCGTAAAGCAGAAGAGACTCATCATGATTAAGTGCAGAAGAAAAGAAAAGAAAGAGGAGCAGAAATAAATTTCAAAAGGGTCCCTGGAATTGAAGATTTTTTAAAGCTCACTAATCCCAAAAATATCATAACCTTTTAGTCAGAGCCTAAAAATAATCCCTTCAAAGTCCATTTGATTTAAATTGATGGACTTTCACTTGGTAAGTTGAGTTAATACGCTACGATAACAAATTAATTTGATATAATTTTTTCTTGTTGATATGAGTGATATATCTACTAAATATTTCCATGATAAAAATAAATTGAGTGCTATGAGCTAAACTAGGGAGAGTTGTCAAAATAATTCATACTATGATCTTAGAATATTAGTTTAGTTACATGATTCGACGGCAAATTATTATTTTATATGTCATGAGAAATTTTTGCGTGATAAAGTTCAAAATAAACAATCTGACCCCAAAACAAAATTAAAAATATATACATATTTTTGAAAAATATTTTTACATATATATTTTCGCACATTTTAAATGCATTGGTTCAGACTTGATAAAATGCAAATTTTTTGAAAAACGCAAAATTCTCATGAATCTATGTTGAATTGATTAAATGTGTTACTTGTGCTTATATAGTCAATTTTCATATGCAAAATTATATTAACTATGTGCTAAATTGCCGAAAAGTTAAACGTGCATTTGTTGAGGGGGAGTTTACATGAAAATTTGTTCTTATCTCCTACATGATTTACTTGCAAACACGACTTCTAATATTTTTTAAGTATCACAGAATATTTCGAGCTCATCTGAGGAGTCAAGTGTTGAATTTCATCACAATTGGGAGATAATTTCATTTATTTCAGAAATACATGGAGCCTTATGAAATTTCTTTTTGGGTTCACAAGTAAAAGATTAAAATTTTTTCGTTAAATCAGACCTGATTTTTAACGAAAATCCAAAATATTTTTCCGGCCCAATGCCCTTTAAACCTTACCTGATCGAAAAGTATTAATATCTTTTTCGATTGAAAAACTCATTCTCACGCAACATAATACAGTCGAAAATCTTTTCGGATTCTAAAAAACTCTTCGGCGATTTCATAAAAACTATTCAATCTTCATCGATTTTCTGTCAAAACTCGCCGAATTTTAAGGGAGAAACCCGTTTCGGATCATCTTTCCGTTTAAAACCGCACGAATCGCGACAGTTCCTAAAAATCATTTGACGAAAATTTTTACTTCGCAACTTTTTCGACTGAAAAGTCTTAAAAACTCAAAATTAACATGTTTAAACTCGACCATTCTGACTAAAAGCGTGATATTTGGATTCGCAACTGATTTCTGATCATTCCGAGTCCAGATTAACTCATGATTTACCTAGAAATCGTCGTTTTACTCGTTAAGTTTTCGTTAAGTTTTACTCGATCGCAAAACTCAGCGGCGTAAACCTTATGTTTTCGATATGTTTTTTATTCGATCATAAAACTTCGCGGTGGAAACTTTAGTTTTCGATTAAATTTTATTCGATCGCAAAAATAAGCGGCGAAAACCTTAAATTTTTCAATACATTTTTATTCGATCGCAAAACATTTTTATGAATTTTATTTCTTCTTTTCAGAAATGGCACATCAAGAGTACTCCCACATCTACTCTTCTGCCGAATGGCTGACAGTCCATGACAACAACTACAAATTGGACCTCGCCACCTTCCGGTGTCCGGATGAAGTAATAATCTCCATCCTCAAGGGATATCCTCTATGGCCAGCTCTAACGATGACAGCCTCTGTACAAATGGTCTATCTCCAGCAATTCTGGGGATGTATGAAGAGATACATCGTCGGCGATGAAGTGCAATACCCAACGAAGATCAGTCAAAAACACGCCATCATTGACAAGAACCTTCTGGCCATGGTGCTCGATCTACCGCATCACGAAGTCTACGACCACCTACCAACAGATGCAGTGATCATGGAGGATATGCTTCGGATGGCATATAAGCCACCGCTAACAAAATTGGCCAACTTCTAGAACAGCGGGATCCCACATCCATGGAGAACACTGTTCGGCATCATCAACAAATGCCTCTCCTTCTACACATCTATGGAGGTACATCTAGAGATCCTACGTCTGCCACCCGTTGGAGGTTATATACCGCCGAGGCTTCCGTTCTTCCATAACCCAAAGGCATCCGATCTAGCACTCCAACCAATGTTGATCTCACTGGAGTTGTTAAGCCTGGCTGATCCACCGACAAGGCCTACCACGACTATTGCCAAAACAACTCCATCACGGAAGCAATGGTACAGTTCATCGTTCAGGCTCTGGTACTTTCCCAAGAATCCTTGGTGGAAACAAACGAGCCTGAAGCCACGGCTCAGGAGACAGAAACACCGGTTGTTGAGCCCGAAGATGTCCCTCAACAAGCCGAATCTCTTGAGGCCACCGAGTCTGATGAGGATTGCAGACTACAACGAAGGGGCTCACGCCGACGGCAGATCTCTGCCCCTTCTGCATCTCCTTCTACACAAAGAGCTTCGGTGACATCTCCTCCGCCATCATCGGTACAGACAACCACATAGGTTCCCATTGAACCTGTTTCAACATCCATATAAATGATACACTCAATATCATCTCAAGGATTGAATGGAAGCCCCGTTGGACCCCCGATGGAGCACATCATCATGTTAAACTACCTTGGTCCGGATCGAAGTGGCATCCCACCGGATCAGCTTAGAAGAAATTCTAGTGACAAGCCACCGCCTCCAACTCGTAGGCATATCGCACACGATTGGGAGCTATCCAACCCCGATATACCACATCGAGCGAGCGGACAACGACCATACTCGAGAGGAGATAGACGAAAGCTATCTGTCGTTCCTTCCACCACACGAAGTGTATCGTCTGTTTCAGATGTACAAAATAAAATACCAGACGCCCATTGGTTATTTCAAGAAGGAAGGACTCGAGGGGTTAAAGAGATTCATGGTGCGGCATATCAAGTTCCACACCGCACACGACCTTCAAATTGTAGTAGAAAACAATATGAAGAAGGTCAACATGGAGTCTCTGCTCATGGAAGGCTTTCCGCTCAACGACTTCCCAGAGAATTACATCTTCAAGAAGCCAGACACACCATCACATATCGGAATCCAATTATTTGAAAGACAAGAGCGATGAAGAAGTCTGAAATTCACAAATTCTGTGACGAGGCGTTAAAGCTCGTGAGGAAGAACACCGAGAAGTAGTTGGCGGAGATCACTGAAGAAACGATCTTCGAGGACTTTGGTGAAAAAGAGGCCCCCGCTCCTAAATGAGCTTCTGGATGCTATAAATGAAAGACTGGAGCTGAGAAATAATGTTCGACACTACGAGACAGCATTGGGATTGAGAAGATTGTTCTACGCCCGACAAGGATAAATGAAGTTGAAGAGAAAACAAGCACAAAGGGGGAGATTGAAGAAACATAGAAGTTGTACTTTGTTAATTAGTTATCCTTGTAATTAGGGGCGTAGCTTGAATTTTTGTTAGTGTATGACTAGTTTGTAAATATACCATGTATAGAGGTATATATACCATGTAAACAACAAAAATCAATACACAATAATTTCAGAAAAATTACAACGTATTCAATTCACATTCTAGAGAGAGAAATACAATCGAAAACTTTCACTCTCTAATCGTTTCTCTCTCCCGATCTTCAAACTCGATATTCGACTGAAGGTAATTCTCGAGATTTCTTATTCGAATATCTAGAATTCATGCTTAGATTGATTGTTATTTGATAAAATAGGACCTAACATGCCCTCGTGAAATTTCAATTATTTTTCAGTTCATAACTGCACAAGGATGGCCCAACCGGGCATGCCAAACATAAAATGTATTGTCATCAGTAACTTCTTATTTACGGCATACGATCCAATCGTTTTAAGATATGTGTAATATAACTCAGAATCAAACGAAGGTACTGTTTCCACAATTCTTTTATCATCCGAAATCACTTTTGTGATGTGTAATATTTAGTATCTTCATTTTCTGCCATCTCAACGAGATACCCATTATTTCGAATAGCTTTGAAGCTTAATAAATTTCTTTCAGAATCCGGAGAATATGGCATTTTCTATTATTAGTCGTGTTCCTCTTGGTAGTAAAACATTGGCTCTTCCAGAGCCTTCAATTATAATTATGCTACCAGATATAGTGATAATACTAGCGTCTTTCATATCAAGATGATCGAAGTATTTCTTACTTTTCAAAATGGTATTAATTTTTCCTTGAACAGTCCGCAAGACATAATTCTTTTTCGCACATGTTCGTTTCCATCTGAAAAATTCCATTACAAACGAACACATAATAATCATTAATATATTATTGAAAATAAATCGATATATCACAAGCACACAAATAACGTAATAAAACACTCTAAACGATGTATAACAAAGCACACAATAATAAAACATACATAACATATCAATGTTCTTTATTAGAAAAAACTAGAAAAAATTCTGCAGTTTCGAAATGTGGCGGCGAAGAAAGATCAAGGCCTATGCCTCATCCTAATCAGTCATAGCTTTCGCAACATCAACAGAAGTTGCATCTTGATCGGTTGTCTTCTCAATGGTGTCGCCCATGCCTTTTGATTTTAAATAAAGCTCTGTGTCTCGCCCATGATAAATATTTATTGTCGCTGATGTCAAGGACAACAAACTCGAGGCTCACCAAAGTCAACATAATTATTATCATAAAATTAAAAAATGTTAATCAAATCAGATAAATAATAAGAAATCATAAGATCACACTAACAAATAACATATAAAATAAATTGTTTATTATTTTAAAATCGTTGAATTTAATTTCTCCAACCTTGGTGAAGAGAATTTATTATTGTGCTTTGTAGTTTTATTATCCTTGTAATTAGGGGCGTAATTAGTAGTTTTGATAGTGTAGGACCAAATAGTAAATATACCATGTAAATAGGTATAAATATAATGTACACTATCAAAATCAATACACAAGTTCATTTCTGAAAATCATGAGCGTTGAATTCACATTCTAAGAGAGAGAAAAGTAATCGAGAAACTCTCTCTCTCAAGATCTTCAAAGAAGATATTCGATCGAAGGTATATTTTGAGATTTATCATTCGAATATCTAGAATTCATGCTTAGATAGATCGGTAGTTGATAATATAGGACCTAACAATTGGTATCATAGCAGATCGTGATTGATTTTGGATTGAATTCGCGATTTTAAGATCAAAATAATTTTCCAGATTTTTCGACCGAGAAACTTACCTGACTTGTATTTTGATCAATATGCTTAATGTTTGCGAATTTTGTTGATGATCTTACTGATTAAGTGATGTTACGAATGATTTAAGTACTGATTTCAATCGCTTATAACGTCATATTAATTCAGATTTTCGATTTAGATCGATATTTACGTTTGCGATTAAGTTTTGATTTCGATTCGATTTTCGTAATATTTGATAAATTTTGCTGTAAAACGTGGTTGATCTTGTGTTTGCTCATATTAAGAACGAAGAAACGAGTGATTATCCATAATTTCATCACCTAAATTGAACACCTCGGTTGAATATGGAATTTTCACTGTTACATTGAACTTTGCTGTTATTCGATCGGATTTTCGATCGAAAAACTCGGCTCGAAATTTAATTTTTCGAATAAGTTTGCAGCTGAGAAATTTTTCGATGACAAACACTATTCTCGTGTGTTTTACTCAAATATAAGACTCGAAAAACATTATTTCGATAATTAGTTTTTCGATTCATATATAAATATCTTTTTCGAGCGTAATAAAGCGTATTTTTTTCGACGGATACTGTTTTCGCTAAATAAATATCTAATTTTGACTCGAAAAACTTGTAACAGTAAAACAAGTTTTTGATCTCAAGATTTTCGATCATCTAAATTTTCGAGTAAAAATCCAAGTAATCAGGACTGACAACGGGATTGAATTCAAGAATCAGCGTATCAGCAATTTTTATCAATCACTTGGAATTATTCAACAATTCTCAGCCGCAAAAACGCCTCAACAAAATGGTGTTGTAGAAAGGAAGAACCGGACTTTAGTTGAAGCTGCAAGAACAATGCTCATATACTTTGGTCTCCCTCACTTTCTATGGGCTGAAGCAGTGAGTACGGTATGTTTTACTCAAAATAGGACAATTATTCACAAAACGTTTCGAAAAGACGCCATATGAGATAATTAATCAAAGAATCCCGAATATCTCATTTTTCAAAGTATCCGGTTGCAAATGTTTTGTCGCCAACGATCGAGAGCATCGAAGCAAGTTCGATCCCAAAGCCTTTGAAGCCAACTTTGTCGGATATTCCTCTACTTCAAAATCATATCGCGTCTACCTCAAGTCTTCCCGTACAATTCTTGAAAGCTACAATATCACCTTTCAAGAAATGACGGAATTGGCTTCTGAACAAAATAGTTCAGAACCCGAGCATATCGGCGTGTTGGCACAAGGTCAACAACTTTCGGCAACTTCTACCTCAAAGTCAAGAGAAGCAATTCCCGCTGACCTAGAGGATTTAGATTTTCTATTTGAACATTTTTATCGAAACGAGTCGCAAATGCCTGCTCGTCCCATTCTATACCAAGCAGTGCTCCTTCTCCCTCAATGGAAGAAATTCAAATTGAAACTCCTAATCCTCAAACTCCGACAAATCTTCCAGATTCTCCTAATTCTGAATCTTCATCTAGTGTTGAAGTCCCTACAAATGCAGATGAGGAAATTCCTTCCGATTCAACCTCTGAATTGAATTTCCCATCTACAAATGATCAGCCCATCAATTCAGGATGCCTCGATCTACAAACCAATGACGGATCAACTTCGGTTATTCCTCAAGAACGTAAATGGACTCGAGCTCATCCTATTGACCAAATCATCGGTGATCCTTCAAGTGGTGTACGCACTAGGACGTCCACACAAAGCGGCTTATTCACATGCTTCTTAAGCCAAAATGAACCAATTAAGGTAGCCGAAGCTCTTAAAGACCCGGATTGGGTAATCGCAATGCAAGATGAACTCAACCAATTCGAGCGTCTACAAGTTTGGACGTTAGTTCCTTGACCGCAAGGCAAAAAAATAATTGGAACTAAATAGGTTTTCAAGAATAAGAAGAACGAAAATGGTGAAGTTGTCAGGAATAAAGCACGACTCGTAGCCAAGGGATACAATCAACAAGAAGGAATTGACTACGACAAGACGTATGCTCCAGTGGCACGTACCGAAGCAATTCGACTATTTTTAGCATATGCGGCTCATAAAGACTTCAAAGTCTATCAAATGGATGTTAAAACAGCCTTTCTTAATGGTGTGTGAAAAGAAGAAGTCTACGTCGTTCAACCCGACAGGTTCGTGCACGAAAATCATCCCGATTATGTCTATCGATTGGACAAAGCTCTCCATGGACTAAAACAAGCCCCTCGTGCTTGGTATGATGTCCGAAGCGAATTTTTAGTCAAGTCCAACTTCATAAGAGGCACCATCGATACGACACTTTTCATCAAAATACAAGGCAAAGACCTGATGATCGTTCAAGTTTACGTTGATGACATCATCTTCGGTTCGACAAATGAACGTCTCTGTCAGAAATTTGGTGAACTCATGAAGACCAAATTCGAGATGAGCTTAATGGGAGAACTCCAATTCTTTCTTGGACTACAAGTAAAGCAACTCGAAGATGGAATCTTCATCAGTCAAACCAAATATATCCGAGATATTCTGAAGAGATTTAATCAAGACAAGAGCACACCGATGAATACTCCCATCTCAACAAACTGCAAATTGGATGATGATCCGTCTGGCAAGTCAGTCAACATCACAATCTATTGGAGCATTATCGGATCTCTTCTCTACTTGACGTCCAGCCGACCCAACATCATGTTTGCCACTTGTCTCTGTGCTCGTTTTCATGCTGACCCAAAGGAGTTCCACATGCAAGCAGTCAAGCGAATTCTACGCTATCTAAAAGGAACTCCCAACTTAGGGCTATGGTATCCTAAAAATACTGATTTTAGATTAATTGGCTATATTGACGCTGATTATGCAGGTTGTCGAATGAACAGAAAAAGCACGTCTGGCGGAGCACAATTTTTAGGCGAAAAGTTGGTCTGCTGGTCCTCAAAGAAAAACAAAATTGTGTGTCAACATCGACGGTTGAGGTGAAATACGTCTCGGCTGCCAGCTGTTGCTCGCAAATTCTATGGATGCGGACACAACTACGTGATTACGGGTTTGATTTTAATAACATTCCCATTTACAGGGTTTCCCAAAGTGCTATAGTCATTACTTGCAATCCTGTTCATCATTCACGCATGAAACACATAGATATTCGCTATCATTTTATAAAAGATCATGTAGAAAAGGGCACTATAGATATGTATTGTGTAAAAACGAAGCTTCAACTTGCCGACTTATTCACTAAGGCATTGGATGAAAAACGATTCCAATTCCTTATTGCTAAGTTAGGCATGTTTAATCTCAATCTTACTTGAAAAGTGTTTTACATGCTCTATTATGCTTCTATGTGATATTATATGTGCTTCTTGATATTCTTTGATTATCTTGCGTGACTCTATCCCATATTTAATAGTATATAAATATAATAATAATAATAATAATAATTGGGGGATGACGATAATTTTGTCTATTTTGAATCACTCACAAAAAATATTTCTTCGATATATATGTTTAGTTCTTTGTCTAAAAATTCATATGACTTTCTTTTACTCAAAGAGCCTCGTATGTTTCACTAGACACAAAGCCACATTACATATGTGAGAATTTGAACCTCAATAAATTTTTCTTGAGTGTGTCACACTTCAAATGACTATTCTTTGTTTTGTACTCCGTAGCTTCATTCTTACTTTTGTGACTGTTTCGTCATTAAAATGATAAGGGCATATTAGAAAATTCTTCACTTAAGCCCAAATTATAAATCCTTTAATTTTTCCCTAAGAAATTCCCTTTGTGCCTTCTCCGACATTCTTTTTCTTAATTAAACGCAATTAAGCCTTCAACCTTATTCACAAGATTCAGGGTTACTTAATCAAGAAAAAAGGGGGGAGAGCAAAAGAGATGCACATGGTGAATTTCTCAAATCATTATTGAAAAGAAACACGAATCTCACTGTGAACTTCTCCTAAATAATCTCGTATACTCCTAAAAGAGAAGCACCTCGAAGTGAACTTCTCCAACGATAATCTAGATCTTATAAATAGAGAAAACTAGAAGAGAAGCACATTCTTGGGTTCGAACTCTATAACTTTGAAACTTTCACAAGGAACACAGTCTCGACCCAAAAATAAAGAAGATCTCGTCTCTCAAAGCCTTGAAAAGAAGACGAAAATCATCTTGAGCAAGAAAAGCTAAAGGATGAGAAATGAATTTCAAAAAGGGCCCCTGGAATTGAAGAATTTTTAAGCTCACTAATCCCAAGAATTTACCCTACCTTTTTAGTCATAGCCTAAATATAATCCCTTCAAAGTCCCTTTGATTCAAAATGATGAACTTTCACTTAGTAAGTTGATTAAATACGCTACGATAACAAATTAATTGATATAATTTTGTCGTGTTGATATGAGTGATATATCTGCTAAATATTTCCATGATAAAAATAAATTGAGTGGTATGAGCGAAACTTGTGAGAGTTGTCGAAGTGATTCATACTATGATCTTAGAATATTAGTCTAGTTACATGATTTTATGGCAAATTATTATTTTATATGTCATAAGAAATTTTTGCGTGATAGTGTTCAAAATGTTCCATCCGAACCAAAAACAAAATACATTTTTGAAATTTTTTTGAAAATATAATTGGCACATTTTAAATGCATTAATACGTGCATTGGCTCAGAATTGATAAATGCGAAATTTTTTTTTGAAGAACGCAAAATTTTAATGAATCTATGCTGAATTGTTTAAAATGCGTTACTTGTTCTTAAATAATAAATTTCCATATGCCAAATTGTACTAAAAATGTGCTTAAATACCGAAAAGCTAAATCGTGCAATTGTTGAGGGGGAGTTTTATATGAGAATTTGTTATTATCTCATATATGATTTACTTATAAAACATGACTTCTAATATTTTTTTAAGCATCACAGAAAATTTCGTGCTCATCCGAGGAGTCAAGTTTTGAATTTCATCACCATTGGGAGATAATTACATTTCTCTCAGAAATACAGGGAGCATTATGCAATTTATTTTTTGGGTTAATCCATAAAAGATTAAATTCTTGTTTAATCAGACCTGAATTTTTAACTAAAGCCCAAAATATTTTTTTCGGCCCAATGTATTTTTACCTTACCCGATCGTAAAGTACTAATACCACTTTATCGATCGAAAAACTCACTCACACGCAACTCATTTCCATCGAAAAACTTTTTGACTTCTGAAAAATACTCTTCGAACTCCGGCGATATTCACCAAAAATCATCTTATCTTTGAGATTTTCTCACTGAACTCGCCCATTTCGAAGGTAGAAATACGTTTCGAATCATTTTATATTCAAAAACATACGACTCACAAGCAGTTTAACGAAAACACTTGAAGAAATTTCATTTTCATACTTTTACGACTAAAACCGATTTTAAACATTCAAATCAACATGTTTAAACTCGACCTTTTGGGTTAAAATCATGATATTTGGATTCGCAATTGTTTTCTGAACGTTCCGAAACCAGATTAACTCATGATTTACCCAGAAATCGAAGATTACGTTTCACGCAAACAATTCGTATCGCAAAAAGTGTCGTCGAAGAACTTTAGTTTTAAGTTTTATTCGATCGCAAAACTCAGTGTCGAAAACCTTTTGTTTTTGATATATTTTAATTCGATCGTAAAACTTCGCGGCGAAAACTTAATTTTTCGATTATATTTTATTCGATCGCAAAAGTCAGCGGCGAAAACTTTAAGTTTTTCGACAATTTTTTATTCGATCGAAAACTTACTCAGCGAAAAACTATTGTTTTCGATAACATTTCATTCGATCGTAAAAGTCATCGGCGAAAACTAGAGTTATTCGACACATTTTTATTCGATCGCAAAACTTAACTATCGAATAAATTGTTACTCGAATAAAAACACGCTGAAAAAGAGTTTGAAAAATTTTCAAGACTTAGAAAATTTTCGATCGCAAAAATTAACATTCGAATAAATTTCCGATCGAATAAAAATACGTTTCTAAGACTTAGTCAATTTTACAAAATTTTCAAAATTTTTCACTAAGTCTTTCGAACATAAACCTTAATACTTACAATTTTCTCTAAATACAATCTAATCTCGTTTCGTTGCATATGAAATTTATCAACTAATGAATTATCTTTCATTCTTCACAGATATGGCAACTCCAAACTACCCAAACATCTACCCCTCTAGAAATTATATAACAGTGCAAGATAACAACTTCCAACTGGACCTTACAACGTTTCGGTGTCCGAATGAAGTCATCATATCCATCCTCAAAGGACACCCACTATGGCCAGTCTTGACCAGGACGTCCATCGTACCAATGGTCTATCTCCAGCATTCTGTGGAAGCATGAAGAGTTTCGTCAACGGCGATAGCGTGGAATATATGACGAAGATCAACACAAGACATATCGCCCTGACGAAAAATCTAATGGCCATGGTGCTCGATCTCCCGCATTACGACGAATATGATCAACTTCCAACGGACGCGGAGATCGTAGAAGATATGCTCCGGATGGGATACAAACCCCCGCTGACAAAACTGGCGAACTTTCAAAATAGCGGGATTCCCCATCCGAGGAAGACGTTGTTCGGCATCATCAACAAATACCTCTCCCCAAAACACTCCGGCTTCGACAAGGCGAACGGGAATATCCTTCGCATCTTTCATGAATTGATCTTCTCCAAGAAATACGACGTGGCCCAACTAATTTGGAATGATCTAGCGGACCAGATGCGTCAAAGGGAGACCAAGTCGAAGGCCAAATCTCTCCCCTATGTACGGTGGTTCCCGGTGCTGATCTCACACTTTATGGACATCCATCCAGAGATCCCGAGACTACCACCAGTTGGGGAATACATTCCGCCACGCCTTCGATTCTTTCACAACCCGAAGGCAGCCAACCTAGCGCTCCAACCAATGTTGATCCCATTAGAGCTGCTCCGACTAGCTGATCCAACGGAAGAGGCCTACCAAGACTACTGCCAAAACAACTCCATCACGGAGGAGATGGTACGAGCCTTGGATCCAGCTCCGGCACCTTCTCAAAGGGAATCGCTGGTGGAAATAATGGAGCCCGAAGCCACGGCTCAGGAGATAGAGACACCGGCCGTCGAGCCCGAAGGTGTTCCTCGAGATGTCTCTCCTGACGCGACTGACTCAGATGAAGAATATAGACTCCAAAGAATGGGCTCTCGCCGACAGCAAATCTCGGCCCCATCTGTATCTCCTTCAACAGTACCAGCTTCGGTGCCAACATCTCCACCACCAACGGATCAGCAAACTACACAGATTCCAATTGAATCTATCTCAACACCCATATAGGTGATACCTATTGTATCATCTCAAGGAATGGGTGGAAGCCCTATTGGATCCCCGATATCTTCGGAGCAAACATTAGGCCAACCCATCGAAGTGGTGACTTCAGGGTTGACAACGGATGTCCCTGGAAGTTCCGGACCATCAAGACCTACTCAAGGCGGCACATCGGAAACCTTTCCGATGTTGTGACAGTTGAGCGCCTCCCTGGCCCCACTCCACCAATGATCGTGACGAAAGAACGCCTACAGGAAGTGCTCTCCACAACCATGTCTTCTCTTAAAGATCGTCCGATGGATCGCATGCTTAAAGCCATCGAGACTTCCCAAAGAGATACCGGGAAAGCACCAGTCTCCGAGGTTGCTCCGACCGACACACAATCCATTCCCGTTTCCTCACCACCTCTTACCACCACCATATACACCCCCATATAACCCACCCTCACCACCCCTACTCCATCACCTTATCTCATCAACCCCTATACCATCCCGATCACCCAGCTCCAAGACATACTCATCTCCCGCCTCCTCGCATTAGAGACCAGGACCCCCGCTGAGGAGAGTCTCTACAAAAGGCTGGTAGATGAACCAGAGCCGCGTTTATTGAAGACGTTAGAATGCAGATCTGGAGGGCTCCAAACAGAATAAAGAAGCTCAACAAACTGAATCTACGGGGCATCTCACACTGGGAAGATAGGAAGAAAATGGAGCACATCTTCATGCTCAACTATCTTGGCCCCGATCGGAGTGGCATCCCAACTGATCAACTGAAGAAAAATTTCAGGGACAAGCCACCGATTCTCCAACTCATCGGAGTTTCGCACACGATAAGAAGATACCCAACCCCTATCTACATCATGAGCGAGCGGATAGCAACCGCACTCGAGAAGAGATAGATGAAAGCTATCTCCCTTTCCTTCCACCGGATGAGGTCTACCGTCTGTATCAGACGTACAAGAGAAAATACCAGACGCACTACACATATATCAAGACTGAAGGACTCGAGGGAGGACTGAAGAGATTCATGGTGCGGCAGATCAAATATCACACCGCACACGACCTTCAAATCGCTATAGCGAACAATATGAAGAAGGTCAACATGGAGTCTCCGCTCATGAAGGGCTTCCCACTCAACAATTTTTCCGAGAACTACATCTTCAAGAAACCTGGCCTCGCCATAACCTATCGGAATCCAGTCATTGGAAAGACGAGGGCTATGATGAAGTCAGAGATCCACAAGTTCTGTGACGGGACACTAAAGTTAGTGAGGAAGAACATCCAGAAAAGATTGGGAGAGATCACCGAAGAAACAATCTTCGAAGATCTTTGTGAAGAAGATGCCCCACTCTTAAATGAGCTTTTGGATGTGATAAATGAGAGATTGGAGCTGAGGAATGTTGTTCGACGATATGAGACAGCATTGGGATTGCGAAAGTCGTTTTACTCCCGACAAGGTAAAAGGAGCTGAAACGAAGACAAGCACAAAGGGGGAGATTGAAGAGAATTTATTATTGTACTTTGTAGTTTTATTATCCTTGTAATTAGGGGCGTAATTAGTAGTTTTGATAGTGTAGGACCAAATAGTAAATATACCATGTAAATAGGTATAAATACAATGTACACTATCAAAATCAATACACAAGTTCATTTTCTGAAAATCACGAGCATTGAATTCACATTCTAAGAGAGAGAAAAGTAATCGAGAAACTCTCTCTCTCAAGATCTTCAAAGAAGATATTCGATCGAAGGTATATTGTGAGATTTATCATTCGAATATCTAGAATTCATGCTTAGATAGATCGGTAGTTGATAATATAGGACCTAACACTTGGGTAAGGTAATTATGATAGTTAAATTTGTCCATGTCCCAAATTCATGTCAACTGTCCAAAATTCGTGTCCATTGTCCAAAATTTGTTCAGTCCAGTAATTATTCAAGATTGCTTTCAATAAAATAAAATTAATAATACACCGGTATTGAGACGGGGAATACCGCAAAACCTCGTGGGCTTTTAGTGTTATATATATATATATATATATGATCTACTGAATGAATTAAAGTCGTCGGATACAAGGGTTAAGTTTACATAATAAAATTCTGGTTCGAAGAATTCCATCGGTAACAGCCTTCGCCCTCAAACGCCTTTCATTGCGGCAACACGGGCTAGCCAAACGCCGATATAGAATTAATCGTAATTCAGAATTTATTATAACCTTTATCCATGACTCAATTCTATCAATCGATTCTTCACCATAAAATAATATAAAACCATGTTTTTAGGGTATTAAGACATCTTGGTGTAGTTTAACGGTGGAATTAGCCCATCATTGGGGCTCGGTGAGAAGTAAGCTTAAAAAAAAATTAAAAACTTACTTGTATGGAGTAGTCGAACTTCAACTTTATTTCTTCGAGAGAGTTACAAGGGAGTTACAAGAGAGAAGAGGGAGAGAGTATTGAAGAGCATAAGAAAAAGCACACCCTAAACATTTGGGTTTCAATGCTATAAATAGAAATACAAAAATTAAAGAAGAAAAATTTTTTCTTCGTAGCCATTCCACTTGTTGAGGGAATCTTGCCAGCTGTAATAAAAATGGCAAGAAAGTCTTCATTCTTGACTTTAGCTTTATTAAAGCTAGTTGTGGAAAATTTTTCACCGTTGATGTCCCAATCAACCTTTAATTGTTTTGTCCACTTTGAGTGCTCCTTGTGAACGTCATGATCAATCTTTAATCATTCTTGTCCATATTGAGTACTCCTTTGGCTTTAAGCCCTTCACGGGACTTGGTAATTTGTGCCACCTTGTCCTTAATTATTGCTATTTCTTGTGTGATGCGGTCATGAGCATCATCAACATCTTCAATAAAAATGTCTTCTGAATTTTCTGGACTTTGTCCTTCTCCAGCAAGGCAAATTTCGTCATCTTTTGATGACGTGTCCATTGAAATGTCCGAAATGTCCATTCCAAATTTTTTGCAATATCTTTTTTCATTTCTTCAAGATATGCGTCAATAATTTCGTTGGTCTTCATTTTACCCTTTTGAAGATTAAGTCTTCGAGAAATTGTTTCAAAGGGACTAGGGCTTCCCTTTGTTGATGATTATTAATCGCAGTTTTATAAAGAGAAATTTTCTCTTCGATTTTATCAATCGTTTGCTGACTTTCGTATTCGCCAGTCTGATTTTTCCTAATCATTTTTTTCCAGAATTTTGTATAAAAATTCCTTGAAGACAAGGAAGTTTTTGTTGGGTATAACCCACTTCGGGAGTCCATCTCCAAATCCATGGAATGGAAAATTCAATATAAAAGTGTAAAGAAGCCATTCCTTCAATACATTGTTTATTATGTTCCGCCTCTATTAGAAACGGAGAAACTTTGACCCATTCTTGGTAAAGACCAAAGAAAGGTTCCTTTAAAATTTCAACGGATGCGCCATATGATAGCCACCATTGATAAAACCAATTTGGAATATCCTTTTTATAAACATCTGAGCAGATTTTAATCCACCAAGAATGTTTTTTATTATCATTTTGATATAAAAATACCTTATTAAAGGCATCGATATAATCATAATAATTAAATTTGATCAAAATTTTTGATTCGGGATGGAGATATTCTCTATCCTTTAAGGGATGAAGTGCCCAATTTTCAGCAGTAATTATCTGCTTAAAAATAATTTTGCTAAAGGTATAACCTTTTCGTTGAGCAATTTGGGTATTACCCGCATTAAAATGCTCAAAATCAGCCGTACCAGTGGCCTTTAAAATATTCTCGTAATTGTCACGAGATTTATAAAAAGGAGCAGCATATGATGCTCTCTCCAAATACCTTGACATAATTGTCCAAGGTTCATCAGACCATTTTAGATCTTTGAATTCTAACAGAAGTATTACCTCTGTATGATTCTTTCTTTCATAGTCGACGTCTTCGTCGTCGTCTGCAATAATTTTTGCATAGGAAGTCCTTCCTTTTCTTGCGATTGCGCTTTTTGTTTCTTGTATTCAAGAAACTCCTTGTATGTTGGATCTTCTTTACTCCAAGTATTACTTGAAGATGCAGAAAATTGTGAAAGATTTTCTTTCACAAGTTTCTTATTACCCATTTGGGCAATAACGTGACCACGACCACCACGTCCACCTCTATTAGAGGCGAAACCTCTCCCATATTGGGACATTGCTGCAATTTGCATAAAACTCATGTTAGATATTCACGAGTAAGATAATCCGGAAGACTATTATCACTTCCCTTTTTGTAAATTATTTCAAAATCGAAAGGGGCTAAATGTGCCTGCCATCTCGCAAACATTTGTTTGGAGACATTATGTTTAAAATCTTATTAAACATAAATTTTGCTGCTTGACAATCTGTTTTTATTAAAAACTTTTGATTGTAAAGATCATCCTGGAATTTTAAAACACATTTAACTATAGCGAGAACTTCTCTGGCTATAGTAGCATAATTTTTCTGAGCATTATTCCATTTTCCTGAATGGAATCTAACAAGATGCTCGAATTTATCTTCTGGAGAAACTTGTTTTAATATTCCTCCGAAGCCAATATCAGACGCATCTGTCTCAATAATTTTTTGCCAGGAGGGATTAGCAAGCATGAGACAAGGAAGATGCGTTACTTTACTTTTAATTTTTTTAATTGCTTCAGTGTGACTATTTGTCCACTGACAAGGTATCTTTTTTAATCTATCATATAAAATAGATGTATCAATTGCAAGATTTTTATAATAGGGAGAAATATAATTTAAACTTCCTAGAAATCTTTGTAATTGTGTCTTATCAAAAATTTGGTCAGGAAATTTTGACGCAAATTCAATACTTCTATTAATTGGAGTAATACTACCCTTTTCAATAGTATGACCCAAAAATCTAATTTTAGTTTGAAATAAAATCATTTTTGGACTGGATATAACTAATCCGTTTTGGATAATTATTTTTTAAACATATCGAGATGTTTAAAATGTGTTTCGATATCTTTAGAAAATACTAAAATATCATCAATATAAACGATGATAAAATTACTAAAGGAATGAAAATATCATTCATAATGTTTTGAAATTCGAAGGAGCGTTTTTTAAACCAAAGGGCATAACGTTCCATTCAAATTGTCCAATTGGGACAGTAAATGCGGTTTTATACCGATCTTTTTCTTCAACCTGGATTTGCCAAAATCCAGATTTTAAATCAAATTTTGAAAACAAGATTGCATTATGCAATCGATCAAGCAAATCCTTTTTATTAGGAATAGGATACCTGATCCATTTCAAAACTTTATTCAAAGGTTTGTAATTAATTACTAATCTGGGTGCTCCTCTTTCCTTTTCTGCTGCATTATTAACATAAAAGGCGGTACAAGACCAGGGAGATTTCGAAGGTTTTATTAAACCTTTCTGTAAGAGAGAATTTATTTCTTTCTTACACAATTCTAATAATTCAGCATTCATTTGACAGGGACGAGCTTTAGTGGGAATATTTTTCTCACTAAAATCTTCCTCGTAGGGTAAAGAAACAATATGCTTCTTCCTATTCCAGAATGCGTTTGGAAGATCATTGCATATTTGCAATGTAAATTCATTATGAGTTAGTTTAATTTTTTGTTGTAACTTAGGATTTTGGATTTTATCCTCAATCGTAAGTATACTGATTTCTTGTTTCAAATAATTTATTTGATTTTCTTTTGCTCTAATTAGAATAGAATCTTTTATTTCACTAAGAATTCGTGAAATTGGTTCAGTAATGAACTTAAAGTATACTTCTTTATTTTCGAAGTTTCCTTTAAATCCATGTTCATCAATTTTGGTAATAGGAAATATTTTCCTAAGGAATGGTGTACCAAGAATTACTTGGTTCGTGATATTTTTGACTAGCAAGAATGATGTAGGAATACAGACCTTATTTTTACAAATATAGGCCTTTGGGATTTTATAATTAATTTGCAACTTTTCTCCGCTAGCAGAGCTGAGAGAATGAGTTGTCTTATAAAAATATTGGGTAGGTATTAAACCCTCTTGGATGCAGTTTAAATCTGCACCACTATCAATAAGAGCAATAAGATCTTTTTGATAATTTTTCTCGATTAGTAATGATATTTTTACTAGCCATTTTTGAGAAGTAATAACTTCTAAAGTAGAAAGAAAATTATCATTTTCAATCGTACTGGTAAATTCTTCAAGGGATCTTGAAGATGATTCATCAAGGATTTCTTTTCCCTTTTCAAGTTTAGAAAGTCTTCTTTCTAAATTATTGTTACTTAATTTTAATTCTTTAACTTCCGTTTTAAGAATTGAAATTTCAACAGTTAAATCTTTAATATTAACTGGGGATTCGTATGTATTTTTATTTCGAAGTAATTTCATTACTTCTGACATTTTATAGGGTTCGGATTTTTGAATAACTTCTTTAGAAGTTTCTTCATTTTGAATAATTCTTTTGATGATTAGATTTTTTAAATCTGGATCATCAGTTTCTTTAAGCATTTCTAAGAGATTATTGTCAAGAACATTAACCTCTTGAAATTGGGAAATAATTTGATACAAATTATCATTTTCTAATTCAGATTCTGATTTATCTGAATCTTTGGAGCAAGGTTGTCCTATTTGACAGTTACGGCATTCATCAGATTCTGATGAAATATCTTCAATAATGTTATTTTCATTATTTGAAGAGTATTCTGAATCACTATCAGAATTAAGAAGGATTTTTGATAGTGTTTCTTTTAATTCACTATCAATTTCAAGATTATTAATCTTCTTTTTGGTCCAGCAAGTACTTGCTTTATGACCAATTTTTCCGCACTTTCGGCAGACAATAGGAGGAAATTTATTCCTGTATTGAAAATTATTTTCCTTAGAGAATTTTTGCTCTCTTCTTTTAGATTTTCTAAATTTTCTTTTTTCGTATTGCTTAGGAGAATATTTTTTAGTTTTATGTTCTTTACGAGTTTTACTCGTAGAGGGATTTTCCATGCCAAATTGGCCACAGAATTCTCCTAATTGTTTCTTTTCATCTAAAGAATGTCTTTTGACTTGTTTATTTAATTTAATTTCATTGCATAAGGCTAAACCTTCTTGTATGCAAGTTCCTATGAGTTTACCATAGGTATAGGAGTTATAATCGATACTCGATTCTCCTTTTCTAAGATTATTCCTTACTCTTTCTGCGAAAAGAGAAGGAAGACCATCTATAAATTTAGATTTCCAGTGAGTACTATTTGACTCAGGGAGTTCCATAACTCGGCTAAGGAAGGTATCTTTGTACCATCTAAAGGATGTAAGAGTTTTACACCTAAGATTTTGAAGAAGAGTTCTGATGTTTTCAGAATTATCAGACCATCGGCCTGTAAAGTGTTCAATGATGTTTACACAAAGTGTATAGACAACATTATCCACTTGTTGACCATCTTCTTCTTTCATGGTCATATAGATATCGTCTTTTTCGCGTTGAGATAAGTAATTATCCCACCACCCTTTTAACTGACCAGTAAAGCCAGCGACGATCATTTTTGCAACAGCTCTATCATTATTTTGATTAGCTTTGCAAATTGTGCTATACATAAGCATTCTATGTATCATATTATAAATTTGTCTTTCGGTATAACCATCAAGATTCCATTCGTATATGCATCTACCATTATACGAATTGTTGAGCATGAATTCTTGTTCTTCGAACAAGATATCTTGGGGAGTAGGCCTAGGATAGTAATATTTACTTTGGGTTGGCCTATCAGCATATTTTGTATGCTTAAGTTTATTAATTTCTTGATTAAATGTATGTTGAAGATTATCTGAATTTTCTAAACGATCTTCAAATTCTTCGCTTAATGTATTAAGCTTAAGATGTTGAAATTTTTCTTCAAGAAGTTTCTCAATATGAGAAATAGATTTTAATTTAAAATCTGTAACTTCAGGAGGAGGTTGAATACTGGGAGACGCAATATCTACCAGTTCAATCTTATTTTTTTCTTTTAATAAAAATTTTTTATGTCTTTTACTGAGGACGAAATTTCCTCAATATTTTTCTTTAATAAAGAAATTTGTTCTCCTAAAACAATAACATACATATTAGTATAATTTTGTTGCTTTAAAAGACTATTAATATGATTAATAGTAATGGAAAGTGTATCGTTTTCAAATAATTTTTGAAAAGCATTAAAAA
This sequence comes from Linderniella brevidens, assembly GCA_004919715.1. Lineage (NCBI taxonomy): Eukaryota > Viridiplantae > Streptophyta > Magnoliopsida > Lamiales > Linderniaceae > Linderniella > Linderniella brevidens. The sequence continues at coordinate 2,822,556 of SWDC01000149.1, read as the reverse complement.
ACCTAATTTCATTTTCTTTTTCCATTTGGAAACTAGTTTGAGGAGGAAAGACTGAAATAAGATTTTTTCCAGTTGAAAGCTTATAATTTCTTTCAAGAACAGAAATCATATTTTTAAAATATTTTGATAAAACCATGGAACAAAAGGTAATTTTTCATTCCGTTTTTCAAGGTCTTTATAAAATTTTTCTTGGATAATATTTTTATCCTCTTTATTAAAATTTTCAAAAAACCATTTTCGAAAAGGTTCCCATTTGGGTTGAAAGAATTCTTGTTGAATTTTCTTTCTTGCCGGTGATCCCGGGCTAAAATCTATTTTCGATTTAAAATTCATTAAACACGAAAATCCATTTCTGACTCGGTTATTTCCTCGTCTTGATTTTTAAAAACACCGTGAACAATATTATCAGAATTAATTCTTAATTCTTCGACTTTGTTTGATAGGTAATCGCTAGGGATTGATTCTCTAACTTGAGAGGTCGAAGCTCTAGAAGGAGACCTTATCATATAATCACATGGTGATATATGATAACGTGAAGATATTGACCTAGTATTTCTAGATCTTGGAGTTTTAATATCGATAGATCTTCTATTTTGCTCAAATTGTATTTGAACAGATCCATCTGTTGTTTGTATTATTTGAGTTGGTTTATTCTCGATTTTGGGCTGAAGAGGCGTAGCTCGTTCAATAACCCAATTTTCTGGGAATTGAATTTCTTCCCATTTAATAGATCTACGAGTTGTAATATTAGATCTACTAAAATTGGTCTCTATAAGAACAGTTTCGTTGATAGGTTTATCAACGATTTTGCACTGAGGATTCAGTGTATAAAGAGGCTTATAATAAATCCTATAACAGATACAAATTACTTCCGATCCTGGAGCGTAATTATATCCGTGAGTTTTGACATTTAATGTTAGAGCGTCAAATATATTGACATCAGTTAACGATAATTGGAGATTTGGGTATACATTAAAGTATACTGGGCCATGGGCGAGACTAGACTGAATTATTCCCATAAGGGATTGTTTCCAGTCGAGATTTCGACCATCTCTAAGAGCTGCTATAAAGCTCTCAGGTAAACCTTCTAAAGTTAAAGGCTTAAAAGCAACTTGTACTAATCCAATATGAATAAACTTATGGTTTATTCTATATTTTTCCAAGTCTCTATTGCTTAGAAGTCTAATCACCATCTCCTCATTGTTGAGAGAGATAGTTTCTTCGGTAGTTTTGACTACCTGTTTCAAACCTAATTTTTCGAAGGTTCCTAATTCATAGATTACTTTGTAATCTATCTTAGGAATTGTCCATCGATTCAATTGATCTAAATTTTGAGGAATATCATACTCCTCTTCAATACTGTTTTTAACAGTATCTTTTCTTCTCATCAAATTCATAAGAATAAGACGTTAAACTACACCTTGACTTCTTAACACCCCCACCATGGCTCTGATACCATCTGACGGATCGGATCTACTGAATGAATTAAAGTCGTCGGATACAAGGGTTAAGTTTACATAATAAAATTCTGGTTCGAAGAATTCCATCGGTAACAGCCTTCGCCCTCAAACGCCTTTCATTGCGGCAACACGGGCTAGCCAAACGCCGATATAGAATTAATCGTAATTCAGAATTTATTATAACCTTTATCCATGACTCAATTCTATCAATCGATTCTTCACCATAAAATAATATAAAACCATGTTTTTAGGGTATTAAGACATCTTGGTGTAGTTTAACGGTGGAATTAGCCCATCATTGGGGCTCGGTGAGAAGTAAGCTTATAAAAAAGTTTAAAAACTTACTTGTATGTTGGATCTTCTTTACTCCAAGTATTACTTGAAGATGCAGAAAATTGTGAAAGATTTTCTTTCACAAGTTTCTTATTACCCATTTGGGCAATAACGTGACCACGACCACCACGTCCACCTCTATTAGAGGCGAAACCTCTCCCATATTGGGACATTGCTGCAATTTGCATAAAACTCATGTTAGATATTCACGAGTAAGATAATCCGGAAGACTATTATCACTTCCCTTTTTGTAAATTATTTCAAAATCGAAAGGGGCTAAATGTGCCTGCCATCTCGCAAACATTTGTTTGGAGACATTATGTTTAAAATCTTATTAAACATAAATTTTGCTGCTTGACAATCTGTTTTTATTAAAAACTTTTGATTGTAAAGATCATCCTGGAATTTTAAAACACATTTAACTATAGCGAGAACTTCTCTGGCTATAGTAGCATAATTTTTCTGAGCATTATTCCATTTTCCTGAATGGAATCTAACAAGATGCTCGAATTTATCTTCTGGAGAAACTTGTTTTAATATTCCTCCGAAGCCAATATCAGACGCATCTGTCTCAATAATTTTTTGCCAGGAGGGATTAGCAAGCATGAGACAAGGAAGATGCGTTACTTTACTTTTAATTTTTTTAATTGCTTCAGTGTGACTATTTGTCCACTGACAAGGTATCTTTTTTAATCTATCATATAAAATAGATGTATCAATTGCAAGATTTTTATAATAGGGAGAAATATAATTTAAACTTCCTAGAAATCTTTGTAATTGTGTCTTATCAAAAATTTGGTCAGGAAATTTTGACGCAAATTCAATACTTCTATTAATTGGAGTAATACTACCCTTTTCAATAGTATGACCCAAAAATCTAATTTTAGTTTGAAATAAAATCATTTTTGGACTGGATATAACTAATCCGTTTTGGATAATTATTTTTTTAAACATATCGAGATGTTTAAAATGTGTTTCGATATCTTTAGAAAATACTAAAATATCATCAATATAAACGATGATAAAATTACTAAAAGGAATGAAAATATCATTCATAATGTTTTGAAATTCAGAAGGAGCGTTTTTTAAACCAAAGGGCATAACGTTCCATTCAAATTGTCCAATTGGGACAGTAAATGCGGTTTTATACCGATCTTTTTCTTCAACCTGGATTTGCCAAAATCCAGATTTTAAATCAAATTTTGAAAACAAGATTGCATTATGCAATCGATCAAGCAAATCCTTTTTATTAGGAATAGGATACCTGATCCATTTCAAAACTTTATTCAAAGGTTTGTAATTAATTACTAATCTGGGTGCTCCTCTTTCCTTTTCTGCTGCATTATTAACATAAAAGGCGGTACAAGACCAGGGAGATTTCGAAGGTTTTATTAAACCTTTCTGTAAGAGAGAATTTATTTCTTTCTTACACAATTCTAATAATTCAGCATTCATTTGACAGGGACGAGCTTTAGTGGGAATATTTTTCTCACTAAAATCTTCCTCGTAGGGTAAAGAAACAATATGCTTCTTCCTATTCCAGAATGCGTTTGGAAGATCATTGCATATTTGCAATGTAAATTCATTATGAGTTAGTTTAATTTTTTGTTGTAACTTAGGATTTTGGATTTTATCCTCAATCGTAAGTATACTGATTTCTTGTTTCAAATAATTTATTTGATTTTCTTTTGCTCTAATTAGAATAGAATCTTTTATTTCACTAAGAATTCGTGAAATTGGTTCAGTAATGAACTTAAAGTATACTTCTTTATTTTCGAAGTTTCCTTTAAATCCATGTTCATCAATTTTGGTAATAGGAAATATTTTCCTAAGGAATGGTGTACCAAGAATTACTTGGTTCGTGATATTTTTGACTAGCAAGAATGATGTAGGAATACAGACCTTATTTTTACAAATATAGGCCTTTGGGATTTTATAATTAATTTGCAACTTTTCTCCGCTAGCAGAGCTGAGAGAATGAGTTGTCTTATAAAAATATTGGGTAGGTATTAAACCCTCTTGGATGCAGTTTAAATCTGCACCACTATCAATAAGAGCAATAAGATCTTTTTGATAATTTTTCTCGATTAGTAATGATATTTTTACTAGCCATTTTTGAGAAGTAATAACTTCTAAAGTAGAAAGAAAATTATCATTTTCAATCGTACTGGTAAATTCTTCAAGGGATCTTGAAGATGATTCATCAAGGATTTCTTTTCCCTTTTCAAGTTTAGAAAGTCTTCTTTCTAAATTATTGTTACTTAATTTTAATTCTTTAACTTCCGTTTTAAGAATTGAAATTTCAACAGTTAAATCTTTAATATTAACTGGGGATTCGTATGTATTTTTATTTCGAAGTAATTTCATTACTTCTGACATTTTATAGGGTTCGGATTTTTGAATAACTTCTTTAGAAGTTTCTTCATTTTGAATAATTCTTTTGATGATTAGATTTTTTAAATCTGGATCATCAGTTTCTTTAAGCATTTCTAAGAGATTATTGTCAAGAACATTAACCTCTTGAAATTGGGAAATAATTTGATACAAATTATCATTTTCTAATTCAGATTCTGATTTATCTGAATCTTTGGAGCAAGGTTGTCCTATTTGACAGTTACGGCATTCATCAGATTCTGATGAAATATCTTCAATAATGTTATTTTCATTATTTGAAGAGTATTCTGAATCACTATCAGAATTAAGAAGGATTTTTGATAGTGTTTCTTTTAATTCACTATCAATTTCAAGATTATTAATCTTCTTTTTGGTCCAGCAAGTACTTGCTTTATGACCAATTTTTCCGCACTTTCGGCAGACAATAGGAGGAATTTATTCCTGTATTGAAAATTATTTTCCTTAGAGAATTTTTGCTCTCTTCTTTTAGATTTTCTAAATTTTCTTTTTTCGTATTGCTTAGGAGAATATTTTTTAGTTTTATGTTCTTTACGAGTTTTACTCGTAGAGGGATTTTCTATGCCAAATTGGCCACAGAATTCTCCTAATTGTTTCTTTTCATCTAAAGAATGTCTTTTGACTTGTTTATTTAATTTAATTTCATTGCATAAGGCTAAACCTTCTTGTATGCAAGTTCCTATGAGTTTACCATAGGTATAGGAGTTATAATCGATACTCGATTCTCCTTTTCTAAGATTATTCCTTACTCTTTCTGCGAAAAGAGAAGGAAGACCATCTATAAATTTAGATTTCCAGTGAGTACTATTTGACTCAGGGAGTTCCATAACTCGGCTAAGGAAGGTATCTTTGTACCATCTAAAGGATGTAAGAGTTTTACACCTAAGATTTTGAAGAAGAGTTCTGATGTTTTCAGAATTATCAGACCATCGGCCTGTAAAGTGTTCAATGATGTTTACACAAAGTGTATAGACAACATTATCCACTTGTTGACCATCTTCTTCTTTCATGGTCATATAGATATCGTCTTTTTCGCGTTGAGATAAGTAATTATCCCACCACCCTTTTAACTGACCAGTAAAGCCAGCGACGATCATTTTTGCAACAGCTCTATCATTATTTTGATTAGCTTTGCAAATGTGCTATACATAAGCATTCTATGTATCATATTATAAATTTGTCTTTCGGTATAACCATCAAGATTCCATTCGTATATGCATCTACCATTATACGAATTGTTGAGCATGAATTCTTGTTCTTCGAACAAGATATCTTGGGGAGTAGGCCTAGGATAGTAATATTTACTTTGGGTTGGCCTATCAGCATATTTTGTATGCTTAAGTTTATTAATTTCTTGATTAAATGTATGTTGAAGATTATCTGAATTTTCTAAACGATCTTCAAATTCTTCGCTTAATGTATTAAGCTTAAGATGTTGAAATTTTTCTTCAAGAAGTTTCTCAATATGAGAAATAGATTTTAATTTAAAATCTGTAACTTCAGGAGGAGGTTGAATACTGGGAGACGCAATATCTACCAGTTCAATCTTATTTTTTTCTTTTAATAAAAATTTTTTATGTCTTTTACTGAGGACGAAATTTCCTCAATATTTTTCTTTAATAAAGAAATTTGTTCTCCTAAAACAATAACATACATATTAGTATAATTTTGTTGCTTTAAAAGACTATTAATATGATTAATAGTAATGGAAAGTGTATCGTTTTCAAATAATTTTTGAAAAGCATTAAAAAACCTAATTTCATTTTCTTTTTCCATTTGGAAACTAGTTTGAGGAGGAAAGACTGAAATAAGATTTTTTCCAGTTGAAAGCTTATAATTTCTTTCAAGAACAGAAATCATATTTTTAAAATATTTTGATAAAAACCATGGAACAAAAGGTAATTTTTCATTCCGTTTTTCAAGGTCTTTATAAAATTTTTCTTGGATAATATTTTTATCCTCTTTATTAAAATTTTCAAAAAACCATTTTCGAAAAGGTTCCCATTTGGGTTGAAAGAATTCTTGTTGAATTTTCTTTCTTGCCGGTGATCCCGGGCTAAAATCTATTTTCGATTTAAAATTCATTAAACACGAAAATCCATTTCTGACTCGGTTATTTCCTCGTCTTGATTTTTAAAAACACCGTGAACAATATTATCAGAATTAATTCTTAATTCTTCGACTTTGTTTGATAGGTAATCGCTAGGGATTGATTCTCTAACTTGAGAGGTCGAAGCTCTAGAAGGAGACCTTATCATATAATCACATGGTGATATATGATAACGTGAAGATATTGACCTAGTATTTCTAGATCTTGGAGTTTTAATATCGATAGATCTTCTATTTTGCTCAAATTGTATTTGAACAGATCCATCTGTTGTTTGTATTATTTGAGTTGGTTTATTCTCGATTTTGGGCTGAAGAGGCGTAGCTCGTTCAATAACCCAATTTTCTGGGAATTGAATTTCTTCCCATTTAATAGATCTACGAGTTGTAATATTAGATCTACTAAAATTGGTCTCTATAAGAACAGTTTCGTTGATAGGTTTATCAACGATTTTGCACTGAGGATTCAGTGTATAAAGAGGCTTATAATAAATCCTATAACAGATACATATATATATATATGTATATAAATCGATATATATAATATATGTGTCTGTGTATAAATCGTAAGCGCGAAAAAAATTATTTCCACACGCCACCAAGGGGAATCAAAATCTGGACCTCTCATCTCTTTTAATGACGATACTTCGCGATACCACTCCGCCAACGGCGTTTTGTTGTATATTTTTATTTTAATTATGAATAATAGTGTAAAAAATTATCGTGCACAAAATAAAATTGACAGACCTTGTTTGTACGCGTATAAGGTTTTTACTGAGGTTGATCGTTGTCGGAGGTTGATCGTTGCCTGCGAGCGCTCGTGCTGATAACGTGTTATGAAATTATTATAACTTGAACCAGAATTGAAATATAAATTCGTGAGTTTTAGAGCGATAATATCAATGCTTTCGATATGATTTAAATACAAATACATCGATCTATTTACAGATAAAAATTTCTACTATTTCAACTAAAATTTAGAACATTAAATACATCTTATCTCATCAACTATCAACTAATTTTTACAACATTTAATATACCTAATTTTATCAACATTAAAAACATCCACATTTCTTAATACTTCATAATATTTACCTAATTTTTGTCGGGCATTTATGGTCCAATTAGGGTAAGATTGAAAAAAAATATAATCTTCCCGTTTCCAAATTTACTATCTGAATTTTTTAAGAAAAACAAAGGATGAATCCAATTCGAATGACCTCCATTGCTCCCCACTAACGAAAGAGAGGCTTAGCTTTTTGCTCCGGTCAAAAGAAATAACTGTAGGTGCTTTTCACTACATTTAAAAAAAAAAAGAAAAAAAAAAAAAAAAAACTTGGTCGTATATCAAAAAGCTATGCTTGTTATCACAAAGACACATGGACCATGAAGGATTAGACCCACTGAAAACCGTGATTGTCTCATAACCGACGTTGAGATTCAGACGCAATTTAGGCTGAACTTAGTCGGATTGTGAGATCACAGTGGCATCGTGTGGGAATATTTACCTGAAAGGACAAAAAAAATAGTCAATTGGTAGTAATCATTGTTAATTAATTATGCACAACAAGCAAGTCTGTACTCTACCATTGTTGGAAAAAATTCGAAGAAAATGATCATATTTAGAGCTGTCAAAAAAGCCCAAAACCCGTGGTGTTGGGTTTGCTAGGCCGCTCGAGGCGATGCGCAGCGGAAAATTCAAAACGAAAGTGCGCATTTATCGTATAAATGCAACCCCGCCGGTTCCTCTAGCGAGTACACGAATCGGCACCATTTTAAAATCACGTACGTTGTACGAATTTCACATAGTTAGGGTTTTTGGAATATACCTATTCCTTAGCTTCTTTAGCGATGAGTGAGGGGGAATCAATTCCCGGTTTGTAGCTACCACCTTCTTCGTACGTTCGTCGTAGGTAGAAACGATCTCGAGCACTCGCCGTAGGGATCCAAATGTCTTCCCTCTAATTGAGTACACCATTTGGATTACGACACCGAGATTATCTCTTTGCTAGTAGATACTAACCCGAAAGTTAAATCGATACTATGGAACGAAAGGAATTGCAAAGGAACGGCTTTCCTTTTACACGTCAACTAGAAACTTGGTCATTATCCACACATATAGTTTTTCGTATATGGTGCCTTTTATAAATGAGAACTAATGACCTTTGAGTGTCTCTGATCAAATCATACGTTCTCAACTATGGCTTCAACAATTAATTTCCATTTAATTAGGTAGATATAGTTGCCCACTTTATTACGAAATTAACTTTCCTTTATCATTAAAAAAACGTAAGAATAACGCCTCTTTGTTTTAGCCAAGTGAGAACACGTAACCACTCATCTTTATCTCTTTTTCCTCAAATTCAAAATTTAAAGAAATAATGCCATGATATTAAGAAACTAATTTTCTCTTATTTATTAAGGCACTTGACGGGAATGATAGAAATCATTTTTCTTTCTTATGTTGGGCTTGGCCTTATAAATATGCCCATATTATAAAGTCCATTTTTAAAAATTCAATTATGAATTAGATTTAATACGTAAAGTCCAAATAATCAATCTCATTTGATTATTTTATTCTTTTAATTAAATAATCAAATTATTTAATCATATATCTTATTCAACAATTGAATTAAAGTTTAATCCAACTATTGGATATATCAATTTCGTATTGTCACTCTCCAAAACTTTGTGCGACCCTTTTAGATTCACGTAAGATTAATAGTGGATTTAGAACTCCTTGTAATTAATTGAAACAACGCATTAATATCAAGAATCCACAGACCACGGGAACACCTAGCAAGTAGCATGGTCACATAGTGTTAAGTGAAATAGAGAGCAAACCTTTTTCAATTGGAAGTGCATACACGTAAAATCCTTTCGACAACTAAATTCCCGATTAGACCTTGGGCATGCAATTATAAGTCGAAACTCAATTGATCTAATAACTATGGTTTCATTTCAAGTTTAAATGATTCCTTTATGAATCTCAATTCATCATGCCTTGGCCAAGGACTTTGAATAATAAACTATAAAAAACATGAGAAATTCACTTATTCTAATATAAGTGTCGAATTCTATGTTGGCCACAGATAAACCTGAAAACCTTTAATCAGCTAATTGTTAATCACAAAATCAGTGATGATGATGATGATGGACGATTTCAATTATTGAAAGAAGTTGAAGGGTTCCAGGGTTTGATCCGAAATGTGGAGGAGACCAAGAATTGATGCTAGAGTCAATTGGGAAGTAGTGCAATAGAAGGAACAAAGACGTCTCGGATGAATTATGCCAAGTTTTTGAGGAAATGCACAGAACTATTGCCCAGTTCCAGTGGATGGAGCAAATGAGGGCATTTTGGTATTTTTCAAGCAATCAGTTAGCAATCAACGGCAAATGGACCTAAAAATCAGATTTTTGGGTCTTTTAGGGCCACCAAATTAAGTTTCGTCATAACTGGAAATGAAAAATATTTAGGGCACCAACTGAAAAAGCCTGGAATACAGGATACCTACCGAAATTCCGGTATTTTTTTAACAATCACCGCAATAACACACTGCAAAATAGCTCTCTTTTGGCTTGATAGTTCCTTCGCGTAATAATTAATAATTCTATCTACCAAAGATGGAAGTAGTTGAGTGTAAATGTCAACTTGCCACAACAAAATTCAAGTTATTTTAATAAATTAATCTGACAATAATAATTGTAGTTGTAGGCTTGCCGGTAATGGAGAAAGCTTTCACTCTTTTCATACTATTAATTTTATTCATTTATTTCCCTAAAAACTTTTTTCATTTATTATTAGGAAATAATTACGTCTGTGGAGCTTTTAAACAAAGATTAGTTGAATTATTGATTAAAATTACTGTATTAAATGGTGAAAAGATAAATTCCATTTTTAAATGTGGATAGCATATCTTGGATTATTAAGGTTGTAAAATATGTTGGATTGTCAATTAGACTGTATTTAATAAAATTAGTTCTAATAATGATTTTTTAGTAGATATCGAATATTTCATAATTATCTCTCTATTTCTCTCCTAATTATATGCTTATATGATCATAATAATTATAATATTCTTAATATATGTATAATAATACCAAAATTATCTTAACAATATTTAAGCACAGTAATATTTTTATTTGATTTTAAAATTGACAATATTGTTATAAAACTATTATAACTGGACAAGAATAAAAAATATAAACACGAAAATTGTAGAGAGAATACTATTGATGTTTTCGATATGATTCAATACAAATACGTCGATCTATGTATAGTTGAAAAATTTCTACTATTTTATCTAACATTTACAACATTAAATACATCTTATATTATCTTATCTCATCTCATAAACAATCAACTAACTTTTAGAACATTAAAAACATTCACAAATTATTATTTTATAATAATTTTGTAATACTCCCCTTGTATGTTTTTCAAAGAATTTGTCTCGTTAAAACCTTATTAGGAAAAACCCAGTGGGATAAAAACCTAGTGACGGAAAAGGAGTACATAATTCCTTTTGATACGCATTCATTTGTTGTCTCATTAAAAACCTTACTGGGAAAACCACATGGAAAAAACAACAGTGAAGGGAAAAAGAGTGCAACCCGTATTTTTCCCCCTGATGATTACATCATTATAAATCTCGGAGCTTCGAACTCCAATTGAATATACCAATTTCCTGAAAATAATTGGAGGAAGTGCTTTCGTAAATAAATCTGCAAGATTTTCACTCGATCGCACTTGTTGTACATCACAATTTTTCTCCAAATCATGGGTGAAGAAAAATTTCGGTGAAATATGTTTTGTTCTATCCACATTAATATATCTTTCCTTTAATTGGCAATGAATGCCGCATTATCTTCATATAAGATCGTGGGAAGTAATTTCTCAGAAAGCAACCCACAAGTCTCTTTGATATGCTCAATTATCGATCACAACCAAATACATTCTCGCTAGCTTCATGAATAGCGAGAATTTCCGCATGGTTAGATGAAGTAGTTGTTAACGTTTGTTTCACTGACCGCCATAAAATAGCGGTTCCACCATATGTAAATAAATAACTTGTTTGCGATCGAGCATTATGTGGGTCAGACAAATATCCAACATCTGCATACCCAATTAAATTTGCTTTCGAATCATTAGAATAGAACAATCCCAAATCAGTTGTTCCCTTAAGGTATCGAAAAATCCGTTTAACTCCATTCCAATGTCTACGAGTCAGTGAAGAACTATATCTTGCCAATAAGTTTACATGCGAACGCTATATCAGGTCGTGTATGACTCGTAAGATACATTAGTGCTCCAATAGCACTAAGATATGGTACTTCAGGACCATGTAGCTCTTCATCATTTTCACGTGGTCTGAAGGGATCTTTATTCACGTCTACAGATCTACAATCATTGGAGTATCCAGTGGATGAGATTCATCCATATAAAATCTTTTCAATACCTTTTTCGTATAAGTCTCTTGATGTACAAATATTTCACTTTTCAAATATTCAATTTGTAGTCCAAGATCTTTTCAGAAATATGCAATCAACAGCTTTGGTCAACTCTTTTTCCGAGATCTTTCATTTCAAACTCCATTTTCAAACAATCAACAGCTTTGGTCAACTCTTCAGGAGTTCCAATTATATTGATATCATCAACATAGACTGCTATAATGACAAACTCATTTTTACATCTTTTCAGAAATATGCATGGACAAGTTTGATCATTCCGATATCCTTCTTTCACTAAAAATTCAATTAGGCGATTATACCACATTCGCCCAGATTGCTTTAATCCATAAAACGATTTATTCAACTTAATTGAGTACTCGTTTCTGGACCCTGAAGTTTAAGGCAACTGAAATCCCTTGGGAAGCTTCATATATATGTCACTGTCAAGTGTTCCATATAGATGAGCAGTGACAACATCCATAAGACGCATCGTACTGCCAGACTTACTATATAACGAAAAGTAGTTGCATCCACCACAGGAGAATATATCTCCTCATAATCAATACCAGGTCGTTGCAAAATAGTATATTACAATTTCTCTTTTTAATTCATCTTTCTAATGAAAACCCATTTATATCCAACCGGCTTTACATTTTCCGGTATACGGACTACAGGTCCTAAAACTTTTCGTTTCTCAAGTGATTTCAATTCGGCCTCGATTGCATCTTTCCAGTTTGGCCAATCATTTCTTTGTCTGCATTTTTGAACAGACTTTGGTTCATGATCCTCATTTTCATTAATCTCATTCATTTCATGTAGCGCTACGTTAAATGAGAATTTATCGTCAACGTTGACTTCGTCTCGGTTCCATCTAATTCTATTTCGGGCATAGTTTATCGAGATCTCTTCATTATCATTATTTTATGAGCGTTCAGGTACATGAATTTCATCCTCATTATCTTTTATGCCCATCGATTCTTCTCTAGTCGATAAATTCCCGGTTGGACCATTCTTATTATTATTTGCTCCTTTTCTTTTCCGAGGATTTTTATCTTTGGAACCCGAGGGCCTACCACGCTTTAGTTGTGGCTTAGGCTCGATACTATGTTCTGCAGGAACATCTATTTTTGCAAGAGCATTAACAACTAAAATATGTGACTTTATCACTCTTTTAAGGTCAGTAAAACTTTCTGACAGTTTATTAGCTAAACTCTGTAAATGAATTATCTTTTGAACTTATAGTTCACATTCTTTAGTTCGAGGATCATAATGATTTAATGATAATTCATTCCAACTAACATTTCTCTCCAGCTGTTTCTTTTCTCCCCCTAATGTCGGAAAATTTAGTTCATCAAAATGACAGTCGGCAAATCTGGCCGTAAATAAATCTCCAGTTATAGGTTCCACATATTTTATTATCGATGGTGATTCATATCCGACATATATTCCCAACCTCCATTGAGGTCCCATCTTTGTTCGTTGTGGTGGAGCAACTGGAACATATACTGCACATCCAAAAATTCTTAGATGGAAAATATCTGGTTCCGGACCATGAACCATTTGCAACGGGGAGATATCATTATAACTTGTTGCTCTGATGCGGATTAGTGTTGCTGCATGCAATATAGCATGTCCCCAGCAAGACGAGGGAAGATTCGACTTCATCAATAATGGTCTTGCAATTAATTGCAAGCGCTTAATCAACGATTCTGCAAAACCGTTTTGCGTATGAACATGTGGCACGGGATGCTCAACATCAATTGCGATAGACATACAATAATCATTAAATGCCTTGGAAGTAAATTCAGCAGCATTATCAAGGCGTATTTTCTTTATCGGATAATTTGGAAAATGTGCTCTTAGTCGTAGCATTTGTGCAAGCAATCTCGCAAACGCCATGTTGCGTGTTGATAACAAACATACACGAGACCATCTAGTCCATGCATCAATTAATATCATAAAATACCTAAATGGTCCACATGATGGATGTATCGGTCCGCAAATATCACCATGTATACACTCCAAAAATGTAATGGATTCATTCTTTATTTTCGCTGGTGATGACCGAATAATTAACTTCCCGTTAGAGCAAGCGACACATGATAATTCATTACTTTGAATAATCCTCTAGTTCTTCATTAAATGCCCATGCGAATTCTCAATTATTTTCCGCATCATAATTGCACTGGGATGGCCCAACCGGTCATGCCAAATATTAAATGTACTGTCATTAGTAAACTTCTGGTTTACGGTAGCATACGATTCGATCGTTCTAAGATATGTGTAATACAACCCAGAGTCAAAGAAAGATAATGTTTCCATAATTCTTTAATCATTAGAAACCCCCTTTGTAATGTGCAAATATTCAACATCTGCTTTTTCTGCAGTCTCAACGTGATATCCATTATGTCGAATAACTTTAAAGCTCAATAAATTTCTTTGAGACTTAGGAGAATATAAGACGTTTTCAATTATCAGCTATGTTCATCTAGGTAGTAAAATGTTGGCTCTTCCAGAGCCTTCAATTATATTTGTGCTACCCGATATTGTAATAACAATTGTTTCTTTCATTTAAATATGATCGAAATATTTCTTATTCTTCAGAATCGTATGAGTCGTTACACAGTCTGCAAGACATAATTCTCCATTGCACATGTTCGTTTCCATCAGAGAAATTCATTTATAAACAAACACATAATAATCATTATTAAAATAAACAGATATATCACAAGAAAACATATAACTTAATAAAACACTCCAAACGATACATAATAAATGACACGATAATAAAGCATACAATACACACAATAATAAAGCACACGATAATAATACATAGTGGATTAGTTTTCTTCAGGAAAAACTAGAAAACCGCAGTTTCGAAATGTGTATTTTCACCTTTTGTCCCAGAAGCAGAGGCGAATTCACTTTGAACAAAATTTGTTTCAATTCTCTTTTCTGTGCCCTTATTTTGTTGATATAATTCAACCAAATGTTTGGGCGTGCGACAGTTACGTGACCAATAGCTCTAACCACCGCAACGATATCATTGCTCATCGTTGTTCTTTTGTTCAGTGTGCCTCTTCTCATCATTATTTTCGTAATTTTTCCTCTTCTGGGGAAAATTTTGATGACCACCACGATTGTTATGATAACCACCACGGAAATGCTGATAACCACCACCGTAATTTCCTCGGCCACGTCCACGGCCTTGACCACGACCTCGACCACGGCCACGTCCACGACCGCGAAGTCCACCGCGACCACGTCCACGATCATTGCTTCGACCATTATCATTATTAACTTTGACTGCATTCGCTTTACGGATTGCAGTAGAACCAGTCGGTCGGGATTCGTGGTTTTTCATCAATAATTCATTGTTTTGTTCAGCCAACAATAAACAAGAGATTAACTCTGAATGCTTTTTAAATCTCCTCTCCCTATATTGCTGTTGCAATATCATATTTGATGGATGAAAATTGCTGAATGTTTTCTCCAGCATACCTTCTTTGACTGTTTCTCCACACAAGTTCAGTGTGGCAATCACCTTATGAACAACCGAGTTATATTCAGTTACAGATTTAAAATCTTGTAATCTTAAATGCATCCATTCATACCTTGCCTTTGGGAGGATAACAGTTGTAAGGGTGGTCAAATCGATCTTTCAGATTATTGATGTTTTCGATATGATTCAATACAAATACATCGATCTATTTATATTAGAAAAATATTTAATATTTCATCTAACATTTACAACATTAAATACATCTTATCTTATCTTATCCCATCTCATCAACAATCAACTAACTTTTACAACACTAAAAACATCCACATATTATTATTTCATAATAATTTCATAATAAATATAATGTTGTTGGCCCACATTATATTCATTATATATACCATAGTAAGAAGGAGAATAAGAACTGAGAAGTGAAGTGCATTCTTAGCGAACGAGACTATTTTAACTTCACCTCCAACCGCCCTCATTTCAAGATTGATAAGATGGATAAAAGGAGACGAATCTAAAAGCTGAGAATGTTAAAAAGGCAAGTGAATTCATCGTCTTTCTTGCTTCTGATGTTTTGCGCTTCCGTAACACGAAATCTAATCAAGTACTCTTTTTTTTTATGCTCCGCACTTCGTTTTAGTAAACACAGTTTGGAAAATCTGCTGCTTCAGCTTCAGATATTTTTCGAAAAACCCAAAAGTGATAGACTATTTTGGGTAATCTCGGATTCTTGATTTTATATCCTAAATTCGTGAGAACGTGTGAGTTATTGGAGCTATAAACCATGGGGAATTGCTTAGCCTCATCAGCAAAAGTAGATGCGACCCTCAGCAACTCATCTGGTATTTTTCCTCTTCCTCTTTTTCTATCTCCATACAAAATTTTGTCTCATTTTCTCTGATTATTTAGCTTGTTAGCCTCAAGTTCAGATTTTTTTACCATTGTTTTCAAATTTGATGGTTTTGTTGTATAATCCTAATTCTCATGCCCTTTTGACTTCTGGGTTTTGATCAAAATTCAATCTCTGCATCGTTTTATTGCTTTTTAATCCGCATACTATTTTTGTTGGATTCTTGTTTTCGTCAGATTTCCTTTTACTACCCGTGTTTGGCTGTGCCCAGGAATGGAAAAAGTGTTCAATTTCTAATCTCTCTAGAGATTCCGTTGCTTCAGCTTTTAATTTATCAATCTCCCAGCAAAATTTCTCCATAAACAATCTCTTCTTTCAGAGGCCTCGAGATTTCAAAGCAAAACGAGCAACAGCTCCTCATCCAAATCTCCTTCAAGCATAAGCATCCCGTCTTATTACAGCCGAAGAAGCAGCGGCGGCGATAGCCTCCCAACTCCAAGATCGGAAGCTGAGATTCTCTCGTCGCCGCACCTCAAATCTTTCACCTTCAATGAGCTGAGGAATGCCACGAGGAACTTTCGACCCGATAGCCTCCTCGGTGAAGGAGGATTCGGTTACGTCTTCAAAGGATGGATCGACGAGCAATCTCTTACAGCCGCGAGGCCCGGGTCCGGTTTGGTCATTGCTGTCAAGAAGTTGAAGCCCGAGGGGTTTCAAGGTCACAAGGAGTGGTTGGTAAGAACATTTTCCCTTTTCTTTTTCCATTAAAATTAGTTCGATATGTTGATTTGTTTTTCTTTGTTTATGCAGACGGAAGTTAATTATCTCGGGCAATTGCGTCATCAGAACTTGGTTAAGCTTATTGGGTACTGCTCCGAGGGAGAGAACAGGCTTCTGGTGTATGAGTTCATGCCCAAAGGAAGCCTCGAGAATCATTTGTTCCGAAGTAATTCTTTGCTGTGTTGCTATTTGATGTGATTCGAATGATTAAATTTTCTTGAATTAAAATTGAACTTAAGTGAAATCTGTGTATTCTTTAGGAGGTCCACAGCCCCTTTCTTGGGCTACTCGAATGAAGGTTGCTGTAGGAGCAGCACGCGGCCTCTCGTTCTTACACGAAGCTGAACAGCAAGTCATATACCGTGATTTTAAGGCCTCAAACATCCTCCTAGATGCAGTATGCAATCGATCCACTAGTCATCTTGTAATGTATGTTCTCGAAATTTCACCAATTTATTGTCACTTTCCTTTACGTGTTGCAGGAATTCACTGCAAAGCTTTCTGATTTTGGCTTAGCCAAGGCCGGTCCAACCGGTGATCGAACCCACGTTTCAACCCAAGTCATGGGCACGCATGGCTACGCTGCACCGGAATATGTCGCCACGGGTTAGTGATCACTATTCGTTTTGTTAATCTAATAACTCCTCATTATTTTTTTAGTCCTGTATATTTAGGCGAGTGGCGTTTTAAAGAAATTAAGGGGCGACAATTTTAGGTCGAAATTGAAGCAAGTTGGGGGCAATTGACGCTGGATGCCTAATTTCACCCCAGAATTAATACACGTGAGACACATGTGACAATTCATTTGAGGGGAGATATACTTCACGTTTGGAAAAATTCGGTCCAAAATCACATTTCCCGACGAATAGAAGCAATTTGAGGACAATTAACTCCGGAAATTTAATTTCAGTTCGAAATTAACACACATGACTTAGTACATAACTATTAATTTGGGGGGAAATCATTTGTTGCATTGGGAAAATTTTCAATCCAAATTAGCATGTCCGACGCCACATAGGATATCCCCCGGTTTAATTGTTAAGTACGACTTACGGGTGTTAATTTTGGACTGAAATTAGATTTTTAGAGTTAATTGTTTCCAAAATTGTTCAATTTCTACAGTTATTCTCCTAAAATTACCAATTCCCCAAATATACAGACTTAAAGTAATTAACCCTTCTAATAAAGAAAACATTCGTAAATGGCTGGGGTATCTTTCTTTTTTTTTTTTCAGGTCGGTTGACGTCAAAAAGTGATGTCTACAGCTTCGGCGTGGTGCTGCTGGAATTGCTATCGGGGCGTAGAGCCGTGGACAAGACGAAGATTGGAATCGAACAGAACTTGGTGGATTGGGCGAAGCCTTATCTGAGTGACAAGAGAAAGCTATTTCGAATCATGGATATAAAGCTCGAGGGTCAATATCCTCAAAAGGCTGCCTTTTCGGCTGCCACTGTGGCTCTGCAGTGCTTGAGCATGGAGGCAAAGCTGAGGCCCCAAATGGCTGATGTTTTATCCACGCTCGAAGATCTTCAGAACCCGAAAAATGGGTTTAGATCCCATTTAAAAGCCGAGGATACTCATCAGCGTGATTTGGTTAAGTCCCCGATGATGCACGTTGAATCGCCTGTGAACAAAAAGGTGCTAATGGGATCACCGTTGACTGGTAATAGAAGTTAGGTATCTGAATGACTGCTGGTGTTGAGCTGAGGTGGGAAGCTATACGTGTTATTTGCTCAGATATTTATTTCTTGTAAGTAAATACAGATGCGATGATGATGATGATGCAGTATATGTATTTGCGAGCCATTTTGTTGTTTTGACATTCCACGAATTGATTGAAGAGTTTCTTAGTGTGTATATTGTGCTATTAACTGAAAAAGCAGAACCAGAACCACATCTGTTAAAGAGAGAACCGATGCATTGATGTACATGTTAAGGATAAATGAAAGGGTATTAGCCTATTAGGTATTGTTTATTTATCTGTTTGAGATGCAAATAAGTTAAAATAGCTGAGTTTAAACCTTTTAAAAGTTAGTTTAGACCATATATGAAGTATTTGGTTCGTTGGTTTATATAAACTATGGGTTTACGTATATCAACTTTAAACCATTGTACAAGGGTTTAAATAAACACACCTCAGGTATGTTTATTTAAACCCATTAACCAAACACACATTTTATTTTATACCCACTAATTAATTTTATATAAACTTTATTAATTTAAAACCTCCTAAATATAAACATATCAACGGATGGGTTTTAATTATGTATCGTAAAATCAGCGTGGACTGGGAGTAATAAAGGACAAGCACTTAAATGGTCCCTCTATCTTGACTTTTGGAGAACTTTCGGACAAGATTTCTAGCTATGAACTTCAGTGTGGTCTATTTAAACTCGAAGACTTTTCTGGTAAGATAAATTCTTTATATTTTGCGTAAAATCTTGTATTGCTTATTCACCAACTCAACTACACCTCATGATAGAGATGTGTCAGGAATATGGCCACCCTAGATTCTAGATTTTATGAACTTTCGTCTTTGTATTGAGAGGATCGACTTGAAAAACAGAACACTCAAAACAAGAAATGAAAACAGCATTACTTGGTTCGGCTCGATGTTTGAGCCTACGTCCAGGGACGAACATAAAGTCTTTATTGATTGTACGAATTGGCATTACAAGCTCTCAACATACTCTCAAACTCATTAGTTATCACTCAACGCGTTACAAGTTACGAACTCACGTACCTTCTTGCTTGACCATTGGGTAAAAAAAGCCATTAATTAATATAAAGCTGTGCTTGTAACTTCTTCTTGAGTGTAGAACCTCAATGACTCGAATCCTCCGCTAATCTCAACTATATGGACGTGTAGTTGTTTCCCAGGATTTAACTTCAGCCCTTAGCTCGTTGATCCATCTGATCGAACGGATCAAACATAACCGTCAGTTGCTGAAACAGACGTCCTTTGCATCCTCAGACAAGGTCTTCATGGCTCTCCTCCTCAATGTGTCGGGCTCAAAATTCAGTAGTTGTACAATAACCGTTATCCATGGCCATGGGATCCGATGCATCAGGCCGCGGATCCAAGCAGCGATTTTGGTGTTGCGATCAAGAGTTCTCCACCACCGTGAGCTTCTTCTTGCGAGGCCGTGGAGACCAGTCAACTTTGTTTCAATCTGAGTTTATCATTAATGGCTTGAATTTGGGATTAACAAATTTTCACCTTGAGCCAACAACTCTTCACCATAACAATTAAACTTCAATTTCCAGCCAAGCAAAACAAGTAGCTCAACTTTGGCTTCAAGTTCATCATATCCGAGTTTGGAGAATTTCCAATCCAATTTCTGGTAAAATGTCATCTTGAATCAACAACTCTTCACTCGAACCTCTTAATCCTCTACCTCTTTACTCAACGAGTGTCTGAGCACCTTACCGACTTCAATCACAACGCATAATCTTCTTGCTTGAAGTCAACTTGTTGATCAATTTTACCGTATCAATTTCGGTCTTGGTTTTCTTCGTATTTTCTGAGACTTTCGCTTTCGCAGCTTCATAAAGCCTCTTGCAGAGACATTTGCAGCTGAACAACCTATTATTTTCCGACTTCCTAATAGGTTCCAAGGTCTCAACCAACGAATTTACCTCCTCCCTCGCACTTGTAGCAGAAAATTCATCTTCAAGCTCCACTTCTTGAATTTTTGATATTTCAGCTACTTCGTCTGGCTTCTCCACCTCAAGACAGAGAGTTATTCCGACATACTGTGATCCCTCTTCACTCCTTTGTCCGTTATTGAGATCCCAGAGCCATTTAACACGCGGATACCATTCCATTTATAGCCCTTGAAGACCGACATACTGTTGGATAACCAAGATCATCCAAGGTACCTACTGAGATTAGGTTCCGGTTCATCTATGGAGCATCCCTCAGTTCCTCAGGAGTCTTCTCTTGCGCGAATGTAGCCTTAGACGTATGGATCCTATTCCAAGAACTCGGGAAGACTTGACGTAATGTGAACCGTGCATCTCGAATCTAGAATCCAATCATAACCGGAATCTTTCTTAGCCACCATGGCAATATCTCTTCATCCTGGTGCACATTTATTCAGTCGATCTTGGCTCCAAGTCTGCAGCGTTTATTGTTGAGGGCACACTCTTCGTAAGTGTCCTTCTTTGTATAAACGATAACACTTGATGGGAGTCCTTGCCCTGGATATTGCCTTCTTCTTCTTCTCTTCGTTACGCTCATCGTTGGATCTATACCTCACGTTCAAGAGCTCGGCCAAATATGCACATTTTTTAGCTCTCCGTTTGCAATTTAGTGGTCGCGAACTCAATGCGGCTTGCACGTGTGCGAGTTTCAGCGATTCTCTCCCATAACGCCAGCGTCTCCTTGAATGTGTTAAACACTTTTGGCAATGCAAAGAGTAGCAACGACGCCTTGTCTTCCTCCGCTATTCTCCACCTTGGCATTTTCTAGATCCAAAATCATATTGTTCAAAGAATCCACTTGCTCGTCAATATGCTGCTGCAGTCTTCTTGCATCGGGAAAGAGTACATGGCCTGCTTTAAATAAAGCCTCTTCACAAAGGGTTTCCACCATGTAAGCTCGTCGAGCTTCTTCCATACGCCATTGGGAGTTGTCTCCTTTGAAACTTCCCACTACACCTTGTCTTCGAGGCTTAGAACGATGGCATTATGTGCATTTTCCCTCATGACATTCTCTATTATTGCCCAAGTCAGCTCTGTAGGTAACGTCTTTTTCTGCTTTGAGGGCCTTTATTGTGATCTTCCACAAAATGAAATCATTATCCCCGATGAAATTCTCCATATCAAATCTTGAGGCGGAATTTGGCCACTGTAAATTCTAAACTCGATCGTAGAAATCTTCTATTACTGGAATTGAACAAAAGTAAAACGAGAGAGAGAAGGAGGAGATCTCAAAATATCTTATCTGATGTATTATTTATCAATGTAGAAATGTCCAGTATTTATACAAAAATGCTGTGTTTAACTAACTAACCATTTATATGATATTTACATGTGTTTACAGTATATAATTTGTACAGCTAGCTAACGATTTTATAACTCAATATCCCCCTCAAGTTTTGTCTCCTATCGAAAGATATCTATAAGACCAAACTTGCGAAGTAAAGCTCGAAAACGATCCGTGCTCAGTCCTTTTGTGAGAAGATCAGCAGGCTGATTTTTGCCCCAAATATAACCAATGCTTATTACCTGTTTCTGTACCAAATCTCAAATCATGTGACAGTCAATTTCGATATGTTTCGTGCGTTCGTGAAACACGGAGTTGGAAGCAATACTCAAGGCTGACTTGTTATCACTAAAAATCTGCACTTTACCATCCAAGTTGACGCACAAATCCTTCAGCAAACCCCTGATCCAGATAATCTCGCAGCTTACTGCTGCTAAAGCTCTATATTCTGCCTCGCATGATGAACGTGCAATTGTTTTCTGCTTTCTTGTCTTCCAAGAGATCAATGACTCACCAAGCTTGATCATAAAACCGGTTGTTGATCGCCTAGTTATTGGGCATGAAGCCCAATCAGCATCACAGTATGCTTCCAGCTCCATCTTACTGCCACTGGACAAGAAAATTCCCAAGCCTGGTGTCCCTTTGAGGTATCGTAAAATTCTGAAAGCAGCTCTCATATGAGATGCCTTCGGCTTGTGCATAAATTGTGAAAGATTCTGCACTGCATAGCTCGCATCAGGCCTAGTCATACCCAAATAAATCAACTTGCCAACCAACCTCTGAAACTCAAACGGATCATCAAGAAGTTTATCGTCCAAGTTCTTATGCAGATGAATATCATATTCATGGCTAGACAACTTGGTATTGACTTCAACAGGTGAGCTAGCTGGTTTGCAAGCTGTCATTCCTGTCTCCTTCAGTAAATCGAGAACATACTTTCTCTGGTTTAAGGAAATCCCATCTTTTTTTCTGGCCACTTCAATACCTAGAAAGTATCTCAGCTTACCAAGGTCTTTCATGTGAAACAACTGTTGTAAGTGAAATTTCAGAGAAGAAATCATGTCCTTGTCATTCCCTGTGATCACTATATCATCAACATAAACAAGCAACATCACAATCTTGTCTTTGTCTTTCTTCACAAATAGAGAATAATCATTCTTGGACTGCTCATATCCAAGGCTACAAACTGCAGCAGAAAACTTAGAATTCCACTGGCGAGATGCCTGTTTTAAACCATATAGGGACTTGAGTAACTTACATACTTTATTCCCCCCTTTCGGATTGTGAAGACCTGGAGGAAGTTGCATGTAAATTTCTTCAGTGAGATCACCTTGCAGAATCGCATTAGTGACATCAAACTGGTGTAATGGCCAATCATAAGAAGCAGCAAGAACAAGCACAATCCGAACAGTCACTGGTTTAACCACAGGACTAAACGTGTCATGATAGTCCAACCCATCCTGTTGAGTGAATCCTCGAGCAACCAAACGAGCCTTGCAATGATCAAGACTGCCATCAGGGTGAAGTTTCACTTTATAGACCCATCTGCAACTAATTGGCTGCTTTCCAGGAGGTAAATCAACAATATGCCAGGTTTTATTTACCTCTAATGCTTTAAGTTCTGCATCCATAGCAGACTTCCATTGAGGATCAGCCATAGCCATTTGAAAAGAATCTGGCTCGATTACAGAAGCTAAGGAACAGACAAATTGTTGATAGGAAGGTGACAAGTTAAGATAAGAAATGCAAGAAGATATGGGGTATAAAACTTGGTTAGCCTTCATGGTAGGACAGATATAATCACTGCTCCAAATGGGCTTCTGAGGTAAGCGAGAAGAACGTCGTGGTGCAGAAGAAATAGAATCAGGGTCAAGTGAAGAAGGACTAACATGTGAGTTACTAGAAGAAGACGTATCAGGTGTATCAATTGACCTTGAAGTAGCTGATCTTGGGGACATGATATCTGGTAATAAGGAAGATTCTGAAGCAGGGGAAAGTGTTTGAGATGCAGGAGAAAATGATGTAGACTGATAAGGGTAAACAAGGTCATCATAAAATGAAATTGGGTCAGGAACCAAAGCAAGATCAGAGCTGGTTTGCTCTGTTAGTGCAAAAGGGAATATGCTTTCATAGAAAATGACATCTCTAGCAACTATGAGTTTATTAGTTGATAACTCCAACAGTTTATAACCCTTTTGCGTCAAAGAATAACCCATGAAAACACATATATTTGACCGAGATGCAAACTTATGACTGACAGGAAGTTTTTTGGCATAACAAAGACACCCAAACACTCTCAAATGTGAGATGTTTGGGCTGCGATTAAACAATGCTTCAAAAGGTGTTTTATTATGCAATAATGGTGTTGGTGTCCTATTGATAAGATACACAGCTGTCATGACACAATCTCCCCAGAATTTTAAAGGTACGTGTGACTGAAACATGATGGCTCTTGCAACGTTTAAAATATGTTTATGTTTCCTTTCCACCACGCCATTTTGTTGTGGTGTATAAGGAATAGAACTTTGATGAATAATGCCATTTTTTGTAAAAAAATCCAAACAAGAAAACTTAAAAAAATCCATAGCATTATCTGTCCGAACACATTTAATGACAGTTTGAAATTGGTTTTTGACATAAGCATGAAAGTTTTGCATCAGTTTCATAGTTTCAGTTTTATATTGCATAAGAAATATCCATGTTGCTCTTGTAAAATCATCGACTATTGTCATGAAATATTTGTGATTAGAATATGTAGGTGTCCGATATGGTCCCCATATGTCTATATGTATGAGCTCAAAAGGTTGCATACTAACATGTTGGCTAGTGGGAAAAGGAATTCTAGCTTGTTTTGCTTGTGGGCAAACAGCACAATGAAAAAGATCTGAATTTTGAATAGCTTTCAAATGTGGTAGGCATCGAATTTTGTGTATTGATGCATGACCAAGTCTCATATGCCACAAACTAGTATTAACTGAAGTGTTGCAATTAATAACTCTGTTGCTAGAAGATGCAGGATTATCAATTGAGGTGCAATTAGGCAATTATTTAGCATTGAATGTAGAGGCTTGAAAAGAATTCAAAAACTAGTGTTGATAGGAAGTAGGAACCTTGGTATCAAAGATGTATAGGCCATTGTGTAATCTACCAGTCCCCTTGATCTTGCCACTCCAAAGATCCTGAAAAACACAAAATTTCGGATAGAAAATTATTGAGCAGTGATTTTCTTGTGTAAATTTCGATACTGATAAAAGATTGTATCGAAAGTGAGGAACATATAAAACATTATTGAGTGTAAGGTCATTTGTGAGGTTGACTGTCCCTATCTTTAGTACCGAGACCAGACTTCCATTGGGCAGATGGACAGAACCATGGGAAGATGCAATGTTTGTAGAGCTATCAAGTATGTCGAGGTTGCAACTAATATGTTGGTTTGCTCCACTATCTATTATCCACTCATGCTCAAAGATAGTGTTCAGGCAGATAATATGACTCGAGATCATACCTGATTGGTGTGAAACAGGGGCATCATTTACCATATTAGAGACCATAGGCCGTGTTTCTTTTTTAGTAGCATCACTCAACATTTTCAGCAATTGTTGATATTCCTTTTGAGATAATGTCTGTAGAGATGTGGACGGAACATTGAGAGATGCCTCAGATGGAATTGCCTCAAGATTCTCATCAAAGACAGCTTGATTTGATCTGTAACCTCTTCCACCAAAAAATCCACCTCTATCTCTGCCACGACCTCTGCCTCGACCTCTGAAGTTCGCATGATAACCAATCAACTTATAGCATCGATCCTTGGTGTGCCCCTGACCTCCACAGTGAGCACATACAAGATCAAACCTCTTGTAATTTGGTGCAGTGGTAGATAAACCTATGGGATTTTCAATCTTAGGTGCAGACGGCATCGATCTTTGCATCTCTTCATTACAGATCATAGCGTTAGCCTGCTGGTGTGTTGGCGACGGAATCATCAGAAGAATTTGTGATTTCAGAGGTGCGTAGGATTCATTTAATCCACATAAACACTGCATCAGTTTCTGCTCTGCTACATAAGCTTGAAACAATGTTCGTGCGGCTCCTGTCTCAGAGGATTGTATGTTCAATAATGACTCATACTCTTCCCACATCTGTTTCAGCTTTGCATAATATCCTGTCACAGTCTCTGCACCTTGAACATGTGCGTTGATTTCCTTGAACAATGAAAAAATTCGGCTTCGATTGACCTTGCTGTACTGTTCTTTAAGCTCTTTCCAGGCTCTGAAAGACGTATCACAGTAGACAAGACCTCGATATATCTCCTTACTCACAAATTTCAGGAGCCAAGATAAGACTAAAGAATCACATTTCTCCCATCGATCAAAATTTTCAGAGTCTAGCAGAGGTTTATGGCACTTACCATTGATGAAACCAATTTTGCTTTGCATTTCAGCGATAGCATCATAGCTTTTCTCCAAGCACCATAGTTCTCGCAACCTCGTAGCTCGTCTGGTACCAAAACCAAATTAGGAACATCAGACGGATGAAGATAAAGAGGATCTGACGGATCTGATGGATTGGAATCACGAATTTGCTGAGCATTAGATCCATTTGTTTCCGATTCATTTGAAGGATTAGGATCCATAATGAATCGATTGAACAATATCAAAATCAATGTGATTCATCTACCGAATCAATTTAGAAAAATATCAGAGATAAGCTCTGATACCATGAACAAAAGTAAAACGAGAGAGAGAAGGAGCAGATCTCAAAATATCTTATCTGATGTATTATTTATCAATGTAGAAATGTCCAGTATTTATACAAAAATGCTGTGTTTAACTAACTAACCATTTATATGATATTTACATGTGTTTACAGTATATAATTTGTACAGCTAGCTAACGATTTTATAACTCAATAGGAATCTTCGGTTTATCTCAACTATATGGAGCGTGTGGTTGTTTCACAGGCTCGTTAATCCATCGGATCGAACAGATCAAACACTATTAGCAAAACTTTGAAAACCTGATCAGTTGAAGAAATCACGGCCTCAGCCAAAACCTTCATGGATGGCCATGAAGGTGCCGGGCTCAAAATTCGGCCACTGTACAGTAACTGTTATCCACGGCGATGGGATCCTATGGTCTCATGCTTGCGGTGGATCCAAGCAGCAAGTCTGGTCTTGTGATCAATAGGTCTAGAAGGCCATGAGCTCCTTCTTGCGACTTGCGAGGCCTTGGAGACCGGCTTCAGCCTATTTATTTTTTTTTTTTATCGAGTTTATCATCAATGGCTGGAGCTTTGGGTCATCCTTACTCTAACAGTAAGAACTAATTTCAAATACAATCCCCGTAATAGCTCTTTACGTACGAAAATGGGTATTCTCGTTGGATATATATATATATATATATATATATATATATTAGAAATTTTGAGCCGCGCAGGCGCGATAAATGCCATATTTTCTTCTTCTAACATTTTTTTGTATCAATTTGTTATTTAATAATTTATTTTGGACAATTCCTTGTACAAAGTGTTCAATAGAGATGCAAAAGCCCGAAGAGGATGAAGCAGTTGAACCAATAATTGAGCAGACGGCTTTAACTGATGAGGCATACGATCTTCACAGGAAGATGAATCGAAAAACCAAGCAAAATATTTTGATGGAGTTCGTTGAAAGTGAAGCTCGATAAATTCGGATTGGAAAGCATTTCTCGGAAACCAAGATCGAGTCCTCTCCATATCAAGCTAAAAGCAAATATCTAACTAATAAAAACACATTGTTAGCATATCCCATGTTAGAGATCTAGCTAGGCAATCTCTAATATATTAAAAGTGCGAACGAAGAAAACGTGTTTCGTCCTACCGTTAAATGACATTTTTGCCCTCTATTGCTTTTTACCAAAAATATATTATCTGAATTTAATATATATATATATATATATCTAAAATGTATTATTCTATTAAATGTGTGAAATTTAAATAAAAAGTTATCTTAAGTTATATTCAATAAGAAGATAAGAATACTAAATTTCATTTATAATCTATATCTATACTATATTAAAAGTGCGAACGAAGAAAAAATGTTTCTTCCTACCGTTAAATGACATGTTTGCCCTCTATTGCTTTTTATCTATATCTATATCTATCTAAAGTGCGAACGAAGAAAACGTGTTTCGTCCTACCGTTAAATGACATTTAAGCCCTCTATTGCTTTTTACCAAAAATATAATATCTGAATTTAATATATTTATTTAAAATGTATTATTCTATCAAATACGTGAAATTTAAATAAAAATTTATCTCAAGTTTTATTAAATAAAAAGATCAGAAACGAAATTTTATATATAAAAAGCAAAAAGTTTTTCGTCCTACCGTTAAATGACATTTTTGTCCTCTATTTTGCTTCTTACCAAATAATTAATAACATCTTAAATGTGTCCTATTATATTCTGGCCATTTACCCTTAAATGAATTTTTCCCCTTAAATAGTTTCTTTTGTTTAATAATTAATAATAATTAATATATCTATCTATATCTATTATAAAAGTATGAATCTCAAATGTGTGGTGTCCTATTGTGTTTTGACCATTTTACCCTTAAATAATTTTTTTTGCCCTTAAATAGCTTCTTTTGTTTAATAATTATCTATATTGTTATAAAAATATGAATCCCAACTATATTTTGTCCTATTGTGTTTTGACCATTTTACCCTTAAATGATTTGTTTTGCCCTTAAATAGTTTCTTTTGTTTCATAATTAATTTTTGGTCAACCACCTTGTACGTAACAATATAAGCCACCCATTTGCCTCGGAAGAAAATTACTAGCGTCCATCCAGCAATTTATCATAAATTAAAATTTATAAGACATTAAATTAAAAGCAAGAAATAACTGCAATGGCCATTCAATTGTGAGTATCTTTAAAAACCATTCAATTGTGAGTATCCTTAAAAACCATTCAACTGTCAGTATCTTTAAAAACCATTCAATTTCGTGTCATAAGATCATTTCTAATGTGTAATCTGTTTTAGTGTTTACACTAAAATAGAGTACATGTCTTTTCCATTGGGTATTCTATTTTAACACGGTTATAGAGTTTGCAGACAGAGATGCTTTATAGTTAGAGTAACTCTATTTCTCAATTTTACAGTTATAATTTAATTTTTATTTTCTTTTAAATATAAATTTATTTAGTTGTGTTTAAAATATCATTAAACTGATAAAATTAAATTCTATAGACGTTTTTAATATTTTATATGTTTCATTTTTATTTATGAAATAAAAATAAATATTTTATTTTCACATAGAAATAGAGAGTGTATTTACTTTTAAATTAACATGTCAATTATATAATTAATACGTTTTATATATAAAAATTATTATTTACATTTTGAAAATACAAATAAACAAAATAATTTTTCGGGCATAATTTAAATTCAGTTTATATAATGTTTTCGTTTTTATTAATAAATTATAATAACAATTTAAATAAGAATATGTATGGAATATTATTTTTAGTGTAGAAAATAAAGTTAATGGGTTGAAGTAAAAATTAGTGTAGAAAATAGAGTTAGTGAGTTGGAGTAAAAACGCCGTAGCAACTGCATTTTTGTGTAAAAATTACCTGTATTTTGGTGTTGTAAGTTAGAGGTGGCCTAACGATTATTAAAATAATTAAAACCCACGTTCTCTACTAAATAATTCAATAACAGACATCTGATTCAATAATGTTACTGTTGTCGCCCGAGTAAAATAATCCTCATTTTTTGTATGGAAAAAGGCAATTCATCTCCATGGCCAATAACGAGTTCTTCAAACCTAAAAGGCATCTCCAGGGCTCTTCATCGTCTAAAGAGCAACCACAAACATGGTGAGTTTCCCTGCCTTTGACCAATATGTCCTTGTTCATGTTAGTTATAAAAGTATGAATAAAAGCTTAATAATTATTAATAAAAGAAACCCATGTTCTTTTTTCAGCGTGTCCAGATTCATCTCATTATCATCGTATAATACATGTTTTTAGTCTTCTTTTTAGTCCTACTTGGAGCATTTGATTTTCTTGTGTTTGTTGATTGCCAATTGGAGTTTGTGATCGATAAAGCCATACTTTGGGATAAAATAAAGTTAGAATCTGCTTTTGGGACTGCATTTTCTTGGTGAATATTATTTTTTAAGAATCTGGGTATTGATGCGAATGATGATACCTTATTTGTGTAAGTGTATATGGATGAACCCACTTGTAAAAGATTGTAGTGTTAGATAAGATATGATTTATTTGTTGCAGAGGCTTTCTTTGGTCGGAGTTCGTGAAAAATTGTCAATCAAGGTCCTCAGTCTTGTAGATTTTTTTTGGAGACTACGAATTTGCATGTTGCAGATTTGGTTTATGCTATATTGCCTACAGATGGGGATGACGTTAAATGTTATATATCTATACTATAATAAAAAAAAGTAAAAAATGCCTCTGGAAGTTTACGGAGAATCCCCATCCCCAGCCTCCCAAGTTAACGGGGTCGAAATTGACCTCGTCCCCAAACCCAAAATTATTTTTAAAAACATACTTTTTATATTATAATAAAAAGTATTTTTTTGAAGTAGAATCGAGGGGGAGAATCCCCGCGGGGACGGGGACGGGGATGGCGATTGCCCGTAAACTTCTAGTGTCGTTTTCTTTTTTACTTTTTTATCATTAATAAATAAATTTAATAAAAACAATTCTTTTTTATTTTTTATATGTTTTAAATCTCTTCTCTCTTTATTTTGTTACTTTTTATTTTGTTTTTAAATTTTTATTTATTATTTTCAAATTTTATGATATTTTTATTATCTTTAATATTTCTATTTGTATTATATTTTAATTTATTTGTATTTCTCTCTTTTTTTCTTGTAACGAATAAGAATTTTCTTTTTATTTCTTTTTAATGTAAAATTATTATTCCTCATTTGTATGGGGTTAAAAATATAATTTTTAGTAATATTTTGCTTATAAGAAATAATGATTGTGAATAATGACAATTTTAAAAAGTTTTGGGGTAAAAATGGAATTAATATTGATTAAAATTTAAAAAGTTGATCAGTTTTGTAATAATTCAAAAAGTTAACTATATTTTTAATTAGAATTTTAAAACTTAACTAGTTTTGTTATTCTTTCCATTTTTGTCTTCTATTATTTTTTACCAAAAAGATAATAACATCTGAATTTAATATATTTGTCGAAGAAACATTATTCTATTAAATGCGTGAAATTTAAATAAAAAGTTATATTAAGTTTTATTCAATATAAATAATTTAAAATTAAAAAAAATTATAAATTAATTCTCCAAGCCGTCTTTTTTCATTTACAAAATACCTTAATACTATCAATAACTCCACTTAACTCATTTCGTCCAATTTCACCAACTATCAACAATTAAATTTTGAGTTAATGATCATGACTACAGTATGTAATACATCATTACATATAATATATAGACACACTTTGGTTACATCATGAAAACGTTTCAATTAGTATATAATATAAAATAAATATAAGCACCACGGGCATGTTTGTCGTATCAGCACCAACGTTAGCCTCGGCAAGTTAACACGGCTCCAACCGAAAAAGTACACTGCCATGTTTACAGACAACACGACCTCTTCAAGTAAACAACACGGCCGTGTTAACTTCATCAGTATTCAGAGGAAGCCTCGGCATATTTACACGGTTTGTGGCGTGAGTCTACACGGCCGTGTTGTTATTCAGTATCTGCAAACGCGGGCCTCGGCATTATTACACGGCCGTGTTTGTCGGTGGAACAAGCCTTGTTGCATACTTCTTTCTATATAAGCTGCACTTCTCAACCCAAATCTGGATCTAGATCGACATAACTCACTTCCAAAAGATAAAATACACCTAAGGGACGTCTCAAGACTCATATGAATCAATCAAAACGATTCATAGGTGCTAAAGTGAAGATCCGAAGCTCATTTTATCCAAGATCAAGCACAAAGGACGCTGGATCTGCGTGGGCTCGTAAAATAGGGAAGATCTATGTATTCTCTATGCTTTATTTTGTATACGATTCATAGATCTCTGTTAAGCATGAGTAGCTAAGCTTCTTATGAGCTTGGGATGAGATGAACGCTAGGTAGAGTCGTCGTTTGGGCGTTATAACACTCGTGAACACGTGACATTGTTTATTTATCGTTTACGGCATTGTTTCTTCGATTCAATATGTCTATGTGTTGTTTTGAAAGTCACATTTGATATGTCTATGTACTGATGTGACGCTTGGTAGACCGTTGAGGGCGAAAGCTAAAGAGCGGTTAGTCCCTTCGTAAACTTAGGAGTCGACTATAGGGCGAAAGGAAATAGTCGACCCTCAAAATAGGTAAACCAATATAAATGCTCGTGACCGTTTTGGGCGACAACAAATTCGGGAGTGAAAAGAAATTATTGCGATTTAGTCATTGTTCGCGTGGAATGGTGGCTTACGACCTAATCGACGATACCTAGCGGGATTCGAAATCCCGAGCACATTCTTCTTTACTTGAAAAGTTACTCGTAAATCTTCAGTCGTGTCTTAAGTTCTTTCACCGTGTTAGTTTAAGTTGTTGTGATCTAGCTCAAATATACAGAAAATCACAAACTACTTGTTAGGCTAAATATCGAATTGATAGGTAATTACTAGTACTCAATATTATTCCTCGTGTTCGATACTCGAATACTCGCTAAGCTATTCTACAAACGATAGGTTCACTGCCTATCGCGCGTGGTGCTAGTTTAACGTATTCGTTTTAATTATTACTTGACGTATATGCATGAATCTCTACACCATATTTAAGAGCACACGCCTGCGCAATCACGTTTTTGGCGCCGTTGCCGGGGAATAGATTGATATTAGGAAATCCCGAGTTCGGTAATTTATCCATTTACTTATTTATTATTTAATTCTGGTTAATCAACTTTCTTATCTGCAACTTTCTTTTGGTTTGTATTCCGTTACCTAGCTAACGTGGTTTGTTGACTTTTTCAGGTACACTTATATGGTGAATGACCCGAAGCCATCCATCATATCCACTTGTTGAAGGATCTCTAAATTTTGAGCGTACATTGCGACGAAAGTTGAGACAAGAAACTTCCGAAAGTCATTCTTCCGACGAATCAATTCAGCTAGTTGATTACTCTCAGGACACCGCAAGCACCTCTCACCCAGAGACGTCAGTCGATTGTTCGGGAACACCGAAGGAGATGACAGATCAAGAAGCTAATAACAAGGAGCAATCACTGCAAGAGTTGCTGAAGAACGATACACTCGGTGGTACGGAGTCGGCCATTGTCATACCACCGATCACAATCAACAACTTTGAGCTGAAGAACTCATGGCTTCAAATTTCCAGACGACTCAATTCGAGGGCAACTCCGAAGATGATCCGTACAAACACACCAAAGCATTCATGGCAATTACAGACATCATCAAAATCAATGGGGTGTCGAATGATGCAATCAAGCTTATGTTGTTTCCATTCTCTCTTAAAGATAAGGCAAAGGAGTGGTTGGAGCTATTACCACCGAAATCTATCACTACTTGGGACGACCTGCGCGGGGCTTTTCTTGGCTACTTTTTCCCGCAGTCGAAGGTTCTTAGGTTAAAGACTGAAATTTCACTCTTTCATCAGAAGGACATGAGGAATCTTTACGAAGAATGGGAGAGGTACGAAGCGTTGTTGAAGAAATGCCCGCAGCATGGAATGACGAAGGCAGCAATCATCAATAAATTCCACGAGGCACTCAACGATCAAACGGCTCATATGCTAAACAGTGCCGCAAACGGAGGACTTGTGAAGCTTAGTGCCACTGAAGCATGGAATCTAATCGAAGAATATACGAGAAACAGCTTCATGCGAGGCAACAAAAGAATGAGGGCGCCTGGAATGTTCGAAGTGAGCAACGATATAGCGATGAATGCTAAGTTTGATGATCTTCAATAGCAAATGGCCACGACGCAAACTCAACTTCAGACGGTGTTAAATGCTCTTATACCAAAGGCCACTCAACTGCAAGCCGTCAACGCTGTGATAACCTCGATGGCTGCAGGACCACCTCAACAAATACCATACATACCTCACTGCGGTAATTGTAGTGCAGCTCACGAGACTTCAGAATGTCAAGCCATACCACCTGTAGAGCATGTTGACTACATGGGCAATTACCAAGGCCAGAGGAGTTTTCAACCTCGAGCACACCCGAACATGTCCTACGGAAATCAAGGCCACATATGCAGAGGCAGTTCGAATACCAGCAAGGGCCACCACCGGGATTTCAATCTGGAGGATCGGGCAATCAGTATCAAAATCCAACTCAAGGGTCAGGATCTAATGACATGAAGTAGATGAAGGGTATGATGGAGATTATCCTCTCGAACTTCAACAAGACCACTCAAGCTCATGAGAGCCGATTAACGAAGATGGAAGAACATTTCCAAACCCTCGATCTACGAGCTCAAAACACGGATGCTTCAGTACGGAATTTGGAGTAACAAGTGGACCAAATAGCGAAACAATTGGCGGAACGACCTCAAGGTTCGCTCCCGAGCTATACTGAGACGAATCCAAGGGAACATTGCAAGGTCGTCACCTTAAGGAGTGGGAAGGAATTGCAGGAGCGAGAGCAGCCCACAATGAAGCAACCCACAGTAAAGGTTGATATCGAGGTCCACAAAGAACAAGACGTTGAAAAAATCGGAGGTGAGAAACTCGAAAAGGCTGAAGCTGAAAGAGGAACGGAGAAGGAGACCAATCGACCACCGGTGAAGCCATATCAACCGAAGATCCCATATCCGACTAGGTTGAAGAAGGATCGAGACGAGGAGCAATTTGGCAAATTTATGGGTATGTGTAAACAAATGCATATAAACTTACCGTTTGTTGAAGCTATTACGCAGATGCCTCGTTTCACGAAGTTCCTCAAGGACTTGCTCACCAACCGAAGGAAGCTCGAAGACGTTTCTACTGTGTGCCTACGAGGAGAGTGTTCAGCCATTTTACAAAGTAAAATGCCGAAGAAGCTTAAGGACCCAGGGAGTTTTACTATTCCCTGTCTTATAGGAGATGTTGTTGTTGAACGTGCATTAGCCGGCCTAGGAGCTAGTATGAATCTGATGCCATATTCTATGTTTAAGAGATTAGGTTTAGGCGAGCCAAGACCCACTAGGATGAGCCTCCAATTGGTTGATAGATCCTTAAAATACCCTCGAGGTGTTATCGAAGATGTCCTAGTGAAAGTGGACAAGTTCATAATTCCCGCCGATTTCGTCATTTTGGATATGGAGGAAGATAAAAATATTCCTCTTATCTTAGGTCGACCATTCTTAGCCACTGGTGAAACCATGATAGATGTTAGAAATGGTACTTTGACCTTGACAGTTGATGGCGAGAAAGTGACTTTCAACATGGCAGATTCTATGAGAAGTCCTAGCTCACTTGACGATAAGTGTTATTACTTGGATGTCTTTGAACATGACTTTATCTTTTCTGTGCAAGGTCCGTCGTAGGTTTTTGGCGGAGGCGATACACAATCATCCATGATGGTGGCCACCGATGAGTGCGAAGAAGATGATGACCAGCCTGTGACGACAGTCCATAAAAGTAAAAAGGAGGACAAAGAGAAGAGCTCGATCGAAGAGCCACCTGTCCTAGAGTTGAAACAATTGCCCGAACATCTCGAATATGCATTTCTAGAAGGCGAGTCGAAGCTATCCGTGATAATATCTTCAAGCCTCGACGACAAGCAAAAAGATCAGCTGTTGAAGGTGCTGCGAGAACACAAAAAGGCCTTAGCATGGAAGATATCCGACATTCGGGGGATTAGCCCAAGCTTCTGCATACATAAAATTCTCATGGAGGATGATTTCAAACCTGTCGCCCAATGGCAAAGGAGGCTAAATCCCAACATGAAGGATGTCGTGAAGAAGGAGGTCATTTAGCTACTAGATGCCGGAGTGATCTACCCGATTACTGATAGTGCATGGGTGAGTCCCGTCCAAGTGGTTCCAAAGAAGGGAGGCACGACGGTCGTCCCCAACGAAAGCAACGAGTTGATTCCGACGAGAACCGTAACTGGATGGCGCGCGTGCATCGACTACAGAAAATTGAACAATGCCACGAGAAAGGATCATTTTCCTCTACCCTTTATTGATCAAATGCTTGAAAAGTTATCAGGACATGCATTTTACTGTTTTCTTGATGGCCTGTCAGGTTACTTGCAGTTTCCAATAGCTCCGAAGGACCAAGAGAAGACGGCATTCACATATCCGTTTGGTATGTTTGCTTATCGACGGATGCCATTTGGTCTTTGCAATGCCCCAACACTTTTCAGCGATGCATGATGGCGATCTTTGACGAATTGGTGGGCAAAATCATGGAGGTGTTCATGGATGATTTCTCAGTTTTTGGTACCTCTTTCGATGTTTGTCTAATTAATCTTAAATGTGTGTTAGCACGCTGTGAAGAGACTAATCTAGCACTTAATTGGGAAAAATGTCATTTCATGGTTCGAGAGGATATAGTCTTGGGATACAAGATTTCTTCTAAAGGAATCGAAGTGGATCGGGCTAAGGTAGAGACGATAGAAAAGCTACCTGTTCCTTCGAACGTGAAATATGTTATGAGTTTTCTAGGTCATGCAGGATTCTATCGAAGATTCATTAAAGACTTTTCAAAAATTGCACGACCTATGTCTAAGCTGCTAGAAAAAGATGCCTCATTTAACTTTAATGATGAATGCGTTAAAGCTTTCAATTTGCTTAAGGAAAAGTTGACCTCTGCCCCTATTATGGTTGCTCCCGATTGGGGGTTACCCTTTGAACTTATATGATGCTAGTGATTACGCAGTTGGAGCTGTACTGGGACAGCGGAAGGATAAACACTTTCGACCGATCTACTATGCGAGTAAGACAATGGACTCAGCCCAATGCAACTACACCACTACCGAAAAGGAGCTTCTCGCCGTCGTATTCGCCTTCGACAAATTTAGGTCATATCTCATCTTGACTAAAGTTGTGTTTATTGATCATTCTGCATTGAAGTACTTGCTAGCGAAGCCAGACACCATACCGCGGCTTATTCGATGGATCTTGCTCCTCCAAGAATTTGATATTGAGATCCGCGACAAGAAGGGTGCCGAGAATGTGGTAGCAGATCACCTCTCTCGACCAGAGGAATCTGAGATACTGAACCCCGACAAAAAAACGATCCACGACACGTTCCCAGACAAACATCTATACACCATAAAAGTGGTAAATGAAGAAGTCCCGTGGTTTGCAGATTTTGCTAATTGTCTTGTTGCGAAGATCCTACAAAAGAGTACACAAGTCAACAAAAGAAGAAATTCTTTTCCGACCTGAAATACTACTTTTGGGAAGACCCTTTTCTTTTCATGAGATGTGCAGACCAAGTCATTCGACGTTGTGTTTCTTTCCCCGAAACAATGAAGATTATCTAGCATTGCCACAACGGACCTGCCGGAGGACACTATGTAACCAATCACACTGCTCAAAAGGTGTTAGAATGTGGATTCTACTGGCCGATCATAAGGATGCTCATAGGTAAGTTGACACGTGTGATCAATGTCAACGAGCAGGTAATATCTCAAAACGCGATGACATGCCCCAGAACTTTATTTTAGTATGCGAAGTATTTGATGTTTGGGGCATGGACTTTTTGGGCCCTTTTCCTAGCTCGTACAATAACAAGTACATTATTGTTGCTGTTGATTACGTGTCTAAGTGGGCCGAGCCCAAGCCCTACCCACTAACGATGCGAGAGTCGTTGTTAAATTCTTACGAGCGTTGTTCTCACGGTTCGGGGCACCTAAATGCATCATTAGTGATAGGGGTACTGATATTTGTAACACCCAATTTGAACGAACCTTGGAAAAGTATGTTGTTAAGCATAGTGTTTCTACCCCCTATCATCCTCAAGCTAGTGGCCAAGTAGAGGTTGTAAATCGGGAGCTGAAACGCATCCTAGAGAAAACCAAAGACGGGAACCGACGGAAATAGGCGAGTAAATTGAACGATGCACTTTGGGATTACGGAACGGCATACAAGACACCCATAGGTACCACACCGTATAGACTAGTTTACGGAAAGGCGTGTCACCTTCCCGTCGAATTAGAACATAAAGCCTATTGGGCAATTAAGTCAGTAAATCTTGATTTGGAGCGAGCCGGTGAAAACCATAAGCTCCAAGTCAATGAGCTTGATGAGTGGCGTTTGTCGGCATACGATAACGCAAGAGTGTATAAAGAGCGTTCAAAGGCTTATAATGATAAAAAGCAACGGAGAGAATTTCGAGAAGGGGATCAAGTACTCCTCTTTAATTCTCCACTTAGGCTCTTTCCCGAAAAGTTGAGATCGCGTTGGTCTGGACCATTTATTATTACTTGTGTTTTCCCTTACGGTACTGTCGAGAATTATAATGGTGGACATGGAACTTTCAAGGTTAATGGTCAATGTTTGAAGCACTATTTCGGAGGCGAGAAGGCACCAAGTCATAACGAGGTCATGTACCTCGACTTCAATCTAGCGTAAAGCGTGAAAAGGTACGTACGGTTTACGACGTTAAAGAAGCGCTTCTTGGGAGGCAACCCAGGTATTTGCATTCACGTTTACTTTACTTTATCACTTAAGATTAGTTGCATTTCACGTTTATTTATCGCTATCGAAAAAATACTAATAATAATAAAATAATAAAAAAATAAAAATAATAATTATTATTATATTTACATATAGATAATAATAATAAATAATAAAATAAAACAAATAACAATAATAATAAAAATAAATTTAATAATAATAATAAAAGGGGAGCTGAATGATGCGAAATGAGCGTGGTGACATAACGATTACATCGATGGACATCGTGTTACAACCCAAAACATAAAAGCTTGGAAGCAAAACCTTCCTCGCTTTAGTAAGCACGATTACATAGTGATTATATGCAAGCACAATGTGTAACGACCCACGCCACAAAAGCGGCGATTGCAACCCCGAACAAACCCAAAAGGGTGAACAACTCAAACTTGAGTCTTTCTAGACTTTCCATCATGAAGGTTTCTTGAGGGATGTTCTCACGTTCCGCATCTTCTCCAAAATTATACATTGCGAAGCTTAAATGATATAGTCGGAGAAGATTTATGTTGTGGTGCAATAAAGCCTACAATCGAGCACCACCTATTTATAGGCATGAGTGCAACGAAATGATAAGTCATCATTAATTTTACAATCCGATTTTTTCTTCAAAACGCCGTCTTTTGAATTGTGGAATACGACACCATTATGAACAAAATCGGATTTGCCTTTTTCGTTACAAAATCATATCCATAATCCCTATAAAAGATTTTGATGTCCCTGCGTTATGTCACACCTAACAATAGTTACGCTCAAGTTTATGTCAGTACCATATTTACGTGCCCAACTATAGACCTACGTCAAGGTTGGCTTAACGTTGTAACATCGATATACCTCAGTACGATGAAACTTAAGCACAATTTCTATCTAATATGAAACGTCCGTGTTTTAGAAGCCAAGCTTTTTGCAACGATTAGTTATGCACAAACACGGCCGTGGTAAAACACACATATGGCTTTATATCACAAAACACGACCGTGTAGCTTGTCGCTTAAAATTAATTACGCCTTAGCGAAATCACACGGCTTGTTTCCAAGTCCTGAATGACCGTGTGTGCTTCAAATGAGGACGACATTTGTTACACGGTCAAGTTAGGTAGAAACACGGTCGTGTTTGTGTTGATTGAGAACGTTGAAGCCTCGGCGGTTCACGGGCATCACACACGGCCGTGTCGCATACTATATTTTCAAAAATAAATAAATAATTAATTAAAACTATAAAATAAAAAAAATAAAATAAAAATAATAATAATAATAATAATAATAATAATAATAATAATAATAATAAAAAAAGGAGAAACCCCTACGCTCGTTTGCAGCACGG
Source organism: Linderniella brevidens (assembly GCA_004919715.1). Classification (NCBI taxonomy): domain Eukaryota; kingdom Viridiplantae; phylum Streptophyta; class Magnoliopsida; order Lamiales; family Linderniaceae; genus Linderniella; species Linderniella brevidens. The sequence continues at coordinate 2,782,680 of SWDC01000149.1, read as the reverse complement.
CTTTGCAGCCAGTACAACGACCGTGTGGAAATAAAAAATAATAATTAAAATAAATAAATAAATAAATAAATATTATAAAAAAAACTATTTAATACCGCGCGTTATTAACATGGCCCTGTTAGAGTTCCACACGGCCGTGTTCAACGTGAATATAACATAAAAAAAAATTTTGCTCCAACAAACGTCGAGCACACAACCGCACGCACACAACCGCGAACACACACGACAAGACACAGCCGCACACACACACGACAAGACACAGCCGCGCCGTCCCAAATTCGTCCACCTGAGCTCCGGCGACACCCACAAGAGCGCACAAGTACTATCTAACCTCGTGCTCAACCTAAATCTAAGGGGAAAATGTATGATTCTCGCGTAAACCCTAACTTTTCAAAATTTGGGATTTCTTAAATTTCGCCCAATTTGTGCCTTGATATATGATTTCTTGGGTTTACGCTACGTTGTAGACACATTGGTCTAATCAATTTCATCGAATTTGTTAGTTTAATTTTGTCCCTTTCATACGCATTGAAGGTGCTCGATGAAATGTCTAACCCAAAATTTTTATGTTGATGCTCTCAATTCACGAATTTCTTATTTCATAAATGGTGTTGATTTTCGACTTGAACTTGCCTAATTCCACTTAAATGCTTGATATGCTCATATGATTTGATTTTATATATTTTCATTGGAATTTGAAGTTCTCGTTCAATGTTTACGAAAGTTTGGTCGAGTCGAGTTGGTTAATCTTTTATGTTATTTCTCGAGACTCATTTTGAGTTTGCAGGTACTATGTCTCGTAGAAATCACTTTCGTGCTAGCTCATCTCGTAACCCGAACACTAGTCCACCACCACGCAATAGACGACGAGCAAATACCGAAACAACCGAAGATTTGCTTGCGGCCATGACCAACTTCGCCGATGATCCCCGAGAGCAACGTTAAGAGAAGCTAAAGGGAATGTCATTCATGCACACCGATTGACTTCATCGAGAGACGCTCGAGCGCCTCTACATCGTCCAACAAGTCGATAACTACCTCTCTAATAGTAGTTGGGACGCCCTCTTCAGCATCGATGAAGAGGCTTACAAAGAGCTCACTCTCGAGTTCCTCACCACCTTCTCCTTTAACGAACACGCCTATAGAAACGGAGTAAAATTACGTGCATTCAATAGGGAGAGAGTGACGGACATTGACTCTCTTTGTGAGGCCTTGGGATGTGAAGTTCCAAGAATCCAGAATGTCCATGACCCCCATCCAAAAGATCACTACAAGCATGTTCTCGACAAGAAAGCTGAGAGGAACGCGCGTTGGCACGCGATGATACGCCCGTGGGGACCAAACGAAGTTGCGCCCGAATATAAAACTACACGATCGAAGGCCTCCTCGTTGCAAGCACCGGGACTAAGGTACATTCATTGACTCTTTTCTACCTCTGTCACCCACAAGGAGAGTCCAACGGCGTCGTCACCCTCGGGGATCTCTTCTACCTTTCCCGGATGTTCAGCGGGCGTAAAGTCCACCTTGGGATCGCCATGGCCCTCGTTTAGGAAGCAGTCCGAGGCATACGAGAACGTGAAGATTGCCGTGGGTCCGTTCATCACTAAGGTGGTGAAAGGTTTGGGGTATTGGCCGGCGAATGCTCCGAAAATGACGAAAGTTGGTAGGTGGAAGTCACGCCGCGATGTTGTGTAGGATGAGGATGATCTCGAAGCTACCACGATGGGTCAAGGAGAACTATTTCTATCAGTGGCACGAGAACTATCGCCACCACACCGACATCCCACAGCCCTTTGCCATCGAATGTCCGATCCCGGCGCCAATCGACCCCACATTCGGCGGACCTTCACACTCGGCTGACCCTTCCTCATTCGCTCCCGAAGGATCATCGGGCGTCGACCCCTACATGAGAGCTACAGACTTCGACGAACGTTTCAATGCCTTCCACGAAGATATAGTCCAACAGCGAGCTCATGATCGATAGTACTACGAGGAGACACGAGCTCAGGACCGACAATACTACGAGGCGGCTCGGAATGCGGATAGGCAAGAGAATGCAGCTGCTCATTGCCGCCACGAGAAGGAGCAACGAAAGCTCCAAAAGAGGCAGGACCGTTAGGAGAAGGCGATGAAGAAGGTGCAAGACGCCTTAAACTTGCTCGCGGAGGCCCGTAAGCTCGTTGACCAAGCAGATGAATCATCGTCCAGCGACGATGATTCCCACGACTCATCGCCAGAGCCCGAGTCCTAGTTTTATTTTATCTTTATGTTGTTTCTTTTGTGAACTTTACATGCTTGAATGTACTTTTCTTTGATGCATACTATCACTTGCTAGGCCATTACGCTTTGGTAATATTTGTTTTGACGTCTTTTTATTTCTTTCCAATTGAGTCAGGAAAATGTCACGAGTGAACGTCCAAACGATACCTACGTGAAGCAATATGTTGAACCCACTCAAACCATCAAGTGTGGTGAGGAGGACTTACTGCTCAAACTCAAACAACACACCATGGTCATGGATACATCAATTCAGGGGAGTTCACGCATTTAAATAAATTCATCTTCCCATTTGTTCTTTTATGTAATCGCCGGGGGCGACGTATTTCTCAAGTGTGGGGAGGGGGGATTTATATGCGTGAACAAAAACTTTTTAGTGTGCATGAATCATTGAGAAATGCATGTTAAGGAATTTTGTGAGTAATTAGGACATGCATTTCTGCTTGATTTCTTTCGACACGAATGACTTTAGTGATATTATAAAAGATTCGTACTCATGACCCATTTTGTGAGATTTTTGAGCTAATCGAGCTTTTTGCTCACTTCTTTGGTTGTGTGAGTAGTGCATAGTTTATTTCTACCTTGAGCTCTCTTGTGTTATTCGTGTTGATTCTGCTTAAGGTGCTATTGTGTGAAAATGAGGAAGGCAATAGGAAGTAAGTCCATAGCCAAAGTTACTGAGCATGAGTGATCACCGTAGTTAAGCCAGTTTGAGCCCGAACGTGTTTATTTGCGAAAACCCGGAATTATAAACCACTGGCCTAAGAGACAGCGAAAGTGGAAGTTGAGTGCCCAAGTGGAAAAGCGTAGCCCGACCACCGAAAAGAGAGAGAGAGTCTCCTTGACGATAATCTCTCGCTAAGAACTCCTCCATCGATAATCTCTATCCCACGAGAAAAGAGTAGTTTTGATACGAAAAAATTTATCATGTGAAGAGAATTCGGATGGCAAGAGCTAGGCACGATGTATGTGGCGCGCTATCGTACAACAGCACAAGACCAACACGACCTCTATGATTTATCCGATAAAACCCGGAGAAGACCTTCTGATTCACGCCCTAGCACCGAGAGTAGTAGATTTACAATCAACTTGCAAGATTTTGGTAAGGGCTAAGCTATTGCATGAATTGAGTGAATTCACCGACATATTAGCCTATACACCGAGTGATTTGAGTGAATCCCAGCGAGGTACGAGTCTTGAGTAATGTTGCTAGGGGGATTAGTGTTGTTACGAGTTAAGCATAAGTGTAGTGTTTCTAATATCTTGCACTATTCCATTTCATGTTTTCTATCTTAAATGAGGAGCTGCAAAGAAGTTGTGTCACATTTTTGTGTCATTTTTCAGTTCTAATTTGCTTGAGGACAAGCAAAAGCTTAAGTGTGGGGAGGTTTGATAAACGTATTTTTATACATTTATCTCTATCATATTTAGGTCGTAACTTGGTTATTTGAGTTATCATGTACTTATATTCAAGATTTTACCTATGTTTTAATAGTGAAGGAACATAAGATGACAATCCGGACCAATCAAGAGAATATGGGGCAAAAATGACAAGGTTCACCAGAAACACGGCTTCTCCAAGTAAACTACACGACCGTGTCTCATCACTCAAACAGGATAATAAGCCTCAGCAACTTAACACGGCTTCTTACTACTCACAACACGGCCGTGTTTATCGTATCAGCACCAACGTTAGCCTCGACAAGTTAACACGGCTCCAACCGAAAAAGTACACTGCCATGTTTACAGACAACACGACCTCTTCAAGCAAACAACACGGCCGTGTTAACTTCATCAGTATTCAGAGGAAGACTCGGCACATTTACACGGTTCGTGGTGTGAGTCTACACAGCCGTGTTGTTATTCAGTATCTGCAAACGAGGGCCTCGGCATTATTACACGGCCGTGTTTGTCGGTGGGACAAGCCGTGTTGCATACTTCTTTCTATATAAGGTGCACTTCTCAACCCATATCTGGATCTAGATCGACATAACTCACTTCCAAAAGAAAAAATACACCTAAGGGACGTCTCAAGACCCATAGGAACAATCAAAACGATTCCTAGGTGCTAAAGTGAAGATCTGAAGCTCATTTTATCCACGATCAAGCACAAAGGACGCTGGATCGGCGTGGGCTCGTAAAATAGGGAAGATCTATGTATTCTCTATGCTTTATTTTGTATACGATTCATAGATCTATGTTAAGCATGAGTAGCTAAGCTTCTTATGTGCTCGGGATGAGATGAACGCTAGGTAGAGTCGTCGTTTGGGCGTTATAATACTCGTGAACACGTGACATTGTTTATTTATTGTTTACAACATTGTTTCTTCGATTCAATATGTCTATGTGTTGTTTTGAAAGTCACATTTGATATGTCTATGTATTGGTGTGACGCTTGGTAGACCGTTGAGGGCGAAAGCTAAAGAACGGTTAGTCCCTTTGAAAACTTAGGAGTCGACTATAGGGAGAAAGCAAATAGTCAACCCTCGCAATAGGTAAACCAATATAAATCCTCGCGACCATTTAGGGCGACATCAAATTCAGGAGTGAAAAGAAATTATTGCGATTTAGTCATTTTTCGCGTGGATGGTGGCTTACGGCCTAATCGATGATACCTAGCGGGATTCGAAATCCCGAGCACATTCTTCTTTACTTGAAAAGTTACTCGTAAATCTTCAGTCGTGTCTTAAGTTATTTCATCGTGTTAGTTTAAGTTGTAGTGATCTAGCTCAAATATACAGAAAATCACAAATTACTTGTTAGGCTAAATATCGAATTGATAGGTAATTACTAGTAACCAATGTTATTCCTCGTGTTCGATACTCGGATACTCGCTAAGCTATTATACAAACGATAGGTACACTACCTATCGCGCGTTGTGCTAGTTTAACGTATTCGTTTTAATTATTACTTGACATGCACGAATCTCTACACCATATTTAAGAGCACACGCCTGCGCGATCACATTCATTAACTACGGCCACGTTCATGTCCTACTTAGGCTTGTTTAGTCCAACTTTAGTGGGACTTGGCTATTGCTCGGTTCTTTTTGCAGTCATTTCTTCGTTCTACGTTTGTGGTCATGCTTTGTATTTCAAGCTCAACAGAGGCGGCTTTGCTCTGAAAGGGGCTCCGAGTCCAGCTCGTACACCGTGCGGTGGCCGTTGGACTCCCCCTCAGTCGCTTTTGAGCATTTTTCCTAGTATAAATAACGTAAAATTAGTTGACTGTTTCTAGATTTAGGCATTTTCATAATTGTTTTAGTAAGGAATCATTTGTTGCTTCATGCATTTGCATTTGATTATAGGTGGAGAATCGGTATGAATAATATTAAACACGCAATCACTATGTACAATAGGATTCGGGGGGAGGGGGGGAGGGGGACACCCCCGCAAAAAGTTTCGGAATATTTAATACTATATGCACAATATTTTATTTATGCAGATATATATTAAACTATGTAGGAAAATATAATGATATTGTGCTTGGCGAGACGGTCCGTAAGCGGCATTCTTAAATTTTAGGTCGTAGGTTCGATCAACTCGGCTAGCACTTTCTTTACCTTTTAGGTTTTTTACTGCTGCAATTTTAGTTCTTTTCTGTTACTGATGCTATTTAATTTTACTTTTTAGTTTTTCAACGAAATATAACTGCGTTTCTCATTTGTAATACTAATACATTCGACAAGGGACAAGCTCATGTTGGTTGATGAAAAGGTACATAGTTCATAATCTTGGTTTTTTTTGGCATATGACTATTTTTTGAAACGCATTGGAATACTTCGACAACAAATTGGTTTCGTGTAAGGCATACACTCCAGATATTAAAGATGTAAACAAAACTACCCAAATGTAAATCCTGATGTTGAGTTGATACTAAACGTGTCAACCACCATTGTCGAGCTTGAAGATGCTTTTCCTTTCACCACCAAAAAATGAAGTTCATTAGCATCTATGATATTGTTCAGAGTTTAGGCGAGAATCAATTCATTGGTAGGTGGTCTATATTATTTTTTTTGTAAAGTACACTACTTATGCTGAAAGTTAACGCTAAATGTTTTTCTTTTTGACTAGATGTTGTAGGGTTAGCGATGAAGGTGAAACCACTATTCCAATTTTCTCGAGCAGATAAAAGTCTTGATTGTATAAGGGAAGTCATATTAATGAATGAAAGCTACAGAAAAATAATATATGTATATTAACACTTATCTACTTTTAAAAAAATGGTTTTCAATTTTTTCATGTGTTATACTATCTCTATCAATCTGTGGGATGATCTTGCTACGAATGAGAGTCATTTGTTGGAAACGATGTCTTTAGACAGATCACTTGCGAGTTTTTCCAACCTAAAGAGGCACATTTATCAAGGTATTTCTTGAAAAGTTTATGTCGACATATATTGATACGAATCAAAAGTTGAGTCAAGTTTATTGTTTATTACAGGCGTTATTCAACCAAAGGCGATATCTACGACATCTTTGTTGCTAAGCCCGTTATGCGATGAATCGGATGACCTTAATTCATGGTACCCACATGCTCATTTTCTTTCCTAACTTCAGCGCACAAATTATTGTTATATTTATATTTTTGGGAGAAACGTACATGCTGCGTGGTCATTTGATTTTGAAATAGGTGACGAACACCTGTGGTGGTAGCAATATCAAAAGTTATGGGTTAAAAAAAAATAAAAGACTCATTTGAAATTAAGATCAAACAATTGATCGAGGAAAGGGGTACACTCACTGAGGTAGTTGTACAATTTTAAATCATATCATTTTATTATAGTTTACTTGCTAAATTATTTTTGGTGTTTATTTATGTAAATATGTTATAGTGAACCCCAAAGAACTATTACTTTTACGTCAAAGCCTCCGTCGATCATGTGGAAAATTTATCATTGTCATGGTATGAATCATGTGGCAACTGTAATAGATCAATGCTTAAGACATCCAATGGAAAAGAATGCAACAATTGCATCAATATTCCAGTGAAGACCTTTCGAAGGTATTTTTAAGTTTGTGTTGATTTAGAAAGCCAACTCCACATTTTGAGGATGATGAACAATTTTAAATATGGGTTTCGATTGGCTATTGAAGTTATCAATGACAATGAAACGTAGGACCCATAAAACATTTCCAAGAGACAAATGTATCGAATGCTGAATTTGGCAAACTTTATGGAGCTGATAAAATAAAATTTATTTGTAAAGCTTTAGGCTCCTTTTACAAAAATTCTTCAATGACATCAGTAGTTTTTTTTTTTTTTTTTTTTTTTCATATTTTAGGCTACAAGCCTCAAGTCATTTTTACTTATTATATAGGTGATTATTCTAAGCTCAATATTATATCTTTTACATACTTTCATGTCTGTTCTTATTTGTAGTGCACTGAAGGGCATGGAGTGATGCAGCTAGATGGAACAAAAATACACCATTTGATGTATCAACACTAATCGCAACATAAAGCCATGCTCAAAGCCAGAAAAACAGTGGCTGGTTTGCTAAATTTTTCCAACATTCTTCACACAAATTGCTATAAATATTTTCTTCGTACCTTTGATGCTTAAGTATATTTGTGTTCATTAATTTATAGGATATTCGTTGTATGACGAACATGATGTACCAATTATCATTCACATAGTCGAGATATCTGAATGGACTAGGTCCCGTGATTTTTTTCATATGGGTTTTCCACGTTAAAAGTTATGCGTTCATATCCGTCATTTATTAATTTTTATTATTAGTGCTAACTTCGCAAGTAAACTTATTAAATGTATTTAAATGAATGGTAAAGAAATGTGTTCAACACTTGATAATCTCTAACTATTACACTGTACTTTTGCATTCCACATAAACATATTGATGCGCTCTGAAAAAACAAGGTAATGCTCAGCCTATAGGCGTTTCCTTAGTCCCAAGTGTCCGTTGCCTTTTTCCCGAGAGAGCCTTATCGTCGAGGGTGCCTTTTTCATACTCCGCTCTGTCGGCGCCGCCTACTTCCCGAAGCCCCTTCTTCACCCCGTAAGCCGTCGGTGCTCCCTTCCTCTCGGGGCCTTCTTCTCCTTCCTTACGCGAGCTCGATGGAGATCGGCCTCGAGCAACTCAATGGTGGCCTACGACTCTCGAGTGTAGCACGAATAGGAATGAACTCCCCATCTCCTCCTTCGTCTTTCGTTCCCTGCGGTCTACGAGAAACACATGTTAGAGGGATGCTGGCGGGGTGTCGGCGAGCCCTCTCCGACGCTCAAGTCTGCTTCGACGTACGGAGATAGAATCCGTGAAGAGATTCCCGAAGTAATTATTAAAGTATATAGCTGGGCTTAAGTGTAGCTGTCGACGTAGACACTAGAGCGTGTGTGCGCTCGGAATAGTGGCGCAAAGATTATAAGGCGCGTGTGTTGTCATGGCGATCGAGCTTTTTTGAGGGCCCTCACCTAGCCATTTATAGGAAATACATCATGCTGAGGCTTGAATGCGTGATTTAAACCATTCATAACCGTTCCTTTAATAATATTGAAGAAGGGCATTTATATCTCTCCATAATGAGGCAATTAACCATCTGTAACCGACGCGATTAAAGCATGCTATAATGATCGCATTATTCTCCATGGTCATTAACATGTCGTAACCGTTGCCTTCAATTGGTATGTTTCGTAACCGAAGAGTATTGTCATTTCGTCTTCCTCGGGTAGTATCCCGAGGTGGTTCTAGGCCTTCATTGGGTGAGTGACCAAGTGTCTTCCCCTGATTTTGGTCGGCTCGAAAATTTTACCGAGTAAGGAAAATTCCGAGGGCAACACTAGTCCCCCCCTCAAATAGTCCAAAAAGAATGTAGCGAGTTTTGGACGTAGTAGGTAAAATATCCGAGTCTTATCAAGCATTTGTTTCATCCAATCTTAATTCATCGATCTAGTGCCGCCTCTTATAGCCACGTGCTAGTGTTCTTAACATTGATATATGTCACGAAGTTGATGGATGTTGACTGTTGATCGATGACCGAGGTCAACGGTGGTCGGAGGTCATTTCAGCAGAGCCTAAATCGTCGGGACATATACGACAGAATGTGAATTCCACGTGACCCCAACCAGATCCAATAATTGGACCGCATTCGGACTTGGCCCCGCGATATGGCTGCAAGACACATGGGCGGATGGCTAAGACTTGGATGAACATTGCTTGGAGAGTCGGGGCCGGCATGGGTCGTCGTGTGGAGCCTTGGGCATCTTAGGCGTTGGGCGCTCGCGTCACCGAGTATATATAAGCAAGAGCGGAAACAGCATCGTGCGACACTTGGCTTCAGGCACATGGCTGAATGCGCATGCGATATACCGACGCCAGCCTCTCCAGTCTAGTCACCCTGCCCATCGCTCGACGAACACGTGGCACCACATTCTATCAGGCTTATGAGTATATCAGGTGCGATCAGGGTTCACTCAGAACAGCATGGACGCTGCAAAGTAAGCAGCTTGGACCGCAGATGCGCGGGTACCATGAACAGGCCAAATTACCCAAACGCGCATGTTTCGACAGCAAGGCGGGGTTTATTACCACAAGAGCGTCTTCGTGTAACTCTGTCCGGCGTGAAAGATTTCGAAACCAAAGCAGATCGTCGGGCTTGATTTTCTCCTTCTTGGCTTGATTTTGTACCTCGTTCGGGTGCTTAGAGATTTTCTGCCTCATTTGAGAACCTTTAAAATTTTGTGCCTCGTTCGAGGGCTTATAGATTTAGGGGGCTTAAAGATTTTGTTGCCTCATACGATGGCTTGGAAATTTTGTGCCTCATTTAAGGACTTGAGATTTTGCCTCTAGCTGTAGTTTTTATGCATCGTTCGAGAGCATAGAGATTTTTTGCCTCATTTGAGGACTTTAAGATTTTGTGCCTCGTTCGAGGACTTAAAGATATTGTACCTCATTCGAGGAGTTTGATTTGGTGCCTCGTTCGAGGACATAGATATTCGAGGATTTAGAAATATTATGCCTCATTCGAGGACTTTTGAGATTTCGTGCTTCGTTCGAGGGCTTAGAGAATTTATGCCTCATTCGAGGACTTTGATTTGGTGCCTCGTTCGACGACTCAGATATTCGAGGATTTAGAAATAACATGCCTCATTCGTGGACTGAGATTTCATGCCTCGTTCGAGGACTTAGAGATTTTATGCCTCATTCGAGGACTTTGATTTGGTGTCTCGTTCGATGACTTAGATATTCGAGGATTTAGAAATATTATGCCTCATTCGAGGACTTTTAAGATTTTGTGCCTCGTTCGGGGGCTTAGAGAATTTATGTCTCATTCGAGGACTTTGATTTGGTGCCTCGTTCGTGGACTTAGATATTCGAGGATTTAGAAATATTATGCCTCATTCGAGGACTTTTGAGATTTCGTGCCTCGTTCGAGGAGTTAGAGATTTTTTGCCTCATTCGAGGATTTAAGGTTTTTGTCACGTTCGTGGACTATTCGCCTCATCCGAGGGTTCAATGTTTTTGCCACATCCATGGACTATTCGCCTCATCCGAGGGTTCAATGTTTTCGCCACATCCGTGGGCTATTCGCCTCATCCGAGGGTTCAATGTTTTCGCCACATCCGTGGATTATTCGCCTCGTCCGAGGGTTCAATGTTTTCGCCACATCCGTGGACTATTCGCCTCGTCCGAGGGTTCAAAGTTTTCTCCACATCCGTGGACTATTCGCCTCGTCCGAGGGTTCACTATTTTCGCCACATCGGTGGACTATTCGCCTCATACGAGGGTTCAAAATTTTCGCCACATCCGTGGACTTACATATCTCGAGCGCATCATTTTCTTCAAATGATCAAACCACAACAATTCCCATATATAAATAGGGTGAGCTCAGGATATTACATATATAATAATAAGAATGAATAAGAAATATATTTGAACAATAATACTTATCCGCTGTAAAAATAACAAGAAGAACCCGATTTTTGCGGACTTGTACGTCCCGAGCGGGTCGGACTTTCGATGTAGATAAAATTTCTTTGCCTGGGAGTGTCGAGGTTTGAGGCTCAAACGACATGCGCTGGTCGGGGCTTATGCGAGCTAAGCCTGAGGTGCCCGAAGTCTAGTGGATTTGAGACTCGAGCGGCCCGAGCAAGTCGAGACTTATGCGAGTACGTCCCTGGGAGGTTGGGGCTTAGGTCTTGAACTGCCGGAGCAGGTCGGGGATTTAGAGTACAACCAAAAGCAACTCCGACTAATATGGTAAGCTTAGAGGATCACGTAGATAATAATCAATAAATATGAAAAGGTGAAGAAATCGATCAATAAACTTGTGGGTCTTGAGCTTTCAGAAGAGCCGTATATTTCGAATGTCCGCGTCGGGATGTGTTCTCGAGCATATCGCAACTCGTATGCCAGTAAAACTGAAACCTAGAGTAGGCTGAGGCTTCGAGCGCCATATTTAAATATCTCGAACGTGTTGAGGTTTCGATATAGGTGAAATCCTTTTTCGGATCTATCATACATGCCAAATTTTTCGATTATCGGTTATAAGTTGGCGCAGAGATCCCGAGCAAGACAGGATTATAAGCACTTGATGTTAATATCTCCAGCGGGCTGAAAAAACTGTTAAGATCCGACTTAATATTACCGTCAGCGATCGAGGGCTCGCCGGGTGCCAGAGAAGTGATCACGGTGTCTCAAGCCTCGATGGTGGTTATGGCTGTCCTCGAGACCCGAAAAGCCGTAGTGGTCGTCCCCTCTTCTTTTTTGGTTAGTCGAACGAATCTCCATCGACTTGGCTCCAAGAGTACCTGTCCGACGCATCTGGTGGTGGTCTCGGGTAGATCAGTCGGTATGAGCCCGTAAATATTGACACCAGAGCAGATTTGTTGAGACCCGAAGGTTATGATTGTCGAGGCTGCCGTGATAGAGTCTGTTGGGTTGGGATGCGCGGTTTGGGCCGCTCGGCGATCTCCTCATGGTGGCGTAAGGGCTAGATCAGGGGCACCGAACTCAGGCATGTAACCTCGTTGTGGGTCTTTTGTATTTAGGCACTCAATTTGTGGTCGATTTCTGGTGATGATGATGGTCGGGCTACCCAGTCGAGGTCCGAGAGAGCGCGTCTCAGTGGTCCTCACATAGTGACGCGAGCACAAATAACAAGGTCCGCGAACTCAGGCCTGTGACCTCATTGCGGTTTGTCTGTTTCTGGACACCTAGTTTTGCGGGCGGTTTTCGATGATGATGGCGGTCGGGTTTTGCTGCACCGACGCAACTTTGACCGTCAATTGCTGTGGCAGCAAAAGGCTTATGACAGAAATATTCCCGGAAACAAAGGTCTTTCGAAGAGTCTGTTGGTGGTCTCAGATTTTGCAGCGACGATCTGAGAGTGGAAAAAACATTGCGGTGAATTTATGCTCGTCGATCGTCATTGTTGTTTTTTCTTGTTGTCGCTGCGAATTCGCCCTTCGACCGAGATAGTTGCAGATAATTTCTGGCAGCGCTGAATACACATGCGAGCAGACGGGCGGAACTTTCTTATGCCCAGCTGCTGCCTCCCCTGATTTTTTTATGTATATATATAGATATAGTTGGTACGTGGTTTCTTTCCTACCCTGGCTATTAATTTTTGTTTGTATATGCTATAAAGTGCCATGTGGGTCCATTAACAAAAAATATATATATATTTAATAATATATATTGCTAGTGAGCGTGTGTCAGATTAAAAAAAAATAATTATGTGATATATAGGGTTACGTGCCAGCCCACAAGGTACAATTAGACATTTAAATTCCTGCTTAATCGGCCCAAATAGATATTATCTTGTTCCTGATCACGTTAAATACCAACGCATACAGTACAATACAACTCTTCGTCCGAAAAAAACCCTCCGAGAACAATTAGTACAACTCCAACTGATTTAGACATGAACCCAATCGCCAAAAAAATTACGATACCACAAACACAATGCACAAGTATTTTAAACGAAAAGCTACAGAAATTGAACAACAAAGCATCGAAGCTGCTGATATTGGTACATTTGATGTTTCGCAATTACCAGCAGATCCCGGACTAAGGATTCCAATTTGCAATTACGATGCAAACATTCGAGATCAAGTTCGAAGGGCGTATTTGCAAAAAGGTCCATTCCAACCTTCAGGTTTTGAATTTCCCAAAAGAAAGTTTGGAGCAAATCAATTCGACAGTTCAATTCTTCTTGGTTTAAAGAACATGGAGATTGGTTGAAATAAAACATAGAAAAAGATGCTGCACATTGTTTATATTGTTATCTTTTCAAGACGGCTAAGGGAAAACAATCCGGAGGCTAGACATTTGCTAGGGAAGGATTCACAAATTAGAAGGCCAAAGATAAGTAAAACGTTCACGTTGGTCAACATGGCAGTGAATATCATAAAGCTCGGATCAAGTGTGAAGACAAGGGCTTTCATTTCGGGGTCATATTGTATCAGATTGTATCAGATTGTATTCGTCTCAGTGCTTCAATCGATTGTATCAGATTTTTGTTAAGACAAGGGCTTTCATTCGGGGTCACGACGAAGCTGAAGATTCAATTAATCCAGGTAGTGGTCCGGCTTGGCCATCAGGGCTACACAAGTTTTCATTTTCTTAATCATATGCAGCTTCATGGTGTAATAGTCCTCATCCTTCCTCTTTAGGAGGTAGCAGTCCCTGGCCCAGTGCCATGGCTAGTCACAATTGTAGCATTTGTCGTGTTCGACGACACTCTTGAGTTCGACTTGTTGAGGAGCTATCGGGGGTTTTCAGAAGCTATAGGACGTCTTTTGTTTGTTAGGGGATGACGACGACCTCTTTTGGAAGAATTTATTTCCCATCATCTTCGTCATAAGGGCCATTTACTTTTCAATCTCTCTGAACTTGGGGTCTAAGTCGGATCTGGAGTTTTCTTCGTCCAAGGAGCTCGGGAGCTTCACTGACTTAGCTTTGGAGGATTTCGAGCTCCTCTTGGGTCTGTTGTCGGTTACAAGGTCAAGTGGGTGGGCCACTTCCTTCCCTTTCGAGATGCTCTAGATCTCACTATACCGAAAATAACGAAAATGCCCTCGAAAATTTTGGGTTATTGCGAAAATCAATTGTCGCAGAGGTTTGCAAAAATATTTTTGATTCCGAAAATTGCGAAACTACCATCCAAAATTTTTAGTTGTACCGAAAATCGATTTTCGAAGAGATTTGCGAAACGATTTTCAAAATGAGTTTCGAAAATTTTATCGAAAACTTTCTGAACACAGATTTTGCTCGATAATTGCTCAAACTTAAAGAAAAATTCTGGGTTCTTTCACAGAAACTTGCGAAAATGTCTTATAACACCAAAGGAGTTCAAACTATCAATAGACCCAAAATGAGTCCAATCGGTCACGCTAGGCTCTAATACCAATTGTAGAACCAGAAACAACCTAACGATCAACGATAATGGTTGTGGAATCGATGAGAAATATTGAAAACCTTCAAGTGCATGTTTGTGAGTGTTCTTTATCTTGAGAGGATTAATTGTAGCGGATCAAATCTCGATAACGATCCACGTATACGAGTTAGGGTTTTTGTATTTATACCCTTAAACTAGGTATAAGACACTTGGACCCCCAATAAGCCCATTACAACTACTATATAACTAGACTCTACAATATAGAATCACTTTAAAATGAAATTACAAGACAAAGACTACTAAAATACATTGGACACTATTTAAGATCTAGCACTGTGTTTTCGCAAATTTAGAGTTTTGGTGAACTCAAATATTTCATCAAGTTTCTCTTCATAATTCTTGTTTAATAAATGTTTTTCAGTTTGCGAAACATTTTCTCAGTCTTAGAATAAAATTTTCGTTGATTTCACTTGTTTTCGGGTTAGGATTTTATAACAGGTAACGCAAACTGCAACCGTGAACGTTGAAGTATCGCAAACTGTGTGAACCGCAAACCTTTGGGTATCGAAAACCTTACCAATCCGCAACTTTCAAAGCCCCGAAAACATATTTGAGCCGAAACATTTTTTACCGCAAACATTAAAGCCATAAACAGTAACCTTAGTGAACCGCAAACTTTTCTGACCCAATAACTACAGTTCAAGCCGAAAACAGTACTTCGCGAACCGCAAACGTATACCTAGGAAAATATCACAAACCGAACATTGAAATTTTCCAAAACAAAGGCTATGCAAACTCATGACTTTGAATAATACCTTCTTACTTCAATTTCAGATTAAAGATGGAAGTTGTTACCGTTTCTCAAGTCTACCCACTCGACTTATGGCTGACCTTACAAGACAATAACTTCCAACTGGACCTCGCCCCACATAAGTGCTCGGACGAGGTTCTCATCTCAATTCTCAAAGGTTATTATCTTTGACCTGCATTAACTCTAACTACTCAAGGGCACCACAACTCTGGTCACAGGAGGCAACCGCTCTTGCATTGAAGCCACCACCCACAACACTAGAGTCCACGTTACAGAAAATAGACGGGTGTTGTGACTTCCAGTACAACCATGCGACGAAGCCTTTTGATCCGAAGCTCAACTACTAGAAGACATGCTTCAGATGGTATATGAACCTCCTTTGATAATGGTGTCTTCCTTCAAACAAACTAAAATACCCCCATTCATGGAAGACACTATTCGGTCTAGTCAACAAGTGCATATCTCACAAGCACACTGGCTTCGACCGATGCAATCTCTCTATCATACGTCTACTCCATGGTATCATCTACAACAAGAAAAATTGATGTTGCCTAACTCATCTTGAACGACTTGACGGATCAGATCCACAGACAAGATATCACAAAGAAGCCCAGGTACATCCCCTACCCACGATGATTTCCACTACTCATCCAACACTTCATGAAAACCATCTCCGACATTCGAAGACGAAATCTTACTGAAAATCACGAGCAAGGTCAAGGTGGATTCAAGAATACAACCTCTTCTCATACTAGATATCTTGCTCCGTCTCGACAATCCTTCTGACGCTATCGTTGTTGTCTACCTTCAGATGCACAACCTTCGAGTTCCTAAGGTTCAGAAACCCCAAAACCAACCCGAGTGAAAGTAAGGGTCATGAGTTAACACCCGCATCATCGAAACACACAACGATTGATTCCTACGATGGTGATGTCAAAAGAACTTACGACAAACCAGGCAACCGATGCAAGACTCGTCAGAAGCTATTCAACGACCCATCAGCTTCGTCTGTCGTGTCAACATCATATCTAACCCCACAAATACTTCGGTCCACCCCCATTGGATCAGAAGCTGATTTCATTACCTCATGAGTAGAAGTCGTCTCATTAGGTCCAACGGTGCTTGCACAACCAAACTTAGGCCACCATCTGTCTCCCAATAGGTAGAGGTTACATTACACCACGAGGATCCACGTCTGCTATCACCACTTCACTTGGAAGCGAAATATATTGAAATAAGTACTACTCAGCCTCATACCACACCAGTTTTTTATCACAACGAGTCTAGTGTGCACACTCTCTACATTTTTTCGAATTTGTAAGACACTAACACTCTTGACACATGGACTTCGAGACCATATCAAAACGTCCGTAGACATATCTACTTCAGACATTCTTCAAGGATCGGAAGGAAGTCATTTCGTTGTTACATCCACTCGAGCAATGCAAACATTCCATCTTATAGAGCCATCCTCTAGAATGATGTTAACAGGAAGTCTAAGTGAAGTCTAAGTATCCTTGATTTGTGAAGCTCCGCTACTACTATAGTGAGCGAAGCCATGTCTCATAGATTTTCTCTAATGTCGTGACAACGGAACGCCTTCGTGGCTCCAGTGGGTTACCACCCTTCGTTACGCATGAATTCCTCAACCAACGCCTTAAGTATGTATGTGCTTCTTTCTCAGAAACCTTTGCAGCCATAATTATGAAAAGGGTACAAATAATCGTTGAGACTACTGTACGAGACAAAGGGAAAGCCCCCTTTTTTGCAGAACATGTGTTTCACACACCCTCTCCCACCATTACATCACCACAACCACCTAACCTTACACCATGAAACTCCCTGAGCTCCGTGGCATTCTTATGTCACGTCTCATCTCTGAGACTCCTCTCACCCCCGAACTCGCGGAGCTCCTAAACCGCCTTCGAACACAACCCATTGCCGCGACTACACGCTCACATTGAAGAAACGTCATGACTATCCCGATCACTCTGATTGTCATGAGGGGGAGAAGCGATAGCGTGTTGGCGAGTTAAGCACAACATCACCTCAATCCTCTTTTTCACTACTCACTCAACCATCTTTACCTTCTTCTTCTCTCCACAACAACCATCCACTCAACCCTCTTTACCCCACAACAACCTCATCAGCTCCCAAGGTCCATTATCCAGATCAATGTCAAATCATTGAAGTCCATTTTATGCAAGAGTGGACTGGAGATACACTTTGTGAAGTTTCTCCCCGTGCCCAATTGGATCACATAACATATCTCATTCGACAGTCAATTTCAGATATCTTCCGGATTTATCCGGATGAGCTTCAAGAAGGAGAAGACTACGTCAGGAACAAACTGAAGTCCCATAAGTAATCAAGCATCAAGTAGATGAACCATCAAAATTGTCATGAAGGACAGTGAAGCTTGATACTTCCTGGGAGAAAATGTCAAAGTTATAGCTCCCTATCAAGAGGAAATCAGAAGAAGGATCTGGCGCCGAGAAGAGAAGATAAAGAAACTTGATGAGCTCGATCAATGTGATCTCTCGCACTTAAAAGGAACATATGCAATCGGACATATATATATGCTTACGAACATGTCAGCTAATCCACTAAGAGACAAAAAGAAAGACCATGAATAGATGAGAACAAAGCCCATGACTTCGTCGATGTTCAACATAACCATGTGGATCATGTACAATATCAGTCTATGTACTTGAGCGTCAAGATAGGTCAAGAGATTGACTATCGAAGTTGATTTTATCTTTGTGTAGCCCAACAATTTGTATCAAATGTTCTGTCTGTACAAAAAGTTTATACGCAATTAGTACATATACAGATTGAGCTTCATCGCGATAAAGTGATATATGCAGAGGCAGATCAAGTACTACACGGCTCAAGACCTTCAAATTGCTCTATAGAACAATATTAAGAAGGTTAACTTTACAAGGCCAATTAATAGTTGTCCAAGATATCAAGCATGTTCAAAGAATCATATCTTCAATGATCTGGAGGTAGGAGTAACTTATCTCAACCACGAAGGAAAGAAAGGTTTGCTCGATCTTTCCACGAGTGCCAAATTTTGTGACGGGGCGTTGAAGATAATCCTTCGAAATATTAGAAATAAGTTACAGCCTATGGACTACGCAGTTGCTTCTGATATAGAACTTGAAGAGCGAGTGCTAATAGACAGAGTCATCGAAGCCTTAGAAGATCGAGTCGACTTAAGAAGCCCTATATGACTTCACGAGGTGGCTCTAATACTTATGAAATCTTTTTACACAAGACAAAGATAAACAATACTCAAAAGAAGATTGAACACAAAGGGAGAGATTGTCCGATCATCATTATTGTGTTCAACAATTAGTGTTGTCTTAGTTTTGTAATGTATGTAAGTAAATTTGGGCCAAATTGTAGTTAGTACAAATATAGGACTACTTATGTAAAATACCAAAGTACCTTGGTATATATTAAACCCTAATAACTTTTATTAGGGCTACATTATTGTAGCATCGAAAAGCTTTCATTAATGAAAACATCTTACGATTGAAGAATCTCACACTTTCACTCTCTCCTTTTCACTATTCCATTGACCGATCATCAATGTTATCGATGGAAAGCTTATCGATTCTTCATTTTAGTTGATTATTTGGCTAATTGGGATCTTAGAGAATGTATGCTCATCAATGTTTAGGAATTTTCACCTAAAATGACATCTACATCACCTAAATCCATCATGTCAAATGTTTCTTTCCAGTATCGTTTGTTTAATGGATATAATTCATATTTGAACCAAAGATAAGTAGATCATCGACATATAATATTTAGAAGTAAATTTCTTAAAAAAAAATCCACTTTGCTATGAAGCCAGACCTTTTAATTTGTTCTTAAATTTAATATACCACTGCATCGATGCTGGTTGAAGACCATACAATGATTTACGTAACTTACATACTTTCTGTACTTCTCCTTTAAGATCATAACCTTTCGGTTGTTGTATGTTGCATGATGGCCATCTTTGATATACTGATCGGAGAAGGAATGGAGGTATTCATGGATGATTTTTCGATTTTTGGTGACTCATTTGAGGTATGTCTACTTAATTTAAAGAAGGTGCTTCAGCGATGCGAGGAAACAACCCTTGTTCTAAATTGGGAGAAATGTCATTTCATGGTAAGAGAGATTATTGTTTTATGTCATAAAATATCGTCGAAAGGTATTGAGGTAGATAGAGCTAAGATTGAAACCATTGAGCGATTGCCTCCACCCTCATCGGTAAAAGCAATTAGAAGCTTCCTAGGACATGCAAGTTTTTATCGTATATTTATTAAGGATTTTTATAAAATTGCTATACCTTTAACTCACTTGCTTGAATACCTTACGAGTTTACACCCGAATGCATGAATGTGTTTACCATACTTAAAGATAAGCTCATTAATGCCCCTGTCATGGTAGCCCCCGATTGGAGGCTACCATTTGAACTAATGTGCGATGCTAGTGATTTTGCAGTAGGTGCAGTTACGGGGCAGCGACGGGAGAAACACTTTCAGCCAATACACTATGCAAGCAAAACTCTAAACGAGGCACAAACAAATTACACTACCACCGAGAAGGAGCTGCTCGCAGTCGTGTTTTGCTGTCGACAAGTTTTGTCCTTGTCTATACTTTCGAAGGTCATCATCTACACAGATCATTCGGCTCTCAAGCATCTCTTTGCGAAGTCAGATGCAAAGCCGAGGTTAATACGATGGATCCTTCTACTTCAAGAGTTCGACGTGAAGTTTTGCGACCAGAAAGGAATAAAGAATCTCGCAGCCGATCACTTGTCGAGACTAGAGGAAACGCACCGCAAAGATACAAATGAGGAGAACATTCGAGACCATTTTCCCGACGAACATTTGTATGCTATAGATGAGGTATTCGATGAAATTCCATGGTTTACTGATATTGCTAACTATCTTGTATCTAAGATCATCCCAAAGGGATACACAAGTCACCAGAAGAAGAAATTCTTCTCGGACTTTAAGTGTTATTTTTGGAACGATCCATATTTGTTTAGGATTTGTGCGGATAAGATAATTCGGCGATGCGTATCCTTCCCCGATACAGTCAAAATATTGAATCATTGTCATGTCGTACCATGCGGAGGACACTACGGAGGTAATAGAACTGCACAAAAGGTACTGGAATGCGGGTTTTATTGGCCTACGATTTTTAAAAATGCGCAAAAGTATGTTGAGGAATGTTAAGGTGCCAACGAACCGGTAATATCTCTAAACGTAATGAGATGCCTCAAAATTTTATTCTTGTCTGTGAAATATTTGACGTTTGGGGCATTGATTTTATGGGCTCGTTTCCTACCTCTTTCAATAATAGATATATCCTAGTCGCGGTTGATTATGTATCAAAACGGGTGGAAGCGCACGCGCTGCCCACTAATGATGCTAGGGTAGTCGTTAAATTTTTGAAAGCTCCATTTTCACGATTTGGCTCACCTCGTTGTATAATTAGCGATAAAGGTATGCACTTCTGTAACACCCAGTTTGCAAAGACTCTCGAGAAATATGGCGTTAAACACAGTGTGACAACCGCGTATCATCCTCAAGCGAGTGGCCACGTGGAAGTCGTAAACAGGGAGCTAAAACGTATACTCGGGAAGACCGTGGAACACCATAGGTGGGATTGGCCGAACAAGTTAAACGACGCTCTATGGGCATATCGGACAACATATAAGATGCCTTTTGGATCCGCGCCCTATAGACTTGTTTACGGAAAATCTTGTCATTTGCCCGTTGGCTAGAACATAAGGTATATTGGGCTATAAAGAAGCTAAACTTTGATTTGAATCTTGCAGGTGAAAAACGAAACTTGCAGATCAACAAGCTTGATGAGTGGCGACAGATGGCATACGAAAATACCCGGCTCTATAAGGAGCGTACGAAGTTATATCATGATCGAAAAATCATGAAGCGGGAATTCCAAGAAGGGGACCATGTCTTGATTTCCATACGGTACTATCGAGATCACACACCCGGAAAAAGGAACCTTCAAGGTGAACGGACACTGTCTCAAGCATTACTATGGAGGTGATATCGAGGCGCTCGAAAAAGAAACGATCCACCTCATCGACACCACCCAGCGCTGAAATTAAACCAAACTATGTCTAGCTAAAAGATGTTAAAGAAAGCGCTACTTGGGAGGCAACCCAAGCTTATTATATTTCTTTTCTTTTTATCGTTCTATACAAACTCTAAGTTTTATTTTTTGTTTTTAGGTGATTGCAGGGAATTCAAAATCTCAACTGTGGGGAGAAACCGTTTACAATGCATGCACACCGGACTATTCAGGGAAGTTCGCTTATTTAATTATTTCCTCTTCCTTGTGTTACAATGTTTATTACGTTGAGGACAACGTAAATCTTAAGTGTGGGGAGGGGAATTTCTGCGAAATTGATGCGAACATGTTAAACTATGCATGACGTGATTTTCGGAATTAAATTTTCCAAAAATTTGGCATGAATTTTTTACGAAAATCATGTTTCTTCTCATGAAAGAATGATTCATGTTAGAAATGGTGTAAGTAATTAGGATACATATGCATAGTTGACTTCTCTTTTACATGATTAACTTGGCGATACTTGAGAGATTCATACACATAACCCTATTTTTGTGAGATTTTTGAGCCTATGAGCTTTTTGCTCATTTCTTTGGTTGTGTGAAGCATGCCTAATTTATTTCTCTCTTGAACCTTCTTGCATATTGCGTTTTGAAATTACTTAAGGTGAGATTGTGTGAACGTGAGGAAGGCATTAGAACTCAAGTCCATAACAAAAATTTCGACCACGCCGGATCAACGTAGTTAGCCACTTTGAGCCTCAGCCTTTTGTTTGTGGAAACCAAAATTATAAATTGCCGACCCGAATAAGCCTTCAGAAATAAACCCATTGGAGCAATTAGTGGGAGTGGAGGTTGAATGCCGGAATCAAGAAGCGTAGCTCGGACCAAGTCCCGATGAACACTAAAGCCGTCGAAAAAAAAAAGAAAAAAAAGAAAAGAAATATATATATATATATTTCACTAAGAACCCTTCCCCAATAATCATTCCCTCTCAAAAGCATATAACTTATTTCCTAGATCGAGAGGTTGAAAGAAGAAGGGCTTATTGTTAAAAAAAAAAAAGAGAAGGCAAATTCTTGGCGCGTTCGAGATGATAACATGATCCCGACACGACTACAACTCATATCCTTTACGCTTATTTGTTGCATATCTTAGCCATTTTATATCCCGGTAAAGAACTTTCGATTCACGCCTTATCGCTGAGAGTAGTAGATCACGAATTGCTTGCAAGCTTATGGTAGAGATTAGACTAGTGCATGAACCGAGAGAATTCACCGACGTATTGACCTATATACTGAACGATTTGAGGGAACCCTTGTGAGGTACGGATCTCGATCGGCATTGCTAAGGAAGTCGTGTAGTTAGTTGTTGACCTTGAATATGTTTTCCGACTTTACTTGCATTATCTCTATACATGTTTTAATTCTTGATTGAAAGTTGCATAATTTGATCAATGCTTATATGCCTTATTATTTCTTTTCTTGAGGACAAGCAAACGCTTAACTGTGGGATTGATAAACGTATTTTCTTACGTTTACTATTATATTTAAGTAAATTGTTTTCGAGCTAAATGAATATGTTTTGCATAAGTTTAATTGATATTGCCTATTTTTATGATGTTTAGAGCTTCAAGACGGCAATAAGAACAAACCGAACGAAAACAAGGAAAAAGATGAGGGAAACATCATTTAACATGGCCATGCAGCTTAAACCAGGAAGCCATGCAACCTGAAACAACATTTAACATGGCCATGCAGCCTAAACCATTAAGCCAACCTGATACAGCATTTAACATGGCCGTGTTGCTGATATGTTGAGGCCATGTAACAGTGAACATGGCCGTGTTGGCCATCTTCTGAGGCCGTGTTAAGCTGCCAGCAAGGAAATGAGAACCCGATTCTAACACGGCCGTGTTTACCACACCATGAGGTCGTGCCATCATCAACATGGCCGTGTTGGCCATCTTCAGAGGCCGTGTTGACGTGCCGAGGCTTTGGAAATGAGGATACGAGTTGAACAGGCCATGTAACTTATGCCACAAAGCCGTGCCACCCTTGCGAAGAGAAGAGAGACCACTTTAGAGTCCAACACGGCCGTTCTAATTGATACCTCAAGCCATGTGTCATAAGTCAATAAACAAGCAAACAATGGTGGACCATAAAGATAAGCTCTTGGACTTATAAAACGTAGATAAATCTCATTTTTCTTCCCTAGGACATCCATATCAAGCTTCCAACCCCATATTTCAAAGACACTAAACACAAGAGACAGAAATCTTCTTTTGGGTTGCTCAAGATCTTTCAAGCATGGATTCACTACGGCTCCTTGGGTTTTACGTTGAAAAAGGAGCAGAAGAAGATGATGAAGAGGTCTATATAAGGCAGACTCAAAAGACGAACAAAGGGGGGGAGAAGAACATAAAAGAAAGGAAGAAGAAAGATAAGAGCTGAACAACTTATATTTACACCAAAATTTTACTGCCCCTCTAGACCCCAAGCAGACTTACTTTGCCGCTCACCACGTGTTCAACAAAAGTACTCAACGAAGAACGAAGATTGATCACGGAGCTAATATCATGGAAGAATCGTATTTTTCTCATTGTTAATTTAGTTCTTCGTTGCAAACATTATGAGTAGCTAAATATTTTGTATTTGAGATGAGATAAACCCTAGCGAGATCGATTGTATGTTTAAGAGTATTTGATGTTTCGCTCTTATTATGACTCGTTTATGAATCATATGATTTCGATTATGTCTATGTAATAAGAACTATCAAGTTATCTTCATCATGTATATGTGTTTTAGGATAGCTTAGTCCGGGAAATCGTAAGCTAGCTCGAGAGAGGGGCGAACGATTAAACCACTCGTAAACGAGCGGAATAAACTCATCGCTAGAGATAGGTTGAACTACTCCGCCGGATTAGAGTCAAATCTAATAGCGGGATTCATCGTACCTTAATGCAGTCTTCGATTAAGTAGTTAGGGAAGCTTGCCCGACTACTTAATTCGTTGATTAGTTGTTTGCGAATTTTGTGTAGTAAGACGCAGTTTCGTCAGCCATACGGATTCGTACACATGTTATAGGAATCCTCACGGTCTATTAGTAGCTGAAAGTCTTCTTAATACTTGGTGTTCGTCCCGGTTGAGCTAGGGGGATTCGAAATCTCAAATATGTTTGTTTTCATAAGGTCCTCCCTTCCTTGCTATTTTATTTTAGGTGTTTATTGTTCTTTACGTGTCCTACAAATCAAACATTTTTACTACGATATTAAAACAAGAGTTTTTCTAAAGTTCATAGTTCCTTTGGGATTCGATACTCCAATACTTGCTACTTCTTTACTATTCTGATAGGCACACTTGCCTGTGGAGCGTGGAAAGTTCGTTAGTGTTCGTTTTATTTTCTTAACTCGATCCGCTCGATCACAGATTACGCGTCACAACCGCGAGGAGTTGTGGATGATTTTTGGGAACTGACCACTCTGATTTTCTAAATCAGAGTATTGCTTGATTGATGGCCTGAAGTTCTTGGACGAAATTCCGGAAGTAAACCCTAATGGACACTTCGCGGAGAGACACTTTCCGGGAAGTGTCGTACATTAAGGCTTGACTGTGAGCGTTGGCAGTGAACGATGACGGACGCGTCAACGACGAGAAGTTGAAGTTGGTAGATATTTATTTTGTCGCCGCCGTCTTGTTGCCCCGACTATGAAAGCAAGACACAGTCGTTCAGTCGTGGCTACTTTCTTTAGTTGAAGACGTCGACGCCTTCGCCAACTATCCACGGGGCAGCGTAGCTTTCAGAGAGGTGATATGCTCGCTGAAACTAAACTTAAGAGAGAAGAGGAATTTTGTTCGGGAACGAGCCCGAAACTGGGGGAGCGAACATTGATTAGTGGGTTTGTACATCCAACTGAGGTCCGTCAGTATTTAAAAATGTAAATTTATTTAATTTTTATTATATATTTGCTAATTTTGTTTCGTTGCATTGTCAAGTCCTCGCGTACGAGTGCATATCGGGTATTCGGTACACGTTTGCCCATCGGCGAGAGGAGGCGAATGAGGTGACCCCACAGATCTGTCGGTGGTCGTTAATGATTAGGTTCGAAAGGGTTCTCTGAAGATGGAGACGAACATCAATGCCGCTAAAGGATCACCCGTACTTGGGTTGATGAGCCCTACGTCAGCGGAGATGAACTCGCATTTCTTCCGGTACAGAATCATTCACGTTGGGGAGCCACATGATGTCCTGGACCACATCACGACGCTACTTGAGCAAGGTGCGGAAGTGAAGTGTGTGTGTCATGTGGCGACCGGAGACGAGCTCGCACCCACGTACGAAGCACAGTCCATCACACAACTATCACAACAGTCGCATTACGAGGAAGAGGCGGACCAATTTTGTCACCCCTCACCGCCACGATACGATACCCCTCTGCCATAACAATACCCGGTCTCACGATGGAACAATTTAACAAATTTACACGACGCGTGGACCAAAATTTCAAGATATTGAAAAGCCGTTTCATACAACGTTTGCAAGAGCATCTCGCAGTTCCGGGACGCATACTAGAATCGCGATCGTGTACATGAGGAACGTTGGTCCACGACTCAAGGTTGGGGTGCATGTATCTTTGGGTCAAACACTTGATGTTGGAGCTGCAACAAAACCTTCAACAGGGGTGGTACGGGGTCCCTCGGGAGTTTCCGACGCAACCGAGGCATTGTAAAAGTTGTATAACAAATTTGTTGCAGCTGGTTTTCTAAAGTATAAATTTTCACGTAGTACTTTTTATTTGTTATGTTAGGAGTCATAGGGGGACCCGGATCAAGTCCATTTCGACCATCAGAGTCGATGAGAGGGCTCAAACCAAGCGTTCTACCGGGCGTAACCCGATGTTCAGGTAGAACCCGACGTCACGGTAGAACCCGAGGTCCCGGTGCAACAAGAGGACCCAGTGGAAGCCGAGGTCCCGTTAGCGCTCGAGGACACGGTGGAGTCGCCCACGTATCGCTCCAAAGGTAAGTCTGTCATGGAGGAGTCGACGCCACCTCGCGAGAGCAGGCCGTCCAAGTACCATGTGACCCCTTTCACCGATCCCAACAAAAATCCCGACAGATTAGTCTAAAACAGGTCCTCGAGAGGTACATGAAGAGAAAGATGAAGATGCGGCCTTAGGCAAAGATCGATGCAATGGAGGGTTATGAGCACCGAATGTGTTTGCTCGGCTCGTACCGCACCAAGAAGTTGTTCGTACAACTATACACACCTTCATTTTGGCTCGACGACATGGTATGAACTAGAATTATATGCTCTTATTAAATTTTAAATTTGTTCTTGCATGTATCGTATTATTTTGTAGCACATCGACGAATCCATTAGAGGGTTCGTCGAAATGCAGAAGAGTCATACCTTCTGCTCAAGTGCCATTGCCTTCATGGGATTCTCTTTTATGGTGACCATCGACTGGGACTGCGTCGAAAATGGGAAGTTCGTAAAACCCATGATGACGATATTAGCCCATTATGCGGAAGGACGTGATAGGGAATGGTCGTCAGTGTCGTGGGGAATTGTCGATTACATCGTGCTGCCGGTGGTGCGGACCATCACTCTCTAGGTTCTTGCAACCCTCGACTAGAAGAACAAGTCGATAGCAATGTTCGACTTCGATCCATCGTGCGATGTGTACTGCCGACACTTGAACCAGACGTTGAGCGGGTTACAATTAGTGATTCTGATTGTACTCGTTCAACTTGGATTAATTTCGAAAGCATTGAAAAAGTGGAAGGTCGAGAGAGTCAAAAATTTCAAGAAGCAGGAAAATTTGTAAGTGTAGTACTTAAGTTGATTTTAGTTGGCGATCACGATATTAAACTTTTGCTTGTTTTTGGGGGCGATTGTGGGGTTCACGTGTTGCGGGCTGCATTTTTTTTATCTTTCGTTGTGACCGCGTTTCAGAACTCATCAGGCGCCAGATGACGCAGTTTCGGTAATATCTTGCCACAACCATTCACCAAAATGATTACACTGCTTTGTATTACTAAGTAGTGAGCATATTTTAGACAATGATTGGACTGCTTAATTATATTTATTTAGAATTTGTAATTTTAGATGATGACTTACTGTAAAAGTTATTTTCCTTATTATTGCCTCTGTGTTTTTTTTATTGGGTGATGATTTTACGAAGTGTTTGAGATGCACGGGACCCGCACATACCCACAGGGTACCCGCACATACCCACAGGGTACCCGCATACATGCGCGCACGATACCTACATACATGCGTGCGGGGTACCCGAGCATGTATGCGAAGGGTACGGGCACATGCGCGCAGGGTACTCGTGAATGTACACGCAGGGTACCCGCTTATGTACGCGCAGGGTACATGCACATGTTCGCACGATACCCGCATATTCGAGCAGGGTACCCTTTGAAAAAAAACGAATATTCAAAGTCTTTAATATAAATATTTTCACAATAATTGGACAATGATTTTCGCGATGATTTTATGTAAAAAATGGCTTTTTTAATTATTGGGCAATGATTCTCGTGATGATTTGATGTAAAATTGTCTTTTGTAATTATTGGGCAATGATTCTCGCGATGATTTGATGTCAAAATTGTCTTTCTTAATTATTTGACAATGATTTTCGGACTGACGATGTAACAGACATAGCCGACTGCTGTAACGTACTGACATCGTCTGTCAAAGCAATAAACAACAAGTTATTGCATGCACACGAGACCTCTCGTGCATTCGCACGGTACCCACAGCTACGAATAGGGTACCCTCCATGTGCGCGCATGGTATAGCGCTGATACGTGCAGCGTACCCGCGCATATACGCATAGGTACCCGCACATTCGCGTACGGTACCGCACATTCGCGCATGGTACCCACTTATGAGCGCACGGTACTCGCACATGTGCGCACGGTACCCGCGAATGTACACGCACGGTACCGCTCAGTTCGCTCAGGGCACCCGCACATACCAACATACCCACCAACGGTACCCGCACATTCGCTTTGTCTACCCGAAAATACCAACATACCAGCATACATTGATTCAACAGATATCCAACACACACATACAAATCTATAACAATTTACCTCATCCTACCGAATTTTCCGACGGAAGGCATTCTATTTTTTTGTGCTCTTTCGCGTTTTGGGTCAACGATAAGTGCAAACATATTAATACTTTGTTCAATATGCTCGATGGCACGCCATATGGTACCCTCGTATGCTAAATTCCATGTCTCCAAGCTGTAATATGCATGCACTAAGAATAAACACCTACATTAGTGGCACCCCAAGCTGCAATGGCGTCCAGAGGGGGGATACGGTCGATATCGAATACCTTACAACTACAGAACTTTGTCTCCAAATCCACCACCTCATTGACTTCATGCCCGTATACATTATACCTACGAAGGCAACCGCCACGTGTAAATTTTGAGAATTTTGTAGTGCGAACGTAGGATCATCTCCACCTTCAGCATAAATGATGCGACATTTGCTGCCATTAAAGCTTCGCATGTTTTTCGATGCTTACTAAACCAACGTGTCGTCAAACATTGAATCGAATCCAACAATCTTATCGGTGGGAGCTCTCTATCCGCAAGTAGAGCGGCATTTATCGACTCGGAGCCGTTGGTGGTCATGATGTTTTACCTAGATCTAAGGCAATACGATCTTGTCCATTTTTCCTTTGTATCGACAACAAGATATGTATGTATGTTTAAGTACCGGTTAGAGTCTCCAGCAATTTATCACATTCATTCGTGGTGTAGGCGTATGCTATATTAAGGAATAACACATGCGCACCTTCCTCCTTTATAGGGGTCTTTATATTTTGTTGAATTTGCCACGCACATAATCCGTGAAACGCATTTGGAAATATTCTCGAGCCGACAGTCTTTATACCGCCATGTCTATCAGAAATTATGACGAGATCACTTGTGTCGGTCACAAACCGTCTTAATCTTGTCAAAACAGCGTCCACGATTCGGAAGATTCGGTGTCGCAATTTCCCATGTGATCGGATGCTGATGTTATTCACCATCTTGCGCCATTGCAACAGACATCACCCCTTTTTACTTTCCCTTTAAAATGGTGGCGTCAATAGAAATCACCTTCTGCACGTAAACAAATTCCGTTATGCATGCACCGTAGGCTAAGAACATATATTTGAATTTGTTTTCTTCGTCCATCTTCCAATCCGTGACACATCCCACGTTCACTTGCTTCATAGTTTCCAAGTAGGTCGGGATTAAAGCGTAACAATCGTCCCCCCGTTACCGACTAACTAGCGAGATGCTCTTGCCTTTCCAAGACTTGTAATAAGTAACATCCAATCCCTATTTTGCATCATTGAGTCGGATTGTCTTTCGGACCGCTAAAATTCTCAAGTAGCAACCTCGATACAACCGATGAACTTCCATGTCAATGTCTACGACGTCGATGAGACACGCCGCATGTGTGCGTGCGCAAATATGTCTGTATCGAGAAAAAATCCTTATCTTTTCCAGCTCGTAAGCTCCACAAACATTGCTCCATCGCGCATCTCACTACGTATAAAGTCCGGTTTGACTTTACCAATTTGCACTCGAAGGATGCAACAAAGGCAATTTTAGATATTTTGCCAATAACTTCCGCCTTGTCACGAAATTGCTGACCAGCGTGTAGGCTTGAACCATCCGAAAATGCAAAAGTACCATCGACAGCCTAATCTACGGGGTTACGCTCCACATCTTCATCGTCGTTTTGATCACGTGCGATGAAGTCATCTTTCGAGTCGTCATGTAGTCCGATTGGCTCGTCTTCACTTTCATTCAATTGCAAACCCGAGTCATCCCTACGTCCGCTCTGTTCAGCTTTGTCTTCTTGGAAACCCTCATCTACTGTAACATGGAAATCTTATTTGTTAGATGGGATGCAACTGTACCCCTCAAACTGTTCGGTGTGCGCATTTTCATCGCAATTGCCTATCAGGCCGATATTATAACTAGAGAAACCAACAATTGCTGCTGGCGGAGCCACATTGGCACATTCCACCACCTCGACATGAACCACGGGTCTTGATTGAGGGCCACCGAAACCAAAATAGGCACGTAGAGCATAATCGTTATTGATGTATATGGGCCTCAAATAATTGTAAGCTACATTTGACATATAGCTTGCGTCAGTCTTGCATTATCATTGTGAAATGACAATACCGCTACAATTTGGTTCATCACTTCTTCAAACGTGCATGCGTCCTCATCCACCAAAATTGAATGTCATATACAATTTGGCGCAGGGGACCAAGTTGAGGTATTGTCCTCACCGATTATCCATCGGCCATCAAATTCAAATAACATGTTAGTAATTTTCTTATTGATCACCAGTAATATTATACAATGTTATTGTTTAGAAAACGTATGCCGTAATAAAACATGCGTGTGTATGATTTTCAGCGCATGGACCCGATCAGAGGATTAGGGGACATGCGCATAAATGCAAGGGGCCATCGCGTGTGATTTTCAGGCGCATGGCATTGCACCTGAGCAGAGAACCACGGAAACTGTGCACACAGGCAGAGGACTCGTGCATACAGGTAGGGGACCCGCGCATTAACGCATGAGACCTGCACATAAAAGCATGAGACCCACGCATAAAGGCAGGTGACTCGCGCACAATACCAGCGATTACTAGCGGGGACCTTGCACTTATACTTGGGTACCATGCTTCTACATTTGGGTCCCCTGTGTTTTTTTAGCATGGGCCCCCTGCCCCCTGCACTTAATGGCTACAACAAATAGCAGCCCATATGCGCGAGTACCCTGGATATATGCTCTAGTACTCTAGATATACGTTTGGGTCCCCTGCATTTTTTGCATGGGTCTCCTGCACAAAAAACGGGACCTCAAAGTTTGTATTTGCAGTTCCAAATTTTCGTAAACACAACTGAAAAATCGTAGACCTCGCAATTACACATGATCTACGAGATAGCCCATTCATTTTCGTGGGTAATGAACTGGAAATTCATCACTTTCGACGTTAAAATTGCAATTTTCATATAACAAATATTTACTGGGAGAACTCGGCTGAAATGCTTGTTGTTTTCTTGGTTTGAGAAGCTGTTTTCCGGAAATTAACGAGGATAACAACTCGCGTCGCTTTAAGGTTGTGAGAGAGGTGTGTGTGGTTAACTTTGCGTTCTTTAAAATGGAGAGCATTTATTTCGTTTGTAAAGGTTAAAGATGGAGAGTGACCCAAGTTTTGTTTATGAACCCTCTACGGATGTATTTTCGTTTTTCTTTTTTCTTTTTTGTAATTTTAATGTTTTATGTATGAGAATTAGTAAATATGGTTTGCGGTTAAACAAAGTGAGGGCTATTGAAAAAAAATTTATAAACGAGGCCATTTTTTTAAAATTAACCCACTCAAAGGTCATTTTCTTAAAAGGCCCCAAATAGTAGGTTTCTATAATACCAAAAAATACACATTAACCTAATAACTCAACTAACAGACGTATGTAACCTCTCAGAAAATAGTGTAGAGTTGGATTGAAACCTTTATGTCACTTTTAAACCATTTGCAAGACTGATAGTGTTATGTAGTACCCTTCTCTTGGCCGTTGACCCTTCTCGACCAATAAACAGAGTAAACGTCATGTTAGGGTCACATGGTCCAAGAACATTGATTGTCTTATCACCCTTCCGATTGTGGTCAAGTAGTTTCTCTGAGTCAAGCAAAAGTACAAGAATATGACGCTGGCAATATTAGTGAGATCGAGAGCAACTCAAAGGGGAAGGTAGTGGCTGACCCCACTTGCCCTAGTAACCGACAATAGATCCAAAAAGAAGTCGGTGAAGCTCCCAAGCTCCTCGGATGAAGACAACTTCGGATCCGTCACCAATCCCGAGTTCAGGCAATTTGAGAAATAGATAGCCCTCATGACGAAGATGATGGGATTTAATTATTCCAAAAGAAGTCGTTGTCATCTGCTAACAGACAAAGAACTTCTTCTAACAGCCCGAAGACAAGAGTGCC
Organism: Linderniella brevidens; assembly: GCA_004919715.1. Lineage (NCBI taxonomy): Eukaryota > Viridiplantae > Streptophyta > Magnoliopsida > Lamiales > Linderniaceae > Linderniella > Linderniella brevidens. The sequence goes on along the minus strand of SWDC01000149.1, from coordinate 2,750,091 downwards.
GACGAACCCGTCAAGTGCTACAACTATGGCAAGCCATGCTATGGGCTAGGGGCAGGTTTCTCCCAGAGGACTACTACATCAGGAAGTTAGTTGATCAAGCAAAAGAAAACTGGTGTAGCCCTGATGGTCGAGCAGGACCAATGGCTCGAAGACACCTCAGACAGTTAGCTAGAGAACGTCGCCCTGATGGCCCTCGTCGAGGGAGGTGAGTCGGAAGAAGAGAGCAATAGCCCGAGTCCTCAGACAAGGAGGACAAAGATGTGATCGCTAGGATTGAGGAAAAAACTATTGACCTTAGCGTCTTTTAAAAACTACAAAAGAGAATTAAAGCATCCTGTAAGCAACGAAAAAGTGTTATAGAAAAGAGGATAACTAATAATGAAACCAGTTTAGCTGAAGCCCAACAAAAGGTCACCACATAAGAAGCTAGCCTAGCTACATCTGAAGCTAGGGTTAGTGCTTTGACTACAAAATTAATTGTGTACGAACAAACATAGAGTACATCTATAGCTCACGAAAAGACTATAAAGGACTTAGAAGTTAGGTTAGAGAGTAAGCACCAATGCTAAATCCGGAACATAAGAGAGAAAAGGCACCCTTGTGTGCCAGCTAGAAGCTGCACATGAGTGAGTCACTAGTCGAGATGCGTAAATAGAAAAGTTCAAAGCATAGATTCACGAACTTACAACTAACTTTAAAGATTGTGAAACTGAGCAAAAGAATCGCTTAAACAAGTACAATCTTACGCCTGAGGAACGTAAGAAATTATACTCTACGAGCAAAGTTTAGAGGATATTCTTACGAAAAAAGGAAAACAGATCAACCATCTTCTTAAACCAGCGTAAGGACATAAGATTTTACAATCCACGTGAAGGCTTGAAATACACAAAACCTCGTGAGCTCTGTACGAAGACACCCTTACCACTTTACGACGCTAGCTTTCTCGGCGTAAACATGCCTATCTAATGCCCTTCACGGGAGATCAGAAATAGAAGCTCTCGAGAAGAAAGCGAGACACAAAAGTAAGCGCCGAAATTCGGTTTGATTACGCAAAACAAAAAGACAGTTACAAGAAGAGGAAAATTCCTTTGTTAACGGACTATCTTCCCATTACACACCCTCGATCGAAGCCACAACTGTCGGGGAAGAAACCTCTGACAAAGCTAACCTAGTACTTCTAGTGTTTATATCCCGGCAATAATCCGAGAAATATCGAATTTACGCTAAACTTTAGAGTGAGAATGAAAGCACTTTCACGCGGAAAAGGAGAAATTGCTCAGCAAAATCTCCTTACTTGAGAAAAACCCCGACAGGAGCAAAGTTTCGACCTCAGAACATGTTCCTCTAGCCAAGTATCAAATCGAATCCCCTTCTCGGGTTAAAAAATAGAAAAGAAGAATGCCCTTGTAAAAATTACTTGACTAACTCATATTTACGTTGCCCACAGGAAAAAATCTAAGTAGGAAGGGGGAGAAGAAAGGAAAAGAGACTCGAAAAGGATGACGCTACTCTCTTTTCTAAAACAATAAACTACTCTTATCTTTAGTTCCCTCTTCTTATGTCGAATTTGAATGCATGCAGAATGTTTTTTTTCACGTATTAAAGACCGTGTAACTACCTTTCCTTCTATGTTTCTTAATCTTGGGCATGTAAAGATTGTTAAGCGTTTAAATTCTTACGATTGTATATATGATTCATGTGCTATTAGTTCACGTCGTAGGAATGTAACCGCTAACAAATCCAAAGTTCTTCTACGAAATCTAATCTAAAATGACAAGGAGAAAGAACGTACACCTAAAAAGTCAAAGCACACTAAGACTAAATCCGATGCTAAAGTCTTAGAAACTAAGCAAATTGGAATGCCCAAAATAAATTTACATCGAGCACTAATCTATGCTACCCACTGGGAATTAAAAAAGTATGGGTTTCTAAATCAGAAGCTAAGCGAAGCCATATAACCAACGTAGAACCCAAATTTCCAAATAGTGAACGCAAATCGTCATTTGCAAATAAGGGAAGACCCATCCTAAAAGGAGTACCTAAATCTCCTTAATCTGTTTTGCAGATCCATCATGTGTGGTACTTGGATTCTAGTTGCATCACTCTAGTTGAAGCAGCTCGTACGATGCTGATTCACTCGAGCCTTCCCCACGTCTTCTAGGCTGAAGCCATCAACACAACTTGCTTCACCCTAAATAGGACAAGCATTCACAAGCATTTTGGAAAGACACCGTACGAATTAATCAACCAAAGAGTCCCAACCAAATGCCATCTATAGCTTCTAGACACATCAGTCCAGAACCCAGACTAATCATCGTGTTTCAAAGACTAATACAGTCCTACACACGTGTAAGAGACATCAACAATGGAAAAATACGAGGACATTGACTATTTATTCGAACACTTCTATTCTACTCCTCGTCAACCAATGACTCTTCCACAACTCATTCGTTGTAGTGACGCATCAGAACAACACGTAGGACAAACAACCGTGGTCGATGAAGGATCTCCACTTCAAAATTTTGTAGTCACTATGAATGAAGAAAATGAGGATGAAGTGAGTCTCCCGATCGAGATCTCCGATATTGAAAGCAACCCACCAGATCCACCTCTCACTGTCGAGATCTCCACCTCCACTGATATGGACTATGTGGACCCACACAATGACGGCAATGTCATACAACCTCTATCACACGAGAGAAAGTGGACACACACACATCATACGGATCATATCATCAAAGATCCGAACAAAGTCGTTAGCACATGCTCTTCAACGGCCCACGAAGGTCTAATCATGTGCTTCCTGAGACAGAACGAGCCAATCAAGGTTGCCGAGGCATTAGCCGATCCCGGTTGGATAACTACAATGCAAAAGAAAATCTATAAAAATAAAGGCTACAACCAACAGGAAGGCATCAACTACGATGACACTTTTGCTCATATTGCCCAAATCGCAGCCATTACACTCTTCTTTGTCTATGTTGCCCACAAGAACTTCACCCGGTACCAAATGGATGTCAAAACGGATTTCTTAAACGACGTCTTGAAAAAAGAAGTCTACGTGGCTTAGCCTGAAGGGTTTTTACGTGGAACTAACCCTGACTATGTCTACTATTTAGACAAGGCACTCTACGGACTAAAGCAAGCTCCCCGAGCTCGGTACAACGTCCTATTGAACTTTTTGGTTTGGAAAAAGGAAAGATTCGACACCACTCTCTTCATCAGACGACATGGATCAGATATCCATCTTATCCAAGTCTACATCGATGATAGCATACTCGGGTCCACAAATCCAAGGTTGTGCAAGCAATTCAAGGATCTTATGAATCCTAAGTTCGAGATGAGCATGATGGGTAAGATTAAGATCTTCGTCGTATTACATCCATGACATCTTGAAGAAATATGCTATTCGGAATGAAGACTGCGTCGGTTTTTGAAGAGATATTAGAATTATGCTTTGATTATTTTGTTATCCTTGTAATTAGGGGCATAATTCGTAGTTTTGATAGTGTAGGACTTAATAGTAAATATATCATGTAAATATGTATAAATACAATGTACACTATCGATACACAAGTTCATTTCCGAAAAATCACAAGCATTAAATTCACACTCTAAGAGAGAGAAAAGCAATCGAAAAACTCTCTCTCTCAAGATCTTCAAAGAAGATATTCGACCGAAGGTATTTTGTAAGATTTATCATTCGAATATCTAGAATTCATGCTTAGATCGATCGTTAGTTGGTATAATAGGACACAACAATTGGTATCAGAGCAGATCATGATCACTTTTGGATTAAATTCGCGATTATAAGGTCAAAATAATTTTTTTTCAGATTTTTCGATCGAAAAACTTACGTGAAATGTATTTTGATCAATGCGCTTAATGTTTGCGTATTTTGTTGATGATCTTGCTGATTAAGTGATATATTATATGTTAGGAATGATTTACGTACTGATTTCAATCGTTTAGAACATCATATTAATTCAGATTTTCGATTTCGGTCGGTATTTGCGTTTGCGATCAAGTTTTGATTACGATTTGATTTTCTTCATAATCGATATATTTTGCTGTAAAACGTGGTTAACTTGTGTTTGTTCCTATTCAGAACTAAGAAACGAGTGATTATCCAGAATTGCAGCTCCTAACTTGAACATTTTGGTTGAATCTGGATTTTTTCACTGTTCCATTGAACTTGAAGGCTATTCTTGGATCGATTTTCGATCGAAAAACTTGGCTCCAAAATTATTTTTCGAATAAGTTTGCAGCTGAAAAATTTTTCGATGACAAACACAGTTCTCGTGTGTTTTACTCAAATATAAGACTCGAAAACATTATTTTCGATAATAAGTTTTTCGATTCATATATAAATGTCTTTTTCGAGCGTAATAAAGCGTATTTGTTTCTCGACGGATACTGTTTTCGCAAAATAAATCTCTAATTTTGACTCGAAAAACTTGTAATAGTAAAACAAGTTTTTCGATCTCAAAATTTTTCGATCATTTAAATTTTCGAGTCAAAGTTATTATCGAAAACACATGTGTAATAGTGAAAACACATGTCGATCGAATAATTCACACTCGAAAAAATTTTAGTCAACAATTTGAGTCAAACTTAGCAAATTTTTCGATCACTCTTAATTTCTCGATTACAAATTTTTCGATAAAAGTTTTTGCGATCAACAATTACTCGACATAGAATATTTAATTTGTAAAACTCTTACGATCGAAAAATTATTTTCGATAAATACCACGAAAAACTTATACGATCGAAAATCTTTTTCGATTAAGGGTTCGAAAATTTTTAAATCCAAAACTTTATTGCTCGAAAAATGTTTCTATCACTGCTCAAACATACACACATTTTACACTGTTTTGAAAGAAATCAAAATTCGTAATTTTGAAAACTTACGAAAAATACTTGTCTCCGAATTATCTTCTACGATACTCAAAATTTTCGATCTTAAATTCAAAATTCTTTAGCAAAATTTTGAAGTATCAATTCTCATATTTTTCAAAATCAAAACAATATCTCTTTAACAACCGAAAATTAGGTTTGCAAGGGAAATTGCTTAAAGTACGAATCAAACATTACTAGCAAAGTTTGTCACTTGTGAAGCACTTTTACCATTTCGATTCCAAACTTTCACGAAGATCCTACCAATCAACTACAAATGGATGCTTACTCACTCAGAAACGACGTCCGCCCTCCAATTCTACGAAGAGGCGAATACACCGTATGGAGAAGCACATTCATGAACTTCTTGGAAACAAAAGAACATGCTACTAATTTGATAGCTTCTCTTCAAGAAGGTCCCGCTCAATTTTGGCTCATCCAAGAAGGCGATGCCACTAAAAATCCTCCTATTCCCGCCACTAGAAGACTCAAAATTCCTAGTGAATACACCAAGGGGGAGCAAATAAGAGCTAAAGCAGATTTAGGAGCCAAAACTTTCCTAATGCAAGGATCCGAATGAAATCTATATGCAAATAGATAGTCTATCTAGTGCAAAAGCTATGTGGGATGAACTCCATAAAATGATGCAACGGACCGAAGTCGGAGTCAAAGCCAAGAAAGCAAATATTCTCACCGCTTACGACTCATTCAAAGCAAAATCGGTGCAAAATGTTTATGAACTCTGTCAACGTTATTTAACTCTTCTCAATGCGATGAGGAAGATAGAAACATTCAAGACCAACATGGAGGTCAACATCCGATTTCTCTCTTCTCTTCAACCGGAGTGAAAGAAAATATCCATGCAAATACGTCAAAACAATGATTTGGACGAAATGGATATTCACGCCGTCTTTGATAATCTCGCTCAACACGAGGAAGATAAAAGCGAGATACAAAAAGAACTTAAGGGCAAGCAGATCGAAGACTCTATAGCTCTAGTTTCTAAAAGAAAAATGAGTCGATCTCGCAAGGATAAAAGCATCAAGTTGCCAAGTTCTTAAGAAGATGAATACGAATCAGAATCGGACTCCGAGCCAGATATGAAAGAGTCCAAGAAACAATTGGCTCTCATTACTAAAATGATGAGCAGAAATTTATATAAAAAGAAATCATCCTCTTCGGCTAATAGACTTTGGACATCAAGCTCCAAGCATAAGGAAAGACCGTCCGAGTCGTCAGAATCTAAAAACGCCAAAGAACCACAAAAGTGCTACAATTGTGGAAAGATAGGGCACTTCGCCAGAGAATGCAATCTTCCCAAGAAGAAAGACGCCAACTACTACTCCAAGAAATTCAAACTAACTAAACAAAAAGAGGTTGGAGTAGCCCTGATGGCAGAACAAGAGCATTGGCTGGAAGACACCACAGATTCTGAAAACAAAAATCTCGCTCTAATGGCATACCTCGACGACGGCTTAAAACGATAACTCATCAAGGAGGTCAGATGCCGAAGAAAAAGCATCAACATCATCACAAGATGTAACAATGCCTAATTCTACAATATTAAACATGCTAAAATCTTTACAAATAAAGTATACTAACATGAAAAATCCGCGGAAAAGTAAAAAGAATTGGAGGAGAGACTAGCCCTTAGTGAAAATAAGTTCCAAAAGAAGTTAGATAGAACAATTCACTTAGAAATTCTCTTATCTAGTGCTAAGAAAACCATAACTAATCTTCAATCTAAGATAGTTACCACCTAGATAAAAATCAATGACCTTAGTAAGACTCTTAGCGATTGTTAGAGAGATTTAGAAATTTCTTAAAATAATTTTAAGGAAATCTCTGAGGAACGTAAGAAGCTTTACTCTAGGATTAAAACTTTAGACGATCTTCTAACGAAAACGGGGCAAACGGATCAGACTATATTTTTAAATCAACCTCTTGATATAGAATTTTATAATCCTAAAGAAGGCTTAGGTTTTAACAATCCCTGTAACTTGAAAAAGGTCAATGTCAAACAGTTATATGATATCAAGTATATGAGATTATGATTAACTTCTCTATGGCCTTTACTAATTCTTCCGAAATAAATGCCTTAGAAGAATCTAAACGAAAAGCCACAAATATAACTGACATCCCATTTGACTACACCGAATTAAATAATAGTTACAAGACACGGGAAATCAACATGTCTAGTGATTATAATTCATTATATCCTTTAGAAGATTTTCCAAAACTTAAGGAAGAAAATAATGATCATTCTAAAAATTCTACTTTCTGTTATATTCCTGCTATTATTAAGAAAATAGCTGATTTAAACGTTTCTTTAGAAAAAGAAAGAAAGAATTTCAAAGCTGAAAAGAATGAGCTTTTATTGGATATTTCTAATCTCAAAACTTCCTCAATTTTAAAATCTTGTCCTGATTTTAATTTGAAAGAAAATCATTAATTAAGGACGAGATCAAATCTAAGAAAACACGTCCCATTATTTTACAAAATATTTTAAAAGAAGATAAATCTTCTTTAAAAAGCGTAAAGGGAGGAAAAGAGTTCTGAAATGATTCAAAAGGGAAAAATATTTTTACTAACTCTTTTTCTACTCCATCCACAGGTAGAGTAGAAAAAGAGGTGAAGCATGCAAATGACAGAGTGCATAGAATAGAATTTCAGAAGAAAAATATGATAGAAATAATTTAGTTTCAAAACTTTCTTCTGTATCAAAAACTATGGACACTCGTAAGAAGACAGCTTGAAGAGAATTTTGAATTGTGCTTTGTAATTCTATTATCCTTGTAATTATGGGCGTAATTAGTAGTTTTGATAGTGTAGGACCAAATAGTAAATATCCCAAGTAAATAGGTATAAATACAATGTACACTATCGAAATCAAAATAATAAGTTCATTTCGGAAAAACAACAAGCATTGAATTCACATTCTAAGAGAAGTAATCGAGAAACTCTCTCTCTCTCTCAAGATCTTCAAAGAAGATATTCGACCGAAGGTATATTGTGAGATTTATCATTCGAATATCTAGAATTCATGCTTATATCGGTCAGTAGTTGATAAAATAGGACGTAACAATTAGTATCAGAGCGGATCGTGATCTCTTTTGGATTGAATTAGCTATTTTAAGATCAAAATAAATTTCCAGATTTTTCGATCAAAAAACTTTCGTGAGTTGTATTTTGATCAATATGCTTTATGTTTGCCAATTTTGTTGATGATCTTGTTGATTAAGTGATAGATTATAGGAATGATTTATGTACTGATTTAAATCGCTTAGAACGTCATATTAATTCAGATTTTCGATTTAGATCGATATTTGCGTTTGCGATTAAGTTTTGATTTCGATTTGATTTTCTTAATATTTGATATATTTTGCTGTAAAACGTGGTTAATCTTGTGTTTGCTCATATTAAGAACTAAGAAACGAGTGATTATCCAGAATTTCAGCACCTAACTTGAACATCTCGATTGAATCTGGAATTTTCACTGTTACATTGAACTCTGCTGTTCTTCGATCGTTTTTTCGATCGAAAAACTTGGCTCGAAAATTAATTTTCGAATAAGTTTGCAGCCGAGAAAATTTTCGATGACAAACACTGTTCTCGTGTGCTTTACTCAAATATAAGACTCGAAAAACATTATTTCGATAATTAGATTTCCGAGTCATATATAAATATATTTTTCGAGCGTAATAAAGCGTACTTTTTTTCGACAGATACTGTTTTCGCTAATAAAATATCTAATTTTGCCTCGAAAAACTTGTAATAGTAAAACAAGTTTTCGATCTCAAGATTTTCGATCATCTAAATTTTCGAGTAAAAATTTAGCGAAAACATATTTCGATCGAATAATTCACACTCAAAAAACATTGAGTAAAACTTAACAAACTTTTTCGATCACTCTTAATTTTTCGATTACAAATTTTTCGATAAAGGTTTTTGAGATCAACAATTATTCGACAAACTATTTTTCGACAGGATATTTACTCTGCAAAACTCTTACGTTCGAAAAATAATTTTTTGATAAATACAACGAAAAGCTTATACAATCGAAAATCTTTTTCAATCATAGGTTCGAATTTTTTTTAATCGAAAACTTTATTGTTCGAAAAACTTTTCGATCACTTCTCAAACACACACATATTTTACACTATTTTGAAAGAAATCAAAATTCGTAATTTTCAAAACTTACGAAAAATATTTGTCTCCGAATTATCTTCTACGATACTCAAAATATTCAATCTTAAAATCAAAATTCATTAGCAAAATTTTGAAGTATCAATTCTCATATCAAATATTTTTCGAAATCAAAATAATTTCTCTTTCACAACCGAAAAATACGAAAGGGAAATTGCTTAAAGTACGAAACAAACATTACTAACAAAGTTTGTCACTTGTGAAGCACTTTTATCATTCCAAACATTCACGAAAGATCCTACCAATCAACTACATATGGATGCTTACTCACTCGGAAACGACGTCCGCCCTCCAATTCTACGAAGAGGCGAATACACCGTATGGAGGAGACGATTCATGAACTTCTTGGAAACAAAAGAGCAAGATACAAATTTGATAGGTTCTCTTCAAGAAGGTCCCGCTCAATTTTGGCTCATCCAAGAAGGCGATGCCACCAATAATCCTCCCATTCCCGCCTCACGAAGACTCAAAATTCCTAGTGAATACACCGAGGGGGAGCAATTAAGAGCAAAAGCGGATTTAGGAGCCAAAACTTTCCTAATGCAAGGAATTCCTAACGACATCTATATGCAAATAGATAATCTATCTAGTGCAAAAGCTATGTGGGACGAGCTCCACAAGATGATGCAACGGACCAAAGTTGGAGTCAATCCCGAGAAAGCAAATATTCTAACCGTTTACGGCTCATTCAAAGCCAAGGCAGAGGAAACCGTTTATGAACTCTATCAACGCTATCTAAGTCTTTTTAATGAGATGAGGAAGATAGATATCTTCAAGACGAACATGGAGGTCAACATCCGATTTCTTTCTTCTCTTCAACCGGAGTGGAAGAAAATATCCATGCAAATCCGTCAAAATAAGGATTTCGACGAAATGGATATTCATGCCGTCTTTGATAATCTCGCCCAAGACGAGGAAGATATCAGCGAGATACAAAAGAACTTAAGGGCAAGCATATCGACGATTCTATAGCTCTTGTTTCTGAAAGAAAAACAAGTCGATCTCGCAAAGATAAAAGCATCAAGTTGCCAAGTTCTTCAGAAGATGAAGACGAATCTGAATCGAACTCCGAACCCGATATGAAGGAGTTCAAGAAACAGTTGGATCTCATTTCTAAAATGATGAGCAAAAAGTTTTATAAAAAGAAATCCTCTTCCTCGGCCAATAGACTTCGGACATCAAGCTCCAAACACAAGGAAAGACCGACTGAGTCCTCAGAATCTAAAAACCCCAAAGAACCACAAAAGTGTTATAATTGTGGTAAGATAGGGCACTTTGCCAGAGAATGCAAATTTCCCAAGAAAAAGGACGCCAACTACTATTCCAAAAAATTCCAACTCACTAAACAAAAAAAGGCTGGAGTTGCAGTGATGGCCGAACAAGAGCATTGGCTAGAAGACACCACAGATTCTGAAGACGAAAATCTCGCTCTAATGGCATACCTCGAAGATGCCTCATATGATAACTCTTCAAGAAGGCCTGACGATGACGACGATAAAGCATCATCTTCATCACAAGAGGTAACAATGTCTCAATCCACATTAATAAACATGTTAGAATCATTACAGATTAAGTACTCTAACATGAAAATTGAGCGGAAAAGAACTAAAGAATTAGAAGAGAGACTAGCTCTTAGTGAAAACAATTTCCAAAAGCAGTTAGATAAGAAAATTCATTTAGAAATTCTCTTATCTAACGCTAAGGAAAAAATATTTAGTCTTGAATTAACCATAGCTACCTCTGAGACTAAAGGCAATGACCTTAATACGACTCTTATCGATTGTCAGAGAGATTTACAAATTTCTAAAAATAATTTCAAAGAAATCTCCGACGAACGTAAGAAACTTTACTGAAGGATTAAAACTTTAGATGATCTTCTAACAAACAGGGGTCAAACGGATCAAACTATCTTTCTAAATCAACCTCTTGATATAGAATTTTATAATCCTAAATAAGGCTTAGGATTTAACAATCACTGTAACTTGAAAAAGTTCAATGTTAAACAATTATATGATATCAAGTACATGATATTAGGTTTAACTTCTCTAATGGCATTTACTAATTCTTCAGAAATAAATGCCTTAGAAGAATCTAAACGAAAAGTCACAAATATGACTGACACTCCCTTTGACTACACCGACTTGAATAATAGTTACAAGACAAAGGATCTCAACTTGTCTAGTGATTATAATTCATTATATCCCCTAGAAGATTTTTCTAAAGATAAGGATGAAAATAATGATCATTTTCAAAATTCTACTTTCTGTTATATTCCAGCTATTATTAAGAAAATAGATGATTTAAACGCTTCCTTAGAAACAGAAAGAAAGAATTTCAAAGCTGAAAAGAATGAGCTTTTACTGAAGATTTCTAATCTAAAAAATTCCTCTATTTTAAAAACTTGTCCTGATTTTACTTTGAAAGATAAATCATTAATTAAGGACAAGATTACATCTAAGAAAATACCTCCCATTGTTTTTCAAAATATTTTAAAAGAAGATAAATCTTCTTTAAAAATCGTACAGGGAGGAAAAGAATCCTTAAATGCTTCAAAAAGGAAAAAGACTTGTTCTAACTCTTTTTCTACTCCATCCACATGTAGAGTAGAACAAGAGGTGAAGCATGCAAAGGAAAGAGTGCCTAGGATAGAATTTCAGAAGAAAAATGATATAAATATCTTATTTTCAAAATTTTCTTCTGTATCAAAAACTTTGGACACTCGAAAGAAGACAGCCGTTTCAAACTTTAATGTTGTTGCTTCCACTTATGTCTTAAAACCTATTAATTTTGAAAGCACAACTTTCGAAATCGGTTCTACTTCAAAAATTATAAATCATCATTCTAAGACAAATGCAAGTCTTAAGTCTCGTAGGAAACAAGATCCGGCTATTAAGAAAGCTTATAGCTCGATACATTCTTGTCCTCATTTAAGGTATCCGGTCAAAGTACATTCAGCCAAACACCTCAAGAGACTAGCTAGAGAAAAGATTTTCTCATGTACTAAGACTAATAAGACATTTGCCCGTGCTGAAATTAACCTCCCATGTACGGTTCAACCTCAATGGGTTCCCAAGACACCATTTAGGCCAACGCAAGTCCAAAAGGCTAAATTGCCTAAAGAGGAACCACTTAAACCAACTAATACCACGTTGGTTTGGGTACCTAAAAACATAAATGGTTTAGGAACCAAAAATAAACAAACCTTACCTATCAAATCTGCTAATCCTAGAGGACCCATTACTAAGTGGGTACCTAAGTCTCTCTAAAAAATTTATGCAGATCCATCATGTGTGGTATTTAGATTCTGGTTGCTCCACACACATGACGAAAAATCAAGATCTGTTGAGCAACTACCAAGACCGTTACAATGGAAAAGTCAGATTCGGTAACAATGATTCAACTCCAATACTAGGCTTTGGAGATATTCTACTGCAGAAGCTGTTCAGCATAGGACAATTCTGTGACAAAGGATTTCAAGTGCTGTTTCTAGCTGATCAAGTGGTGTTCTAGCTGATCAATTATGTGACATAGGACAATTCGGTAACAATGTTTCTAGCGAGCATCACACAAACTCAAGCAAGTTGCTTCTACATCTCGACCCTTGAAACTACTTCATATGGACATTTGTGGACCAATGCGTACACAAAGTATCAACCGTAAAAAATATGTGTTAGTAATTGTCGACGATTATTCTTGCTACACCTGGACAAGATATCTCCGAACTAAAGATGAGACTGGAGACTTGATAATAAGCTTTGTGAATACAACTCAGAATCTCCTGCAAAAGAAAATCCAAGTAATCAGGACTGACAACGGGACTGAATTCAAGAATCAGCGTCTCAACAATTTTTATCAATCACTTGGAATTATTCAACAATTTCCAGCCGCTAAAACGCCTCAACAGAATGACGTCGTAGAACGGAAGAACCGGACTCTTGTTGAAGCTGCAAGAACAATGCTGATCCATTCCGGTCTCCCTCACTTTCTATGGGCTGAAGCAGTGAGTACGGCATATTTTACTCAAAATAGGATAATTATTCACAAACCCTAGACGCCATATGAGATAATTAATCAAAGAATCCCGAATATCTCATTTTTCAAAGTATTTGGTTGCAAATGTTTTGTGGCCAACGATCGGGAGCATCAAAGCAAGTTCGATCCCAAAGCCTTTGAAGCCATCTTTGTCGGATATTCCTCTACTACTTCTAAATCATATAGCGTCTACCTCAAGTCTTCCTGTACAATTCTTGAAAGCTACAACGTCACCTTTCAAGAAATGACGGATTTGGCTTCTGAACAAAACAGTTCAGAACCCGAACTTATAGCGTGTTGGCACAAGGTCAACAACTTTCGGCAACTTCTACCTCAAAGTCAAGAGAAGCAATTCCCGCTGACCTATAAGATTTGGACTTTCTATTTGAACATTTTTATCGAAACGAGTCTCAAATGCCTGCTTCGTCTCATTCTATACCAAGCAGTGCTCCTTCTCCCTCAACGGAAGAAATTCAAATTGAGACTCCTAATCCTCAAACTCCGGCAAATGTTCCAGATTCTCCTAATTCTGATTCTTCATCTAGTGTTTCAGCCCCTACAAATGCAGATGAGGAAATTCCTTCTGATTCAACCTCCTAATTTAATTTCCCAACTACGAATGATCAGCCCATCGATTCAGGATGTCTCGATCTACAAACCAATAACGGATCAACTTCGATTATTCCTCACGAATGCAAATGGACTCGAGCTCATCCTATTGACCAAATCATCGGTGATCCTTCAAGTGGTGTACGCACTAGGAAGTCCACACAAAGCAGCTTATTCACGTGCTTATTAAGCCAAAACGAACCAATTAAGGTAGACGAAGCCCTTATAGACCCGGATTGGGTAATCGCGATGCAAGATGAACTAAATGGGTCTACGAGTTTGGACATTAGTTCCTAGACCGCACGGAAAAACAATTATTTGAACTAAATGGGTTTTCAAAAATAAGAAGAACGAGAACAGTGAAGTTATCAGGAATAAAGCACGACTCGTAGTCAAGGGGTACAATCAACAAGAAGGCATTGACTAAGACGAGACGTATGCTCCGGTTGCACGTATCGAAGCAATTCGACTATTTCTAGCATACGCAGCTCATAAAGCCTTCAATGTCTATCAAATGGATTTTAAAACCGCCTTTCTTAACGGTGTGTTAAAAGAAGAAGTCTACGTCGCTCAACCAGACGGGTTCGCGCACGAGAATCATCCCGATTATGTCTATCGATTCGACAAAGCCCTCTATGGACTAAAACAAGCCCCTCGTGCTTGGTATGATGTTCTCAGCGAATTTTTAGTCAAGTCCAACTTCATAAGAGGAACCATCGATGCGACACTCTTCATCAAAAGACAAGGCAAAGACCTAATGATCGTTCAAGTTTACGTTGATGACATCATTTCGGCTCGACGAATGAACGTCTCTGTCAGAAATTTGGTCATCTCATAAAGACCAAATTCGAGATGAGCTTAATGGGAGAACTCCAATTCTTTCTTGGACTACAAGTAAAGCAACTCGAAGATGGAATCTTCATCAGTCAAACCAAATATATCCGAGATATTCTGAAGAGATTTAATCAACACAAGAATGTATGCTCGCCACTTGCCTCTGTGCTCGTTTTCAAGCTGACCTAAAGGAGTCCCACATGCATGCAGTCAAACGAATTCTATGCTATCTCAAAGGAACTCCAAACTTAGGGCTATGATATCCACATACTGATTTTAGATTAATTGGCTATATTGACGCTGATTAAGCAGGTTGTCGAATGGACAGAAAAAGCACGTCTGGCGGAGCACAATGTTTAGGCAATAAGTTGATCTGCTGGTCCTCAAAGAAGCAGAATTGCATGTCAACCTCGACGTCTGAGGCGGAATACGGCGCGACTGCTAGCTGTTGCTCGCAAGTTCTATGGATGCGGACACAACTACGCGATTACGGGGTTGAATTTAATAACATTCCCATTTACAGTGGCTATTGTCATTACTTGCAATCTTGTTTATTAACACAGATATTCGCTATCATTTTATAAAAGATCTTGTAGAAAAGGCACTATAGATATGTATTTTGTTAAAACGGAGCTTCAACTTGCCGACTTATTCACTAAGGCATTGGATGAAAAACGATTCCAATTCCTTATTGCAAAGTCAGGCATGTTCAACCTCAATCTTACTTGAGATGTGCTTTACATGCTCGATTATGCTTCTATATGATACTCTATGTGCTTCTTGATATTCCTTTATTATCTTGCGTGACTCTATCTTTTAATTTTTTTTATATATACAAAAACAAAAAAAAAATAAAATATTATATATATAGAATAATAATAATAATAAAAAATGGGGAATGATGATAATTTTGCTTATTTTTGAACTAATCATAAAGATATTTCTTTGATATATAATTAAGTTCTTTGCCTAAAAATTCATGTGACATTCTTTTATTCAATGATCTTCGTATGTTTCACTAGACACAAAGCCACATCATATATGTGAGAATTTCAACCTCAATATTTTTTATTCTTGAGTGTGTCACACTTCAAATAACTATCTCTTGGTTTGTACTTTGTAGTTTCATTCTTGCTTTTGTGTTAGTTTGTCATGATAATGATAAGGGCAAATTAGGAAATTCCTCACTTAGCCCATATTCTAAATCCTTTACTTTTACCTCTAGATATCCCCTTTGAGCCTTCTCCGACATTCTTTTTCTTTTGAAACCCGATTACGCCTTCAACATTATTCCTAAGTTTCGGGGTTGCTCAATCAAGAAAATGAGGGGGAGAAAAAGAGATACATATGATGAAAGTCTCAATCATTATAAAAGAGAAACACGGATCTCGATGTGAACTTCTCCTAGATAATCTCGTATACTCCTAGAAGAGAAGCACCTCGAAGTGAACTTCTCCAATGATAATCTAGATCTTATATAGAGAAAACGAGAAGAGGAGCACGGCCTTGGGTTCGAATTCCATAACTGTGGAACCTTCAAAAGGAACACGGTCTCGGCCCAAAAAAAAGATCTCATCTCTCAAAGTTTTTCATCTTGAGCAAGTATAGAAGAAAATAAAAGCTAAGGGATCAGAAATGAATTTCAAAAAGGGTGTAAGCTCACTAATCCCAAAATTATCCTACCCTTTTAGTCAGAGTCTAAAAATAAACCCTTCAAAGTCCCTTTGATTCAAAATGATGAACTTTCACTTGGTAAGTTGATTAAATATGCTATGATAATAAATTAATTGATATAATTTTGTCGTGTTGATATGAGTGATAATATCTCCATGATAAAAATAAATTGAGTGCTATGAGTGAAACTTGCGAGAGTTGTCAAAATGATTCAT
Organism: Linderniella brevidens; assembly: GCA_004919715.1. Taxonomy (NCBI): domain Eukaryota; kingdom Viridiplantae; phylum Streptophyta; class Magnoliopsida; order Lamiales; family Linderniaceae; genus Linderniella; species Linderniella brevidens. The sequence continues at coordinate 2,733,625 of SWDC01000149.1, read as the reverse complement.
ACTATGATCTTAGAATATGAGTTTTGTTACATGATTTGACGACAAATTATTATTCTATATGTCATGAGAAATTTTTTGCGTGATAATATTCAAAATGGAAAATCTGACCCCAAAACAAAAATAATTTTGATTTTTTTTTAAATATCGATCGCACATTTTAAATGCATTAATACATGCATTGGTTCAAAATTAATAAAATGCGAAATTTTTCTTGAAAAACGCAAAATTTTAATGAATCTATGTTGAATTGCTTAAATGCGTTACTTGTGCTTAAATAGTAAATTTTAATATGCAAAATTGTATTAACTATGTGCTTAAATGCCGAAAAGTTAAAACGTGCATTTGTTGAGGGGGGTGTTTACATGAGAATTTGTTCTTATCTCCTATGATTTACTTGCAAAGCACGACTTCTAATATATTTTTTAAGTATCACAGAATATTTCGAGCTCATCTGAGGAGTCAAGTGTTGAATTTCATCAACATTGAGAGATAATTGCATTTATACAGGGAGCATTATGCAATTTATTATTGGGTTTATCTATAAAAGATTAAATTTTAGTTTAATCTGACCTGAAGTTTAACGAAAGCCCAAAACATTTTTTACAGCCCAAAGTATCTTTTTATCTTACATGATCGTAAAGTATTAATACCACTTTTTCGATCGAAAAACTCCCTCACATGCAACTTCTCTCAATCGAAAAACTTTTCGACTTCCAAACTCTCTTCGGCGATTTCATCAAAACCTCACTTCTCTCAGTTATTTTCTTCCTAAACTCACCGATTTCTAAGGTAGAAACCCGTTTCGGATCACTTTCCGGTCAAAAACACACGATTAGCAAACAGTTTCTCAAAAACACTTGACGAAAATGAAACTTTGGTATTTTTTTTTACTAAAACGATTTTATACTCTCAAATTAACGTGTTTAAACTCGACCGTGTGGATTAAAATCATGATATTTGGATTCGCAACTGATTTCTGATCGTTCCGAGTCCAGATTAACTCATGATTTACCCAGAAATCGACATTTACGTGTTAAGCGTTTACTGTTTGATTTGAAAATTTTTCGATTGAAAAAGTTCTTATCGCAAACAGTGTTGTCGAAAAACTTTAGTTTTCGTTAAGTTTTATTCGATCGCAAAACTCAGCGTCGAAAACAGGTTTTCGATATAATTTTTAATTCGATCGTAAAACTTCGCGGCGAAAACTTTAGTTTTCGGTTAAATTTTTTTCGATAGCAAAAATAAGCGGCGAAAACATTAAATTTTTCGATATTCTTTTATTCGATCGCAAGACTACGCGGCGAAAAACTTAAGTTTTTCGACAATTTTTATTCGATCGCAAAATTACTAAGCGAAAAACTCTTGTTTTCGACAACATTTTATTCGATCGAAAAAGTCATCGACGAAAAACTTGAGTTATTCGATACATTTTTACTCGATCGCAAAACTTAACGATTGAATAAATTCACACTCAAATAAAATCCCGCTGAAAAGACTTAGAAAATTTGTCAAGTTTTTCTCTAAGACTTAAAAAATTTTCACTCGCAAAACATAACGTTGGAATAAATTCCCGATCGAATAAAAATACGCTAACAAGACATAGCCAATTTTTCAACTTTTTCACTAAGTGTTTCGATAATAAACTTTTAACACTTAGATAATTTTGAAATTTTTCTAAGTAATTTTCGCCAGTCACATTTAATTCAATCAATTCACATATGAAAATTTCATCTAATGATTTTTATTTCATTCTTTACAGAAATGGCACATCCAGAATATTCTGGAAGTTGGACCTTGCTACGTTTCGGCGTCCGGATGAAGTTATCATCTACCTCCAGCAATTCTGGGGATGTATGCAGACTCATGTCGTCGGTGATGACGTGGAATACACGACGAAGATCAATCAAAGACATGTCTTCCTGATCGAGAACCTAATGGCCATGGTGCTCGATCTACCGCACCACGAACACTACGACCAACTTCCAACGGATGCGGAGATCGTGGAAGACATGATGGCATACAAGTCCCCCGCTCACCAAACTGGCGAATTTTCAAAACAGCGAGATCCCACATCCGTGGCGGACTTTGTCCGGCATCATCAATAAATGCCTCTCCCCAAAGCACTCCGGATTTGACAAGGCGAACGAAAATATCCTTCGCATATTCCATGGAGTGATCTTTTCAAAGAGGTATGATGTGGCTTAGCTCATATGGAATGATCTAGCGGACCAGATACGTCAGAGGGAGACTAAATCAAAGGCGAAGTTCCTTCCATCCGTTCGGTGGTTCCCGGTCTTGATCTCCCACTTCATGGACGTTCATTCGGAGATCCCACGATTACTACCTATTGGAGGATATATACCGCCTCGCCTTCGTTTCTTTCACAACCCGAAGGCAGTCGACCTGGCACTCCAACCGATGCTGATCCCATTGGAGGTGCTCAGCCTAGCTGATCCAGCTGGCGAGTCCTACCAAGACTACTGTCAAAATAACTCCATCACGGAGGAAATGGTACAGGCCGTGGATCAAGCTCCGGCGCCTTCTCAACGGGAATCTTTGGTGGAAATAACCGAGCCCGAAGCTATGGCTCAGGAGACAGAGACACCGGTTGTTGAGCCCGAAGGTGTCCTTCAAGATGAATCTCATGAGGCCACCGAATCTAATGAAGAATACAGACTTCAAAGAAGGGGCTCACGCCCACAGCAAATCTCAGCCCCGTCTGTATCTCCTTCAATACATATGGCTTCAGTGACATCTCCTCCACCAACAATGGATTAGGCAACCACACAGATTCAAATTGAATTTGTTTCAACACCCATAGAGGTGATACATACCGTATCATCTCAAGGATTGGGTGGAAGCCCTATTGGACCCCCGATATCTTCGGAGCAAACAATAGGCCAACCAACTGAAGTGGTGACTTCAGGGTTGATAACGGATGTCCTTGGTTCCGGAATTTCAAGACCTATTCCAGGCGACACATCGGAAATCTTTTCCGATGTTGTGACAGTGGAGCGCCTCCCTGGCCCCACTCCAACACCACCGATGATCGTGACGGAGCAACGCTTACAAGAAGTCCTCTCCACAACCATCTCTTCACTTGAAGATCGACTGATGGACAAGATGCTCTAGGACATTGAGACTTCCCGAAGGGATACCGGGAAAGCACTAGTCTCCGAGGCTGCTCCGTCCGAAGCCCACACAACCCCTGTCTCCTCACCACCTCTAACCACCACCATACACACCCCCATACCACCCACCCTCACCACCCCAACTCAATCACCTTCCCTCATCAACCAATACACTATCCCGATCACCCAGCTTCATCACATCCTTATTTCCCGACTCCTCGCCTTAGAGACCAGGACCCCAGCTGAGGAGAGTCTCTACAAAAGGTTGGTCGATGAACCCGACTGCCCGCCCAAACAAGGTGCCGAAAAGAAAGCTCTCGCACCAAAAGAAGACATGACGATCCCGATGATCCGGATCGTCATGAGGGGAGAAAAGGCAAGGAACCATACGTAGCGGTCGTGGTCTGGGTCGAGAGAAACAAACAACGACTCAAGAAGTTGGAGGATCATCCACAAACCCACCAACCACACAACCCACGACCCGCCAACAAACAACCACATCTCCCACCACTCCCACACACTACCTCCCTCTCCCACAAATCCAAATCCAATCCCTCCCTCTAACCTCCTCCAAAACCAACCAGTAGCAGTCGTCTACGATCCACATACGATCGTAGATGATTATATCCTAAACAAGAAGTGGATGACGCAATGGGAACCAGAGGAAGTTGTTCAAGCCTGACTCTCCAACGCTAGATACTTCTTACAACAAGCTTCTGTGGACTTGGTGCTGCTTGAAGATGAAGAACTTGAAGAAGGAGAGAACTACAACTCTTCTCTCCCCGAACTACCAGAAATGATCAGGCATAGAGTCAACTCTCCTCTCCACTTATCAAAAGGGACAGTCAGAGTCGAGACACCGTGGGAGAATATACAGATTGATGTTCCGTTCGTTGAAGGAAGCAGATATGGAGGGCTCCTAACCAGATAAAGAAGCTTAATGAACTGAATCTACGGGGTACCTCTCATTGGGAAGATAGGAAAAAGATGGAGCACATCTTCATGCTCAACTATCTTGGTCCAGATCGAAGTCGCATCCCAACGGATCAACTCAAGAAAAACTTCAGGGACAAGCCACCGATCTTCCAACTCGTTGGCATTTCGCACTCGATTGGAAGTTTTCCTACCCCAATCTACCACATTGAGCGAGCGGACAACAACCGCACTCGAGAAGAGATAGATGAGCGCTATCTCCCCTTCCTTCCACCGAATGAGGTCTACCGTCTATATCAAATGTACAAGAGAAAATATCAGACGCCCTCCGGTAACATCAAGACAGAAGGACTCGAGGGGTTAAAGGGATTCATGATGCGGCATATCATGTATCACACCGCACACGACCTTCAACATGGAGTCTCCGCTCATGAAGGGCTTCCCACTCAACGATTTCCCCGAGAACTGCATATTCAAGAAACCTGGCCTCGCCAAAACTTATCGGAATCCAATTATTGGAAAGACGAGAGCTATGATGAAGTCAGAAATCCAAAAATTATGTGACGGGACGCTAAAGCTAGTGAGGAAGAACATCCAAAAGAGGTTGACTGAGAGCACTGAAGAGACGATCTTCGAGGATCTTGGAGAAGAAGAGACCCCACTCCTAAATGAGCTTCTTGATGCCATTAATGAGAGATTGGAGCTGAGGAATGATGTCTGACATTATGAGACAGCATTGGGATTTCGGAAACCGTTCTACGCTCGACAAGGATAAATGGAGCAGAAACGAAGACAAGCACAAAGGGGAAGATCGAAATGATATTAGAATTGTGCTTTGATTATTTTGTTATCCTTGTAATTAGGGGCATAATTCGTAGTTTTGATGGTGTTGGACTTAATAGTAAATATACCATGTAAATAGGTATAAATACAATGTACACTATCGAAATCAATACACAAGTTCATTTCGGAAAAATTACAAGCATTGAATTCACATTCTAAGAGAGAGAAAAGCAATCGAAAAACTCTCTCTCTCATGATCTTCAAAGAAGATATTCGATGGAAGGTAATTTGTAAGATTTATCATACGAATATCTAGAATTCATGCTTAGATCGATCGTTAGTTGATCTAATAGGACCTAACAGTTTTGCTTCGACGTAAACTTCACAATTATGTTTCGAATCGATTTCGAATGTAAATATATGGCTCAATTCAATTAATCGACGTATCAAATCAAAAATAACGTGACAAGTTTGGCATGCCATAAGCTGGAAGATTCAAACAAGTAAACAGAAGAATTATTTTCATTTATCTGATTGACAACAATAATTAATTTAACTTGAATAAACTGTCTGTTGGATAACCCTTTCAAACAAACATTCCCGACATTGATAACATCAATTTGTCGGACTTAATAATAATGCAAAAACCGTGCTTGTTCAATAAGAATCCCGATATAAGGCTCTTACGAACTTCCGGTACATACAACACATCTTTCACCGTTTGTATTTTCCTGGAAGTCATCTTGAGCAGCACATTCCATTTTCCTTCGACAGTCGCAACCGCCGTCCATATAGATCTTTTCTGCATCAATCGACTCAAGTCGAGAAAAGAGTTTGGTTTGTGCACACATGCCTAGAACCACCACTCTTTTGGATCTGTATCGAACCATCATTCTTTTGCATCTGTATCGAACCACCACTCTTTTGGATTCGACCCCACCAGGTTCACTTTCTAGACCACCGGGATGAGGCTCATGTTTTCAATGTCATTGGTGATGTTTATCCCCACATTAGCCACGTGGCTCTTCTATGGAAGACAACAGTCCGAGGTCTTGTGGTCCAGCTTGCCTCAATTGAAGCACTTTCCCTTGAACTTGTACTTCGGCTTTGGACACCTCCGGTCGTCCCAAGTTGCACTTTGGCTTTTCCAGCATTCTTGCCCCTTCGGGACTCTCCATTTGGACCCTCTGTTGCCTTCTTCGATTCGAAGTCTAACAATCAGGTCCTCCAAAGACATCTATTTGCGTTTACGTTTGAGACAATTTTTGGAAGTCTTTCGAACGCGGAAGCATCTTTTTAATGATAGCCGCCACTTGAAAAGATTCACTCATAACCATTCGTTCCGCATGGATCTCGTGCAAGATCAATTGAATCTCTTGCACTTGACTGATTACACTCTTGGAATCGACCATCATATAATTAGGGAACCGCCCGACAACAAATTTCTTTGTACCGCCATCTTCAGTTTTATATTTTCAGTCTAACGATTCCCTCATTTCTTTTGCCCTTTACACTCCACAATATACATTATATAAATTGTTGCTTTTCGTGTTCAGGATGTAGTTACGACATAAAAAATTGGAATGCTTCAAGGCGTCAACAGCGTTCAAAATTTCAGCATTAGACGGACCATTCACCACCGTAGGCTTGACTTCTTAAAAGTACGTCACCAGGTTGAGTGAGGTGATGTCGAAGAGCATCTTCTATAGCCACCTATTGAAAGTCGATGCTACTCCCGAAAACTTTTCCAACTTCTCCAATTGGCTTGGCGGTCTCATCATGTTCGTTTGCATCGTTGGGGTTAACGTCATTGGTATTCTCTTCGTTGATTGGAGAATCGGCGAGGTCTGACATCATATCAAGAGATCTGTTTTAAGATTGTTGCAAAAATACCATATATGGCCGCAATATGTCAGACCGCATTACCGCACAATCAACTCGTAAGATTGAGACCGCAAAGCTGCAGAATCGCTCGATTGCTAGTTTGCATGACTGCGAGGCTGCACAATTGCAAAGAACTTCTGCCCGACTGGTGAAGCTCCGTGAAGGCACAACTGTTGGCATTGGCACTACTGCACTACTGCGATTTGCACAGCTACAGCTTCAACAACGTAAAACTGCTCCCTGAAACCTAAGACTGCGAGTTGTATTACTGTAGAAACGACTTTAGGAAATTTCGAGGTTTGTGTTGAACACAAATTCCTTAAAACATATTCACTCTCCCTACGTAAGTGCAAGAGATTTGCTTGAGCGTCTATTTTCCATGATATAACAAAAATGTGATTATAGATTGCACTAAACCATAACCCCATGACAAATGTTTAACATAGAAGTAATGATGAACGACTTATTGTTTTGAGTATTTTCGTAAATGGTCTCGTTTTCTCGTGTGTTCTAAAGTTTCGACAACATCTATATATATAGAGTTTTGAAACCTCTTTGCATTCCTTCAAGAGACCCATGCTTTCCCCCATGTACTCTTTAAACCCACATTAAAATGCCATTAGTCCTACCATAAAGAATTAAGGTGAACATTCCAAAGGTGACATTTGAGGTTTAGCAACCTTTGATATTCTAAAGGTGGCGGAATTTTCCATGATAATTTGTTATTGAATACGTATTGGGTCCAAACAGTGTGGGTTGATCAAGCCCGCGTGTGTGTATCAGTGGGTAACAAGCCTACACACAATTTTTCCCATTTACATATTCCAATCCAAATTTCCATTCACACAACATAATATTTCCAACATTTTCGTGCTCAGACAAACCTTCCATACCATCCACCAATACAAACATATCCTTCCTAGCTTTGATAACATCAAATTCATATCCCATGCAATTTGCTATTTATCTAAGGGTCTCATATGTGTCAGCGCAAAAACACTTCAACATTTCAATCATCTCATGATTGACGTCCAGAGAACCTCCCTTAGAACGAGCGCCATTCTTGCTTATGAAAGAACCACTAGCCACAAACCTGTATGACTAGACTCATTAGCAATGTCATTCCTTGATCAGAGTTAAGCGATGGACTTTTCCCATTAGTGATGTTTGTTGTAAAGTTCATTACATCAATATAATTTTCTGCATACTCTCCCGATGCACAATTTTTACTAAATATCTCAATCCAGTCGGCACAATAATGCCACTTTTTGTAACGCATAATCTTAGCTATGTGATATTTATATAAACAAAACAATAAACTAGATTACAATAATATTACTGATACCCCACCTTAACATAGTCTTTCCAGACCTGATCTTCATGCACGACTATCATCTTCATTCCAGTCTATACCAGTCATAGACGTCATTGATGAGGTATAGCACTCATCTATGTCCCATGAATTATTTTCCTCGGGATGCCCTCTAACCTCTGAAACCCAGTTTTGAAACCATTTTCTATTCTCCAACCTTCTGAAATAATCTCCCTCAACTTTGCTATCAGTGCGACCTCTTCTTGTGGTGTTCACAATCGATGAGTTTGTGGAACGGCCTTCATACTATGACTAACAGATTTGGAGAAACTAGATAACTCCATGATTCTGCAATAAACATCCATCAAGGTAATTGTTAATATCAAAGTAATTGTTGAACAAGTATTAAAGATTACCCCTAAAACATGTGCATGTCATAAAAGATTATAAAATGTGATCGATATTTATGTTTTCAATACCAGTTACTTTTTCTTCATCATCACTCAAGTCATCCAAAGTCTGTAAAGGGTCGTCAATCATGCCATTCCTAATATTATTTATGAAGGAAACAGAGGCCATAATAATTCGATTTTCGTCTTTACTTGGTAAAAGGATGGTAACCTCAAAATAGCCCCACTTTTTTTCAGCAATCCAAAGCTACGCTTTACTACATTGTGAGCCTTCCCAAGAATCATATTTAAGTATTCCTTATAATTTTGAGGAGAATTTCTCCATAGCTCCATGCATCTAAATGATGGCGAACGTTTCTGTATGATGCTGGAAATCCTTCAACATTTATGTATCCACTATCACACAAATAGTAGGAAAATTGAAGTAAATGGCTTTTGACTTGGTCAATTTTAAACAAATGGCCTTCAAAATGTTTGAAGTCTATTCTACCCTTACTAACTAAGTGAAAAAGACGACTTTACCCTTATTTAATCGATTCAACACCCAAATTAAAATTAGTTAGGTTTAATCAATACATCTTCACTATAGCATCACGAATCTTCTTTTTCATCGAATTTAACTTCAATTCACAGTTAAAATTGAATCTGAAAAACAATTAACGAAGCAGAATCTTCTCCTGATCCACGTATTCACGTCGACAATCTGCCAAGTCTAAAACAACTACAATGGCAATGAACGCGCGTTCCGAAAGAGTGCCAGTAATTTTTATGTGCCTTCGTCTTCCTCAGGCTACCGCAGCAGGTCCCGTATGTCAAACTGATTGGGTCCGGTGTAGGGCTGAGCAAAAATATCCGAAATCAGAAATCCGATCCGATATCCGGTTTATAAAATCCGAAAAACCGGATATTCGGTTTTTAAAACCAGATCGGATATCCGAATCCAAATATTTTAACATAAACCGGATCGGATACGGATACGCTCGGTACTAAAATCCGGATATCCGGTATCCGGTTTATTATTTAAAATAATAAATTAATTAAATAATAGCCCAAAAACAAAGAATAATTAGGCCCAAAAAGAGAAAAAAGAAAGAAAAATAGCCCAATATTCTAATTTGACCCCAATAAAATATATCTGATTGAATTTATATCATTAGTGAAAATAAATTGAGAGTTGAAAACAAAATCGAATACGTTACAATCAATTTTTTTAAAAAAAAAAATTAATCGAAATAAAAAACCGGATATCGGATATCTGATTAAAACCGGATATCGGATATCTGATTAAAACCGGATCGGATACGGTTATAGGTTTTCGATATCCGAAAATCCGGATATCCGGATTTGCTCACCCCTAGTCCGGTGCATGGTTTCCCACTTGGGCACTTTGGACCCTTTGTTCGGAAGGAAACCGTGCGTCGAACCACACGGGACTTGTCGTTGCAAGCATGAGACCCGAACACACGCACAAGTCGGAGGATATGTGCTTGCATGCTTGGGACCCAAGCATACTCGCACGGTACCCATACGCGTGTGGCCCCATGCGCTTGGGTGCGGGTATCATGCGATTGTGTGAGGGTACCTTGCGCTTGCGTACAGGTACCACGCTCTTGCGTACATGTACCATGCTCTTGCGTGCGGGTACCATGCCCGTCTGTGTTGTGTGGGTACGATGCAAGTGCGCGTTGGGTACCATGCGTGTCTGTGCGGTACCATGATCTTGCGTGTAGATAACATGCGCGTCTCTGCGGGTACCATGCACGTCTCTGCGGGTACCATGCACGTCTCTGCGGGTACCATGCGCACATGTGCGGGTACCATCTGCATTTATGTTGTGCGGGTACGAAGCAAGTGTGCGGAGGGTACCATGCTCTTGTGTGTGAATACCATGCGCACATGTGCGGGTACCATGCCCTTGTGCGCGAGTATCATGCGCGTCTCTATAGGTACAATGCACTTCTGCTCCAATGCCACTGCCTTCATGGGATTCTCTTTTATGGTGACCATTGACCGGGACTACGTCGAAAATGGGAAGTTCGTAAAATCCATGATGACGATATTAGCCCACTATGCAGAAGGACGTGATAGGGAATGGTCGTCAGTGTCGTGGCGAATTGCCATTACATCGCGTTGCTGGTGCGGACCATCACTTTCTGGGTTCTTGCACTCCTCGACTGGAACAACAAGTCGATAGCAGTGCTCGACTTCGATCCATCGTGCGATGTTTACGGTCGACACTTGAACGAGGCATTGAGCAGGTTACAATTAGTGATTCCAATTGTACTCGTTCAACTTGGATTAATTCCAAAAGCCTTGAAAAAGTTGAAGGACGAGAGGGTCCAACATTTCCCGAAGCGTGAACATTTGTAAGTGTAGTACTTATAGTTGATTATAGTTGGCGATCACAATATTAAACTTTTGCTTGTTTTCAGGGGCAACTGTGGGGTTCACGTATTGCGAGCTGCATTTTCTTTGATCTTTTCGTGGTGACTGCGTTTCAGAATTCATTGGACGCCAGATGACGCAGTTTTGGGAATATATTGCCACAACAATTCACCAAAATGATTGGCTGCTTGGTATTCCTAAGTAGCGAGCTTATTTTAGAAAATGATTGGACTGCTCAATAATTTGTATTTATTTAGAATTAGTAGTTTTAGACAATGATTTACTGTAAAAGTTATTTTTCCTTATTATTGGCCTCTGTGTTTTTTTTATTGGGTGATGATTTTATCGAGTGTTTGAGATGCATGGGACCCGTACATACCCACAGGGTACCCGCATACATGCGCGCACGATACCTGCATACATGCGTGCGGGGTACCCGGGCATGTATGCGAAGGATACTCGCACATGCGCGTAGGGTACTCGTGCATGTGCACGCAGGGTACCCGCTCATGTGCACGCAGGGTACCTACACATGCTCGCACAATACCCGCACATTCGAGCAGGGTGCCATTTGAAAAAAAGAATTTTCAAAGTCGTTAAGATAAATATTTTCACAATAATTGGACAATAATTCTCATGATGATTTGATGTAAAATGTCTTTTTTAATTATTAGGCAATGATTCTCGCAATGATTTGATGTAAAAATTGTCTTTGTTAATTATCTGGCAATGAATTTCTGACCGACTGATGTAACGCACTGAGCCGACTGATGTAACATACTGACATCGTTTGACAAAGCAATAAACAACCAATTATTGCATGCGCAAATGTACGTGCACGAGACCCCTCGTGCATTCGCACGGTACCCACACTACGGATAGGGTACCCACCCATGTGCGTGCATGGTACCGCACTGATACGTGTAGCGTACCCGCGTATATACGCAGACGTACCCGCACATTCACGCACGGTACCGCACATTCGCACATGGTACCCGCACATAGGCGCACGGTACTCGCACATGCGCGCACGGTACCTGCGAAGATACCACGGTACCGCTCAGTTCGCTCAGGGTCCCGCACATACCAACATACCCACCAATGGTACCCGCACATTCGCTTAGGCTACCCGCAAATACCAACATACCAACATACATTGATCCAACAAATATCCAACACACACATACAAATCTATAATGATTTACCTCATCCTACCGAATTTCCCGACGGAAGATATTCTATTTGTTTGTGTTCTTCCGTGTTTTGGGTCAACGATAAGTGCAAACATATTAATACTTTGTTCAATACGCTCGGTGACATGCCATATGGTACCCTCGTATGCTAAATTCCATGTCTCCAAGCTCTAATATGCATGCAGTAGGAATAAACACATACATTAGCGGCACCCCAAGCTACAATGGCGTGTAGAGGGGGGAGACGGTCGGTATCGAACACCTTACAACTACAGGACTTCGTCTCCCAATCCACCACCTCATTGACTCCATGCCCGTATACATTATACCTACGAAGGACAATATCCGCACGTGTAAATTTTGTGAATTTATGTAGTGCGAACGTAGGAATGACTCCACCTTCGGCGTAAATTACGTGACATTGCTGCCAACGAAGCTTCGCAAGTTTTTCGATGCTTACTAAACCAACTTGTCGTCAAACATTGAATCGAATCCAACAATCATGTCGGTGGAAGCTCTCTATCCGCACGTAGAGCGGCATTTATCGACTCGGAGCCGTTGGTGGTCATGATGTTCAACCTAGATCTAGGGCAATACGATCTTGTTCATTTTTTCTTTGTATCGACATCAAGATATGTATGGATGTTTGAGTACCGGTCCTTCAGAGTCTCCAACAATCGATCACATTCATTCGTGGTGTAGGCGTATGCTATATTAAGGAATAACGCACGCGCACCTTCCTCCTTTATAGGGGTCTTTATATTTTGTTGAATATGCCACACACAAAATCCGTGAAACGCCTTTGGAAATACTGTCGGGACGACAGGCTTTATACCGCCATGTCTATCAGAAATTATGACGAGATCACTTGTATCGGCCATGAACCTCTTAATCTCGTCAAAACCGCGCCCACGATTCAGTAGATTCGGTGTTCGCAATTCCCCATGTGATAGAATACTGATGGTATTCACCATCTTGCACCGTTCCAACGAGTATCACCCCTTTGTACTTCCCCTTTAAAATGGTGGCGTCAATAGAAATCACCTTCTGCATGTAAGCAAATCCCGCTATGCATGCACCGTAGGCTAAGAACAAATATTTGAATTTGTTTTCTTCGTCCATCTTCCAATCCGTCACATGCGGCATGTCTCATCGACGTCGGAGACATTGACAGGGAAGTTCATCGGTTGTATCGAAGTTGCTACTTGAGAATTTTATTGGTCCGAAAGACAATCCAGCACCAAAGGCTATCATGTCGATGATGCTTAGCGTGCCGCAAATATGTCTGTATCGAAATAAAAGGGGAATCCTTATCTTTTCCAGCTCGTAAGCTCCATAAACATTGCTCCATCGCGCATCTCACTAAGTATAAAGTCCGGTTTGACTTTACCAATTTCCACTCGAAGGACGCAACAAAGGCAACTTTAGATATTTTGCCAATAAATTCCGCCTTGCACGAAATTGCTAACTAGAGTGTAGGCTTGAACCGTCTGAAAATGAAAAAGTACCATCAACAGTCTAATCTACGAGGTTACGCTCCAAATCTTCATCTTCATCGTCGTTTTGATCACGTGCGACGAAGTCATCTTCAGAGTCGTCATGTTGTCCGGTTAGCTTGTCTTTACTTTTATTCAATTGCAAACCCCAATCATCCCTATGTCCACGCTGTTCAGCTTTGTCTTCTTGAAAACCCTCTTCATCGGTAACATGGAAATCTTGTGTGTTAGATGGGCCGTAACCGTACCCCTTAAACTGTTCGATTTGTGCATTTTCATCGCTATTGCCTATCAAGCCGATATTATAACTAGAGGAACCAACAACTACTGCCGGCGGAGCCACACTGGCACATTCCACCACCTCGACATGAACCACGAGTCTTGATTGAGGGCCACCGAAACCAAAATAGGCACGTAGAGCATAATCGTTATCGATGTATATGTGCGTCACATACCTGTAAGCTATAATTGACATATAGCTTAGCGTCACTCTCGCATTGTCCTTGCGAAAGGGCAATACCGCTACAATTTGGTCTATCACTTTTTCAAACGTGCATGCGTCCTAATCCACCAAAATTAATTGTCATCTATAATTTGTCGCAGGGGACCAAGTTGAGGTATGGTCCTCACCGATTATCCACCGGTCATCAAATTCAAATAACATTGATCACCATCAATATTATGCAATGTTATTATTTAGAAAACGTATGTCGTAATAAAACATGCTGTGTATGATTTTCAGCGCATGGGACCCGATCAGATGATTAGGGGACATGCGCATAAATGCAAGGAACCATTATGTGTGATTTTCCGACGCATGGCATTGCACCCGAGCAAAGAACCATGGAGAATGTGCATACAGGCGGGGGACTCCCGTATACAGCCCGGTGACCTGCGCATTAAGGCATGAAAACCGCACATAAAAGCATGAGACCCACGCATCAAGGCATGGGACCCACACATAAGAAAAGAATGAGACCCGCACATAAAGGCAGGTGACTGGCGCACAATACCAGTGATTACTAGCGGGGACCCTTCACTTATACTTGGGTACCATGCTTCTACGTTTGGGTCCCCTGCATTTTTTTTGCATGGGTCCCCTGCACTTAACGGCTACAACAAACAACAGCTCATATGAGTGGGTACCCTGGATATATGCTCGATAAATCTGGATATACGTTTGGGTCCCCTGCGTTTTTTGCATTGGTCCCCTTCATTTTTGTGGGTAATAAACAGGAAATTCATCACTTTCGACGTTAAAATTGCAATTTTCATATAACAAATATTTACTGGAAAAACTCGGCCGAAATGCTTGTTGTTTTCTTGGTTTGAGACGTTGTTTTCCGGAAATTAACGAGGAGAACGACTTGTGTCGCTTTAAGGTTGTGAGAGAGGTAGGCCTGAGCAAAAATATCCAGAATCCGAAATCCGATCCGATATCCGGTTTATAAAATCCGAAAAACCGGATATCCAGTTTTTAAAACCGGATCGGATATCCGGTTTTTAAAACCGGATCGGATATCTGAATCCAAATATTTTAACATAAACCAGACCGGATACGGATACGCTCGGTACTAAAATCCGGATATCCGGTATCCGGTTTATTATTTAAAATAATAAATTAGTTAAATAATAGCCCAAAAACAAAGAATAATTAGGCCCAAAAAGAGAAAAAAGAAAGAAAAATAGCCCAATATTCTAATTTAACCCATATAAAATATATCGGATTGAATTTATATCATTCGTGAAAATAAATTGAGAGTTGAAAACAAAATCGAATACGGTACAATCAATTTTTTTCAAAAACTAAATTAATCGAAATAAAAAACCGGATATCGGATATCCGAAATCCAGATATCCGGATTTTTGGATATGCGAAATTCAGATATCCGATTAAAACCGGATCGGATACGGTTATAGGTTTTTGATATCCAAAAATCCGGATATCCGGATTTCGGATATCCGAAAATCCGGATATCCGGATTTGCTCACCCCTAGAGAGAGGTGTGTGTGGTTAACTTGTTCTTTAAAATGGAGAATATAATGCATTTATTTCGTTTGTATGATTATTGTTAAAGACGGAGATGTACCCATGTTTTGTTTCTGCACCCTCTACGGACGTATTTTCGTTTTTTTTAATTTTAATGTTTTAACTAGGAGAATTAGTTAATATGGTTTGCGGTTAAACAAAGTAAGGGCTATTGAAAAAATAATCATCAACGAGGCCTTTTTAAAATTGACCCACTCAAAGGTCATTTTTTCAAAAAAGGCCCCAAATAGTAGGTTTCTATAATACCAAAAAATACACATTAACCTAATAATTCAACTAACAGACATATGTAACTTTTAAGAAAATAGTGTACAGTTGGATTGAAACCTTTTGTCACTTTTAAAGCATTTGCAAGACTGATAGTTTTATATAGTACCCTTCTCTCGGCCGTTGACCCTTCCCGGCCAATAAAACAAAGTATACTTCATGTTAGGGTCACATGCTCCAAGAACATTGATTGTATTATCACCCTTCCAATTGGGGTAAAGTAGTTTCTCTGAGTCATGCAAAAGTACAAGAATATGACGCCGGCGATATTAGTGAGATCGAGAGCAGCTCAAAGGGGAAGGCAGTGGCTGAGCCACTTGCCCTAGTAACCAACAATAGATCCAAGATGAGCTCGAAATCCTCCAAAAAAAAGTCGGTGAAGCTCCCAAGCTCCTTGGATGAAGACAACTTCGGATCCATCACCGACCCCGAGTTCAGGCAATTTGAGAAGCAGATGGGCCCCATGACGAAGATGATGGGATAGAATTCTTCCAAAAGAAGTCGTTGTTAGCTGCTAACAGACAAAGAACTTCTTGTAACAGCCCGAACACAAGAGTGCCGACGAACCCATCAAGTGCTACAACTATGGCAAGCCAGGCTCTGGGCTAGGGGCAGCTTCCTCCCAAAAAAGAAAGGATGAGGACTACTACACCAGAAAGTTAGTTGATCAAGCAAAAGAAAACTGGTGTAGCCCTGATGGCCGAGCAAGACCACTGGCTCGAGGACACCTCGGACAAGGAGCTAGAGAACGTCGCCATGATGGCCCTCGTCGAGGGAAGTGAGTCGGAAGAAGAGAGCAAGTAGCCCGAGTCCTCAGACAAGGAGGACAAAGATGTGACCGCTGGAATTGAGGTAGAAACTATTGACCTTGGCTTATTTTAAAAACTACAAAAGAGATTTAAAGCATTCTGTAAGCAACGAAAAAGTGTTTACTCAATAGAAAAGAGGCTAACTAATAATGAACCCATTTTAGCTAAAGCCCAACAAAAGGTCACCACATAAGAAGCTAGCCTAGCTACATCTGAAGCTACGGTTAGTGCTTTGACTACAAAATTAAGTGCGTACGACAAACGTATAGTACATATATAGCTCACGAGAATGTAAAGGACTTAAAAGCTAGGTTATAGAGTAAGCACCAATGCTAACTCCGAAACCTAAGAGAGAAAAGGCACCCTCGTGTGCCAGCTAGAAGCTGCACATGAGCGAGTCACTAGTCGAGATGCACAAATAGAAAAGTTCAAAGCATAGATTTATAAACTAACAACTAAGTTGAAAGATTGTGAAACTGAGCAAATGAACCCTTTAAACGAGTACAATCTTATGTCTGAGGAACGTAAGAAGTTATACTCTACGATCAAAAGTTTAGAGGATATTCTTACGAAAAAAGGAAAACAGATCAAACCATCTTCTTAAACCAGCGTAGGGACATGAGATTTTACAATCCACGTGAAGGCTTAAAATACACAAAACCTCGTGAGCTCTATAAGAAGACATCCTTACCACTCTACGACGTTAACTTTCTCGCCATAAACATGCCTATCTAATGCCCTTCACGGGAGCATCAGAAGTTGAAGCTCTCGGGGAAGAAACCTCTGACAAAGCTAAATCTAGTACTTCTAGTGTTTATATCGCCGCAATAATCCTTCTATGTTTCTTAATCCTGGGCATGTAAAGACTGTTAAGCGTTTAAATTCTTATGATTGTATATATGATTCATGTGCTATTAGTTCACGTCGTAGGAATGTAGCCGCTAACACATCCAAAGAGGAAGTATGTTCTTCTACGAAATTTAATCTAAACATGACAAGGAGAAAGAACGTACACTTAAAAAGTCAAAGCACACGAAGACTAAATCCGATGCCAAAGTCTTCGAAACTAAGCAAATTTGGATGCCCAAAATAGAATTTGCATCGAGCACTAATCTATGCTACCCACTGGGAATTAAAAAAGTATGGGTTCCTAAATCAGAAGTTAAGCAAAGCCATATGACTAACGTCAACGTAGAACCCAAATTTCCAAATAGTGCATGCAAATCGTCATCTGCAAATAAGGGAGGACCCGTCCTAAAATGAGTACCTAAATATCCTTAATCTGTTTTGTAGATCCATCATGTGTGGTACTTAGATTCTGGTTGCATTACTCTACTGGAAGCAACTCGTACGATGCTGATTCACTCGAGCCTTCCCCACTTCCTTGGGCTGAAGCAATCAACACAACTTGCTTCACCCTAAATTGGACAAGCATTCACAAGCGTTTTGGGAAGACATCGTACGAATTAATCAACCAAAGGGTCCCAAACATAGGTTTTCTTTGAGTCTTCGGATGCAAGTGCTTCGTTGCAAACGATATAGAAGACCGAGGCAAGTTCGATGCCAAAGCGTTCGGAGTCGTATTCATAATGTACTCTACGACATCCAAAGCGTATCGAGTCTACCTTAAGGAAAGGAGGACAATCATGGAAAGCTTCGTTCAACGAAATGCCATCTATGACTTCTGGACACATCAGTCAAGAACCCGGACTAATCATTGTGTTAACAAAGATTAACACAATCCTACACACGTGTAAGAGACATCAGCGCCAGAAAAAGAAGAGGACATGGACTATTTATTCGAACACTTCTATTCTACACCTCGTCAACCAACGACTCTTCCACAACTCATTCGTTGTAGTGACGCATCAGAACCACACGTAGAACAAACAACCGTGGTCGATGAAGGATCTCCACTTCAAAATATTGTAATCACTACGAATGAAGAAAATGAAGCAAACAATGAGAATGAGGATGAAGTGATTCTCCCGATCGAGATCTCCGATATTGAAATCAACCTACCAGATCCACCTCTCACTGTCGAGATCTCCACATCCACTGATATGGACTATGTGGACCCACACAATGAAGACAATGTCATACAACCTCTACCACACGACAGAAAGTGGACACGCGCACATCATACGAATCAGATCATCAAAGATCCAAACCGAGTCGTTAGCACACGCTCTTCAACGGCCCACGAAGGTCTATTCATGTGCTTCCTGAGTCATAGCGAGCCAATCAATGTTGTCGAGGCATTAGCCGATCCCGATTAGATAACAACAATGCAAAAGGAAATCTATCAGAATAAAGGCTACAACCAACAAGAAGTCATCAACTACGATGAGACCTTTGCTCCTATTGCCCAAATCAAAGCCATCACACTCTTCTTTGTCTACATTGCCCAAACGAACTTCACCATATATCAAATGGATGTCAAGACGGATTTCTTTAACAACGTCTTGAAAAAAAGAAGTCTACGTGGCTTAGCCTGAAGGGTTTGTGAGTGAAACTAACCCTCACTATGTCTATTATTTAGACAAGACACTCTATGGACTAAAACAGACTCCTCGAGCTTAGTACAACGTCTTATCGGACTTTTTGGTTTGGAAAAAGGAAATATCGACACCACTCTCTTCATCAGACGATATGTATCAGATATTCTTCTAATCCAAGTCGACGTCGATGATATCATATTCGGGTCTACAAATCCAAGGTTGTGCAAGAAATTCGGGGATCTTATGAATACTAAGTTCGAGATAAGCATGATGAGTAAGCTTAATATCTTCATCGTATTACAAGTCAAGAAACTTTCGGATGGAATCTTCATAAGTCAATCCAAGTACATCCATGACATCTTGAAGAAATATGACATGAATAATTGCACTCCGATGTCCAGTACTTGCAAGCTTGACTCGGTCCCCACTGGGAAGCTAGTCAACCCAACAACGTATAAACTATAGAGGGATCATCGGCCCGCTGCTCTACCTCACCTTAAGTAGGCCCGACATCATGTTCTCCACATGCATGTGTACTGGCTTTCAAGCCAATCCAAAGGAATCACACATGCTCGCAGTGAAGAGAATCATGAAATATCTCAAAGGGCACCAACTCTTGGACTATGGTATCCTATAAACTCTGGTTTTATCTTAATTGGTTACACTGATGCAGATTTTGCAGGATGTAGAATGGAAAGAAAAACACCTCTGGTGACGCGCAATTCTTAGGTGACAAACTGGTAAGTTGGTCATCCAAGAAACAGAATTGAGTGTCAACCTTCACTGCCGAGCTGGAGTACGTTGCCCCTACTATCTGTTGCTCTCAAATCTTGTGGATGCGGACACAACTACGTGACTATATGTTTGATCTAACTAGCGTACAAATATATATAGTGACTCTAAGAGTGCAAGAGCTTTTACATGCAATCTTGTACACCATTAATGCACGTGGCACATAGACCTTAGGTATCACTTTAGAACATATCACATGGAAAAAGAAAAAATTGATATGTAATTTATTTGCACCGAGTTACAGCTCGCCGACTTATTTACAAATGCTTTGGATGAAAAACACTTGCATTTCCTTGTTTCTAAGTTAGGTATGCCGAACCTCCACTCTTGATCGATTGTGGTTAATGAATCTTTTATACTGTGAATTATATATATATATATATATATATGTGTGTGTGTGTGTGTATGGGTGTGTGTGGGTAGGGGGAGTAACTTTTGTAAAACTGAGGGGAGTGATAATTACATTGAGGGGGAACTATCTTTATATGTTTAAGGGGAGCACGTATTGAATTTTTTAGGGAGAGATGGAATATTACATGTTTTCATCATCAAAAGTCGATTTTCGAAGCCCCAAAGTTCTTTGCAAAAATCGCCCTTCAATTAATTTTTGATTTGGGGCTTCGTTTTGTGTTTAATCGCGTTTTAAAGCTTTGCCTTTTGTTTAATGGACAATGTTTTTAGAAAAAATTCGCTAATTTTTGTTAATTTTTTATTTTCGCATCTCATAAGTTATGGTTTAGATTTTTCGCACTAAATATAAAAAATTATTTGAAAAATCTCATGTATCAAAAATCGTTTCGAAAATTATTTTCGCACCAGAGACTTGGAAAATTATTTTCGCACCCTAACCTTCGAAAACTATTTTTGCACCAACCTATCGGAAATCTTATTTTCACATCATACCTCGAAAATCTTCATTTTCGTAACTTACATACCGAATATTAAATTTTCGCAACTCACATACCGAAAATCAAATTTTTGCAACTTCTAATTTCGAAAAACAATTTTCGTATCAACCCTTAGAAAAATGTTCGGACTCAACTCTTTCGAAAATCTGATTTTCGAAACCAACGCTTAGAAAGTTTTTCAAACGCGAACTCTTTCGAAATACCCGACTCTCGTTTTTCAACACTTGGAAAAAAAATTGGACTCAACTCTTTCGAAAATCCGGTTTTCGAAATCAACACTTAGAAATGTTTTCAAACGCGAACGCTTTCCAAAACCCAACTCTTGTTTTTTCGACAAAAAAAAAATTCAACACTTAGCAATAATTTCGCACTCAACTCAAATTTCGATAATCACACATCGAAAAACCTTAAACTTTGAAATTCGTATTAACACAGCCAAAACACCTAATCTCTCAACATATAGCGCATCTTAATCTAAAAACCGCAAGCAAACACTAAGAAAACTCAGACTTATATAATTTCTCTTTTGAGTACACCTCAATTACTAAGTCCCGCATCGACATAAAAATAAAAATTGAACATTTTAAATTCATTCATCTACTAATAATCTTTTATATTTTCCAATTTTCAGATCAAAATGGCTTCCTCTTCGACAAGTGTATACCCACAAGAAAAATAGCTACAATTCAAGGTGAACAACTCGGCCTTGACCAAACCTCATTCAAGTGCAAGGACGAAGTAATCATAGCATTATCTGAGGTCATCCACTCTGGCCCACCTTCACATTAACAACGCAAGTCCCTGAAGAATACAATTATGGGGCATCTTAAAGAAGGCAAACCCGACAACCACGTTGTCTTTAAAGGCCAAGACCACACTACAACAGTGAAGCTTACAAAGACCATCGTAAGGAGAGTGTTGTGTCTTCCCTTGAGCCATACATATGAGCCACTCCCCACCGAAGTGTAACTAATCCAAGATCTCCGTCAGGTGGGCTACGGAACAGAATTGGCGCTCCTCACAACCCATCAGCTAGGCTGGATTCCTTATCCCTGGAGGACCCTATTTGGGCTAATAAACAAGTGTATGTCGCCCAAACACTCCGGCTTTGACAGATGCAACTTCAATGTTCCAGCATCTACCACAAATTATCTTCAACAAGAACGTTGACTTCCCCCAGCTAATTTGGAATGATCTCCAGGACCAAATACAAGTGAGAGACAACCCCAAGACGGTCAAGGTCGTTCCATACCTATGGTGGCTGTAACTCCTCATTGACTACTTCTTGTCAGACCACCAAGACATCTCGAGGCAACCTAACGCAAAGAGCTACTTGCCACCGCTACTGAAATCTTCCACAAGGCAAATGACAACTCACGATGACCTCAGCATATGTCAATGGTGATTCCAGAAGCCCTACTATGCCTCGCAAATCAGAAGGACAAGGCCGTGATCTCCTACCGTTCGACAACAACATCCTCGCTCCCACGGCTCAGACAGATCCAGCCGAGCCCAACCCAGGAGCAAACCCGAGCGAAAGTGAGGGTCCAGTGAGGTTACCAACTGTGGAGTCCTCCGAAGCCGTTGAATCGGAGGATGACACGCGTCTACTTACGATGCACCAGGCACCCAATGCAAGGAACGTCAAAAGCAGCACAACGACCAACTTGCTTCCTCGTCGGTACCTTCCACGGTTATCAACCATTTGACTGGACCGAGCCGGTAGGTACAGGAGTCAATGTGTTAGACTCCCGAGTAGAATTCACCGCATATAGTCCACCGACACAATCACAACCCATTCCTAGCCACCCATCCATCTCCCAACAGATGGATGTTTGAATACCGTCACAAGGGGACCAAATCTACTATCACCGCCTCACTCGGAGGAGGAAGATATTGAAAATGTGGTCCACAGTCCTTGACCATCGCCCCTTCCTTGACCACGTTAGGTCCTGCATCCACCGTGCCCATATTCTTTCCATTTGTTAGGACACAAACACCTTCCTCCCTATGTCTTGGTGACCTAGCTAGAACTTTCATAGACGCATCCATTATGGATGTTGTTCGAGGATTGGAAGGAAGTCCCCCCGCTGCAACATCAATCACAACAACGGTAACAGGCCATCTCCCCGAACCACCACGGGCGTGATGTCAAGGGAAAGCTTGAGTGGCCCCGGACCAGCGATTACCGCTGCAGGTCTCCGTGAACTTGCCTCAACAGCCATAGTGACACTTCCCTCAACGATGTCATAAGGATTAGCTGGAAGTCCTACCAAAGTAAGTGCAAGCCACGCGTCGGTTAGTTATTCCGACGTCGCGCAACGGAACGCCTTAGTGGCTCCGATATGTTATCTCCTCTATTCCTCATAAAGGAGACCTTGTCTCGGTCCGTCAAAGAGGCCATCGACGCACATGTCCCAACCATCGAAGAAAAAATCCTTGGGACGATGATAGAATCCGCCTTATGGGATAAGGGTAAAGCTCATGTGATGGACGTTCCACCTCCACCTACCATTTCATCCTCCAAACAACCACCACCTCACCAAACAGCCAACTCCCTTACCCAAACACCACAACCATCAACCACTTCCTTACCAACCACTACTCAACCCACCACACCATCATCCACTTTCGTACAACACACTACACCAACACCACAAGCCTCCCACACAAGTCCAGTCCAAGCACTCAAGGCTCCAGAACAATCCACTTCATGGGATTTCGACCCCCGTCCCTTCCTCGAGAACTACATTCTAGAGGAAAATTGGCTAACGGAACCGAAACAGAGGACAGAGTCTGCAAAAGGCTTTAGAACGTCAGATACTTCCTAAGGAAGACATTAGGAGACCAGTTCCTCATCGAGTCTGATGAGGAAGACGAAGAGGTTGACCACACAGAAGATATTCCTGAACTCCCAGACCTGTTCTCCCAACATCTACCTAAGGCAGAGGCAAAAAGCATAAAGAAGGTGGAGACTCCCTGGAATAATAAGAGGATCACGACCCCCTACCTTGAAGATTACTACCTTAAGATTTGGTGAGCCAAAAATAAAATAAGGAGGATTGACGAGCTCAAGCTTCGAGGTCTATCCCATCTTAAGGGAATAAGTGAAGGCTCCAAAATGTCTACAGGCTCATGGAGATGACGAACATCCCAGGCAATCTAACCAATGAGCAATACATGGAGTTGCAAAAGAGGAAAGACCCCAGCTTCGATATCGTAGACTTAGACCACACAATAGGAAGATATCCAAGTATTATCTAGGTTATCGAAAGGACGGATAAGTCTCGAGAACAACTAATGGAGGCCGACCTTCCATTCCTTCCACCCGATTAAGTATACCAAGTGTTCGGCATGTACCAGAAGTTCCCCCTCAACACCTTCAAACACCTAGAAGAGTACTTAGGACTCAAATGGTTCATGATGAGGCAGATCAAGTACTACATTGCTGAAGACTTTCAAATGGCTTTGGAAACAACGAACAAAGCCACTCAACAGTGGTGAAGCAATCAAGTATCTCGGGGGAAACTACATCTTCTTTCACCCAGAGCTTGCAATCAGCTACTTCCAGTTCAGAAAGCGCCAGACGCAAGCTCTCATAGTGTCAGAAGCACCAGAGTTCTCTTACGGAACTTTGAAGTTAATCCGAGAAAATCTACGGGTAGGCCTCGAGACATTACCTCCTGAGACACTCGCCAAATATCAAAAGGTGAAGGAGGCTCATCTGCTTGAAAAGATCCTACAAGCAATCCAAGACCAATTGGATATCAGAAACAACATAAGACATTATGAGGTCAGTCTAGGATTCAGACGATCGTTCTTTGCCAAGAGGGATCCACCACCAAGCTCGAACAAAAGACAAAGGCAAAGACGCTGAAATCGAGATTTGGACACAAGGAGGAGTTTGTTAGATCTTAAATAGTTTCCAAAATGTATTAAGCCTTTGTCTTGTAATTTAAGTTAATTATATTCTTTTTATAGGGTTTAATGTATTTATTGAGCTTAACGGGCTAGTTGGAACCTAAATATTATATACTAATCTTGTGGTATAAATACTAAAATCCTAACCCTCATTCAATGTGAATCATTATCGAGATTTGAGCATCCACGTAAAACCTCTCAAGCTAAAGAACACACACATAACATGCACTTGAAAGTTTTTCAGTGTCATGAATTGGTTGAGGAGCAGCAATAAGAAACAAAAATAATTTCAAAATTGCAGCTAAGTAGCTCGTGGAATTATTTGCTAACGGTCTCCCCAGCTTTCTGAAATTTTATTAGGCAACACGATTCTTGGTATGAAGTGGCAATATTAAAAGAAATATAGCCAACTTATCTATTGTCGTACTATATCTTGAGTGGCTTAGCACTCCGATATATTCGAGTATATAGGTGAGTGATGCGAACAAGTTTCTACTCATTCGAAAGTGATTTATACAAGTTACATCAGAAAACTTCAACTAGTTGTCTAACATATTTAACTTATTTATGGGTTCTTTCCGCCATGAAGTATTTAACATAACGCGTACCACCTCCATGAAGAAAAGACCTATTATGCATGATTATAACCACAACCATACCAAGTAGAACAACGAGGCATAAAAATAATTGAAAAGTTAAAAAAAAATGCATTTAGGTAAAGTTAGAAAGCTTTCAAGTTTGACTCACCTAATTAAATGAATAGATGGAATCACGAATAACAACACAACGTTCTAGTTTAAAACCAGATCCAAAAAACCTAGAAAATCAAAAAGAATTCTATAAAAAGGAATTAGATAATATACACCGAGAACACAATTATATGCTCTAATATATGTTTGGCAACGATAGAATCACAAATATATGCTTTTTTTTATTTCCTGGAGCATACCGACTTCATGGGCCTCAAACTTTAAAACTTTGCAATTCTTGTGCCAAGTAGAAATGAGGACGATGCACAGTTAGGACTTATGGTGTTAGGCATAGTGTATATATAAAGCAAGGGTAGTTTTGTAAACGGTAAATAGCATATAATTCACCGATGATTTGAAAAACAAGCATCAAAACCCATATGATTAGGAAATAGCGTAAAAACTCCTCCTTGTCATTTTTACCACGAAAATGGGGTGTACAATGCTATATGTTTTTTGCAACACATGGGGTACGATGCTAAGTTTTAAACAATATCGGGAGTATAACGCTAAGTTTTTAGACAAGACAATGGAGTTTCACGTAATAAAAAAATATATGGATTTTGATGCTTATTTTTTAAATCGAAGTGATTTATATGTTATTTACATTTTTGTAAATGACTATCACTGATAGTTTCGCCAACTACTTATAGATGAAGTCTGTAATATTTTAGTGGGTTGCGTCGGAGAGAAACCAATCAAACATAAATAATTGTATTATTATATGTGCTATCTGGCATAACTGGGACAACAAAAAGGTCGTTAGCATATAATTTATGAGAAATTGCATTGGAAAAATATAAGCTTTTTTCTAATTACTTTATATATAGTAAGGACTAGGGAGGCAGCTTAAGTTGGAACCAAAAATCCCCTCCGACCAAAAACAAGAGTTAAATAAAAATCCCAAATACAACGTAGTGTATCCGTAACTATCCCTACTTGGTGTTCAAACTCTTTGGGCTTTCACTTGAATCCACTCCATTATACGGCCCTTGCCAAGAAAGTACGCTGATTAAAACGTGAAATTTCAAAATGTAGCGAAGCCTTCATAACTGAATATAACTTGGGGTTCAGCAGCATAGTTCAGCACTCTCCTCTTGCAGGTAAAATTGAGGCCGTCTTCTCTGCCTTTCTTTTCATCTTGATTTAGTTTCTTATGATTTCGCCTGTCTGATGGAGTTGTATGATTTTTCGTACATATTGTTCACGCTATTGGCTAGAGGATTACGCTTGTTGCATTTCCAAGATTGTTTTCTTTTAATCAATTTTCACTTGTTGAGGATAGACTGGATTTCTTCTTCTGCGTTTTTTACAAATAAATTACTGGTTATGCTATCCGTGGCGTTGTTTTGAAGCGTTTTGTTGTGTGTTTATTACGTGTTCGATGAATTGCTTGTTTAAATCGCTCCCACATTTTGTTCTAGTTTAGCTTCATTTGTTTCAATAGGTATCGCATGATTATATGCCTGCAGGAGACCAACCACGAATGGAGCATGTGAAAGTCTTATCGTCACATTGATGGATCTCTTTGTGGAACATGAGACGCTGCATCTCAATTTCAACTTATGGTCATCAAGTGTTTTCTTGTTCAAGTAGAGGGCGCCTACCAATTCTTTACCTTTCAAGGTTTTCTTCGTTTGGGTCATGTAATAAACGACCCTTTCCTGATTATTCACCTAAGAAGCCTTCTATAAGAGATGCTGATTTTGTCCAACACCTCTCAAATGTCATCAAGCAACGTGGTCACGAGCCCTTTCGTCGAATTCTAAAACCTTTTGAGCCCAAATTCAGGCCCGATCATCTCATTTGGGTGCTCATGAACATAAAAAACGATTACAAGCTTGCAGTGGATTTATATGGTTGGTCTTGCATCAGAAGGGACCCCTCTATTGAGGTTCGTTGCATCATTATTCAGATTTCTGTTGCTGCAAAAGATCTGAAAATGGCTCGTAAACTTATTCGTGATGTTTGCACAAAACCTGATTCCGGCGGAAGTGCTTCCATCTCTCAAATTCTTGAAAAGTTAACATATACATACAAGGACTGGGGCTCAGATCCTCGTGTTTTTGACATTTTCTTTCAAGTTCTTGTTGAAGTTGGATGCCTTGAAGAGGCAAGAAAGGTTTTGGACAAGATTTTTAATTATGGACTCGTTCTATCTGCTGATTCGTGCAATCTGTTTCTTTCCAGATTTTCAAAAGATGTGAATGGCCCAAGAATGTCATTTAAGCTCTTTATTCAGTTTTCCGAAATGGGCATTCGGTGGAATACTGCTTCGTATAATATAGTTCTCCACATACTTTGCCAACTGGGAAACGTGAGAGAAGCTCATAGCTTGCTCTTGCAAATGGAACTAAGAGGTTGTAAACCAGATGCCATAAGCTTCAGTACCGTTGTTAATGGATATTGTGACAAGAAAGATCTTCAATCAGTTCTCAAACTTGTCGAAAACATGCAGGAGAAAGGTTTGAATCCAAATGCATTCACCTTCAATAGCATTATCGTTCTTCTCTGCAACTCTGGCAATTTAGCACACGCAGAGAAAGTCTTACAAGAGATGATGTCACGGGGAGTTTTTCCAGACAATGTTGTTTATACAACACTTATCGATGGTTTTGGCAAAGCTGGAAATGTTGCATCTGCATTCAGAGTGTACGATGAAATGCGGAGCCGAAATATCTTTCCAGATTCTGTCACATACACGGCTCTAATTTGTGGCCTCTGTAAAATTGGAAAAGTTGCGGAGGCAGATATAATCTTTCATGAAATGCTGAGGCTCGGGTTAAAAGCTGATGAGTTTACGTACACAGCAGTTATAGACGGTTACTGCAAGGCAGGGGAGATGAAAACTGCATTTTCTCTGCATAACGAGATGATTCAGATGGGGCTGATGCCTAATGTTGTCACCTACACTTCTCTAGTTGACGGTCTCTGCAAGCAAGGTGAAGTTGATACAGCTAATGAACTTATCTACGAAATGAGAGAGAGGGGACTCGTTCATAACGTATACACATGCAATGCTCTCCTAAATGGTCTATGTAAATCAGGGAATATGTTACATGCAGGGAAACTAGTGAAAGAAATGGAGGCAGCTAATATATTGCCCGATGCATTTACCTTCACTACATTGATCGATGCTTATATTAAATCTGGAGAAATGGCTAAGGCACATCAGCTACTTCATGATATGCTGCAAAGAGGTATTAAGCCTACTACGGTTACTTTCAATGTCCTGATGAACGGGTTTTGCATGTCGGGTATGTTAGAAGATGGTGAGAAGCTTCTAAACTGGATGTTGGAGAAAGGTATGATGCCTAATGCCACCATTTACAATTCTCTAATTAAGCAACACTGTGTTAGAAACGATATGCGTTCAGCTACGCAAATTTATTGTAGTATGTGCGGTGATATTCCTGATGAAAACACCTATAATATACTGATACGAGGGCATTGTAAGGCCAGGAATATGAAGGAAGCATGGTACTTGCATAGGGAGGTGCTGGAGAAGGGATTTAATCTTACAGCTGAGACCTATAATGCATTGATTAAAGGTTTTATGAAAAGGAAAAAGTATGCAGAGGCTGGTGAGCTTTTCGAAGAGGCGAGAAGGAAGGGGTTATCTGTTGATAGAAATATATATTCCACCTTCGCTGATATGAACTACAATGAAGGAAATATTGACTTCACGTTGGGGCTTTGCGATGAAATGGTGGAGAAGTGTTTGGTCAATGATGGAAATGATGGAATGACGTAGCTCATGCGAAAAAAAAAATTGGATCTTTAAAGTCCCTATTTGATATTGGCTTGTAAGATCAAGAAAATCTGATGCCTGCAGCCGCAGAATCTTGGTAAATTATGCTTTCAGGTACTTTCAATGAGATAAATTTAGCTTCACCTAATCACTTCTTTGTATCAGTTTCCCCTCGAAATTTTCTGACCCGTTTCTACTGTATTCCTCTCCAGGGCTCTTTCGAATGTGGACACTGGTCACGCCTTCAAAACGAAACGCAGCAACTTGGCCAGGGTTGTCCTTGTTTGGTAGGTCGTTTTATAAATAAGAGGTTTTCAATTATTAAGGTTTATAAAAAACTATTTGATGGGTATAAAACAAAATGCTTATTTGGTTCGTGGGTTGACACTAACCTACCTGAACGGCAACCCGTATGCATGGGTTTAGAGTTGTTGTATTGTACATAAACCCATGTTTTATTGTAAACATACCTACCAAACATATCAACATGTTATAAACCCATATTTAAAATTATTAAACTAGTGAAATATCCATTTTAAACGCCTGTTGCTCATTTTATTACGGTGTGTACTGCAGGATTAGCAAACGTGCGTTTGGATACATATCAGCAATATAACCCTAAAGCAGAGGCCTTGTGGAATTAAATGGCCGGGAGAACTATGTGGCTAAGCAGATCAGATAATTATTGCATCTACTCGACGATGAACATAAACAAATTTTCTGTTATCTTCTGCAAAGGAATGTATGCGGTGCAAAGTTGTTGCATCGATGTGATATGACTATGAGAGATCAATTCTTGATGAAAATTTGTTGGAATCGAGTTGCCTTCGTTGTGTGTAATAGAATTCACTGGGTAATTTCAGTATGGAGTTATTTTGATCGACACAGTAACTGAAACAAGTCACTACAATTGGGCTCTTGATGTTGCAGTTTAAGAGTACCTTCTGCTGACTAAAAGATGATTCAATGCTCGTATGATCAAATGATCATATAGATGTTCTCATTATAAAATTTCTTGTAATCCAACTAATTATCAGGTTCATTTTGTATCAAGTCTTTTACTCATTCGCGTCTAAGCTCCAATAGTACAGATATTTTGCATGGATTAATATATTTAGAATGTAAAGTACAATAGGCATGTGTGGTATAGGTGTTTCAAAGGTTCAAATGAACCGTACACATCCAGTCGTCGGTCAACGGTTCGGTAAGCTGTGGTGGAGGATTAAGGTTCAAACGGTGACTGTAATCGGCAACCACGATTTTCAAAGTTCGTTTACGGTCCTAAAAACCAAAAACATGATCGTCGTTTCGAACCGGCGGTTAAGGTCAGAAATTGCCAGTTCAACCCATACGTCCGTTCAAAACTTATCGTTTTGGACTATTTGACGGGCAAATATCCGACACGAACAACCCAACTACGATGAATAAGGGGGGAGAATTGTCTTGGCCTGTGTTGAAAGCCCTCGCCTTGTCAATGAAGCTCGATGCATTCGGAAAAATATAACTGCTCAGCCAAGGGAGAAAGGATGATGGCTTTCACGAGGCTCGGCTTCTTGCCTAAAGAAAAGAGTCTTCGGGCTTGGCAGTGGTCGGGAAGGAACCAAGACAAGAATTCCTCTGAAAATGGCCCAGAAGGGTGATACTCGGGAGAGAGGAAAACAAGGAGCCGTTACCGAAGAGTCCCAGTGCACTATTGTCTTCGGGCACTCACATTTACTGTAAGGCTCCATGCGCCCCACGTAAAGACACGTTCCATATGTCACTTTTTCTGCATGTCCTCACGCATCCTGCCAAAAAGTCGCACGTGCCCGCAATAATCAAGCGTCCGGATGAAGAAAGGTAAGTTATTCTAAACACACACAAGAAAGAATGAAAGAAGGAAAAATTGATTTGAGCATTGGATGCCGGAACAATCCCGACACCCCTCTAAAGTGCTATTTGTGCAGCTCGCAGGTACCGGTGCGACGGAGACCAAGCTGAAGATATCTAGGTCTGAAAGGAGAAGAGGATGTAAAGACAAGCGAAATGAACGAAGAGAAGCAAAAACAGTAAGAGGCGGAGATAGAGAGACGCGCAGCGGAATGAAGGGGGTTTACGACATTGTTGGGATACAAATTATTTTGGCATCATCAGTATCGTTCTTGCTTTTGGGCTTCTTATATCAATGTCAGAGTGCAGTTTTTAACATTCCCGATCCTCCAAATTACGTTCATGCAATAGAACGTGAATCACATTACGCAGTAAAACATGCTAAGTGGTTGCATTGTCTTCCTTTTGTTAACAAGACATTTAGTATCAAGCCGGAATACCATAATACTGAGATCTAATTTACAAACTGGTTAGTAGAATGCGTTTAAACTCCACAACATAAGAGCAGTCTTAGGGATACTCAACCTTGGAAATCAGAGATTCTTAAACCTTGGTTCAATAGAAAAGTTTTGATAGTTCAATAAACCCCTTGACAAATACGTTCATTCCGAAGAACACAAAGTGTGAAATCTACCTAGGTGGTGAGGCTAAGTGTATGACTTTTTATAATTACTATACCTGAGGGTGGACTAAGGCACGATTATCTTTATAGAAAAATCAACTTTATTATTTAATAAGTAAATTTATTGCTTATAAACGAACACTTACCAAATCGGGATATGGTCCAAGACCGAAATGGACACAACGTGAGAAAAAGAATTGTTAGAGCTACCATTGTGTGAGTATTGTTTTCGTGGTGCACGCAAATGACATGTTCAAGTCATCACGCTACTAACCATACAATGTGTCTGATAGTATTTATTAAACAAAAATCAAAATCAGAAGCTATATTTCTTTTTTTTTTTTTAACTGTCTCGAGGTATCCCTACTCGACCTGGCTATGGGCTAGCCCCTAAATACCGGCGTGGGCTTTTGCGCCACACAGACGTGACGGAGGCTTAATTGCGCCACACATTCCAGAGGTAGGACTAATCATCGGAGCAAGATGGATACGTCCCAAACTCACCTGACAACGATAGTCATGGGGTCATAAGGCCCATGAGGACTACTCAAAGAATTGTGGGAGGGGAGATTCGATCCCACGACCTCCTTGACCACAAGACCTTAAGGCCTCCTCCTTGACCACTGGACCAAGGCCTCATTGGCGAAGCTAGCAACCATAGTTCGTCGGGACTATCAAATACTATATACATACATTAATTAAATTTATGTGGGAGATTGTTAGACATGATGAATGAAAGATTAATCCCAAGAGGCACATTTGAAAAGGTGCACCACCTAAGAGATACTTTGAAAAGGCTGGACTCTTATCCTCCGGGATGCCTCTCTACATCAAAAGATATATCAAAAAATGGCATTTTGTACTTGATGACTCTTGGTGATTGTCCCTTACATCTAAAGTAGCCACAAGAATGATCATTCAATTCATCAAAAGATTCTACAAAAGAATTCTCTGCATTTTATAATGAACATATAGTGTATCGTGTTCATCCTTTTGGGAGTCTCATATAGTTCATGCGTATCTGAATCCCTAAACGTGAGTCGTTATATCTCGGAAACATTTGCCGGAACCATAGGTATTAAACGTTGTAATTTCTTCTTCAGAAGAGCGCGCCTTAGCATGCCTCAACTTGGGTTCATTCACTCCCATTGCTGAAGTTCGTTTTCTATTCTAAACTCAAAGTCAACATGACCAGACAAAAGCTAATGGACCAGCCACGTTTAACAATGTCGAGATATATGGATGTAAGATATATAGTAACATTATAAAACGAAATCCAGAAAGTATTACAAGGCAACCAAGACAACAAATTATTAAACCAAGATCAATGCAAGCATTTGTGTATATTATTGGATATGACAATCAACGGAGGAGACCTTTAACTTAAAGAGTATCCTCGGGCACCTTAAGTTTGGTGCACCATAGCGTCAATATCATCATGATCTTCCAAACCAAGCTGCATCAATTAAGCCAATATTATATAATCAGACGTACTTATTGTATGTATCTTCAATGTTCTAATTAATTAATTAATTAATGTACCTCATCGGGTTTATCTGTAGGTCTGATCCTCTCCCCTAAACGTAAGAAGACGACATTCTTGTAGTCCATGTTCATTTCCTTGCAATACTTCAACATCATTTTCTCTAGCTTTGTGTTGTGTCTCATACGAACGTAGGTTTCTGTCCCATCCTGCGTCGATTTTATTTATTTTGTTAAAATTTTCATTCATAATATTTTGAGGGAGTAAACACTGCCAACGAGATTTAAGTCTTACAGCATGAACTCTTATATATTGAATAAAAACATCCAAAAATATTAAGTAGATCTAACAAAAAACGAAAAAGAAAAATCCCAACAAATCAACTACAAATGTGGATAATTAATTACCTGTGAGCGGATAACTAGTGTTATAAGTGAACTAGGGCTACTTTGCCTGATTTCGTTGCTCGAGCTCATCTTCTTCCTTCTGCCGACTTATTTGCCCTAATTAATTTTGCTTGTGTTTCTAGTAGTATTTTCTAAACGCTTTACGACTTATATATAGCAACTAATGGGTAAGAGAAAAGACGTGTAAATAAAGTGAGATGATTCCACTAAAACTCTTAAGAATTTATAAAATAAATTAAAAGGAACCTATATCAATTAGATGAGTCAAAAGAATCATTCCACATATCAAGAATTAATTTGGATTTTAAGCCCATTTAATTTGTACATAGTATCTGAGCGGATATATGATGTGAATGAGTTTGAAATTTGTTAACTCCCGCGGCGATATTCAAGGTTATGAGTTAAAAAATATTCAAATTTAATCAGTTTTGAGGAAATCATTATATGAAAATTTAAGTTCCGGTGGACTTCCTTTAGATTTGCAAGGAGGGTGTTCACATATTAAAAGAAATTAACTTAACTTTCTCAGTTTTTATTTTCTTTTTCGTTTTTTTAACGACATAATCTCGCACTTAAACAAGATATATTTCGATATGTTCAATCATCTTTTTGCATAACTTCTCTGCCTGATTGTTTTTGCTGTCTCTTCGTGTCTGTTCCTTCTATATCTCTAAAAGAGCCCCTGATATTAATAAGTAAGACCCGTATAGATATAAGAGTTCGAAAGATTTAAATTACCTTAATACTTCTAGATTAGTTGAGATATTCTCAACCACTATATCTTTCTATATTTAAAATGCTTTTATCAAATTACAAACCAATATGAGTATCGAAATAAGCATGTCATGGAGGCCACCATCGTTCCCCCACGAGCAGTGATCGCACGAGCTGAGGAAGTGGCCTCAAACTTTAGCACCGATCAACCTCAGTCAAAGTCCAGTTCATCAAATACGACGTCTTGGCAGCGACCTGTTTTAGGAGACATCAAACTCAACTTCGACGGTGCTATCCACAAGGCCCGAGGTGGCGCTTTATCGGGGGTAATCGCTCGTGATAGCGCGGGTGTGTGTGCCGGATGGTGGACTAAGTTCTTTCTGGGCGAGTTTGATCCTGAAGTCATTGAGTGCATGGGGGCAAGGTGGGCTTTGATCGCGGCTAGGACGAGACAAGATCGTCATATTGTCATTGAGGGAGATTGTGCCAGAGTTATACAAAATCTTTCATCCCGTTCGCACGATTCTGCAAAGTCGGGGTGCATCCTTGCTAATTGTCGGTATCTTAATTCGAGCTTTAGCTCACTTCTTTTAGTTATATTAAGAGAACTTGTAATGTTGCCGCTCATTTTCTTTCCAAAAAACTTGATTTTGATGGTGATGGTTCTGTCCCGCCGTCCCAAGGTTTGGCCGATCTTTTGGCTGCCGACAAGTCTTAGGGTGCCTTTTTTCAAAAAAAAAAATCATCTTTTTGCATAACTTCGCTGTCTGATTGTGTCTGCTTCTCTTCGTGTTTATCCCTTCTATACCTCTGATATGAGTAAGTAAGACCCACATAGATATAAGAGTTGAAAAGATTTAAATTATTTAATACCTCTAGATTACTTGAGATATTCTCAACCACAATATCTTTCTATATTTAAAATGCTTTTATAAGATTACAAACCAATATTAGTCGTGAAATATCATAGTCTGTCGTTGTAAAGACTAGTGAGATGTGAGCAGTTTAAATTTGTTCTGTGAGATTTTTATTATCTTTTATGTTTGTCCAAATCGAGTGGCTGACGTTTAATCTTTTGATGAGGACGACATAAGGACGCACCTTCGTCCGTTTCCACTACGAGAGGATGGACAAGAGGGCATCAAATAGATTTAAAGAAGGATACTGGACACAAATATGCAAGGAGCATGAATATGATGGTGGAGCCACTGAAGTTGAACAGCAAGCGCTGCTTGACTATGTCGGGGATCTGAAGCTATTTAAGGTCAAATATGTTGGATATTTTAATACGATTGGGCCTTGGGCCCAATTGGCTGATATAACTCACGAATATCTGTTTGGTGGTTTTTATAGCAATCAAAAAGTCATTGTACGTCGAAACTCAAAAATGATTAATTATTCAAAATCTGCATTTCAAGATGAGTTAATTGAGAAATTAATTGAGAAATTGATTAGTATAAGGAAAAAAATAATGGCTTGGTACGGACGTGTCACTCACACATGGACTTGCAATAATGGCTTGGCATTGGTTGTGTGCTAATTGGCAAGGATAGTGGCAAAATATTCCAAGAGTTTTTAATATCGCAGATAACCCCTAGCCAAATGTTTCTATTTGCAATTTGACCCGGTCAAAGTAAGTCATCTGAGATAAAGATATGCACGGCAGAGTGAATGAACTTACGACATTGTTGGGATACAAATGTTTTTGGGCTTCTTATATAAATGTCGAGGTGCAGTTTTTAACGTTCGTTTTCCTTGATTACTTACTTGCATTCTTGCAATAAGAACGCTAGTCATACTATGCAATAAGACACACTAAGTGGTTGCATTGTCTTACTTTCGTAAACAAGACATTTAATATCACGACGAAATACAATAATATCGAGATTAAACATACAAAATGGTTAGTGGAATATGATTAAAATCCACAACATAAGAGAAGGGGTAACACAACCTTGAGAATCTCCCGAAATCTTGGTTCAATAGGAAAACTAAGTGATTAATGAGACTATTAAGAAATATGCTCATTCGCAAGGAGTGTCAAGTGTGAAATCTACCTAAGTTGGGAGGCTAAGTCTAGGACTTTTAACAATCCTTGTACTTAAGGGTGGAATAAGTCATGATTCTCTTTATAGAAGAATCACCTTTATAAGTGAAGTAAATTGGACGCTTATAAATGAGCACTTACCAAACCGCGATATGGTCTAAGACTGAAATGGATACAACGTGAAAAAAAATGTTAGAACTACCATTGTGTGAGTATTGTTGTCGTGGTGCACCCAAATGGCCAATAAGTCCATGCATATCACTACTGGTACACTGTGTCTGTCACTAGTACAAAAAAAAAAGAATAGGCGACGGTTGTTACGGGGCATGGGCGACGGTTTCTCGGCGACGCCTAGAACCCCAACGCCCATAACATGACAATAGGCGACGGTTGTTAAGTGTCGCCCATACTTGACTATAGGCGACGGTTGTTATAAAATTTGTCACCTATACTTAAGTATGGGCGACAGTTGTTTTTTTATATATTTATTTTATTTTATATGTATTTTATTTTATGTGTACCATATAAACCTGAAATCTCAATCCCAAGACACAAATTACCCAATGAATTAATAATTTATATCAACAAAACAATATATATTAATTACCCAAAACTATTTAAAAATTATACAAAACAAACTGAAATTAAATATTTACGACTAATAAAGTTCAAATAAAATTAAAATATCACATTCATATGAAATCTAGCAGTAGTCCCTTACGAACGTAGCAAGCCTGTAAAATTCAATAACATTCTATAGTAAATGGTTATATTCGATGGAACTGCAGAGTAATAGTCGGTCTAACAATAATATTAGAACGAAAAGCAGACAATGTACGTCTCTTATTATTTGCAGGGAGTGTGGTCTCAATGTTGGAAGGCATTAATACGTTAAAACCATAGGAACCAGTGGATATGAGCATTCCCTGAAAAAGAGGTAAGAAAATCACACCCATTTTACTAATTTCACGCTTTAGATTAAGCTTAAACATCCACGAACGATGTTTTTTTACTTGACGGACTAAGAGAAGCTGCGGCGGCAAATCCGTTGGGGCATTTACTTGCTCTTTCGTCTGTGTTTCCAATTCCTCTTCCTCTTCGTCGTCCCTCTCAAGAGCCACGTCCCATTTATTAACAACATTAGAAAGAAATCAAAACCGGGCCGTAGGACTCCACTGCAAAAATATCACATAAAAAATTCATTCGCATTCAATAAACATCGAAGTTGGTTCAATAATCATGGTTTAAGGTTACCAGAAAATCTTCAAGACTCGCGGTATGCCCAGCAACGGGATTGCTATTGACATTCCAAGTCGAATCCGATGGCTCCTAGAGATAAATTTATCTCTTGCATTCCCCTGAGAAATAGATCATAAGACAGTGAAAAATGTTTTCAATGTTGTAAGAAATTGAAAATATCGAAAGAGAAGCCACTGTACATAATTGGACACGAGCCTACCAGGGATGAGAGGGTTTGATGTGGAGCGAGTTGAGCAAGCGAAAAAGTTAAACAAGGAAATAAATCAACCATATCGGGTTTACGTGAGGCGCGAATCGCTAGTATTAATTCCATGATTATGTTTCTATAAATAAGCAAGCTTAATCGCCGCAAATGTCCTTTAATATTTTATTTCTTTCTTATCATTTAATATTTTCCTAGAATATGAGTTTTATGGGGCTACAAGAGGGCATCGACCCTTTGTAATTGAGTATCAATTTATGAAATAATGTTCTTAGTAAAGTTATTAGAAGTTTGATCTTCGAAAAGGATCCAGCCTCGTTAAGATCCCCTCCAAGCTCGATTTACGTATATTTATTCATCAATTTGGTCCGACATGCCGGATCCGATCGTGGTGGAAACACGTGATTCCTCTACCAGCACAAGACTGCAATCTCTTGAAGAAAATATAAGTGTTATGGCCGAAGAACAAATCCAAATGAAGACGAGTATCAATGATGTCAAAACCCAGATGGCTGAAATACTATGGGTTCTCTCGGGAATTTCTAATGAAGAGACATCAAGCAACTCTAACACACGATTGCGTGTCAATGGCGGAAATTCAACCGAAGGCATAGGTACCCTAACCAATCTAACCATACCCACGTTCGGCGGAAAGGACCCTCACGGGTGGATTGCTCGGGTATAACAATTGTTCGACATTCACGCCTTACCGAAAGATCAATGAATCCAATTAGTACTCGTGGCGATGGAAGGGGTGGCTCTTAATTGGTTCCAATGGTTACACCGTCGCAAACCGGGATTCACATGGCAACAATTCACCCATGCGCTTATGGTTTGATTCGATGAAAGGCACGAAGGGAGTCCGTATGAGCGCTTAGCGACGATCAAACAAACAAGTTCCGTCGCCGATTATATCGATCTATTTATTCAAAGGTCGAATCAAGTTCCTAATCTTTCCGAAGAACATTATCTCGGATATTTTATTGAGGGTGAACATTACATGGGAGATTAATTTCAGCTCGGACAAATGTCTTATCAGTCTTAGTGCATGAGAAAATCTTTTCTCTAACTAGTCTCCTAAGGTGTTTAGCCGAGTATACTTGGACTGGGTACCTTAGATGATGGCAAGAATGTATCGAGCTATAAGCTTGCTTAATAGCCAGATCTTGTTTCCTACGAGACTTAAGACTTGCATTTGTCTTAGAATGATGATTTTTGTTTTTAGAAGTGGAGCCGCTTTCAAAATTTGTGCTTTCAAAGTTAATAGATTTTAAAGCATAAGCCGAAGCAACAACGTGAAAATTAGAAACGACTGTCTTCTTACGAGTGTCCTTAGTTTTTGATACAGAAGGAAGTTTAGAAAATAAGTCATTTCTATCAAATTTCTTCTGAAATTCTATCATGGACACTCTTTCCTTTGCATGGTTCACCTCTTTTACTGCTCTACCTGTGGATGGAGTAGAAAAAGAGTTAGTAAAAATCTTTTTCACCTTTGAAGCATTTAAGTAATCTTTTCCTCCCTTTACGCTTTTTAAAGAAGATTTTATTATTTTAGAATATTTTGTAAAATAATGGGAGGTGTTTTCTTAAATTTGGTCTTGTCCTCTTTCAAAATAAAATCAGGACAAGATTTTAAAATTGAGGAATTTTTGAGATTAGAAATCTCCAATAAAAGCTCATTCTTTTCTCCTTCGAAATTCTTTCTTTCTATCTCTAATGAAGTTCAAATAAGCTATTTTCTTAATAATAGCGGGAATATAACAGAAATTAGAATTTTTAGAATGATCAACAATTTTTTCCTTAACTTTAGGAAGATCTTCTAAAGGATATAATGAATTATAATCACTAGACATGTTAATTTCCCGTGTCTTGTAACTATTATTCAAACCGGTGTGATCAAAGGGGATGTCAGTCCTATTTGTGGCTTTTCGTTTAGATTCGTCTAAGGCATTTATTTCGGAAGACTTAGTAAAGGCCATTAAAGAAGATAATCTTAAACTCATGTACTTGATATCATATAATTGTTTGATATTTACCTTTTTCAAGTTACAGGGATTGTTAAAACCTAAGCCTTCTATAGCATTATAAAATTCTACATCATGAGGTCGATTTAGAAAGATAGTCTGATCCGTTTGCCTCCTTTTCGTTAGAAGATCGTCTATTCTTAATCATAGACTAAAGCTTCTTACGTTCATCAGAGATTTCCTTAAAGTTATTTTTAGAAATTTCTAAATCTCTCTGACGTTCGTCGTTGATTTTTATCTCAGAAGTAGATAAACTAGATTCAAGCCTAATTATTGTTTCCTTAGCATTAGATAAGAGAATCTCTAGGTGAATTGTCTTATCTAGTTGCTTTTGAAAATTAATTTCACTATTGGCTAATCTCTCCTCTAATTCTTTTGTACCTTTACGCTCATTTTTCATGTTAGTATACTTAATTTGTAAAGATTCTAACATGATTAATAATGTAGATTCGGGTGTCGCTACCTCTTGAGATGAGGTTGATGCTTTGTCTTCGTCGTCGGACCTGCTCGTTGAGTTTTCGTCTGAGGCATCGTCAAGAAATGCCATGAGAGCTAGATTGTCATTATTAGAATCCGTTGTGTCTTCTAACCAGTGCTCTTGTTCGGCCATTAGAGCTACTCCGACATCCTTTTGTTTGGTTAATTTAAACTTCTTGGAGTATTAATGGGCATCTTTCTTCTTAGGAAGATTGCATTCTCTGACGAAGTGCCCTATCTTTCCACAATTGTAGCATTTTTGTGGTTCTTTGGCGTTTCTGGATTCTGACGACTCGGCCGGTCTTTCCTTGTGCTTAGTGCTTGATGTCTGAAGTCTATTAGCTGAAGAGGAGGATTTCTTACAGAACTTTTTGCTCATCATTTTAGTAATGAGAGCCAATTATTTCTTGAACTCTTTCATATCGGGCTCAAAATCCGATTCTGATTCGTCTTTATCTTCGGAAGAACTAGGCAATTTGATGCTTTTATCTTTACGAGATCGACTAGTTTTTCTTTCCGAAACTAGAGCTATTGAGTCTTCTATCTATTTGCCCTTTAGTTCTTTTTGTATCTCGCTAATGTCTTCCTCGTGTTGAGTGAGATTATCAAAGACGGCGTGGATATCCATTTCATCCAAATCCTTGCTTTGACGGATTTGCATGGATATTTTCTTCCACTCCGGTTGAAGAGAAGAAAGAAATCGGATATTGACCTCCAAATTGGTCTTGAAAATTCTATTTTCCTCATCTCGTTAAGAAGAGTTAAATAGCGTTGATAGAGTTCGTAAACATTTTCCTCCGTCTTTGCTTTGAAGGAGTCGTAAGTAGTGAGAATGTTCGCTTTCTTAGCCTTGACTCCGACTTCGGTTCGTTGCACCATTTTGTGGAGCTCGTCCCACATAACATTTGCACTTGATAGACTATCTATTTGCATATAGGTGTCATTCGGGTGTAGCTACCTCTTGAGATGAAGTTGATGCTTTGTCGTCGTCGTCAGACCTCCTCGTTGCGTTTTCATATGATGCATCGTCAAGAAACGCCATGAGAGCTAGATTGTCGTTGTCAGAATCCGTTGTGTCTTCTAGCCAGTTTTCCTGTTCGACCATTAGAGCTACTCCAGCTTCCTTTTTTTTAGTAAGTTGAAATTTCTTGGAGTTATAATTTGTCGTGTCCTCTTATATCAACTACCGATCGATCTAAGCATGAATTCTAGATATTCGAATGATAAATCTTACAAAATACCTTCGATCGAATATCTTCTTTGAAGATCTTGAGAGATAGTGTTTCTCGATTGCTTTTCTCTCTCTTAGAATGTGAATTCAATGCTTGTGTTTTTCCGAAAATAAACTTGTCTTTTGATTTTGATGGTGTACATTGTATTTATACCTATTTACATGATATATTTACTATTTAGTCCTACACTATCAAAACTACTAATTACGCCCCTAATTACAAGGATAACAAAATAACAACGCACTAAAATCTCTTCAATCTCCCCCTTTGTGCTTGTCTTCGTTTCAGCTCCATTTATCCTTGTTAGGCATAGAATGATTTCCGTAATCCCAATGCTGTCTTGTAACGTCGAACATCATTCCTCAGCTCCAACCTCTCATTGATTGCATCCAGAAGCTCATTTAAGAGTGGGGCCTCTTCTTCACCAAGATCCTCGAAGATAGTCTCTTCAGTGATCTCTCCCAATCTTCTCTGGATGTTCTTCCTCACTAGCTTCAACGTCAAATCACAGAACTTGTGGATTTCTGACTTCATCATAACTCTCGTCTTTCCAATGACTGGATTCCGATAAGTTATGGCGAGGCCAGGTTTCTTGAATATGTAGTTCTCGGGAAATTCGTTGAGTGGGAAGCCCTTCATGAGCGGAGACTCCATGTTGACCTTCTTCATATTATTCTCTATAGCAATTTGAAGGTCGTGTGCGGTGTGATACTTGATTTGCCTCACCATGAATCTTTTCAATCCCTCAAGTCCTTCTGTCTTGATATAGACGGTAGACCTCAGCTGGTGGAAGGAAGGGGAGATATCTCTCATCGATGTCTTCTCGAGTGCGGTTGTTGTCCGCTCGCTCAATTTGGTAATTGGGGTAGGGAAGCTTCCAATCGAATGTGAAACCCCCACGAGTTGGAGGATCGGGGGTTTGTCCCTGAAGTTTTTCTTTAGTTGATCCGTTGGGATGCCACTTCGATCTGGACCAAGATAGTTGAGCATGAAGATGTGCTCTATTTTCTTCCTATCTTCCCAATGTGAGATACCCCGTAGGTTTAGTTCGGTGAGCTTCTTCCTATCTTCAATGAACGGAACTTCAGTCCTGATATTCTCCCACGGCGTCTCGACTCTGACTGTCCCTTTTGATAAGCGGGGAGGAGAGTCGACTCTGTGTCTGATCATTTCTGGTAGTTCTGGGAGAGCAGAATTGTAGTTCTCGCCTTCCTGAAGTTCTTCATCTTTAAGCAACACCAAGTCCACGGAAGCTTATTGTAAGAAATATCTGACGTTGGAGAGTCGAGCTTGAGTAGCTTCCTCTGGTTCCCATTGCGTAATCCATTTCTCGTTTAAGATATAATATTCTACGATCAGATGTGGATCGTAGACAACTGCTTCTGGTTGGCCTTGGAAGAGGTTAGAGGTCGAGATTGGATTTGGATTTTTAGGAGAGAGAGGTAGTGTGTGGGATGTGGTGGGAGATGTGGTTGTTTGTTGGCGAGTCGTGGGTTGTGTGGTTGGTGGGTTTGTGCATGATCCTCCAGCTTCTTGAGTCTTTGCTGGTTGCTCTCGACTCAAACCACGGCCGCTACGTGTGGTTCGTCGCCTTTTCTCCCCCTCATGATGATCCGGATCATCGGGATCGTCATGTCTTCTTTTGGTGCGGGAGCTCTCTTTACGGCACCTTGTGTGAGCGGGCGGCTTGGGTTCATCGATCAGCCTTTTGTAGAGACTCTCCTCAGCAACGGTCCTGGTCTATAAGGCGAGGAGTCGGAAGATGAGAATGTCATGAAGCTGAGTGATTGGGATGTTATAGGGGTTAATGAGTAAAGGTGATGTGACGGCGTTTGGGTGGTGAGGGTGGGTTGTATGGGGGTGTGTATGGTGGTGGTAAGAGGTGGTGAGGAGACGGGGGTGGTTTGAGCTTCGGACGGAGCGGCCTCGGAGACTGGTGCTTTCCCGGTATCTCTTCGGGAAGTCTCAATGGCCTGGATCATTCTATGCATCAGGCGACCTTCGAGAGAAGAAATGGTTGTGGGGAGTGCTTCTTGTAAGCGTTGCTCCGTTACGATCATCGATGGAGAGGGGCCCGGGAGGCGCTCCACTATCACAACATCGGAAAAGATTTCCGATGTGCCGCCTGGAACAGGTCTTGAGATTCCGAAACGTCCGGAGACATCCGTTATCAACCCTAAAGTCACCAATTCAGTGGTTGGCCTATTGTTTGCTCCGAAGATATCGGGGGTCCAATAGGGCTTCCACCCAATCCTTGAGCTGATACGGGAGGTATCACTTCTATGGGTGTTGAAACAGATTCAGGTTGAATCTGTACGGTTGATTGATCCGTTGTTGGTGGAGAAGTTGACACCAAAGCCGGTAATATTGACAGAGATACAGACAAGGCCGAGGTTTGCTGTCGGCGAGAGCCCCTTCTTTGAAGTCTGTATTCTTCATCCGATTCAGTGGCCTCGGGAGATACATCTTGAGGGAC
The DNA here is from genome assembly GCA_004919715.1 of Linderniella brevidens. Taxonomy (NCBI): domain Eukaryota; kingdom Viridiplantae; phylum Streptophyta; class Magnoliopsida; order Lamiales; family Linderniaceae; genus Linderniella; species Linderniella brevidens. The sequence goes on along the minus strand of SWDC01000149.1, from coordinate 2,689,537 downwards.
ACCTTCTGGCTCGACGACCGGTGTCTCCGTCCTGAGCCTCGGCTTCGGGCTCGGTTATTGCCACCAGCGATTCCCTTTGAGAAGGCGCCGGAGCTTGATCCACGACCCGTACCATCTCCTCCGTGATGGAGTTATTTTGACAGTAGTTTTGATAGGCCTCGTCCGTTGGATCAGCTAGGCTGAGCAGCTCCAATTGGATCAGAATTGTTTGGAGCGCTAGGTCGGCTGCCTTCAGGTTGTGAAAGAAGCGAAGGCGAGGTGGGATATATCCTCCAATCGGTGGTAGTCTCGGAATCTCTGGATGAACGTCCATGAAATGTGAGATCAACACCGGGAACCACCGTACGTATGGGAGGTACTTCGCCTTCGACTTGGTCTCCTTTTGACGTATCTGGTCCGCTAGATCATTCCATATAAGCTGGGCCACGTCGTATTTCTTTGAGAAAACCACTCCATGGAAAATGCGAAGGATATTTCCGTTCGCCTTATCGAAGCCAGAGTGTATTGGGGAGAGGCATTTATTGATTATGCCGAACAAGGTCCTCCACGGATGTGGGATCCAGCTGTTTTGAAAATTTGCCATTTTGGTCAGCGAGGGCTTGTATCCCATCCGGAGCATATCTTCCACGATCTCCGCGTCCGTTGGAAGTTGGTCGTAGTTTTTGTAGTGCGGGAGATCGAGCACCATGGACATTAGATTTTTGTTCAGGACGACGTGTCTTGTATTTATCTGTGTCGTGTATTCCACGTCATCTCCGACTACATGGCTCTGCATACGTCCCCAGAATTGCTGGAGGTAGACCATCTGTACAGATGCGGTCATTGTCAGAGCTGGCCATAGTGGGTGTCCTTTGAGGATGGAGATGATAACTTCATCCGGACACCGAAATGTGGCAAGGTCCAACTGATAGTTGTTGTCGTGGACCGTCATCCAGAAATCAGAAGGGTAGATGTTAACATATGCTGGTTGTGCCATTTCTGTAAAGAATGAAATAGACTTCATTCGATAAATTTTTCATATACGAATTGATCGAATTAAATGTGCACTTGGAAATTTTTTTAAAAAAAATTTCTGTGTTAAGGTTTATTTGCGAAAGACTTGGTGAAAAAGTTGTAAGGTTTACTAAGTCTCGTCAGTGTATTTTTATTCGATCGGGAATTTATTCGAGCGATTGAAAATTATCTAAGTCTTGGAGAAAACTTGAAAATTTCTAAGTCTTTTTCAGCGTGTTTTTATTCGAGTGACAATTTTTTCCTTCGGTGAATTTTGCGATCGAATAAAAATGTGTCGAATAACTCAAGTTTTTTCGCCGATGACTTTTACGATCGAATAAAATGTTATCGAAAACAATAGTTTTTCGCTGAGTAATTTTGCGATCGAATAAAAAGTTATCGAAAAATTTAAGTTTTTTGCCGCGTAGTTTTGGATCGAATAAAAGAATATCGGAAAACTTAAAGTTTTCCCCGCTTATTTTTGCGATCGAATAAAATTTAATTGAAAAATTAAGTTTGCACCGCGAAGTTTTACGATCGAATTAAAATATATCGAAAACAAAAGGTTATCGACGCTGAGTTTTGCGATGAAATAAAACTTAACGAAAACTAAAATTTTTCAATGACACTGTTTGCAATTAGAACTTTTTCGATCGAAAAATTTTCAAATCTAACAGTAAACGCGTAACACGTAAATTTCGATTTCTGGGTAAATTGTGAGTTAATCTGGATTCAGAACATTTAGAAAACAGTTCCGAATCCAAATATCATAATTTTAACCCAAGCAGTCGAGTTTAAACACGTTGTTTTGAGATTTTAAAATCGTTTTTAGTCGAAAAAGTATCAAAATGACATTTCTGCAAATATTTTTGAGAAACTGTTTGCGAATCGTTTGTTTTTGACCGGAAAGTGATTCGAAACGTGGTTCTACCTTCAAAATTGGCGAGTTATACGAAAAATTTCTGAAGATTGAGAGGTTGTGATGAAATCGCCGAAGTAAGTTCGAAGATGATTTTGGAAGTCGAAAGTTTTTTGAGTGAAATGAGTTGCGTGTGAGTGAGTTTTTCGATCGATAAAGTGGTTCTAATACTTTACGATCGGGTAAGGTAAAAATACTTTGGGCCGTAAAAAAAAATGTTTTGGGCTTTCGTTAAAATTTAGGTCTGATTAAACTAAAATTTAATCTTTTATGGATTAACCCAAAATTAAATTGCATAATACTCCCTGTATTTTTGAAAGAAATGAAATTATCTCATAATGTTGATGAAATTCAACATTTGACTCCTCGGATGAGCTCGAAATTTTCTGTGATGCTTAGAAAAAAAATATTAGAAGTCATGTTTTGCAAGTACATCATATAGGAGATAAGAACAAATTCTCATGTAAAACTTCCCCTCAACATTTGCATGTTTGAACTTTTTCGTCATTTAAGCACATATTTAGTACAATTTGACATATGAGAATTTACTGTTTTAGTACAAGCAACACATTTAAGCAATTCAGCATAGATTCATTAAAATTTGGCGTTTTTTTAAAAAAAAAAATTCGCATTTTATCAATTCTGAGACAATGCATGTATTAATGCATTTAAAATGTGCGAATAATATTTGTGATAATAAGAAATATTTTTATCGTAAAAATTTTGTTTTGGGGGTCAGATTGCACTTTTTGAACATTATCACGCAAAAATTTCTCATGACATATAAAATAATAATTTGTCATCAAATCATATAACTAAACTAATATTCTAAGATCATAGTATGAATCATTTTGACAACTCTCGCAAGTTTCGCTCATAGCACTCAATATATTTTCATCATGGAGATATTTAGTAGATATATCACTTATATCAACACGACAAAATTATATCAATTAATTTATTATCATAGCATATTTAATCAACTTACCAAGTGAAAGTTCATCATTTTGAATCAAAGGGACTTTGAAGGGTTTATTTTTAGACTATGACTAAAAGGGTAGGATAATTTTGGGATTAGTGAGCTTACACATTTTTCAATTCCAGGGGCCCCTTTTGAAATTCATTTATGATCCTTTAGCTTTTCTTTTCTTCTGTACTTGCTCAAGATGAGTCTCGTCTTCTTTACAAAACTTTGAGAGATGAGATCTTTTTTTAGGGTCGAGACCATGTTCCTTTCAATGGTTCCACAGTTATGGAATTCGAACCCAATGTCGTGCTTCTCTTCTCGTTTTCTCTATTTATAAGATCTAGATTATCGTTGGAGAAGTTCACTTCGAGGTGCTTCTCTTCTAGGAGAATACGAGATGATCTAGGAGAAGTTCACAGCGAGAATCGTGTTTCTCTTCTATAATGATTGATACTTGTATCTCTTTTTCTCCCCCTCTTTTTCTTGATTGAGCAACTCCGAAACTTTAGGAATAATGTTGAAGGCTTGATCGGCTTTCAAAAGAAAAAGAATGTCGGAGAAGGCTCAAAGGGGATATCTAGAGGAAAAAATAAAGGATTTATAATTTGGGCTAAGTGAGAAATTTCCTAATTTGCCCTTATCATTTTCATGACAAACTATCACAAAAAGGAAGAATGAAGTTGTGAAGTACAAAACAAAAGATAGTCATTTGAAGTGTGACACACTCAAGAATAAAAATGTTGAGGTTCAAATTCTCACATATATGATGTGGCTTTGTGTCTAGTGAAACAAACGAGGCTCTTTGAATAAAAGAAAGTCATATGAAATTTTAGACAAAGAACTTAATCATATATCAAAGAAATTTTTTTGTGAATATTTCGAAATAAGCAAAATTATCGTCATCCCCCATTTTTTTTATTTTTTTATATTATATACTATTATTATCAAAAAGGACATAGAATATCATATAGAAGCATAATAGAACATGTAACGCACATCTCAAGTAAGACTGAGATTCAACATGCCTAACTTAGCAATAAGTAATTGGAATCATTTTTCATCCTATGCCTTAGTGAATAAGTCGGCAAGTTGAAGCTCCGTTTTTACAAAATACATATCTATAGTGCCTTTTTCTACGATCTTTTATAAAATCATAGCGAATATCTATGTGTTTCGTGCATGAATGGTAAACAGGATTGCAAGTTATGGCAATAGCACTTAGAATCACTGTAAATAGGAATGTTATTAAATTCAAACCCGTAATCGCATAGTTGTGTCCGCATCCATAGAACTTGTGAGCAATAGCTGGCAGCTGCGACGTACTCCGCCTCGGCCGTCGAGGTTGACACGCAATTCTGCTTCTTTGAGGACCAGCAGACCAACTTATGGCCTAAAAATTGTGCTCCGCCAGACGTGCTTTTTCTGTCCATTCGACACCCTGCATAATCAGCGTCAGAATATCTCGGATATATTTGGTTTGACTGACGAAGATTCCATCTTCGAGTTGCTTTACTTGTAGTCCAAGAAAGAATTGAAGTTCTCTCATTAAGTTCATCTCGAAGTTGATCTTCATGAGATCACAAAATTTCTGACAGAGACGTTCATTCGTCCAGCCGAAGATGATGTCATCAACGTAGACTTAAACGATCATCAGGTCTTTGCCTTTTCTTTTGATGAATAGTGTCGTGTCGATGGTTCCTCTGATGAAATTGGACTTGGCTAGAAATTAGCTTAGGACATCATACCAAGCACGAGGGGCTTATTTTAATCCATAGAGAGCTTTGTCCAATCGATAGACGTAATCAGGGTGGTTCTCGTGCACGAACCCATCAGGTTGAACGACGTAGACTTCTTCTTTTAACACGCCGTTGAGAAAGGCGGTTTTAACATCCATTTGATAGACTTTAAAGTCTTTATGAGCCGCGTATGCTGAAAATAGTCAAATTGCTACGATGCGTGCAACCGGTGCATACGTCTCGTCGTAGTCAATTCCTTCTTGTTGATTGTACCCCTTGGCAACGAGTCGTGCTTTATTTCTGATTACTTCACCGTTCTCATTCTTCTTATCTTGAAAACCCATTTAGTTCCAAACTCGTAGACGCTCGAATTGATTGAGTTCATCTTGCATCGCGATTACCCAATCCGGGTCTTTAAGGGCTTCAACAACCTTAATTGGTTCGTTTTGGCTTAAGAAGCATGTGAATAATCCGCTTTGTGTAGACGTCCTAGTGCGTACTCAACTTGAAGGATCACCGATAATTTGGTCAATAGGATGAGCTCGAGTTCACTTGCTTTCATGAGGAAGAATCGAAGTAGATCCTTCGTTTCTTTCTAGATCGAGACTTCCTGAATTGATGGGCTGATCATTCGTAGTTGGGAAATTCAATTCTAAGGTTGAATTGGATGGAATTTCCCCATCTGCATTTGTAGGAGCTGCAGCACTAGTTGAAGATTCAGAATTAGGAGAATCCGGAACATTTGTTGGAGTCTGAGGATTGGGAGTCTCAATTGGATTTTCTTCGTAGAGGAAGAAGGAGCACTGCTTGGTACTGAATGAGACGAAGCAGGCATTTGAGACTCGTTCTGATAAAAATGTTCAAATAGAGAATCTAAATCTTCCAGGTCGGCGGGAATTGCTTCTTTTGACTTTGAATTAGAAGTTGTCGGAAGTTGTTGACTTTGTGCCGACACGCCTATAAGCTCGGGTTCTGACCTGTTTTGTTCAGAAGCCAATTCGGTTACTTCTTGAAAAGTGACGTTGTAGCTTTCCAAGATAGTACACGAAGACTTGATGTAGATGCGGTATGCTTTAGACGTGGATGAATATCCAACAAAGATGACTTCAAATGCTTTTAGGGTCGAACTTGCTTCGATGCTCCCGATCGTTGGCCATAAAGCATTTGCATCCGAATAATTTGAAAAATGAGATATTCGGAATCCTTTGATTTATTATTTCATACGGCGTCTTTTCAAAGCGTTTGTGAATAATCGTACGATTTTGCGTAAAGCAGCGGTACTCACTGCTTCAGCCCATAGAAAATGAGGGAGACTGGAATGTATTAGCATTGTTCTTGCAGCTTCAACTAAAGTCCGGTTCTTCCGTTCTACGACGCCATTTTGCTGGGGCGTTTTAGCGGCTGAAAATTGTTGAATTATTCCAAGTGGCTGATAGTAATTGCTGAGGCGTTGATTCTTGAATTCAGTTCCGTTATCAGTTCGGATTACTTGGATTTTCTTTGGCAGGAGATTCTGAGTCGTATTCACAAAGATGATTATCAAGTCTCCAGTCTCATCCTTTGTTCGGAGATATCTTGTCCATGTGTAGCGAGAATAATCGTCGACAATTACTCATATTTACGACCGTTGATACTTTGTGTACGTATTGGTCCACAAAGGTCCATGTGAAGTAATTCCAAGCGTCGAGATGTAGAAGCAACTTGCTTGAGTTTTTGTGATGTTCGCTTCATTTTTCCCATTTGACAAGCCGAACAGTTATGCTCTTGATGTATGGAAATCGTTGGTAGACCGTGTACCAACTTTTTGATAGAGAGTTTTGAAGAGCTTTGAGGTTTAGATGAGACAGACGTTGATACCATAAGTTGTTCCTCTTTATTGTTACCTGTGAGACGAGGCAAACAGCTGGTGAAGGTCGAACTGTTGTCGGATTGATGGTGTAAAGATTAGATCTTCGAGATCCTGTTAGAAGTTCTAGATTCTGACTATTTAATATTCCGCACTGATCAGCTAGAAATACCACTTGAAATCCTTTGTCACAGAATTGTCCTATGCTGAATAGATTGTGTTTAAGACCTTCGACATAAGAGACATCTTTAATCGCCAGATTCTGCAGTAGAATATCTCCAAGCCTAGTATTGGAGCTGAGTCGTTGTTGCCGAATCTGACTTTTCTGTTTTAACGGTCTTGGTAGTTGCTCAACAGTTCTTGATTTCCCGTCATGTGTGGAGCAACAAGAATCTAAATACCACACATGATGGATCTGCATAGAAAGATTTTTAGAGAAACTTAGGTACCCACTTAGTAATGGGTCCTCTCGGATTAGCAGATTTGGTAGGTAAGGTTTGTTCATTTTTGGCTCCTAAACCATTTATAATTTTAGGTACGCAAACCAACTTGGTATTATTTGGTTTAAATGGTACCTCTTTAGGCGACTTGGCCTTTTGGGCTTGCGTTGGCCTAGATAGTGTCTTGGGAACCCATTGAGGTTGAACCTTACATGGGAGGTTAATTTCGGCACGGACAAATGTCTTATTAGTCTTAGTGCATAAGAAAATCTTTTCTTTAGCTAGTCTCGTAAGGTGTGTGGCTGAGTGTACTTTGACCGGATACCTTAAATGAGGACAAGAATGTATCGAGCTATAGGCTTTGTTTATAGCCGGATCTTGTTTCCTACGAGACTTAAGACTTGCATTTGTCTTAGAATGATGGAGTATGTTTTTAGAAGTAGAGCCGATTTCAAAATTTCTGCTTTCAAAATTAATAGGCTTTAACGCATACGTGGAAGCAACAACATTAAAATTAGAAACGACTGTCTTCTTACGAGTGTCCATAGTTTTTGATATAGAAGAAAATTTTGAAAATAAGACGTTTCTATCATTTTTCTTCTAAAATTCTATCGTAGGCACTCTTTCCTTAGCGTGCTGCACTTCTTTTTCTACTCTACCTGTGGATGGAGTAGAAAAAGAGTTAGAAAAAGTCTTTTTCCTTTTTGAAGCATTTAAGGACTCTTTACCTCCTTTTACACTTTTTATAGAAGATTTATCTTCTTCTAAAATATTTTGTAAAATAATGGGAGGTGTTTTTCTTAGATTTGATCTTGTCCTTATTTAATGATTTTTCTTTCAAAGTAAAATTATGACAAGATTTTAAAATTGAGGAAGTTTTGAGATTAGAAATCTCCAATAAAAGCTCATTCTTTTCTGTTTTGAAATTCTTTCTTTCTGTTTCTAAGGAAGCGTTTAAATCGGCTATTTTCTTAATAATAGCTGAAATATAACAGAAAGTAGAATTTTGAAAATGATCAAGATTTTCTTCCTGAACTTTAGGAAGATCTTCTAACGGATATAATGAATTATAGTCACTAGACAGGTTGATTTCCCGTGTATTGTAACTATTATACATTTCGGTGTAGTCAAAGGGGATGTCAGTCCTATTCGTGGCTTTTCGTTTAGATTCTTCTAAGGCATTTATTTCGGAAGAATTAGTAAAGGCCATTAGAGAAGTTAATCCTAATCCCATATACTTGATATTTATAACTGTTTGACATTGACCTTTTTCAAGTTACAGGGATTGTTAAAACGTAAGCCTTCTTTTGGATTATAAAATTCTATATCAAGATGTTGATTTGAAAATATAGTCTGATCCGTTTGCCCCCTTTTAGTTAGAAGATCGTCTAAAGTTCTAATCCTAGAGTAAAGCTTCTTACGTTCGTCAGAGATTTCTTTAAAATTATTTCTAGAAATTTGTAAATCTCTCTGACAATCACTAAGAGTCTTACTAAGGTCATTTGATTTTATTCCAGAGGTAGCTATCATAGATTCAAGACTAGTTCTGGTTTCTTTAGCATTAGATAAGAGAATATCTAAGTGAATAGTTCTATCTAATTGCTTTTGAAAATTATTTTCACCAAGGGCTAGTCTTTCTTCTAATTCCTTTTTACTTTTCCACTCATTTTGATGTTAGTATACTTTATTTGTAAGGATTCTAACATGTTTAATAATGCAGAATTAGGTATCGCTACCTCTTGTGATGATGTGGATGCTTTTTCTTCATCATCTGACCTCCTTGATGAGTTATCGTTTGAGGCGTCGTCAAGGTATGCCATTAGAGCAAGATTTTCGTCTTCAGAATCTGTGGTGTCTCCAGCCAATGCTCTTGTTCCGCCATCAGAGCTACTCCAGCCTCTTTTTGTTTAGTTAGTTGGAATTTTTTGGAGTAGTAGTTGGCGCCTTTTTGTTGGGAAGATTGCATTCTCTGGCGAAGTGCCCTATCTTTTCACAACTATAACACTTTTGTTGTTCTTTGGCATTTTTAGATTCTGATGACTCGGTCGGTCTTTCCTTGTGCTTGGAGCTTGATGTCCGAAGTCTATTAGCCGAAGATGAGGATTTCTTTTTACAGAACTTTTGCTCATCATCTTAGTAATGAGAGCCAATTGTTTCTTGAACTCTTTCATATCTGGCTCAGAGCTTGGCAATGCTTTTATCCTTGCGAGATCGACTCGTTTTTCTTTCAGAGACTAGAGCTATTGGGTTTTCGATCTGCTTGCCCTTAAGTTCTTTTTGTATCTCGCTTATATCTTCTTCATGTTGACTAGTTTACGAGATCGACTAGTTTCTCTTTTCGAAACTAAAGCTATAGAGTCTTCGATCTGTTTGCCCTTTAGTTCTTTTTGTATCTCGCTAATGTCTTCCTCGTGTTGAGCGAGATTATCAAAGACGGCGTGGATATCCATTTCGTCTAAATCCTTGTTTTGACGGATTTGCATGGATATTTTCTTCCACTCGGTGGAAGAGAAGAGAGAAATCGGATGTTGACTTCCATATTGGTCTTGAAAATGTATATTTTCCTCATGTCGTTGAGAAGAGTTAAATAGCGTTGATAGAGTTCGTAGACATTTTCCTCTGTATTGGCTTTGAAGGAGTCGTAAGCGGGGAGAATGTTCGCATTCTTAGCCTTGACTCCGACTTCGGTCTGTTGCATCATTTTGTGGAGCTCGTCCCACATAGCCTTTGCACTAGAAAGACAATTTATTTGCATATAGATGTCATTCGGAATGCCTTCCATTAGGAAAGTTTAGGCTCCGAGATCTGTTTTGGCTCTTAATCGCTCCCCTTCAGTGTATTCGTTAGGAATTTTGAGTCTTCTAGTGGCGGGAATGGGAGGATTATTAGTGGCATCGCCTTGTTGGATAAGCCAAAATTGAGCGGGACCTTCTTGGAAAGAAGCTATCAAATTTATAGCTTGGTCTTTGTCTCTAAGAAGTTCATGAATCGACTTCTCCAAATGGTGTATTCGCCTCTTCGTAGAATTGGAGGGCGGACGTCGTCTCCAAGTGAGTAAGCATCCATTTGTAGTTGATTAGTAGGATCTCGTGAAAGTTTGGAATTGAAATGGTAAAAGTGCTTCACAAGTGACAAACTTTGTTAGTAGTGTTTGGCTCGTACTTTAAACAATTTCCTTTTCGAACCTATTTTTCGGTTTTAAAGAGGAATTGTTTTAATTTCGAAAAATATTTGATATAATAGTTGATACTTCAAATTTGTTGAAGAATTTTGAATTTTAGATCAAAAATTTTAAGTATCGAAGAAGATTATTCGGAGAAAAATATTTTTCGCAAGTTTTGAAAATTAACATTTTGGATTTCCCCAAAAAAAAAATTCAAATTAGTGTAAAATGTATGTGTGTTTGAAATTCAGTAGTCCAAAAAATTTTCGAGCAGTAAGTTTTTCGATTTAAATAATTTCGAACCTTATAATCGAAAAAGATTGATCGTACAAGTTTTGCGAGGTATGTTTATCGAAAATTATTTTTCGAACGAAATAGTTTTGCAAAGAAAATATTCTATCGAAAAATAGTTTGTCGAATAATTTTGCTAATCGCAAAAACTTTGATCGAAAAATAAAATTGTAATCGAAAAATTAAAAGTGATCGAATATTTCGTTAAGTTTGACTCAAATGTTGACTAAAAGTGTTTCGAGAGTGAATTTTTCGATCGAAATATGCTTTTCGCTAAATTTTGACTCGAAAATTTAGTTGGTTGAAAAATCTTGAGATTGAAAAACTTGTAATAGTAAAACAAGTTTTTCGTGTCAAAATTAGATATTTTCTAGCGAAAACAGTATCCGTCGAAAAAACATTTCGCGTAGTTATTCTCGAAAAAGATATTTATGTATGAATCGGAAAACTAATTATTGAAAATAATATTTTTCGAGTCTTATATTTGAGTGAAACTCACGAAAACAGTGTGAGTTATCGAGAAATTTTTCGGCTGTAAACTTATTCGAAAAAAACTTTTCGAGCTAAGTTGTTCGATCGAAGAACGATCGAAGAACAAAGTTCGAGTTCAATTGAACAGTGAAAATCCAGATTCAACCGAAAATGTTCAAGTTAGGTGCTGAGATTTTTTATAATCACTCGAATTTAAGTTCTGAATATGAACAAACACAAGATTAACCACGTTTTACATCAAAATATATCGATTATGAAGAAAATCAAATCTTATTTCAAAACTCAATCGCAAACACAACTATCGATCGAAATCTAAAATCTGAAATAATCCGATGTTCTAAGCGATCATCAACAATCTGAAATCAGTACGTAACTCATTCCTAACATATAATCTATCACTTTAACAGCAAGATCATCAACAAAATTCGGAGAATTAAGCACATTGATCAAAATACATTTCATGTAAGTTTTTCGATCGAAAAATCTGAAAAATAATTTTGATCTTAGAATGGCAAATTCAATCCAAAAGCGATCACGATCAGCTCTGATACCAATTGTTAGGTCCTATTTTATCAAATAACAATAAATCTAAGCAGGAATTCTAGATATTCGAATAAGAAATCTCGAGAATTACCTTCGGTCGAATATCGAGTATGAAGTTCGGGAGAGAGAAACGATTAGAGAGTGTAAGTTTTCGATTGCCTTTCTCTCTCTAGAATGTGAATTCAATACTTTGTAAATTTTTCTGAAATGACTTGTGTATAGATTTTTGTTGTGTACATGGTATATATATATACCTCTATACATGGTATATTTACAAACTAGTCCTACACTAACAAAAATACGAGCTACGCCACTAATTACAAGGATAACTAATTAACAATGCACAACTTGTCTGTTTCTTCAGACATACCGAGCCAAAAAACACAACCGAGTACACGACATCAAAATAAAGGCGTTGAAGGATTCCCGAACGCTAGATAAAACATCACTTTACATCATCTACCAATCCGTAGATGAGGCCTGATTCGAGAAGATAGCCACGACTACAACAGCGAAGACTGCATGAGACACGTTGGAAACGACTTACAAAGGTGCTGATCGAGTGAAGCAAGTACGACTGCAGACTCTTCGGGGCGAACTCGAGATGATGAAGGTAAAGGAAAATTATTGGTAAGTACCACAAAACATTAGTAGGAGCACCATCGACTTCGCCTTTTTTGCTTATAACGCTAAGTTTCACATGTCGGACACTTATCGGCAGATTCATACTCGTCCCTATAAAGTATGTAGTCTTTAGGACACACATGTATTCTTTTGCATTATAAATGTAATGGTACAATAGCTTCTTTGCCTCGTAAGTCGACGTCGGAAGCTCATTTCCATCAGGAAGCATACTCGCGAATTTTTCCAAAAGGCTTGAGAAACACTTGTCTGAAACCTCAGCTTTAACAATCAACAACCTGAACCTAACAAACGATTTTGTGTATTTTGAGCACCCGTTTTGAAAGGGATATGGTTGTCCCTAACTTAGATGATAAAATGTAGGTGGTCGTTCCTCCAAAACCCTCGAGGACATCACGCGGCATGTCCTCAATACGATCATTGTCATCAGATGAACTGTCAACTACAACATCGTTATTAGCGTTTTGTGACACTCCTTTACTAGTTCCTTTGCCCGCGCAACTAGCTTAAGTGACGACGGTCTCACCGTGACATATCCAATTAATATACCCAGGTTTAAACTTGTTATTATCATATGTTCCCGAACATTATCACTATTCCATCACCTAAGGTTATTACATTACGACACTAACATGAAATTCCCTCTTTTTTTCCTATTTTGCTCGGCACATTTCATAAATTCCTCAATACTACGGCCAAATACTCTGTTGTTATTCGCACACTACACATCCAACCTGATCTATTCCAGTCACTAAAACTATATCAAGTAAATTTAAACCCAACTTTTAAGAAAATGAAACCAAACTACATAGAGAACATTTTAGGAAAATGAAACTAAACTTCATCAATATCGAATCTCAAACACACATTTACAACCTAAAGCGATAGTGAACGTCTGAGAACAGTTCCAAGACGGAGGCCATAAAAAATTTACTGCTAATTAGCAAATCTTGAACACATAGTCACATAGAAAAATAAAGCCAGTACGGAGTAAAATAGTTTACCGTAGTCGCCCAAAATCAAGTCGGATAAGCCCCAATAAAGATGTCCACGCCAAATTCGACTAAATGAAAAGCCGCAAATTGGAACCTAATTTTCGAAATAAATAAGCCTAATTAATAGCTGAAAATCAAATCCCTAATTTTCAAAGCTTGTATGGACTCAACCCCAAACGAAATTCCCCAATCCGAATCTTCAAAACCCCAAATTGTGGAACCCCAAACGAAAATCCAAAAACAAAATTCCCCAAACCGAATCCCTAATTTTCAAAACCAAAGAAAGCCCAAATTAACCCAATTTTCGAACCTACATTAACGAATAAAATTACATTACATGAAATCGTCTGTTTTTGCCACTAGCATTTATGAAAACATGATTTCGGACCGGTTTTCGCAACGGTTTTCGCAGTGAGTACGAAAACTTTTGCGAAAACTTTTTAAACTTAAAAGCGCTCAAAATCTACTGAAACTTGATGAAAATTTATGGGTTTTTTCACATAGATTCTCGAAAAAGTCCTATAACACTAAACAAGATAAAAAAATAACCAAACGGGCTAATAATTGCTCGAAAATGTTGAAGAACACTATGTAAGGACCAGAGCGAAGAGGGACGGGATCGGCTAACGCTTTAGATTGGGCTCGTATAAGATGGTTAGACTTTTAAGATAATTGGGCCGAGTTGTTTTGGTATTGTCGTTAAGCCCATTTACTTGATATTCTCATATTACTATAAAATACTGATAATTGTGTTTTGGGAAAATTAAGCAAAGAAATCATCTATCTTCCTAAATCTCTTCTCTAACTCTCTGCAACTCTCCTCTCTCTCTATCTCAATTCCTCTACCTCTCTCAACTCTCTCTGCTCCTCTCAATTTCTCCCTCTTATCTTCTTCTAATCCTCATCTATTTTTCTGTATTTCATTCGAAAAGTATCGATAAAATCACGCACATTAGCTGTTCGATTAAATATGTAAGTAAGAAACCGATCAAATATCGATTGGGATCTTACAAGTGGTATCAGAGCGGACGATTCTCGGCGTGATTTCAACAATGTTTAAGTGCGTGGCACCTTCCAGATTCGATGGAACAGGACTGAAGGTTTTGCTCGAAGAATGCAACCGTTATTCCGAAGCTTTGTCGATCACTGATGATGTGAGGCGAACGCTGGTAGCCTGCGTTTACCTCAAGGGCGAGGCTCGGGTATGGTTTGATGAGTATTATGAAAATAATTATCCAAAGTGGAACGTATTCGCCGACGCCGTGCTCGCGAAATTTGACGCGCAACTTGATGAGACTGTGGTGAATGAGGACGCTTCGATGTTGGATGGTATGGATTCTCAGCCGTTGGTTGAGGTTTGCTCGATCTTGATCGATGACGAGTGCTCCGGAAAATCTGTCGTTGGTGAGCACTCTTTGGTGTTTGAGGTTGAACCACTGTTGATGGGATGTAATTTTGTGTTGGTTGATGAGTTTAAAGGCTCTAATGCTAATGTATGTGAGTTGAAAATTGCAACTGATGAGAAAGAGTCAGATGTTGGTGAAGAAGTTTATGAGGAAATTGATGATGAAAGTAATGATGCTGTGGGCACAAAGGCTGCATCAGAAAGTGAATTGTTGATTCTTGATTGTGAGAGAAGCTTCTACGAAGACAATGGTCGAGCCCCTGAAGTTGAAGAGGTAGAAAAGAAGTTGTCCGACAGGGAGATTAAAACTCCAAACATTGGTCAAGGCATAGCTAACACGATCATGTCAAAGCTAGCCAGGGAGAGTGAGAGCCAAAATGTACCGTTCGACCGAGGGCGGGGGCACGTCGGGCAGCTACACGTCGGAATGAACCTGCCCTTTGATCGAGGACGTTGGTGCGTTGTCGACGAAATGATGGAGAACTGTTTGACAGATGAGATTCTACTGCAAACACGGCATTAACAGGAGCAAACCTGCCCTTCGATCGAGGAAAGTGCATTGTTGATGTCACTCTTGATTTTAGTGGTTGTCTCAGAGGTGAAGCTAAAAGGAAACTGGAAGAGCTCCGAAGAGGAATCCAGGGGATTCGTGCTAGCAATCTTGATGAAGACCTTAGTTCGACTGCAAGGATTTCGGTTGATTACTATAATCAGGAAGAAATAAAGTTCAAGAAGCCAAAGAAAAAAAAATCATTGAGAAAAAAAGAGAAGCTGGACTATTCCCTTGAAACTGATGCTAGTTCTGCAGGATTAGGCTACGAGGACATTGGTTCTCGACATGATGGAAGAAGGCAAAAGATGAAAGAGTTACATGAGAAGATTGAGGCTGTTCAAACGTCCAAGAATGTTCAAACTTTTGTTGTTGCAGCTTCACGGACTAGTTCGCTGCTACACAAGCTCACCGAGAATTTCGAGATCAGCTTAGATATTCCAGTAAAACCTCAAAAGGGTCATCTTCTAGTACTTGACAACTTCAAATCATTGAAACTCAACCCCGGGCTTATGGAAGTTGGGTATGTCAATCACGAATTTGCAGCCCTGAATCATGATACTAATAATACCTCAGACTCATACGTCCCATATGAGACCAACGATACATCTGCTCCAATGACAGCAACAATGGACACATCAGGAAGGCGTGTACTTCGCAATTTCTCGAATAAACTTTACGAGAAACAGTTAACAAAGGCAGCGGGGCTCTCATTCTTTAGTGGCATCGATGCTCTTAAGATTGCTGCTACCTGCATGTCTTCTTTAGACACGTCGGACTTCTTTTATCATCCTCTCAAAGTGTATTTCTGCGTGGAGTCAATCATAAGGATTATAGCTAAACCTTATACTGAGTTAGTTTGTGGACTTTTGAGTACATGGTTGAGTGGTGCTTTAGTTGTTCCTATTGCGTTAAGCTATCCCGTAGCATCGGACATAGCACTGTTTTGGAGTACAGAAGATCACCTTGATCTTATTAAAGTTGATGCAGCTGTAACAGCTTGTGGACTTGCAAGAGAACGTCGGCCTTTTGATCGTGGAAAAGGCGCACCGATGGCAGTAGTTTCCTTGTTGGGCATGATCCTCACTATATCGGAAGTTTACTCTCACATCCTCGAGGACGAGGATGTCTTCAACGGAGGGGTAATGTAAGGACCCGAGCGAAGAGGGACGGGATCGGCTAACGCTTTAGATTGGGCTCGTATAAGATGGTTGGACTTTTAAGATAATTGGGCCGAGTTGTTTTGGTATTGTCGTTAAGCCCATTTACTTGATATTCTCATATTACTATAAAATACTGTAATTGTGTTTTGGGGAAATTGAGCAAATAAATCATCTATCTTCCTAAATCTCTTCTCTAACTCTCTGCAACTCTCCTCTCTCTCGATCCGAATTCCTCTACCTCTCTCAACTCTCTCTGCTCCTCTCAATTTCTCTCTCTTATCTTCTTCTAATCCTCATCTATTTTTCTGTATTTCATTCGAAAAGTATCGATAAAATCACGCACATTAGCTGTTCGATTATATGTGTAAGTAAGAAACCGATCAAATACCGATCGGGATCTTACACACTATAAAGAACTTCGAACTTGAAAAACTCGATAAACCCAGCAAAAAGTTCTGAAATCCAAACGTGAAAACATGTTTCAATCTGTCACAATAGGCTCTGATACCACTTGTAGGTCTCAATAACACCTAAATAACAACAAGATTGGTGAAGAATCGATGGATAACGCGCTAAAACCTTAAGTGTGTGTAACTGTTTGTTTCGATCACGTTTAAGGTATTGTAGCGGCTCAAGTTTCGATAAAATGATTCTTAATAATAAATGTGTAGAGTTTTAGTATTTATACAGTTGAATTATGGTGTAAGATACTTTGGGCTCTAAAAGCCCATTACAACAAGTAAATTATAAACATTACAATTTAGAGATAGTTCATGTAAATTTAAAGTACTAGACTAAGACCCAAAATAAAATAAATTTGGACACTATAAAATATCTAATATTACACGTTGTAGCAATGACACTTTGTGAACCATTATAGATCGGAATTTTATTTAAATCAAACTCGTAGTCCAAAAGCTGAGTGCGGAGCCACAGAATTTTAGAACAACAGCTAGCAGCAGCAACGTACTCTGCTTCGGCCGTAGATATTGACACGAAATTTCGTTTCTTGGATGACTAGCAGACTAGCTTTTCACCAAGAAATTAGTCACCACCTGATGTGCTTTTCCTGTCCATTCTGCAAAGTGCAAAGTCAGCATCTGTAAAATCAACGAGATTAAAGTCAGACAATCTCGGATACCATACCTAGGTTAGGGGACCCTTTAAGATAGCGTAAAATCCGCTTGACAGCCGTCAGGTGGGATTCCTTCGGATTAGCCTTAAAATCTAGCACAAACACAAGTAGAAAACATAATATCCGGTCTACTAGAAGTGAGATAAAGTAGAGAACCAATAATACTACGATACATAGTACCGTTGACGGAAGGTCCGAAAGGATCGGAATCATGTTTGCAAGAAGTAGACATAGGAGTCGGTATTGATGAGATTTTGTCCCTTTCATACTTCTTTAAGATATCTAAATTTACTCGGACTGATTTAAAAAATTACCCGTAGTTGACGAACTTGCAAACCTAGGAAAAAACTTAGTTCTCCCATCATACTCATAAGAAATTTGGATGTCATTAAGTCACTGAACTCTTGAAAAAATTTTGAATTTGTTGATCCAAATATGATATCGTCCACATATGCATGTATTACCATTTTGTGTTTGCCATCCTTCTTGAATAAAGTCGTGTCGATTGTGCCTTTCATAAATCCCGAAATGACTAAGAATTCCGAGAGAACGTCGTACCATTACCTCGGTACTTGTTTGAGTCCATACAAGGCTTTGTCAAGACGATAGACAATTTGAAAAAACCCCAAACGAAATTCCCCAAACAGAATCCCTAATTTTCAAAACAAAAAAAAATCCCAAATTCACTCAATTTTCGAACCTACATTAACGAATAAAATTACACTACACGAAATCACGCCCAAATTGACTAAAAATAAACCAAACGAATTTCCCAAACCCAAAACCCTATTTTTCGAAGCCAAAAAAGCCCAATTTCGCCCAATTTTCGCAAATAAAGCATGGAACACATTGCACGAAATCGCCCCCAAATAAACGAGAAATCAACAAACCGTACCGAAAAACCTAAAATTTTGGAAAAAAAAATGCAAATTCGCCCAAATTTCGAATCTAAAACACAAATTGAGATATATTACACGAAACAGCCCCCAATCGACTACAAATCATAGAAATGCACATAAAAATGACGAAATAATCCTGAAATCCCGCAAGAAATGAAATTTAATTGAATAAAGAAATTGTGCTTTTTTATTAGTTATCCTTGTAATTAGGGGCTTAGCTTATATTTTTGATAGTGTAGGACTAACTAGTAAATATACCATATATATAGGTATATATACACAATGTACACTATTGAAATGAATATACAAGATTTTCAGAAATTCACAAGGCTAAGAATTCACATTCTAGAGAGAGAAACACAAACGAAAACTTTCTTACTCTAAGCTTTTCTCTCTCGTGATCTTCAACCGAGACATTCGACCAAAGGTAACATTCGATAATCTATATTTGAATATCTAGAATTAATGCATAGATCTCTCGTTAGTTGATTAATTAGGGCCTAACAATTGGTATCAAAGCAGATCGTGATTGTTTTGGAATGATTTTGCTATTTTTAGATTAAATTTGTTTTCCAGATTTTTCGATCAAAAACGCGCGCGGAATTCGAATTTGATCTACGTGTTGAATTTTGTGAATTTTGTTGATAATTCTGATGCAAAAGTGATAGATTATATGTTAGGAATTAATCGCGTACTGGTTTTAATCGCTTAGAATATCGGATTATTCTGATTTTCGATTTCGATCGATTTTACTGTTTGCGATTGAGTTTTGAATACGAT
The DNA here is from genome assembly GCA_004919715.1 of Linderniella brevidens. Classification (NCBI taxonomy): domain Eukaryota; kingdom Viridiplantae; phylum Streptophyta; class Magnoliopsida; order Lamiales; family Linderniaceae; genus Linderniella; species Linderniella brevidens. The sequence goes on along the minus strand of SWDC01000149.1, from coordinate 2,670,578 downwards.
TTGATTTTCATCGAAATTGATACATTTTGCTGTAAAACGTTGTTAATCTAGTGTTTGTTCATGTTCAGAACTCATATTCATGTGATTACCAAGAATCTCAGCGTCTAATATGAGTTTTTCAGTTGAATTTGGGTTTTATTGTTCCATTGAACTCGAGTTGTGTTCTTCGATCGGTTTTCGATCGAAAAACTTGGCTAGAAAATCTTTTTCGAATAGTTCACTGGCGAAATGTTTTTCGATATTTTCAATGTTTTCGCAAGTTTCCTCATACATAAGACTCGAAAAACTTTATTTTCGATAAATAATTTTTCGATTCTCACATAAATTTTTTTTTCGAGCGTAACTAAGCATAATTTTTTTTTTCGACGAATACTATTTTCGCTATATAAATATCAACTTTTGACACGAAAAACTTTCGAGCGTAAACTAGTTTTTCGATCATCCAAATTCTCGAGTCAAATTTAGCGAAAACATATTTCGGTCGAATACTTCACACTGAAATAAGTTTAGTCAATAATTGAGTTAAACTTATCAAAAAATTTTAAAGTCCTAGATTTTCGATCATTTTAAATTTTTCGATAACAAATATTTCGATAAAAGTTTTTGCGATAAACCATTTTTCGATAGGATACTTTTGCAAAACATTTATCACTCGAAAAATAATTTTCAATAAACATACTTCGAAAAACTTATAATCATTTTCAAGGATCGAAATTTATCAAATCGAAAATCTTATTGCTCGAAATATTTTTACAAATACTGAACTTTCAAATGCACACACATTTTACATTGATCTGCAATTTTTTTTTTTAAAAAAGGAGTCAAAATCATAATTCACAAAACTTACGAAAAATATTTCACATTGCATAAACATTCACAATACTCAATTTTTTTGCTAAATATTTTTTCGTACTCAAAACAATTTTCTTTAACCTAAAAATAGGTCTGAAAAGGAAATTGCTTAAAGTACGAACCAAACATTACTAACAAGTTTGTCACTTGTGAAGCACTTTTACCATCTCAACTCCAAACTTTCACGAGATCCTACCAATCAACAACGACATTGGATGCTTACTCACTTGGAAACAATGTCCGACCTCCAATTCTAAGAAAAGGCAAATACACCGTATGGAGAAGCCAATTTATGAATTTCTTGGAACAAAAGACCAAGCTACAAATTTGATAGGTTCTCTCCAAGAAGGACCCGCTCAATTCTGGCTTATCCAAGAAGGAGATGCCACAAATAATCGTCCCATTCCTGCCACTAGAAGACTCAAAATTCCTAGTGAATACTCTGAGGGGGAGAGATTAAGAGCGAAAAGCTGATCTCAGTGCTAAAACTTTCCCGATGCAAGGCATTCCAAGTGACATCTATATGCAAATAGATAGTCTATCAAGTGCTAAGGCTATGTGGGACGAGCTCCACAAAATGATGCAAAAGACCGAAGTCGGAGTCAAGGCTAAGAAAGCGAACATACTAACAGCTTACGACTCCTTCAAAGCAAAGACGGAGGAAAATCTCTACAAACTCTATCAACGCTATTTGACTCTTCTGACCGAGATGAGGAAAGTAGAAATATTCAAGACAAATATGGAGGTAAATATCCGATTTCTTTCATCTCTTCAACCGGTGTGGAAGAAAATATCCATGCAAATCCCTCAAAACATGGATTTGGACGAAATGGATATCCACGTCGTTTTCAACAATCTCGCTCAACACGAGGAAGATATTCGCGAGATACAAAAAGAACAAAAGGGCAAACAGATCGAAGACTCAATGGCTCTAGTTTCGAAAAGAAAAACTATTCGATCTCGTAAAGATAAAAGTATCAAACTACCGAGTTCTTCCAAAGAAGAAGACGAGTCAGAATCGGATTTCGAGCCCGACATGAAAGAGTTCAAGAAACAATTGGCTCTCATTACTAAAATGATGAGCAAAAAGTTCTGCAAAAAGAAATCCTCCTCCTCAGCTAATCAACTTCGGACCTCAAGCTCTAAGCACAAGGAAAGACCAGCCGAGTCATCATAATCCAAAAATGCCAAAGATCCACAAAAATGCTACAATTGTGGCATGATAGGGCACTTCGCCAGAAAATGCAATCTTCCAAAGAAGAAAGACGCCAACTACTACTCCAAGAAATTGCAATTAACTAAACAAAAAGAAGCTGGAGTAGCTCCAATGGCTGAACAAGAGCACCGGCTATAAGACACAACTGATTCTGACAAAGACAATTTAGCTCTCATGGCATTTCTTGACGATGCATCTGACGCAAGCTCAACGAGGAGGTCCAACGACGATAAAGCATCAACCTCATCTCAAGAGTTAGCTACACCTGATTCTACATTATTAATCATGTTAGAATCTTTATAAATTAAATATGCTAACATGAAAAGTGAGCGGAAAAGTAAAAAAGAGTTAGAGGAGAGACTAGCACCTAGCGAAACTAATTTTCAAATGCAATTAGATAAGAAAGTTCACTTAGAGCTACTTCTGAGACGAAAATTAACGACCTTAGTAAAATTCTTAGTGATAGTCAGAGAGAGCTAGAAATTTCTAGAAATAATTATAAGGAAATCTATGATGAACGTAAGAAGTTTTACTCAAGGATTAAGACTTTAGACGATCAGACTATTTTTCTAAATCAACCTCATGATATAAGATTTTATAATCCTGTTGAAGGCTTAGGTTTTAACAATCCTTGTAACTTGATGGTAAATGTAAAACAATTATATCATATCAAGTACATGGGTTTTGGATTAACTTCTTTAATGACTTTTACTAACGCTTCAGAAATAAGTGCCTTAGAAGAATCCAAAAGAAAAGCCAAAACTAGGACTGGCATCCCCTTTGACATCCCCTTTGCGTCGTAGAACGAAAGAACCAGACTTTGGTTGAAGCTGCGAGGACAATGCTTATATATTCCGGTCTCCCTCACTTTCTATAGGCTGAAGCAGTGAGTACAACGTGCTTTACACAAAATCGGACTATTATTCACAAATGCTTTGAAGAGACGCCGTACGAGATAATAAATCAAAGGATTCCGAATATCCCTTTCTTCAAAGTCTTCGGGTGCAAATGCTTTGTGGCGAACGATCGAGAGCATCGAAGCAAGTTCGACCCTAAAACATTTGAAGCCGTCTTTGTTGGATATTCATCAACTTAAAAAGCATACCGCGTCTATATCAAGTCGTCTCGTACAATATTGGAAAGTTACAACGTCACTTTTTACGAAGTGATCGAATTGGCTTCTGAACAAGACAGTTCAGAACCCGGGCTTATAGGCGTGTTGGCCCATAGTCAACAAATTCCGACAACATCTGCTTCACCGTCAGTAGAAGCACTTCCCGCTGATTTGGAAGACTTCGACTTTCTTTTTGAACATTTTTATTGGAATGAGTCTCAAATGCCTGCTTCTTGACATTCTATACCAAGCAGCACACTTCCCCTTCTACAGTGGAAATTACAAATGAGATTCCCGACCCTCAAAGTCCAACCAATATTCAAGATTCTAAATCACCAACTAGTGATGTCTCTCCTACTAATGCCGATGAGGAAATTCCAACAACTTGAACTTCAGAAATGAATTTTCCTCCTACGGATAACCAGCCTATCAAGACAGGATGTCTCGAACTACTCATCAATGATGGTTCTACTTCGGTTCTTCCTCATAAACGCAAGTGGACACGTGCTCATCCTGTTGATCAAATAATTGGTGATCCTTCAAGTGGAGTACGCACTAGGACATCTACACATATCGGACTTTTCACGTGCTACTTCAGCCAAAACGAACCAATCAAGGTAGTTGAAGCCCTTAAAGACACGGATTGGGTGATCGCAATGCAAGAGGAACGCAACCAATTCGAGCATCTACAAGTTTGGATACTAGTTCCTCAACCGAATGACAAGACAATTATAGGAACAAAATGGATCTTCAAAAATAAAAAGAACGAGAACGGTGAAATAATCAGGAACAAAGCACGACTCGTAGCCAAAGGGTACAACAACCAGGAAGACATCGACTACGACGAGGCGTATGTTCCGGTTGCTCGAATAGAAGCTATTCGACTCTTTTTGGCATACGCGGCTCATAAAGACTTCAAGGTCTATCAAATGGACGTAAAAACTGCCTTTCACAACGGCGTGTTAAAAGAAGAAGTCTACGTCGCTCAACCCCAAGGGTTCGTGCACGAAAATCATCCTGATTATGTCTATCGATTGGAAAAAGCTCTATACGGACTAAAAAAAGCCCCTCGAGCTTGGTATGATGTTCTGAGCGAATTTCTAGTAAAGTCCAACTTTATAAGAGGAACAATCGATACGATACTATTCATCAAAAAGCAAGGTAAGGGCTTGATGATCGTTCAAGTTTATGTCGACGACATCATTTTCGGCTCGACAAATGAACGACTCTGTTAGAAATTTGGTGATCTGATAAAGACAAAATTCAAGATGAGCTTAATGGGCGAACTCCAATTCTTTCTTGGACTACAAGTCAAGCAACTCGACGATGGAATCTTCATCAGTCAAACCAAGTATATACGAGATATTCTGAAGAGATTTAATCAAGACAAGAGCTCACCTATGAGTACTCACATGTCAACAAGCTGTAAATTGAATGCTGATCCTTCAGGCAAGGCAGTCAACATCACAACTTATCGGATCATCAATTGATCTCTTCTCTACTTACCGTCAAGCTGACCCAACATCATGTCGCCACATGCCTTTGTGCTCGATTTCAAGCCGACCCAGAAGAATCTCACATGTATGCGGTCAATCGAATTATGCGCTATCTCAAAGGAACTTCCAACATAGGGTTATGGTATCCAAAAGGCACTGATGTTAGATTAATTTGCTATTATGATGCTGATTATGCAGGTTGTCGAATGGACAGAAAAAACATGTCTGGTGGAGCACAATTTTTAGGCGATAAGTTGGTATGCTGGTCCTCAAAGAAGCAAAATTGCGTATTAACTTCGACGGCCGAGGCGGAGTACGTCGCGGCTGCCAGTTGTTGCTCACAAGTTTTATGGATGCAGACGTAACTACGCGACTACGGGTTTGAATTTAATAATATTCTCATTTATAGTGATTCTCAAAGTGTTATTGCCATTACTTGCAATCCTGTTCATCACTCACGCACGAAACACATAGATATTCGCTATCATTTTATAAAAGATCATGTAGACAAAGGCACTATAGATATGTATTTTGTTAAAACGGAGCTTCAACATGCCGACTTATTCTAAGGCATTGGATGAAAAACGATTTCAATTCCTTATTGCTAAGTTAGGCATGTTGAATCTCAATCTTGCTTGGAATGTGCTTCACATGCTCTATTATGTTTACGTATGATATTCTATGTGCTTCTTGATCTTCTTTGTTATATCTTGCGTGATTTTATTCTCAAATTATATATATATATATAACAATAAAAAATAATAAATAAAAAAAATATAGTTAATAAAAAAATAATAAAATAATAATAAAATAATATATATATAATAGTAATAATAACATAAAATAAAATAAAAATAAATGGCAGACGACGATAATTTTGTCTATTTTGACTTACTCACAAAAATATTTCTATGATACATGATTAGTTCTTTGCTTAAAAATTCATGTGACATTCTTTTGTTCAAAGAGCTTAGTTTGTTTCACTAGACACAAAGTCACATCATATATGTGAGAATTTGAGCCTCAATATTTTTGAGTGTGTCACACTTCAAATGCTTGTCTCTTGATTTGTACTTCGTGGCCTCATTCTTGCTTTGTGTTAGTTCGTCATGAAAATGATAAAGGCAATTAGGAAATTCCTCACTTGGCCCAAATTATCAATCCTTTACTTTCTCCTCTAGTAATCCCCTTTGAGCCTTCTCCAATATTCTTTTTCTTTTGAAACCCGAGCCTTCAACCTTATTCATAAGTTTCAGGGGTTGCTCAAACAAGAAAAGAGGGGAAGAAAAGGAGACGCACATCATGAATGCTCAAGAAAATCTCTCTATCATTGTAAAAGAGAAACATGGATCTCTTTGTGAACTTCTCCTAGATAATCTTGTTTACTCGTCAAAACTACTAGAAGAGAAGCACCTCGAAGTGAACTTCTCCAACGATAATCTAGATCTTATATCGAGAAAACGAGAAGAGGAAGGGCCTTGGGTTAAAATTCCATAACTGTGAACTTTCAAAAGGAACACGGTCTCGACCCGAGAACAAAAGAATATTTTATCTCTCAAGCCTTGTAAAGATGAAGAGACTCAGCTTCAGCAAGTGCACAAGAAAAGAAAAGAAAAAGGAGCAGAAATGAATTTCAAAAGGGCCCCTGGACTTAAAGAATTTTTAAGCTCACTAATTCCAAGATTATCCTACCCTTTTTAGTCGTAGCCTAAAAATAATAATCCCTTCAAAGCCCATTTGATTCAAATTGATGGACTTTCACTTGGTAAGTTGATTAAATGCGCTATGATAACAAGTTAATTGATAAATTTTATTGTGGTGATATGAGTGATATATCTACTAAATATTCCCATGATAAAAATAAATTGAGTGTTATGAGCGAACCATGCGAGAGTTGTCGAAATGATTCATACTATGATCTTAGAATATTAGTTTACTTACATGATTTAACGGAAATTATTTTTCTCTGTGTCATATGAAATTTTTGCGTGATAATATGTAAAATGGAAAATCTGTCCCCAAAACAAAAATATATTCACGCATTTTAAATGCATCTACATTGAATTGATTAAATGCGTTTTTTGTGCTTATATTATATACTTTCATATGCATAATTGTGTTGAATATGTGCTAATTTCCAAAACATTATATGTGCATTTGTTGAGGGAGAGCTTAGATAAATATTTGCTATTATCTTCTCAATGATTTACTTGCAATCACGACTTCTCATGTTTTTATTCTAAGTTTTACAGAGAATTTTGAGCTCATTCGAGGAGTCCAGTGATGAATTTTGTCGCAAATTAGGAGTTAATTGCATTTATTTCAGAACTTAAGGGAGCTCTATTAAATTTCTTTTTGGGTGCAAAAGTAAAAAAGAATAAAATTTTCGCTATGTAACTAAACAAACTTTATTTTAACGAAAGCCCAAAATGATTTTCACGGCCCAAAACCATTTAACTTTTCCTGATCGAAAAGTACTTATACACCCTTTCTATCGAAAAACTCTTTCTCACGCAAACAAAACGATCGAAAAACTCTTCGCATTCTCAAAAAGCTTCAAACGGCGATTTCGAAAAATCTCAATCTTCCTCACATTTTCTGCTAAAAACTCGCCTAATTTGAATGTAGAATCCAGATTCGGTTCATCCTTTTGTTCCGAAAATCACAAATCGCTACAGTTTTTCAAAATCATTCGAAGATATTTCTGAACTTCGCGATTTTTCGACTGAAAATTCTTAAGAAATCAAATTTTCTGTGCTTAGATTCGACCATTTTGATTAAATGAGTAATATTTGATTCACAACTGATTTCTGGTCATTTCGAGTCCATATTAACTCATGTTTTACCCAGAATCGTCATTTGCGTTTTAAGAATTACTGTTTAATTTCAAATTTTTCACGCTGAAAATCGTCTTATCGCAAATAGTACCGTCGAAGAACTTTAGTTTTCGTTAAGTTTTAGTCGAATGCAAAACTCAGCGGCAAAAACCTTATGTTTTCGATATGTTTTTATTCGATCGTAAAACTTAGCGGCGAAAACATAAGTTTTTGATAAAATTTTATTCGATCGCAAAAATACGCGGCGAAAAATTTAGTTTTTCGATATACTTTTATTTGATCTCAAAACTACGCGGTGAAAAACTTTAGTGTTCGATTCATTTTTATTCGATCGCAAAATTAGCGGCGAAAACCTTGAGTTTTCGTTAAGTTTTTATTCGATCGCAAAACATTGCGTTCGAATATATTTTCATTTGAATAAAAACACGCCGCAAATAGTATACACTTTAAACATTTAGCAAAATTTTTCAAATTTTTTCTAAGACATACATTATGACATAAACAATGTTTGTACCTCGACAAAAATTTGAATTATTCAAGATTAAGAATTGCTTACTATAATTTGCATTTGAAATTTACAAATCTAATGATTCTTATTCATTTTTTAAGAAATCGCTCATCAAGAATACTCGTACATTTATCCTTCCAAAGGTTGGCTAACCGTCCACGACAACAATTATCAGTTGGATCTAGCCACCTTCCGATGCCCAGATGACGTCATCATTTCCATATTAAAAGGGCACCCCTTATGGCCAAGCATTCACCATGACTGCAATAGTCCAGATGGTATTCCAACAATTCTGGGGATGCATGAAGAGCCACATTATAGGTGATGATGTGACATACACAACCAAGATAAACCAGAAGCACGTCATCATCGACAAAAATCTTCTGGCCATAGTCCTCGATCTACCGCATCATGAAGTCTACGACCCCCTACCCACAAATGCGGAGATAGTGAAAGACATGCTTCGTATGGGATACAAGCCACCGCTAACCAAACTTGCCAACTTTTAGAACAACATGATCCCTCACCCATGGAGGACATTGTTTGGAATTATAAACAAATGTCTCTCCCAGAAGCACTCAGGATTTGACAAGGCAAACGGGAATATTCTCGCGATCTTCCATGGAGTCGTCTTCTCAAAGAAATATGACGTGGCCCAGCTAATCTGGAATGATCTGGCGGACCGAATGCGTCAACGGGAAACTAAATCGAAGGCAAAGTTCATGCCTTACGTTCGATGGTTTCCGGTGCTGATCTCCCATTTGATGGAAGTACATCTAGAGATTCCTAGCCTACCACCTGTCGGAGGATACACACCGCCGAGGCTGCGGTTTATTCACAATCCGAAGGCATCGGATCTGGCACTCCAGCCGATGTTGATTCCGTTGGAGATTCTACGCCTAGCAGACCCCACCGATGAGGCCTACCAAGATTATTGCCAAAACAATTCCATCACGGAGGCCATGGTACGGTCCGTCGATCCGGCTCCGATGCCTATCCAACAAGAATCACTGGTGGAGGTTCAAGCGCCCGAAGCTGTAGCTCAGGAGCATGAAGCACCGACCATTCAGCCTGAAGGTGCAACTCGTGTGCCCACACCACCAACAACTGCATCTCCTGAAGCCACTGACTCAAATGAGGAGTGCAAATTACTACGAAGGTGTTCCCACCGACAACAAGTCTCTGCCCCGTCTGCATCTCTCTTCAGCACAACGGCTTCAGTTTTACCTCCTCCACCACCACCGGTCCTGATGACCACACAGGTTCCCATTGAACATGTCCGAACATCCACAGAGATGATTTCTCTGGTTTCATCTCAAGGATTAGATGGAAGCCCCGTTGGTCCCCTGACATATTCGGAGACAACAACGGGCCAGCCCACCGAAGTGGTGACTTCTGGGTTGTCAACGGGTGTCTATCGACGTCTGGGAATCACAAGTTCTTAAATAGGCGGCATGTCAGTTCTATTCTCTGATGTTGTGACAGTGGAGAGCCTTCCTGGCCCCACTCCGGAGGTACCACTCTTCGTGACGGAGCAGAGACTACAAGATGTTCTTTCCACAACCAGGCTAATGGAAAGAGTTCTTCATGATATTGAGACTTCCCGACTGGATACCGGGAAAGCACCATTCTCCGAGGCATCTCCATCCGAAACCTACTCCCAACCCATTTCCTCACCACCACTAACCACTACCATACACACTCCCATCCAACCTATATTAACCACCCCAACTCAATCTCATTCCCTTGTCAACCCATACACCATACCTATCACCCAGCTTCATGATATTTTCATATCTTGCCTGCTAGCCCTCGAGACAAGGACCTCTGCAGAGGAGAGTCTCTACCGCCGGCTAGTACATGACCCCGAGCCGCCTGCTCAAACACGATGCCGAGAAGAAGCTCCCGAACAAAGCGAAGACATGACGATCCGGACGATACGAATCGCCATGAGGGGGAGAGAAGGCAGAAGACCACCAGAAGCGGCCGTGGTCAGAGTCGACAGAAGACATCCTCAACACGTGAAGTTGGAGGATCGTCATCTAACCTACCAACCGCACCACCCACTAATACCTGCCAACAAACAACCACCACATCCCACATACATACAATACCTCCGTCTCCAAAAAGTTCAAATCCAATCCCGGCCTCCGTACTTCAAGATTTATCTAAGTCAACTATGATCTACATGCAATCGTAGACGACTATATTCTGAACGAGAAGTGGCGGACACATTGGGAACCAGAGGAAGCAGCTCAAGCTCGCCTCTCCAACGTCAGATACTTCCTACAACAAGCTTCAATTGAGTTGGTTCTGCTTGAAGATGAAGAAGTTCAAGAAGGCAAAAACTACATTACCGAACTCCCAGAGCTGCCAGAGATTATTAGGCACCGAGCGGACACCCATCCTCGTTTTTCAAAGGGGACTGTTCGAGTCGAGACAACATGAGAGAATGCTCGGATTGAAGTGCCCTTCCTTGAAGATATAAGGAAGCAGATCTGGAGAGCTCCAAACCGTATCAAGAAGCTGAACGAGCTAAATCTACGGGGGATCTCTCATTGGGAAGAATGAAAGAAGATGGAACACATCTTCATGGTGACTTACCTAGGTCCGGTTCGAAGGGGCATCCCAACGGATCAACTTAGAAGAAACTTCAGGGACAAGCCACCGATCCTCCAACTTGTGGGTGTATGACACACGATTGGAATTTTTCAAACCCTATCTACATAATAGAGCGAGCGAATGATAATCACACTCGAGAGGAGATAGCCGAAAGCTATCTACCGTTCCTTCCACCAGACGAAGTCTATCGTCTGTTCTAGATGTACAAAAAAATACTAGACACCTACTGGATACATCAAGAAGGAAGGGCTCGAGGTATTGACGAGATTCATGGTGCGGCAGATCAAATTTCACACCGCACACGACCTTCATATCACCGTGGAGAATAACATGAATGAAGAAACATAGAATTGTGCTTTCTTATTTAGTTATCCTTGTAATTAGGGGCGTAACTCGTAGTTTTGATAATGCAGGACTTAATAGTAAATATACCATGTAAATAGGTATAAATACAATGTTCACTATCAAATACACAAGTCATTTCAAAAAAATCACAAGCATTGAATTCACATTCTAGAGAGAGAAAGGCGATCGAAAATTTCTCTAATCGTTTCTCTCTCTCAAGATCTTCAAACTCAATATTCGACCGAAGGTAATTCGGAAGATTTATTAATCGAATATCTAGAATTCATGCTTAGATCGATCATTAGTTGATAAAATAGGACCTAACAATTGGTATCAGAGCAGATCGTGATCGCTTTTGGATTGAATTCGCTATTCTAAGATCAAAATAATTTTTCAGATTTTTCGATCGAAAAACTTACGTGAAATGTATTTTGATCAATGTGCGTAATATTTGCGAATTTTGTTTATACTTTTGATGTTAAAGTGATATATTATATGTTAGGAATGATTTATGTATTGATTTCAATCGCTTAGAAGCTCAGATTAATTCAGATTTTTGATTTCGATCGATATTTGCTTTTGCGATTAAGTTTTGGATACGATTTGATTTTCTTCATAATCGATATATTTTGCTCTAAAACGTGGTTAATCTTGTGTTTGTTCATATTCAGAACTATGAAACGAGTGATTATCCAGAATTTCAGCACCTAATTGAACTTTTCGGTAAATCTGAATTTTTACTATTCCATTGAACTTGAAGGTTGTTCTTCGATCGAAAAATTTGGCTCGAAAAATATTTTTCGAATAGTTTAGAGCCGAAACGTTTCCCGATAACAAACACTGTTTTCGCTAAATAAGTTTACAGCCGAAAAGACTCGAAAAACATTATTTTCGATAATTAGTTTTTCGATTCATATATAAATATCTTTTTCGATAAACCGTATTTTTTTCGACGGATATTGTTTTTGCTAAATAAATATCTAATTTTGACTCGAAAAATTTATAATAGTAAAACAAGTTTTTCGAGCTCAAGATTTTCGAGCATCTAAATTTTCGAGTAAAAATTTAGCGAACTTATTTCGATCTAATAATTCACACTCGAAAAACTTTTAGTCAACAGTTTGAGTCAAACTTCACGAAAAATTTTTCTATCACTCTTAATTTTTCGATAAAAGATTTTGCGATCAACAAAATTATTCGACAAACTATTTTTTGATAGGATATTTACTTTACAAAACTCTTACATTCGAAAAATAATTTTCAATAAATACCACGAATAACTTATACGATCGAAAAACTTTTTCGACTAAAGGTTCAAAAATATTTTAAATCGAAAACTTTATTGCTCGAAAAAGTTTTCGACCCTTGAACTTTCAAATACACACACACATTTTACACTGTTTTGAAAGAAATCAAAATTCGTAGTTTTCAAAACTTACGAAATATATTTGTCTCCGAATTATCTTCTTCGATACTCAAAATTTTCAATCATAAATTCAAAATTCTTTAGCAAGATTTTCAAGTATCAATTCTTATATGAAAGATTTTTCAAAATCAAAATAATTTCTCTTTAACAACCGAAAAATAGGTTCGAAAAGGAAATTGCTTAAAGTACGAATCAAACATCACTAACGAAGTTTGTCACTTGTGAAGAACTTTTACCATTTCGATTCCAAACTTTGACGAAGATCCTACCAATCAACTACAAATGGATGCTTACTCACTCGAAAACGACGTCCGCCCTCCAATTCTACGAAGAGACGAATACACCGTAGGGAGAAACCGATTCATGAACTTCTTGGAAACAAAAGATCAAGCTACAAATTTGATAGCTTCTCTTCAAGAATGTCCTACTAAATTTTGGCTTTATCCAAGAAGGTGATGCCACTAATAATCCTACCATTTCCGCCACTAGAAGACTCAAAATTCCTAGTGAATACAACGAAGGGGAGCGATTAAGAGCCAAAGCAGATTTATGAGCCAAAACTTTCCTAAAGCAAGGAATTCCTAATGACATCTATATGCAAATAGATAGTCTATCAAGTGCAAAAGCTATGTGGGACGAGCTCCACAAAATGATGCAACGGACCGAAGTCGGAGTTAAAGCCAAGAAAACGAATATTCTCACCGCTTACAACTCATTCAAAGCAAAGATGGAGGAAAACATTTATGAACTCTATCAACGCTATTTAACTCTTCTTAATGAGATGAGGAAAATAGAAATTTTTACGACCAACATGGAGGTCAATATCCGATTTCTCTCTTCTCTTCAACCGGAGTGGAAGAAAATATCCATGCAACTCCGTCAAAACAAGGATTTGGAAGAAATGGATATCAACGCCGTATTTGATAATCTCGCCCAACACGAGGAAGACATAAGCGAGATACAAAAAGAACTTAAGGGCAAATAGATCGAAGACTCTATAGCTCTAGTTTCTGAAAGAAAAACTAGTCGATCTCGCAAAGATAAAAGCATCAAGTTGCCAAGTTCTTCAGAAGATGAAGACGAATCAGAATCGGACTCCGAGCCAGATATGGAAGAGTTCAAGAAACAATTGGCTCTCAATACTAAAATGATGAGCAAAAATTTCTATAAAAAGAAATCCACCTCTTCGGCTAATAGACTTCGGACATCAGGCTCTAGGCACACGGAAAGACCGGCCGAGTCGTCAGAAAACAAAAACGCCAGAGAACCACAAAAATGCTACAATTGTGGAAAAGTATGGCACTTCGCCAGAGAATGCAATCTTTCTAAGGAGGCTGGAGTAGCTCTGATGGCCGAACAAGAGCATTGGCTAGAAGACACAACGGATTTTGACAACGAAAATCTAGCTCTCATGGCATACCTCGACAACTTCTCAAACGAAAACTCATCAAGGAGGTCCGACGACAAAGATAAAGCATCGACCTCATCACAAGATGTAACTATGCCTAATTCTACATTATTAAACATGTTTGAATCTTTACAAATTAAGTATACTAACATGAAAAATGAGCGGAAAAGTACAAAAGAATTAGAGGGGAGACTAGCCCTTAGTGAAAATAATTTTCAAAAGTAACTAGACAAGAAAATTCACCAAGAAATTCTCTTATCTAATGCTAAGGAAACAATATCTCGTCTTGAATCTACAATAGCTACTTCTGAGATAAAAATCAATGACATTAGTAAGACTCTTAGCGATTGTCAGAGAGATTTAGAAATTTCAAGAAATAATTTAAAGGAAATATCTGACGAACGTAAGGAGCTTTACTCTAGGATTAAAACTTTAGACGATCTTCTAACGAAAAGAGGGCAAACGGATCAAACCATCTTTCTAAATCAACCTCATGATATAGAATTTTATAATCCTAAAGAAGGCTTAGGTTTTAACGATCTCTGTAACTTGAAAAAGGTCAATGTCAAACAGTTATATGACATCAAGTATATGGGATTAGGATTAACTTCTCTAATGGCCTTTACTAATTCTTCCGAAATAAATGCCTTAGAATAATATAAACGAAAAGCCACAAATGGGACTGACATCCCCTTTAACTACACCGATTTGAATAATAGTTACAAGACACGGGAAATCAACCTGTCTAGTGATTATAATTCATTATATCCTTTAGAAGATTTTCCTAAAGATAAGGAAGAAAATGTTGATCATTTTAAAAAATCTACTTTCTGTTATATTCCTGCTATTATTAAGAAAATAGCTGATTTAAACGCTTCCTTAGAAACAGAAAGAAAGAATTTCAAAGCAGTAAGAATGCGCTTCTATTGCAGATTTCATATCTCAAAAAAATTCCTCAGATTTAAAATCTTGTCATGATTTTACTTTGAAAGAAAAATCATTAATTAAGGACAAGATCAAATCTAAGAAAACACCTCCCATTATTTTACAAAATATATTAAAAGAAGACAAATCTTCTTTAAAAAGTGTGAAAGGAGGAAAGAGTCCTTAAATGCTTCAAAAGGAAAAAAGATTTTTACTAACTCTTTTTCTACTCCATCCACAGGTAGAGTAGAAAAAGAGGTGAAGCATGCAAAGGAGAGAGTGACTAGGATAGAATTTCAGAAGAAAAATTATAGAAATGATTTATTTTCAAAACTTTCTTCTGTATAAAAAACTAAGGACACTCGTAAGAAGACAACCGTTTCTAATGTTGTTGCTTCAACTTATGCGTTAAAGCCTGTTAATTTTGAAAGCACAAATTTTTAAATCGGCTTTACTTCTAAAAACATAAACCATCATTCCTAGACAAATGCAAATCTTAAGTCTCGTAGGAAACAAGATCCAGCTATTAAGAAAGCTTATAGCTCGATACATTCTTATCCTCATTTAAGGTATCCAGTCCAAGTACACTCAGCCAAACATCTTAAGAGACAAGCTAGAGAAAAGATTTTTTCATGCATTAAGACTAATAAAACATTTGTCCCCGCTGAAATTAAACTCTCATGTAAGGTTCAACCTCAATGGGTTCCCAAGACACCATCTAGGCCAACGCAAGCCAACAAGGCAAAGTTGCCTAAAGAGGTACCACTTAAACCAACTACTTCTAAGTTGGTTTCGGTACCTAAAAACAGCAATGGTTTATGAACCAAAAATGAACAAACCTTACCTACCAAATCTGCTAATCCGAGAGGACCCATTACTAAGTGGGTACCTAAGTCTCTCTAAATATTTCTATGCAGATCCATCATAGGTGGTATTTAGATTCCGTTTGCTCCACACACATGACGGGAAATTAAGAACTGTTGAGCAACTATCAAGACCATTACAATGGAAAAGTCAGATTCGACAACAATGATTCAGCTCCAATACTAAGCTTGGAGATATTCTACTGCAGAATCTGACAATCAAAGATGTCTCTTACGTCCAAGGTCTTAAACACAACCTGTTCAGCATAGGACAATTCTGCGATAAAGGATTTCAAGTTTTGTTGGAATCAAGAACTTCTTACAAGATCTCGAAGATCTAATTATACACCATCAATCTGACAACAATACGACCTTCCACAGCCGTTTGCCTCATCTCACAGACTACAATCAAGAGGAACAGTTTATGGCATCAACGTCTGTCTCATCTGAATCTCAAAGCTCTTCACAAACTCTCAATCAAAAAGTTGGTACACGGTTTACCAACTATTTCCATACATCAAGAGTATACTTGTTCGGCTTGTCAAATGGGAAAAATGAAGCGAGCATCACACAAACTCACGCAAGTTGCTTCCACATCTCGACCTTTGAAATTACTCCACATGGACCTTTGTGGACTAATGCGTACACAAAAGTATCAACGGTCGTAAATATGTGTTAGTAATTGTCGACGATTATTCTCGCTACACTTGGACAAGATATCTCCGAAGTAAAGATGAGACTGGATACTTGATAATAAGCTTTGGCTTCTGAACAAAACAGTTCAGAACGTGAGCTTATAGGCATGTTGGTACAAAGTCAACAATTTCAGACAACTTCTACCTCAAAGTCAAAAGAAGCAATTCCAGCCAACCTGGAAGATTTGGACTCTCTATTTGAACATTTTTATCGGAACGAGTCTCAAATTCCTGCTTCGTCTCATTCTATACCAAGAAGCGCTCCTTTTCCCTCTACAGTAGAAATTACAATTGAGACTCCCAATCTTCAAATTCCAACAAATGTTCCAGATTCTCCAAATTCTGAATCTTCAACTAGTGTTGCAGCTCCTACAAATGCAGATGAGGAAATTCCTTCCAATTCCACCTCAGAATTGAATTTCCCAACTACGAATGATCAGCCCATCAATTCAGGAAGTCTCGATCTACAAATCAACGATGGATCTACTTCGTTTCTTCCTCATGAACGCAAGTGGACTCGAGCTCATCCTATTGACCAAATTATCGATGGTCCTTCAAGTGGAGTACGCACTAGAGCGTCTACACAAAGAGGATTATTCACGTGCTTATTAAGCCCAAACGAAGCAATTAAAGTAGCCGAAGCCATTAAAGACCCGAATTGGGTAATCGCGATGCAAGATGAACTCAACCAATTCGAGCGTCTACGAGTTTGGACATTAGTTCCTGGATCGCATGACGATTGTAACTAAATGGGTTTTCAAGAATAAGAAGAACGAGAACGATGAAGTTATCATGAATAAAGCACGACTCGTAGCCAAGGGGTACAATCAACAAGAAGGAATTGACTACGAGGAGATGTATGCTCCGGTAGCACATATCGAAGCAATTCGACTATTTCTAGCATACGCGGCTCATAAAGACTTCAAAGTCTATTAAATGGATGTTAAAACCGCCTTTCTCAACGGTGTGTTAAAAGAAGAATTCTACGTCGCTCAACCCGATGGGTTCGTGCACGAGAATCATCCCGATCATGTCTATCGATTGGACAAAGCTCTCTATGGACTAAAACAAGCCGATCGTGCTTGGTATGTGTTCTAAGCGAATTTTTAGTCAAGTCCAACTTCATAAGAGGAACCATCGATACGACACTCTTCATCAAAAGACAAGGCAAAGACCTGATGATCGTTCAAGTTTACGTTGATGACATTATCTTCGGCTCGACAAATGAACGTCTCTGTAAGAAATTTGGTGATCTTGTGAAGACCAAATTCGAGATGAGCTTAATGGAGAACTCTAATTCTTTCTTGGATTACAAGTCAAGCAACTCGAAGATGGAATATTCATCAGTCAAACCAAGTACATCCGAGATATTCTGAAGAGATTTAATCAAGACAAGAGCACACCGATGAATACTACCATGTCAACAAACTGCAAATTGGATGTTGATCCGTCTGGAAAGACAGTCAACATCACAACCTATCGGAGTATTATCGGATCTCTTCTCTACTTGACGTCAAGCCGACCCGACATCATGTTCGCCACTGACCTTTGTGCTCGTTTTCAAGCTGACCCGAAGGAGTCCTACCTGCATGCAGTCAAGCGAATTCTACGCTATCTCAAAGGAACTCCAAAATTAGGGTTATGGTATCCTAAAGACACTGATTTTAGATTAATTGGCTATACTGATGCTGATTATGCAGGTTGTCGAATGGACAGAAAAAGCACGTCTGGCGGAGCACAATTTTTAGGCGATAAGTTGGTCTGCTGGTCCTCAAAGAACCAGAATTGCGTGTCAACCTCGACGGCCGAGGCGGAGTACGTAGCGGCTGGCAGCTGTTGCTCACAAGTTCTATGGATGCGGATGCAACTACGCGACTATGGGTTTGAATTTAATAACTCCCATTTACAGTGATTCTCAAAGTGCAATTGCCATTACTTGCAATCCTATTCATCATTCACGCACGAAACACATAGATATTCGAAATCATTTTATAAAAGATTATGTCGAAAAAGGCACTATCGATATGTTTTTTGTTAAAACGAAGCTTCAACTTGCCGACTTATTCACTAAGGCATTGGATGAAAAACGATTCCAATTCCTTATTGCAAAGTTAAGCATGTCGAACCTCAATCTTACTTGAAATATGCTCTACATGCTCTACTATGCTTCTATATGATATTCTATGTGCTTCTTGATATTCCTTGATTATCTTGCGTGATTCTATCTTTCAAATTTTTTATATATATACGAAAAGATGAATAAAAATAAAATAGTATATATAGATAATAATAATAAAATAAAAAAAATGGAGGATGACGATAATCTTATCTATGTTGAACTACTCAGAAAAATATTTCTTGATATACGATTAGTTCTTTGCCTAAAAATTCATGTGATTTTCATTTATTCAAAGAGCTTCGTTTGTTTCACTAGACACAACGCCACATCATATATGTGAGAATTTGAACCTCAATATTTTTTTTCTTGAGTGTGTAACACTTCAAATGACTATTCTTTGGTTTGTACTTTGTAGCTTCATTCTTGCTTTTGTGTTAGTTTGTCATGAAAATGACAAGGGCAAATTAGGATATTCCTCACTTGGCCCAAATTATAAATCCTTCACTTTTACCCTAGAAATCCTCTTTGAGCCTTCTCCAACTTTCTTTTTCTTTTGAAACCCGATTAAGCCTTCAACCTTATTCATAAGTTTCGGGGTTGCTCAATCAAGAAAAAGAGGAGGAGAAAGAGATACACATGATGAAAGTCTAAATCATTATAGAAGAGAAACACGGATCTCGCCGTGAACTTCTCCTAGATAATCTTGTATACTCCTAGAAGAGAAGCACCTCGAAGTGAACTTCTCCAACAATAGTCTAGATCTTATATATTGAGAAAACGAGAAGAGGAGCACGGCCTTGGGTTCGAATTCCATAACTGCGGAACCTTCGAAAGGAACACGGTGTCAGCCCAAAAATAAGATCTCATTTCTCAAAGCTTTGTACAGAAGACGAGACTCATCTTGAGCAACTACAGAAGAAAAGAAAAGCAAAAGGCGCAGAAATGAATTTCAAAAAGGGCCCCCGAAATTGAAGAATTTTTAAGCTCACTAATCCCTAAAATTATCCTACCCTTTTAGTCAGAGCCTAAAAATAATCCCTTCAAGGTTCCTTTGATTCAAAATGATGGACTTTCACATGGTAAGTTGATTAAATATGCTACAATAACAAATTAATTGATATAATTTTGTCGTGTTGATATGATTGATATATCTACTACAATATCTCCATGATAAAAATAAATTGAGTGCTATGAGCGAAACTTGCGAGAGTTGTCGAAATGATTCATTCTATGATCTTAGAATATTAGTTTAGTTACATGATTTGACGGCAAATTATTATTTTATATGTCATGAGAAATGTTTGCGTGATAATGTTAAAAATGGACAATCTGACCACAAAACAAAATTTTTATGATAAAAATATATTTTTGAAAAATACTTTTGAAAATATCTTCGCACATTTTAAATGGATTAATACATGCATTGGTTCAGACTTGATAACATGCAAAATTTTTGAAAAACTTAAAATTTTAATGAATATACTATGTTGAATTGAATAAATATGTTACTTGTGCTTATATAGTAAATTTTCATATGCAAAATTGTATAAACTATGTGCTAAATTGCCGAAAAGTTAAAACGTGCATTTGTTGAGAGGGAGTTTTACATGAGAATTTGTTTTTATCTCCTATATGATTTACTTGCAAAACACGACTTCAAATATTTTTTTAGGTATCACAGAATATTTTGAGCTTATTCGAGGAGTCAAGTGTTGAATTTCATGAACATTGGGAGATAATTGCATTTATTTCAGAAATACAGGGAGCATTATGCAATTTTTTTTTGGGTTCATAAGTAAAAAATTAAATTTTTCCTTTAATGAGACATGACTTTTAACGAAAGCCCAAAGCATTTTTACGGCTCAAAGATTTTTTTACCCTTACTCGATCGTAAAGTATTAATACCACTTTTTTGATCGAAAAACTCACTCTCACGCAACATCTATCAATCGAAAAACCTTTCGACATCCAAAATTTTCTTCGGCGATTTCTTCAAAACTACTCATTCTTCAGTAAAATTCTGTCAACACTCGCCGAGTGCGAAGGTAGAAACCCATTTCGGATCACTTTCCGTTCAGAAACAAACGATTCACGACAGTTTCTTCAGATCATTTGACGAAAATTTTACTTTGATTTTTTTCGACTGAAACCTCTTAAACTCTCAAAATTAACTCGACCATTCAGATTAAAATCATGATATTTTGATTCGCAACTGATTTCTGATCGTTCCGAGTCCAGATTAACTCATGATTTACTCAGAAATCAACATTTACGTTTTAAGCGTTTACTGTTTGATTTCTAACTTTTTCGATCGAAAAAGTTCTTGCCGCAAACAGTGTCGTCGAAGAACTTTAATTTTCATTAAGTTTTATTCGATCGCAAAACTCAGTGGCGAAAACCTTATGTTTTCGATATGTTTTTTATTCTATCGAAAAACTTCGCGGTGAAGACTTTTGTTTTTCGATTAAATTTTATTCGATCGCAAAATTACTCAGCGAAAAACTCTTGTTTTCGGCAACATTTTATTCGATCGCAAAATTAGTCAGCGAAAACCTTTTGTTTTCGACAAATTTTTATCCGATCGTAAAAGTAATCGGCGAAAATATTGAATTATTCGATACATTTTTATTCGATCGCAAAACTTAACGATCGAATAAATTCACGCTCGAATAAAAACACGCTGAAAAGACATAGCAAAATTTTTCAAATTTTTCTCGAAGTCTTTCGCTAATAAACTCTAACACTTAGAAAATTTTGAAATTTTCTAAGTCATTTTCGCCATCCACATTTACTTCGAACAATTCGCATATGAAAATTTGATCTAGTGAATTTTTATTTCATTCCTTACAGAAATGGCACATCCAGAATACTCTCACATCTACCCTTCTGGAAGTTGGATGACGGTCTACGACAACAACTACCAGTTGGACCTTGCCACCTTTCGGTGTCCGGATGAAGTTATAATCTCCATTCTAAAGGAATCGAAGTTGATCGGGCTAAGGTAGAAGCGATAGAAAAGTTGCTTGTACCCTCAAACGTGAAATTTGTTAGCAGTTTTCTGGGTCATGCAGGGTTCTATAGTAGACTCATAAAAGACTTTTCAAAAATTGCTCGATCGATGTCTAAGCTGTTAGAGAAAGATGTTCCATTTAACGATGAATGCATTAATGCTTTTAATTTGCTTAAAGAAAGCTAGTCGCTATACCTATTTTGTTTGCTCCCGATTGGGGGTTGCCCTTTGAACTTATGCGCGATGCTAGTGACTACGCACTTGGAGCTGTATCGAGGCATAAAATAATCATTTTCGGCCAATCTTCTATGCGAGTAAGACGTAGGACTCATCGCAAACTAATCTCACCGTCGTATTTGCCTTCGACAAATTCAGATCGTATCTTATATTAAAAAAGTTATTGTTTTCACTGATCACTCTGCATTGAAGTATTTCGTAGTGAAGACAGATGCAAAACCTCATCTTATTCGATGGATCTTGCTGCTTCAAGAGTTTGACATTGAGATCCATGATAAGAAGGATGCAGAGAACGTGGTTGCGGATTACCTCTCTCGACTAGAGCAGCCCAAGATACTGAACCCCGACAACAAATTGAGCCAGAACACGATCCCAGACGACATCTATCGTCCATAAAAGTGGTAAACGAAGAAATTACATGGTTTGCATATTTTTGTTAATTACCTTGTTGTGCTGATCCTACCAAAAGAGTACACAAGTCAACAAAAGAAAAAATTCTTTTCGACTTGAAGTACTACTTTGGGAAGATCCTTTTCTTTTCAGGAGATGTGCAGACCAAGTGATCTGACGGTGTATTTCTTTCCCCGTGAAAATTATCGACCATTGCCACAACGGACTTGTAGGAGGATACTATGCAGCCAATCGCACTGCTCAGAAGGTGTTAGAATGTGGATTCTACTTGCCGACGATCTTTAAGGATGCTCAGAGGTACGTTGACACGTGTGAACAATGTCATCGAGCAGATGATATTTCGAAACGGGATTGAAAGTCCCAGAACTTTATTTTAGTATGCGAAGTATTTGACGTTTGGGGCATAGACCTTATTGGCCTTTTCCTAGCTCGTACAACAATAAGTATGCTATTGTGGCTGTTGATTACGTGTCTAAGTGGGCCGATGCCCAAACCATACCCACTAACGATGCGAGGGTATTTGTTACTTTTTTGCGAGCATTGATCTCAAGGTTCGGAGAATATAAATTCATTATTAGTGATAGGGGTACCCATTTTTGTAACACCCAATTTGAACGAACTCTAGAAAAATATGGTGTTAAGCATATTGGTTCTACCCCTACCATCCTCAAGCTAGTGGCCATGTAGAGGTTATAAATCGTGAACCGAAAATTATTGTAAAGAAGACTATAGATGGGGAAAGGATGGGAATGGGCGAATAAGTTGAACGACGCACTTTGGGCTTATAGGACGGCCTATAAGACACCCACATAAACTACACTGGATAGACTAGTTTACGGAAAGTCATGTCACCTTCCTATCGAATTAGAACAAAAATCCAATTGGACAATTAAGTCCGTATCATGATTTGGAGCAAGTCGGCAAAAAAAGTAAACTTCAAGTTAATGAGCTTGATGAGTGGCGCTTCTCGGCATATGACAACGCTCCCATGTACGAAGAACACTCGAAGATGTATCACGATAAGAAGATCAAGCAACGGAGAGAATTTCAAGAAGGAGATCAAGTCCTCCTCTATTATTCTCGACTTATGCTCTTTCCCGAAAAGCTAAGATCGCATTGGTATGGGCCATTTATCGTTACTCGTGTTTTCCCTTACAGTAATGTTGATATTTATAAGGATGAACAGAGAACTTTCCAGGTTAATGGTCAACGTTGAAGCATTATTTCGGAGGTGAGAAGGAAGCAAGTCAGAACGAGGTCATGTACCTCGACTTCAAGCTATCGTATAACGTGAAAAGGTATGTCTGACTTAAGACGTTAAAGAAGTGCTTCTTGAGAAGCAACCCAGGTATTTGCATTCACGTTTAGTTCAGTTTATATCTTAGGATTAGTTGCATTTAACGTCTCTTTATCATAAAAAAAAAAAAGCAAATACCAAATAGAGAGAGAAGATATATAAATTTAGTGGGCACAGTTACATAACGATTAAATAAATGTACATTGCGTAACAACCCAATACATAAGAGCTTGGAAAATAAAACTTCTTTTTCTAGTGGGCCTGATTACATGGTGATTACAAGTACAATGTGTAATGAACCCATGCCCCATAAAAGTTGCGATTGCAACTCCAAGCAATCCCAAAAGGATCAATCAAGCTTGAGCCTTCGAGACTGTCCATCCTGAAGGTTTCTTGGAGGATGTTCCCACGTTCCGCATCTTCTTCAAAATTATACATGGCGAAAACTATATGATATAATCGGAGAAGTTTTGTGTTATGGTGCAATATAGCCTGCAACGAGCAGTACCTACTTATAGGCTTAGTGAAATGAAACAATAAGGCATCATTAATTTCGCAATCATATATTTTCTTCAAAACACCGTCTATTGATTTATGGAATCCCGCGCCATTATGAAAAAAATCGAATTTGGCAATATGTCACACCTTATGACAATAGTCATATTTCATAATCTCTATGAAAGATTTTGATGTCCCCCGCATTATGGTACACCTTATGACAATAGTTGCACTTACGTTTATATCGGTACCATATTTACATGCACGGCTTTAGACCTATGTCAAAGTTGCCTTAAAATTGTCACACCGACATTGCACGGTACGGGAAAAGGTTCAAATTGAGAGCATCTCGGACAACCAACACAGTTGGTGCAACTAGTCGCACAGTTGTGCTACTATCGAGTAAATTAAAATTCTAGTTTCGGAAAAGTAGCACGGCTTCAAACTTATCTAGCACGACCGTGCGTCGAAACTTGCCTTGCACGGATTGCATGGCCGTATAAGGGTCACACATTCACGACACGACCTATTTGTAACATAACACTATAAATCCTAATAAATCCAACTAAATAAGGATTAAAGAGATTTACCACGATTAGATCGAAAGAATTCAAGCTTGGCGTGGGGTGTGTGTGGGGAGAACTTGAGAGCGTTGGGTTTTTCTCTTAGTTGGATAAACATCACACACAAGACACACCTAACTATCTGGTGGGGTTTTAGTATATATACCACATGTTGGTATATTATACTTGGGCACTTGTAAGCCCATTACAATAAAGAGATCACCAGACTCTACAAAATAAAGCCTAGTTCAGTTAATTAAATTACAAGACTGGGATAAAATAATTAATTGAACACAATAAAATAATCCTAACAAGGAGGAGGAAAGATCGTCTGCTGGGAATGAGGTAGAATCTATTGACCTAAACGCATTTCTAGAACTCAAACTGAAATATAAAATGTTCCATAAAGAACGAAAAATGCGTTTAGCCACTAGAAAATTGGCTAGCTAATAATGATATCATTTTAGCTAACGCCCAAGAAAAGGTCAACGCCTCAGAAGCTAGTCTAGCTAAATCTGAGGCTGAAGTTAATGCTTTGACTACAAGAATCAATGCCTATGAGCAAGCCAAAAGCTAGGTTAGAAAATAACAGCCAAAGCCGGCTCAGAAACTTCAGAGAAAAATGCAATCTCAATTGTCAGCTAGAAGATGCACAAGAGAGAGTTTCAATTCGTGACAATCAAATAGCTCACTTCTAGCTTGCCAACTTTTGAATCTGAGCAAATGACCAAAACAAAAGAGAAAAACAGCATGAATGAGGAACGCAAGCAATTATACTCTAAGATTAAAAGTCTAGAGGGCATTCTTACAAAAAGAGGGCAAACGGATGAAACAAGCCAAAGACACGAGATTTTACAATCCACGTGAAGACATGGGATACACGGAACCCCATGACATCCATAAGAAGACACCCTTGAATGAGTTCAATCATAAGCAAGCTAAGTAAAAAATTCAAATACCGATTGGGCCCTTTTACAAGGTTTCGAGCAAAGAAATTCAAAGAAAAACTAAATGCCCTCATATTAAGGGCTCTTGAAGAAGAGAAGATCAAGTTCACAGCAACCACAATAAAGAGGGTAAGAATATAATTTTCAAGAACTTGATTGGGGATAAATTGGTAATTTTGAAAGTTCAGGGACTAAAATGCAGTTATTGAAATAGTTGAAGGACCAAAATGCAATTTTCGTCCTTGGAGCAGATTTGAACGAGTTTTGCAAGATTTTCTATTTAAGTTTGTTAGATATTTAGTTAGTTAAGATTCTCCTAGATTTTTGCTTAAATATCTCTTAGTTTGTTAATTTTTATTTCTGTAGTTAGCCCTAAGTATAAGTATAAATAGGTCTTGTATCTCATTAGAGAAGACACCAACTTTTATATATATATATATATATCGAGTTTCATTATTGAATCTCTTCGAGTCTTTGTTACTCTTTGGTTCGACGTTCGAACATTGCCTATCTCTTGCAAAAGCAATGCGTTGTGAGAATAGATCTGAGACTTATCGTACCACATCACACATCCGTTCGTGGCATCTTTCAATCCATCGAGTGTTTCATACATGGCGATCATCGCTGCGCGACTTTGGGTTCGGTGTCTCGGGTGAAATTGATCAGGGTTCCTTATCAAGTGGTATCAAAGCTAATTCGCGTTTGGTTCGTTATCCAAGATCGTTCGGAGATTTGTTATTGGTTTCCTAAAAAAAGCTTCTGCTTGTAAAAAAAATGGGGGAAATAAATCTCGGTAGTAGAAAAAGAAGAGAGAGAAGTGCTGAAAAAAAAATCTTGGATTCATCTTAAAAGAAAAAAAAACGTGAATCTGGTAAAAAAAAAAATGAAAAAAAAAACTGAAAAAAAACTGCAGAATTATTAAAAAAATTAATATCATGTTATTATTGTTTATTTGGATTTCTTCAATGTTGCACTTTCACGGAGTTATTAAGGTCGTTTTGATTGTTGTGGGTCCATTTTTTTCTACTTGTTGTCGAGTAACGAGTAGACAAATTCGATCTAGACGAAATAGGAGATTGAGTGATAAAACAAACTAGTAACCGTGCACACACAATGCATGTGCAATAAAAATTGAATCCAATTAGCCATTAATTATTCAGTTGAATAAATAATAAACATTATATCCGCAAAAACAGCTGTAATCACCACATTCGAGGCATGAAAGCTATTAATAACACGGGCCTCTGAACCATGTTAATGACTCCGTGCAAGTAAATGCTAGACCGGAGCAGATGATTCCCTACAAACACGAAACGAAGTAGAAATAAAATTTTGTCATAACTACGGCTACAATTTTTATTTCGACTTCGTTTCGTGTATGTTGGGAATCATATGCTTAAGGCCATGCATCGAAGCCGGTGGCCCAAGCAGCCTTACGACTCACTCTCCATCACTACGGCGACAACATTGGACACGGTACATTAAAAATTATCACAATTCCAACATAACAAAGACAAAGAAAATATTTTAGCGTCAAACTATATACTGTGTGAAAAGCAATTATTGTCAAACACAGCAATTTACAACCCAACCGTAACATAAAGAACAAAAAAAATTAGATAAACGACGTGTTACAAAGGTTTGCTTGAGTAGCCTTACGTTGTGAATCCAAACACAACAACCTAAGCAAACCAAAACACATTTTCAACAAATTAGAGAAAAAAAAGATAAAGAAACAGAAAATAATGAAACGCTCACCATCCCATCACTAGCTAGAATATCCAACTCGTTCTGTCTTCGCCAAATCCGATTGAACTTCAGTCGGAAAATTCCATCTTCATCCCACTGCATGTAAAACTGTTGCAAGGAATACATTGAAAAAAGAAGCAAACTCCATAGCAAGAAAATTCGAAATCCACATCCTTTCTTGAACGTATTATTATGTTATAACAGAAAAGAACCCATAAAAAAAAGGAACCAGCCAATCCCATGTTTTTCTATTTTCGTAATCTATCCTCGTGCATCCGTCAGCGTCCAAAGGTTCCGGAAATATCTCCTGCGACTGTCTCCTCGTGGAAGAAGATTGCCCCCGTTCCAACCAATCTCCACCACTTAACATCCTACGCAAAAGACTTCGAATATTGGAAACGTGGGTGGTTTTGTCCGATCGTGTCATCGTGTGTGGTTCTGGTAAAATCTTTTTTTTTTTTATTTAGTTTTAAGCAAAATAAAATTTGACGGACCATTCCGTTGTTTTGAGCTATTTATAAAATAGAAATATAAAATAGAAAAAATATATTCCATTAATTGTACATTACAGTTTTTTTTTTCACATCGTGGCCCGTGGGTGGTTTCTTTGGTGAATTATTTACAAATAAAAAATCTTTGTTTTTTGGATTTTGTGGTATAAAAGAAACTCTTCAATTGACAGACAAATTTGAAGTTCAATTTAAAGCGATTTTTAACCCATTATCACCCCTAATATAATAGTATAGATTCTAGGATTTTACTAAGTGAGCATATGTGTGGATTGAGTGAGCATATTTGCGAGTTCGAGTGAAAAAAAGAGTGAACGTAAGGAACCTTTACTACTAATTGCTTTCTTTTCTTGCAGGTACAATGTCAGACGGTTCTAAATCTGAAAATCCAAATGACAGATTATTTGTGGCAGCAATAACCGCTCAAATGGAGCGAATGATGCAACAACAACTTGAGGCGATAAAGGAGCGAATATATCAAGTTGAGGCAGTCACACAATGTAATCACAATGGAAATCGACGAGCACGCGACTACAGAGAGGAAGCTAACCCATTCCCTGACGATTAATTTGACGATGTAGACCATTTATGGGCCGAACAAAATCAATGACAAAGGAGGCAACCCGAACGTGATCATGATGACAATGGAGGCATTAAACAGAAGCGTATTTCGAATGGGAGACGAAGACCCTATTCATCTTTAACTGCCACAAGTTTTATCAGAGCGAAAGAAGGTAACTTTAGCCGCAACTGAATTTACTGACTACACTGTTGTTTGGTGGGATCAATTGATGACAACTAGGAGGCGGCCTGCTGAGAATGCGGTCGAGAAATGGGAGGAAATGAAGGCTATAATGCCCAAAAGATATGTGCCGCCTCACTACCATCGAGAGTTATACTAGAAGCTCCAAAGGTTACGACAGGGCAATCGCACGGTCGAAGAATACTACCGAGATATGGAAATCGCGATGATCCATGCCAATATTGTTGAGGATTTTGAGTCGATGATGGCGCGATTTCTCTCCGAGCTGAATCCAGACATTGAAGATTTAGTTGAGCTGCAACACTATGTGGACTAGCAGAGCTGGTACAGTTGGCGGTGAAAATAGAGAAGCAGCTCAAGACGAGGGGCAATTGAAGGAGTTTACGACTTTTTGAACAGTCCACGTGGAAGAGGAGCAATTGTGCGGGAGAGCGGAATCAATTCATATCGCGTGGAGAAATGACCAAGTCGAGTGGTTCGACGAGCTCCACGACACCAGTTGCAACTGCAAATACTCTGAAGAAGTTGGATGCTCCAATGACGAGAAACCGTGACATCAAGTGCTTTAGGTGTCACAGACTCGGCATATTGCAAGCCAATGTCTGGACAAGAGAAGTACGACGATGCTTGCTTCAGGAGAGGTAGTAACAGATGATGAAGACGATGTCGAGTGCGACGAAAAATACGGAGACTCGGGAGAAGAGGTTGAAATACCCACTGAGCTTGTGTTAGTATCTCGTCGGGCCTTGAACGCGCGAGCACTCTAAGATGACCAAGAGCAGCGTGAGATTATCTTCCGTATGTAGTGTGATAATTGACGTAAGAAGTTGCACGAATGCAGCGAGCATTGCATTGGTGAACAGACTGGCGCTTCCAACAATGAAACACCCACATCCATATCGACTCCAATGGTTTAACGACAACGGAGATGTACGTGTCTACAAGTAGGTCGTTATCTCATTCCGCATCAGCAACTATGAGGATTAAGTGCTTTGTGATGTTGTTCTGATGGACGCTGGACATATTCTGTTGGGACGACCATGGCAGTTCGATCGGAGGGTAACACACGACGACTATGCAAATAAGTACACCCTACGTCACAACAACCGCACATACACACTCAAACGTCTTACACCAAAGCAAGTATTTGAATATCAATCTAAGTTGCAAAAAGAAAAAGTGAGGCTTGAGCAATTGAAACGAGAAAAAGAAACGAGAGATGTTGAGAGATCCACTGAGGTAAAATCAGAGTGTGAAAAATAAATTTAAGATTAATCTTACTATATTGGCGAGGATGAGTGGTGTGAGGAAAGCTTACTACTCTTCACAGCTAATGATTTTACTCGTTTATAAGGACGCTGTTTTTGACCAATCTGACAAGGTTCTACCCTTGACCGTTGATTCTTTATTGCAGAATATCAAGGACGTGCTAGTTCAAGACATACCAACTGGACTACCCCCTATTAGGGGAATAGAGCACCAGATTGACTTTATGCATGGAGTAGCACTACCGAATTGTCTAGCTTACCGAACCAACCCCGAGGAGACGAAGGATTTGCAGAGACAAATTTAAGAATTAATGTCTAAGGGCATCAGAGAAAGTATGAGTCCATCCATTGTGCCGATTCTACTCGTGCCAAAGAAAGACGACTCACAAAGGATGTGCATCGATTGTCGAGCTATCAACACTATTATGGTTAAGTATCCCTAGATTAGACGATATGCTCGATGAGTTGCATGATGCCTGTATATTTTAAAGATAGATCTTAAGAGTGGATATCACCACATTCGCATGAAAGAGGGAGACAAATGGAAGACGACATTCAAAACAAAACTAGGATTATAGGAATGGCTAGTTATGCCTTTTGGGTTATCCAACGCACCTAGTACGTTTATGCTCTTAATGAATCATGCTTTACGTTCATATATTGGCAAATTTGTGGTAGTCTACGTTGATGATATTCTTATTCATAGTAAAACTCTGGAAGACCATATAATGCATTTGCGTGAAGTGTTTATCGTACTACGAAAGGAACACCTCTATGTTAACCTTGATAAGTACATATTTTGCATCGATCATGTTGTTTTCTTGGGTTTTGTTGTGAGTTCTACAGGAGGACATGTTGATGATGAAAAGGTAAAGGCTATACATTTGTGGCCAACCTCATCGAATGACGCGCAAGTTTGAAGTTTTCACAGTTTGGCGAGTTTTTATCGTCGTTTTGTAAAGGACTTCAGTACTATTGTTGCCCCGTTAACGGAGATAATAAAGAAGAACCAGACATTTATATGGGGATCAGCACAAGCAGGGGCGTTTGAAATATTGAAGCAAACGTTATCCAACCCTCCTTGCATACCATTACTAAACTTCGATAGGCCATTTGAAGTGGAGTGTGATGCGTCCAGTGTAGTGATCAGAGTTGTTCTTATGCAGGATCGAGGACCGATTGAGTACTTCGGTGAAAATATGGGAGCACTGCACTTAATTACCCTACCTATGACAAGGACTTGTATGTGTTAGTTCGAGCTCTTGAAACGTGGCAACACTACCTCCTACCAAATGAGTTAGTGGTTTACATTGATCCTGAATCACTAAAGTACTTGAAGGGCCAACATAAATTAAATAAAATGCATGCACGCTTGATGGAATTTCTCGAGCCTTTTCCATATGTCGTCAAGTATAAAAAAGGTAAAGAGAATGTGGTGGCCGACGCCCTTTCTCAAAGGTATATGTTACTTTTCAAATTAGATGCTAAATTGCTCGGTTTTGAGTATATTAAGGATTTATATGAGAAAGACCACGATTTTAGTGAATTGTTTTTTAAGTGTGCACAGGGAGCATGTGGGGATTACTTTAAGCCGGATGGTTCTATTTCGACTTAATAAATTGTCTTCACCTAATTGTTTCATTCGAGAGTTAATTATCAGGGAATCTCATGTTGGATGTTTAATGGGCCATTTTGGGATTGCAAAGACTAGGAATTTTCCAGGAATATTTGTACTGGCCCCATATGAAGCGCAACATCGAGCGAATATGTAGTAATTGTATCACATGTCGCCAGGCGAAATCAAGAGTCTAACTACATGGTTTATATACTCCTTGTACTTATTTATAATTCACCTTGGATTGATATTTCTATGGACTTTGTGCTAGGTTTGCCGAGGACAAAAATAGACGTGATTTCATCTTGTAGTGATTGATAGATTTTCAAAAATGGCACACTTCATTCCTTTCCATAAAACACACGATACATGTCCTATTGCTGATATATTCTTTTGCGAGATTGTTCGACTACATGGAGTACCTTGCACCATCCTTTCAGACCGAGACGTGAAGTTCCTAAGCTACTTTTGGAAGACATCATGGGGTAAACTAGGTATATAAACTCTTATTTTTGACTACTTGTCATCCCCAAACTGTGGGCAAACCGAGGTCATTAATCGAACGTTATCTACTTTACTACGAGTAGTTGTTCAGAATAATATTGGGAGGATTGTCTACCACACGTTGGGTTTGCTTATAATCGTGTTATTCATTCTTCTACTAAATTTTTGCCTTATAAAATTGTTTATGGATTTAATCCACTTACTCCTTTGGATTTATCACCGACACCTATGGATGAGCGAGTTAATTTAGATGGAGCGTGCAAGGCTATGATGGTTAAGCAACTACATGAGACTGCATGACTCAACATTGAACGAAGAACGGAGCAATATACATGCCAAACCAATAAAGCACGCAAAGATGTTATATTTGAACCGGGCGATTGGGTTTGGCTGCACCTTCGAAAAGATCGATTTCCAGAGAAACGAAAGTCAAAATTGCTACTTTGAGGCGATGGGTCCTTCCAAGTAGTCGAAAGGATCAAGAATAATGCCTATAAGATTGACCTCCCAAGTGAGTCTGATGTTAATACCACTTTGAATATCTCTGACTTGTCTTCTTTTGATTTTAGTGATGATTTGAGGACAAATCCTTTTCAAGACGAGGGGGATGATGTGAACGAGCAAGCTAAGTCAAAGATTTATATACCGACGGAGGGACCAAAAAACATACGATTAAGTTAACCGAGGGACCAAAAAACGCCAAAAATCGGTAACATTGGGGACTGAAATTGTAACTCGGGAAAATAAAAAATCCTTTAATTAATTAAGGGGGATCTACCTTTAAAAGTTTCAGGGGGAGTACTTATTCGATTTTTAAGGGGAGTCGAGATTTTACTATGGTACAATACTAAGGTACAAATATTTTCATTTATTATCTTCTTATATATGTAATAATTAAGTAGTTATTATAAATTTTAATATTATTTTCAGTTTATAATAAATTTTTCAAAGTATCTACTCCTTCCTTACAAACACTTAGAAAGTTTTCGCGCAGGGCTATTTTTTCAAAAACGTGATTTTCGTAGCCTTTTATTGAAACATGTACCGAATATACCTCACTTTCGAAAATCAACCTTTGCGAAAATAGCTTAGGAAAACCTCTCGCGAATTCCCCAAACGCCGAAACTCACTTCTTAAAAATCTTTCAGACTTTTGGCAAATTAAAGGTAGTTCACCCGAATCAACTACGTTTTCGATGATTTAGCACCGATTACACTCACAATCAACCCTGATTTCATCTGTTTTCATCATCAAAATTCGATTTTTGGAACCCACAGTTTTTGCAAAATCGCATCTTCAAATTAGGGCTTAATTTGATGTTTTATTGCGTTTTTATGCTTCATTTTTTTATTAGTCGACGTTTTGTGTTAATGATTTTCGAAAAATATCGCTAAAATTCGTTAAGTTTGAATTTTCGCACTGGGTAAAGGTTGTTTTAGGGCTTCCGAAAGTTCTGAAAATATAACTTTTCGCATAGAGGTGCAAAAATCCCCGATTTTTGCAAACTCGCTGCGAAAATCCCCGATTTTTGTAAGTCACTGCGCAAATCCCCGATTTTTTAAAATGGACTTATGAATCAAATTTTTATATCTCGGTACTTCGAAAACCGATTTTTGCAGTACGACACTTTGAATGTTTTTGAACTCAACAGTTACGAAAATCGGATTTTCGCACAACACTTTGAAATTTTACAAAGTTAACACAATTTCGAAAATCTCATATTTTCGCAAGACAATCCAAAAAATTCAGATTTTCGCACCAACACTTAAGAAAATTTTCTAAGTTAACAAACTACGAAAACACGATTTTCAACTTTCGCCTTAGAAAATTTTTGCACTTCACCAATTTTTGCAAAACCGATTTTCGAGACAATACTTAGACATATTACAACACGAAAAGTTGTTTTGAAATACGATTTGCAATATCATCCTTTAAAAATTCTCAAAATTTATCTCGACTATCGATCCGAAGCATAATATCATCACTTCAATAACTCCGAAAATCAAATTAGCAAAAACTAAATATCTCGACTATGGGTGGGATCGGTTCGGGTTTCGTCAGGTTCGGGACAATCGGGTCGGTACCCGATGTGATCGGGTAGTATTTTTTATACCCGATTCCGACCCCAATCACAATCGGGTACCCGAATCCCGTCGGGTACCCGTCTGGCGGGTTCGGGTTTCATATATATGTTTTATTTTTCTAATTTTTTTTATTTGTTTTTTTTAACAACTAAATAAGCTTATTCAAAATCATCAAAAATAAAATAATGGGGAATTCCGCATCATGCCCCCGTGTTTAAGCGTTTTCCGATAGGTAACCATTCTCATTATTCAATTTCGTTTGATACCCTTGACCTATTACGAGACATAGCCCCGTAACCCGACAGACGAAATTCGGCATTTCATATGATTTATCCGTGGCGAATGGGTATTACTGATTTTGAAGTAAAATCTTGTAGACCCTAAAATATGAGGGCATTTTAATCTTTTCAGCAATACTCGTTAGCCAATAACAGGTAAATCACATAAAATGTCGGAATTCGTCTTTCAGAGTTACGAGGTTATGTTTCGTAATAGGTCATGGGTACCAAACGGAATTCAATAATGAGAATGATTACCAACTGAAAAACTCTTAAACACATGGCATAAACCGAATTCCCCTAAAATAATTTCAGCATCAACAGTAAAAAAAGCTTACAAAATAAATTCAACACCACAATAAAATGAGCTCATAACATAAGTTTAACACAACAATAAAATAAGCTATTCGGTCCTATTATATCCAACACGATTAAGTTCGGTGAAGAATTCGATAGAAAATGTATGACTGACGAAAAACACGTTTCAATTTGGCGCGGACGCTTGAGAGTGTTCTTCAAGCTCGGTTTTTCTATTAAAATGAATCCATAACCCTAATACATCACATTAAGGATCCTTGTATACCAAACAAGTTTGGTATATTTGCTAAGTAGTCCTAATCTATGGCTTAACTACAATTAAGCCCAAACTATTAATTATACTACAAGACTAAGATAACATATATATTTGAACACAATAAAAATCTCCTAACAATAAAGCGTAGGTTATCTTGTCTTGTTTTGAAAAGATTCCTCGAGTGCTAACAATCTCCTCTTTACGAGATTATTTGTAAAATCTCTTCCTTTATCTTTTCTTGTGATCTCTTTCTTCTTTGGAGATCTTCATGCTCACCATATCTTGTAATACTCTTCTCGGCACCGGATCTTTCTTCTAATTTTCTTTTGAAGTTCGTCTCCAAAAGTCGAAGGTGTGTGAAGTCGTTTGTTGGACTTTTGGAGAATTTCATCTTTTGTGTTCCATCTCTCCCTTTGATAGCAACGAAACTCCCCCTATTTTAGATCAACATTGTGTTGGGATCGGAGAATTCGATTTGAAATTTGGAGAGTCGTACACGAGAGGCAACGTCGGTCATTGAAGTTCGTGGTGTTTGCTTGATTCGACGACGCCTAAGAATTTAGTATTTCCGATCAATCTTGCACTTTTGTTGTTTTATTGCTCCCATTTCTTTAGTACTACTCCCCCTCATGATGATCGAGTGGGGAGATTGTCATGGCGATGTGTAAAAATGGGGCATCTTCGTTGGCAAGAAGATTGTATCGTCGTGATAAGGAGATGGAGTTTGTAGATTTGGTTGGAAATCAAATTCGGTAATAACCCGATGGAGCCATGTAGGCGTTCCGCCGATATGAAATCGGGGCCACATAGGCTTCCCGTTGACATCGTTCTAGGAGCGTTGCTCGTAGAAGATGGCCTAATACCGTTGGTTTGATGTTGCAATGGCAGGACTTTCTTTCGATCATCCAAGAATGTCTGAGAATGACATGTCTACGAAAGTTCTAACTTGATCACAAAGACCAAGTATAGACAAAGTGTATGTGTTCTAGAAAATTATGAAAATTTAGGAAGTGAGGACACAGTAGACACGATGTGATCAATGAAAGCGTGGTACGGGGCGGATTACCACTTAGTTCAATATTTCCCACTTCCGAGTGAAGTGGTGATAGTAGACGTGGCTCCCCGTGAGAAAATGAAACATCGGCCTTTTAGGAGACGATGAGTGGGTAAGGCTCGGATGTGCGTGCGCCGTTGGACTTAATGCGGCGTTTTCTACCCGGGAGTTAATAAAATTAGCACCTGTACCTATGGGGCAATGGTCCAAATTATTTGTGAGATAAGGGATTTATGTACCTTAAAAAATTTCCAAGTCATCATCGAACTCATCTTGCTTATTGTAGGATAGGTGGTAGGTTGGATCGTCACTAATGCTCGAACGAGTTCCGGGGTAAGGATCAAGTCAGTTTAGACTGAACCATGGGAACTAGAAACCCATGCTTCCGGGATACGAGATGAGTGCTGCTTTATTTGAATCAGCAAGCCGAAGCCGGTCGTTGAAAATGAGCATTTGGATTGTCATGAAGATTGTTACCTCTGCCTTTTGGAAATATTTGTTCGTTGTAAACTTGAGATTCTTCCTTGAAGTCCGTCGAAAGTTGTCGGAGGAAATATTCATGAAGTTTCATGAATATGAGAGGAGATTTTCTTTTTCCATTTTTTTTATTTTCTTTTTATTTTCTTTTTTTTTTAAGTATATATGTATATTTATTAGTAATATATAGTAGTATATGATATTATATATATATATATATATGGTTTGCGGGAGAGAGGTTTTCGGGTCGGGTTCGAGAAGTGGAGCTATCGAGAAAATTTATTCGGATGAGGTGTATCGAAAAAAAATATTCGGATGAGGTTTGCGAAAAAATTCTCGATATGTAAGCCTTTATCGAAAAAAACTTTCTCGAAATAGTGGAAAAAATTTCTCGATAAAAAATGTTACGATAATGTTATACTAGAAAAATTTCACCAGAAAGTTATACGAAAAAAAATTGTCGATAAAGTTGTACGAGAAAAAAAAATCACGATGAAGTTTTTCGTAAAGACTAAACAAAAGACTTTGACGAAAAAATTGTCGATAAAATTTTCATATTACGTATTGAGAAAGTTTGTCGATAAAAAAATGTGTCGAGAAGCTCTTGCGATAAAATTTCGCGAGAAAGTGTAGAAAGTTTATCGATAAACTTTGTCGATATGATATTTAAAAATTTCAATATTGAAAACTATATCTATATTTTTTTTATTTCTCCCTCTCAAATAATGCTTCCGAAATAATGTTTCTCCCACTAGAAAGTTGCGTAGTAAGATTAAAAAAATAAATTACGAATCTATTTCCCTCATTAGTCATTCTTTTAAAGTTTTAACTCCCCAAAAATTAAAATTGTTGCTCCCTGTGGACATTTTTATTGTGTTCAAATATATATGTTACCTTAGTCTTGTAGTATAAGTAGTAGTTTGGGCTTAATTGTAATTAAGCCATAAATTAGGACTAGTTAGCAAAGATATCAAACTTTTGGTATATAAGGAACCATAATGTGATGTATTAGGGTTACGAAGTCATTTTAATAGAAAATCTAGCTTTACAACGTGAAGAACGCTCTCAAGTTTCCGAGCCAAATTCAAACGTGTTCTTCGTAAGTTTTACATTTTCTATCGAATTCTTCACCGAACTTAATCGCGTTGGATATAATAGGACCTAACAATTGGTATCAGAGCAAACATGTTAGGATATGAGTTGAGTTGTTAAAATTTTTCAGATTGAAATTCGGTTTGAACTCACGCGCGGAATTTTCAAATTTCGGTTTGATTCTTCAAATTTCGATATAATTTGCTGTTTTTAGGCTTCGATTGAGTGTTTTAAACATGTATGGCTGAGTTTTGATTGATCGAAATTCTAATTTTCGCGAATTTTGAAGATACGATAAATCGTGTTCTTCGTGAAATTGTCGGATTACTCAAAAAATCGACATATTTTGCTGTTTTCAGGTTTAATTGAGTGTTTTTTCGTGAAGATATAAGTGTTTCGATCAATAACCCAAGTCCAAGTAGAACAATTTGGTTTTTCGGATCAAAATTATGGTTTCTTCTTAAAAAAACACGTCGTTGTTTATCATCACTATTAGCTCCACTTTTACCCGAAAAACTCCTCATTGTCGAAAAACCAATCATCGACACCTGATATGAGCTGTGCTTTTCTAATTTTTCATCATCATTAGCCCCACAATTGATTAACAATCACAAACTTTTGGTTTGCAAATTGCATCATCAATTATCGCAAACAACCCCAATTCTCGATTCCTTCCACATCTTTCACCTCATAAGAATCTCTGCAATTCTAATCATTTTGGGTTCGTTGAATTTTCTGTATATTTCTTTGATTTCATTGATTTCTTCCATATTTCTTTGACTTCTTCCAAATATCAGTTCAATATGAAGAAAATCGGGAGAATTCTTCGGCAGATGTGATTTGCGATTACATATTTAGCTTTGTGATAACTACTTGAGTTTCTCGATACTCACTTGGTCTATGAAGTTTCTCGATAGAATTATTTTGGGTACATGAAAAGTTATCGAGAAACTTTCTATGAAACAGATGTTTTCTCGGTAAACACACTTAGGCTCTGTATCGAAAATTTTTCTCGATAAATACATTTATCGAGAAA
Organism: Linderniella brevidens; assembly: GCA_004919715.1. NCBI lineage: Eukaryota > Viridiplantae > Streptophyta > Magnoliopsida > Lamiales > Linderniaceae > Linderniella > Linderniella brevidens. The sequence continues at coordinate 2,632,187 of SWDC01000149.1, read as the reverse complement.
CTTTTACTAAAAGAAAAATTTTTTACCGAGATTTTTTTTAAAAAAAAAATTATCCATATCATTTGAAAATTAAATTTCTTGGTATCAAATTTTTTTTTGCTAATTATAAGAAAAATTTGGTACTTATTTTACGAAGTTTTCGACATCAATATAAAACATTTCGGTTTCTAGCAAAAGTTTTCGATACTCATATAATTTTCGAAACATCACTATATTTCACGAAAACACCAAAAATTTTCGATACGGAATTTTATAAAGCCAATACTTAAATTTTTTATCGAAGAAATTTTTATCGAGAAAAGTTAGTCAACCCGAAAAACTTGGTCAACCCGAGAAAGTTTACTTTTCGCAAACGTGTTATCAAGAACCAATATCGCAAAATTATGTTTCTCAATATGATAAATTTTCTCGATACACATATTTTTTATACTAAACCTTTTGACCCGAATTTTTTTTAGACTTCAATATTTTGATCCAAAAGGTTTCAATTTAAAAAAAAAATTTTGAAAAAAAAAATTTAAACCTTATTCATATTGGCCCATCATAGAAAAAGTTTTGGTAAGTTTTCGAAGTATTGAACACCAATTTAAAACTTTTCAGTACACCTAAAATTTTCGATACTTTTAAATATTTTTTTTCAACACCAAACCTTTTCGGAACTGAAATTTTAAAGCCAAATCATTTTTCGATATTAGAAAATAAAAACGTTTTCGATACTTACACTCTCATTATCAAAAGTTTTCGGTACACAAAAAATTTTCGATACTTAAACTTTTCGACTCCAAACTTTTCAAAACTATACTTTTCGGTCCAAAAGTTTTTGATATTTACATTTTATCCTAAAAACTTTTCGATACCTACTCTATTGTTCGAAACTTTTATTAAAAGGTCTCAAATCCACATAACGCGTCAATGATCAAATATCCAACCTAACCAAAACAAATGGATACCTACTCTATGAAACACAACCAAGACTTAATTGATGCTCTTGAGAGAACACGGTATCTACGAATGAACTCTTCAACTGACCATCTCAAGGTTAGTCCTTCTGACTCTATTTTATTTGAAAAGTTAGAAAAATCAGTTAAAAAGTTAGAAGCAAAAGACATGGAACTACCACGCGTCTTAAAAATAGTGAAGCAGGGTGTCGTAATAAGTCACTCCTTTACGATGAATTAGTTGAGAAACGCGGAAAATTGTACTCTAAAATTAAAAATTTAGAAAACAATCTTGCGGAAAAGGGTCCAAAAGACCAAAGTTCCTCTAAAGCCTTAGCATTTAATTGGGGAATTATTTTACATTCTGATAAACTCTTGTTGGGAAATTCCGGAGGTTATTCATAAAATAACCGAATTAAACGCAACTCTGGATTAGAAAGAGTAGGTTTCCGAGCAGAAAAGAAAAAGCTTTTAGATGAAATATCAAATCTCAAAAATTCCCCTCATTTACATGAGATGGAATTTTATAATATTGTTGAAGGCGTAGGCTTAACTAATCCTCGTAACTTGAAAAAGATTAACGTAAAACAATTATATGATATCAAGTACATGTGTTTAGGATTAACTTCTTTAATGGCTTTCACTAACGCTTCTGAAATAAATGCCTTAGAAGAATCCAAAAGAAAAGCCACAACTAGGACCCAAATCCATTTCACTGATTTGAATAATAGTAACAAGACGCGGGAGATAAATCTGTCTAGTGACTATAATTCATTATATCCTGTAGAAGATATTCCTAAAGTTGCGGAAGAAAATAATGATCATTCAAAAAATTCTACTTTCTGTTATATTCCTGCTATTGTTAAGAAAATAGCTGATGTAAAATCCTCCTTAGAATCAGGATGAAAGAATTTTGAAGCAGAAAAGAATGCGCTTTTGTTAGGACCTCTTATATCAACTACCGATCAATCTAAGCACAAATTCTAGATATTCGAGTGATAAATCTTATAAAATACATTCGGTCGAATATCTTCTTCGAAGATCTTGAGAGAGAGTGTTTCTCGATTGCTATTCTCTCTCTTAGAATGTGAATTCAATGCTTGTGTTTTTCCGAAAATGAACTTCTATTTTTGGATTTTGATATTGTACATTGTATTTATACCTATTTACATGGTATATTTACCATTGAGTCTTATACTAACAAAACTACTAATTACGCCCCTAATTACAAGGATAACAAAATAACAAAGCACAATTCTAATGTCTCTTCAATCTCCCCCTTTGTGCTTGTCTTCGTTCAGCTCTATTTATCCTTGTCGGGCGTAGAATGATTTTCGTAATCCCAATGCTGTCTCGTAACGTCTAACAACATTCCTCAGCTCCAACCTCTCATTGATTGCATCCTGAAGCTCATTTAAGAGTGGGGACTCTTCTTCACCAAGATATTCGAAGATCGTCTCTTCAGTGATCTCTCCCAATCTTCTAGTTGCGGGAATGAAAGGATTATTGGTGGCATCGCCTTCTCGGATGAGCCAAAATTGAGCGGGACCTTCTTGAAGAGAAGCTATCAAATTTGTAGCTTGCTCTTTTGTTTCAAAGAAGTTCATGAATCGGCTTCTCCATATGGTGTATTCGCCTCTTCGTAGAATTGGAGGGCGAACGTTGTTTTCGAGTGAGTAAGCATCCATACGTAGTTGATTGGTAGGATCTTCGTGAAAGTTTGGAATCGAAATGGTAAAAGTGCTTCACAAGTGACAAACTTTGTTAGTAATGATTGTTTCGTACTTTAAGCAATTTCCCTTTCGTACCTATTTTTCGGTTGTTTAAGAGAAATTATTTTGATTTCGAAAAATATTTGATATGAGAATTGACACTTCAAAATTTTTGCTAAAGAATTTTGAATTTAAGATCGAAAAATTTTGAGTATCGTAGAAGATAATTCGGAGACAAATATTTTTCGTATGTTTTGAAAATTACGAATTTTGATTTCTTTCAAAATATTGTAAAATGTGTGTGTGTTTGAGCAGTGGTCGAAAAACTTTTCGAGCAATAAGATTTAAAAATTTTCGATCCTTTAATCGAAAATGATTTTCGATCGTATAAGTTTTTCGTGGTATTTATCGAAATTATTTTTCAAACGTAATAGTTTTGCAAAGTAAATATCCTATCGAAAAATAGTTTGTCAAATAATTGTTGATCGCAAAAACCTTTATCGAAAAATTTGTAATCGAAAAATTAAGAGTGATCGAAAAATTTCGTGAAGTTTGACTCAAACTGTTGATTAAAAGTTTTTCGAGTGTGAATTATTCGATCAAAGTATGTTTTTGCTAAATTTTAACTCGAAAATTTAAATGATCGAAAAACTTGTTTTAGTATTACAAGTTTTGTCGTGTCAAAATTAGATATTTATTTAGCGAAAACACTATCCGTCGAAAAACATTACGCTTTATTATGCTCGAAAAAGATATTTATATATGAATCGAAAAACTAATTATCGAAATAATGTTTTTCGAGTCTGATATTTGAGTAAACACACGAGAATAGTGTCTGTCATCGAAAAATTTCTCGGGTGCAAACTTGTTCGAAAAATATTTTTCGAGCTAAGTTTTTCGATCGAAAAACGATCGAAGAACAGCCGTCAAGTTCAATTTAACAGTGAAAAATCCAGATTCAACCAAAAGGTTCAAGTTATGAGCTGAAATTCTGGATAATCACTCGTTTCTTAGTTCTGAATATGAACAAACACAAGATTAACCATGTTTTACAGCAAAATATATCGACTATGAAGAAAATCAAATCGGAATCAAAACTTAATCACAAACGCAATTATCGATCTAAATCAAAAATCTGAATTAATATGACGCTCTAAGCGATTGAAATCAGTCCGTAAATCATTCCTAACATATAATCTATCATTTAATCAGGAAGATCATCAACAAAATTCGCAAACATTAAGCACATTGATCAAAATCTATTTCACGTGAGTTTTTCGATCGAAAAATCTGGAAAATTATTTTGATCCTATAATCGCGAATTTAATCCAAAAGCGTCAGGATCTTCTCTGATACCAATTCTTAGGACCTATTATATCAACTACCGATCAATCTAAGCACAAATTCTAGATAATTGAATGATAAATGTTACAAAATACCTTCGGTCGAATATCTTCGTTGAAGATCTTGAGAGAGAATGTTTCTGGATTGTTGTTCTCTCTCATAGAATGTGAATTCAATGCTTGTTATTTTTCCGAAAAATGAACTTTTTTATTTTTGAAAGTGTACATTGTATTTATACCTATTTACATGGTATATTTACTATTTAGTCCTACACCATAAAAACTACTAATTACGCCCCTAATTACAAGGAAATATGTTTTCGCTAAATTTTGACTTTAGATGATCGAAATATTCGAGTGTGAAATATTTAGATGATCAAAAAACTTGAGATCGAAAAACTTGTAATAGTAAAACAAGTTTTTCGTAGTCAATTCCTTCTTGTTGATTGTACCCCTTGGCTACGAGTCGTGCTTTATTCCTTATTACTTCACCGTTCTCGTTCTTCTTATTCTTGAAAACTCATTTAGTTCTAATTCTTGTTTTGCCTTGCGGTCGAGGAACTGATGTCCAAACTCGTAGACGCTCGAATTGGTTGAGTTCATCTTGCATCGCGATTACCCAATCTGAGTCTTTAAGGGCTTCGGCTACCTTGATTGGTTCGTTTTGGCTTAAGAAGCATGCTAATAATCCGCTTTGTGTAGACGTCCTAGTGCGTACTACACTTGAAGGATCACCGATGATTTGGTTAATAGGATGAGCTCGAGTACATTTGCGTTCATGAGGAAGAACCGAAGTAGATCCTTTATTGATTTGTAGATCGAGACATCCTGAATTGATGGGCTGATCATTCGTAGTTAGGAAATTCAATTCTGAGGTTGAATTGGAACGAATTTCCTCATCTGCATTTGTAGGAGCTCCAGCACTAGTTGAAGATTCAGAATTAGGAGAACCCGTAACATTTGTCGGAGTTTGAGGATCGGGAGTCTCAATTGGAATTTCTTCCGTAGAGGGAGAAGGAGCACTGCTTGGTATAGAATGAGACGAAGCAGGCATTTGAGACCCTGATTATCAAGTCTCCAGTCTCATCTTTTGTTCGGAGATATATTGTCCAGGTGTAGCGAGAATAATCGTCGACAATTACTAACACATATTTACGCCCGTTGATACTTTGTGTCCGGATTGGTCCACAATGATCCATGTGAAGTAATTTCAAGGGTCGAGATGTAGAAGCAACTTGCTTGAGTTTGTGTGATGCTCGCTTCATTGTTCCCATTTGACATGCCGAACAGTTATGCTCTTGATACATGGAAGTAGTTGGTAGACCATGTACCAACTTTTTGATAGAGAGTTTGAAAAGAGCTTTGAGGTTTAGATGAGACAAGCGTTGATGCCATAAGCCGTTCCTCTTTATTGTAGTCTGTGAGATGAGCCAAACAGCTGTCGAAGGTCAAACTGTTGTCAGATTGATGGTGTATAGATTTGATCTTCGTGATCCTGTTAGAAGTTCTTGATTCTACCTATTTAAAATTTTGCACTGATCAGCTAGAAACATCACTTGAAATCCTTTGTCGTAGAATTGTCCTATGCTGAACAGATTGTGTTTAAGACCTTGGACGTAAGAGATATATTTGATCGTCTGATTCTGCGGTAGAATATCTCCAAAGCCTAGTATAGGAGCTGAATCTTTGTTGTCGAATCTGACTTTTCCGTTGTAACGGTCTTGATAGTTGCTTTCCCGTCATGTGTGTGGGTCAAACAGAATCTAAATACCACCCATGATGGATTTGCAGAGAAAAATTTTAGAGAGACTTAGGTATCCACTTAGTAATGGGTCCTCTCGGATTAGCAGATTTGGTAGGTAAGGTTTATTTCATTTTTGGTTCCTAAACCATTTATATTTTTCGGTACCCAAACAAACTTGGAATTAGTTGGTTTAATTGGTACCTCTTTAGGCAACTTGGCCTTTTGGGCTTGCATTGGCCTAGATGGTGTCTTGGGAACCCATTGAGGTTGAACCTTACATGGGAGGTTAATTTCAGCGCGGACAAATGCCTTATTAATCTTAGTGCATGAGAAAATATTTTCTCTAACGAGTCTCTTAAGGTGTTTGGCTGAGTGTACTTTGACCGAATGAGGACAAGAATGTATCGAGCTATATGCTGTCTTAATAGCCGGATCTTGTTTCCTACGAGACTTGAGACTTCCATTTGTCTTAGAATGATGGATTATATTTTTAGAAGAAGAGCCGATTTCAAAATTTGTGCTTTCAAAATTAATAGGCTTTAACACATAAATGGAAGCAACAACATTAAAGTTTGAAACAGTTGTCTTCTTGTGAGTGTCCATAATTTTTGATACAGAAGAAAATTTTGATTGGTACCTCTTTAGGCAACTTGGCCTTTTGGGCTTCGTTGGCCTAGATGGTGTCTTGGGAACCCATTGAGGTTGAACATTACATGGGAGGTTAATTTCAGAGCGGACAAATATCTTATTAGTTTTAGTGCATGAGAAAATCTTTTCTCTAGCTAGTCTCTTAAATCTTTTCTTTAGCTGAGTATACTTTGACCGGATACCTTAAATGAGGACAAGAATGTATCGAGCTATAAGCCTTCTTTATAGCCGGATCTTGTTTCCTACAAGACTTAAGATTTGCATTTGTCTTTGAATGATGGTTTATGTTTTTAGAAGTAGAGCCGATTTCAAAATTGTGCTTTCAAAATTAATAAGCTTTAACGCATAAGTGGAAGCAACAACATTAAAATTAGAAACGGTTGTCTTCTTACGAGTGTCCTTTGTTTTTGATACAGAAGAAAATTTTGAAAATAAATCATTTCTATTATTTTCCTTCTGAAATTCTATTCTAGGCACTCTGTCCTTTGCACGCTTCACCTCTTTTTCTACTCTACCTGTGGATGGAGTAGAAAAAGAGTTAGTAAATATCTTTTTTCTTTTTGAAGCATTTAAGGACTCTTTTTCTCCCTTTACGCTTTTTAAAAAAGATTTATCTTCTTTTAAAATAATGGGAGGTGTTTTTTTAGATTTTCTCTTGTCATTAATTAATGATTTTTCTTTCAAAGTAAAATCAGCACAAGATTTTAAAATTGAGGAAGTTTTGAGATTAGAAATCTCTAATAAAAGCTCATTCTTTTCAGCTTTGAAAATTTTTTCTTTCTATTTCTAAGGAAGCGTTTAAATCAGCTATTTTCTTAATAGTAGCAGGAATATAACAGAAAGTAGAATTTTGAAAATGATCAATATTTTATTCCTAAACTTGAGGAAGATCTTCTAAAGGATATGTTGAATTATAGTCACTAGATAGGTTACTTTCCCGTGTCTTGTAACAATTATGCAATTCAGTGTAGTCAAAGGGGATGTCAGTCCTATTAGTCGCTTTTCGTTTAGATTCTGCTAAGGCATTTATTTCGGAAGAATTAGTAAATGCCATTAGAGAAGTTAATCCTAATCCCATATACTTGATATCATATAACTGTTTGACACTGACCCTTTTCAAGTTACAGGGATTGTTAAAACCTAAGCCTTCTTTAGGATTATAAAATTCTATATCAAGAGGTTAATTTAGAAATGTAGTCTGATCCGTTTGCCCCCTTTTTGTTAGAAGATCGTCTAAAGTTTTAATCTTAGAGTAAAGCTTCTTACGTTCGTCAGAGATTTTCTTAAAATTATTTCTAGAAATTTCTAAATCTCTCTGACAATCGCTAAGAGTCTTACTCAGGTCATTTATTTTTATTTCAGAGGTAGCTATCCTAGATTCAAGACTAGTTATGGTTTCTTTAGCATTAGATAAGAGATTCACTAAGGGCTAGTCTTTCTTCTAATTCTTTTTTGCTTTTCCGCTCATTTTCCATGTTAGTATAGTTTATTTGTAAGGATTCTAACATGTTTAATAATGTAGAACTAGGCATCGTTACCTCTTGTGATGATGTGGATGCTTTTTCTTCATCGTTTGACCTTCTCGAAGAGTTATCGTTTGAGACGTCTTCAAGATACGATTTTTCGTCTTCAGAATATGTGGTATCTTCCAGCCAATGCTCTTGTTCCACCTTCAGAACTACTCCAGCCTCTTTTTGTTTAGTTAGTTGAAATTTTTTGGAGTAGTAGTTGGCGTCGTTTTTCTTGGAAAGTTTGCATTCTATGGCGAAGTGCCCTATCTTACCACAATTATAGCACTTTTGTGGTTCTTTGGCGTTTTTAAATGCTGATGATTCGGCCGGTCTTTCCTTATGCTTGGAGCTTGATGTCCGAAGTCTATTTGCCGAAGAGGAGGATTCCTTTTTATACAATTTTTTGCTCATCATCTTAGTAATGAGAGCCAATTGTTTCTTGAACTCCTTCATCTGACTCAGAGTCCGATTCGGAATCATCTTCATCTTCTGAAGAACTTGGCAACTTGATGCTTTTATACTTGCGAGATCGACTCGTTTTTCTTTCAGAAACTAGAGCTATATAGTCTTCGATCTGCTTGCCCTTAAGTTTTTTTTGTATCTCGTTATATCTTCCTCGTGTTGAGCGAGATTATCAAAGAAGGCGTGGATATCCATTTCGTCCAAATCCTTGTTTTGACGGATTTGCATGGATATTTTCTTCCACTCCGGTTGAAGAGAAGAGAGAAATCGAATGTTGACCTCCATGTTGGTCTTGAAAATTTCTATCTTCCTCGTCTTGTTGAGAAGAGTTAGATAACGTTGATAGAGTTCATAAACGATTTCCTCCGACTTTGCTTTGAATGAGTCGTAGGCCGTGAGAATATTGACTTTCTTGGCTTTGAATCCGACTTCAGTTCTTTGCATCATTTTGTGGAGTTCGTCTCACATAGCTTTTGCACTAGATAGACTATCTATTTGCATATAGATGTCGTTAGGAATTTATTGCATTAGGAAAGTTTTGGCTCCTAAATCCGCTTTTGCTCTTAATCGCTCCCCCTTGGTGTATTCACTATGAATTTTGAGTCTTCTAGTGGCGGGAATGGGAGGATTATTAGTGGCATCGCCTTCTTGGATGAGCCAAAATGGAGCGGGACCTTATTGAAGAGAACCAAATTGGTAGCTTGATCTTTAGTTACCAAGAAGTTCAAGAATCGGCTTCTCCAAACGGTGTATTCGTCTCTTCGTCGAATTGGAGGGCGGACGTCGTTTCCGAGTGAATGAGCATCCATTTGTAGTTGATTGGTAGGATCTTCGTGAAAGTTTGGAATCGAAATGGTAAAAATGCTTCACATGTTACAGAACGGAAATTTCAAGAACAAAAATTTTTCTATTATTCCTATAAAGAAATCATTTAACGAAAAGGCTCCAAGTTCTAGCAAACAAACTTCATCGTGTGCTTCAAATAATTTTAATAATTCTCCATTTAAGAAGCCTAGGCTTGGAAATAATTTTCCTAATTCTTCTTATCATTCTAATGTGAATTGTGTGAATTCATAACGTAGGATACACGACTTATATACTAGTGATGCTTATAGTTCTATATGCTTGTAGTCCTACATGAGGTATCCAGTCCAAGTTCATTCTAAGAAACATCTTATACGTGGCTTCGGAGAAAATATTTAAATCTTCTCCGATACACACTTTCACCAAAGCTGAAATTTCTTTTCCGTGTCAAATCACTCCTACATGGGTTCCTATGTCTACCATTAAGTTAGGAAATCCCACACAAATTTGGTTACCTAAACGCACATTAATGGATGATTTAGGACCGAAATTAAATTTGACTTCATCTATGCTTAACCCGTTTTCTGTTACTAAGGGAGGATCCACATTACAATGGGTACCAAAGTCCCAATAATGTTTTGCAAATTCCCTCATGTACGGCATTTTACGTAGTGGCTCCACATACATGATAAAGGGAAGAAGCATAAGCTACTACAACTACACTTCCACGAGGTACATTCTAATTATGCGTATGTTGAACGAACTTTCAATATTTTAAATTTGCATACGCATACGAGCTACATTGAAAAATACCTATTATTTTTCAAAATGATACATTTTAAATATGCATTTTCAAAAATTTAAGAGATTTAAATTCTAAATGCATATTACACACGGAAATGATAAATACCATTTTTTTCAATAAAACATTTTTAAATGAGCTTAATTTGAGGAGGAGCTACTCTTTTATTTTAAAGAGGAGCGACTCTTATTTCTTTCAAGAGGAGCCACAATTTTAATATTTGAGGGGGAGTTAAAACTTTAACAAATGCATTAAGGGAAAGAGATTTGTAATATTTTTTTAATCTTACTACGCAACTTTCTAGGGGGAGAAACTTTATTTTTGGAAGCATTATTTGAGAGGGACAAATAAATATATAGATATATTTTTAATATTGAATTTTTGAAAATTCTACCGACAAAGTTTACCGATAAATTTTCTACACTTTCTCGAAAAATTTTATCGTAAAACATTCTCGACACATTTTTTATCGACAATCTTTCTCAATACGTAATGTGAAAATTTTATCGATCATTTTTTTCGTGAAAGTTTTTTATATAGTCTTTCTGAAAAACTCTCTCGTAAAATTTTTCTCATAGAAGGTTATCGTAAAATTTTTATCGAGAAATCTTCTCCACTATATCGAGAATTTTTTTTTTCGAGAAAGGCTTACATACTGAGGAAATTTTTTCGCATTCCTCATCCGAAATTTTTTCGATACACCTCATTCCGAGAATTGTTTTTTCTTGATATACCTCATTCGAAAATTTGTCTCGATACACCTTATCCGAAATTTTTTTCGATAGCTCTACTTCTCGACTCTGACCCGACAACCTCTCTCTCGCAAACCACATATATATATATATATATATATATCATATACTACTATATATTACTAATAAATATACATATACACTTAAAAAAAAAGAAATAAAAAAAAATTAAAGTCTCCTCTCATCTTCATTAAGCTTCATGAATATTTCCTCCGACAACTTTCGACGGACTTCAAGGAAGAATTTCGAGTTTACAACGAACAAATATTTCCAAAAGGCAAATGTGACAATCTTCATGACGATCCAAATGCTCATTTTCACCGATCGGCTCCGGCTTGCTGATTCAAATAAAGCAGCACTCATCTTGTATCCCAGAAGCATGAATTTCTAGTTCCCATGGTTCAGTCTAAACCGACTTGATCCTAACCCCGGAACGTGTCCGAGCATTTGAGACGATCCGACCTACCACCTATCCTACATCATGCGAACAACAAGCAAGATGACTTCGATGATGACTTGGAAATTTTTTAAGGTACATATATCCGTTATCTCACAAATAATTCGGACCATATCACCATAGGTACATGTGCTAATTTTATTAGCTCCGGGGTAGAAGACGCCGCATTAGGTCCAACGACGCATGCACAACCAACCATTACCCACTCATCGTCTCCTAAAAGACAGATGTTTCATTTTCTCACGGGGAGTCATATCCCCATAATCACTTCACTCGGAAGTGGAAGATATTGAATTGAGTGGTAATCCGCCCTGTACCACTTTACATCGTGTCTAGTGTGTCCTCACTTCGTAAATTTTTATAATTTTCAGGGACACATACACTTTTTATATACTTGGTCTTTGTGATCAAGTTAGAACTTTCGTAGACATGTTATTCTCAGACATGCTTCGATGATCGAAAGAAAGTCATGCCGTTGCAACATCAAACCAGCAACGGTATTAGGCCATCTTCTATGAGCAACGCTCCTAGAACGAATGTCAACGGGAAGCCTATGTGTCCCCGGTTTCATATCGACGGAACGCCTTCGTGGTTCCGTCGAGTTATTACCAAATGTTATTTCCTACGAAGTCTACAAACTCTCTCCTTGTCACGACGATACAATCTTCTTTCCAAGGACGATGCCCTATTGTGATACATCGCCATGACGATCTCCCCACACAATCATCATGAATGAGAGTAGTACTAAAAAAATGGGAGCAATACAACAACGAAAGTGCAAGATTGATCGGAAATACTACATTCTTAAGCTTCGTTGAATCAAGCAAACACCACGAACTTCAATGACCGACGTTGCCTCTCGTGTACGTCTCTCCAAATTTCAAATCGAATTCTCCGATCCCAACACAATGTTGATCTAAAATAGGGGGAGTTTCGTCGCTATCAAAGGGAGAGATGGAACACAAAGATGAAATTCTCCAAAAATCAAGCAAGTGACTTCACACACCTTCCGACATTTGGAGACGAACTTCAAAAGAAAATTAGAAGAAAGATCCGGTGTCGAGAAGAGTATCACAGGATCTGGTGAGCTTGAAGATCTCCAAAGAAGAAAGAGATCACAAGAAAAGATAATGGAAGAGATTGTACAAATAATCTCGTAAAGAGGTGACTGTTAGGACTCGAAGAATCTTTTGAAAACAAGACCAGATAACCTACGTTCAGGCGAAGATTGAACACAAAGGGGGAAATTGTTAGGACATTTTTATTGTGTTCAAATATATATGTTATCTTAGTCTTGTAGTATCAGTAGTAGTTTGAGCTTAATTGTAATTAAGTCATAGATTAGGACTACTTAGAAAATATACCAAACTTGTTTGGTATATAAGGAACCCTAATGTGATGTATTAGGGTTAAGAATTCATTTTAATAGAAAGCCGAGCATTACAACGTGAAGAACGCTCTAAAGCTTCGAGCCAAATTTCAGCTTTGGTGAAAGCGTGTCTCGGAGAAGATTTAAATATTTTCTTCGAAGCCAGTCGTATAAGATGCTTCTTAGAATGAACTTGGACTGAATACTTCATATAGGAATATTAACATATATAATTATAAGCATCACTAGCATATAAGTCATGTATCCTACGTTGAGATTTCACACAATTCACATTAGAGTGATGAGAAGAATTAGGAAAATTACTTCCAAGTGTAGGCTTCTTAAATGGAGAATTATTAAAATCATTTGAAGCCAACGATGAAGTTTGTTTTCTAGAACTTGGAGCCTTTTCGTAAAACATTTTCTTTATAGGAATAGGAGACGATAATTTTGTTCTTTAAATTTATGTTTCGTAACTTTTGAAAATAATGTAGATTTTTCTTTCTCTTTCCTAAGTTGTATTTGTTCCTTAGCAATTTGAAGTTCTTGGCTTTTACTTTGAATTTCAATTTCGGTCAAAGTTGACATAGAAGTATTAGTAAAAGTCTTTTCGATTTTAGGAACAAAAGTGTCCGTTTGCTTTGCTTTATCCTGTTTAAGAGAAGATTTTTCTTTAGAAATATCGTTTAAAATAGGTAAAAGAGAGGAATTTTTTAGATTTGATATATCAAATAATAACGGATTCTTTTCTGCTTCAAAATTCTTTCTTTCTGTTTCTAAGGAGGAGTTAAAATCAGCTATTTTCTTGATAATAGCAGGAATATAACAGAAAGTATAATTTTTAGAATGATCATAATTTTCTTCCTCGACTTTAGGGATAGTTTCGAAAAGATATAATGAATTATAGTCACTGGACAGATTTATCTCCCGCGTATTGTAACTATTATTCAATCAGTGTAATCAAAATGGATTTGAGTCCTAGTCGTGGCTTTTCTTTTGGATTCTTCCAAGGCATTTATTTCTGAAGCGTTAGTAAAAGCCATTAAAGAAGTTAATCCTAAACCCATGTACTTGATGTCATATAATTGTTTTACGTTATCCTTTTTCAAGTTACAAGGATTAGAAAAGCCTAAGCCCTTCTTTAGGATTATAAAATTCTATATCATGAGGTTGATTTAGAAAAATAGTCTGATCCGTTTGTCCCCTTATTGTTAGAAGATCATATAAAGTCTTAATCACATAGTAAAGTTTCTTACGTTCGTCAGAGATTTTCTTATAATTATTTCTAGAAATTTCAAAATCTGTTTGACTATCGCTAAGAGTTTTACTAAGGTCGTTAATTTTTGTCTCAGATGTAGCTTTCCTAGATTCAAGACTAGTTATGGTTTCCTTAGCATTAGATTAAAGAATTTCTAAGTGAACTATTCTACCTAATTGCTTTTGGAAACTATGTTCGCTAAGTGCGCTTAGTAAAAGTTTCTTTAAAAACCGTAAAGTGAGGAAAAGAGTCCTTAAATGCTTTAAAGACGAAAAAGATTTTTACTAATTCTTTTTCTACTCCATCCACATGTACAGTAGTAAAAGAGTTTAAGCATGCAAATTAGTTGATTAAATACGATACGATAACAAATTAATTGATATAATTTTTGTCGTGTTGATATGAGTTATATATCTACTAACTATTTCCACGATAAAAATAAATTGAGTGCTATAAGCGAAACTAGTGAGAGTTGTCAAAATGATTCATATTATGATCTTAGAATATTAGTTTATTTACATGATTTGACGTCAAATTAGTATTCCATATGTCATGAGAATTTTTTGCATGATAATGTTCAAAATGGACAATCTGACCCCAAAACAAAATTATTTTTGAAAATATCTTCGCACATTTTAAATTCATTAATACATGCATTGGTTCAGACTTGATAAAATGCGAAATTTTTGAAAAACGCAAAATAATGAATCTATGCTGAATTGCTTAAATGCGTTACTTGTACTTATATAGTAGATTTTCAAATGCAAAATTGTATTAACTATATGCTAAATTGCCGAAAAGTTAAACGTGCATTTGTTGAGGGAGAGTTTACATGAAAATTTGTTCTTATCTCCTAAATGATTTACTTGCAAACACGACTTTTAATATATATTTTTTAAGTATCACAGAATATTTCGAGCTCATCCGAGGAGTCAAGCGTTGAATTTCATCACAATTGAGAGATAATTGCATTTATTTCAGAAATACGGGAGCATTATGAAAAAAATCTTGGGTGCAAAAGTAAACGATAAATGTTTTTTTGTTAAATCAGACCTAATTTTTAACGAAAGCCCAAAATATCTTTTTAGCCCACAACCCTTCAAACCTTACCTGATCGAAAAGTATTAATATAACTTTTTCGATCGAAAAACTCATTCTCACGCAACCAAATACAGTCGAAAAAATTTTCGGATTAAACTCTTCGGCGATTTCAAAAATCTCAACATTGTTCATCAATTTTTTGTCAAAACTCGCCGAATTTGAAGGTAGAAACTAGTTTCGGATCATCTTTTCGTTCAGAAATGCACGAATCGCGACAATTTTTCAAAAACATTTGAACGAAAAATTTTAAACCCGACCGAAACATCTTAAAAACTCAAAATTAACGTGTTTAAACTCGACCGTTCTGATTAAAAGTATGTATTTGGATTCGCAACTGATTTCTGATCATTCCAAGTCCAGATTAACTAATAACCCAGCTTCACGATATCCTCATCTCTCGCCTACTAGCCCTTGAGACAAGGACCCCAGCTGAGGAGAGTCTCTACAGACGGCTAGTAGATGAACCTGAGCCGCCTGCTCAAACGCGTTGCCGTGAAGAAAGTTCCCCCACAAAGCGAAGACATGACGATCCCGATGATCCGGATCGTCATGAGCGGGAGAAACGGCAAAGGACCACAAGAAGCAGACGTGGTCAGAGTCGAGAAAAGAAAACATCGACTCGTGAAGCTGGAGGTTGTTCATCCACCAACCCACCAACCACACAACCCACTACCCGCCAACAAACAACCACTACATCCACCACATCCCACACACAAACATTACCTCCCACTCCCAAAAGTCTCCCAACCTCCTCCAAAATCAACCAGAAGCAGTCGTCTACGATCCACATGAGATCGTAGATGACTACATCTTAAATGAGAAGTTGCTGACACAATGGGAACCAGAGGAAGCTGCTCAAGCCAGGCTTTCCACTGTCCGATACTTCCGACAACAAGCTTCGGTAGATTTTTGCTGCTTGAAGATGAAGAACTTCAAGATGACGAGAACTACAACTCCGCACTCCTTGAACTACCAGAGATGATCAGGCATCGAGTCGACTACCCTCCTCGCTTATCAAAGGGGACTTTTAGAGTCGAGACGCATTGGGAGAACGTATGGATTGAAGTTCCGTTTATTGAAGACATAAGGAAGGAGATTTGGAGAGCTCCAAATCGCATCAAGAAGCTAGATGAGCTAAACTTACGGGGTATCTCCCACTGGGAAGAAAGGAAGAAGATGGAGCACATCTTCATGCTGACCTACCTCGGTCCGGATCGAAGTGGCGTCCCAACGGATCAGCTTAGAAGAAATTTCAGGGACAAGCCACCGATCCTCCAACTCGTGGGCGTATCGCACACGATTGGTAGCTATCTAACCCTGATATACCACATCGAGCGAGCGGACAACGATCATACTCGAGAGGAGATAGACGAAAGCTATCTTCCATTCCTTCCACTAGACGAAGTGTATCGTCTGTTTCAGATGGATAAAAGAAAATACCATACACCCACTAGTTATATCAAGAAGGAAGGACTCGAAGGGTTAAAGAGATTAATGGTGTGGTAGATCAAGTTCCAGACCGCACACGACCCTTATATTTCCGTAGAAAACAACATCAAGAAGGTCAACATGGAGTCTCCGCTCATGAGAGGTTTCCCGCTCAACGACTTCCCAGAGAATTACATCTTCAAGAAGCCAGGCCTCACCATCACATATCAGAATCCAATTATTGGAAAGACGAGAGCGATGATGAAGTCTAAAGTTCACAAATTCTGTGACGGGACGTTGAAGCTCGTGAGGAAGAACATTGAAAAGAGGTTGGCGGAGATCACTGAAGAAACGATCTTCGAGGACCTTGGAGAAGAAGAGGCCCCGCTCCTAAATGAGCTTCGGGATGCTATAAACGAAAGACTGGAGCTGAGGAATGCTGTCTGACACTACGAGACAGTATTGGGATTGAGGAGATCGTTCCATGCTCGACAAGGATAAACGGAGTTGAAGAGAAAACAAGCACAAAGGGGGAGATTGAAGAAACATAGAAGTTGTGCTTTGTTAATTAGTTATCCTTGTAATTAGTTGCGTAGCTCGTATTACTGTTAGTGTAGGACTAGTTTGTAAATATACCATGTATAGAGGTATATATACCATGTACACAACAAAAATCAATATACAAGAATTTCAAAAAAATTGCAAATGAACTCACATTCTAGAGAGAGAAATACAATCGAAAACTTCCACTCTCTAATCGTTTCTCTCTCCCGATCTTCAAACTCGATATTCGACCGAAGGTAGTTCTCGAGATTTCTTATTCGAATATCTAGAATTCAAGCTTAGATTGACCGTTAGTTGATAAAATAAGACCTAACAGATGTGCCCTATTTTACCACAATTGTCGCATTTTTTTGGCTCTTTGGCATTTTTGGATTCTGACGATTCGGCCGGTCTTTCCTTGTGATTTGAGCTTTAGGTCCGAAGTCGATTAGCTGAGGAGGAGGATTTCTTTTTGTAGAATTTTGCTCATCATTTTAGTAATGAAAGCCAATTTTTTCTTGAACTCTTTCATATCGGGCTCGGAATCCGATTCGGACTCATCTTCTACTTCTGAAGAACTCGGCAGTTTGATGCTTTTATCTTTACGAGTTCGACTAGTTTTTCTTTCCGAAACTAGAGCTATTGAGTCTTCGATCTGTTTGCGCTTTTGTTCTTTTTGTATCTCGCTAATGTCTTCCTCGTGTTGAGCGAGATTGTCAAATACGGCGTGGATATCCATTTTGTCCGAATCCTTGTTCTGACGGATTTTCATGGATATTTTCTTCCACTCCAGTTGAAGAGAAGAAAGAAATTGGATATTTGCCTCCATATTTGTCTTGAAAATTTCTATTTTCCCCATCTCGTTAAGAAGAGTCAATTAGCGTTGATAGAGTTCGTAGAGATTTTCCTCCGTCTTAGCTTTGAAGGAGTCATAACCGGTGAGAATGTTCGCTTTCTTAGCCTTTACTCCGACTTCGGTCCGTTGCATCATTTTGTGGAGTTTGTTAGGTCCTATTATATCAACTAGCGATCGATCTAAGCACGAATTCTAGATATTCGAATAATAAATTTTACAAAATACCTTCGGGCGAATATATTCTTTGAAGATCTTGAGAGAGTGTGTTTCTCGATTGCTATTCTCTCTCTTAGAATGTGAATTCAATGCTTGTATTTTTCCGAAAAATGGACGTTTTTTATTTTTGGAAGTGTACATTATATTTATACCTATTTACATGGTATATTTACTATTTAGTCGTACACTACCAAAACTACTAATTATGCCCCTAATTACAAGTATAACAAAATAATAAAGCAAAATTCTAAAGTCTTTTCAATCTCCCCCTTTGTGCTTATCTTCGTTTCAAATCTATTTATCCTTGTCGGGAGTAGAATGATTTATGTAATCCCAATGCTGTCTCGTAACGTCGAACAGCATTCCTCAGCTCCAACCTCTCATTAATCGCATTCAGAAGCTCATTTAAGAGTGGGGACTCTTCTTCACCAAGATCCTCGAAGATCGTCTCTTCAGTGATCTCTCCCAATCTTTTCTGGATGTTCTTCCTCACTAGCTTTAACGTCCCGTCACATAACTTGTGGATTTCTGACTTCATAATAGCTCTCGTCTTTCCAATGACTGGATTCCGAGAAGTTATGGAAAGGCCAAGTTTCTTGAATATGTAGTTCTCGGGAAAATCGTTGAGTGGGAAACCTTTCATGAGCGGAGACTTCATGTTGACCTTCTTCATATTGTGTTGAAGGTCGTGTGTTGTGTGATACTTGATCTGCCTCACGAGTCCTTCAGTCTTGATGTATCCGGAGGGTGTTTGATATTTTCTCTTGTACATCTGATATAGACGGTAGACCTCATACGGTGGATGGAATGGAAGATAGCTCTCGTCTATCTCTTCTCGAGTGCGGTTGCTGCTCACTCAATTTGGTAGATTGGGGTAGGGAAGCTTCCAATCGAATGCAAAACCCCCACGAGGTGGAGGATCGCTGGCTTATCCCTGAAGTTTTTCTTCAGTAGATCCGTTGGGATGCCACTTTGATCTGGACCAAGATAGTTGAGCATGAAGATGTGCTCCATTTTCTTCCTATCTTCCCAATGTGAGATACCCCGTAAGTTTAGTTCGTTGAGCTTCTTTATACAGTTAGGAGCCCTCCATATCTACTTTCTAATATCCTCAATAAACGGGACTTCAATCATGATATTCTCCCACGACGTCTCGACTCTGACTGTCCCTTCTGATAAGGGGGAGGAGAGTCGACTCTATGCATGATCGTTTCTGGTAGTTTTGGGAGAGCAGAATTGTAGTTCTCGCCTTCTTGAAGTTCTTCATCTTCAAGTAGCACCAAGTCCACGGAAGCTTGTTGTAAGAAATATCTGACGTTGGAGAGTCGAGCTTGAGCAGCTTCCTCTGGTTCCCATTGCGTCATCCATTTCTGGTTTAAGATATAATCGTCTATGATTAGATGTGGATTGTAGACAACTGCTTCTGGTTGGCCTTGGAGGAGGTTAGAGGTCGGGATTGGATTTGGATTTGTAGGAGAGGGAGGTAGTGTGTGGGATATGGTGGGAGATGTAGTTGTTTGTTGGCGGGTTGTGGGTTGTGTGTTTGGTGGGTTTGAGGATGATCCTCCAGCTTCACGAGTCTTCGTGGTTTGCTCTCAACTCAAACCACGGCCGCTTCGTGTGGTTCATTGCCTTTTCTCCCCCTCATGACGATCCGGATCATCGGGATCATCATGTCTTCTTTTGGTGCGGGAGCTTTCTCCTCGGCACCTTATTTGAGCAGGCGGCTCGGGTTCATCTATCAGCCTTTTATAGAGACTCCCTCAGCGGGGTCCTGGTCTCTAAGGCGAGGAGTCGGGAGATGAGAATGTCATGAAGCTGGGTGATCGGGATGTATAGGGGTTGATGATGAAGGTGATGGAGTTGGGGTGATGAGACTGGGTTGGATAGTGGTGGTAAGAGGTGGTGAGGAGACGGGGGTGGTTTGAGCTTCGGAAGGAGCGGCCTCGGAGACTGGTGCTTTCCCGGTATCCCTTCGGGAAGTCTCAATGGCCTGGAGCATTTTGTCCATCAGACGATCTTCTAGAGAAGAGATGGCTGTGGAAAGTGCTTTTTGTAAGCGTTGCTCCGTCACGATCATCGGTGGAGTAGGGCCAGGGAGGCGCTCCACTGTCACAACATCGGAAAAGATTTCCAATGTGCCGCCTGGAACAGGTCTTGAGATTCCGGAGCGTCCGTGGACATCCGTTATCAATCTTGAAGTCACCACTTCAGTGGGTTGGCCTATGTTTGCTCCGAAGATATCGGTGGTCCAATAGAGCTTCCATCAAATCCTTGAGATGATACGGTAGGTATCACCTCTATGGGTGTTGAGACAGATTCAGGTTGAATCTGTACGGTTGGCTGATCCGTTGTTGGTGGAGGAGTTGTCACCGAAGCCGGTAGTACTGAAGGGGACACAAACGGGGACGAGATTTGCTGTCGGTGAGAGCCCCTTCTTTGAACTCTGTATTCTTCATCCGATTTTGTGGCCTCAGGAGATACATCGTGAGGAACACCTTCGGGCTCGACGGTCGGTGTCTCTGTCTCCGGAGCCGTGGCTTCGGGCTCGGTTATTTCCACAAGAGATTTCCTTTGAGAAGGCGCCGGAGCTTAATCCTAGGCCCGTACCATCTCCTCTGTGATGGAGTTATTTTAACAGTAGTCTTGATAGGCCTCGTCCATTGGATCAGCTAGTCTTAGCAGCTCCAATGGGATCAACATCGGTTGGAGCGCTAGGTCAGCTGCCTTCGGGTTGTGAAAGAGGCAAAGGCGAGGTGGGATGTATCCTCCAACCGGGGGTAGTCTCGGGATTTCTGGATGAAGGTCCATGTAATGCGAAATCAGAACCGGGAACCACCGCACATATGGGAGGTACTTCGCCTTCTGCTTGGGTCTCCCTTTGACGTATCTGGTCCGCTAGATAATTCCATATCAGTTGGGCCATGTCGTATTTCTTTGAGAAAACCACTCCATGGAAGATGCGAAGGATATTCCCGTTCGCGTTGTCGAAGCCGGAGTGTTTTGCGGAGAGGCATTTATTGATTATGCCGAACAAGGTCCTCCACGAATGTGGGATCCCGCTGTTTTGAAAATTCGCCAGTGTGGTCAGCGGGGGCTTGTATCCCATCCGGAGCATATCTTCCACGATCTCCGCGTCCGTTGGAAGTTGATCGTAGTTGTCGTAGTGCGGGAGATCGGGCACCATGGCCATCAGATTTTTGTTCAGGACGACGTGTCTTGTATTTATCTGCGTCGTGTATTCCACATCATCTCCGACTACATGGCTCTGCATACGTCCCCAAAATTGTTGGAGGTAGACTGTCTGTACGGAGGCGGTCATTGTCAGAGCTGGCCATAGTGTGTGCCCTTTGAGGATGGAGATGATGATTTCATCCGGACACCGGAATGTAGCAAAGTCCAGCTGGTAGTTGTTATCATGGACCGTTATGTAACTTCCAGAAGGATAGATGTGTGGGTAATTTGGAGTTGCCATTTCCGTAAAGAATGAAATAAAATTCATTCGATGGAAACATCCAAATGCGAATAGATTGAATTAAATGTGAATGGCAAAGATTACTTAGAGAATTTTAAAAATTATCTAAAGTGTTAAAGTTGATAATAGAAAGACTTATTGAAAAAGTTGAAAAATTTGCTAAGTCTTCTTGTTAGCGTACTTTTATTTGATCAGGAATTTATTCGAACGTTATGTTTTGTGATCGAAAATTTTCTAAGTCTTAAAGAAAAACTTGAAAAAATTTCTAAGTCTTTTCAGCGTGTTTTTATTCGAGTGACACTTTATTCGATCGTTAAATTTTGCGATCGAATAAAACTGTGTCGAATAACTCAAGTTTTTCGCCGATGGCTTTTACGATCGAATAAAATGTTATTGAAAACAATATTTTTTCGCTGAGTAATTTTGCAATCGAATAAAAGGTTGTCGAAAAACTTAAGTTTTTCGCCGCGTAGTATTGCGATCGAATAAAAGAATATCAAAAAACTAAAGTTTTCGCCGTTTATTTTTGCGATCAAATAAAATTTAATCGAAAAATTAAGTTTTCGCTGCAAAGTCATACAATCAAATTAAAATATATCGAAAACAAAATTTTTTCGACGCTGAGTTTCGCGATCGAATAAAACTTAACGAAAACAAAAGTTTTTCGATGACACTGTTTGCGATAAGAACTTTTTCGTTCGAAAAAATTTCAAATCAAACAGTAAACGCGTAACACGTAAATTTCGATTTCTGGGTAAATCAGGAGTTAATCTGGTTTCGAACGTTCAGAAAACGGTTGCGAATCCAAATATCATGATTTTAACCCAAACAGTCGAGTTTAAACACGTTGATTTGAGCGTTTAAAATCATTTTTAGTCGGAAAAGTATAAAAATGACATTTCTGCAAATATTTTTGAGAAACTGTTTGCGAATCGTTTGTTTTTGACGGAAAAGTGATTCGAAACGTGTCTCTACCTTCGAAATCGGCGAGTTTAGGAGGAAAATCACTGAGATAAGTGAGGTTTTGGTGAAATTGCCGAAGAGAGATCGAAGTGTTTGGAAGTCGAAAAGTTTTTCGATGGAGAGAAGTTCCGTGTGAGTGAGTTTTTTCAATTGATAGTGGTATTAATACTTTACGATCGGGTAAGGTAAAAAAAATACTTTGGGCCGTAAAAAATATTTTGGGCTTTCGTTAAAATTCAGGTCTGATTAAATTAAAACATAATCTTTTATGAATTAACCCAAAAGTAAATTGCATAATGCTCCCTGTATTTATGAAAGAAATGCAATTATCTCCCAATGTTGATGAAATTCAACACTTGACTCCTCAGGTGAGCACGAAATTTTCTGTGATGCCTAGAAAAAATATTAGAAGTCATGTTTTATAAGTAAATCATATAGGAGATAATAAAAAATTCTCATATAAAACTCCCCCTCAACAAATGCACGTTTGAACTTTTCGTCATTTAAGTACAATTTGTCATATGAAAATTTACTATTTATGTACAAGTAACGCATTTAAGTAATTCAGCATAGATTCATTAAAATTTTGCGTTTTTCAAAAAAAATTTGCATTTTATCAATTCTGAGCCAATGCATGTATCAACGCATTTAAAATGTGCGTATAATATTTTCAATAATAAAAAATATTTTTATTATAAAAATTTTGTTTTGGGGTCAGGTTGGACATTTTGAACATTATCACGCAAAAATTTATCATGACATATAAATAATAATTTGTCGTCAAATCATGTAACTAAACTAATATTTTAAGATCATAATATGAATCATTTTGACAACTCTTGCTAGTTTCGCTCATAGCACTCAATTTATTTTTATCATGGAAATATTTAGTAGATATATCACTCATATCATCACGACAAAATTATATCAATTAATTTGATATAGTAGCACATTTAATCAACTTAATAAGTGAAATTTCATCATTTTGAATCAAAGGGACTTCGAAGGGATTATTTTTTTTAGGCTATGACTAAAGGGGTAGGATAATTTTGAGGATTAGTGAGCCTAAAAAATTCTTCAATTCCAGAGGCCTTCTTTGAAATTCATTTCTGATCCTTTAGCTTTTCTTCTGTGCTTGCTCAAGATGAGCTTGTCTTCTTTACAAAGCTTTGAGAGATGAGATCTTCTTTTTAGGTCGAGACCGTGTTTCATTCGAAGGTTCCACAGTTATGGAATTCGAACCCAAGGCCGTGCTTCTCTTATCATTTTCTATATTTATAAGATCTAGATTATCATTGGAGAAGTTCACTTCGAGGTGCTTCTCTTCTAGGAGTATACGAGATTATCTAAGAGAAGTTCACAACGAGATCCATGTTTCTCTTCTATAATGATTGAGACTTGTATCTCTTTCTCTCTCTCTCTTTTTCTTGAATGAGCAACCCCGAAACTTTGGGAGTAATGTTGAAGGCTTGATCGGGTTTCATAAGAAAAAGAATGTCGGAGAAGGCTCAAAGTGGATTTCTAGATGTAAAAGTAAAGGATTTATAATTTGGGTCTAGTGAGGAATGTCCTAATTTGCCCTTATCATTTTCATGACAGACTAACACAAAAGTAAGAATCAAGCTATGAAGTACAAACTTAAAGGTAGTCATTTGAAGTATGACACACTCAAGAATAAAAAAAATATTAAGGTTCAAATTCTCACATATATGATGTGGTTTTTTGTCTAGTAAAACAAACTATGCTCTTTGAATAAGAGAAAGTCACATGCATTTTTAGACAAAATATTTAATCATATATCAAAGAAATATTTTTCTGAGTATTTCAAAATAGGCAAAATTATCGTCATCCCCCATTTTTTAATGTTATTATTATTATTATATTTATATACTATTTTATTTTTATTTTTCTTTGTAAAAAAATTTGAAGGATAGAGTCACACAAGATAATAAAAGAATATCAAGAAGCGCATAGAATATCACATAGAAGCATAATAGAGCATGTAAAATACTTTTCAAGTAAGATTGAGATTCAACATGCATAACTTAACAATAAGGAATTGGAATCGTTTTTCATCCAATGCCTTAGTGAATAAGTTGGCACGTTGAAGCTCCGTTTTTACAAAATACATATTTATAGTGCCTTTTTCTACATGATATTTTATAAAATGACAGCGAATATCTATGGGTTTCGTGCGTGAATGGTGAACAGGATTGCAAGTTATGGCAATAGCACTTTGAGAATCACTGTAAATGGGAATGTTATTAAATTCAAACCCGTAATCGCGTAGTTCTGTCCGCATCAATAGAACTTGCGAGCAACAGCTGTCAGCCACGACGTACTCCGCCTCGGTCGTCAAGGTTGACACGCAATTTTGCTTCTTTGAGGACCAACAGACCAACTTTTCGCCTAAGAATTGTGCTGCGCCAGACCTGCTTTTTGTGTCCATTTGACAACCTGCATAATCAGCGTCAGTATAGCCAATAATCTAAAATCAGTATCTTTAGGATACCACAACCCTAAGTTGGGAGTTCCTTTGAGAAAGCGTAGAATTCGCTTGACTGCATGCATGTGGGACTCTTTTGGGCCAGCTTGAAAACAAGCACAGAGACAAGTGACAAACATGATGTCGGGTCGGCTGGACGTCAAGTAGAGAAGAGATCCGATAATGCTTCGATAGGTTGTGATGTTGACTGCCTTGCCAGATGGATCAACATCCAATTTGCAGTTTGTTAATATGAGAGTTTTCATCGGTGGGCTCTTGTCTTGATTAAATCTCTGCAGAATATCTCGGAGATATTTGGTTTGACTGATGAAGAATCCATCTTCGAGTTGCTTTACTTATAGTCCAAGAAAGAATTGGAGTTCTCCCATTAAGCTCATCTCGAATTTGGTCTGCATGAGTTCACCAAATTTCTGACAGAGACGTTCATTCGTCGAGCCAAAGATTATGTCATCAACGTAAACTTGAACGATCATCACATCTTTGCGTTGTCTTTTGATTAAGAGTGTCGTATCGATGGTGCCTCTTATGATGTTGGATTTAACTAAAAATTCGCTTAGGACATCATACCAAGCACGAGGGGCTTGTTTTAGTCCATAGAGAGCTTTGTCCAATTGATAGATATGATCGGGGTGATTCTCATGCACGAACCCGTCAGGTTGAGCGACGTAGACTTCTTCTTTTATCACACCGTTGAAAAAGGCTGTTTTAACATCTATTTGATAGACTTTGAAGTCTTTATGAGCCGCGTATGCTAGAAATAGTTGAATTGCTTCGATACGTGCAACCGGAGCATACGTCTCGTCGTAGTCAATTCCTTCTGGATCTCTCTACATTTCGATGTCCGGATGACGTAATAATTTCCATTCTAAAGGGACATCCACTATGGCCAGCTTTGACGATGACAGCCTCAGTCCAAATGGTCTACCTCCAGCAATTCTGGAAGTGTATGACGAGCCACATCGTTGGGGATGAAGTGCAGTATACAACGAAGATCAATACAAGACACGTCATCCTGGACAAAAATCTAATGGCCATGGTGCTCGATCTCCCACACTACGAAAATTACAATCAACTTCCAACGGACGCGGAGATCGTGGAAGATATGCTCCGGATGGGATACAAGCCCCCGCTGACCAAACTGGCAAATTTTTAAAACAGCGGGATCCCACATCCATGGAGGACCTTGTTCCGCATAATCAATAAATGTCTCTCCCCAAAACCCTCCAGCTTCTACAAGGCGAACGGAAATATCCTTCGCATCTTCCATGGAGTGGTTTTCTCAAAGAAATACGACGTGGCCCAGCTGATATGGAATGATCTAGCGGACCAGATACGTCAAAGGGAGACCAAGTCAAAGGCGAAGTACCTCTCATACGTACGGTGGCTCCCGGTTCTAATTTCGCATTTCATGGACGTTCATCCAAAACACCCGAGACTACCACCGGTTGGAGGATCATCCCACCTCGCCTTCGCTTCTTTCACAACCCGAATGCAGCCGGCCTAGCGCTCCAACCGATGTTGATCCCATTAGAGCTGCTCAGACTAGCTGATACAACAGACGAGGCCTACCAAGACAACTGTCAAAATAACTCCATCACGGAGGAGATGGTATGGCCTTAGATCCAGCTCCGGCGCCTTCTCAATGGGAATCTCTGGTGGAAATAACCGAGCCCGAAGCCACCGCTCAGGAGATAGAGACACCGGCCGTCGAGCCCGGAGGTGTTCCTCACGATGTATCTCCTGAGACCACAAAATCGGATGAAGAAGACATACTTCAAAGAAGGGGCTATTGTCGACAACAAATCTCGGCCTCGTCTGTGTCCCCTTCAGTACTACCGGCTTCGGTGCCAACTCCTCCACCACCAACGGATCAGCCAACCGTACAGATTCAACCTGAATCTGTCTCAACACCCATAGAGGTGATACCTACCGTATCATCTCAAGGATTGGATGGAAGCCCTATTGGACCCCCGATATCTTCGGAGCAAACAATAGGCCAACCCACTGAAGTGGTGACTTCAGGGTTGATAACGGATGTCCCCGAACGTTCCGAAATATCAAGACATGTTCCAGGCGGCACATCGGAAATCTTTTCTGATGTTGTGACAGTGTAGCGCCTCCCGGCCCCCACTCCACCGATGATCGTGACGGAGCAACGCTTACAAGAAGCACTCTCCACAGCCATTTCTTCTCTCGAAGATCGCCTGATGGATAGAATGCTCCAGGCCATTGAGACTTCCCGAAGGAATACCGGGAAAGCACCAGTCTCCGAGGTCGCTCTGTCCGAAGCTCAAACCACCCCCGTCTCCTCACCACCTCTTACCACCACCATACACACCTGCATACAACCCACATTCACCACCCCAACTCCAACACCTTCACTCATCAACCCCTATACCATTTTGATCACCCAGCTTCATGACATTCTCATCTCCCGACTCCTCGCCTTAGAGACAAGGACCCCCGCTGAGGAGAGTCTCTACAAAAGGCTGATAGATGAACCCGAGTCGCCCGCTCAACCAAGGTGCCACACCAAAAGAAGACATGACGATCCTGATGATCTGGATCGTTATGAGGGGGAGAAAAGCCAACGAACCACACGAAGCGGCCGTGGTTTGAGTCGAGAGCAAACAACAAAGACTCAAGAAGCTGGAGGATCATCCTCAAACCCACCAACCACACAACCCACAACCCGCCAACAAATTACATCTCCCATCACATCCCACGCACTACCTAGCTCTCCTACAAATCCAAATCCAATCGCGACCTCTAGCCTCCTCTAAGGCCAATCAGAAGCAGTCGTCTATGATCCACATCTGATCGTAGATAATTATATCTTAAACGAGAAATGGATGACGCAATGGGAACCAGAGGAAGCTGCTCAAGCTCGACTCTCCAACATCAGATATTTCTTACAACAAGCTTTCGTGGACTTGGTGATGCTTGAAGATGAAGAACTTCAAGAAGGCGAGAACTACAATTCTGCTCTCCAAGAACTACCATAAATGATCAGGCATAGAGTCGACTGTCCTCCCCGCTTATCAAAAGAGACCGTTAGAGTCGAGATGTCGTGGGAGAATATCAGAATTGAAGTCCCGTTCCTTCAAGATGTTGGAAAGCAAATATGGAGGGCTCCTGACCGGATAAAGAAGCTCAACGAACTAAACCTACGGGGTATCTCACATTGGAAAGATAGGAAGAAAATGGAACACATCTTCATGCTCAACTATCTTGGTCCGGATCGAAGTGGCATCCCAACGGATCCACTAAAGAAAAACTTCAGGGACAAGCCACTGATCCTCCA
Source organism: Linderniella brevidens (assembly GCA_004919715.1). Classification (NCBI taxonomy): domain Eukaryota; kingdom Viridiplantae; phylum Streptophyta; class Magnoliopsida; order Lamiales; family Linderniaceae; genus Linderniella; species Linderniella brevidens. The sequence goes on along the minus strand of SWDC01000149.1, from coordinate 2,603,995 downwards.
TCTAGTAGGGGTTTCGAATTCGATTGGAAGCTTCTCTACCCCAATCTACCACATTGAGCGAGCGGACAGCGACCGCACTCGAAAAGAGATAGATGAGAGCTATCTCCGCTTTCTTCCACCGGATGAGGTCTACCCTCTATATTAGATGTACAAAAGAAAATATCAGATGCCCTCCGGACACATCAAGACTGAAGGACCCGAGGGATTGAAAAGATTCATGGTGCGGCAGATCAAGTATCACACCGCATACGACCTTCAAATTGCTATAGAGAATAATATGAAGAAGGTCAACATGGAGTCTCCGCTCATGAAGGGCTTCCCACTCAATGATTTTCCCGAGAACTATATATTCAAGAAACCTGGCCTTGCCATAACTTATCGGAATCCAGTCATTGGAAAGACGAGAACTATGATGAAGTCAGAAATCCACAAGTTCTGTGACGGGACGTTGAAGCTAGTGAAGAAGAACATCCAGAAAAGATTAGGAGAATCACTGAAGAGACGATCTTCGAAGATCTTGGTGAAGAAGAGTCCCCACTCTTAAATGAGCTTCTGGATGAAATCAATGAGAGGTTGGAGGTGAGGAATGCTGTCAGACGTTACGAGACAGCATTGGGATTATGGAAATCATTCTATGCCCGACAAGGATAAATGGAGCTGAAACGAATACAAGCACAAAGGGGGCGATTGAAGAGACATTAGAATTGTGCTTTGTTATTTTGTTATCCTTGTAATTAGGGGCGTAATTAGTAGTTTTGATAGTGTAGGACTAAATAGTAAATATACCATGTAAATAGGTATAAATCCACTGAACACTATCAAAATATATATACAAGTTCATTTTCGAAAAAATAACAAGCATTGAATTCACATTCTAAGAGAGAGAATAACAATTGAGAAACACTCTCTCTCAAGATCCTCAAAGAAGATTCGACCGAAGGTATTTTGTAAAATTTATCATTCGAATATCTAGAATTCGCCTTAGATCGATCGGTAGTTGATATAATAGGACCTAACACTGTACTCACTGCTTCAACCCATAGAAAGTGAGGGAGACCGGAATGTATTCGCATTTTTCTTGCAGCTTCAACTAAAGTCCGGTTCTTCCGTTCTACGACGCCATTTTGTTGAGGCGTTTTAGCGACTGAAAATTGTTGAATAATTCCAAGTGACTGATAGTAATTGCTGAGATGCTGATTTTTGAATTCAGTCCCATTGTTAGTCCTGATTACTTGGATCTTCTTTTGCAGGAGATTCTGAGTTATATTCAAAAAGCTTATTATCAAGTCTCCAGTCTCATCTTTAGTTTGGAGATATCTAGTCCAAGTATAGCGAGAATAATCGTCTACAATTACTAGCACATACTTACGACCGTTGATACTTTGTGTTCGCATTGGTCCACAAAGGTCTATGTGTAGTAATTCCAAAGGTCGAGATGTGGAAGCTACTTGCTTGAGTTTGTGTGACGCTCGCTTCATTTTACCCATTTAACAAGCCGAACAATGATGCTCTTGTTAAAGAGAAATAGTTGGTAGACGGTTGACCAACTTTTTGATAAAGAGCTTGTGAAGAGATTTGTGATTTAGATGAGATAGACGTGATGCCATAAACTGTTCCTCTTGATTGTAGTATGTGATATGGGGCAAACAGTTATCGAAGGTCGTACTGTTGTCAGTTGAAGGTGTATAGATTAGATCTTCTAGATCCTAAAAGAAGTTCTTGATTCGGACTATTTAAGATTCTGCACTGATCAACCTTGAAATCCTTTATCGTTGAATTGTCCTATGCTGAACAGGTTGTGTTTAAAACCTTAGACGTAAGAAACATCTTTGATTGTCATATTCTTCATAAGGATATCTCCAAAGCCTAGTATTGGAGCTGAATCTTTGTTGCCAAATCTGACTTTTCCGTTGTACCGATCTTTATAGTTTCTCAACATTTCTTGATTTCCCGTCATGTGTGTGGAGCAACCGGAATCTAGGTACCACGCATGATGGATCTGCATAGAAAGGTTTTAGAGAGACTTAGGTACTTACATATTAATGGGTCCTCTCGGATTAGCAGATTTAGAAGGTAAGATTTGTTCATTTTTGGTTTCTAAACCATTGGTGCTCTTAGGTACCCAAACCAACTTTGAATTAGTTGGTTTAAGTGGTACCTCTTCAGGCAGCGCGGCCTTGTTGCATTGCGTTGGCCTAAATGGTGTCTTGAGAACCCATTGAGGGTGAACCTTACATGGGAGATTAATTTCAGCTCGGACAAATGTCTTATTAGTCTTCGTGCATGAGAAAATCTTTTCTCTAGCTCGTCTTCTAAGGTGTTTAGCCGAGTGTACTTGGATTGGGTACCTTAGATGAGGGCAAGAATGTATTGAGCTATAAGCTTGCTTAATAGCCGGATCTTGTTTCCTACGAGACTTAAGATTTGTATTTGTCTTAGAATGATGATTTTTGTTTTTAGAAGTAGAGCCATTTTCAAAATTTGTGCTTTTAAAATTAATAGACTTTAAAGCATAAGTTGAAGCAACAACATGATAATTAGAAACGACTGTCTTCTTACGAGTGTCCTTAGTTTTTGATACAGAAGAAAGTTTAGAAAAGAAGTCATTTCTATCATTTTTCTTCTTAAGTTCTATGCTACTCTCTCCTTTGCATGCTTCAACTCTTTTACTACTCTACCTGTGGATGAAGTAGAAAAAGAATTAGTAAAAATCTTTTTCGTCTTTGAAGCATTTAAGGACTCTTTTCCTCCCTTTACATTTTTTAAGGAAAAATTTTTCTTCTTTTGAAATATTTTGTAAAGTAATGGGAGGTGTTTTCTTAAATTTGGTCTCGTCCTTAATTAATGATTTTTCTTTCAAAATAAAATCAGGACAAGATTTTAAAACTGAGGAATTTTTTAGATTAGAAATCTCCATTACAACCACATTCTTTTCTGCCTCAAAATCTTTCTTTCTGTTTCTAGGGAAGTGTTCAAATTAGCTATTTTCTTAATAATAGCGAGAATACAACAGATAGTATGATTTTTAGAATGATCATGATTTTGTTCCTTAACTTTAGGAAGATCTTCTAAAGGATATAATGAATTATAATCGCTAGACATATTTATTTACCGTGTCTTGTAACTATTATTCAAATCGGTGTAGTCAAAGGGGATGTCAGTCCTATTTGAACATTTTTATCGAAACGAATCTCAAATGCCTGCTTCGTCTCATTTTATACCAAGCAGCACTCCTTCTCCCTCTACGGTAGAAATTACAATTGAGACTCACAATCCACAGACTTCAACAAATGTTAAAGATTCTCCAAATTTTGAATCTTCAACTAGTGCTGCAGCTCCTACCAATGTGGATGCGGAAATTTCTTCCAATTCAACTTCAGAATTGAATTTCCCAATTACGAATGATCATCCTAACAATTCAGGAGGTCTCGACCAACAAATCAACGATGGATCTACTTCAGTTCTTCCTCATGAACGTAAGTGGACTCGAGCTCATCTTATCGACCAAATAATCGGTGATCCTTCAAGTGGAGTACGCACTAGGACGTCTACACAAAGTGGATTATTCACGTGCTTCTTAAGTCAAAACGAACCAATTAAGGTAGACGAAGCCCTTAAAAGACACGGATTGGGTGATCGCAATGCAAGATCAACTCAACCAATTCGACCGTCTCCGATTTTGGACACTAGTTCCTAGACAGCATGGCAAAAACATGATAGGGACTAAATGGATTTTTAAAAATAAGAAGAACGAGAACGGTGAAATTATCAGGAATAAAGCACGACTCGTAGCCAAGGGGTACAATCAACAAGAAGGTATTGACTATGACGAGACGTATGTTCTGGTTGCACGTATTGAAGCTATTCGATTATTTCTAGCATACGCGGCTCATAAAGACTTCAAAGTCTATCAAATGGATGTCAAAACTGCCTTTCTCAATGGCATGTTAAAAGAAAAGTCTACGTCGCTCAACTCGAAGGGTTCGTATACGAAAATCATCCGATTATGTCTATGGATTGGATAAAGCTCTCTACGCACTAAAACAAGCTCCTCGTGCTTGGTATGATGTTCTGAGTGAATTTCTAGTCATGTCCAACTTCATAAGAGGAACGATCGATACGACACTCTTCATCAAAAAGCAAGGCAAAGACTAGATGATCGTTCAAGTTTACGCTGATGACATCATCTTCGGCTCGACAAATGAACGACTCTGTCAGAAAGTCGGTGATCTAATGAAGACCAAATTCGAGATGAGCTTAATGGGAGAACTCCAGTTCTTTCTTGGATTACAAGTCAAGCAAATCGAAGATGGAATATTCATCAGTCAAACCAAGTATATCCGAGATATTTTGAAGAGATTTAATCAAGACAAGAGCACACCTATGAATACTCCCATGTCAACAAACTGCAAATTGGATGCCGATCCGTCTGGAAAGGCAACCAACATTACAAACTATCGGTGTATTATTGGATCGCTTCTCTACTTAACGTCAAGCCGACCCGACATAATTTCCGCCACTTGCCTCTGAGTTTGTTTTCAAGCTGACCCGAAGGAGTCCCACATGCACGCAGTCAAGCGAGTTCTACGCTATCTCAAAGGAACTCCCAACTTAGGGATATAGTATCCTAAAGATGCTAATTTTAGATTAATTGGCTATACTGACGCTGATTATGCAAGCTGTCGAACGGATAGAAAAAGCACGTCTGGCGGAGCACAATTTCTAGGCGATAAGTTGGTCAGCTGGTCATCAAAGAAGCAGAATTGTGTGTCAACTTCGACGGCCAAGGCAAAGTACGTCGCGGCTGCCAGCTGTTGCTCGCAAGTTCTATGGATGCAGATGCAACTACGCGACTACGGGTTTGAATTTATAACATTTCCATTTATAGTGATTGTCAAAGTGCTATTGCCATTACTTGCAATCCTGTTCATCATTCACGCACGAAACACATAGATATTCGCTATCATTTTATAAAAGATCATGTAGAAAAAGGCACTACAGATATGTATTTTGTTAAAACGGAACTTCAACTTGCCGAATTATTCAATAAGGCATTGGATGACAAACGATTCCAATACCTTATTGCTAAGTTAGGCATGTTGAATCTCAATCTTATTTGAAATGTGCTTTACATGCTCTATTATGCTCATGTAAGATATTTTATGTGCTTCTTGATATTCCTTGATTATCTTGCGTGACTTTATCTTTCAATTTTTTTTATATACAAAAAGACAAATAAAAATAAAATAGTATATATATAAAATAATAATAAAAAAATGGGGGATGATGATAATCTTGCATATTTTGAACTAATCACAAAAATATTTCTTTGATATATGATTAATTCTTTGCCTAAAAATTCATGTGACATTCTTTTATTCAAAGAGCTTAGTTTGTTTCACTAGACACAAAGCCACATCATATAGGTGAGAATTTGAACCTCAAAATTTTTTGTTCTTGAGTGTGTCACACTACAAATGACTATCTCTTGTTTTGTACTTCGTAGCTTCATTCTTGCTTTTGTGCTAGTTTGTCATGAAAATGATAAGGGCAAATTAGGAAATTCCTCACATGGCCCAAATTATATATCCTTTACTTTTAACTCTAGAAATCCCCTTTGAGCATTCTCCAACATTCTTTTTCTATTGAAACCCGATTAAGCCTTCAACCATATTCATAAGTTTCGGGGTTGCTCAATAAAGAAAAGAGGGGGAGAAAAAGAGACGCACATGATGAATGTCTCAATCAAAATCTCTTCGGCGATTTCTTCAAAACTCTTCAATCATCATTGATTTTCTGGCAAAACGCGCCAAATTAAAAGGTAGAAACCCGTTTCGGATCATCTTTCCGTTAAAAAACACACGATTCACGACAATTTCTCAAAATCACTTGACGAAAATTTTACTTCGAAGTTTTTTCGACTGAAACGTCTTAAACTCTCAAAATTAACGTGTTTAAACTCGACCATCCGGATTATAATGATGATATTTTTATTCGCAACTGATTTTTGATCGTTCCGAGTCCAGATTAACTCATGATTTACCCAGACATCGTCATTTACGTTTTGACGTGTTTACTGTTTCAAACTTTTTTGATCGAAAATGTTCTTATCGCAAATAGTGTCATCGAAGAACATTAGTTTTCGTTAAGTTTTATTCGATTGCAAAACTCAGCGGCGAAAACGTTATGTTTTCGATATGTTTTTTATTCGATCGAAAAACTTCACGGCGAAAACTTTAGTTTTCGATTAAATTTTATTCGATCGCAAAATTACTAAGTGAAAAACTTTTGTTTTTGACAAATTTTTATTCGATCGTCAAAGTCAGCGGTGAAAATATTGAAGTATTCGATAATTTTTTATTCGATCGCAAAACTTAACGATCGAATAAATTCACGATCGAATAAAAACACGCTGAAAAGACTTTAAAAAAATTTCAAATTTTTCTCTAAGTCTTTCGATAATAAACTCTAACACTTAGAAAATTTTGAAAATTTTCTAAGTCATTTTCGCCATCCACATTTACTTCGAACAATTAACATGTGAAAATTTTTATCAAATGAATTTTATTTGATCCTTTGCAGAAATGGCACATCAAGAGTACTCCCACATTTACTCCCACATTCCGATATCCGGATGAAGTGATAATCTCCATCCTCAAGGACATCCTCTTTGGCCAGCTCTATTGATGACCGCCTCCGTACAAATGGTCATGAAGAGCTACGTCGGCGGCGATGACGTGGAATATACAATGAAGATCAATAAAAGACACGTCATCCTGGACAAGAATTTAGTGCCCATGGTGCTCGATCTACCGCATCACGAAGAATACGACCAACTACAAAGAGATGCGGTCATCGTCGAAGATATGCTCCGGATGGGATATAAACCACCACTGACCAAATTGGCTAATTTCCAAAACAGCGGGATCCCACACCCATGGAGGACACTGTTCGGCATCATCAACAAATGTCTCTCTCCAAAGCACTCCAGTTTTGACAAGGCGAATGGGAATATCCTTCGCATCTTCCATGGAGTCATTTTCTCGAAAAAATATGACGTGGCCCAGCCAATATGAAATGACTTAGCAAACCAGATGCGTCCGAGGGAGACAAAATCGAAGGCGAAGTTCCTTCTGTATGTCCGGTGGTTCCCGATGTTGATCTCTCATTGCATGGACGTACATCCGGAGATCCCGCGCCTACCACCAGTTGGAGGTTATATCCCGCAACGACTACGGTTCTTTCATAACCCGAAAGCAGCCGATTTAGCACTACAACCGATGCTGATCCCATTGGAGTTGCTCAGTCTAGCTGATCTTACCGACGAATCCTACCAGGATTATGCCAAAATAATTCCATCACGGAGGCAATGGTACGGTCCGTAGATCAAGCTTCGGTGCATTCCCAACGAGAAACTTTGGTGGTGCCACACGAGCCAGAAGTCGAGGCTCAGGAGAAAGAAACACTGGCTGTTGAGCTCGAAGGTGTCCCTCAACAAGTCGCCTCTCCTAATGCCACCGAGTCCGATGAGGAATGAAGACTACAACAACGGGGATCACGACGATACAAATTTTTGCCCATTCTGCATCTCCTTCAACCCAAATAGCTTCAATGCCAACTCCTCCACCACTTTCGGTTCAGACAACCACACAGATTCACATTGAATCTGTTTCAACACCCATAGAGATGGTACATACCGTATCATCTTAAGGATTGGGTGGAAGCCCCGTTGGACCCCAGACATCTTCGTAGTAAACAATGGGCCAACCCACTAAAATGGTGACTTCTGGGTTGTTAACGGATGTCCTTGGACGTTCCGGTATTACAAGTCCTCTCCCAGGCGGCACATCGGAAATCTTCTCCGATGTTGTGACAGTGGAGTGCCTCCATGGCTCCACTCCACCCATGATCGTGACGGAGCAAAGACTGCAAGAGGCCCTCTCCACAGCCATATCTTCTTTTGAAGACCGACTGATGGACATGATGCTCCAAGCTATTGAGACTTCCCGATGGGATACCGGGAAAGCACCAGTCTCAGAGGCAGCCGAAGCACACAATACACCCGTATCCTCACTACACTAACAACCACTACACACCCCCATACAACCCACCCTAACCACTCCAACCCAGTCACCTTCCCTCATCAACTCATACACCATCCCAATCACCCAGCTTCATGACATCCTCATCTCTAGACTTTTAGCCCTATAGATCAGGACCTCAGCTGAGGAGAGTCTCTACAAACGGCTAGTAGATGAACCTCAGCCGCCCGCCCAAACATGGTGACGTGAAGAAAGCTCCCGCCCGAAGCGTAGACAGGACGATCCCGATGATCCGGATCGTCATGAGGGAGAGAAACGGCAAAGGACCACACGAAGCGGTCGTGGTCAGAGTCGAGAAAAACAAACAACGACTCGAGAAGCTGGAGGATCATCCACCAATCCACAAACCACACAATCCACTACCCAGCAACAAACAACCACAACTCCCACCACATCCCACACACAAACACTACCTCCCACTCCCATAAGTCCAAATCCAATGCCGACCTCTAACCTCCTCCAAAATCAACTAGAAAATGTCGTCTACGATCCACATGCGATCGTAGATGATTACATCTTAAACGAGAAGTGGTTGATGCAATGGGGAACCAGAGAAAGCTATTCAAGTCAGGCTTTCCAACGCCAGATACTTCTTACAACAAGCTTCGGTAGATTTGGTGCTGCTTGAAGACGAAGAACTTCAAGAGGGCGAGAACTACAACTCCACACTCCCTGAATTACAAGAGATGATCAGGCATTGAGTTGACTCCCCTCCTCGCTTATCAAAGGGGACTGTCAGGGTCGAGATGCCTTGGGAGAATAAGGATTAAAGTCCCGTTCCTTGAAGACATAAGGAAGCAAATTTGGAGGGCTCCTAATAGAATCAAGAAGCTTAATGAGCTGAATCTACGGGGCATCTCCCACTATGAAGAGAGGAAGAAGATGGAGCACATCTTGTTACTGAACTACCTTGGTCCGGATCGAAGTGGCATCCAACGGATCAACTCAGAAAAAATTTCAGGGACAAGCCACCGATCCTCCAACTCGTGGGCGTACTGCACACGATTGGAAGTTATCCAATCCCGATCTATCACATCAAGCGAGCGGACACCAACCATACTCGAGAGGAGGTAAATGAAAGCTATATGTCGTTCCTTCCACGAGACGAAGTTGACGTCTGTTTCAGATGTACAAGAGAAAATACCAGACGCCCTCTAGTTACATCAAGAAGGAAGGACTCGAAGGGTTAAAGAGATTCATGGTGTGGCAGATCAAGTTCCACACCGCACACGACCTTCAACTTGCCGTAGAGAACAATATGAAGAAGGTCAACATAGAGTCTCCGCTCATGAAAAGCTTCCCGCTCAACGACTTCCCAGAAAATTACATCTTCTAGAAACCAGGCTCGCCATCACTTATCGAAATCCAATTATTGGAAAGACGAGAGCAATGATGAAGTCTGAAGTTCACAAATTTTGTGACGGGACGTTGAAGCTCGTGCGGAAGAACATCGAGAAGTGGTTGGTGGAGATCACTGAAGAAATGATCTTCGAGGATCTTTGTGAAGAAGAGACCCTTCTCTTAAATGAGCTTCTGGATACAATAAATGAAACATTGGAGCCGATGAATGTTGTCCGACACTACGAGACAACATTGGGATTGAGGAGATCATTCTACGTTCGACAAGGATACACGGAGCTGAAAAGAAAACAAGCACAAAGGGGGAGATTGAAGAAACGTAGAATTGTGCTTTATTAATTAGTTATCCTTGTAATTAGGGGCGTAACTCGTAGTTTTGATAGTGTAGGACTTAATAGTAAATATACCATGTAAATATGTATAAATACAATGTACACTATTAAAATTAGAAAAAATTATTTTCAGAATATTCACAAGTATTGAATTCACATTCTAGGGAGAGAAATGCAATCGAAAACTTCCACTCTCTAATCGTTTCTCTCTCACGATCTTCAAACTCGATATTTGACCGAAGGTAATTCTCGAGATTTCTCATTCGAATATCTAGAATTCATACTTAGATTGATTGCTAGTTGATCAAATAGGACCTAACATTTTTATTTGTAGAAATAAATTTCACATTAAATATTGTATTTACTTTTTCCATATCATTATAAGAAATCTATTTTTTTTTCTAAAACCTTATTAGGGAATTACTCTAACAAGAAGTTTTGGTATTCAAGACGGGTTGGGAGATTGAAGGGTTCTTTAAAATTGGGCTCTTCATTACATTCATGATGCAATAATTAATTGGAAGTTTGAAAATTGTTTGTAAATTGGGAATTTCACTATGTAAGTTTAATAATATTAATATATATAATTAATAACTCTTTTTATTAATAAATTTTATAGTGAAGTGTCTATCAATTTATAAAAGTTCTATTGTATTTTGGATTTGTAATAATGGCGCTCACGTGAAGCTGGAGTTTTGTTTCTTTACGTATTAAATAAATATTGGGAAATTACGCATGGTACCCACGTGTTTAAGGCTTTTCCAGTTGGTATTCTTAGATATTTTCGATTCTAATAGGTACCCTTGAAATTTGCTGAAAAATAACTCCACAACCCTAGCGGGCGATAACGTTATTTTTAGGTGGATGAACCATTAAAAACTCACCGAGTTGTTGAAAAGACGGAAATGCCCCTACATTTCTCGTAATGATGGAAAGGCACTAGAAAAAGAAAATCAAAATAGTAAAAGGAAAAAAAGACCCTCGCTCCGTTTGCAGAATGCCATGACCATTTTTTCGCAGAGCCCAGCTGCCCAAATCAACGAAAAACTGATCGGTGACTTCACAGAGTCCAATTTGAAGTCTGACGAGAACAAGGAGAGCCGAAGAATTCGAGAAACGGCCTCTAAGAACGCCCCGACCACCTCCTACGCGGACATCGAGAGGGCAGATTTTAACCAGAAAGTTGGTTGGGGTTGATTTTAACCAAACTGAAGAAGATCCCGGCGAGGAACCGGCATAGGGTCTCCGCCCAAAACGTCGACGATGATATGAAGCCGTGGATGAAGATGACGTCCTTAGCTGTCCAGCCGATCCAGGTGGCGCAGGCGCAGCCCGACTACCGAGGAACGGGGAACTTCCGAAGTCCTTGGATTTTTTCCTGGATCATCTCGGCGAAGAATTGACGGTGAAAATCGACGATCGAACGGTGTTTCTCCTCAGTGGGTCTCCTCTTTTCGACGAAGAGCTCACGATTGAACTCGGGTAGAGGCTGTCTGAGATCTCTTCCAGGTGGAGCTTGATGCAGGTGACGTGCAGCATACCTTTGGCTCGCCAGGCTCGGAGATCAGAATCTTTTTGTTACCGGTGATGGCGTCCTCACCGGTGAGCAGCTGGGCAGGGCATATATTGTGAAACGGCTTCTATCTGCCAAAGAGGCGATGAACCTTTCGAAACAATTATTGGGAATTTTGATCTCGTTAGGACCACCCTTAATATTGTATGAAAAAAACTAAAATATTGAATATCATACTAAGTTACGCTTTGAAGAGACGAGCGACAGGGATGTTGAACAATTGCTTTATGGTCCGTTTGGATTGGCCGAAATCCGGATTTCATCCAAATAACCCATTTGAGAGCCGCTCGGATTTGGATTTCGATTTCATCCAAATTCGAGGATAATTCAAACCCTTTGTTGTTTGATGATTTTTAAATTCAACCTCAAGTGGTCCGCTTTCGAAATCCAAATTCTCGCCGTAATAATTTTCATAAACAATAATAATAATAATAATATAGCAATTATGAGTGAACGTTGAGTCGAGCCGACTCACGTGCTCGATGAGGCGGCTCGAGCTCGACGAACAACGAGTCGAGCAGGGTTAACAAAAGCTCGGCTCGAGCTCGACGAAGCTGTTCGAGGTCGATGTACAACGTCGAGTTGGTTCGAAAATAGCTTGGCTTAAGCTCGACGAACGAGAGTCGAGCCGTTTTCGAGCTTGATAAGCCTACTCGAAAAAAGCTATGCTTGAGCTCGACGAACGAGAAACGATGATCGAAAGCTCGCGAGCCGACTAACGAGCATATTTTATTTTGTTAGTTTTTTATTTTATTTTTTTGTACATTTTAATTTTTAATAAAAAGTTGGAGGTCGAGCTCGACGAGGTTCATGAGTTGGAGCTCGAGCTCGAACTCCATTTTGAAATCTGGATTCCGAAATCCTAACTTTTGCCAAACGATGGATTTGAATTTGAAATTAGGATTTTGATATTTATAATTTGAAATCACGGAATTCAATTCATATATAAGAATCCAAATGCACCCTTAGGACATTAGGGTCTTTTCTTGGATTCTATTAGTAATTAACGACGCAAGCACCTAAAAATAACATTTTTGACCCGTTAAAGTTACCGAGTTATTTTTCACCAAATCTCTAGGGTACCTACATGAATTGAAAATATCTTAGGGCACCAACTGAAAAAGTCTTAAACACAGGGGTTCCGGGCGAAATTCCCCATAAATATTTATTCTTTGGGATATATATTATATTTAGCTATTATACACATTTTAAGCTTTGGAGCTAGTCCCGTAAGAAATTAATAAAAACAAGTTATTTACTTATTTAGGTCATTGGACTTGGTCGTTTGACAAGCTGAAACAGCAGATGCAACATCTACTCTACTAATATAAAACTATGAATCCCAAATATGTTTTCCCCCTATTGTGTTACCCTTAAATAATTGTTTTGCCCTTAAATAACTGTTTTTTGTTATAAAATTATTATAACTGGTATAAGAACATAAATTTAAACACTGAAATGTATAGAGAATATTATTAATGTTTTCGATATGATTCATTACAAATACATCGATATATTTATAAATGAAAAATTTCTACTATTTCAACTAAAATTTACAACATTAAATACATTTTATCTCATGTCATCAACAATCAACTAATTTTTACAACATTTATATACCTGATTTTATCAACATTAAAAACATCTACATTCTTAATATTTCTTAATATTTCATAATACTCCCCCGTAGATGTTTATTAAAGAATTTTCCTCGTTAAAACCTTACTAAGGAAAATCCAGTGGGATAAAAACATAATGAATGAAAAAGAGTACATATTCCTTTTGATACGCTTTCATTTGTTGCCTCATTAAAATCCTTACTGGGAAAACCACAATGAAGGGAAAAAGGCTGCTGCAACGCGTATTTACTCCCCCTGATGATGATATCATTACAAGTCTCAAAGTCTTCGAAATCCAATTCAATATACCAATTTCCTGAAAATTATAGAGGGGAGTTCTTTCGTAAATAAATCTGCTAGATTTTCACTTGATCGCACTGGTTGTACATCAATATCACCATTTTTCTCCATATCACTAGAAAAATTTCGGTGAAATATGCTTTGTTCTATCGCCTTCAATATATCATTCATTTAATTGAGCAATACATGCCGCATTATCTTCATATAAGATCGTTGAAAGTAATTTCTCATAATGCAACCCACAAGTCTGTTGGATATGTTCAATTATCGATTGCAACCAAACACATTTCGGTTACTTTCATGAATAGCTAGAATTTCCCCATGGTTAGATGAACTAGCTGTTAATAAAGTTTGTTTAACTGACCGCCATGTAAATAAAAAACTTGTTTGCGATCGAGCATTATGTGGATCAGACAAATATCCAATATCTGCATACCCAGATAAACTTGCTTTCATCTCATTTGAATAGAACAATCCAATATCAGTTGTTCCTTGAAGGTATCGAAAAATCCGTTTAACTTCATTCCATTATCTACGTGTCGGCGATGAACTATATCTCGCCAATGGATTTACAGTGAAAGCTATATCAGGTCGTGTATGACTCGTAAGATATATTAGTACTCCAATAGCAATAAATATGGTACTTCAGGACCAAGTAGCTCTTCATCATCTTAGCGTGGTCGGAACGGATCTTTATTCACCTCTAAAGATCTAACAATCATTGGAGTATCCAGTGGATGAGATTCATCCTTGTAAAGTCTTTTCAATACGTTTTTTTGTATAAGTCTCCTTACGTACACATATTCCACTTTTCAAATATTCAATCTGCAGTCCATGACAAATTTTGTTTTTCCGAGATCTTTCATTTCAAACTCACTTTTTAAAAAAGTTTTTGTCAACTCTTTAGGAGTTCCAATTATATTGATATCATCAACATAAGCTTCTTTTTTAACTGACCGCCATTAAATAGAGGTTCCACCATATGTAAACAAATAACCTGTTTGCGACCGAGCATTATGTGGGTCAAAAAAATATACAGCATCTGCATACCCAATTTAATTTGCTTTCGACTCATTAGAATGGAAATCCAATATAAGTTTTTCCTCGAAGGTATCGAAAAATCCGTTTTAACTCCATTCAAGTGTCTACGAGTTGGCGATGAACTATATCTCGCCAATAGATTTACAACGAAAGCTATATAAGGGTCGCGTACGACTCACACAATGATTAGTGCTCTAATAGCACTAGGATATGGTACTTCAGGACCAAGTAGCTATTTTTTGCATGGTCTGAACGGATCTTTATGCACGTCTAAAGATCTAACAATCATTTGAGTATCAAGTGTATGAGATTCATCCATGTAAAATCTTTTCAATACTTTTTTCGTATAAGTCTCTTGATGTACAAATATTCCACTTTTCAAATATTCAATCTGCAGTTCAAGACAAATTTTTTTTTTTCCGAGATCTTTCATTTCAAAGTCCCTTTTTAAACAATCAACAACTTTTGTAAACTCTTCAGGAGTTCCAATTATATTGATATCATCAACATAGACTGTTATACTATTATAAAAGTATGAATCCCAAATGTGTTTTGCCCTATTGTGTTTTGACGATTTTACCCTTAAATAATTATTTTGCCCTAAAATAATTGTTTTTTGTTATAAAATTATTATAACTCGCATAAGAACAGAAATTTAAACACTGAAATGTATAGAGAGAGTATTATTAATGTTGTCGATATGATTCAGTATAAATACATCGGTCTATTTATAGATAAAATTTCTACTATTTCAACTAAAATTTACAACATTAAATAAATCTTATCTCATCTTATCAACAATCAACTAATTTTTACAACATTTAATATACCTAATTTTATCAACATTAAAAACATCACCATTTCATAATATTTCATAATACTCTCCCTTGGATGTTTTTAAATGAATTTGCCTCTTTAAAACCTTAGTAGGAAAAACCCAGTCGGATAAAAACATTGTGAAGAAAAAAGAGTACGTAATTCCTTTTGATACTCTTTCATTTGTTGCCTCATTTAAAACCTTACTGGGAAAACCACATGAGAAAAACTACAGTGAAGGAAAAAGAATGCAACGCGTATTTACTCCCCCTGATGATTAAATCATTACAAATCTCGAAGTCTTCGAACAACAATTGAATATACCAATTTTCTGAAAATTATTGGGGGAAGTGCTTTCGTAAATAAATCTGCAAGATTTTCACTTGAATCGCACTTGTTGTACATCAATATCACCATTTTTCTCCAAATCATGGGTGAATAAATATTTCGGTGAAATATGCTTTGTTCTATCCCCTTTAATATATCCTTCCTTTAATTGAGCAATACATGCCGCATTATCTTTCATATAAGATCGTTGGAAGTAATTTCTCAGATTAATTTGCATACCCAAATGAATTTGCTTTCGAGTCATTAGAATTGAACAATCTGTCAGAAATATTAAAGTGTCCAATTTATTTATTAAGTCTAGGTCTTGTATTTTGTTTACTAAGTGAACTAGAGTCCTAGTTGTAGGCTCTAGTGAGTTATTAGTGGTTGTAATGGGCGAAGTAGGGGCCCAAGGGTTTATGCCTATTCAAAGGTATAAATACCTCTACACTTTAATTATTGAGAATAAAAATACAGATTACCTTGATATTTGCGCCGGTTCTCTCTCTCTCTCTCTCTCTCTCTCACTAAAGAACACGTACTAAACATGCATTCAAGGTAAACACACGTAAATCACTGTTTGATTCCCCCATTGTTGATCGTTAAAGTGTATGGTACCTACAAGTGGTATCAGAGCCGATACGTGATCGATTGGATTTAAGATTTTTAATTTTCAAGGCTGCTTTTCATTTTGCAAGATTTTCTTCTGTGTTCGCGATACGATATTGTTCTTCAACATTTTCGAGTTAAATCGTGCTTATTTTGCTTAGTTTTAAACTCGTCTAGTGTTATAAGACATTTTCGATAGTGTTTGTTAAAGAACCCAGAATTTTTCATCAAGTTTGAGGGATTTCCTAGCAAAATTTGGGTTTATAAGTTCTCAAAACTCATTTTTTAACTCTTGAAAATTTGTTTCGAAAATCGCCTTCGTTAATCTCATTCATAAATTATTTTCGAAACTATACCTCATTCGAAATTATTTTCGAAACCATACCTCATTCGAAAATTTTATATTTCGAAAATTATTTTCGCATTCACTAGACGTTCGAAAATTATTTTCGAAACTCCTTTACCTTCGAAAATAATTCTCGCCACAAACATTTTCGAAACCATATTGAAAATCACTTCGAAAATTACTTCGGAAATTTTTTAACTCACTTCAAAAATCTTGATTTTCGAACCTTTAAAATTTTCGAAACCTAATTTCCGCAACTCGATTTTCGCTCACAAAATTTTTGGAAACCACATTTTCTATAAACAACTTCGAAAATCCAAAATCTCACCCGAATACATCCACATACACAATCCAATCACACACGTAAAGATCCAAACACCCAAAACAAACAATGGACACTGTAGTCATGGGAAGTGACGTGCATCCACCAGTACTGAGACGGGGAGAATTCACCGTCTAGAGGAGCATGTTCCTGAACTTTATCGAAATAAAGGAGAGTGGAGATGACGTAATCCGCTCCCTAGAAGAAGAACCAGCTTGATTTTCGACCACCATACCTGGCGACGCACAGACAATTCCCGCAGTTCTCCCGACAAGTCGAAAGCTTCCAGACTGCTAAAGAAATGTGGGATGATGACACGAAAATGATGCAGGGAATAGAGGTCGGACTGAGAGCGAAGAAAGCCAACACCCTCGCTGCTTATGTCTCCTTCAAGGCTAGGCCCTGAGATCAAATCGGAGAAACTTATCAAAGGTTCATGATCCAAGTTAATGAGATGAGGAAGATCAACATCACCAGGACAAACATGGAGCTGAATGTCAAATTCCTCACTTCACTCATGCCGGAATAGAAGAAAATTGCAACCAACATCAGGCTGAACAAGGACCTCAATGAGCAGCACGCCAACGTTATCAACGAAGAAGTCGAACAACGGAGCAAGGCAGTGATAGACCCACTCGCCTTAGTAACAGACAACAATCTCAAGAGGAGCACGGAATCGGGAAATCACAAGTTTGTGAAGCCTCCCAGTCCGTCAGAAAGCGAAGACTCTGGATCAGACTCTGACCCCTGAATTCAAAGATTTCGAGAAGCAGATGGCTCTTATCACAAAGATAATGGGAAAAAGATTCTTTAAGAAGTCGTCGTCATCTGCAAACAAACATAGAGTCTCATCCAGCTCCAAACAACCACCAAAATCTCCTCAAACAGTCAGAGACAAAGAGTGCCTCTGAACCAAACAAGTGCTACAACGGTGGCAAGCCAAGGCACTGGGCAAAAGACTGTTTCCTTCCAAAGAAGGACGGGGAATACTACACAAGGAAAGTTAAGCTCCTGAGGCAAAAGAAAAGTGGTGTAGCACTGATGGAAGAACATGACCACTGGCTCGCGGACACCTCCGATAGCGAGCCAGAGAATGTAGCCTTGATGGCTTTGGCGGAAGGAGCAGAGTCGGGCGAAGAGGATAAAGAGCCAGAGCTCGGCGATGGTGAAGGCGAATCATCGACATCGGGAAGGGAGGTAAAAACTTTTGACCATAACATATTTTTAGAACATCAAGAAAAATTTGAAGCCTTTCGTAAGGAACGTAAAAATATCAAGTCAATTGAAAATAAATTAGCTAACACCGAAACCACCTTATAGCTAGAGCTCCTGAAATCATTAGCATATTAGAAACTAAATTAGCCACCTCTGAGGGTAGTCTAGCTAATTCTGAAACAAACATTATTGCTTTGACCAACAGCCTCTCTGTGTACGAGCAAGCCGAAAGTACCTTTATAGATCACGAAAAGACTATAAAGGACTTGGAAGCTCGTTTAGACAACAATCATAAGTGTTTTGCTTAGACAATGAAAGAAAAAGGAACTCTCAATAGCCAGCTAGAAGCTACGCAATTGAGAGTCGAAAGTCGTGACTTAGAAATAGAAAAGCTAAAAACACAGGTTAGCGAGTTGACAGCTAGTTTGGAATCGAGTGAAGACGAGCGAATAACAAGGACTAGCGAGTACAACCTGATGAATGGGGAACGTAGGAAACTATACTCTAAGATTAAAAGTCTGGAGGATATTCTTACTAAGAGAGGGCAAACAGATCAAACGATCTTCTTAAACCAGCCTAGGGACACTAGATTCTACAACCCTCGTGAAGGCTTAGGGTTCAAACCAACTGATCAACCAGTTGAAAAGAAGCTCCTACCTCTTTAAGACATTAGATATCTAGGTTGAAACCTACCTCATCTAATGCCCTTCACGAAATAGATGACCTCGAGAAGACAAAGAGGGATACAAAGGCAGGGGCTGAAGTATCGTTTGATTATGCTGAATTGAACGGGAGCTATAAGACAAGGGAAATACATTTGTCTAATAAACTATCTACCAATATGTACACCCTCGTCTGAAACAATAAATGTCGAAGAAGAATCTACTAACAGAGGAAGACCTAAACTTCCAGTGCATACATACCAGTTATAAATCACTGATTTTCGCTCAACCTTAGAGTAAAAAATGATCGCTTTTCAGGTGGAGAATGAAGTTCTACTAAGTACAATCTCTTTACTTGAAAAGAAAATCGACCCGAATGTAGCTTCAACCCCTAGAAATATGTCTCTAGTTGAAAACAAAAATAATAACCCCACGAAGACTAGAACATAAAGGAAGCAAGTTATTATGAGAAAAAAATAAACTCACTAACTTATCTTTGCATGTACCCACAAGACCAAATCTAAGTAGAAAGTGGAAGGAGAAAGGCATGAACGACAACCTATCATTAGAAGACGTCACTCCTTCCCATAGAAAGAAGGAGCTAGTGTCTTTAGAAGCGTCTATTTCAAAATCTTGTAATAGGCATCTTTCATGTGTCAAAACTCGAGTAGCCACATTTCCATCTCTATTTCCTGTTTTTGGACCTACGAGGACATCTAAACTTTTAAATTCTGTTTATTGTCATGATCATGCATGTATTTTAAATTCTCGTCTTAAAGATGCAATCACTGACACAACAAAGAGAAAATTACGTTCTTCTCGCAAGTCACGACCTAAACCCGACAAAAGGAAAGAACGTACGATTAAGAAGACAAAGCACCCTAAACTTAAGCTAAAGATAAAGTTCTAGGAAATACGAAAATATGGGTAACCAAACACGAGCTTGCATCCAACACTAAAAAATGCTATCCGTTAGGAATTAAAATGATTTGGGTACGTAAGTCCACTAATAAGACTACAGATACATCAACAACCGACTTAGGATATGAGTCTACAAAAAGTGCATGCATAGCTCTTAAGGCTAATAATGGAGTACTCGTCCTTAAATGGGTACCTAAAACCCTTTAATCTATTATGCATATCCATCATGTGTGGTACCTAGAACAGGTTGCTCCACACACGTGACTGGAAGGAAGGAGCTGTTGAGCAACTACAGCGAAGGATTCGGTGGGAATGTGCGCTTCGGGAACAACCAATCAGCTAAAATCTTAGGACATGGAGACCTCATTCATGACAACCTAACGATCAAGGAAGTCTCATATGTGGATGGTCTAAGCCAGAACCTCTTCAGCATTGGCTAATTTTGTGATAGAAGGCTACAGGTCAATTCATGCTAAAGGGTGCAACATATAAGCAATGAGAGTGAAAAAGATCTCCTCACATGATCAATGAAGTTCAATCTCTACACCATCAATCTGAAGACTTCTCTCGCTACACGTGGACTAGATTTCTAAGTTAGAAGGACGAGACACCGGATCTAATCATCGCTTTTGTGAAGAAAACTCAGAATCTGCTCAGATGTAACGTTCAAGTAATCCGCACAGACAACGACATTGAATTCAAGAACAAGCTATTCAGTTACTTATATTCATCACTTGGAATCTCTCAGCAATTCTCAGCTGCTAAGACTCCTGAACAAAATGGAGTAGTGGAAAAATGAAACCGTACTTTAGTAGAAGCAGCACGGACAATGCTGATCCACTCGAGCCTTCCACACTTCCTTTGGGCCGAAGCAGTCAACACAGCCTTCTACACTCAGAACAGGACGAGCACCCACAAGAGATTTGGGAAAACTCTGTACAAGATCATGAACCAAAGAATACCCAACATTGAATTCCTTCGAGTCTTCGGCTGTTAGTTCTTTCTTGCAAATGATAGAGAAGACCGAGAAAAATTCGATCAAAAGGCATTAGAAGGGGTGTTCATTGGATATTCTGCTACGTCAAAGGCCTACAGAGTCTACCTAAAATAGAAAAGGATTGTCATGGAAAGCACAAACGTGACGTTCGACGAAGCGCCTTCTATGGTTTCTATACAAATCAGTCCAGAACCCGGACTTATAGAGTGTTCACAGAAGATCAACACAGTCCTACAGTCGAGGAAGGGCCATCAACTTCTCAGATAAATGAAGGCGAAGAGCTAGATCTATTATTCGAACAATTCTACACTCGCTCTCGTCAACAATCTGGTCCTCCTCCAAACATCCGAAGTAGTGGAGAATCGGTCCCACCCGTAGGACAACAAATTGGAGCCGATGCAGCCTCTTCAACGACTTATCATCAAGCCACTACTACTGCCCAAATTGAAACTACCGAAGAAGAAGAAAATCTCCCAAAGATAACCCTGAAGAAGAAGCAAGAGCCCAATTGAGATCTCTAATACTAATGAGACAGTGTTGAGTGAGGAACCACATGTTGAAGAAACTGTCAACCACTTCCAAGTGAAAGGAAGTGGACGAGAGCTTACCCAACGTCTCAAATAATTGGAGCTTCGACTCTTGGTGTAAGCACAAGGTCCTCAACCAACAGCAAGAATCTCTATGCATGCTTTCTGAGTCAAAATGAACCAAACAAGATAGTAGAAGCTTTAGAGGATCCTGAATGGATAAACGCCATGCAGGAAGAAATCCATCAGTTCGAGCGTTTGAAGGTGTGGAGACTAGTCCAAAGACCCCCAGGCAAAACCATAATAGGTACAAAGTCGATCTTCAAGAATATAAAGGATGAATAATGGATCGTGATAAAAAACAAGGCTTGATTAGTGGCGAAAGGTTACAACCAACACAAAGGAATCGACTACGACGAGACCTTCGCACCATAGCTCGAATCGAAGCCATTCGTTTCTTTCTTGCCTATGCTGCACACAAGAAATTCACTGTCTTTAAAATGGATTTCAAGACAGCCTTCCTCCACGGTGTCTTCAAAGAATAAGTTGTCGTGGCACAACCCGAAGGATTCGTGAGCGAGGCTCACCCTGACTATGTTTACTTCCTAGAGACGCACTATATGGACTCAAACAAGCACCCCGCGCATGGTACGAGGTGCTATCAGATTTTCTGGTCAAGTCAGGCTTCACAAAAGGAAAGAGTGACACAACCCTTTTCATCAAACGACAGAGGTCATGAGTTTTATTAGTTCAGATCTATGTCGATGACATAATATTTGGGTCTACGAATCCTAAGTTGTGCCCAACGTGCAAGCTAGACTCGGATCCAACAGGAAAGCTAGTCAACCCAGCCACGTATCGAGGGATCATCGGTTCACTCCTCTACCTAATGACGAGTTAACCAGACAACATGTTCTCTACCTGCCTATGTGCTAGATTCCAATCCAATCCAAAAGAGTCATACAGGCTAGCCATGAAGAGAATCATAAAGTATCTAAAGGGAACGCCAACCCTCAGATTATGGTATCAACTTTCAATTAATTGGTTACACTGACGCAGATTTTGCAGGATGTAGAATGGACAGGAAAGGGCATACAATTCTTAGGTGACAACTAGTAAGTTGGTCAATAATGAAACAGAATTGTGTGTCCACCTCCACAACTGAGGCGGAATACGTAGCTGCAGCCAGTTGTTGCACTCAAATCCTGTGGTTGCGAACACAACTACAGGAATGCGGGTTTGATTAAATAATGTCCCCATCTATAGTGACTCGAACAGTGCTATAGCTATTACCTGTAATCCTGTCCACCATTCACGCACAAAGCACATAGGTCTTAGGTATCACTTTATAAAAGACCACGTGGAAAAAAGCACAATTGATATGTACTTTGTAAGCACTGAGCTTCAACTAGCCAACTTATTTACCAAGGCTTTGGATGAAAAACGCTTTCACTTCCTTGTTTCTAAGTTAGGCATGCTGAACCTCGAATCATAAGCGATTGTGTCTCATAAATATTTTATAATGTATAAATATCTTCAATACGTGCTTATATTTAGGGGGAGCTTACTTTATATAATCTAGGGAGAGAAATTCAATGTTTGGATTAATTTATGCCAGAATTATTTAAAATATGGGGAGTATATTTCTTCATAAATAATAGAATGTAAGTGTTTTTTTAATTGAAAAAGGGGGAGTATCTTTTGAATTTTTAAAGGGGAGTAGAAATTCAACATCGATATTTTTAATAATATTTTAAATTTTTACTGTCCAGACTTAAAAATACTTTAGAATTGTTTTCGCAAGGCTTTACTAATAGGCTTTTTCGTATGATGGGCTTTTCAAGACTAAAAATTCGAAACGTCATTCGAAAATCACTTTTATTCGAAAATTACCCGCTTACAATATCGACTTGCGAAAATACTCCGAAAAACACCAAAACCAAACAAACTTCCTAATTCTCAGATTTTCGGTTAAAACGGTATAAATCTCTTCTCTATTTATGTTTTTGTTGAGTATTACGCGTCATTTAAACGTAAAATCAAACCAGATTTCACGAATTTTCATCACGAATCGACTGTTTTTGTAAAACCTCACTTTCGAGAAATCTGTCAATTTTGTGTTAATTTTGGTGTTTAACCGAGCTTAATTGATAGATTATTGGGTCTTAAAATCGAGTTTGTGCTTCAGATTAGTCGAAAATTTCAATTAAATTCGTCAATTTTTTATTTTAGCATTAGGATAGGATTTAAGACTTGGTTCCAAAATAGGCTTCGAAAATCGTTTAAAATCCTGATTTTTGAATAACCTTCGAAAATTGATTTTCGCAACCTTCCTTCGAAAATTCCCATTCGCATATTAATTTTCGAATAACCATTTCAAAAATCAGTTTTCGAGTAATACATTCGAAAATTAATTTTCGAATGACCCGTTCAAAAATCCTGATTTTCGAATACCCCTTCGAAAATCAATTTTCATAGTCCTTCGAAAATACTCATTCGAAAATCGATTTTTGAATAACCGACTTTTGAAACTTCTGGTTTCGTAACTGATTTTAAAAATCCGGTTTTTACATCTTCGAAAATTTGATTTTCGCAAGTATCATTCGCAAATCAGTTCTTTACTCCGAAAATTTTTGCACAAATATCTTTCGAAAATCAGTTTTTGCACCACATCATTCGAAAATCATTTTTCGCATAGAAGCCTTTCGAAAATCCCATTTTTGCACTTCAGTATCAAAAATCAACACTTACCAAAATTTTCACATGGTGTTTTCAAAAATCACAAATTTCACACACAGGCCTTCGAAAATCAATTTCCTTTTCTTTCGCAACTAAAAATCCTGAAAAATTATTTTTCTCACAACTGAATTTCGAAAACCACACCCCTTTTGCAATTCTAACTTTCGCAAAATGATTTTCGCATCCAACACAGAAAAGTTTTGCATTTTAAGAACTTCGGCAACTGACTTTTTCGCAAACCGACTTTCGAAAGACACACTTAGACAATTTTCTCTCGCAAATCAATATATCGAAAATCGACGTTCGAATGACACCTAGAATATAACACACATCATTTCATTCGAAAACACGATTTTCACAACCTAATTTAACTAAGGACATTTGTGAACAAAACAGGGTTTCGATACTCATTTTGGAACATAACACTTAGAAAATTTTTCAAATCAAAAATCTTTTCACGGCTGATTGCAAAAATAATTTTTCATACATCATTTATAAAATTTTCGAACACTACACATTTGAAAATCATATTCTCGCATCAGGGCAGACGAAAAACCTTTTCGGCCTTATTGACAATCACATTTTCAACACCAAACTTCCAATTAACAACTGAACTTCTTTTTCGAACTCGACGTTCTCAAAACTCGATACATCTGACTTCGATTTTTTTTTAAAAACATCACATAACGGTTCGACTATTGACATCTTTACTCGACTAATCATTCCTATTTTTATCCATCCTAAACAGATATTGTTAGGTCCTGATTCATCAATCAACAAGCAATCTAAGCACGAATTCTCGGTATTTGAGTAAGAAATCTTACGATATACGATCGGTCGAATATTCGCGTTGAAGATCTTGAGAGAGGTTGTTAGCTTTTTCGAGTTTCTAGCGTGATCTCTCGTTTAAAATATGAATTCGATACTTGTGTTTTCTGAATAATAAAACTCGTATTAACTTTGATAGTGTACATCATATTTATACCTATATCTAAGGTATAATTACTCTTAAGTCCTACAGTATCAAAACTTCTAATTACGCCCGTAATTAGAAGGATAATGAAATAATAAAGCACAATTCTAATATTCTCTTCAATCTCTCCATTTGTGCTTGTCTTCGTTTCAGCTCCTTTTATCCTTGTCGGGCGTAAAAAGACTTCCTCAATCCCAATGCTGTCTCGTAGCGTCGAACAACATTCCTCAACTTCATTCTCTCATTTATGGCATCAGAAGCTCGTTCAGGAGTGGGGCCTCTTCTTCACAAAGATCTTCGAAGATTGTCGCTTCGGTGATCTCTCCCAATCTCTTCTGAATGTTCTTCCTCACTAACTTAAGCGTCCCGTCGCAGAACTTATGGACTTCTGACTTCATCATAGCCCTTGTCTTTCCAATGACTAGATTTTTAGATAGGTTATGGCGAGGCCAGGGGTCTTGAAGATGTAGTTCTCGGGAAAGTTGTTGAGTGGGAAGCCCTTCATGAGCGGAGATTCCATGTTGATCTTCTTTATGTTGTTCTCTATTGCAATTTGAAGGTCGTGTGCGGTGTGATATTTGATCTGCCGCACCATGAATCTTTTCAGCCCCTCGAGTCCTTCAGTCTTGATATACCAGGATGTGTCTTGTACTTTCTCTTGTACATTTGATATAATTGGTAGACTTCATCCGGTGGAAGGAATGGGAGATAGCTTTCATCTATCTCTTCTCGAGTGCGGTTGATGTCCGCTCACTCAATCATATAGATAGGAGTTGGATATGTTCCGATCGTATGAGAGACTCCAACAAGTTGGAGAATCGGTGGCTTGTTCTTGAAGTTTTCCTTCAGTTGATCAGCTGGAATGCCACTACGACCGGGTCCGAGATAATTGAGCAAGAAGATATGCTCCATTTCCTATCTTCCCAGTGTGAGATGCCCCTCAAATTAAGTTCATTGAGCTTCTTGATCTTGTTTGGAGCCCTCCAAATCTGCTTTCTTATGTCTTCAATGAAAGGGACTTTAATTTTGACGTTCTCCCATGGCGTCTTGACTCTAACTGTCCCTTTTGATAGACGGGGAGGAGAGTCGACTCTGAGCCTTATCATTTCGGGTAGCTCTGACAGGGCACAACTGTAGTTCTCGCCTTCTTGAAGTTCTTCTTCTTCTTCAAGCAGTACCAAGTGCACTGAAGCTTGTTGTAGGAAGTATCTGACGTTGGAGAGTCGAGCTTGAGCAGCTTCCTCTGGTTCCCATTCCGTCGTCCACTTCTCGTTTAGGATGTAGTCATCTACGATCAGATGTGGATCGTAGGCAACTGCTTCTTGAGGACTTGGGGGAGGTTTGAGGTTGGGATCGGATTTGGATTTGTAGGAGAGAGGGTTAGTGTTTGGGATATGGTGGAAGGTGTGATTTTTTGTTGGCGGGTTTGAGATTGTGTGGTTGGTGGGTGTGAGGACGATCCTCCAGCTTCTTGAGTGTTTGTCTGACTCAATCCACGACCGCTTCTTGTTGTTCGTTGCCGTTTCTCCCCCTCATGACGATCCGGATCATCGGGATCGTCATGTCTACGCTTAGTGCGAGAGCTTTCTTCTCGACACGTTGTTTGTGCTGGCGGCTCTGGTTCATCTATCAATCTTTTGTAGAGACTCTCTTTAGCGGGAGACCCTGTCTCTAGGGCGAGAAGGCGTGAGATGAGGATATCATGAAGCTGGGTGATTGGGATGGTGTATGGATTGATAAGTGAGGGTTAGGGAGTTGGGGTGGTGAGGATTGGCTGTAGTGGGGTGTGTAGAGTGGTGGTAGGAAGTAGTGAGGCGACGGGTGTGGTTTGTCTGTCTGTGGGAGCAGCTTATGTGACTGGTGTTTTCCCGGTGTCTCTCCGGGAAGTCTCCAGAACATGGAGCATTCGGTCCATCAGAGGATCTCCTAGAGAAGATAGAGCTGAGGAGAGCGCTCATCTTGTAGTCTGTGCTCCGTCACGAACATCGGTGGAGTGGGGCCAGGGAGGCGCTCCACTGTCACAACATCGGAGTAGATTTCTGATGTGCCGCCGAGAGTAGATCTTGAGGGTCCGGAACGTCCAAGGACATCCATTATCAACCCTGAAGTCACCACTTCAGAGGGTTGGCCTATTGTTAGCACCGAAGATATCGGGGGTCCAATAGGGCTTCCACCCAATCCTTGAGATGATACGATAGGTATCACCTCTATGGGTGTTGAGACAGATTCATGTTGAATCAGTTCAGTAGGTTGATCACTTGGTGATGGATGAGTTGGCTCCGAAGTTGGTATGAGTGAAGGCACTGCAGACGAGGCCGAGAGTTGTTGTCGGTGAGAGCCCCTTCGTTGGAGTCTGTGTGCTTCATCAGAATCGATTGCCTCAGGAGAGATATCTTGTGGGACACCTTCGGGTTCAATCTCCTGAGGAGTGACTTCGGACACCGTTGTTGTCACCAAGGATTCCCTTTGAGAAGGCGCCGGGGCTGGATCCATGGCACGTACCATCACCTCCGTGATGGAGTTGTTCTAGCAGTAATCTTGGTATGCCTCTTCAGTTGGATCAGCTAAACGGAGCAGCTCCAATGGGATCAGCATTGGTTGGAGTGCTAGATCGGCGGCCTTCGGGTTGTGGAAGAATCGAAGGCGTGGCGGAGTGTAGTCCGCAATTGGTGGTAGTCTCGAGATCTCCGGATGGACTTCCATGAAATGCGAGATCATTACCGGGAACCACCGTACGTAAGGAAGAGATCTGGCCTTCGACTTTGTCTCCCTCTGACGCATCTGGTCCGCTAGATCGTTCCATATCAGCTGGGCCACGTCATATCTTTTGGAGAAGACCACTCCGTGAAAAATACGAAGGATGTTTCCATTCGCCTTGTCGAAGCCGGAGTATTTTGGGGAGAGGCATTTGTTGATGATGCCGAACAGTGTCTCCCACGGATGAGGAATCCCGCTATTTTGAAAGTTGGCCGTCATGGTCAAGGCTGGCCATAAAGGGTGTCCTTTGAGGATGGATATTATGACGTCATCCGGACACCGAAACGTCATTAAATCCATTTGGAAGTTGTTGTCTTGAACTGACATATAACTTCCAGAGGAGTAGATATCAAGGTAGTTGGGAGTTGCCATATCTGCAAAAAGGATATAAGTTCATTAGTCGATAAATTTTCATAAGTGAATGAATTTGATTAAGAATGAATTGTAGAGGAAAATTGTATGTTTAAAGATTTATCGCGGAAGACTTGGTGAAAATAAAATTGACTAAGTCTGAGAAGCGTGATTTATTTCAGTAACAATTTATTCGATTTTTATAATTTGCGATCGAAATTTTTTTGAAGTCTTGAAAAATTTTCTTAAGTCCTTTTCAGCGTGTTTTTATTCGAGTAACAGTTTATTCGATTGATAAATTTTGCGATCGAATAAAAATGTGTCGAATAACTCAAGTTTTCGCCGATGACTTTTACAATCGAATAAAATGTTATCGAAAACAATAGTTTTTCGCTGAGTAAGTTTTCGATCGAAAAAAAAAATTGTCGAACAACTTAAGTTTTTCGCCGCATAGTTTTGCGATCGAATAAAAGACTATCGAAAAACTTAAAGTTTTCGCCGCTGACTTATACGATCGAATAAAATATAATCGAAAAAATAAGTTTTTCGCCGCGTAGTTTTGCGATCGAATAAAAATATGTCGAAAACAAAAGGTTTTCGACGCTGAGTTTTGCGATCGAATAAAATTTTAACGAAAACTAAAGTTCTTCGATGACACTATTTGCGACACAAACTTTTTTGATCGAAAATTTTCAAATCAAACAGTAAATTCGTAAAACATAATCTTCGATTTCTGGGTAAATCATGAGTTTATCTGGGTTCGGAATGTTCAGAGAACAGTGGCGAATCCAAATATCATGATTTTAACCCAAAATATTGAGTTTAAACACTTTGATTCGAGGCTCGAAAAACCAGTTTTCGTCGAAAATATAAACATGAACTTTCTTCAAATATTTTTCGTGAAAATGCTTGAGAATCGGATGTTTTTTAACAGAAAATGAATCGGAACAAGTTTCTACCTTCGAAATCAGCACTTTTAATCTAACAATTCTAACAGATTTATTTATTTTAAATTTTTATCACATAAAAATTTCGAAGACATATATAACATTGATTTACCATAAAATCAGGTAACTAAACTAGTATTCTAAGAGCATAGTATGAATCACTTCGACAACTCTCGCAAGTTTCGCTCATATTACTCAATTTATTTTTATCAAGGAGATTTTTACTAGATATACCACTCTTACCATCACAACAAATTTATATCAGATAATTTGTTATCGTAGTATTTTTAATCAACTTACCAAGTGAGAGTTCGTCATTTTGAATCAAAGGGACTTTTAAGGGATTATTTTTAGGCTCTGACTAAAGGGGTAGGAATTTTGGGTTAGTGAGCTTAAAAATTCTTCTCTTCAAGGGGCCCTTTTTGTGAGATTCTATTCTGATCCTTTTGCTTTTCCTTTCTATAGTAATTTCTTTTCAGGGCTTTGAGAGATGAGATCTTCTTTGATTTTGGGTCGAGACTGTGTTCCTTTAGAAAGTTTCACAGTTATGGAGTTCGAACCCAAGACTGTGCTTCTCTTCTCGTTTTCTCTACATAAGATCTAGATTATCATTGGAGAAGTTCACAGTGAGATCACTGTTTCTCTTCTATAATGATTGAGAAATGCGTAATGTGCATCACTTTAGCTCTCCCCTTCTTTTTCTTGATTGAGTAACCCCGAATCATTTGAATAATGTTGAAGGCTTAATCGGGTGTTTGATAAAGAAAAGGAATGTCGGAGAAGGCTCAAAGGGGATCTCTAGAGGAAAAAGTAAACAATTTATAATTTAGGCCAAGTGAGGAATTTCGTAATAAGCCCTTATCATTTTCATGACAAACGAAACACAAAAGCAAGATGAAGCTACGAAGTACAAACCAAAGGATAGTTATTTGAAGTGTGACACTCAAAAAAAAATTGAGGTTCAAATTCCCACATGTATGATGTGGCTTTGTGTCTAGTGAATCAAACAAAGTTCTTTTGAATAAAAGAATGTCATGAATTTTTAGGCAAAGAACTTAATCATATATTTCGAAGAAATATTTCTGCGAGTAATTTCAAAAATGGTCAAAATCATCGTCATCCCCCATTTTTTTTATTTTTACTATTTATTATGTATTATTATATATATATTTATGTAAAAATAAAATAAAATATATTTATATATATATATATATTTTAACTTTAATTTAAAAAAATTAAAAGATAGAGTCACGCAAAATAATCAAGAAATATTAAGAAGCACATAGAATATCAAATAAAAGCATAGTAGAGCATGTAAAACACATTTCAAGTAAAATTGAGATTCAACATGCCTAATTTAGCAACAAGGAATTGAAATCGTTTTTCATCCAATGCCTTAGTGAATAAGTCGACAAGTTGAAGCCCTAAGTTTGGAGTTCCTTTGAGATATTGTAGAATCCTCTTGATGGCAATCATGTGGGACTCCTTTGGGTCGGCTTTAAAATGAGCGCATAGGCAAGTTGCAAACATAATGTCGGGTCGGCTGGATGTCAAGTAGAGAAGAGATGCGATAATGCTCCGATAGGTGGTGATGTTGACAGCCTTTCCAGACGGATCAGCATCCAATTTGCAATTAGTAGACATAGGAGTATTCATTGGTGTGCTCTTGTCTTGATTAAATCTCTTCAGAATAACTCGGATATATTTGGTCTGACTGATAAAGATGCCATCATCGAGTTGCTTAACTTGTAATCCAAGAAAGAATTGGAGTTCTCCCATTAAGCTCATCTCGAATTTAGTCTTCATGAGATTACCAAATTTTTGGCAGAGACGTTCATTCGTCGATCCGAAAATGATGTCATCAACGTAGACTTGAACGATCATCAGGTCTTTGCCTTGCCTTTTGATGAAGAGAGTCGTATCGGTTGTTCCTCTGATGATGTTGGATTTGACCAAAAATTCGCTCAGAGCATCATACCAAGCACGAGGGGCTTGTTTTAGTCCATATAGAGCTTTGTCCAATCGATAGACATGATCAGGATGGTTCTTGTGCATGAACCCTTCGGGTTGAGTGACGTAGACTTCTTCTTTTAAGATGCTGTTGAGAAAGGCAGTTTTGACGTCCATTTGATAGACTTTAAAGTCTTTGTGAGCCGCGTATGCTAGAAATAAGCGAATAGCTTCAATACGTGGAACCGGAGCATACGTCTCGTCGTAATCAATTCCTTCTTGTTGATTGTATCCCTTAGCAACGAGTCGTGCTTTATTCCTGATTACTTCACCGTTCTCATTTTTCTTGTTCTCGAAAACCCATTTTGTTCCAATTATGGTTTTGCCTTTTGGTCGAGGAACCAATGTCCAAACTTGTAGACGCTCGAACTGGTTGAGTTCATCTTGCATCGCAATTACCCAATTCGGGTCTTTAAGAGTTTCGGCTACCTTAGTTGGTTCGTTTTGGCTTAGAAAGCATGTGAATAAACCGCTTTGTGTAGATATCCTAGTACGTACACCACTTGAAGGATCACCGATAATCTGATCAGTAGGGTGAGCTCGAGTCCATTTGTGTTCGTGAGGAATAACTGAAGTAGATTCGTCATTGGATTGGAGATCGAGATATCCTGAATTAATGGGTTGATCATTCAGAGTTGGGAAATTCAATTAAGATGTTGAGTCGATAGGAATTTCCTCATTTGTATTTGTATGAACTGCAGTACAAGATGAAGATTCTGAATAAGTAGATTCTCCAACATTTGTCGGATTTTGAAGAAGAGGAGTCTCATTATTAATTTCTTCCATTGAGGGAGATGGAGCACTGCTTGGTGTTGAGTGAGACGAAGCAGGCATTTGAGACTTGTTCCGAGAAAAGTGTTCGAATAGAGAATCTAAATCTTCATGGTCAGCGGAAATTGCTTCATTTGACGTTGATGTAGAAGTTGTCGAAAGTTGTTGACCTTGTGCCAACACGCCAGTAAGCTCGGGTTCTGAACTATTTTGTTCAGAAGCCAAATCCGTCATTTCTTGAAAGGTGACGTTGTAGCTTTCAAGAATTGTACGAGAAGACTTGAGGTAGATGCGGTATGATTTTGAGGTAGAGGAATATCCGACAAAGATGGCTTCAAAGGCTTTGGGATCGAACTTGCTTCGATGCTCCCGATCGTTGGCCACGAAACACTTGGGACCAAATACTTTGAAGAATGAGATATTCGGGATTCTTTGATTAATTAGCTCATATGGCATTTTTTCGAAGTGTTTGTGAATAATTGTCCTATTTTTGAGTAAAACATGTTGTACTCACGGCTTCAGTCCATAGAAAGTGATGAAGACCGGAGTATATGAGCATAGTTCTTGCAGCTTCAACTAAAGTCCAGTTCTTTCTTTCTACGACACCATTTTGTTGTGGCGTTTTTGCGGCTGAGAATTGTTGAATAATACCAAGTGATTGATAAAAATTGCTGAGACGCTATTTCTTGAATTCTGTCCCGTTTTCCGTTCTGATTACTTGGATTTTCTTTTACAGGAGATTCTGAGTTGTATTCACAAGCTTATTATCAAGTCTCTAGTCTCATCCTTAGTTCGGAGATATCTTGTCCATGTGTAGCGAGAATAATCGTCGACAATTACTAACACATATTTACACCGTTGATGCTTTGTGTACGCATTGGTCCGCAAAGATCCATGTGAAGTAACTCTAAGGGTCGAGATGTAGAAGCAACTTGCTTGACTTTGTGTGATGCTCACTTCATTTTTCACATTTGACAAGCCGAACAATGATGCTCTTGGTTAGATGAAATTGTTGGCATACCGTTAACCAACTTTTTAACACTGAGTTTGTGAAGAGCTTTTAAATTGAGATGAGACACACGTTGATGCCATAAGCTGTTCCTCTTGATTGTTGTCTGAGAGATGAGGCATACAGCTGTCGAAGGTCGAACTGATGTCAGATTGATTGTGTCTAGGTTAGATCTTCGTGATCCTATGAGAAGTTCTTGATTCTGACTATTCAAACTGCACTGTTCAGCTAGAAATATTACTTGAAATCCTTTGTCACGGAATTGGCCTATGTTGAACAGATTGTGCTGGAGACCTTGGACGTAAGAGGCATCTTTAATCGTCAAATTTGGCAATAAAATGTCTCCAAATCCGAGTATGGGAGCTGAGTCATTGTTGCCAAATCGGACTTTGCCATTGTAACGATCTTGGTAGTTGCTCAACAGTTCTTGTTTTCCCGTCATGTGTGTGGAGCAACCAGAATCAAAATACCACACATGATGGATCTGCATAAGGGAGACTTAGGTACCCACGTTTGAATGGGTCTTCTCGGATTAGCAGATTTGATAAGTAAGGTTTGTTCGTCTTTGGTCCTAACTTATGAGAATGCTTAGGTACCCAAACCAACTTAGAAGCAGTTGGTTTAAATAGTACCTCTGTAGACAATTTAGCTTTATTGGCTTGAGTTTGCCTAGGTGATGACTTAGGAATCCATTGTGGTTGAACCTTACATGGGAGGTTAATTTCAGTACGAACAAATGTCTGATTTGTCTTATTGCTGGAGAAAATCTTTTCTCTACCTAGTCTCATAAGGTGTTTAGCTGAATGTACGTGTACTGGATACCTTAGGTGAGAACAAGAATGGATGGAGCTATAAGCTTTCTTAATAGATGATTCTTGTTTCTGACGAGACTTAAGACTTGCATTTGTTTTAGAATGATGATAGTTTTTAGAAGTAGAGCCAATTTCAAAGTTTGTGCTTTCAAAAATAATAGGATTTAACGCATAATTTGAAGTAACAATACTAGAAATAGGTGTCTTCGTACGAGTGTCCATAGTTTTTGACATAGAAGAAATAGATAACAAATCATTTTTCTTCTGAAATTTTATTCTAGGCACTCCTTCCTTAGCATGCTTCACCTCTTTTACTACTCTACATGTGGATGGAGTAGAAAAAGACTTGGTAAAAGTCTTTTTCGTTTTTGAAGCATTTAAGGATTCGTTTTCTCTCTTTACAATTTCTAAAGAAGATTTATCTTCTTTTGAAATATTTTGAAAAATCATAGGAGAGTTTTTCTTAGTTTTAATCTTGTCCTTCATTAAAGATTTTTCTTTCAAAATAAGATCAAGACAAGTTTTTAAAATAGAGGAAGTTTTGAGATTGGAAATCTCCAATAAAAGTTCGTTCTTTTCATCTTTAAAATTCTTTTTTTCTGTTTCCAAGGAAGCGTTTATATCAGCTATTTTTCTAATAATAGCTGGAATATAACATAAATTAGAATTTTGACAATGATCAGTATTTTCTTCCTTATTTTTAGAAAAA
Organism: Linderniella brevidens; assembly: GCA_004919715.1. NCBI lineage: Eukaryota > Viridiplantae > Streptophyta > Magnoliopsida > Lamiales > Linderniaceae > Linderniella > Linderniella brevidens. Next base: position 2,569,849 of record SWDC01000149.1, on the reverse strand, counting down.
TCTTCTAGGGGATATAATGAAGTATAATCACTAGAGAGATCTCTTATCTTGTAACTATTATTCGTCTTCTGAATTTGTGGTGTCTTCCAGCCAATGCTCTTGTTCTGCCATCAGTGCGACTCCAGCCTCTTTCTGTTTAGTGAGTTGGAATTTTTTGGAGTAGTAGTTGGCGTCCTTTTTCTCGGGTAGTTTGCATTCCCTTGAGAAGTGTCCGATCTTTCCACAATTATAACATTTTTGTGGTTATTTGACACTTTTTGATTCTGAGGACTCGGCCGGTCTTTCCCTTTGCTTGGAGCTAGATGTCCGAAGTCTATTGGCCGAAGACGAGGATTTCTTTTATTAAAACGTTTTACTCATCATTTTAGAAATGAGAGCTAACTCTTTCTTGAACTCCTTCATATCAGGTTTGGAGTCTGAGTCAGATTCTTCTTCATCTTGTGAAGAACTTGGCAGCTTGATACTTTTATCCTTTCGAGATCAACTTTGCTTTCGTTCAGAGACAAGTGCTATAGAGTCGTCGATCTGCTTGCCCTTTAGTTCTTTTTGGATCTCGCTTATATCTTCTTCATGTGGGGCGGGATTATCAAAGACGGCGTGGATATCCATTTCGTCCAAATCCTTATTTTGTCGGATTTGAATGGATATTTTCTTCCACTCCGGTTGAAGAGAAGAAAGAAATCTGATGTTGACCTCCATGTTGGTCTTGAATATATCTATCTTCCTCATTTCATTGACAAGAGTTAGATATCTTTGATAGAGTTCATAAACTGATTCCTCTGTCTTGGCTTTGAAAGAGTCAGTCATAAGCTGTTAGGATATTTGCTTTCTTTGCTTTGACTCCAACTTCGGTTCGTTGCATCATCTTGTGGAGCTCGTCCCACATGGCTTTTGCACTCGATAGACTATCTATTTGCATATAGATGTCATTTGGTATTCCCTGCATTAGGAAAGTCTTGGCTCCCAAGTCTGCTTTTGCTCTTAGACGCTCCCCCTCAGTATATTCACCAGGAACTTTAAGTCTTCTGGTTGCAGGAATAGGAGGATTGTTTGTGGCATCTCCTTCTTGGATGAGCCAGAATTGAGCTGGACCTTCTTGAAGTGACGCGATCAAATTTGTGGCTTGATCTTTCGTTTCCAAGAAGTTCAAGAACCGACTTCTCCATACCGTGTATTCGCTTCTTCGAAGAATTGGAGGGCGGACGTCATTTCCGAGTGAGTAAACATCCATTTTTGTTGATTGATAGGATCTTCGTGAAGGTTTGAAATAGTAATGAAAAATGCTTCACAAGTGACAAACTTAGTTAGAAATATTTGATTCGTACGTCAAAAAATTTCCTTTTTGAACCTATGATCCGGTCGTGAAGGAGAAATTGTTATGTTTTCGAAAATATTTGGTAATTAAAAAATTGATACTTCAAGATTTGTTAAAGAAATTTGAAATATTGATCGAAAATATTGAGTATCAAAATTGATAGTTCAGAGACAAATATTTTTCGTAAGTTTTGAAGTTCAAAATTTTGATTTCTTTTAAATGCTGAGGTCGAAATGTTTTTCGAGCAGTAAAGTTTTTCGATTTAAAAATATTTAGCTTTTTAATAAAAATAATTTTTTGAACGTTTAAGGATTTAGTTATATGTTTATCGACAAATAGTTTTCGGAAAAAAAATGTTGAAAAGATGATCTTATCGAAAATTATTTTGTCGAAAAACTATGTGGATCACAAAAACTCTTATTGAATAACTTGTGATCGAAAAATTACTAGTGATCGAAAAACTTTTCGATGGAATATTTTTTCGATCGAAAATATGTTTTACCTGATATTGGATCGAAAAATTTATTTGCTCGAACAAAATATTAATATATGAATCGAAAAACTAATTATTGAAATAATATTTTTCGAGTCTTAATTTTGAGTAAAACGCTCGAAAATAGTGTTTGTCGTCGAATATTTCTTGGCTGCAAACTTAGTCGAAAAATATTTTTCGATTCAAGTTTTTCGAACGAAGAATTGATCGAAGAGCAGTTAAGTTCAATGTAACAGTGAAAATTCCAGATTCAATCGAGATGTTCAATTTAGACGCTGAAATTATGGATAATCAATCGTTTAGCAGTTCTAAATATGAACAAACACAGACTCAACCACGTTTAATAGCAAAATATGTCGAGATTTAAGAAAATCAAATTGGACTCAAAACTTGATCGCAAACGCAAAAATCGATCTAAATCGAAAATCTGAATTATTATTACGTTCTAAGCGATTGAAATCAGTACGTAAATCAATCCTAACATATAATTTATCACTTAATCAGCAAAAAATCAACAACAAAATTCGCACAATTAAGTATATTGATCAAAATATAAGTCACGTGAGTTTTTCGATCGAAAAATCTGGAAAATTATTTTGATCTGATGCGAATTATGTCCAAAATCAATCACGATTTGCTCTGATACCAATTGTTAGGTCCTGATTCATCAATCAACAAGCAATCTAAGCATGAATTCTCGGTATTCGAGTAAGAAATCTTACGATATACGATCGGTCGAATATCCGCGTTGAAGATCTTGAGAGAGGTTGTTAGCTTTTTTGAGTTTCTCGAGCGTGATCTCTCGTTTAAAATATGAATTCGATACTTGTGTTTACTGAATAATAAAACTCATATTCGACTTTGATAGTGTACATCATATTTATACCTATATCTAAGGTATAATTACTCTCAAGTCCTACACTATCAAAACTTCAAATTACGCCCCTAATTACAAAGATAATGAAAAATAAAGCACAATTATAATATTCTCTTCAGATATCAAATGGCTTCCTCCTCATCACAAGAAGAAATCTACCTGCAAAATAAATGGGTTGACCTTCACAGGTACCTCCGTTGTGGCCTTTCACAGGTACCCATTTATTTTGCAGGTAGATTTCTTCCTCATCACTTGAGACAGCCCGCGGCCCTCAATGTCAACCAATGCCCATTCCGGAAGCACTCCTGATGATGGTGGACCAGGTGGACCCTGCGTTGATTAAATACCGCCTGGAGCACAACCAACCAGCTCCCACAACTACGACAGACACAGTCGAGCCCAACCAAGGAGCATCACCGAGTGATAGTGAGGGTCCAGCGAGCGAACCGGCCGAGGAGTCCTTAGAAGCAACCCAATCTGAGGACGTCGAATGACGAAACTGCTCCGTCGATCGTGCTCTCCCAAACTGCCTCCCCACCCACTATAATTCGGGCTTCACCCTTAGGATCAGGAGTCGATTTGTTCGACTCCCGAGTAGAAGTCACCACATCTAGCTCAACGGTACACAAGTCAACCCTCATCATCCATTCATCCGTCTCCCAATGGATGGATCTCTCAATACCCACACAAGGGAAACCACGTCCACTATCACCGCCTCATTCTGAGGCGGAGGATACATAATTTGGTGGCTCACAGCCCCTGGCCACTGCCCCTTCCTTGCTCGCGTTAGGTCTACAGTCCATTGTACCTATATTCTTCCCACGTTTTAAGACACATACACTGAACACCCTATGTCTTCAAGACCTAGTTGGAACTTCCATAGACACATTCATTTTGGATGTGCTTCGAGGATTGAAAAGGAAGTCCCACTGCTGCAATAATCAAAGCCAACAACGGTAATGAGCCATCCACTTGACCCACCAATGAGTATGATGTCAACGGTAAGCCTAAGTGGCTCTGGTTCAGTGATTTCCCCCGCAAGTCTCAGTGCACCTGCTACAACGGCTCTAGCAACACTACCCCTGGTCGTGATGCTATGATCGGCCGGAAGTCCTGCCATATTAAGTGCCAGCCACCATTCGGTTACCTACTCCAAAGTGGTAACAACGGAACGTCTTCGTGACGACTTTGGTAGGTTTTCATCCCCGTTCGTCACCGAGGAGGCCTTGTCCCAGAGCGTCAAAGCGGCCATCAATGTATTTGTCCCAACCCTCCAAGAAAACATCATTGGACAAGTGCGTATGAGGATAGACTCAGTCGTCCAGGACAAAGGCAAAGCTCCTGTGACGGACGAACCCACTTAAATGGGGATCACCTTCCACTTCGCCACCACAAGCCTCACAGCCACTTGACCCATACACGATGCCGCTCCACCAACTTCACGACATCCTCATATCCCGCCTCCTTGCCATCGAACAGAGAACGCCAGCCGAAGAGAAGCTTTATCAACGGCTTATCGATGTCCCCAATGGGCCTCCACAAACGACCTGCTGCGAACAAAGCTCCCGCTCCAAAAAACGACATGACGATCCTGACGATCAGGATCGTCTTGAGGGGGAGAAGCAATAGAAGACTACCCGGGAGGTCGCGGACGAGGAAGTGGGAAGATGTCAACAAAAGAAGCTGGAGCGTTATCTATAAACCCACCACCACCATCATCATCATCTCAACCACCCCAAGCCCAAGCCACCATACAAACCACCACCATTTCCAACCAATCAGTCCAAACAACCACTACCTCTCGACAGCTCTCCTACGATCCATACTCATATATAGACAAATATATATTTGAGCATGAATGGCTAGAGAGGAGAGAGAAAGAGGAAGAGTCCCGCCTACGCCTAAACCACATCCGACATTATCTCAAAATGGCGGCAGCTGACTTCTGTCTCCTCGAGCCTGAAGAAGTGGAAGAGGGAGGAGACGTAGAGGCAGACCTCCCAAAACTGTCAGATCTCCTTAGCCACCAAGCGCCCGAAAAAAGAGGCGACGAGCATCAAGAAAAAGAAGACTCCTTGGAACAATAAGAAGATCAAGGCTCCATACCTTGAAGATCTATACCCAAGGATCTGGCTAAAGGAGAGCGAAATAAAGGGAGTGGACGAGCTCCGTTTTCGAGGCATGTCTCACCTCAAAGGGAGAACTGAGGGACTTCAACACCTGATCATGCTCTGGACAATACCGAACATGGGCACACGGACCAAGGAGCAATACATGATCCACCTCAAAAAGCAGAATCCGATCCTCAAACTCAGAGGCATAGAGCGCTTAATCGGAAGATATGATAGTGCGGTCTATGTGATAGAGAGGACGAATGCGGCCGTTGAAAAGATCACGGAGACCGATCTCCCTTACCTCCTGATGGACAAAGTCTACCAGTTCTGATTGTACCCCGCAACTTCACTGAATACGCGAGGACGAAGAAAAGGGTTCAGAGCGAACAAGCCGTACATGTTGAGACAAGTCCAGTATCATGTTGTTCATAACTTCCAAATGGTGTTGGAAAGCTACATGAGGAAGGTCAACCTGACTCATCCTCAAAATAGCAGGACATCCTGGGAGAGTCACGGAGAGAGCTACATCTTCCTGGAACCAGAACTAGCAGTTACATATTTTCAACACATAAGTCGTAAGCTCAAGGCTCTTCTGATGTCTGAAATGGCTAAGTCCATTGATAGAACGCTAAGACTCATCCGTGACACGCTAAGGACGAGATTGGAGAAACTTCTTGCCGATGCAAAGCTAGAAGGTCAAGATGTGGAAGAGTCATCTCTTCTCAACAAGATCATCGAGGCAATCCAAGAGCGACTGGACATCAAAAACGACGTAAGACATTACGAGATCGCTCTCGGATTCATGAAGTCATTCTTCGCCCACCGGGAACCTCCACCTCCTCCATGCTCGAGAACGAAAAGGAAGAAATATAAGACTTAGACGTTAGAGCTTTATTTGTGTTTGGACACCTAGGGGGAGATTGTTATAAATATTAAAGTGTTCAATTTATTTATTAAGTCTAAGTCTTGTAGTTTTTTCATTAAGTGAACTAGTGTTCGAGATGTAGGCCCTAGTGACTTATTAAGGTGTATGCTAACATACACAGTCCAATGTCAGCTGTTCCTTGGAGGTATCGTAAAATCCGTTTTAACTCCATTCCAGTGTCTACGAGTTGGCGATGAATTATATCCGCCAATAGATTTATAACGAAAGTTATATCCGTTCGCTTATGACTCGTAAGATACATTAGTACTCGAATAGCACTAAGATATGGTACTTTAGGACCAAGTAGCTCTTCATCATTTTCGTGTGGTCTGAACGGATCTTTGTTCATGTGTAAGGATCTAACAACTACTAGAGTGTCCAGTGGATGAGATTCATCCATGTATAATCTTTTCAATACCTTTTTCGTATAAGTCTCTTGATGTACAAATAATCCACTTTTCAAATATTCAATCTGCAGTCCGAGACAAAATTTTGTTTTTTCGAGATCTTTAATTTCAAACTCCTTGTTTAAACAATCAACAGCTTTTGTCAACTCTTCAGGAGTTCCAATTATATTGATATCATCAAGATAGAAATATGAATCCAAAATGTATTTTGCCCTATTGACGATTTTACCCTTAAATAGTTATTTTGCCCTTAAATAATCGTTTTTTGTTATAAAATTATTATAACTGGTATAAGAACAGAAATTTAAACACTCAAATGTATAGAGAGAGTATTAATGTTTCCGATATGATTCAATACAAATACATCGGTCTATTTATAGATAAGAAATTTCAATCATTTCAACTAAAATTTACAACATTAAATAAATCTTATCTCATCTCATCAACAATCAACTAATTTTTACAACATTTAATATACCTAATTTGATCAACATTAAGAACATCCACATTTCTTAATATTTCTTAATCTTTCAAAATATTCCTCCTTCGATGCTTTTTAAAGAATTTACCTCGCTAAAACCTTACCAGGAAAAACCCAATGGGATAACAACCTACTGAAGGAAAAAGAGTACATAATTCCTTTTGATACGCTTTCATTGTTGCCTCATTAGAACCTTATTGGGAAAACCACATGGTAAAAACCACAGTGAAGGGAAAAAGAGCGCAACAAGTATTTACTCCCCCTGATGATGATATCATTACAAATCTCGAAGTCGTCGAACTCTAATTGAATATTCCTAAAAATTATAGGGGGAAGTGCTTTCGTAAATAAATCTGCAAGATTTTCACTTGATCGCACTTGTTGTACATCAATATCACTATTTTTCTCCAAATCATGGGTGAATAAAAATTTAGGTGAAATACGCTTTGTTCTATCCCCTTTAATATATCATTCCTTTAATTGAGAAATACATGCTGCATTATATTCATATAAGATCATTGGAATTAATTTCTTAGAAAGAAACCAACAAGTCCGTTGGATATGTTCAATTATCGATCACAACCGAACACATTCGCGGCTAGCTTCAGGAATAGCTAGAATTTCCGCATGGTTAGATGAAGTAGCTGTTAAACCGCCATGAAATAGAGGTTCCACCATATGTAAACAAATAACCTGTTTGCGTTCGAGCACTATGTGGGTCAGACAAATATCGAACATCTGCATACCCAAATAAATTTACTTTCGACTCGTTAGAATAGAATAATCCAATGTCAGTTGTTCTTTGAAGGTATCGAAAAATCCGATTTACTCCATTCCAGTGTCTATGAGTCGGCGATGAACTATATTAGGTCACGTATGACTCGTAAGATATACAACAAAAGCTATATCAGGTCGCGTATGACTCGTAAGATACATTAGTCATCCAATAGTACTAAGATATGGTACATCAGGACCAAGTAGCTCTTCATCATTTTCGCGTGGTCTGAACGGGTCTTTATTCACATCTAAAGATCTAAAAATCATTGGAGAATCCAGGGGATGAGATTCATCCATGTAAAATCTTTTCAAAACCATTTTCGTATAAGTCTCTGATACCAATTGTTAGGTCCTATTATATCAACTAAAGATCGATCTAAGCACGAATTCTAGATATTCGAATGATAAATCTTACAAATTTCCTTCGGTCGAATATCTTCTTTGAAGATCTTGAGAGAGAGAGTTTTTCGATTGTTTTTCTCTCTCTTAGAATGTGAATTCAATGCTTGTGATTTTTTCGAAAATGAACTTATGTATTGATTTCAGTACATTGTATTTATACCTATTTACATGGTATATTTACTATTTAAATATATCGGGGGTCCAATAGGACGTCCACCCAATCCTTGTGTACATTTCAATAGTGTACATTGTATTTATACCTATTCAAGCCCTATGTACATTGTTTGCTCCGAAGATATCGGGGGTCCAATAAGGCTTCCACCCAATCCTTAAGATGATACGGTATGTATCACATCTATGGGTGTTGAAACAGATATAAGTTGAATCTGTGTGGTTGGCTGATCCATAGTTGGTGGAGGAGATGTCACCGAAGCCAGTAGTGTTGAAGGAGATACAGACGGGGCAGAGATTTGTTGTCGGCATGAGCCCCTTTTTTAAGTCGGTATTCTTCATCAGATTCAGTGGCCTCAAGAGATTCATCTGGAGGGACACCTTCGGGCTCGACGACCGGTGTATCTGTCTCCTGAGCCGCGGCTTCGGACTCGGTTATTTCCACCAAAGATTCCCTTTGAGAAGCGTTGGAGCTTGATCCACGGCCCGTACCATTTCCTCCGTGATGGAGTTATTTCGAGCCGAGGATGATGCCATCAACATAAACTTGAACGATCATCAGGTCTTTGCCTTGTCTTATGAAGTTGGACTTGACTAAAAATTCGCTTAGAACATCATACCAAGCACGAGGGGCTTGTTTTATTCCATAGAGAGCTTTGTCCAATCAATAGACATGATAAGGATGATTCTCGTGCACGAACCTGTCGGGTTGAGCGACGTAGACTTCTTCTTTTAACACACCGTTGACAAAGGCGGTTTTAACATCCATTTGATAGACTTTGAAGTCTTTATGAGTCGCGTATGCTGGAAATAGTTGAATTGCTTCGATACGTGCTACCGGAGCATACGTCGCGTCGTAGTCAATTCCTTCTTGTCGATTGTACCCCTTGGCTACGAGTCGTGCTTTATTCCTGATAACTTCACCGTTCTCGTTCTTCTTATTATTGGAAACCCATTTAGTTCCCATAATTGTTTTGCCATGCGGTCTAGGAACTAATGTCCAAACTCGTAGTCGCTCGAATTGGTTGAGTTCATCTTGCATCGCGATTACCCAATCCGGGTCTTTAATGGCTTCGGCTACCTTAATTGGTTCGTTTTGGCTTAAGAAGCATGTGAATAATCCGCTTTGTGTAGACGTCCTAGTGCATACTCCACTTGAAGGATCACCATTAATTTCGTCAATAGGATGAGCTCGAGTGCACTTGCGTTCATGAGGAAGAAACGAAGTAGATCAACCGTTGATTTGTAGATCGAGACTTCCTGAATTGATGGGCTGATCATTCGTAGTTGGGAAATTCCATTTTGAGGTTGAATTGGAAGGAATTTCCTCATCTGCATTTGTAGGAGCTGCAACACTAGTTGAAAGATTTGTTGGAGTATGAGGATTGTGAGTCTCAATTGGAATTTCTTCCGTAGAGGGAGAAGGAGCACTTCTTGGTATAGAATGAGACGAAGCAGGCATTTGAGACCCGTTCCGATAAAAATGTTCAAATAGAAAATCCAAATCTTCTAGGTCGGCGGGAATTGCTTCTTTTGACTTTGAGGTAGAAGTTGTCGGAAGTTGTTGACTTTGTGCCAACACGCCTATAAGCCCCTGTTTTGAACTGTTTTGTTCAGAAGCCAACTCGGTCACTTCTTGAAAAGTGACGTTGTAGCTTTCGAAAATAGTACGAGAAGACTTGATATAGACGAGGTATGCTTTAGAAGTCGATGAATATCCAACAAAGACGACTTCAAATGCTTTAGGATCGAACTTGCTTCGATGCTCCCGATCGTTAGCCACAAAACATTTGCACCTAAATACTTTGAAGAATGAGATATACGGAATCCTTTGATTAATATCTCATACGACGTCTTTTCCAAGCGTATGTGAATCATCCGATTTTCCGTAAAGCACGCGGTACTCACTTCTTCAGCCCATAAATAATGATGGAGACCAGATTGTATTAGCATTGTACTTGCAGCTTCAACTAGAGTCTGGTTCTTTCGTTCTACGACGCCATTTTATTGAGGCGTTTTAGCTGCTGAATATTGTTGAATAATTCCAAGTGACTGATAGTGATTGTTGAGACGTTGATTCTTGAATTCAGTCCCGTTATCAGTCTGGATTACTTGGATTTTCTTTTGCAGGAGATTCTGAGTCGTATTCACAAAGCTTATTATTAAGTCTCAAGTCTCATCTTTAGTTCGGAGATATTTTGTCCATGTGTAGCGAGAAAATCGTCGACAATTACTAACATATATTTGCGACCATTGATACTCTGTGTACGCATTAATCAACAAAGGTCTATGTGAAGTAATTCCAAGGGTCGAGATGTAGAGGCAACTTGCTTGAGTTTGTGTGATGCTCGCTTCATGTTTCCCATTTGATAAGCCGAAAAATTATGCTCTTGATGTATAGAAATCGTAGACCGTTTACCAACATTTTGATAGAGAGTTTGTGTAATACCCCTAAAATTAATACGGGAATAATGCGCAATTAGCGTGAAAATTATTCTGTAATTTTCGGAAAATTATGAAGTTAATTTTCGGACAAAGCGAATTTTCGGGAAATTGAACCGAAAATAAGAAAAATACTCTTTGAGTAAAATAAATAGATATGGGCCCAAATTAATTTAAAGTAGGCCCAATAAGAGATTTCCTTAAGAGAAAGGAAACGTAACTTTCCTTTTAAAGGTTTATCTCAAAAGGTGATAAGGACAAACGAAAATATCAAACGAAAGAAAAGAGAAAGAGAAAGAGGAGAAAACAAACGAAGAAAAGCAGAGAAGAACTAAGCAAATTCGGCCAACTTGGAAGTGAGGTAGGTGGTTTTTAACCCCTACAAACTGTTTTTAAGTTTGATTTATTTAGTTTAACGAATTTGGATGAAAGGTCATCCGAATTCATGAATTTCGGGAGCTTTGAATGATTATGTGTTGTATTTGCGGGTTGAAAAGAATTCGCGGGCCAAAAAGGTTCGTGAAGTGTGAGAGAGGAAAGAAAATCGCGGGCTGCGATAAAATTCGCGGGCCGAAAGATTTGTAAAGATGTGAGTGAGAAAAGAAGGTCGCGGGCCAAATTTTAAATTTCGCCGAATTTAAAAGGTTAAATTCGGGCATTTTATTTCGCCGAATTTAATATTTCAAATTCGGGCAGAATTTCGATATCTAAGCGAAATATTTAAATTTCGCCGAATTTAAAAGGTTAAATTCGGGCATTTTATTTCGCCGAATTTAATATTTCAAATTCGGGCAGAATTTCGATATCTAAGCGAAATATTTAAATTTCGCCGAATTTAAAGGTTAAATTCGGGCATTATATTTCGCCGAATTTAATATTTCAAATTCGGGCAGAATTTCGATATCTAAGCGAAATATTTAAATTTCGCCGAATTTAAAAGGTTAAATTCGGGTAATAGCCCACATCTTTGAATAAAATTATTTTAAGTTCATTTTATCTTTAAATCAAAGTATATTCATACTTTGACTAGAACTTTCGGGTCAACCCTTATTTTAAGATACGAGAGTATTTTGGGGTATTATTTGTAAGAAATAATACGTGATATATGTGACGAATGTGATATGCATTTCACGACATGCATAAGAGAGGTGAAGGTACCGTAATGATACGGTGACACGATATTGTGTCGAATGTGAGAAGGGTAGAGTTGCCGATTTTGGCAGTCAGGTTCAGACTCGATTATGCACTTGGTGGGAGAGGGGGTTTGCGACACCCATCTACTCGGGATTGAGCCACCCGAGGTGTAAACCACCGGATATTATTTGGCTCAGGGACGGCAGACAGATGTGAGATTCCTGTCTACCCGAACTTGTGGTATAACATTCGGGAAAAAGCCGTCGGGTTGAGATTGTGTGCGGAAGGAGCGACCCGGCGCGGCCGGTGTGGGCTACCGCATGGTTGATGGTGTACTTTGCCATTGCGCGCGTGGGTGCCGAGTCTGACCTAGGGCCCTGTTGAGAATTGAGAATTGATAGATGAGATTTGTCGAGTGTGCATTATATTATATTGTGAGGAACCGGGATTGGGTGGAGTGCACGCACGTATTGCATGTTTTGTAATCACCTACTGGGCAATAGCTCAGGGTTCTATCCTATTTTTGTTTGTAGGTAAGAATGAACCCGACACCGACTAGTGTCAGGGTTGAGATTCATGGCGAGCTGGCGGCGGTGACTCCACGGACTTTTGAGGGTGGTGCAGTACATGGGACGCGACCTGTGGAGTGGCATAGTGTTTGATATTGGGTTTGAAATTTTGGGGCTTCGGCCCAAAGTATTAATAGTAGATATTTTTGTAAACCCGATATAATACTATGTAGGATATTTAAATTAAAATAAAAAAAGAGAAAATTTTATCGGGTCTTCCGCGTGTTCTGTTGCGGGGAAATCCGCCAATTAACTAAATTAGGAAGTAGGGTCGCCACAGGTGGTATCAGAGCTTAGGCTTTAGATTCTGAAGACTGTCCATGTACTGCCACTCAAAAGCCGGGAGAACCAGCCTCGCCTGTAAGTTAAGTGTAATACTTTGATATGATTATGTGATCTCATGTATATTTGTTACATGAATTATCTAGTATTTGGAAAATGCCAAGAGGAAGACCGAGGAACGTGTTCGTTGGAGAGTCCAGTCGGAGGGGCGAATCTGAATCCCCACCCCCGACTCGTGAGCATGACACGATAATTAGGCTGACTGAACTTATCCAAAGACAGTCAGACCAAATTCATGATTTGATAAATCACCAGAGCTCATCTGAGCACCGTCCATCCCCACAGCCTGATCGCGTAGAGATCATAGGGGAGCGATTTCGTAAGTTAAATCCACCAGTTTTCGCCGAAGCTACTAATCCTGCGGCAGCTGAGGACTGGATCGACACAATAGAAGACTTATTTATATACAGTCGTGTGCCAACAATGAGAAGGTGTTGTGTGCCGTTTCCCTATTTCGGGAGGCGCGCGTTTTTGGTGGAACACCATAAAGGTGTTAGAAGATCCGGCGACGATGACATGGGAACGCTTCAGGGAACTGCTTTATGATAAGTACTTCACTGCTCACGATCAGGAGCAGCGAATGTATGAATTCATGAACCTGAAACAAGGGCGAATGCCAGTTGCGGAATACATCCGCAAATTTGAAGAATTATCTCGTTTTGCACCTCATCTCGTGGCAACCAATACTCTAAAGGTGACGAGATTTCTTCGAGGGCTGAAGCCCGAATTTTATCGAGATTTAAGTGTGGCGGGAGTACGCCAATTAGAGTTCCGTCAGGCGACGGAGCGAGCGTTGATCGCAGAACAAGCGGAAGGAGTAGTAAGGGAAGCCCAAGAGGCAAGTAGGAAAAGAGAGAGTCAGCAACAGCAAGGAGGAAGCGGCCAAAAGCGACAATTCTTCGGCAAGGACCCGAAGAATAAAGGAAATCGACCGAGTCAACAGATGTGGCGCCCGAATGCTTATCAGAGACCGGCCAATGTTCCCAACCGACCCCCGGTACCAGCGCCCCAATGCCAACAGTGTGGACGAAATCACTTTGGCATATGCTACGGACCACGACCGGTGCAGACTCTGCAATGTTTCCGGTGCGGTGAGGCCGGACACATCGCACGGAATTGCCCGAGAGGTCAGCCTCCAGTGCAGACTCAACCGCGTAACCTCATTCGACCTCCACCTGTGCCTGCAAGAGTTTTTACTCTGACTAATGAGGAGGCGGAGGCAAACCCGAATGTAGTTACGGGTACGTTGAGTATATTTCACGTGCCCTCTTTGATCTTGATTGACTCGGGAGCCACACATTCGTTTGTATCGGCTAACTTTGTGGCCAGGGCAGGAATCTATCCCTCCCGTTCATTATGTCATTTCGTGGTATCTTTACCACATGGGGATCCAACTCGATCAAATTTGGTGGTTGAGAAATGTCCCGTAAGAATTGAGGGTAGAGAGTTAGATGTGAACCTAATAGTAATCCCGATGAATGATTACGATATTATATTCGGGATGGATTGGCTTTCGAAATACGGAGCCATTATTGATTGTTCAAAAAGGGTAGTTAGGTTTCGATCGCCAGAGGGAGAGGAGTTTGAATTTTCGGGAAGAAAGAATAGAAACTCAATCCCTCGGATTTCTGCTTTAAAAGCTCAGCGACTCGTAAATACGGGTTGCGAATCGTTCCTAGTTTTTGCGGTGAATGCTGAGGAATCTTCCCAGCTTAAACTTGAGGAGGTTCCGATAGTGAACGAATATTCCGATGTATTTCCCGAGGATCTTCCGGGATTACCCCCTGATCGGGAGATTAAATTTGCAATCGATCTTGTACCTGGAGCTGCCCCGATCTCTAAATCCCCGTATCGGTTAGCACCGAAGGAATTAGGAGAATTGAAGGAGCAATTGGAAGATTTGTTGCAGAAGGGTTTTATTCAACCCAGTTTCTCACCATGGGGAGCCCCGGTTTTATTTGTGAAGAAAAAGGACGGGTCGATGAGAATGTGTATCGATTATCGTGAACTCAACAAGATCACGATTAAGAATAAATACCCATTGCCAAGGATTGACGATTTATTCGATCAACTCCAAGGAGCAACAGTATTTTCTAAGATCGACCTGCGCTCCGGTTATCATCAGCTGAAGATCCGGGAAGCGGACATTCCAAAAACCGCATTCAGTACGAGGTACGGCCACTATGAATTTTTGGTCATGCCTTTCGGATTGACGAATGCTCCGGCAGCCTTCATGGATTTGATGAACCGAGTATTCAAAAAATTGCTGGACCGATGTGTTATCGTCTTTATCGACGATATTCTCATTTATTCCAAGACAAAAGAAGAACATGAGGAACATTTGAGAGCGGTCCTAGGAATTCTTCGGGAGAAACAATTATTCGCCAAATTTAAAAAGTGCGAATTTTGGTTGGATCGAGTAATCTTTCTGGGGCATGTTATTTCGGGAACGGAATTTCAGTAGATCCCAGCAAGATAGAATATAGAAAATTGGCCAAGACCAACCACTCCCACGGAGATAAGAAGTTTTCTCGGGCTAGCTGGGTATTATCGAAAGTTCATTAAGGACTTTTCCAGCATCGCCTCGACGCTCACCAATTTGACAAAGAAAAATGTTCCGTTCAAATGGACGGATGAATGTGAGCAAAGTTTCCAGGAATTAAAGAAAAGGCTAACAACTGCTCCAGTGTTAGCAATACCTTCGGGTACTGGAAATTTTTCTGTTTATAGTGATGCCTCTAAATATGGGTTGGGGTGTGTTTTAATGCAAAACGGGAAGGTGATCGCTTATGCCTCCCGACAATTAAAGCCATATGAGAAAATTACCCCACTCATGATCTCGAACTCGCAGCCGTAGTGTTTGCTCTTAAAACATGGCGACACTATCTTTACGGAGAAAGATGCGAGATCTTCACGGATCACAAGAGTTTGAAGTACTTCTTCACCCAGAAGGAGTTAAATATGAGGCAAAGAAGATGGCTCGAGTTAGTCAAAGACTACGACTGTGTGATAAATTATCATCCAGGAAAAGCGAACGTAGTCGCAGATGCATTGAGCCGCAAAACTGTAAACACTGAATTACGCCAATTCGGAGTTGAAGTAATCAATTTCGGAGAGATTGAAGAAAAGTTGGCAGTGTTGACACTTAAGCCAACACTATTAGACCGAATCATTGAAGTACAAAAGAAAGATGAGTTGTACTTGAAGAAACAAAGAGAACAAGATAAAGAAGTCTCATCGGAATTTGAATTCCGAGAAGACGGGAGTTTACGATTTAAAAGTCGCTTATATGTGCCGGAAGATGAAGAAATTCGTCGAACTTTAATGACGGAGGCACATACGACAATATATTCGGTGCATCCCGGTGCAACGAAAATGTATCGTGATTTGCGACTAAATTATTGGTGGCCGGGAATGAAAAAGGATGTTGCTGCATTTGTACATAGATACCTGACTTGTCAGCAGATCAAAGCAGAACATCAAAGACCGGCAGGAATGTTACAACCTTTGACGATTCCCGAGTGGAAGTGGGACCATATAACAATGGATTTTGTCGTCGGGTTGCCAAGAACGGTGAAAGGTTATGATGCAATTTGGGTGATTGTTGACAGACTGACTAAGTCCGCCCATTTCTTGCCTATTCACCAGACCTATCCCATGGAGAAGTTCGCTGAACTCTACATTCAAGAGATAGTGAGACTCCATGGAATTCCGATATCGATCATATCAGATCGAGATTCAAGATTTCTGTCCCAGTTCTGGAAAAGCTTACAGAAAGCTCTGGGAACTAAATTATCATTTAGTTCAGCTTATCATCCCCAGACTGACGGACAATCGGAAAGGACGATCCAGACACTCGAAGACATGTTGAGAGCATGTGTCCTGGATTTTCAAGGGAGTTGGAGTAAATATCTCCCGTTAATAGAATTTTCATATAACAACAGCTATCAAGCAACGATCGGAATGGCGCCTTACGAAGCCTTATACGGACGTAAATGTCGATCCCCAGTTCATTGGAATGAAATCGGCGAGAAGGCGCTATTAGGTCCCGAGATGGTACGCGAAATGACTGAAGTTGTTAAGAAAATTCGGGAGAAAATGCAAACGGCCCAAAGTCGCCAGAAGAGTTATGCAGACAAGAGGCGAAGGTCGTTAGAATTTGAAGAAGGTGATAAAGTATTTTTGAAAGTATCACCTATGAAGGGTGTCAAACGGTTCGGACAAAAAGGAAAGTTGAGTCCGAGATATATAGGACCTTTCAAAATTTTGAAAAGAGTCGGTGAAGTAGCATATCAGCTAGAATTACCGACGTCGTTAGCACAAGTCCATGACGTATTCCACGTGTCTACACTGCGAAAGTATGTGTTGGACCCGTATCATGTGCTAAGAGACAAAAGACTTCACCAACAATTGAAGCCGGACTTGAGTTACGAAGAAAAGCCGGTAGAGATTCTAATGTATGAGGTGAAGCAATTACGAAATAAGAATATTCCCCTCGTGAAGGTCTTATGGCGAAACCAGATATTGGAAGAAGCCACTTGGGAGCGAGAAGACGAAATGAGAGAGAAATACCCTGAGTTGTTTCAGACAACTTAAATTTCGGGGACGAAATTTCTTTTAGGGGGGGAGGATGTAATACCCGTAAAATTAATACGGGAATAATGCGCAATTAGCGTGAAAATTATTCTGTAATTTTCGGAAAATTATGAAGTTAATTTTCGGACAAAGCGAATTTTCGGGAAATTGAACCGAAAATAAGAAAAATACTCTTTGAGTAAAATAAATAGATATGGGCCCAAATTAATTTAAAGTAGGCCCAATAAGAGATTTCCTTAAGAGAAAGGAAACGTAACTTTCCTTTTAAAGGTTTATCTCAAAAGGTGATAAGGACAAACGAAAATATCAAACGAAAGAAAAAGAGAAAGAGAAAGAGGAGAAAACAAACGAAGAAAAGCAGAGAAGAACTAAGCAAATTCGGCCAACTTGGAAGTGAGGTAGGTGGTTTTTAACCCCTACAAACTGTTTTAAGTTTGATTTATTTAGTTTAACGAATTTGGATGAAAGGTCATCCGAATTCATGAATTTCGGGAGCTTTGAATGATTATGTGTTGTATTTGCGGGTTGAAAAGAATTCGCGGGCCAAAAAGGTTCGTGAAGTGTGAGAGAGGAAAGAAAATCGCGGGCTGCGATAAAATTCGCGGGCCGAAAGATTTGTAAAGATGTGAGTGAGAAAAGAAGGTCGCGGGCCAAATTTTAAATTTCGCCGAATTTAAAAGGTTAAATTCGGGCATTTTATTTCGCCGAATTTAATATTTCAAATTCGGGCAAATTTCGATATCTAAGCGAAATATTTAAATTTCGCCGAATTTAAAAGGTTAAATTCGGGCATTTTATTTCGCCGAATTTAATATTTCAAATTCGGGCAGAATTTCGATATCTAAGCGAAATATTTAAATTTCGCCGAATTTAAAAGGTTAAATTCGGGCATTATATTTCGCCGAATTTAATATTTCAAATTCGGGCAGAATTTCGATATCTAAGCGAAATATTTAAATTTCGCCGAATTTAAAAGGTTAAATTCGGGTAATAGCCCACATCTTTGAATAAAATTATTTTAAGTTCATTTTATCTTTAAATCAAAGTATATTCATACTTTGACTAGAACTTTCGGGTCAACCCTTATTTTAAGATACGAGAGTATTTTGGGGTATTATTTGTAAGAAATAATACGTGATATATGTGACGAATGTGATATGCATTTCACGACATGCATAAGAGAGGTGAAGGTACCGTAATGATACGGTGACACGATATTGTGTCGAATGTGAGAAGGGTAGAGTTGCCGATTTTGGCAGTCAGGTTCAGACTCGATTATGCACTTGGTGGGAGAGGGGGTTTGCGACACCCATCTACTCGGGATTGAGCCACCCGAGGTGTAAACCACCGGATATTATTTGGCTCAGGGACGGCAGACAGATGTGAGATTCCTGTCTACCCGAACTTGTGGTATAACATTCGGGAAAAAGCCGTCGGGTTGAGATTGTGTGCGGAAGGAGCGACCCGGCGCGGCCGGTGTGGGCTACCGCATGGTTGATGGTGTACTTTGCCATTGCGCGCGTGGGTGCCGAGTCTGACCTAGGGCCCTGTTGAGAATTGAGAATTGATAGATGAGATTTGTCGAGTGTGCATTATATTATATTGTGAGGAACCGGGATTGGGTGGAGTGCACGCACGTATTGCATGTTTGTAATCACCTACTGGGCAATAGCTCAGGGTTCTATCCTATTTTTGTTTGTAGGTAAGAATGAACCCGACACCGACTAGTGTCAGGGTTGAGATTCATGGCGAGCTGGCGGCGGTGACTCCACGGACTTTTGAGGGTGGTGCAGTACATGGGACGCGACCTGTGGAGTGGCATAGTGTTTGATATTGGGTTTGAAATTTTGGGGCTTCGGCCCAAAGTATTAATAGTAGATATTTTTGTAAACCCGATATAATACTATGTAGGATATTTAAATTAAAATAAAAAAAGAGAAAATTTTATCGGGTCTTCCGCGTGTTCTGTTGCGGGGAAATCCGCCAATTAACTAAATTAGGAAGTAGGGTCGCCACAGTTTGTGAAGAGCTTTGAGGTTTAGATGAGAGAGACGTTGATGCCATAAGTTGTTCCTCTTTATTGTAGTCCGTGAGATGAGACAAATAAGTGTCAAAGGTCGTACTGTTGTCAGATTGATGGTGTATAGATTAGTCTTCGAGATCGTGTTAGAAGTTCTTGATTCTGACTATTTAAAATTCTGCACTGATCAGCTAGAAACACCACTTGAAATCCTTTATCGCAGAATTTTCCTATGCTGAACAGGTTGTGTTTAAGACCTTGGACGTAAGAGACATCTTTGATTGTAAGATTTTGCAGTAGAATATCTCCAAAGCCTAGTATTGGAGCTGAATCATTGTTGTTGAATCTGACTTTTCCGTTGTAACGGTCTTGGTAGTTGCTCAACATTTCTTGATTTTCCGTCATGTGTGTGGAGCAACCAGAATCTAAATACCACACATGATGGATCTGCATAAAAATATTTTAGAGAGACTTAGGTACCCACTTAGTAATGGGTCCTCTCGGATTAGCAGATTTGGTTGGTAAGGTTTGTTCATTTTTGGTTCCTAAACCATTTATGCTTTTAGGTACCAAAACCGACTTGGAATTAGTTGGTTTAAGTGGTACCTCTTTAGGCAACTTGGCCTTGTGGGCTTGCGTTGGCCTAGATGGTGTCTTGGGAACCCATTGAGGTTGAACCTTACATGGGAGGTTAACTTCAGTGCGGACAAATGTCTTATTAGTCTTAGTGCATGAGAAAATATTTTCTCTAGCTAGTCTCTTAAGGTGTTTGGGTGAGTGTACTTTGACCGGATACCTTAAATGAGGACAAGAATGTATCGAGCTACAAGCTTTCTTTATAGCCGGATCTTGTCTTAGAATGATGGTATATGTTTTTAGAAGTAGAGCCGATTTCAAAATTTGTGCTTTCAAAATTAATAGGCTTTAACACATAAGTGGAAGCAACAACATTAAAGTTATAAAATTTTGATACAGTGTCCATAGTTTTTTATACAAAAGAAACTTTTGAAAATAAATCTTTTCTATCATTTTTCTTCTGAAATTATATCATAGCCACTCTTTCCTTTGCATTCTTGACCTCTTTTTCTACCTACCTATGGATGGAGTAGAAAAAGAGTTAGTAAAAATCATTTTTCCTTTTGAAGCATTTAAGGACTCTTTCTCCTTTTACGCTTTTGAAAGAAGATTTGTCTTCTTTTAAAATAATGGGAGGTGTTTTCTTAGATTTGATCTTGTCCTTATTTAATGAATTTTCTTTCATAGTAAAATCAGGACAAGATTTTAAAATTGAGGAAGTTTAGAGATTAGAAACTCTAATAAAAGCTCATTCTTTTCTACTTTGAAATTCTTTCTTTCTGTTTCTAAGGAATCGTTTAAATCAGTTATTTTCTTAATAATAGCAGGAATATAACAGAAAGTGGAATTTTGAAAATTATCAATGTTTTCTTCTTGAACTTTAGGAAGATCTTCCAAAGGATATATTGAATTATAATCACTAGACAGGCTGATTTCACGTGTCTTGTAACTATTATTCATTTCAATGTAGCAAAAGGGATGTCAGTCCTATTTGTGGCTTTACGTTTAGATTCTTCTAAGGCATTTATTTCGGAAGAATTAGTAAAGGCCATTAGAGAAGTTAATTCTAATATCATGTACTTGATATCATATAACTGTTTGACATTGACCTTTTTCAAGTTACAGGGATTATTAAAACCTAAGACTTCTTTAGGATTATAAAATTCTATATCAAGAGGTTGATTTAGAAATATAGTCTGATCCGTTTGCCCCCTTTTAGTTAGAAGATCGTCTAAAGTTTTAATCATAGAGTAAAACTTCTTACGTTCGTCAGAGATTTCCTTAAAACTATTTCTAAAAATTACTAAATCTCTTCGACAATCGCTAAGAGTCTTACTAAGGTAATTTATTTTTATCTCAGAGGTAGCTATACTAAATTAAAGACTAGTTATGGTTTCTTTAGCATTAGATAAGAGAATATCTAAGTGAATTGTTCTATCTAATTGCTTTTGAAAATTTTTTTCACACTTATATTCCTTTTTACTTTTCCGCTCATTTTTCTGTTAGAATACTTAATTTGTAAAGATTATAACGTGTTTAATAATGTAGAATTAGGCATCGTTATCTCTTGTGATGATGTTGATGCTTTTTCTTCATCATCTGACCTCCTTGATGAGTTATGGTTTGAGGCGTCGTCAAGACATGCCATTAAAGTAAGATTTTCGTCTTCAGAATCTGTGGTGTCTTCCAGCCAATGCTCTTGTTCAGAGCTCCTCCAGCCTCTTTTTGTTTAGTTAGTTGGAATTTCTTGGAGTAGTAGTTGGCGTCCTTCTTCTTGGAAAGTTTGCATTCTCTGGCGAAGTGCCCTATCTTTCCACAATTGTAGCACTTTTGTAGTTCTTTGGCGTTTTTAGATTCTGACAACTCGGCCGGTCTTTCCTTGTGCTTGGAGCTTGATGTCCAAAGTCTATTAGCCGAAGAGGAGGATTTATTTTTATAGAACTTTTTGCTCATCATCTTAGTAATCAGAGCCAATTGTTTCTTGAACTCTTTCATATCTGGCTCACAGTCCGATTCGAATTCGTCTTCATCTTCTGAAGAACTTGGCAACTTTATCCTTGCGGGATCGACTCGTTTTTCTTTCAGAAACTAGAGCTATAGAGTATTCGATCTGCTTGCCCTTTTGTATCTCGTGTTGAACGAGATTATCAAAGACGGCGTGCATATCCATTTCGTCCAAATCCTTGTTTTGACGGATTTACATGGATATTTTCTTCCTCTCCGGTTGAAGATAAAAGAGAAATCGGATGTTGACCTCCATGTTGGTCTTGAAAATTTCTATCATTCTCATCTCATTGAGAAGAGTTAAATAGCGTTGATAGAGTTCATAAACGTTTTCCTCCGACTTTGCTTTGAATGAGTTGCAAGCGGTGAGAATATTAGCTTTCTTGGCTTTGACTCCGACTTCAGTCCGTTGCATCATTTTGTGGAGTTTAACCCACATAGCTTTTGCACTAGATAGACTATCTATTTGCATATAGATGTCATTCGGAATTCCTTGAATTAGGAAAGTTTTTGCTCCTAAATCTGCTTTTGCTCTTAATCGCTACCCCTCGGTGTATTCACTAGGAATTTTGAGTCTTCTATGGCGGGAATGGGAGGATTATTAGTGGCATCGCCTTCTTGGATGAGCCAAAATTGAGCTGGATCTTCTTGAAGAGAACCTATCAAATTAGTAGCTTGATCTTTTGTTTCCAAGAAGTTCATGAATCGGCTTCTCCATACGGTGTATCGCCTCTTCGTAGAATTGGAGGGCGGACGTCGTTTCCGAGTAAGTAAGCATCCATTTGTAGTTGTTTGGGAGGATCTTCGTGAACGTTTGGAATCGAAATGGTAAAAGATTTCACAAGTAAGCATCCATTTGTAATGTTTGATTCGTACTTTAAGCAATTTCCCTTTCGAACCTATTTTCGGTTGTTAAGGAGAAATTGTTTTGATTTCCAAAAATATTTGATACGAGAATTGATATTTCAAAATTTTGGTAAAGAATTTTGAATTTAAGAACGAAAATTTTGAGTATCGTAGAATGTGTGTGTGTTTGAGCAGTGATCGAAAATTTTTTCGAGCAATAAAGTTTTTGATTTAGAAATTTTTCGAACCTTTAATCGAAAAAGATTTTGGATCGTATAAGTTTTTCGTTGTATTTATCGAAAATTATTTTTTCGAACGTAAGAGTTTTGCAGAGTAAATATCTTATCGAAAAAATAGTTGGTCGAATAATTGTTGATCGCAAAACCTTTATCAAAAAATTAAGAGTGATCGAAATTTTTTTCGTGAAGTTTGACTCATATTTCTTACTAAAAGTTTTTCGAGGATGAATTATTCGATTAAAATATGTTTTCGCTAAATTTTGACTCGAAAATTTAAATTATCGAAAATCTTGAGATAGAAAAACTTGCTTTACTATTACATGTTTTTCCTGTCAATATTAGATATTTATTAAGCGAAAACAGTGTCCGTAAAAAAATACGCTTTATTATGCTCGAAAAAGATATTTATATATGAATCGAAAAACTAATTATCGAAATAATGTTTTTCGAGTCTTATATTTGAGTAAAACACATGAGAACAATGTTTTTCATCGAAGAATTTCTCGGCTGTAAACATTCGAAAAATATTTTTCGAGCCAAGTTTTTCGATCGAAAAACGATCGAAGAACAGCCTTCAAGTTCAATGTAACAGTGAAAAATCCAGATTTAACCAAAATGTTCAAGTTAGGAGCTGAAATTCTGGATAATCACTCGTTTCTTAGTTCTTAATATGAACAAACACAAGATTAACCACGTTTTATAGCAAAATATATCGATTATGAGGAAAATCAAATCGCAACCAAAACTTGATTGCAAACGAAAATATTGATCGAAATCGAACATTCAACACTTTTCATCCATCAAATATGATATTGCAACGATGATATTGGGAGAGGAGATTTAAAAAGCATTCTGAGTTAATCTGTTGTTTATTGTTGGTGAACAAAACAATGAATTGTTGATGAAAAACCATGAATCCCGACCGCCTGGTTCTACTGCACTCCATGAAGCAAATTCAGTCAGAGGTTATAATGATAATAGTCGAAGAGCAATGATCGTGGACGTGGACGTGGTCGTGGTGGATATCGTGGTCGTGGACATGGTCGTGGTCAAGGCCGTGGTCAAGGTCGTGGACGTGGCCGAGGAAATTATGGTGGTTGTTATCAACATTTACGTGGTGGTTATCATAAAAATCATGGCGGTCATCAAAATTTTCCCCATAAGATGAAAAATTATACAAATAATGATGAGAAGAGGCACACTGAACAAAAGAAAAATAATGAGCAATGCTATTGTTGTGATGGTTCGGGCCATTGGTCACGTAACTGTCGTACGCCCAAATATTTGGTTTAATTATATCAACAAAGTAAGGGCAAAGAAAAGAGACTTGAAACGAATTTTGTTCAAAGTGAATTGGCCTCACCTTTTGGGACAAAGATGAAAATATACATTTCGAAACTGCGTATTTTCTAGCTTTTTCTGAAGAAACCTGATCTACTATGTATTATTATTGTATGCTTTATTATTGTGTGTACTACATACTTTATTATTATGTGATTTGTTATGTATGGTTTGGAGTGTTTTATGAAGTTATATGTTTTCTTGTGATATATCTGTCTATTTTTAATAATGATTATTATGTGTTTGTTGATGGAAACGAACATGTGCAAAGGAGAATTATGTCTTGTAGGTTGTGCAATGACCAATACAATTCTGAAAAGTAAAAAATACTTTGATCGTTATGAAAAAGCGAGTGTTATTACAATATCGGGTAGCATAAGTATAACTGAAGGCTCTGAAATAGCTAATGTTTTACTACCCAGAGGAACGCAACAGATAATAGAAAATGTCTTATATTCTCCTAAGCCTCAAATAAATTTATTGAGCTTTAAAGCTATTCGACATAACGGATATCATGTTGAGAGTGCAGAAAAAGGAGATGGTGAATATTTGCGCATTATAAATGAGGTTTCTAATGAGAAAAGAATTATTGAAATATTACCTTCCTTTGACTCTGAGTTGTGTTACACATATCTTAGAACGATTGAATCGTATGCTATCGTAAACCAGAAGTTAACTAATGACAGTACATTTAATTTTTGGCATGACCGGTTGGGTCATCCCGGTGCAATTATGATGCAGAAAATACTTGAGAACTCATGTGGGCTATTAATGAAGAACCATATGATTCTTCAAGGTAATGAATTATCATGTGTCGCTTGCTCTAAAGGGAAGTTAATTAATCGGTCATCACCAGCGAAAATAAATTTATTTGAGGCGAATGAATCCATAACATTTTTGGAACTTATACATGGTGATATTTGCGGACCGATGCATCCATCATGTGGACCATTTAGGTATTTCATGGTATTAATTGATGCATCGATTAGATTGACTCATGTATGTTTGTTATCAACACGCAACGTGGCCTTTGCGAGATTGCTTGCACAATTGATCCGATTAAGAGCACATTTTCCAGATTATCCGATAAAGAAAATACGCCTTGATAATGCTGTTGAATTTACTTCCAAGGCATTTAATGATTATTGTATATATCTCGGAATTGATGTTGAGCATTCTGTGCCACATGTTCATACGCGAAACGGTCATGCAGAATCGTTGATTAAGCGCTTGTAGTTAATTGCAAGACCATTATTGATGAAGTCGAATCTTCCCTCGTCCTGCTAGGGACATGTTATACTGCATGTATCAACACTAATCCGCATCAGGCCAACAAGTTATAATGATGTCTCCCCATTACAAATGGTTCATTGTCCGGAACAAGATATTTGCCATCTAAGAATTTTTTGATGTGCGGTATATGTTCCGGTTGCTCCAGCACAACGAATAAAGATGGGACCTCAAAGGAGCTTGTGGATATATGTCGGATATGAATCTCCATCATTAATAAAGTATTTGGAACCTCTAACTGGAGATTTATGTACGGCCAGATTTGCCGACTGTCATTTTGATGAATTGAATATTCCAACATTAGGGGGAGAAAACAAACAACTGGAGAGATATTTAGTTGGAATGAATTATCGCTAAATCATTACGATCCTCGAACTAAAGAATGTGAACTAGAAGTTCAAAAGATAATTCATTTACAGAGTTTAGCTAATCAATTGCCAAAAAATTTTATTGACCTTAAAAGAGTCACTAAGTCACACATACCAGTCGTTAATGCTTCTGAAAAAATAGATAGCTTGAGCCACAGCTAAAACGTGGTAAGCCCCTGGGTTTCAAAGACAAAAAACCTCGGAAAGGACAAGGAGCAAATCATAATAAAAATGGTCCAACCGAGGATTTATCTACTACAGAAGAGTCGATGGGCATAACAGATAATGAAACTCACTGAACGTTCAGAAAATAAAAATATTGAAGAGATCTCGATAAACTACGCCCGAGATGGAATTAGATGGAACCGAGACGAAGTCAATGTTGACGATAAATTCTCATTTTACATAGCATTAAATGAAATGAATGAGATTAATGAGAATGAGGATCATGAACCAAAGTCTGTAGACGAAGAAATGATTGGCAAAAATGCAAAGATGCAATCAAGGCAGATCACTTGAGAAACGAAAAGTTTTCGGACATGTAATCTGTATACCAGAAAATGTAAAGTCGGTTGAATATAAATGAGTTTTCAGTAGAAAGAGAAATGAAAATGGTGAAATTGTAAGATACAAAGCACGGCTTCTCGCACAAGGTTTTTCGCAACGACCTGGTATAGATTATGAGGAGACGTATTCTCCTATGGTGGATGCAACAACTTTTCGTTATATAGTAAGTCTGGCATTACGAAAAGGACTCGATATGCGTCTTATGGATGTTGTCACTGCTTATATATATAAAGCTTGTAAGATACAAAGCACGGCTTCTCGCACAAGTTTTTTCGTAACGACCTTTTATTGATTATGAGGAGCTCCTGTCGTAGATGCAACAACTTTTCGTTATATAGTAAGTCTGGCAGTACGAAAAGGACTCGATATGCGTTTTATGTATGTTTTCACTGCTTGTATATATGAAACACTTGATGAAGAGATATTAGAATTGTGCTTTGTTATTTTGTTATCCTTGTAATTAGGGGCGTAATTCGTAGTTTTGATAGTGTAGGACTAAATAGTAAATATACCATGTAAATAGGTATAAATACAATGTACACTATCGAAATCAATACATAAGTTCATTTTCGGAAAAAATCACAAGCATTGAATTCACATTATAAGATAGATAAAAACAATCGAAAAACTCTCTCTCTCAAGATCTTCAAAGAAGATATTCGACATAAGGTAATTTGTAAGATTTATCATTCGAATATCTAGAATTCGTGCTTAGATCGATCGTTAGTTGATGTAATAGGACCTAACAATTGGTATCAGAGCAGATTGTGATCGTTTTTTGATTGAATTCGCGATTATAAGATCAAAATAATTTTCCAGATTTTGATCAATGCGCTTAATGTTTGCGAATTTTGTTGATGATTTTGCTGATTAAGTGATAGATTATATGTTAGGAATGATTTTCGTACTGATTTCAATCGCTTAGAACTTCAGATTAATTCAGATTTTATCTCCAGCATACCATCATCATGCTTGTTCTCCACACAATTTTAGTGTGGCAGTAACTTTATGAACATCGGAGTTCTATTCAGTCACCGATTTAAAATCCTGCAATCTTAAATGCATCCATTCATACGTTGCCTTTGAGAGGATAGCAGTTGTCAATTGGTCAAATCGATCTTTCAGATTTTTCCACAATTTAGTTGGATATTGTTCATTTAAGTATTCATCTCTCATATCTGCATGAATGTGGTGGCGAAGAACTATCAAAGCCCTTGTCTTATCCTGAGCGCTTGTGGTTTTTACAGTATCAGTTGTGTCACCTACACCCTTTGTGGTTTTTGTACCATCAGTGATGTCACCTGCATTTCTTGTGGTTTTATGGGCGATAGTAGTGTCACCCTAACCTTTTGCTTTTAGAGGAATCTCTGCGTCTAGTGCCTAAGATAAATAATTTTTTCCTAAGATGTCAAGTGCAACAAACTCGAGGCTTTGCAAATTCGTCATACTATCATAAAATACAAAAGACGTTTAAATACTCAATCATATAGTATAAAAAATAATATATGATGTTTAAGAGAAGAATAACATTAATATTTCCAATATAAATATCAATACAAGTTTATCGTAAAAAAATACTTTAAAGAAAAATTACAATTAATCTTCTTTCTCATCTTTGTAAAAATTATTTTTAAAATGATATCCACGTCCAAATAAGTGTCGGCGTAATAATAATCATAAAGCATAGATCAAACGTCAGACATAACAACATCCTTCAAAGTATAAGATATATTTTGGTAATCATAATAATGAAAAATATTACAATTAATAACTATATTTTAGAAACAACTATAAAAATATTATCCACCACCCGATAAGCATCACGGTAAATAAAGTAAGAAGCGCAAGATCCATCTTTGTGTTAAGAATATTTTATAGTGTCCTTTAAATCTTATAAGTCTTGGGTCTATTTTGTATTTAAAGGGATTGTAGTAGATTTTGGGCCGCTACGTAAATATAAGGAAGTTTAGGTCATAGGCCTTTATATACCAACACATGTTGTATATAAGGCCCCATTTACCCTTTTAGGGTTTTTATCAAAAGAAATCAAAAGCAAGTCACCTTATAGCTTCCAAAATAAGACATACTAAAAGGTGTTCTTCGATCTCTAATCTTAAAAGCTATATTTTGATCTTTGTTTGGTAGAAAACGGACCAACACGTATAAATCGAGTATGCAACTCGTCTTTTCCGCACAATTTTGATTTTCGGGTAGATGAATGTAACAGTGCCCAGAGTTTCAGCTCATCTCCCCGAAAATTATTCAACACGTCAAAAAACAGTCTAATTTAGTCAATTTTCGGGCAACTAAGACCTGAAATTCGCCTGATTTTCATAGGATGCTGAAAAACTCTCGGCGAAATTCACAATTCGGCTTGGATTACCCAAATTTCAAAATTTGACTAGGATTACCCAATTTTTCAAAATTCGGCAAGATTACCCGATTTTAAAAAATTCGGTCAGGATTAACCGATTTTTAACTTTCGACCAAAAATACTTGATTTTCAAATTTAGGCCAAGAAAACCCGGTTTTCAAAAATCGGCCAGCCTTACCCTATTTTAAAATTCGACTATTTTACTCGAATTTTTGTTTCTTGCCGAAAATCATCCGAAAGTTATCAATTCTCGAACAGATTCACTCGACAATGGACGTATAACCCGGATTTCATACTTACCCGACTTTCAACATGTGTTCAACGAATTTCAACTCAAGTATTGACCGAAAGTCAACACAATACATTCACAATTCTCTCCGATTAACCAATTTAAAGTACTCGTTGCCCGAGAATTATTTAACAATCTTTCAAGAAATTTCCATGTCCAAAATAACAATTTTTCACAAATACTTTGCAAACTCTTATCTATTTTGGCTAAAATCTCTTACTCAAACTTTTCAATACTTAGAATATAATTGTTCGAAACTAACATTTCAATTCACAGATCTCATCATGTTACGATCATTACCAAACAACATGGACGCCTTCACAATTGGATCTGACACTCGTCCCCCAATGCTAAGAAAAGCGTGTGTATGGCATTTGGAAGAATCGATTCAGCAACTTCATAAAAACCAAGGATGGCATTTCGTATCGTCTATTTTCGAAGGGCCCGCTACATTTTGGATTATTGTTGAAGCTGACCCTAACGCGTCCCTCCTATCTTGGAAATAAGAACACTCAAGTATCCAAGTCGTTATTCAGATGCAGAAAAGGCACGGGCCAGAACAGACAAGCTAGCCATAAATTACGTCCTCCAATCCCTTCCCAACGATGTATACATGCAAGTGGACAACATGTCCACTGCCTAAGAAATTTGGGACGAAGTCGCAAAGATGATGGTTGGAA
Organism: Linderniella brevidens; assembly: GCA_004919715.1. Lineage (NCBI taxonomy): Eukaryota > Viridiplantae > Streptophyta > Magnoliopsida > Lamiales > Linderniaceae > Linderniella > Linderniella brevidens. The sequence continues at coordinate 2,540,210 of SWDC01000149.1, read as the reverse complement.
CAGACGTACGCACCTTGTCCAAGAAATCGAGCACCCTGACTGCCTACGATTCCTTCAGAGCTAAGGAATGAGAAGATCTTCGAGACACATACCTTCGATTCCTAAATATCATCAATGAGATGAGAAAGATTAACATTCAGCGGTCAAACTTCAAGCATAACAAATTTCTATCCATACTCCAACCCGAGTGGGGCAAGATTGTTGTTCTGATCAAGCAGCAAAACGAAAACCTGGATGTCATGGATATTCATGCCCTGCACGATAACATTTCTCAATACATTGATTACGCCAAAGAAATCAGGAACGAAGGAAAGACTAATGCTTATGTGGAACCAGTTGCTCTCGTGACCAACAAGCCTACCAAAAAAAAGCTCGAAGGCTTCTAAAGGAAAACAAGTCAGCATATCTGACTCTTCAGACAATGCTGACTCGGATTCTGAATCATACGAAGAACTCAACGACCTCAAGAAGCAAGTGGCCATGCTCTCAAAGATGATGAATAAGTTCTCCAGGAAATCATCATCTTCTTACAACAGGCAACGAACCTCAAGCGGTAAACAACAGGCCAACGCTCCCGAAGAAGCCGAGAACAAGGAAACTGAAGCTCCAAGGAAATGCTTCAACTGTGGAAAACCGGGTCACTTTGCCAAGAACTGCTACAGACATATGACGAAGGACACTGAGTACTACAAGAGGAAGCTTTAGCGTTTCGTTATTTTCCACTAAAGTATCTAAGTCTTGTTATGACAACTATGATGTTCTTTCACGTTCTCATAACAATCTTTTCCGGAAAAATGTTTCCACTTTACAAAGAAGAAAACATTTCTCTTCCCATCTTCCTGATGGTGTATCTCCGATGCAATACAAGCCATCTCGCAAAGCAAAGAGAAAGAGATACCGAAAATCAGGGCAAAGACAAACGTAATAAATTGTTAAAACATAGACAAATGTGGATTCCAAAATCCCTACTGCACCCAATACGCTATAATCGAGTATGGGTTCCTAAGTTAGTCATTCAACAAACTGACTTAAAACTCAATATAACAACAGAAAGTTTCAACCTCACACCCGCAAGTCCTCATATGGGTACCTAAGCTTGCTTAACTTGTTTTGCCGGTTTGTCATGTGTGGTACTTAGACTCATGTTGCTCCTCACATATGATGGGAAATAAAGAGCTGTTGAGCAACTTCTCCAAAGGCTATCTCGGAAAGGTCTACTTCGGGAATGGTGACTCTGCTCCTATACTAGGAACATGCGACCTCATTCATGACAGACTCACTATCAAAGGAGTTTCGTACGTCGAAGGCCTAAACTACAACCTATTCAACATCAGAGGCTTCTGTGACAAAGGCTTTAAGGTTCTCTTTGAATCCAACAAGTGTAGCGTCATCGATGATAAAGGAATGGCGCTGCTCACTGGCCACAAAAAGACGAACCTTGACTCCGTTAATCTGAAGACTACTCGACTAACGTGCCTGGTCTCTCGAGCCTCTCTACATCAGAACTACCTTTGGCACCAGTGTCTCTCACATTCAATTTTAAGGATCTAAACAAGCTCTGCACGGACAACTTTGTCAAAGGACTTCCCTCAATTAGGTACCAAAAAGAGCATCTTTGCTCGGTGTCTGAAATGGGAAAGATGAGGAAAGTGTCCCACAATACTAAACACACGGCATCAACCTCCAAACCTCTTGAGCTCATTCACATGGATCTGTGTGGACCTATGCACAGTCATATTATCAATGGGCGAAGATACGTGTTAGTAATCGTAGACGATTTCTCGCGATTCACATGGACCAAGTTTCTCCGAATCAAAAACGAAACAGCAGATCTCATCATCGAATTTGTGAAGACTACACAAAATCTTTACCAATTAAGCGTCCAAATAATCAGGACTGACAATGGGACGAAATTCAAGAATAGAAAGCTCAGTGACTTTTATGGATCGCTTGGCATTACCCAACAGTTCTCAGCTCCAAAGACGCCCCAGCAAAATGGAGTTGTCGAACGCAAGAACATCACCATAGATGAAGCAACCAGGACACTCCTGATTCATTCGGGACTGCCACACTTCTTATGGGCTGAATCACTAAATACGGCGTGCTTCACTCAGAATCGTGCTTCTTTTCACAGAAGATTTATGAGAACTACGTACGAGATCATCAACCGAAGAGTTCCATACGTCTCTTTTCTCAGGGTCTTCGGATGAAGTGCTATATTGCCAACGACCGCGAAGATCGCAACAAACTTGATCCAAAGGCTTTCGAAGGCGTACTTGTAGGATAATTGACAAACTCCAAAGCCTAAAAGAGAGAAGGTCTGTCATGGAAAGCATCAACATTACATTCGACGAAGTAGACCAGGTGGATTCTGCACAAATCAATCCAGAACTCGGACTTTTACGAGAGTTGCCGAAAGATCAACCAAGTACCTCCACGGTGGGAATGCGTTCAAATATTTATACTCCAAGCGATGTGGATCTTGATCTGCTATTCGAGGATGTCTTTCCAAGACCACCACCACCCACCGTTTCTACCTATTCTGCAGCCCCAAGTAAATTACCATTTGCCTCCTACGATAGAAAATCTCCACATCGGCGAATATAATGTACCTCCAACCAACTCAGTACCTCTAACCGACATAGATGTCATTGAAAACTCAGAAGACAACACCGCTCAAACCATTGTCTCCATGCCAGAAGCATCTTTAGCAGAGCCAAAACCCCAACCGGATGAACCTACGGAATCACAGATCATCCCAAATAAGGGAATTTACGTGGAAAATGATGTCACTGAACTGTCCCAAACACATGAAAGAAAGTGGACCCGCGCCAAACTTACAAATAATCGGATCCCTCTAGTGGTGTTACCACTCGCGGTTCAACGATCAATGAATGTCTTTACTCTTGTTTCCTATGTCAAAAGGAGGCGACCAAAGTAGCTGACTCTCTTACCGATCCAGACTGGATCATTGCCATGGAGGAAGAAATTAGCCAGTTTGAGATACTGAACATTTGGAAACTAGTACCTAGACCGAAAGGGAAAACCATAATTGACACTAAGTGGATCTTCAAAAACAAGAAGGACGAACAACGGGTCGTGATCAGGAATAAAGCTAGGCTAGTGGAAAAACGATACAATCAGCAGGAAGGAATCGATTACGATGATACTTATGCACCTGTTGCCAGAATTGAAGCCAACAGGACTTCTTAGCTTTTGCTGCCCACAGAAACTTCACGGTGTACCAGATGGACGTCAATACTACCTACCTTAACGGAGTATTAAAGGAAGAAGTCTTCGTCTCTCAACTTGAAGGATTTGTGAGCGAAGAGAATCCTGACTACGTGTATCGACTGGACAAAGCCCTCTATGGACTCAAATAAGCTCCCCGGGCCTGGTATGAAGTCCTCTCGGTTTTTCTCATCTCCTCCGGTTACACGAAAGGGAAGATTGACACGACTCTCTTTACCAAAAGAGCTTATCGGATATAATGCTCGTACAAATATATGTCGATGACATCATCTTTGGCTCGACGGACGCAAGACTCTGCAGGAATTTTGGAGACATAATGAAGCAGAAATTTGAAATGAGTATGATAGGAGAGCTAAGCTTCTTCTTAGATCTTCAAGTCAAGCAGCTTCACAATGAAATCTTCATCAGTCAGTCCAAGTACATTCACGACATCCTTAAGAAGTACAACATGGACAACTACACTCCAGCCAAGACTCCGATGTCTTCTTCAGGCAAGATAGATGCGGATACCTAACTTACTCGAATTCAACATTTCACTTTTTCATATTCAAACTCACCGGAATATAACACTCTCGATTTTTCAGAAAATTCTTGCCATTTCCGTTCCAAATCTATAAAATTTCTTCACTTCCTGCACTTATCCCCACCTGTAATAGGTAAGAACGACTGCAAATTTTCCAGTTTTAACTTGCATTTAATTGATCTTTCCAGATTTACGCAAATTAGGGTTTAAACATTGGGCTGATTTTCGGATGAAATATGAATTTCTCCCCGAAAATCCATTGTTGACACAATTTGTGTCCACCCAAAATTTACTCACCCGAAATTAGTCTACCCGAATTCTTCCAATCGGTGAATTTTGATTGTAGCAAACGTTAAATTTTACCCGAAAATCCACCCGATTTCTACACTCGAACGTATTAAAATCGGCGACGACCTTACTACGTGTGACCCAAAATTTACTCACCCGAATTAGTCTACCCGAATTCTTCCAATCGGTGAATTTTGATTGTAGCAAACGTTAAATTTTACCCGAAAATCCACCCGACTTTCTACACTCGAACGTTACTTAAAATCGGCGACGACCTTTACTACGTGTTGACTCGTTGACCGAAAATCAAAACTTCACACGAATTTTAATTTAAAATCGGCGACAACGTTTAATACATGTTAAGTGTTGACCGAAGATTACGGTTTACCCGATTTTCACTTCATGATTGACTGAAATTCGGCCTTTATATTACCTGAAAAATCAACACCCGAATTTCGAATCGCAATACCGGAAATTTCAATTATCGTTGACTGCTTATCTTACCCAAAACTTGGACTCATATCAAACTTGAAAATTTTCTAAGTCCAAAACTTTTTCTATGTATAAAGTGTTACAAAGGGTGAAAAATTTCTAAGTCCCAATTTTTTTTCATTCACCTTTGACTTAGATATCATATCAGGTCGACTTTATACAAATATACGAACAAATCTGCCACAACTAACTACATCGACATCGAGAAAGCCGAATGCCCAGACCTCATAATTCTCCAAATCCTACGCAAATCCACTACACGCAGCCTTTACCATATCCGAGTGCGTCCCCAAAGACTGAAGTATACGTTCAATAATTCTGGGCCACTCTCACAAATCCAACCATTCGGCAAAAGCCAAACATCCTAACCGCACAAATCAACCAAACACCTGTAGTCCAAAACCATTCAATACTACGTTCACTTTTCAAGCTACCATGATCCCTACATTTCGACCCACACCCCACTGAAGAGGAACTTCACCATGAATTCCTCTTCATGGGATACAAACCTGACGCCCACAACTCCATACACCTTCCCAACTTCACCGCCAAGGATATTCCTCAACCTTGGCGGACCCTCTTCCTCATAGTCAGTAAGTGTCTATCCCCAAAACACAGTGGGCCCGATAGATGAAACATGAACATAATGCTCATCTTCCACGACATGGTCTTTAACAAAAATTACGATGTCTTTCAGCTGATCTTGTCGGACCTGCTTGATCAATTACAAAGACGCAACCTCCCCTCAACTACGCAGAAAGTTCTGGCGTACTTGAGGTGGCTACCAGGCCTCGTCAAGCACTTCATGGAACACGATCCCAGAGATCGAGAGCCAATACCCATATAAAAGATACAAACCACCGAAACTCGGCTCTCTCCATTCCTCGAAGACCAAATTCGACCAGGAGGCGATGTCCATACCTGAAGAACTACTCAGGCTCACCGACCCAACCAACCCGGTTGTTCGTGTTTATTTTGGGGAAAACGAGCTCGAGGAGGTTCCTATGGTTCAACATATCCCAGTTGGACCTACCCACCAACCCAAGTATAGGTATAGGACGCGTAGCATCCCCCACTCGCAAACAAAAGAAGAAATCAAAAGGGGATGCATAAGCCACCAACAGGAATGGCGTACAAAACAAAGAAGCGACCGAAATCCTCCACCTCTAAGCCCACAAATAACATGGACCGAGCCCATAGGTGAAGGAGACGACATTGTCGTCTCCCGAGTAGAAGACGCGACATTTTGGTCCAACCGCGCAAACGCCCGAACCTAGCCACTCAACAATCTCTCAACAGATGGTTGTTGCATTTATTCACGAGGAGCCACGTAAGCCATCACTGCCTCGCTCGAAGGCAGTAGATGTTGAAATCAGCAGTCCCTCGCCTCAGACTGTACCTTCCTAGACCACATAGAGTCCAGTGTCCTCACCATCCAACATTTTTATATTTCCTAGGACACATACAAGTTTTTCTGCACCTCCAGATCTTAGTGATCTGGACAGAATGCTCTTCAATGTCTCATGGCTGGAAACCAGCCAGCGACTGTGCGGAAGTCCGACAGTAGGCAACATCCCTGCAGCTGCTGCATTGGGCCATCGAACTGAATCCGTCTTAGTTTCGATGCCAACAGTGTGCTTAAGTGGCCCCAGTTTCTCAAGTCATGTGTAAACACGCGGTGTGTCAGTTCCCTCGTCTGACATCGTGATGACGGAACGCTTTAGTGGTTCTGTCACGTTATTTTCCCCGTTCGTGATAGAAGCCAGAGTCGTGGACTTCGCCACAAAGCTCGAGGACTCCATCATGATGAAGGTCTATACGGTCCTCGAAACCTCAACCCCACACAAAGGCAAGGCCCCTGCCACTGAAACCGCACCTGCTGCATCTCCTTCATCCGCTCTGCGAACTCACACCCCCGAATCGGGACCGTGGGACGTACCCATTGAAGAACTCCACAACATCCTCATGGCGGGTACAATCCGCCCTTTCTCTGATTGAGAGGGAACAGGACATCAAGCTTCGACTAATGACTCTGATATCTTGCTGCGGAGAGGCGGAACAGTCCAAGAGACAACGTGATGACCCAGATGATGTGGGTCATCCCGAGGGGGATAAGAGACAGGGAACAACCTCGAAACCCCAGACACAGCAGATCACTCCGACCACCACCACTCAAACCACCCAAACTACCCAAGCCACCCAACCGGAGGCTTCTTCATCTAAAAAAGAAGCTGCCTCCGTAACCCATACTACCACTCCCTCACCAGCCACTACAAGCCTCCCCTCACCTCAACCCACCATCCAAAAACATCCTCTGATGTCGCCTCAAACCTCTATCTCACATGTTCCCTCTCCATCTACCGACGAGCCGCTCGTGACCGTCGAAGTGCTCTACAACCCACATGACAACGTAGAGAGCTACATACTCAACGAAGAACGAATGACTCAACCGGTGACTCTCGAACTAGCCAAGGGGTGAACGGAAAATGCCAGATTCTTCCTAAAGAAGGCATGCATCGACCTGATTTGGATCAAAGAGGAGGAAAGCGAGGAAGGCGAAGATTACGAAGCCGAGATCCCAGAACTTCCCAAGCTCCTCCATCACAGAGTCATAAATGAGGACGACCCTCCGTTGAAGTCAAACATATGAGAGGAATGTAACTTGCTTTGGAAAAATGCCAAGATTGTGGCTCCATACCAAGAAGAGATTCAAAAGAGAACCTGGAAGAAAGAGGACAGCCTCAAGAAGCACAACGAGTTGGAGCAGCGAGGCATGACTCATCTCTCGGAGCATAGAGCCAACCTATACCTGCTCAACCTCCGTCGAAAGCTTATGTTCGATGGAAAAGGAAGCGACGTAGAGGCTCTTCGAAGAGACGAGAAGAAGAGGTCGAGGATCTCAGCGGTAACGGGAGTGCGGACGTCTCACTTCTGCTCAATCTTCTACCCAATCTACCGAGCTCAACGGGAAGACGAGACTGTCGAAGAACTGAGTGAAGCGGACCTCTCCTACATCAGAGCAGAAGACGTCTATCAGATGGTCGGAAGCTATAAAGTACTTGGAACTCTCCAAAATCCTGATGTGAAGTTGGGCTACAACACCTTAAAGAGGTTCATGCTGCGTCAGATCAAGTACACGATATCTCACGACCTTCAGATGGCGTTGAAGAGCAACTTGAAGAAGGTGAACCTCACAAAGCCTTCTTTCGATCGCCCCGAAACTGAAAGCTACGGTGAATGCCACATCTTCGATGGAGAAGATCCCTCCATGGTCTACATCAACTACAAGGGCGAGAAAAGGCTCATGAAGACATCAGAGATCTCCAAGTTCTGCGATGGAACCCTCCTTATCATACGAGACAAGCTCAGAAAAATTCTGGAGGAACTGAGGTTCGAGAAGCACGAAGTCCAAGACAAGTTTCAGAAGATGATTGACATCTTTGTTTGGTAGAAAACGGACCAACGTGTATAAAACTACATGATTCTATAATAAGAAAAATCATAATTGTCAGAGATGTATAAAATATATGTATTTTTTCTTATTAGAATAAATTTAGTTTCTCCCAGTGGTACTAAAATTTGTCCATCGGTTCAGTCTAAAAATAATTCAAAATATATATGATATATAATTCAAAATCTGGACTCAAAATCGCTCTTTTTTTAAAAAAACAATTCTACTCGCCGCCATTGGGATTCGAAATCTGGACCTCACATCACTTGTACTGACGATATTCCGCGAAACCTCTTAGACTAAGGCGTTTAGTTGTATATATGTATATTTATATAATTTTAAAATGTTCGTAACATAAGTGTACGAGTACTATAAATAAACTTATCATACATAAAATAAAATTATCATACCTCGATTACACTTGTATAAGATCTTGCACGGAGGTTGATTGTTGCCGAAGACCACTCGTGCTGATAACGTGTTATAAAATCATTAACTGGTATAAGAACTGAAATTTAAACACTGAAATGTATAGAGAGAGTATTATTAATGTTTTCGATATGATAAATACAAATACATCGGTCTGTTTATAGATGAAAAATTTATACAATTTCAACTAAAATTTGCAACATTAAATACATCTTACCTCATCTCATCAACAATCAACTAATTTTTACAACATTTAATATATCTAATTTTATCAACATTCAAAACATTCACATTTCGTAATATTTCATAATATTTTTTTCTTAGTAATTAATCATAATTAATTTTTGTCCACCATAATGTACATAACAATATAAGCGAACCATTCGCCTCAAAAGAAAATTAACAGTCTCCATCCAGCAATTTATCGTAAATTAAAATTATTTATGCCAGAAATAACTGTAATGGCCATAATCGGTCTGTATCCTTAAAAACCATTCAATTAAAAGTCCGAATGAAGAAAAACGTGTTTTGTTTTACTGTTAAATGACATTCTTGTCCTCGTTGTTTTAAAAAAATAATAATAACATCTGAATTAATATATTTCATAAAAATGCATTATTCTTAAATTTATTCAATAAATAGATAAAAATAATAAGTTTCAGATGTCTATATTATATTAAAAGTGCGAATGAAAAAAAAAGTATTTTTTTCGTACTGTTAAATGACATTCCGATCTTCGTGTTAGGTCCTATTTTATCAACTACCGATCGATCTAAGCATGAATTCTACGTATATTCGAATGATAAAACTTACAAAATACCTTTGGTCGAATATCTTCTTTGAAGATCTTGAGAGAGAAACCGATTGCTATTTCTCTCTCTGAATGAATTAATGCTTGTGTTTCTCCGAAAACAAACTTGTGTATTGATTTTGATAGTGTACATTGTATTTATACATATTTACATGGTATATTTACTATTTGGTCATACACTATCAAAACTTCTAATTACGTCCCTAATTACAAGGATAATAAAATTACAAAGCACAATTCTAAATTCTCTTCAATATCCCCCTTTGTGCTTGTCTTCGTTTCAGTTCCTTTTATCCTTGTTGGGCGTAAATGATTTTCGTAATCCCAATGCTGTCTCGTAACGTCGAACAGCATTTCTCAGCTCCAATCTCTCATTAATCGCATCCAGAAGCTCTTTTAAGAGTGGGGCCTCTTCGTCACAAAGATCTTCAAAGATTGTCTCTTCGGTGATCTCTCCCAATCTTTTCTGGATGTTCTTCCTGACTAACTTCAATGTCCCGTCACAGAACTTGTGGATCTCTGACCATCATAGCTCTCGTATTTCCAATAACTGGATTCCGATAAGTTATGGCGAGGCCAAATTACTTGAAAATTTAGTTCTCGGGAAAATTGTTGAGTGGGAAGCCCTTCATGAGCGGAGGCTCCATGTTGACCTTCTTCATATTGTTTTCTATAGCAATTTGAAGGTCGTGTGCGGTATGATACTTGATCTGCCCACCATGAATCTCTTCAATCCCTCGAGTCCTTCAGTCTTGATGTATCCAGAGGACGACTGATATTTTTTCTTGTACATTTGATACAGACGATAGACCTCATCTGATGGAAGGAAAGGGAGGTAGCTCTCATCTATCTCTTCTTGAATGTGGTTGTTGTCCGCTCGCTCAATGATATATATAGGGGTAGGATAGCTTCCGATCATATGCGAAACTCCGATGAGTGAGAAAATCGGTGGCTTGTCCCTGAAGTTTTTCTTCAGTTGATCAGTTGGGATGTCACTCCAATCGGGGACAAGATAGTTGAGCATGAAGATGTGCTCCATCCCAGTGTGAGATGCCCTGTAGATTAAGTTCGTTGAGCTTCTTTATCCGGTTTGGAGCCATCCAGATCTGCTTTCTAATATCTTTAATAAACGGAACTTCAATTCTGATATTCTCCCACGGTGTCTCGACTCTAACTGTCCATTTTGATAAGCGGGGAGGAGAATCGACTCCATGCCTGATCATTTCTGGTAGCTCTGGGAGAGCCAAATTGTAGTTCTCGCTTTCTTGAAGTTCTTCATCTTCAAGCAGCACCAAGTCCATTGAAGCTTGTTGTAGGAAATATATGACGTTGGAGAGTCGAGCTTCAGCAGCTTCTTCTGGTTCCCATTGCGTCATCCATTTCTCATTTAAGATATAATCGTCTACGATCAGATGTAAATCATAGACGACTGCTTCTGTTTGGGTTTGGAGGAGGTTAGAGGTCGGGATTGGATTTGGATTTGTAGGAGATGGAGGTAATGTGTGGGATGTGGTGGGAGATGTGGTTGTTTGTTGCCGGGTTGTGGCTTGTGTGGTTGGTTGTGTGGTTGGTGGGTTTGAGGATGATCCTCCAGCTTCTTGAGTCTTCGTTTGTTTTCGACTCATACCACGGCCGCTTCGTGTGGTTCGTTGCCGTTTCTCCCCCTCATGACGATCCGGATCATCGGGTTCGTCATGTCTTCTTTTGGTACAGGAGCTTTCTTTTCTGCACCTTGTTTGAGCTGGTGGCTCGGGTTCATCTACCAGCCTTTTGTAGAGACTCTCCTCAGCGGGGGTCCTGGTCTCTAAGGCGAGGAGTCGAGAGATGAGTATGTCGTGAAGCTGGGTGATCGGGATGGTATAGGGGTTGATGAGTGAAGGTGATGGAGTTGGGGTGGTGAGGGTGGGTTGTATGGGTGTGTGTATGGTGGTGGTAAGAGGTGGTGAGGAGACGTGGGTGGTGTGGGTGTCGGTCGGAGCAGCCCGGAGACTGGTGCTTTCCCGGTATCTCTTCACGAAGTCTCGATAGCCTTAAGCATGCGGTCCATCAGACGATCTTCTAGAGAAGATATGGCTTTGGAGAGTGCTTCTTGTAAGCGTTGCTCCGTCACCATCATTGGTGGAGTGGGGACAGGGAGGCGCTCCACTGTCACAACATCGGAAAGGTTTTCGATGTACCGCCTTGAATATGTCTTGAGGTTCCAGAACGTCCGGGGACATCCGTTATCAACCCTGAAGTCACCACTTCAATGGGTTGGCCTATTGTTTGCTCCGAAGATATCGGGGGTCCAATAGGGCTTCCACCCAATCCTTGAGATGATACGATAGGTATCACCTCTATGGGTGTTGAGACAAATTCAATTGGAATCTGTGTGGTTTGCTTATCCGTTGTCGGTGGAGATGTTGTCACCGAAGCAGGTACTATTGAAGGAGATACAAACAGGCCCGAGAGTTGCTGTCGGCGAGAGCCCCTTCTTTGGAGTCTGTATTCTTCGTCCGAGTTAGTTGCCTCAGGAGATACATCGTGAGGAACACCTTCGGCTCGACGGCCGGTGTCTCCATCTCCTGACCCGTGGCTTCGGGCTCCGTTGTTTCCACCAGCGATTCCCTTTGAGAAGGTGCCGGAGCTGGATCCAAGGCTCGTACCATCTCCTCCGTGATGGAGTTATTTTGACAGTAGTCTTGGTAGGCCTCGTCCGTTGGATCAGCTAGTCTGAGCAGCTCCAATAGTCAAGTTTTACAAGTATAGGAGATAATAACAAATTCTCAGATTCCCCCCCTCAACAATTGCAGATTAACTTTTCGGCATTTAAGCACATATTTAGTACAATTTGGCATATGAAAATTTACTATTTAATGACAGTAATGCATTTTAAACAATTCAGCATAGATTCAATAAAACTTTTCGTTTTTCAAAAAAAAATTCGCATTTTATCAATTCTGAGCCAATGCATGTATTAATGAATTTTAAAATGTGCGAAAGATATAAAAAAAATTTCTTAAAAAAATTGTTTTTCGATAATTCTTTATTTTTAAAAAAAAATTTGTTTTGGGCTCAGATGGGACATCACGCAAAACTTTCTCATAACATATAAAGTAATAACTTGCCATAAAATCATTAAACTAATATTCTAAGATCAGAGTATGAATCACTTCGACAACTCTCGCAAGTTTCGCTCATAGCACTCAATTTATTTTAATCATGGAAATATTTAGTAAGTATATCACTCATATAATCACGACAAAATTATATCAATTAATTTGTTATCGTAGCATATTTAATCAACTTACCACGTGAAAGTTCATCATTTTGAATCAAAGGGACTTTTAAGGGATTATTTTTAGGCTATGACTAAAAGGGTAGGAAATTTGGGTTAGTGAGCTTAAAAAAAAATTCTTCAGTTCCAGGGGCCCTTTTGTGAAATTCTGTTTTGATCCTTTTTCTTTTCTTTTCTTTTGTACTTGCTCAAGATGATTTTTCGTCTTCTTTTCAAGGCTTTGAGAGACGAGATCTTCTTTGTTTTTGGGTCGAGACTGTGTTCCTTGTGAAAGTTTCACAGTTATGGAGTTCGAACCCAAGGCCTTGCTTCTCTTCTCGTTTTCTCTATTTATAAGATCTAGATTATCGTTGGAGAAGTTCACTTCGAGGTGCTTCTCTTCTAGGAGTATACGAGATTATCTAGGAGAAGTTCACAGCGGGATCCGTTTTTCTCTTCTATAATGATTGAGAAATTCATCATGTGCATCTCTTGTGCTCTCCCCCTCTTTTTCGTGATTGAGTAACCCCAAATCTTATGAATAAGGTTGAAGGCTTAATTGGATTTGATAAGGAAAAAGAATGACGGAGAAGGCCCAAAAGGCGATTTATAGGGGAAAAATTAAAGGATTTATAATTCGGGCCAAGTGAGGAATTTCATAATATGCCCTTATCATTTTTATGACGAAATAATCACAAAAGTAAGAATGTAGCTACGAAGTACAAATTAAAGAATAGTCATTTGAAGTGTGACTCACTCAAGAAAAAAATTATTGAGGTTTAAATTCTCACATATATGATGTGGCTTTGTATCTAGTGAAACAAACGAAGCTCTATCAATAAAAGAATGTGACGTGAATGTTTAGGCAAAGAACTAAGCATATATATCGAAGAAATATTTTTGTGAGTAATTCAAAATAGGCAAAATTATCGTCATCCCCCATTTTTGTTATTATTATTACTTTATATATACTATTATATATAAAAAATTTTGAAAGATAGTGTCAGGCATGATAATCAAGGAATATCGAGAAGCATATAGAGTATCAAATAGAAGCATAGTAGAGCATGTAAATCGTTTTTATCCAATGTCTTAGTGAATAAGTCGGCAAATTGAAGCTCTGTTTTAACAAAACACAAATCTATAATGTCTTCTTCTACATGATCTTTTATGAATTGATAGCGAATGTCTATATGTTTCGTGCGTGAATGATGAACAGGATTGCAAGTAATGGCAATAGCACTTTGAGAATCACAGTACATGGGAATGTTATTAAAATCAAACCCGTAATCGCGTAGTTATGTCCGCATCCATAGAATTTGCGAGCAACAGCTGGCAGCCGCGACGTACTCCGCCTCTGCCATTGATGTTGACACGCAATTTTGTTTCTTTAAGGACCAGCAGACTAACTTTTCGCCTAAAAATTGTGCTCCGCCAGACGTGCTTTTTCTGTTCATTCGACAACCTGCATAATCAGCGGCAGTATAGCCAATTAATCTAAAATCAGTATTTTTAGGATACCATAGCCCTAAGTTGGGAGTTCTTTTAGATAGCGTAGAATTTGCTTGACTGCTTGCATGTGGGACTCCTTTGGGTCAGCTTGAAAACGAGCACAGAGACAAGTGGCGAACATGATGTCGGGTCGGCTGGACGTCAAGTAGAAAAGAGATCCGATAATGCTTCGATAGATTGTGATGTGGAATGCCTTGCCAGACGGATCAACATCCAATTTGCAGTTTGTTGAGATGGGAGTATTCATCGGTGTGCTCTTGTCTTGATTAAATCTCTTCAGAATATCTCGGATATATTTGGTTTGACTGATGAAGATTCCATCTTCGAGTTGCTTTACATGTAGTCCAAGAAAGAATTGGAGTTCTCCCATTAAGCTCATCTCGAATTTGGTCTTCATTAGTTCGCCAAATTTCTGACGGAGACGTTCATTTGTCGAGCCGAAGATGATGTCATCAACGTAAACTTGAACGATCATCAGGTCTTTGCCTTTTCTTTTGATGAAGAGTATTGTATCGATGGTGCCTCGGATGAAGTTAGACTTGACTAAAAATTCGCTTAGGACACCAAGCGCGAGGGGCTTGTTTTAGTCCATGGAGAGCTTTGTCCAATCGATAGACATAATCGGGATGATTTTCGTGCACGAACCCTTCGGGTTGAGCGACGTATACTTCTTCTTTTAGCACACCATTAAGAAAGGTGGTTTTAACATCCATTTAATAGACTTTGAAGTCTTTATGAGCCGCGTATGCTAGAAATAGTCGAATTGCTTCGATACGTGCCACCGGAGCATACGTCTCGTCGTAATCAATTCCTTCTTGTTGATTGTATCACTTGGCTACGAGTGGTGCTTTATTGCTGATAACTTCCCGTTCTCGTTCTTCTTATTCTTGAATACCCATTTAGTTCCAATTATTGTTTTGTCTTTCGGTCGAGGAACTAATGTCCAAACTCGTAGACGCTGGAATTGGTTGAGTTCATCTTGCATTGCGATTACCCAATCCGGGTCTTTAAGAGCTTCGGCTACCTTAATTGGTTCGTTTTGGCTTAAGAAGCACGTGAATAAGCCGCTTTGTGTAGACGTCCTAGTGCGTACTCCACTTGAAGGATCATCGATGATTTGGTTAATAGGATGAGCTCGAGTCCATTTGCGTTCATGAGGAATAACCGAAGTAGATCCTTCATTGGTTTGTAGATCGAGACATCTTAAATTGATGGGCTGATCATTCGTAGTTGGAAAATTCAATTCGGAGGTTGAATTGGAAGGAATTTCCTCGTTTGCATTTATAGGAACTGCAGCACTAGTTGACGATTCAGAATTAGGAGATTCTTGAACATTTGTTGGAGTATGAGGATTGAGAGTCTCAATTGGAATTTCTTCCGTAGAGGGAGAAGGAGCACAGCTTGGTATTGAATGAGAGGAAGCAGACATTTGAAACTCGTTCCGATAAAAATGTTCAAATAGCGAATCTAAATCATCCAGGTCGGCGGGAATTGCTTCTCTTGACTTTGAGATAGAAGTTGTCGAAAGTTGTTGACCTTGTGCCAACACACCTATAAGCTCGGGTTCTGAACTGTTTTGTTCAGAAGCCAAATCGGTTACTTCTTGAAAAGTGACGTTGTAGCTTTCCAAGATAGTACAGAAGACTTGATATAGACGCGGTATGCTTTAGAAGTGGATGAATATCCAACGAAAACGGCTTCAAATGCTTTAGGGTCGAACTTCCTTCGATGCTCTCGATTGTTGGCCACAGAACATTTGCACCCGAATACTTTAAAGAATGAGATTCGGAATCGTTTGATTAATTATCCCATAGGGCGTCTTTTCAAAAAATTTGTGAATAATTGTCCGATTTTGCGTAAAACACGCGGTACTCACTGCTTCAGTCCGTAGAAAGTGAGGGAGACCGGAATGGATCAGCATTGTTCTTGCTGCTTCAACAAGAGTCCGATTCTTCCGTTCTACGAGGCCATTATGTTGAGGCATTTTTGCGGCTGAAAATTGTTGAATAATTCCAGGTCTCTGATAATAATTATTGAGACGTTGATTCTTGAATTCAGTTCCGTTATCAGTCCGGATTACTTGGATTTTCTTTTGCAGGAGATTTTGAGTCGTAATACAAAGCTGATTATCAAGTCTCCAGTCTCATCTTTTGTTCAGAGATATCTTGTCCATGTGTAGCGGGAATAATCATCAACAATTACTAACACATATTTACGACCGTTGATACTTTGTGTACGCATTGGTCCACAAAGGTCCATCTGAAGTAATTCCAAGGGTCGAGATGTAGAAGCAACCTGCTTGAGTATGTGTGATGCTCGCTTCATTTTTCCCATTTGATAAGCCGAACATGTATGCTCTTGATGTATGGAAATAGTTGGTAGACCGTGTAACAATTGTTTGATTGAGAGTTTGTGAAGAGCTTTGAGATTTAGATGAGACAATCGTTGATGCCATAAGTTGTTCCTCTGGATTGTAGTCTGTGAGATGAGGCAAACAGCTGTCGAAGGTCGAATTGTTGTCAGATAGAAACACTACTTGAAATCCTTTGTCGCAGAATTGTCATATGCTAAACAAATTTTGTTTAAGACCTTGGATGTAAGAGACATCTTTGATCGTCAGATTCTGCAGTATAATATCTCCAAAGCTTAGTATGTGAGATGAATAATTGTTACTGAATCTGACTTTTCCGTTGTAACGGTCTTGGTAGTTGGTCAACAGTTCTTGATTTCCCGTCATGTGTGTGGAGCATCCAGAATCTAAATACCACACATGATGGATCTGCATAAAAAATTTTAGAGAGACTTAGGTACCCACTTAGTAATGGGTCCTCTCGGATTAGCAGATATGATAGGTAAGGTTTGTTCATTTTTGGTTCGAAAACATTTATGTTTTTAGGTACCCAAACCAACTTGGTAGTAGTTGGTTTAAGTGGTACCTCTTTCGGATATTTGGCCTTTTGGGCTTGCCTTGGCCTAGATGGTGTCTTGGGAACCCATTGAGGTTTGAACCTTACATGGGAGGTTAATTTCAGCGCGGACAAATGTCTTATTAGTCTTAGTGCATGAGAAAATCTTTTCTCTAGCTAGTCTCTTAAGGTGTTTGGCTGAGTGTACTTTGACCGGATTCCTTAAATGAGGACAAGAATGTATCGAGCTATAAGCTTTCTTAATAGCCGGATCTTGTTTCCTATGAGACCTAAGACTTGCATTTGTCTTACAATGATGATTTACATTTTTAGAAGTAGAGCCGATTTCAAAATTTGTGCTTTCAAAATTAATAGGCTTTAACACATAAGTGAAAGCAACAACATTAAAGTTTGAAACGGCTGTCTTCTTGCGAGTGTCCATAGTTTTTGATACAGAAGAAAATTTTGAAAATAAGACATTTCTATCATTTTTCTTCTGAAATTCTATCTTAGGCACACTTTCCTTTGCATGCTTTATCTCTTTTTCTACTCTACCTGTGGATGAAGTAGAAAAAGAGTTAGAAAAAGTCATTTTCCTTTTTGAAGCATTTAAGGATTCTTTTCCTCCCTTTACGATTTGTAAAGAAGATTTAGCTTCTTTTAAAATATTTTGAAAAATAATGGGAGGTGTTTTCTTAGATGTAGTCTTGTCCTTAATTAATGATTTTTCTTTCAAATTAAAATCAGGACAAGTTTATAAAGTAGAGGAAGTTTTGAGATTAGAAATCTTCAATAAAAGCTCATTCTTTTCAGCTTTGAAATTCATTCTTTCTGCTTCTAAGGAAGCGTTTAAATCAGCTATTTTCTTAATAATATCTGGAATATAACAGAAATTAGAATTTTCAAAATGATCATCATTTTCTTTCTTATCTTTAGAAAAATCTTATAGGGGATATAATGAATTATAATCACTAGACAAGTTGAGATCCCTTGTCTTGTAACTATTATTCAAGTCGGTGTAGTGAAAGGAAATGTCAGTCCTATTTGTGGCTTTTCGTTTAGATTCTTCTAAGACATTTATTTCTGAAGAATTAGTAAAGGCCATTAGAGTAGTTAAACCTAATCCCATGTACTTGATATCATATAATTGTTTAACATTGACCTTTTACAAGTTATAAGGATTGTTAAAACCTAAGCCTTCTTTAGGATTATAAAATTATATATCAAGAGGTTGATTTAGAAAGATAGTTTGATCTGTTTGACCCCGTTTTGTTAGAAGATCATCTAAAGTTTTAATTCGTGAATAAAGTTTCTTACGTTCATCGGAGATTTCTTTGAAAT
The DNA here is from genome assembly GCA_004919715.1 of Linderniella brevidens. Taxonomy (NCBI): domain Eukaryota; kingdom Viridiplantae; phylum Streptophyta; class Magnoliopsida; order Lamiales; family Linderniaceae; genus Linderniella; species Linderniella brevidens. Next base: position 2,521,949 of record SWDC01000149.1, on the reverse strand, counting down.
TATTTTTATAAATTTCTAAGTTTCTCTGACAATCGATAAGAATCGTATTCAGTTCATTGAATTTTGTCTTAGAGGTAGCTATTGTTAATTCAAGACTAGATATTTTTTCCTTAGCGTTAGATAAGAGAATTTCTAAATGAATTTTCTTATCTAATTGCTATTGGAAATTGCTTTCGGAAAGAGCTAGTCTCTCTTCTAATTTCTTTGATCGTTTCCGCTCATTTTTGTATCTCGCTGATATCTTCCTCATGTTGGGCGAGATTATCAAAGACGGCGTGGATATCCATTTCGTCCAAATCCTTATTTTGACGGATTTGCATAGATATTTTCTTCCACTCCGGTTGAAGAGAAGAAAGAAATCGGATGTTGACCTCCATGTTGGTCTTGAAGATATCTATCTTCCTCATCTCATTAAGAAGAGTTAGATAGCGTTGATAGAGTTCATAAACGGTTTCCTCTGCCTTGGCTTTCAATGAGTCGTAAGCGGTTAGAATGTTCGTTTTCTTGGCTTTGACTCCAACTTCGGTTCTTTGCATTATTTTGTGGAGTTCATCCCACATAGCTTTGCACTAGATAGACTATCTATTTGCATATAGATGTCGTTAAGAATTCCTTGCATTAGGAAAGTTTGGGCTCCCAAATCCGCTTTTTCTCTTAATCGCTCCCCCTCGGTGTATTCTCTAGGAATTTTGAGTCTTCGTGAGGCGGGAATGGGAGGAATATTTGTGGCATCGCCTTCTTGGATGAGCCAAAATTGAGCGGGACCTTCTTGAAGAGAAGCATATCCTCCGAATCCGCTTGTCGAACACCTTCGCCGCGGTTCTCGGTGGTACACGCCTCATTTGCTCCGTCGAAGTATCGACTGGGTGGAACTTCTTCAGGAAGCTTACGTGAAAAACGGCCACACGCCCCACTCGAGACTCGATCTCGAACGGCCCATCGTACTTTGGCATGAGTCCACGCGCTAGCTGCTCCTTCTTGCCAACAATTGCCGGTCTCCACATGTGCGGCCTAAGCTTCAGAAGCACCTTCTCGCCCACCTCGAACTCGACCTCCCGACGGTCTTTGTCCGCGTATGTCTTTATGCGCTTGTGAGCTTTGGTCATGCTATCTCTAGCTGTAGTCCACAACTCATGTCTGGACCACGCAAACCTATACGCCGTTGGGCACTTCCCGATCATGCGCGTATACGCCACCGCTGGCTGGTTCGGTTGAAAGCCATACACCATCTCGAATGGGCTGACCTTCGTCGCTGATGCACGGTGCAGGTTGTAGCTAAAATGCGCCGCGTCGAGCAAGTCGATCCAGTTCGTCTGGCTCGCTGTAATGAAATGCCTCAGGTACTCCTCAAGCGTTTAATTCGCCCGCTTCGTTTGGCCATCCGTCTGCGGGTAAAATAACGTCGAGAACTTCAGCTTCGTCCCCAGAAGTCTGAATAGGAACGTCCAGACTCTTCCCGTGAACCTCCCGTCCCGATCGCTCACGATCGACGTTGGAACACCGAAGTGTTTGACAACGTGCCTGAAGAATAACTTCGCCGACTCCTTCGTCGGGCACTCCGCCGGTGCCGGTGCGAAGATTGCCATCTTCGAAAACATGTCAACCACAACATGAATCGAAGTACACCCCCGTGCTTTAGGCAATGTAGTGATAAAGTCCATGGAGATCGATTGCCACGGTCTCGACGGTATGGACAACGGCTCCAGCAAGCCGGCCTGCTTTCGACGCTCCGCCTTATCCTGCTGGCATGTCACGCAGGTTCGCATATAGGTTGTGACGTCGTCCTTCATCCTCGGCCAGATGAACATGGAAGAAAGCAGTGCGTACATCCTGTCCATCCCGGGATGTCCCGCCCATTGTGTGTCGTGGTGCTCGCATAACAACTCTTGCCTCGGTGCGCCTTCTGGAACGTAGACGCGCCCGCCTTTGGCCACCAGGATACCCTCCTCGAGCCAATATTGTCGCACCACTCCCTCGTTGACCTCTTCAACGAGCTTCATGTACGCCTTGCTCGCCTCGGCCGCCTCACGCACCTTCCCCACGAAGTCTGAGGTAACCGCACTCAGCGTGCTGACAAAGGCCTCAATGCCTTTGCGGCTCGGGGCATCGGCAACGTCGTTGTGCCGAACCAGCTTATGGATCCACTCAAAATCGAACTCCCCGAGGAATTACTGCCATCTCGCCTGCTTCGGAGACAACTTCTTCTGGGTCTTGAAGTAAGTGTTGGCGACGTTGTTCGTGATGACTACGAACCTCGTCTCAAGCAAGTAATGTCGCCACGTCTCCAAGCAGTGGATCACCGCCGTCATCTCATTCTCGTGTGTCGAATATCGGCCCTCCGTCTCGTTGAACTTCCGGCTCTCGTACGCGACAGGGTTGCCCTCCTGCACGAGCACGCCTCCGAGAGCTTGTCCCGATGCATCCGTATGCACCTCGAATGGCTTCGTGTAGTCCGCGAGCCGCAAAACGGGCTCCGATGCTAGCGCCTTCTTCAACTCCTCGAAAGCCTCCACGGCTTTCTCCGACCAATGCCATCGAGCTCCCTTCTTCAGAATACCAGTCAAGGGACTAGCGCTGTGTGAATAGCCCTTTGATGAAACGGCGGTAGTAGTTCGCCATGCCGCATGCCGAGAAAAAAACGTAGTCCCGTAATGTTCTTCGGCCTCTCCCACTCGATCACCGAGTTCTCCTTCGCCGGATCCATCTGGATCTGACCCCTCAATATGATGTGGCCCAAGAAGGTGATCTTCCTCAGCCCGAAGTCGCACTTCTCCCGCTTGACGAAGAGTCGATGCTTTCGCAAAGCCTCGAACACCACCCGCAAATGTATCGCATGCTCCGTCATGCGTTGCGAGTAGATAACTATGTCATCGAGGTACACGACGACAAACCTGTCCAGAAAGTCATAGAGCACATCATTCATCAGGTTACAAAACGTGGCTGGTGCGTTTCTGAGCCCGAAAGGCATCACCAGAAACTCGTACGACCCGTAACGCGTCACGCAAGTCGTCTTCGGTTCGTCGCCCTCTGCGATCCGGACCTGCCAATACCCTGATCTCAGGTCCACCTGGGCTAGCTTATCGAACAAGTCTAGCGCGTTCGGAATGGGGTACTTGTTTTCACGGTAACCTTGTTCAACGCGCGATAATCCACACAAAAGCGCATCGAACCATCCTTCTTCTTCTGGAACAGAATCGGTGAACCGTAAGGCGCCTTGGACGGTTGGATCAGCCCTGCCTCCAGGAGCTCGTCCAGCTGTCTCCTCCACTCGGCCAACTCTGCCGGGTTTATCCGATATAGTGCTTGCACTGGTGCCTTGGCCCCTGGCTCGAGCTCGATGCGATGGTCTATGGCTCGTCGGGGCGGCAAATCCGTAAACTCGGACAGCACCCCCACCAGCTCGCTCGGCACCGCTGCCTCACCTTCGCCCGCGTCCGCAATCAACGTAGCCACATACGTCGGCTCGCCCCTCCTTAGCCCATCTCGCAGTTGTAGTGCCGAAATGGCCTGGACTTCGCCCGTACTAGCCTCAGCCCTCCTCGGCTCGCACTCGACTGCTCCAGCACTTCCCTGGCTAATGCGAATAAGGTTGCGCGCGGGGTCCAGCGTGACCCTCGCGGCTTTCATGAAGTCTAGCCCCAGGATGAGATCGAAATCATCCAACTCCGTCACTGTGAGATCGATCCGCTCCGACCATGCCCCGATGCTAAGCGCCGCGCGCGCCAAGCCCGTTGTCCTGGTTGATCAGGAGTTAACGGCCTTCATCGTCCCTCCATGGTAGCGCACCTCCAGCTTGAGGTCTCCGATCACCCGACTCGATACGAAAGTGTGAGTCGCGCCAGTGTCAACGAGCCCGAATATCTCCGTGTCGTTGAGCGCACACCGAACGAACATGAGGTCCCTCGTCGCAGGTCCTCGTCTAATAGCTCCCAATATCCGAAGCGGAGTCATCGTCCCTTATTACAGCCAACACCTTGGCTCGCTTCGGGCACGCCCGGGCAATGTGCCCGGACGCGCCGCAAACATAGCACTCCACGCCCGTGCATTGGCCCCTTACCCTTAGAATCGGCCTTCTTGGCCTTCCTGCCGCCGTCCCTCCACCTGGTCTTTTTCTCCTTGTTCGCCCTTTTGGAAGTGTTGGTCGCTGTTCCACCCGCGGCGGCCTGCGATTCGGCCGACTTGTACTTCACAAGCCTTTCGGCCGCCGCATATGCCGATGTGAGGTCTTGAACCCCTTGTCGGGTAAGCTCCGCCTGAGCCCACCCCGTTAGCCTCGACATGAAGTTGAATAGCCGATCTGCCTCCGACATCTCCCTGATGTCCAGCATAAGTGAGGCGAATTGCTTCAAGTAGTCGCTCGCCGATCCCGTCTGGTGCAATCTCCGAACCGCCTCGAGTTCCCGCCACGCCGAGTTGCCATGCATGAATTGAGCCTGCAACTCGCGCTTTAGCTCCTCCCAGGTGGCCAACCTCGGCCGGTTGAGTTGAGCGTCAACCGTGAGTCTCGTCCGCCACCACAGCCTCGCGTCTCCGTCAAAGTACGACACCACCGTGCCCACCTTGTCCTCATCAGCTACTCTCACCCCCTCAAAATAGGACTTCACGTCGAAAAAGAAATTCTCTAACTCCTTTGCGTCACGAACTCCCAAGAAAACCCGCGGCTAACGCGGGGGTCTCCTCGGCGCCGCCGTGGTGGGGGCGTCGTCGCCCGCCACCAAAATCTGAAGGGCCGCGGTCTCGGCCTCGAGCTGCCCGTGCCTCCATGAGTGTCGCGACATTCGCTGTCCATTGTTCGACGTTCGGCATCACGTCGAACATGTGCTGGAATGTAGTCGCCCTAGCTTCCAAGTACGCCAAACGTGCTCTCGTTGTTCGGCTTCCGTCGGCCATTGTGTGGAAACGATGGCTCTGATACCAACTTTGTTGCAAATCCGGGACTTAGAAATTATTTTTCGAAAATTCTTAATCCCGCGCGCTTCACAACCGGCACGCGTCAAAGCCCCTCCTCGCTCGCCTGATTCGTGACTTTGCAGCGATAAGCCTCTCCCACGTCCGCCCTTGTTTTGATTATGCGGAAACGTAAAAAACACGGCTCGGACAATTTTTCAGACAACCGGGTTCGCCTACCCGGCTTGTCGTAATCTTTATTTCACGTAAAGTTTACAGTCGTAGGAAGACACTCAAACTCGTGGGTCCGAACAAGTCTCGGCCTCACTCGCCTAATCTACCAAACTCACGATTATCTCCTACGTCTCCTCGGGATCTTAATCATTGCTCGTGAAACCCTCGTCGGGACCCCGTCCAAGTTCGACGCTCGAACTTGGAGTGTGTGTGTGGTACGATCGCTCGGGTCGCCACGCGCCCCGATTCTCTCTTCTCTCTTCTCTCTCGAACGTGGGTGTCATTCGTATAAGTGATCGATCGCTCTCTCTCGTATGGTAGATATGAGATGTCTGAGATTGTGTCTGAGATTGTGTTTATGGCTCAGAGAGATTTTCTCAACAACCTCGTTCAAATTCGAATTCAGCTGTTGCGAGAATCTCTCTTCGAGATTTTCTCCCGTTTGGATTCTGCGCCCCGAATTCTCTCAACAGCCCGAGCTCGTTCAAACTCTCACGCGCGGATCGAAGACTTGGTCTCGACCTCATCCAACAGCTTCCCGAGAAACTCTCCCGCCAGCAACCGCGCCCGCGCGGGCGTCTCGTGCGCGCGCTGTCTTTACCCCGCGCGCGCTGCCCCTGCTCCGCATTGCCAAGCCACATGCTCGGCCTTGATCCTCCCGGCACCGCTGCCGACCGCCGCCGGACTGCCGCCGAGCACCGTCGTGCTTGGTCGGACCCTCGCCGAACCATCGCTCGTCGCTGGCCAAGGCTCGGCAGCCCAAGCCCCATCGCCAAGTGCCGCCCGCAACTTGTCGGGCATGTGGCAGGGCCTCGCGCCCTACCTCGGCACGCGCCCCATGTGATGATGTTTAGGCCCCGTGTGTCCAAGTGTTGAACCGTTCCAACTCGTGCCCCTTGGACCGGGCATCATTGCTCGGGTTTGGCTCGGCAATGAACGAGCCGATGACGTGGCAATTATTTCATTTCTTTATTTCTTTATTTACCAAGAAGAAGTTTGCATTACTTGGTGATATTTCTTTTTCTGTATGAGCTGTAACAAAGAAATCACCTGCTTAATTTGAAAAGGAACGTTAAATAACATAATAGCCTTTTCTAATCAGACAAGGTAAGGGCATGGGTTTTGTAAGAATGAACTGTTAAGTCGGGATGAATTATATTATCTAAGGAAGGAGACTCTCCCTTATAGCACCCACTGATGGTGGTGGCCGGAGATTTGAATTGAAGTTTTTTAATTAAGGGTTCTCTTTTGTATGTAAGTTCAGTTTTGGGCTCATGGTTTCTCATGTCAATGGTATTGATTGCATATCTTACTATGGAGGAATTATAGAATGCGTCAAATGAGAGATGTTTAATTCATTCGACCCGTGAAATTAAGTTTCATTATCTCTTTACTTTGTGGGATGTTTTTCCATGTTGCGTTAAATGAGAGATGTTTACCACTTTCGACCCTCGAAATTAAGTTTCATCATCTTTTTGCTTCGCGAGATTTTTTTCATGTTTCTATTTTATCTCAGTAAACAAATGAAAAGTGTTATGAAGTCATGATTTTTTTTCCTTTCATGCCATTACTGACTTAGAATGTTAGAAGTTAGATCGGAAATTAATGAATCGTGGATTTGAGATTTCGCGCAGATATTGCAAAACCACGATGAGTTGGTATGACGTACGAGGAGAAGAATGAAATTAATGAAGATATATTGAGCGTAAGAAAATAAGATGTTTTTTAGCACATAAAAGATGCAATAAACTCGTTGTGGGGAAGAAGACTTGAAACCAATGGAAACTGAACGTATTGCAAGCTTTGCAGGTTTAGAAGTGAAAAAAGTAGATGATGCAAGTAGCGATCGTGGCCGGAAAGCTTTGAGGAAGGCGAGTGCGAATATATGAAGATGATTAAGGGGTGATAAATAAGAAAATATTTAAGCTTAAGGATGTTGTTGAGGTTAGGAGGGGCCACCGAAAGAAGAATGAAGTGGTGGTAGGGACAATAATGTTGCAAGACTTAGAAGTCACAAATGAGTAATGAAAGAGAATGATGGAGGAAAGTATATAGCTTTGACAAGGGGACTTAGAGTCAAAGAACGTGAGAAGTGGTGATCATGGTGAAGATGTGGGAAATGAACTGAAAAGGGTCTAGTTAGGGAAACCTCCAAATGATAAACTAAAGAAGATGAGTGGAGTGGTAAGCCTTCAAAATTTCGTTGATGAAGATGACTATGAGTGTCTAAAACGTAGACAAAATGAAGAAAAGAGTGACAACACGTCTGAAGCAGCGAAAGTATTAAGGGGTAGGGAAATATTGGGGGGAAAGGAAGTTGAAGGATCACGTAAAAGGTTATGAAGCGGGGAATAATAGATATCAACGTATACAAAAGTGGTACGAAGAATGATGGTCAAAACTACGAGTATGAAGAGCTGAACAGAAATGTATGTGACTCATCTAAACGACCCGTCTGTTATTAATCAATTTGTTTCAAATTCTTTTGTTAGTTGCTCAGTGTGTCCATAGGTGATATATGTATATTGTAGCATTGGGTTTTTCAAGAGCGAAGATGTGTTATTTATATGGTTAATGTACACAAAAATTGAGACTGTTCTCACGTGCAATGCACGTGTTACCTACTATTGGAAAAAAAAAATATTCAAGATATTCTTGTGTTCGGTCTGTTCCTATCATATAATCATTGTCTCTGTAAATCAATGTATAATTAATTAATTCTATTATGCTTACTTATGTGAACATGCCGCTCCTATTTAACCTCGACAATGAAAAGGTGTTTGCCATCTGCAAGACAAAGGGGAACTCTTCCGTTTATTTCGAGGGCAAAAGGTTCATAACTTCGAGGTATACATCGAAGATTTTCGATAAATACAAAGATATGTTTGTCCCATGAAGGTGTACACACACGCACACCTGTGTGTATATAGCATGTATACATATGTGTGTCAATTGCCAATAAACTATCAATCAAGCAACTATATCACAATAAAAGATCCGAATATCTCTGCGATGGCTAAAGGTAGTGATAGTGTCAAAGTTTTAGGAGCATGGCCAAGCCCTTACGTTAACCGTGTTTGTATGGCCCTTAAGATCAAATCCATAGACTACGAGCATATTCAAGTGAATCCCCACGAGAAAAACGGAATTCTTCTCGAATTTAATCCAATACACAAGAAAATCCCCGTTTTGATCCACGGAGGAAAGCCCATCTGCGAGTCCCTTGTAATTGTTCACTATATCGACGAAAAATGGCCCAGTGGGCCATCGATTCTCCCCTCGGATGCTTACGATCGTTCAATAGCTCGGTTCTGGGCTGCTTATATAGATGAGGAGGTAAATCAGTCTCATAATATTATTGGGAGAACGCCGTTTTGGGTGCTCAGTGTTTGAGATGAGGGCGATTTGGTCGTCATGTTCCGAGATGTCACATTCAGTCCTCAAAGTTATAGATTTTTGGCGATTTTGTCCCTCCGGTTAATTTACGTTTTAAGTTGGACGGGATTACGGGTCGGGCCACTTCGAATTTTACGTGTCAATGAATGGGGGATATGGCTCGGCCCGCCAACTTAATGGTAAAATTAACCGGAGATAAAAACCACACAAAATCGATAACACTGAGGATTAAATGTGGCAAATCAGAATATGGTGGACCAAAACGCACATACTCAAACATTGACACAAAAAAACCGGGCACTAAAGAAATGTCTCATCATCACTGTGTTAATTATGCTATGACATACTTTGGTTATCAGTTGGTGCCACTACTGAGAGGTCTCAGGCATGCCAAGGGAGACGATAGAGTGGAAATCAACGAGAAGATGGATGAAGGGCTTGCGATGTTAGAGGCATCATTCGCGGAATGTAGTAAAGGCAAACGGTTCTTCGGTGGAGACAATGTCTGTTACATCGACATAGCACTGGGATGCTTTCTGGGGTGGTTTAAGGCCTCGGAAAAATTGATGGGGGTTAACTTTCTTGATGAGAAGAAGACGCCCCATTTGGTGCAATGGGCTGAGAGAATGTACTCTGACCATAGCTCTGTTAAGGACGTAATGATGGATCATCAGGTTCTGTTAGGATTGCAAGAGCATTTAAAGGATGATAAATCCAGGGCGATCGAATAAGGACTTTTACTTTCATCACGTGGTTGCATTGTACTTACAGCGGCTATTAATAAGCTTTCGTGTTTCAATGTTCCTTTGTGCCTGGAGAAGAAATATTGACAGAAAAATTGCTTTCACAACCAATGTCAACTTCATGTTTGATTGCTGGGAAATAGTAAGAACTTGCAGCAGTACATCACTAAAACTTCTGCATTAATTAGAGACCATTTGTTTAGAATTCTTTTCACCTAACAATTAAATCACGGATAAGATGCACGTACTGAAAATGTCGAATAACTCTCAAGCTTTGTATGAGATCTTCTCAAACAGTTCCTATACTAAAAATTTGATTTGGCATCGACAGTTAATAATGTCGAGTTCTGGATGATCGATACAAAGTCGTCGAAAAAAACTTAGTACGACCGCAAAAGCGAGCTGAACTCCTTTTGAAAAGTCAGTTTGAGGAGACCGGTTAGAAAAAAAACTATTGTTGGTTTGGCTTCGAACATAGATTTCAAAACCTTTTGGGTAGCGCGGACACGGTTGAGTGACACCACGGCTAAAATTTGAACAATTAAATATAAAGTGAACACCGAGATTTTTACGTGGAAAACCCCAAATAAATCGGGGTAAAAACCACGGGAAGGAAGAAGAATTTCACTATAGTGGAAATATAGAAGTTACAATCTCTCAATCAATAAAGGAGAAAACACTCATTATCTGTCTTCATAGTCGGAGAAAATACCCACAAACTCTCTATTGCTTTTTTTTTTTATCTCTATTTTTACTTCGCTCTGATGGGATGGGATGCTTAAGCTTTGGGAATTGAGCCTCAAATGCTAAAATCTCTCAAGCTAAAGAACACGCACTAATCACACACATAAAGGTTTTTCTGTATTTCTCATTGATTCACCTCGTTTATGGTTGATCGATAGGTATTTGGAACATATATTTGCTATCAAAGCCTAATGTGATCGATTGAACCCATTGACGTTTGGATTTGAGAGATTTTTATGGTTTATTGAGTTTTAGAGTTCAACGCAAACTTCAAAGTGTTCTTAAATCTTTCGTGTGATTTTGAGCCTATTTTTGTTGCTTTTCAACTCATGTAGTGTTTAGGACATTTTCGTGAGATTCTGTGAAAGAACTCAGATTTTTTCATCAAGTTTGAGCGATTACTGAACAATACCTGTGTTTGGAGATTTTCGGTAAAATTTTCGAACTCACTTCGAAAATTATATCGAATCATTTCCAAAAAAAAATTCGAAAATTGATTTTTGACACTAACTAACATTTTCGATGGCATTTTCGTAATTTTTGGTATCGAAAAGGTTTTTGCAGAACTCTGCGACAACTGATTTTCCGTATAACTGAAAATGTTCGAGGGCATTTTCGTAAATTTTGGCACTAAGATTTTCGAATCAAAATTTCACATCGAGATTTTTTGCACTCAAATTTTCAAAGCCGAATTTTCGCAACCAAATTTTCGAACCCCGAATTTTCGAATTAAAATTTTCGAACCGATTTTCGCATCAAAATATTCGAACCTTCGCAACTAAGCCGATTTTCGCACTATAAATTTTCTGAAACAAAAAAAAAATCGATAAACTCTCAAACATCGAGAATCCAAACTACTCTCACTTTGCAAATACTCTAATGCAATCACTTCACGTAAAACGATCAAACCTGACTATCAACGATGTACACCACTTCAATGGAAGTGACATTCGTACACCCGTCTTCGCCGGAGCAAATACACCGTTTGGAGGAACCACTTCCTCAGCTTCCTGGAAACCAAAGACCAAGGAGGTGACACGCTTACCTCCTCCCTCAACGAAGGACCAGTTCAATTTTGGACAAATCTTTCCGGTGATCCCACTCACAGTCATCCAGTCACTCCCGAGCAGAGTACTTAAAACTCTAGCAGAATACACGATACGGAAAAGCTCAGAGCAAAATCGGACCTCCGTGCAAAGACCTACCTACTTCAAGCCATTCCCAACGTCATCTACGTAATGTTGTCTCCACCGTGAAAAATGTGGAATGAGACACATAAGATGATGCAAGGAACGGAAATCGGAAGGCCAAGAAGGCAAGCACACATGCTACATATGACACATTCAAGGCCAAATATGAGGAAGAGATCGGAGAAACATATTGAAGGTTCATGATCCAAGTGAATGAAATGAAGATCAACATTCGAACTTGAAGTTAAATGTCTGATTTCTCACCTCCCTGCTGCCCGAGTAGAAGAAGGTTGCCATACTAATTCGACAGAACAAGAATATCAATGAAATCGACATCCACAGCGTCTTCGAAAGTCTCTAACAACACATCACGATAGTGAGATCGAGAGCACCTCAAGGGGAAGGTAGTAGCAGACCCACTTGCCCTAGTAACCGACAATAGATCCAAGAGGAGCTCGAAATCATCCAAAGAGAAACAGTGAAGCTCCCAAGCTCCACGGACGAAGACAATTCCGGATCTGACTCCGACCATGAGTTCAAGGAATTTGAGAAGAAGATGGCCCTTATGAAGAAGATATTGGGAATGAAATTCTTCCAAAAGAAGTCGTCGTCATCTGCTAACAGACAAAGGACTTCTTCTAGCTCCAGACAACTCACGATTACTCCTCAACAGCCCGATCCCAAGAGTGCTCTCGAACCCGTCAAGTGTTACAACTGTGTCAAGCCAAGGCACTGGGCTAGGCACTGCATCCTCCCAAAAAGGAAGAATGAGGACTACTACACCATACAGTTGCACTTGATTAAGCAGAAGAAACTGGTGTAACCCTGATGACCGAGCAGGACCACTGGCTCGAGAAAACCTCAGACCGTGAAATCGAGAACGTCGCCCTGATGAGTCAGAAGAAGAGAGCAAGGAGCCTGAGGCCTCGGTCAAGGAGGAAGAAGATATGAGCGTAGGATGGAGGTAGAAACTATTGAGCTTAGCATCTTTTTTGAACTACAAAAGAGATTTAAAGCATTGCGTAAGGAACGTAAAAGTTTTAAGTCAATAGAAAAGAGGCTAGCTAATAATGAAACTATTTTACCTGAAGCCCAAGAAAAGGTCACCACATTAGAAGCTAGTCTAGCTACATATGAAGATAGGGTTAGTGCTTTGACTACAAAATCACGAAAATACAAAGAGTACATCTATGGCTCACGAAAAGACTATAGAGGACTTAGAAGCCAGGTTAAGACTAATCATCAATGCTTACTCTAAAACCTAACAGAGAAAAACACTCTCGTCTGCCAGTAAGAAGCTCCACATGAGAAAGTTACTAATCGAGATGTGCTAATTGAAAAGTTCAAATCACAGATTCACGAACTTACATAAGTTAAAAGATTGTGAGACGGAGCAAAAGAACTTACAATCTCATGTCTGAGGAACTTAAGAAATTATACTCCAAGATCAAAAGCTTAGAGGATATTCTTACGAAAAGAGGACAAACAGAAACCATCTTCTTAAATCAGCCTAAGGACACAAGATTTTACAATCCACGTGAAGGCTTGGGGTACACGCTACTAACCTGTGCTACCCACGAGGAATTAAGAAAATTTGTGTTCCTAAATAAGAACTTAAGCACAGCTATATCCCTAAAGCCGACTTAGAACTCAAATCTTCAAATAGTGCACGCAAATCATCTTATGCAAATAAGGGACGACATGTCCTTAAATGGGTACCTAAATTTCCAAAATCTATTGAGCAACTACACCGAGAGAATAATGAAATATCTCAAAAGGACACCAACTCTCGAACTATGGTATCCTAAAACTTCCGGCTTTAACTTAATTGGTTACAGTGACGTTGATTATGGAGGGTGTAGACTAGACAAGAAAAGCATCTCCGGTGGCACGCAATTCTAAGGTGACAAGCTGGTAAGGTAGTCATCCAAGAACCTCCGGTGGCGAAATCTCCTGCAGAAACCTCTTGACGCCGTAAAACGTCTCTCTTACAAATCCTTAACAAATCGGTAAATTAAAGGTAGTTACCACCGATTTCATCCAGCTTTTGATGATGTCGCACTCATTAAACCCGAAATTAACCCTGATTTTACGTGTTTTGATCATCAAAAGTCGATTTTCGATTTAGGGCTTAATTTTGTGTTTATTCGCGTTTTAAAACTTTGGTTTTAGGTTAATCAAAGTTATGTATTAATGAGTTTAAAAAGGTTTCTCTAATTTTTGTTAAATTTTTATTTTCACATCGCATAAGTTAGGGTTCCAGTTTCACTGAATATCGAAAATCGTTTCAAACATATTAAGTATCGAAAATTATTTTCGCACCATAAACTTCGAAAATTATTTTTGCACCCTAACATTCTAAAATTTTTTCGCACCTAACTTTCGAAAATCATGTGTTCGCATTTACACATTGAAAGTCCTTATTTACGCAACTCACATAGCGAAAATCAAAATTTTGCAACTTCTCATTTTGAAAAATAATTTTCGCACTCACATAGAAATATTTTTGAACTAACACTTCGAAATATTTTCGAATGAGACTTTCTCGAATCCTGATATTCGATATCAACACTTCGAGAAATTTCCGAACCCGACTATTTCGCAAAACCAGATTTTCAAAACAAACTCTTAGAAAATTTTCAAAAATCGATTCTCGATGCCAAAGATAGAAAAAATTTCCCACACCTTTCTTTCAAAAGTCAACACTTTGCGAAATTTTCGAACTCAACAAAATTCTCGATAACCAAACTTTAAAAAATCACTAAATTCGCAAATCCTCTTAACATAGTCGATCACTAACATCTTCAACACTTACCACATTTTAATCCAAAAAAAAAACCAAGCAAACACTAAGAAAACTCGGGAGGTAGATAATTTCTCTTCCTGAATACACCTCAAATTATTAAGTCCCGTTTCAATATATAAATACACATTGAACATTTTAAAAATCCCTCATTTACTAATAATGTTTTCTATTGTCTCATCTTCAGATAAAAATGGCTATACTTCGAAAAGTGTATACCCACAAGAAAAAAAGCTACAAGTTAAAGAGAACAACGTCGGCCTAGACCGACCACATTTAGGTGCAAAGACGAAGTAATTATAGCCATTCTTCTTGGTCACCCCCTCTGGCCGGCTTTCACATTAACAAAGCAAGTCCCCGAAGAATACCTACAATAATTCTGGGGCACCCTAAAGAAGGCAAACCCGACAACCATGTTGTCTCTAAAGGCCAAGCTCCACACAACAAAAATGAAGCTAACAAAGAAAATAGTAAGGAGAGTGTTACGTCTTCCCATGAGCCACACATATGAGCCATTCCCCACCGATGCAAAACTAATCCATCTCCGTTGGGAGGGCTACGGATCAGAATTGGCGCTCCTCTCAACTGAGCGGGATTCCTCATCCCTGGAGGACCCTATTTGGGCTAGTAAACAAGTGTCTGTCCCTCAAGCACTCCAACATTCTCATAATCTACCACAACATTATCTTGAACAATAACGGTGGCTATGCCAGCTATTTTGGAATGATCTCCTGGTCTAAATACAAGTGAGGGACAGCCCCAAGAAAGTCAAGGTCATTCCATACCTGCGGTGGCTGCCTCTCTTCATTGACTATTTCATGGAGAACCACTAGGACATCACGTGGCAACCAAATGCAAAGAGCTATCCGACAGTGCTACTAAAGTTCTTCCACAAGGCGAAGGACAACTCACGAGGACCTCAACCTGGGCCAATGGTGATTTAAGAAGCTCTATTGTGCCTCGCAGATCAACGGACAAGGTCATGATCTCCTACCATCTCGATAACTCCATCCCCGCTCCCACGTCTCAGGCAGACCAAGCCGGGCCCAACCAAGGAGCAAACCCTAGTAAAGTTAGGGTCGAGTTAGGTCACCAACCATGGAGTCCTCAGAAGCCTCTGAATCGGAGTAAGACAAGCGTCTACTTTATAACGCATCGGACACCTAATGCGAGGAATGTCAAAAGCAGCACAACGACCAACCTGCTTCTTCCTCGGTGCCTTCCACAGTTTCAACCCAACCCACTACAAGGCCGACTGGGCCCATAAGTTCAGGAGTTAATTTGCTCGACTCCCGAGTAGATGTTGTCGCATCTAGTCAACCGGCGCAATCACAACCACTCCCCGACCACTCCTCTATCTCTCAACAGATAGAGGTTTCAAAAATTACACAAGGGGGTCAACGTATGCTATCACAGCCTTGCTCAGAGGCGGGCGATATAGAAAAAGGTGGTTCACAGCCCCTGACCAAACAACTTTCCCTCTAGGTCTTAGTGACCTAGCAAGAACTTCCATAGACGCATCCATTATGGATGTTGTTCGAGATTGGAAGGAAGCCCCACCGCTGCAATATCCAAGCAATAGTAATGGGTCATTCCCTGGAACCTCCAACAAGCATGATGTGAACCTCGACCCTACGTCCGGTGATTACCTCTGGAGGTCTCTGTTCACATGCCTCAACAATCATAGTGACACTTTCTCCTCTAGATTCATTAGGATCAACTGGAAGTCCTACCACATTAAGTGCAGGCCATACGTCGGTTACCTATTCCCACATCATGGCAACAGAATGCCTACGTGGCTCAAGTAGGTTATCACCTCCGTACATAACGAAGGACGCCTTCCCGATCCGTCAAAGAGTCCGTCGACGCATTTGTCCCCACCCTCAAAGAAAACCTCCATCGACAACTGCAGATGATGATAGAAAATGCCTTATGGGACAAGGGTAAAGCTCTCGTGATGGACGTTCCACCTCCACTACCCCCACCACCACCACCTTCCCCACCTAGACCTCAAAACCCACTCGACCCATACATGATGCCTGTGACTGACCTGTGCGACATCCTTCTAGTTCGCCTTCTCTCCGTAAAAAATCCCACCGCGGAAGAGAAGGCCCTCCTTGACCGTCTTCGTGACCGCCCAGACACGCCGATGACTGAAACACGCCGCAAAGAGTCTTGTCGCTCCAAACGCCGACACGACGATCATGACGATAGGGATCGTCCTGAGGGTGATAAGAGGCAGAAAGCCACGAAGGGTGGGCGTGGACGAGGAAAAGGAAAAAGTCAAGGTCACGACGCTGGCACCTCAACATCCCAAACACCACCTCCCATCTCATCATCAAAACATCCACCATCTCACCAAACGGCCACCTCCCTTACTCAAACACTACCACCATCAACCAGTTCCACTCCAACCACCACTCAACCCACCACACCATCATCCACCTTTGTACAATTCACTAAACCACCACAAGCCTCCCACACATGCCCAGTCCAAGCGCCCGAGGCTCCAGAACAACCTACTTCATGTGATTTCGACCACCATACCAACCTCAAGAAATATATTATAGAGGAAAAGTGGATAATAGAGGACAGAATCCGCAAGAGGCTCGAGAACGTCAGATGTTTTCTATGGAAGGCATCAATGAACCTGTTCCTCATCGAGCTTGAGGAGGAAGCCGACGGGGTGGACCACAGAGCTGATCTTCCCGAACTCTCGGACCTGCTGTCCCACTAACTTCCTGAGCCAAAAGCATAAAGCATAAAGAAGGTGGAGACTCACTAGGATAATAAGAGGATCAAGGCCTCCTTACCTCGAAGATTACTACATCAAAATTTGGCGAGCTGAAATAAAATAAGGAGGGTCGACGAGCTCGAGCTTGGAGGTCTGTCCCATCTTAAGGGAACAAGTGAAGGCTTCCAGCACGTCTATATGCTCATGGAGATGCCTAACATCCCAGGTGTTAGGACATTTTAATTGTGTTCAAATGTATATGTTATCTTAGTTTTGTAGTATAAGAAGTAGTTTGGGCTTAATTGTAATTAAGCCATAGATTATGACTACTTAGAAAATATACCAAACTTGTTTGGTATATAAGGAACCCTAATGTGATATATTAGGATTAAGAATTCATTTTAATAGAAAACCGAGCTTTACAACGTGAAGAACGCTCTCAAGCTTCCGCGCCAAATTCAAACGTGTTCTTCGTAAGTTTTACATTTTCTATCGAATTCTTCACCGAACTTAATCGTGTTTGATATATTGGGCTGTAACAATTGGAATCAGAGCTAAAACGTGTTCGGATTTGAGATGAATCTCTGAAATTTTCGGTTAGTTTTATTTAAAAAAAAATCACGCACCGTTCATCATTGGATTCAGTTTGATTTTAAAAATTTCGCCATGATTTGTTGTTTTTAAGCTTCGATTGAATGTTTAAACGTTTCTGTGCTGAAAGTTGATAGATCGAACCACTAGTTCGTGAATTTCGAAATTCATCTTTGGATGTTCTTCATGAAAATCATCAAAATTTCGAAATATTGGACATGATTTGCTGTTTTTGGCTTCTATCGAGTGTTTCTTATTGGTAAACTGTTGATTTCGATCAATAGCCCGTGTTTGATTTGACTAACTTTGAGTTTTCTGATCGAAAGGGGTTAATTTTCTCGTCTCGATGTTTTTTTTTTTGCGAACTGAAGTTTAAAATTTTTATCGATAAACTAGGTTTCTCGATAAAGCTCACGAAAAAAAAACATTACGAAAAACTAAGTTTCTCGACAAAGCCTCTTACCTACTTCACGAAAACTTACATCCGAAAAATAATTTGTTTCTTATCACAAACAACATCATACATAAAAAATTTTCATCTTCATCTATCGCAAACAGCTCGCAGATAGCTCACCTTGATTTCTCTTTCGATATTCATCATCCACACTCGATTTCTTCTTCTTCTCAATCATCACATGCAACTCAATTTTTTCAATTTCTCCAACTCTACAACTATCGAAAACACCCTAGTGTCATTATCGAAAACCAATCCTGTTTCATTATCGAAAACTTGCTAAGGCCACCGAAATTGTCGAAAATTCTCGTTTCACCAGGCTTTCAAAAATTCATCAACGCCCGATTCCTTTGTCTGCATAAGTCGCCTGAGATCCCTTAATTTTCTCAGCAGAGTAGTGATATGTTAACAGATGAATTGATGCTTGGTAATGGGCAGGGTTAGAGAATAAAAAGAAGATAGAGAACTTGAGTTTTGAGAATCGAATTATATCATGACTGAATCGATTGAAGATTAATGATAAGTTTGCTCAGTGAAAATAAGTTTCTCGATAGCAAAATAAGTTTCTCGATAAGTCAGCTCCGTAAAAAAAAATCATAATAAAATTCTCGATATGACTGAAGTTCTTGACAGACAATTAGTTTTCGATAGTCATAGTTGAATTTCACGGTACTTAAGACAGAGTTTCTCGATACTACAATAATATTAGTTTGTGATACTAATTAAGACTTTTCAATACTTCGTTAATATACTTTTAGGTACTTTGTTATCGATAAAAGGATATAGATAAGTCAAATCAGTAAAAACAAATTGGCAAATAATAAGAAAATTTTGGTATTTTTTTTCGAAGTTTTCGACATCAATATAAAACGTTTCGGCATCTACCAAAAGTTTTCGATACTTATATAATTTACAAAACTTCACTATATTTCACGAAAACACCACAAATTTTCTATACGAAATTTTATAAAGCCAATTTTAAATTTTTTATCGAGAAAAGTTAGTCAATCCGAAAAACTTGGTCAACCCGAGAAAGTTTAGTTTTCGCAAAGGTGTTATCGAGAACCTATATCTAACTTTCTCGGTACGACGATACAAGCTTTCTCGGTACGACAAATTTTTCTCGATACACATATTTTTTCCGATACTTAACCTTTTGAATCGAATTTCTCAAAGTTTAATATTTTGATCCAAAGGGTTTCAATTTCAATTTGTTTTCAGAAAAATAAAAGTTTTCAACCTTATTCAAAATTGTACGGCACATTATAGAAAAATTTTTGGTAAATTTTCGAAGTATTAAACACCAATTTAAAACTTTTCAGTACACACCTAAAATTTTCGATACTTTTAGATATATTTTTTTCAACACCATAACTTTTTGGAACTGAAATTTTAAAACCAATTTTTTTTTCGATACAAAAAAAAAAGTTTTCGATACTTGCATTCTCATTATCAAAAGTTTTCGGTACACACAAACTTTTTGATACTTAAACTTTTCGACTCTAAACTTTTCAAAACTATACTTTTCGGTCCAAAAGTTTTTGAAATCTACATTTTATCCTAAAAACTTTTCGATACCTACTCTATTGTTTGAAACTTTTATTAAAAGATCTCAAATCCACATAACACGTCAACGATCAAATATCAAACCCAACCAACACAAACGTATACCTACTCTATGGAACACAAACAAGACCTAATTGATGCTTTTCAGCGAGCACGATATCTACAAATGAACTCTTCAACTGATCATAGCAAGGGTAGTCCTTCTGACTCTAGTTTATTTGAAATGTTAGAAAAAACAGTTATAGAGTTAGAAACAAAAAATAATGAACTTACAACGCGACTTTAAAAATAGTGAAGCAGCGTGTCGTAATAAGTCACTCCGTTATGATGAATTAGTTGAGGAACGCGGAAAATTGTACTCTAAAATAAAAAATTTAGAAGACAATCTTGCGGAAAAGGGTCAAAAAGAACAAAGTTCCTCTAAAGCCTTAGCATCTAATTGGGAAATTTTTTTATATTCTAATAAAATACCTCTTGTTGGCAAATTCCGGAGGTTACTCATAAAATAACCGAATTAAACGCAACTAGAATTAGAAAGAGTAGGTTTTCGAGAGGCAAAGAAAAAGCTTTTAGAGGAAATATCAAATCTAAAAAATTTCCCTCAATTACATGACATGGAATTTTATAATCCTGTTGAAGGCTTAGGCTTTAATAATCCTTCTAACTTGAAAAAGATTAACGTAAAACAATTATATGATATCAAGTACATGGGTTTAGGATTAACTTCTTTAATGGCTTTTACTAACATTTCTGAAATAAATGCCTTAGAAGAATCCAAAAGAAAAGCCACAACTAGGACTCAAATCCATTATGATTACACTGATTTGAATAATAGTTACAAGACGCTGGAGTTAAATCTGTCTAGTGACTATAATTCATTATATCCTTTAGAAACCATCTCTAAAGTCGAGGAAGAAAATCATGATCATTCTAAAAATCTACTTTATGTTGTATTCCTGCTATTGTTAAGAAAATAGCCGATTTAAACTCCTCCTTAATCAGAAAGAAAGAATTTTGAAGCAGAAAAGAATGCGCTTTTATTAGAAATATCAAATCTCAAATAGTCCTCTCCTTTACATGTTTTAAACGATATTTCTAAAGAAAATTCTTCTCTTAAACAAGATAAAGCAACGCAAACGGACGTTTTTGTTCCCAAAATCGCAAAGACTTCTACTAATACTTCTATGTCAATCTTGACCGAAACTGAAATTCAAAGTAAAAGCCAAGAACTTCAAATTGCTAAGGAACAAATACAACTTACGAAGGAGAAAGGAAGACCTACATTATTTTCCAAAATTACGGAACGGAAATTTAAAGAACAAAAATTTTCCTCTCCTATTCCTATTAAGAAAATTTTTAACGAAAAGGTTCAAAGTTCTAGCAAACAAACATCATCGTGTGCTTTAAATGATTTTAATAATTCTCTATTTAAGAAACCTAGACTTGGAAATAATTTTCCTAATTCTTCTCATCATTCTAATGTGAATTGTGTGAATTCTCAACATAGGATACACGACTTATATGCTAGTGATGCTTATAATTCTATATGCTTGTATTCCTACATGAAGTATCCAGTCCAAGTTCATTCTAAGAAGCATCTTATGCGACTGGCTTCGGATAAAATATTTAAATCTTCTCCGAAACACACTTTCACCAAAGCTGAAATTTCTTTTCCATGTCAAATCACTCATACATGGGTTCCTATGTCTACTATTAAGTTAGGAAATTCCACACAAATTTGGGTACCTAAACGCATATTAATGAATGATTTAAAACCGAAATTAAATTTGACTCCATCTATGCTTTAATCCTTTTTCTGCTAATAACGGAGGACCCACATTACAATGGGTACCAGAGTCCCGATAATGTTTTGCAGATTCCCTCATGTATGGTATTTGACGTAGTGGCTCCACATACATGATAAAGGGAAGAGGCGTGAGCTACTACAAATACACTTCAACGAGGTACATTCTAATTATGTGTCTGTTGAACGAACTTTCAATATTTTAAATTTTCATACGCATACGAGCTACATTGAAAAATACCTATTATTTTTCAAAATGGTAAATTTTAGATATGCATTTTCAAAACTTTAAGAGATTTTAAATTCTAAATGCATATTACACACGGAAATGATAAAAGCCATATTTTTTTCAATATAACATTTTTAAATGAGCTTAATTTGAGGGAGAGTTACTCTTTTATTTTAAAGAGAAACAACTCTTATTTCTTTCAAGAGGGAACAACAATTTTAATTTTTGAGGGGGAGTTAAAACTTTAAACGACAGAATTAAGGGAAAGAGATTCGTAATATTTTCTAAATCTTACTACGCAACTTTCTAGGGGGAGAAACTTTATTTTTGGAAGCATTATTTGAGAGGGAGAAATAAAAATATAGATATAGTTTTCAAATATTGAATTTTTGAAAATTCTACCGACAAAGTTTACCGATAAATTTTCTACAATTTCTGGAGAAATTTTCTCGCAAAACTTTATCGCCAAATTTTTTGTCGACAAACTTTCTTGAGACGTAATGCGAAAACTTTCTCGACAATATTTTTCGTACAACTTCTCGTGAAATTTTTCTCATGGAACGTTATCGTAAAATTCTTTATCGAGAAATTTTCTCCACTATATCGAGAAATTTTATCGCAAACCTCATCCAAATTTTTTTTTCGATACACCTCACTCGAAAATTTTTCCCGATACACCTCATCCGAATTTTTTTTCCTCGATATCTCCACTTCTCAACTCCGGCCCGACAACCTCTCACCGGAAAACAAAATATATATATAAATATATCTATATAATATCATATACTACTATATATTACTAATAAATATACATATATACTTTAAAATAAAAAAAAGAGAAAAAATTAAAAAATTAATAAATAAATAAAAAAGAAGGGAAAAAGAAAAATTCTCCTCTCATCTTCATTAAGCTTCATGAATATTTCCTCCGACAACTTTCAATGGACTTCAAGGAAGAATCTCGAGCTTACAACGGACAAATATTTCCAAATGGCAAAGGTGACAATCTTCATGACGATCCAAATGGTCATTTTCCAACGACTTGCTGATTCAAATAAAGCAGCACATCACGTATCTCGGATGCATGGATTCTAGTTTCTATGGTTCAGTCTAAACCGACTTGATCCTAACGCCGGAACTGTTCGAGCATTTGTGACGATACAACCTACCACCTATCCTACATCATCCGAACAACAAGCAAGATGACTTCGATGATGACTTGGAAATTTTTGAATGTACATAAATCCCTTATCTCAAAAATAATTCGGATCATATCCTCGTAGGTACATGTGCTAATTTTTTTCGCTCCCGGGTAGAAGACGCCGCATTCGGTCCAACGGCACGTGCACAACCGAGCATTACCCACTCATCGTCTCCTAAAAGACCGATGTCTCATTTTCTCACGGGGAGCGACGTCTATTATCACCACTTCACTCGGAAGTGGGAGATATTGAACTAAGTGGTAATCCGCCCCATACCACGCTTTCATTGATCACATCGTGTCTAGTATGTCCTCACTTCCTAAATTTTTATAATTTTCTAGGACACGTACACTTTTTATATACTTGGTCTTTGTGATCAAGTTAGAACTTTCGTAGACATGTCATTCTCAGACACGCTTTGATGATCGACGGTATTAGGCCATCTTCTACGAGCAACGCTCCTAGAACTATGTCAACGGGAAGCCTATATGGCCCCGATTTCATATCGACGGAACGCCTTCGTGGCTCCGTCGGGTTATTACCGAATTTGATTTCCTACGAAGTCTACAGACTCCATCTCCTTGTCACGATGATACAATCTGATTGCCAAATGACGATGCCCCATTTTGATACATCGCCACGACGATCTCCCAACTCGATCATCATGAGGGGGAGTAGTACTAAAGATATGGGAGCAATACAACAACGAAAGTGCAAGATTGATCGGAAATACTAAATTTTTAAGCGTCGTTGAATCAAGCAAACACCACGAGCTTCAATGACTGAAGTTGTCGCTCGTGTACGTCTCTCCAAATTTTAAATCGAATTCCCCGATCCCAACACAAGATTGAACTAAAATAGGGGGAGTTTTGTCGCTAGCAACTCCGACGATGTCGAGAAGAGAAAAGAACAAGACATGGTGCGCTTAAAGATCTCCAAAGAAGGAAGAGATCACTAGACAAGATATAAAGGAAGATATTATACAAATAATCTCATAAAGGGGAGATTGTTAGGACTCGAGGAATCTTTTCAAAACAAGACAACATAACCTACGCTCAAGCGAAGATTGAACACAAAGGGGGAGATTGTTAGGACATTTTAATTGTGTTCAAATTTATATGTTATCTTAGTTTCGTAGTATACGTAGTAGTTTGGGCTTAATTATAATTAAGCCATAGATTAGGACTACTTAGCAAATATACCCAACTTGTTTGGTATATAAGGAACCCTAATGTGATGTATTAGGGTTAAGAATTCATTTTAATAGAAAACCGAGCTTACAACGTGAAGAACGCTCTCAAGCTTCCGCGCCAAATTCAGACGTGTTCTTCGTAAGTTGTACTTTTTCTATCGAATTCTTCACCGAACTTAACCATGTTGGATATATTAGGATCGAACACCAGGCAATCTAATCAAGGAGCAATATAGGGAGATTCAAAAGAGTAAGGACCCCATCTTCGATATCGTAGGCGTAGACCACACAACCGAAAGATTTCCATATCCGATCAACGTTATCAAAAGGATGGAAAAATCTCGAGAACGACTAACGGAGGCTGACATTTCATTCGTTCCACCCAATAAAATATAGCAAATGTTACGCATGTACCGGAAGTTACCCCTCAACACCTTAGCCGGGTACTTGAGACTCAAACATTTCATGCTAGGCAGATCAAATACTACATCGCTGAAGACTTTTAACTGGCTTTGGAGAATGACATGAAGAAAGTCCACCTAACTAAGCCACTCAAGAGCGGGGAAGTGATCGAGTATCTCGGGGAAAACTACATCTTCCTGCACCCAGAGCTTGCAGTCACTTACTTCCAACTCAGGTGTCAGAAACAGCAAAGTTCTGTGACGAAACTTTGAAAATAATCCGAGAAAAGCTAAGGAAACGGCTCGAGACATTGCCTCCGAAAACGCTCGCCAAAGATCAAATGGTAACACGTCCAGGTCCAAGGTGACAAACACAACTTGTTCAGCATAGGACAATTATGCGATAAAGGCTTTCAAGTGGTATTTCTAGCTGATTAGTGCATAATTTTAAATAGTCGGAATCAAAAACTTCTTATATGATCTCGAAGATCTAATCTCTACACCATAAATCTAACAACATTACGACCTTCGATAGCTGTTTGCCTCATCTCACAGACAACAATTAAGAGGAACGACCTATGGCATCAATGAATGTCTCATCTAAATTTCAAAGTTCTTCACAAGCTTTCTACTAAAATGTTGGTCAATGGCCTGCCAACTATTTCACTTCACCAAGAGCATCAATGTTTGGCTTATCAAATGGGAAGAATAAAGCGAGCGTCGCACAAACTCAAGCAAGTAGCTTCCACATCTCGACCTTTGGAATTACTACACATGGACCTTTGTGCACCTATGCGAACACAAAGTATCAACGGTTGTAAGTACGTGCTAGCAATTGTCGACGACTATTCTCGCTACACTTTGACAAAATTTCTACGAACAAAGATGAGACTAGAGACATGATAATAAATTTTGTGAATACAACTCAGAATCTCCTGCAACAGAACATCCAAGTAATCAGGACTGACAATGGGACTGAATTCAAGAATCAACGTCTCAGCACTTACTATCAGTCACTTGGAATCATTCAACAATTTTCAGTCGCTAAAACGCATCAACAAGATGGCGTCGTAGAACGAAAGAACCGACTTTGGTTGAAGCTGCTCGGACAATGCTTATACATTCTGGTCTCCCTCACTTTCTATGGGCTGAAGTAGTGCGTCAACATGCTTTACGCAAAATCGGACGATTATTCACAAACGCTTTGAGAAGACGCCGTACGAGATAATAAATCAAAGGAATCCAAATATCTCTTACGTCAAAGTCTTCGAGTGCAAATGTTTTGTGGCGAACGATCGAGAGCATCGAAGCAAGTTCGACCCTAAAGCATTTGAAGCCGTCTTTGCTGGATATTCATCATCTTCAAAAGCATACCGCGTCTATATTGGAAAGTTACAACGTCACTTTTCACGAAGTGACTGATTTGGCTACTGATCACGATAGTTCAGAACCCGGGCTTATAGGCGTGTTGGCACAATGTCAACAAATTCCGACAACATCTGCCTCACCGTCAGTAGAAGCACTTCCCGCTAATTTGGAAGACTTGGACTCTCTTTTTCAACATTTTTATCGAAATGAGTCTCAAATGCCTGCTTATTCACATTCTATACCAAGCATAGCACCTTCCCCCTCTACGGTGGAAATTACAAATGAGATTCCCGATCCTCAAAGTCCAACCATTGTTCTAGATTCTGAATTCTGAATCATCAACTAGTACTGCAGCTCCTACTAATGCCGATGAGGAAATTTCAACAAATTCAACTTCAGAAATGAATTTCCCTCCTACGGATAATCAGCCTATCAATACAGGATGTCGCGAACTACACATCAACGATGGTTCTACTTCGGTTCTTCCTCATGAACGCAAGTGGACATGAGCTCATCTTGTCGATCAAATAATTAGTGATCCTTCAAGTGGAGTACGCACTAGGACATCTACACATAGCGGACTTTTCACATGCTTTCTAAGCCAAAATGAACCTATCAAAGTAGCCGAAGCTCTTAAAGACACGGATTGGGTGATCGCAATTCAAGACGAACTCAACCAATTCAAGCGTCTACAAGTTTGGACCCTAGTTTCTCGAACGCACGGTAAGACAATTATAGGAACCAAATGGGTTTTCAAGAATAAAAAGAACGAGAACGGTGAAATTATCAGGAACAAAGCACGACTCGTAGCCAAATGGTACAACCAACAGGAAGGCATTGACTACGACGAGACGTATGCTCGTGTTGCTCGAACAGAAGTTATCTGACTCTTTTTGGCTTACGCGGCTCATAAAGACTTCAAGGTCTATCAAGTGGACATAAAAACCGCCTTTCTCAACGGCGTGTTAAAGGAGGAAGTCTACGTCGCTCAACCCGAAGGGTTCGTGGACGAAAAGCACCCTGATTATGTCTATCGATTTGACAAAGCTCTCTACGGACTAAAATAAGCCACTCGAGCTTGGTATGATGTTATGAGCGAATTTCTAGTAAAGTCCAACTTTATAAGAGGAACAATCGATACAACACTATTCATCAAAAAGCAAGGCAATGACTTGATGATCGTCCAAGTTTACGTAGACGACATCATTTTATGCTCGTCAAATGAACGACTCTGTCAAAAATTTGGTGATCTGATGAAGACAAAATTCGAAATGAGCTTAATGGGCGAACTCCAATTCTTTCTTGGACTACAAGTTAAGCAACTCGACGATGGAATCTTCATCAGTCAAACCAAGTATATACGAGATATTCTGAAGAGATTTAATCAAGACAAGAGCTCACCTATGAGTACTCCCATGTCAACAAGCTGTAAATTGGATGCTAATCCTTCAGGCAAGGCAGTCAACATCACAACTTATCGAAGTATCATTGGCTCTCTTCTCTACTTAACATCAAGCCGACCCGACAACATGTTTGCCACTTGCCTCTGCGCTCTTTTTCAAGCACGGTCAAGCGAATTCTACGCTATTTCGAAGGAACTCCCAACTTAGGGTTCTGGTATCCAAAAGGCACTGATTTTAGATTAATTGGCTATATTGACGCTGATTATGCAGGTTTTCGAATGAACAGAAAAAGCACGTCTGGCGGAGCACAATTTTTGGGCGATAAGTTGGTCTGTTGGTCCTCAAAGAAGCGAAATTGCGTACCAACTTTGACGGTCGAGGTGGAGTACGTCGCGGCTGCCAGTATTGCTTACAAGTTTTGTGGATGCGGACGCAACTACGCGCTACGGGTTGAATTTAATAACATTCCCATTTATCATTGGATGAAAAACGATTCCAATTCCTTATCGCTAAGTTAGGCATGTTGAATCTCGATCTTGCTTGAAATGTGCTTCACATGCTCTATTATGTTTACGTATGCTAGTCTATGTGCTTCTTGATCTTCTTTGCCATAACTTGCGTGATTTTATTTCTCAATTTTTTTAAAATATATATATAAAAAAAAAATTAATATAGTATAAAAAAAAAAAAACAAAACAAACAAACAAAAAAAATAATAAAAATAATATATATAATAATAATAACATAAAATACAATAAAAATAAATGGGGGATGTCGATAATTTTGTCTATTTTGATTCACTCACAAAAATATTTCTATGATACATGCTTAGTTCTTTGCTTAAAAATTCATGTGCCATTCTTTTATCCAAAAAAGCTTCGTTTGTTTCACTAGACACAAAGCCACATCATATATGTGAGAATTTGAGCCTCAATATTTTTATCCTTGAGTGTGTCACACTTCACATGCTTGTCTTTTGATTTGTCCTTCGTGGCCTCATTCTTGCTTTGTGTTAAGTTCGTCATGAATATGATAAGGGAAATTAGGAAATTCCTCACTTGGCCCAAATTATAAATCCTTTACATTTTCCTCTAGTAATCCCCTTAGCCTTCTCCAATATTCTTTTTCTTTTGAGACCCAATCAAGCCTTCAACCTTATTCATAAGTTTCGGGGGTTGCTCAAATAAGAAAAAGAGGGGGAGAAAAGGAAACGCCCATGATGAATGCTCAAATAATCTCTCGATCATTATGATAAAGAAACATGGAACTCGCTTGAACTTCTCCTAGATAATCTCGTATACTTGTCAAAACTACTAGAAGAGAAGCACCTCGAAGTGGACTTCTCCAACGATAATCTACATCTTATATCGAGAAAACGAGAAGAGGAGCACGACCTTCGGTTCGAATTCTATAATTGTGAACCTTCAAAAGGAACACGGTCTCGGCCCGAGAACAAAAGAAGATTTCATCTCTCAAGCCCTCGTAAAGAAGAAGAGACTCAGCTTGAGGAGGTGCAGAAGAAAAGAAAAGAAAAGAAAAAGGAGCAAAATGATTTCAAAAGGGCCCCTGGAAAGAATTTTAACCTCACTAATTCAAAAATTATCCGACCCTTTTAAGTCAGAGCCTAAAATAATAATCCATTCAAAGTCCCTTTGATTCAAATTGATGGACTTTCACTTGGTAAGTTGATTAAATGCGCTATGATAACAGATTATTTGATAAAACTTTGCTGTGTTGATATGAGTGATATATCTACAAAATATCCCCATGATAAAAGTAAATTGAGTGCTATGAGCGAATCATGCGAAAGTTGTCGAAATGATTCATACTATGATATTAGAATATTAGTTTAGTGACATGATTTGACGGAAAATTATTATTCTATGTGTCATGTGAAAATTTTGGGTGACAATATTCAAAATTGAAAATCTGACCCCAAAACAAAAATATATTCGCACATTTTAAATGCATTAGCACATGCATTGGTCCGTAATTGACAAAATTCAAAATTTTATGAAAACGCAAAATTTTCATATACATGATTATAGGGGATCATGAATCTACGGTGAATTGACTAAATGCGTTATTTGTGCTTATATCATATATATTTTTCATATGCATAATTGTGTTGAATATATGCTAAATTGCCAAAACATGGTATGTGCATTTGTTGAAGGGGAGCTTACATGAATATTTGCTATCATCTCCTAAATGATTTACTTGCAATCACGACTTCTCATGTTTTCATTCTAAGTTTTACAGAGAATTTTGAGCTCGTTCGAGGAGTCCAGTGATGAAATTCATCGTACATTGGGAGTTAATTGAATTTTCCAGAAATTCATGGAGCTCTATTAAATTTCTTTTTGGCTGCAAAAGTAAAAAGAATAAAATTTTCGTTATATAACTAAACAAACTAGATTTTAACGAAAGCCCAAAATGATTTTTCACGGCCCAAAACGATCGAAAACTTTATCGAAAAGTTTTCCTGATCGAAAAGTACCGATACACCTTATCGATCGAAAACTTTTTTCTCACGCAAACAAAACGATGCCAAAACTCTTCGCATTCGCAAAAAGCTTCAAATGGCGATTTCAAAAAATCTCAAACTTCCTCACATTTTCTGCTAAAAACTCACCTAATTTGAGGTAGAATCCAGATTTGGTTCATCTTTTTGTTCCGAAAATCACTAATCGAGACTGTTTTTCAAAATCATTCGCAATTATTTCTCGGCTTCGAGATTTTTTCACTGATAATACTTAAGAAATCCAATTTTCTGTGGTTTTGATTCGACCATTTTGATTAAATGCATGATATTTGGATTCATAACTGATTTCTGACCATTTCGAGTCCAAATTAACTCATGTTTTACGCAGAATCGTCATTCGCAGTTTAAGACTTTACTGTTTGATTTCAAATTTTTTAGGTCAAAAATCGTCTTATCGCAAACAGTACCGTCGAAGAACCGTAGTTTTCGTTAAGTTTTATTCGATCGCAAAATTCAACAGCGAAAACCTTGTGTTTTCGATAAGTTTTTACTCAATCATAAAACTTGCGGCGAAAACCTAAGTTTTTCGATAAACTTTTATTCGATCGCAAAAATACACGGCAAAAACTTTAGTTTTTCAATAGACTTTCATTCGATCGCAAAACTAGTTGGCGAAAAACATAAGTTTTTCGACAAAAAATTTATTCGATCGCAAAACTACTCGGCGAAAAACATTAGTTTTCGATACATTTTTATTTGATCGCATAACTCAGCAGTGAAAACCTTTAGATTTTCTTTAAGTTTTTATTCGATCGCAAAACTCAGCGGCGAAAACCTTGAGTTTTCGATAAGAATTTATTCGATCATAAAATTTAGCGTTCGAATAAATTTTCGTTCGAATAAAAACACGCCGCCAACAATATACACTTTAAACACTTAGCAAATTTTCAAATTCTTTCTAGGTCATACATTATACACATACAAACAGTTTGCGCTTTGACAAAAATTTGTTATTCAACACTAACAATTGCTTACTATAATTTGCATTTGAATCTTCCAATCTAATGATTCTTATTCATTTTTTTCAGAGATGGCTCATCAAGAATACTCAGACATCTATCCTTCCAAAGGTTGGCTAACCGTCCACGACAACAACTATCAGCTGGATTTAGCCACCTTCCAATGCCCCGATGAAGTCATCATTTCCATACTAAAAGGACATCCCTTATGGCCACCACTCACCATGATTGCATCACTCAATATGGTGTATCTTCAGCAATTCTGGGGATGCATGATGAGCCACGTGGTAGGTGATGATGTGACCTACACAACAAAAATAAACCAAAAACACGTCATCATCGACAAAAATCTCATGTCCTTAGTCCTCGATCTACCGCATAATGAAGTCTACGACCTACCTACAGATGCAGAGATAGTGGAAGATATGCTTCGGATGGGATAGTCACCGCTGACTAAACTAGCCAATTTTTTCAGAACAGCGGGATCCCTCACCCATGGAGGACATTGTTTGGAATTATCAACAAGTGTCTCTCTTGGAAGCACTCAGGATTTGATAAGGCGAACGGGAATATTCTACGGATCTTCCATGGAGTAATCTTCTCCAAGAAATATGACGTGGCCCAGCTCATCTCGAATGATCTGGCGGACCAAATGCGTCAACGGGAAACCAAATCGAAGGCAAAGTTCATGCCTTACGTCCCCTGGTTCCCGGTGCTGATCTCCCATTTGATGGAAGTACATCCGGAGATTCCTCGCCTACCACCTGCCAGATGATACACAACGCCGAGGCTGTGGTTTTTCCACAATCCGAAGGCATCGGATCTGGCACTACATGCTGATCCCGTTGGAGCTTCTACGTCTAGCAGACCCTACCGATGAGGCTTATCAAGACTATTGCCAAAATAACTCTATCATAGAGGCCATGGCACGGTCCGTCAATGCTCCGACAAGAATCGCCGGTGGAGACACATAAGCTGAGGCTCAGGAGCATGAAGTAGCGGTCATTGATCCCGAATGTGCAGCCCGTGTGCCCACACCTCCAATAGCCGAATCTCTTGAAGCCATCGATTCAGATGAGGAGTGCAGATTACTACGAAGGGGTTCCCGCAGACAACAAATTTCTGCCCCGTCTGCATCTACCTCCACTACAACGGCTTCGGTTTTGCCTCCTCCACCACCACCTGTCCTGACGACCACACATGTTCCCACTGAACTTGTCCCAACATACATAGAGATGATTCCTCTGGTTTCATCTCAAGGATTGGATGGAAGTCCCGTTGGTCCCCCGACATCTTTAGAAACAAGAACGGACCAACCCACCTAAGTGGTGACTTCTGGATTGTCAACGGGTGTCTTTGGACGTCCCGGCCTCACAAGTCCTTTCATAGGCGGCACTTCAGTTATATTCTCTGACGTTGTAACAGTGGAGCGCCTCGATGGCCCCACTTCGGAGGTACCACTTTTCGTGACGGAGCAGAGACTACAGAATGTTCTTTCCACAACCCTCAACTCTCTCAAACACCATCTAATGGGAAGAGTTTTCCACGCCATCGAGACTTCCCGACGGGATACCGGGAAAGCACCAGTCTCCGAGGCCGCTCCATCCGTAACCCATTCCCAACCCATTTCCTCACCACCACTAACCACCACCATACTCGCTCCCATCTAACCCATATTAACCACCCCAACCAAGTCTTCATCCCTTTTAAACCCATACACCATACCTACCACCCAGCTTCATGATATTTTAATATCTCGCCTGCTAGCCTCGAGACAAGGACCCCTGCCGAGGAGAGTCTCTACCGCCGGCTAGTAGATGACCCCGAACCGCCTGCTCAAACACGTTGCCGAGAAGAAAGCTCCCGAGCAAAGCGAAGACATGACGATCCTGACGATCAGGATCGCCATGAGGGGGAGAAAAGGCATAAGACCACCAAAAGCGGTGGTCAAAGTCGAAAGAAGACATCCTGAACACGTGAAGCTGGAGGATCGTCAACTAACCCACCAACCACACAACCCACCAATACCCGCCAACAAACAACCACCACATCCCACACACATACAATACCTTCGTCTCCCATAAGTCCAAATCCAATCCCGGCCTCCGTGCTCCAAGATCAACCTGAAGCAGTCAACTACGATCCACATGCAATCGTAGACGACTACATACTGAGTGAAAAGTGGCTGACGCACTGGGAACCAGAGGAAGCAGCTCAAGCTCGCCTCTCCAACATCAGATACTTCCTACAACAAGCTTCGGTTGATTTGGTTGTGCTTGAACATGAAGAACTTCAAGAAGGCAAAAACTATAATACGGAACTCCCGAAGCTGCCAGAGATGATTATGCGCCAAGCGGACACTCCTCCTCGTCTTTCAAAGGGGACTGTTCTAGTCGAGACGCCATGGGAGAACGTTCGGATCGAAGTTCCCTTCGTTGAAGATATAAGGAAGCAGATCTAGGGACCACCAAACTGTATCAAGTAGCTGAACGAGCTTAATCTACGGGGGATCTCTCATTGGGAAGAACGAAAGAAGATGGAACACATCTTCATGCTGACCTACCTTGGCATGGCCGGCTTTTGGGTAAAGCAGGTGAAGCAAGGGCTTTAGGCCCCCGACTTTTTTAGGGTCCCCGGTTTAGTAATATTATTATATATATATATATATATATGTAAATTATTTAATTAGTTAAAATGTTATATATCTTGATGCACTCAATCTAGTTACGATATCATATAAATAGTGGGTTAAAAAGGTCAAATATTTTGTGGTCCTCAATTTAGTAATGATATTATATAAATAAAATTTAGTGAGTTAAAAAGGTCAAATATCTTGAGGCTCTCAATTTAGTAATGCTATTATATAAATAAAGTTAGTTAAAAGGGTCCAATATCTTGAGGCTCTCAATTTAGTAATGATATTATATAAATAAAATCTACTGAGTTAAAAAGGTCGAGTATATTGTCCCCTAATTTAACAATGTTATTACATAAATAGAATTTAGTGAGTTAAAAAAGTCCAATATCTTGAGGTCCTCAATTTACTAATATTATTATATAAATAAAATTTAGTTAGTTAAACAAGTCCAATATCTTGAGATCCTCAATTTAATAATGATATTATATAAATAATATTTAGTGAGTTAAAAATGTCCAACATCTTGAAATTTAATAATGTTATTATATAAATAAAATTTAGTTAGTTAAAAAGATCAAATATCTTGAGGCCCTGAATTTAATAATGTTATCATATAAACAAATCTTACCAAAAAATTAAAAGATCCTAAACTTAACATAAACCGATAGTTAGACTACATTGATTGGAATATGGTGACAGTTCCTGTGTTGCTTGTACAAAAAAAAAATTTTCAAAATTGAAAATTATGCAAAACTACGTAAGATCCACAATATCGCCAGAACGATTAAATGGATTCGCTATATGAATAGAAAATGAAAAATTAAAAGAACTTTCGTAAGAAAAAATTTTAGAAAAGAACTTTCGTAAGAAAAAGCTATAAGATAAATTTCATGTAAAAATTAGGTTTTTTTTTTTGGAAAAAACTCTACTAAAAGATAAATATTTCTTTTTCTTTTTAAAAAAATCTAACGCCGTCTTTTATAAACTTTAAGGGTTATATTCGTCCCTTCCAAGGTCGGATAAATGAGGGTTGTGCTCAATTGGCAAATAAAAAAGGCCACGTTTTTTATGTTTGCTTTAGGCCACATATGATGATGTGCCGCCCCTGCTTGGTCCGGATCGAAGTGGCATCCCAACAGATCAACTCAGAAGAAACTTCGGGGACAAGTCACAAATCCTCCAGCTGGTGGGTGTATCACACACGATTGGAAATTATCCGACCCCGATCTACATCATAGGGCGAGCGGATGCCAATCACACTCGAGAAGAGATAGACGAGAGCTATCTACCATTCCTTCCATGAGACGAAGTCTACCGTCTGTTCCAGATGTACAAGAAAAAATATCAGACACCTACTAGATACATAAAGAAGGAAGGGCTCGAGGGATTGAAAATATTCATGTTGCAACAGATTAAATTTCACACGATAGTCAAATAGCTGTGGAAAACAACATGAAGAAGGTCAATATGGAATCGCCGCTCATGAAATGATTTCCGCTCAACGACTTCACGGAGAACTATATTTTCAAGAAGCCAAGCCTCGCCATCACGTATTGGAATCCAGTTATTGGAAAGACGAGAGCGATGATGAATTTTGAAGTACATAAGTTATGTGACGGGATGTTGAAGCTCATAAGGAAAAACATCAAAAGGAGGTTGGCAGAGATCGATGATGAAACGATCTTCGAGGACCTTGGAGAAGAAGAAGCCCCGCTCCTAAATGAGCTTCTCAATGCGATTACCGAACGGGTGGAGCTGAGGAATGATGTCCAACACTACAGGACAACATTGTGATTGAGGAAGTCCTTCTACGCCCGACAAGGATAAATGGAGTTGAAGAGCAAATGAGCACAAAGGGGGAGATTGAAGAAGACTTAAAAATTTTGCTTCATTTATTAGTTATCCTTGTAATTAGGGGCATAGCTTATATTTTTTATAGTGTAAGGCTGTATATAGGTATAAGTACAATGTACACTATTGAAATCAATATACCAGAATTTCATAAGTTCACAAGGCTAAGTATTCACATTTTAGAGAGAGAAACACAAACGAAAACTTTCTCACTCTAAGCTTTTCTCTCTCGTGATCTTCAACCGAAATATTCGACCGAAGGTAACAAATCGATAATCTATATTCGAATATCTAGAATTCCTAGATCTCTCGTTAGTTGAATAATTAAGAACTAACAATAAGACAATAAATAGCCTAAGAGTTCAAGGAGCTCGATACAAAAATAAACACACAAGTGACAGAAGTTGCAGAGAACAAACATTAGAAGAGCTCAGGCATAATTTTGAACTCGAGCGATTTGAGCGCATATCTTTTGTAAACAACTAACTTTAAAAAACAGCCGTGAGTGTATTCGTGAGTGAAACACTGTAAACAACAGACATTAAAAAGCTATTGTTGTAGAAGTTAGCTAGATGTAGCTAGGGGCAGTACTTGTGTAAAGTAGCCCGAAACTTCTAGTGTTACCTTCCTTGCGGTGAAGAAGGGAGGCGTAGGAGATTTCTAAATTCGAACTTCCATTAACGAAGTCTTGTGTACAAACAAACTCACCAACACACACAGATAAAATAAGTACTGAGCAGCGGTAACTTCCGCACCACTATCGCGTGATCAAGAGTAAAGTAAAAGTAAGGACCATAATACATTCAGTACTTACCCAAGTACTTTAGTACTAAGGAAAATAAGTACTCAACCTATAAAAAGAGAAATTTCTTAAGTGTTTATTCACCCCCTCTAAACCGCAGTCCCCGATCCTAACAAGCGATATGAGAGTTCTCTTAATAACACCACAAGATGAGTACTTACAGCAAGATGTCGATGTCCAGCCGAAAATTTTCTTGAGTAGAATATACGCATGGAAATCTACCTATCTGCACAGAACGAAGATATGTGGGATATAGTTGACTGATGGACCTCCCACACTGATAAAAATCAACCTTGCCCAAAGCTCAAATCCCACACAACCTCAACAAATTTTGAAGCCCAAAAGTGAATGGACGGACGCAGAAAAGAAGTTGATGAACATGGACAAAGTCGCCAAGGACACCCTCTTGAAGACTCTGGCACAAGATTGTTCATACATGTAATCCTGTGCAAGACAACAAGCGAGGTTTGGAAAAAGTTGTGCCAGATCTGTGAAGGAAACGGCAAACAAAAGGAAAATAAGCTCGTTCTGGCCGTGCAGAAATACGATGCCCTCAACATGAAACAAGGGGACACGATGACGGAGTTCGACAACCGATTCACCACCATCATCAACGATATCACCGCTCTAGATATAGATATGGAGATTAGAGACATGGCCATCAAGGTCATCAAGGCATTGCCAAGGCAATCGGACGTCAAAACCATGGCTATGAGGGAAGTGAAGGATCTAAGCAAACTGCAGCTACACGATCTCTTCGCTGACCTTAAGGCGTACGACTTTGACCTGCAAACTCGAATGGAAGAATCGGTCCCCATGCAACAGGTGGAGGCGCTTGATGCTGCTGAAAATACATCAAAGTCCACTGAGGACATGAGAGAAGAGGCGAGTCACTATTCATCAAGAAATTCAAGCGTTTCATGAAGAGAAAACAACCCACCAACTCCCCCAAAATCGAGTAAGAAAAGTTAGTCAAAAGATGATATAATAACACCTTCTTTTACTGTGGCAGGAAAGCACACTTCATTG
Source organism: Linderniella brevidens (assembly GCA_004919715.1). Lineage (NCBI taxonomy): Eukaryota > Viridiplantae > Streptophyta > Magnoliopsida > Lamiales > Linderniaceae > Linderniella > Linderniella brevidens. The sequence goes on along the minus strand of SWDC01000149.1, from coordinate 2,485,184 downwards.
AGGATTGCGAGAAGCCCAGAAAGGACAATGTCACGGAGGTGAAAAATAAGTTCACCAAAAAAGCAAAAGTCCTTGTGGCCAAATGGGCAAAGAGAGAATGAGTCCTCAACTGACGACGAGATCGAGTGTCTAATGGAAGATCTCGATGAGGACGACGAGGTATTTGATTTTCCTCTTCATGACTTCTCGCATGAACCTTGTACAATCTTTTCATGAAATGAAGAAGTACTATCAGCAATTAATTTCTTAAATAAAGTCTAAGGGTCACAAATCTGTACTCGAGAATTCACATGCCATAGAGCCCAAAACCCTCGCCAGGGCACAAGTGAGGTTAATACACTGATGACCGAAAATGAGATCTTATAACGGGTTACTCAAATTATAAGGTCCAAGATCGTGCAACATGACGAAGTTATCCACTCTTGGAAGAGTCCTCGAGAAAGCTCAACACGCTACAAAGGACACTTAAAAGCCCCATTGATAGAACAACGCTAGGATACACGTACGATGTGCAAAGCCCAATACCTGTATCCACGATCCAAGTAAAGTTCATAAAATCCACTGAAACAAGTGAAAACTCATAAAATTCAGTACTCAGTTACTTAAGTTAGAAATCGATGAGGGCATGGAAAAGACTACGCTCGGTAATAGGCAAATGCTGATACACGTGCGGCAGACCCATCAAGGACGCAAGTTCCATATGGGACTAGTAAACAGTACCAGGGTCGACCCGGTCCTCGACCCACGTACTCGCCTAAATCGAGGATCAGTAAAGGAAAATAAGTACCAAAAAAAGGCCCGGTCCTCGACTAAAGTACTTAATTAATCCGAATAAGGCAGAAACATTAGGGTGATCCAAATTTAGATACCCAAAGGGTTACTTCCTCAAGAACTCATATCATTGGTAGCAAACAACCATCTTTTGCATGACTATACAAATGAGCTGAACAAGTCGATTGGTACTTGGACAGCGGGTGCTGCAAGTACATGGTATATATACCTCTATACATGGTATATTTAAAAACTAGTCATACACTAACAAAAATGCGAGCTACGCCCTAATTACAAGGATAACTAATTAACAAAGCACAACTTCCATGTTTCTTCAATCTCTCCCTTTGTGCTTGTTCTCTCTTTAGCTCCGTTTATCCTTGTCGGGCGTAGAACAATCTTCTTAATCCCAATGTTGTCTCGTAGTGTCGGACAGCATTCCTCAGCTCCAGTCTTTCGTTTATAGCATCCAGAAGCTCATTTAGGAGCGGGGCCTCTTCTTCTCCAAGGTCCTCGAAGATTGTTTCTTCAGTGATCTCCGCCAACCTCTTTTCAATGTTCTTCCTCACGAGCTTCAACGTCCCGTCACAGAATTTGTGAACTTTAGACTTCATCATCATGTGGATGAAAAGAGGGCAGGGATTCTCTACAATGACACTGTAGACCAATTGAAAGGGATGTAGCGCAACTTTCGTCTTTCCAATTATTGGATTCCGATATGTGATGGCGAGGCCTGGCTTCTTGAAGATTAATTCTCCGGGAAGTCGTTGAGCGGGATGCCTTTAATGAGCGGAGACTCCATGTTGACCTTCTTCATATTGTTTTCTACGGCAATTTGAAGGTCGTGTGCGGTGTGGAACTTGATCTGCCGCACCATGAATCTCTTTAACACTTCGAGTCCTTCCTTCTTGATATAACCAGCGGGCGTCTGCTCTTTTCTGTTGTACATCTGAAACAGATGATACACTTCGTCTGGTGGCTTGTCCCTGAAATTTATTCTAAGTTGATCCGTTGGGATGCCACTTCGATCCGAACCAAGGTAGTTTAGCATGAAGATGTGCTCCATCTTCTTCCTTTCTTCCCAGTGGGAGATTCCCCGTAGATTCAACTCATTTAGCTTCTTGATGCGATTTGGAGCCCTCCAAATCTGCTTCCTTATATCTTCAATTAACGGAAGTTCAATACGTAGCTTGTCCCAATGATCGACTCTGACAATCCCCTTTCATAAGCGAGGAGGGGAGTCGACTCGATGCCTAATCATCTCTGGTAGTTCCGGGAGTGTGGAGTTGTAGTTCTCGCCTCTTGAAGTTCTTTGTCTTCAAGCAGCACCAAATCTACCAAAGCTTGTTGTAGGACGTATCTGACAATTGCGTCAGCCACTTCTCGTTTAAGATGTAATCGTCTACGATCGCATGTGGATCATAAATGAGTGCTTCTGGTTGATTTTGGAGGAGGTTAGAGGTCGGGATTGGATTTGGACTTGTGGGAGGTAGTCTTTGTATGTGGGATGTGGTGGATGTAGTTGTTGTTTGTTGGCAGGTATTGGGTTGTGTGGTTGGTGGGTTGGTGGATGAACCTCCAGCTACACGAGTCGATGATTGCTTTTCTCGACTCTGACCACGGACGCTTTGTGTGGTCCTTTGCCGTTTCTCCCCCTCATGACGACCCGGATCATCGGGATCGTCATGTCTTTGCGTCGTGCGGGAGCTCTCTTCACGGCAACGTGTTTGGGCGGTCGGCTCGGGTTCATCTACTAGACGTCTATAGAGACTCTCCTCAGCTGGGGTCCTGGTCTCCAGGCGAGTATGGTGTAAGGGTTGATGAGGGAAGGTGATTGTGATCGAGTGGTTAAGATGGGTTATATGGGAGTGTGTATGGTGGTGGTTAGTGGTGGTGAGGATAATGGTGTGGTGTGGGCTTCGGACGGAGCTGCTTCTGAGACTGGTGCTTTGCCGGTATCCCGTCGGGAAGTCTCAATGGCTTGTCATCCTATCTATCAATTGTTCTTCAAGAGAATAGATGGTTGTGGAGAGGTCTTCTTGCAGTCGTTGCTCTATAACGATCATGGGTGGTGTCGGAGTGGGGCCAGGGAGGCACTCCACTGTCACAACATCTGAGAAGATCTCCGATGTGCCGCCTGGGAGAGGACTTGTGATGCCGGAAAGTCCAAGGACATTCGTTAACAACCTAGAAGTCACCACTTTGGTGGGTTGGCCCATTGTTTGCTCCGAAGATGTCGGGGGTCCAATGGGGCTTCCATCCAATCCTTGAGATTTATTGAATGTATCATCTCTATGGATGTTAAAACATGTTCGATGTGAACCTGTGTGGTCGTCTGTACCGATGTTGGTGGAGGAGATGTCATCGAAGCCATTTGTGTAGAAGGAGATGTAGAAGGGGCAGAGATCTGCTATCGGCGTGAGCCCCTTCGTTGTAGTATGTATTCCTCATCAGACTCAGTGGCCTCATGAGATTTGGCTTGTTGAGGGACACCTTCGGGCTCAATGGCCGGTGTTTCGGTCTCCTGAACCTCGACTTCGGGCTCGTGTGTCTCCACCAAGGATTCTCGTTGGGAAGGTACCGCAGCCTGAACGACGGACCGTACAATTGCTTCCGTGATATAGTTGTTTTGGCAATAATCTTGGTAGGCCTCGTCGGTGGGATCAGCTAGGCTTAGCAACTCCAGTGGGATCAGCATCGGTTGGAGTGCTAGATCGGCTGCCTTCGGGTTATGAAAGAAGCGCAGCCTTGGCGGTATATAACCTCCAACGGGACGTGGGATGTCCGGATGTCCTCCAATATATGGAAGATCAACACTGGGAACCACCAGACATAGGGGAGGAACTTCGCCTTCGACTTTGTCTCCCTCTGACGCATTAGGTCCGCTAAGTCGTTCCATATTAGTTGGGCCACGTCATATTTTTTCGAGAAAACGACTCCGTGGAAGATTCGGAGGATGTTCCCGTTTTCCTTGTCGAAATCGGAGTGCTTCGGGGAGAGGCATTTGATGATGATGATGATGCTGAACAACGTTCTCCATGGATGTGGGATCTCGTTGTTCTAGAAGTTGGCCAATTTTGTCAGCGGTGGTTTATATCCCATCCGAAGCATATCCTCGACGATCACCGCATCTGTTGGTAGTTGGTCGTAGACTTCGTGATGCGGTAGATCGAGCACCATGGCCAGTAGGTTCTTGTCAATGATGACGTCTTTTTTTATTGATCTTCGTTGTGTATTGCACGTCATCGCCTGTGATGAAGCTCTTCATACATCCCCAGAATTGCTGGAGATAGACCGTTTGTACCGAAGTTGTCATCGTTAGAGCTGACCATAGAGAATGTCCTTTGAGGATGGAGATTATTACTTCATCCGGATACCGGAATGTGACGAGGTTCCAATTGGTAGTTGTTATCGTGGACCGTCAGCCATTCGGCAGAAAAGTAGACGTGGGAGTACTCTTGTTGTGCCATTTCTGAAAAGAAGAAATAAAATGCATTAGATTGAAATATTCATATGCAAATTTTTCTAAGTAAATCTGGATAGCGAAAATGACTAAGAAAAATTTGAGAATTTTTTCTAAGTGTTAGAATTTTCATCAAAAGACTTAGGAAAAAATGGTTTGAAAAATTTTGCTAAGTCTTTTCAGCGTGTTTTCATTCGAGCGTGAATTTATTCGAAAGCTAAGTTTTGCGATCGAATAAAAACTTATCGAAAAATTAAAAATTTTTGCCGGTGATATTTACGATCGAATAAAAATTTGTCGAAAACAAAAGTATTTTCGCTGAGTAATTTTGCGATCGAATAAAGTGTTGTCGAAAAACTTAAGTTTTTCGCCGCGTAGTTTTGCAATCGAATAAAAATGTATCGAAAAACTTAAGGTTTTCACCGCTTTTGACTTTTTTGCTATCGAGTAAAACTTAACGAAAACGAAAGTTCTTCGATGACACTGTTTGCGATGAGAACATTTTCGATCGAAAAAAGTTTGAAATCAAACAGTAAACGCTTAAAAACGCAAATGACGATTTCTGAGTAAATCATGAGTTAATCTGGACTTGGACTGATCAGAAATAAGTTGCAAATCTAAATATCATAAGGCTCCGAAAAACGGGTTTCTACCTTCAAATTTGGCTGGTTTTGACAGAAAATCGATGAAGATTAAAGAGTTTTTATGAAATCGCTGAGAATCCGAAAAGTTTTTCGACTGTATTATGTTATGTGATAATGCGTTTTTCGATCGAAAAAGTTATATTAATACTTTTTGATCAGGTAAGGTTTAAAGGGCTTTGGGCCGAAAAAATATATTTTGGACTTTCGTTGAAAATTAGATCTGATTTAACGAAAACAATTTAATCTTTTACTTGTGAACCCAAAGAGAAATTTCATAAGGCTCCATGTATTTCTGAAATAAATGCAATTATCTCCCAATTGTGATGAAATTCAACACTTGCCTCATCGGATGAGCTCGAAATATTCTGTGATACTTAAAAAAATATTAGAAGTCGTGTTTCCAAGAAAATCATTTAGGAGTAAGAACAAATTTTCATATAAACTCCCCCTCAACAAATGCACATTTAAACATTTCGGCAATTTTACACATAGTTAATATAATTTGGCATATGAAAAATTACCATATAAGCACAAGTAACGCATTTAAGCAATTCAACGTAGATTCATGAAAATTTTGCGTTTTTCAAAAATTTTGCATTTTATCAAGTCTGTACCAAATCATGTAGTTAATGCATTTAAAATGTGCGAAGATAATTTTAAAAAATATTTTCCAAGAGTATATTTATATTAAAAAAATCTTTTGGGGTCAGATTGTCCATTTTGAACATTATCACGCAGAAATTTCTCATGAAATATAAACTAATAATTTGTCGTTGAATCATGTAACTAAACTAATATTCTAAGATCATAGTATGAATCATTTTGACAACTCTCACTAGTTTCGCTCATAGCACTCAATTTATTTTTATCATGGAAATAGTTAGTAGATATATCACTCATATCAACACGACAAAAAGTATATCAATTAATTTGTTATCGTAGCTTATTTAATCAACTTACCAAGTGAAAGTCCATCAATTTGAATCAAACGGACTTCGAAGGAATTATTTTTAGGCTCTGACTAAAAGGGTAGGATATTTTTTGGATTAGTGAGCTTAAAAATTCTTCAATTCTAAGGGCTCTTTTGAAATTCATTTATGCTCCTTTTTCTTTTCTTTTCTTCTGCACTTGTTCAAGACTCTCTTTTTCTTTATGAAGCTTTGAGAGTTGAGATCTTTTTTTGGTTTTGGGCCGAGACCGTGTTCCTTTCGAAGGTTTCACAGTTATGGAATTCGAACCCAAGGCCGTGCTCCTCTTCTAAGTAACAATCCAAGTCCCGATTTCCCTTTTAAGTATCTTAATACCCTATAAGATGCATCAAGATGAACCTGTATAGGTTTATGCATATGTTGACTAAGGACCTGTACGACATATGTAATATCAGGTCTTGTAATGCTCAGATACAATAATTTTCCAACTAATCTTTGAAATCCAGAAATATCAGGAAGAACAGGATCACCAGGCCTTATCTTCTCTCTGATAATACGGCCATTCTGTTCTATATGAGTGTTAATAGGTTTACAACCTATCATACCAGTTTCACTAAGAATGTCAATGGCATATTTTCTTTTATTCAAATAAATTCATTCCTTAGACCTAGCAACTTTTATTCAAGGAAGAACTTCATTTCTCCTAAATCTTTCATAAGAAAAGTATTATTAAGGTATTTCTTACACTCATTTCCCATTATCATATCATTCCCAAGTAATCAAACTATCATCAACATAGAATAATAAGATCATAATCTTATCTGCAACTTGTTTAGTGAACAAAGAATAATAATGCTTGGATTAAATAAAACCAAACTTACTAATCACTTGACTGAATTATTGATTCCATTGTCGTGAGGCCTGCCTTAATCCATATAATGCCTTCTCAAGTTTGCAAACCTTATGCATGTCGTTATCTGGAACATTGAAACCCGAAGAATTGCAATATACACCTCCTCCTGTAAATCTCCCTAAAGAAAAGCATTAGTAACCATTTGAAATAAAGGCTAATTATAAATTGCTACAAGTGAAAGAACTGCCCTTATAGTCACGTGTTTGACTACGGGTGAGAATGTCTCATTATAGTCTATGTCCCTTTTGTGTATACCCTTTGGCAACTAGTATAGACTTGTACCTTTCTATATCACCTTAGATTTATATTTTATTGTATAGACCCATTTGCAACTAATGACAGTCTTACCTCGAGAAAGATTAACCATTTTGCATGTTTTATTTAACTCTAATGCTCTAATATCAGAATTCATAGCCTCTATCCACTTTTCATCAAACCTTGTCTCATCATATGATCTAGGAACATAAACTTTCGAAATAGCAGCCAAGAATACCCTATATTTATGTCTACTTTTATGATAATGGATTACCTTAGATAGAGGATATTGACAGAACTAGTCATGTTTGCATCTAATATAAATGGAGATACAAAATCCTTATGCCAATAAGGTGCTTTAGATGATCTACCGGAACTCCTTACCCCCATATCAGGATATTGGTTAGAAGCCATTTCTTGATTATTCAGTTCAGTCCATGTTGTCTCTTGTGTGGCTTCTTCAGGTACCTTGGGCTGAGATGGAACATCAATCCTGCTGACAGTTTGCTGCTGATATGGTGTGATAAATTCATCATAATAACTTTGCCTATCATGTGTAAGAAACCTTTCTCATCAAGGTGAGTAGCATTAATAGAATATGGAAATACGTTCTCAAAAAACCGAACCTCTTTAGAAACAGTAAAATTTTCAGAATCTACATCAAATAACCTATATCCTTTTTGTGTAACAGAATATCCTAACAATACACATGTCAAGGTTTGTGTTGAAACATACCCTTTTGTGTAAGATTTTAGCAAAACAAAGACAACCAAATACTATAAAGTGTGTATAAGAAGTCTTTTTCCAAAAAATACTTCAAATGGTGTCTTTCCACCTAAGAGATGAGTACGAGTCCTGTTTGTGATGTAAATTGCAGTCTTCACACACTCACCCCATAATTGAATGGGAATATTGGAATGAAACTTTAATGCCCTTGCAATATCAAGTATGTGCCTATGCTTTCTTTCCACAACACCATTTTGTTGTGGTGTATCGGCACATGAACTTCGATGGATAATGCCATTTGAGGATAAAAGAGCATGGCATTCATTGGAGAAGAACTCACATGCATTATCACTCCTAATAATTTTTACACTAGTCTCAAACTGGTTCTTAACAGATTCAAGGAAATCTTTTTCAAAACTCAGCAACTTCTGACTTAATTTTCATCAAAAAATCCAAGTATTCCTAGATAGACTTGCCCAACCGCCTGTTTCGGTTAACATGCGGTTGGGATCCGGCGGTTACCGGTTGGTCGAAATGACCAACCAGCCACAATCGGTCGGAAACGGATGCCGGTTGCCGGTTGACCAACCGGGCCGGTGAAAGGGTATCCGGCGGTTACCATCCACCGGTTTGTTTAATTTTTTATTTTTATTTTTGGTGTATATTTCGATAGTTTTCGGTACAAAATTATGTTTTTTTCAGTATATAACAAGGGTTTTCGGTTTAAAAATACGTAAATTTCATTACAAAAATGAAGTTATAGTTACAATTAGGATTTACAAATTAGAAAATACAAAGTAAGGAAAAAAAATTTATTCGTTGTTCGTTGAATCGCAATTGCCATTCGCCAACGCCAGTCGATACTCGGTTTCTGAGAAAAATGTACAATAGAAGTTAGATATTTTTTTTTCTAACTTAAAAAAATTAACCAATAAATAAAAAATGAAATTAGTATTAATGACATATCTTTTTCGGGCTTTGTCGTCGCCTTGGATGTCACGCGAGCGGTTGCTTGGAGACGTTGGCTGAAAATTTAAGATTTTATGAGTAAGTAATTATTTAAAAATATAAAATAAAAAATTAATTCTTTCGCCGTTTTCGGAGATTCTCTTCTCTCTCTACTCGTAGTCGCCGCGATTGCCGCCACCATTACCACCAGTACTAGTCTCAGTGCCGGTGGTGTCGTCGAACAGGTCGTCGTCCGAATCGGTATTCGGGATTGTGTTCGATGTTCGGCTCTCGTCCAATCATCGAGAAGGCATTGGGACGGCAAAGGTTCATGTGTAATACTTTGTGTATTCATTGGTCCACAAAGGTCCATGTGTAATAATTCCAACGGTCGAGATGTGGAAGCTACTTGCTTGAGTTTGTATGACGCTCGCTTCATTTTTCCCATTTGACAAGCCGAACAATGATGCTCTTGATGAAGAGAAATAATTGGTAGACCGTTGACCAACTTTTTGATAAAGAGTTCGTGAAGAGATTTGTGATTTAGATGAGATAGAAGTAATGCCATAAACTGTTCCTCTTGATTGTAGTCCGTGATATGAGGCAAACAGTTATCGAAGGTCGTACTGTTGTCAGATTGATGGTGTATAGATTAGATATTCGAGATCCTATAAGAAGTTCTTGATTCTTACTATTTAAGATTCTGCACTGATCAGCTATAAACACCACTTGAAACCCTTTGTCACATAATTGTTCTATGCTGAACAGGTTGTGTTTAAGACGTTGGACGTAAGAGACATCTTTGATTGTCAGATTCTTCAGAAGAATATATCCAAAGCCTAGTATTGGAGTTGAATCCTTATTACCAAATCTGACTTTTCCGTTGTAACGGTCTTCATAGTTGCTCAACAGTTCTTGATTTCCCGTCATGTGTGTGGAGCAACAGGAATCTAAATACTACACATGATGGATCTGCATAGAAAGATTTTAGAGAGACTTAGGTACCCACTTAGTAATGGGTCATCTCGGATTAGCAGATTTAGTAGTTAAGGTTTGTTCACTTTTATTCCTAAACCATTGGAGCTCTCAGGTACCCAAACCAACTTATTAGTAGTTGGTTTAAGTGGTACCTCTTTAGGTTACTTGGCCTTGTTGGTATGCATTGGCCTATTTGTTGTCTTGGGAACCCATTGAGGGTGAACCTTACATGAGAGATTAATTTCAGCTCAGACAAATGTCTTATCAGGCTTAGTGCATGAGAAAATCTTTTCTCTAGCTAGTCTCCTAAGGTGTTTAGCCGAGTATACTTGGTTGGGTACCTTAGATGGGGCAAGAATGTATTGAGCTGTAAGCTTGCTTAATAGTCGGATCTTGTTTCCTACGAGACTTAAGACTTGCATTTGTCCTAGAATGATGATTTTTGTTTTTAGAAGTAGAGCCGTTATCAAAATTTGTGTTTTTAAAATTATTAGACTTTAAAGCATAAGTTGAAGAAACAACATGAAAATTAGAAACGGCTTTCTTCTTACGAGTGCCCGTAGCTTTTGATACAGAAGAAAGTTTAGAAAATAAGTAATTTCTATCAATTTTCTTCTAAAATTCTATCCTAGGCACTCTTTCCTTTGTATGTTTCACCTCTTTTACTACTCTACTTGTGGATGGAGTAGAAAAAGAATTAGTAAAAATCTTCTTCACCTTTGAAGCATTTAAGGACTATTTTTCTCTCTTTACGTTTTCTAAAAAGTATCTTTCTTCTTTCAAAATATTTTGTAAAATAATGGGAGGTGTTTTCTTAAATTTGATATTGTCCTTAATTAATGATTTTTCTTTCAAAATAAAATCAGGACAAGATTTTAAAATTGAGGAATTTTTTATATTAGAAATCTCCATAAGAGCTCATTCTCTTCTGTTTCGAAATTATTTCTTTCTTGTTCTAAGGAAGTGTTCAAATCAACTATTTTCTTAATAATAGCGGGAATATAAAAGAAATTAGAATTTTTAGAATGATCATTATTTTCTTCCTTAACTTTAGGATAATCTTCTATAGGGTATAATGAATTATAATCACTCTACATGTTTATTCCCTTGTCTTGTAACTATTACTCAAATCGGTGTAGTCAAAGGGGATGTCAGTCCTATTTGTGGCTTTTCGTTTAGAATCTTCTAAGGCATTTATTTCGAAAGAATTAGTAAAAGCCATTAAAGAAGTTAATCATATACCCATGTACTTGATATCATATGATTGTTTGACATTTACCTTTTTCAAGTTACAAGGATTGTTAAAACCTAAGCCTTCTATAGCATTATAAAATTCTATAACATGAGGTTGATTTAGAAAGATAGTCTGATCCGTTTGCCCCCTTTTCGTTAGATGATCGTCTAAAGTCTTAATCCTAGAGTAAAGCTTCTTACGTTCGTCAGAGATTTCCTTAAAATTATTTCTATAAATTTCTAAATCTCTCGGACAATTGCTAAAAGTCTTACTAAGGTCGCTGATTTTTGTCTCAGAAGTAGCTAACCTAGATTCAAGACTATTTATTTTTTCCTTAGCATTAGATAAGATAATTTCTAGGTGAACTTTCTTATCTAGTTGCTTTCGGAAATTAATTTCATTAAGGGCTAGTCTCTCCTCTAATTCTTTTGTACTTTTCCGCTCATTTTTTATTTTGGCATATTTAATTTGTAAGATTCTGACATGATTAATAATGTAGATTCGGGTGTAGCTACCTCTTGAGATTTGGTCGATGCTTTGTCGTCGTCGTCGGACCTCCTCATTGAGTTTTCGTATGAGGCATCGTCAAGAAACGGCATGAGAGCTAGATTGTCGTTGTCAGAATCCGTTGTGTCTTCTAGCCAGTGCTCTTGTTCGGCCATTAGAGCTACTCCTGCTTCCTTTTGTTTGGTAAGTTAAAATTTCTTGCAGTAGTAATTGGTATCTTTCTTCTTAGGAAGATTGCATTCTTTGGCGAAGTGCCCTATCTTTCCACAATTGTAGCATTTTTGTGGTTCTTTGGCGTTTTTGGATTCTGATGACTCGGTCGGTCTTTCCTTGTGCTTAGAACTTGAGGTCCGAAGTCTATTAGCCGAAGAGGAGGATTTCCTTTTATAGAACTTTTTGATCATTTTAGTAATGAGAGCCCATTGTTTCTTGAACTCTTTCATATCGGGCTCGGAATCCGATTTTGGCTCATCTTCATCTTCGGAAAAACATGGCAACTTGATGCTTTTATCTTTGCGAGATCGATTAGTTTTTCTTTTCGAAAATAGTGCTATAAAGTCTTCGATCTGTTTGCCCTGTAGTTCTTTTTGTATCTCGCTAATGTCTTCCTCGTGTTGAGCTAGATTATCAAAGACGGCGTGTATATCCATTTCGTCTAAATCCTTGTTTTGACGGATTTGCGTGGATATTTTCTTCTACTCCGGTTGAAGAGAAGAGAGAAATCGGATGTTGACCTCCATATTGGTCTTAAATTGTCTATTTTCCTCATCTCGTTAAGAAGAGTTAAATAGCGTTGATAGAGTTCATAGACATTTTCCTCCGTCTTAGCTTTGAAGGAGTCATAAGCGGTGAGAATGTTCGCTTTCTTAGCCTTGACACCGACTTTGGTCCGTTGCATCATTTTGTGGAGCTCGTCCCACATCGCCTTTGCACTTGATAGACTATCTATTTGCATATAGATGTCATTCGGGATGCCTTACATCAAGAAAGATTTTGCTCCGAGATCTGCTTTAGCTCTTAATCGCTCCCCCTCTGTGTATTCACTAGGAATTTTGAGTCTTCTAGTGGCGGAAATGGGTTTAGTGGCATCGCCTTCTTGGATAAGCCAAAATTGAGCGGGACCTTCTTTTTGTCTCCAAGAAGTTCATGAATCGGCTTCTCCATACGGTGTATTCGCCTCTTCGTAGAATTGGAGGGCTGACGTCGTTTCAAAGTGAGTAAGCATCTATTTGTAGTTGATTGGTATGATCTCGTGAAAGTTTTGAATTGAAATAGTAAAAGTGTTTCACAAGTAACAAACTTTTTTAGTAATGTATGGCTCGTACTCTAAGCAATTTCTTTTTCGAACCTATTTTTCGGCTTCGAAGAGGGATTATTTTGATTGCATAAAATATTTGATATAAGAATTGATACTTCAAAATTTGCTAAAGAATTTTGAATTTTAGATCAAAAAGTTTAAGTATCGAAGAAGACTATTCGGAGAAAAAAATATTTTTCGCACGTTTTAAAAATTACGATTTTTGATTCCCAGAAAAAAATTCAAAGTAGTGTAAAATGTGTGTGTTTGAAAGTTTTAGTAGTCGAAAAAATTTTCGAGCATTAGGTTATTCGATTTGAGAAATTTCGAACCTTATAATCGAAAAAATTAACGATCCTATAAGTTTTTAGTGGTATTTTTATCGAAAACTATTTTTATATATGAATCAAAAAACTTATTATCGAAAATAAAGTTTTTCGAATCTGATATTTGAGTGAAACTCACGAAAACAGTGTGACTTATCGAGAAATATTTCGGTTGAAAACTTATTCGAAAAATATTTTTCAAGCCAAGTTTTTCGGTTGAAAAACGATCGAAGACAAACCTTCAAGTTCAATGCAACAGTGAAAATCCTGATTCAACCGAAAAGTTCAAGTAGGTGCTGAGAAATATATGAACAACACAAGATTAACCACGTTTTACAGCATAATATATCGATTATGAAAAAAATCAAATCATATTCAAAACTTAATCGCAAACACAAAAATCGATCGACATCGAAAATCTGAAATAATCCGTTATTTTAAGCGATTGAAAACAGTATGTAATTCATTCCTAACATATAATCTATCACTTAATCAGCAAGATCTTCAACAAAATTCGCAAAAATTACGTACATTGATCAAAATACATTTCACGTAAGTTTTTCGATCGAAGAAAAATCTGGAAAATTATTTTGATCTTAGAATAGCGAATTCAATCCAAAAGCAATCACGATCTGCTCTGATACAATTTGTTAGGTCCTATTTCACCAACTAACAATCAATCTAAGCATGAATTCTAGATATTCGAATGAGAAATCTCGAGAATTAACTTCGGTGGAATATCGAGTTTGAAGATCGGGAGAGAGAAATGATTAGAGAGTAGAAGTTTTCGATTGCCTTTCTCTCTCTAGAATGTGAATTCAATACTTTGTAATTTTTCTGAAATGACTTATGTATTGATTTTTGTAGTGTAGATGGTATATATACCTCTATACATTGTATATTTACAAACTAGTCCTACACTAACAAAAAATACGAGCTACGCCCCTAATTACAAGGATAACTAATTAACAAAGCACAACTTCTAGGTTTCTTCAATTTGGTTGCGTGAGAATGAGTTTTTCGATCGAAAAAGTTATATTAATACTTTTCGATTAGGTAAGGTTTAAAGGGATGTGGGCCGAAAAAATATTTTGGGCTTTCTTTGAAATTCAGGTTTACGAAATAAAATTTAATCTTTTAATTTTACACCCCAAAAAAATTTATAAAGCTCCATGCATTTCTGAAATAAATGCAATTATCTCCCAATTGTGAAGAAATTCAACACTTGACTCATCAGTTAAGAAATAAAACAATTTTCGCAATAAGGTGCATAAAACAATTTTCGCAAACCTAATGTTGTTTCGTATCGTCGAACAGCATTCCTCAGCTCCAATCTCTCATTTATAGCATCAAGAAGCTCATTTAAGGATGTGGCCTCTTTTCACAAAGATCTTCGAAGATTGTCTCTTTGGTGATCTCTCCCAATCTTTTCTAGATGTTCTTCCTCACTAATTTTAGTGTCCTGTCACAGAACTTGTGGATCTCTGACTTCATCATAGCCCTCGTCTTTCCAATGACTGGATTCCGATAGGTTATGGAGAGACCAGGTTTCTTAAAGATGTAGTTCTCGGGAAAATTGTTGAGTGGGAAGCCTTTCATGAGCGGAGACTCCATGTTGACCTTCTTCATATTGTTCTCTAAAGCGATTTGAAGGTCGTGTGCGGTGTGATACTTGATCTGCCGCACCATGAATCTCTTTAGTCCCTCGAGTCCTTCAGTTTTGATATATCCGAATTGCGTCTGGTATTTTCTCTTGTTCATCTGATACAGATGGTAGACCTCATCCGGTGGAAGGAAAGGGAGATAGCTTTCATCTATCTCTTTTCGAGTGTGGTTGATGTCCGCTCGCTCAATTATGTAGGTAGGGGTTGGGTATCTTCCGATCGTGTGCGAGACTCCAATGAGTTGGAGAATCGGTGGCTTGTCCCTGAAATTTTTCTTCAGTTGATCAGTTGGGATGCCACTCCGATCGGGTCCAAGATAGTTGAGCATGAAGATATGCTCCATTTTCTTCTTGTCTTCCTAGTGTGAGATGCCCCGTAGATTGAGTTCGTTGAGCTTCTTTATTTTGTTTGGAGCCCTCCATATCTGCTTTCTAATGTCTTCAATAAACGGAACTTCTATTATGACATTCTCCCATGGTGTATCGACTCTAATCGTCCCTTTTGATAAGCGGGGAGGAGAGTCGACTCTGTGCCTAATCATCTCTGGTAGCTCTGGGAGAGCAGAACTGTAGTTCTCGCTTTCTTGAAGTTCTTCTTCTTCAAGCAGCACCAAGTCCACCGAAGCTTGTTGTAAGAAGTATTTGACATTGGAGAGTCGAGCTTGAGCAGCTTCTTCTGATTCCCATTGCGTCATCCACTTCCCGTTTAGGATATAGTCATCTACGATCAGATGTGGATCGTAGACAACTGCTTCTGGTTGGGCTTGGGAGGGGTTGGAAGTCGGGATTGGATTTGGATTTGTAGGAGAGAGAGTTAGTGTTTGGTATATGGTGGGTGGTGTGGTTGTTTGTTGGCGGGTTCTGGGTTGTGTGGTTGGTTGTGTGGTTGATGGGTTTGAGGACGATCCTCCAGCTTCATGAGTCTTTGTTTGTCCTTGACTCACTCCACGGCCGCTCCGTGTGATTCGTTGTCGTTTCTCCCCCTCATGACGATCCGGATCGTCATGTCTTCGTTTGGTGCGGGAGCTTTCTTCTCGGCACCTTGTTTGTGCCGGCGGCTCTGGTTCATCTACCAGCCTTTTGTATAGATTCTCCTCAGCGGGAGTCCTGGTCTCTAAGGCTAGGAGGCGGGAGATGAGTATATCGTGAAGCTGGGTGATCGGGATGGTATAGGGGTTTATTAGTGAAGATGATGGAGTTGAAGTGGTGAGGATGGGTTGTATTGGGGTGTGAAAGGTGGTGGTGAGAGGTGGTGAGGAGACGGGGGTGGTTTGGGTGTCGGTCGGAGCAGCTTCGCAGACTGGTGTTTTCCCGCTATCTCTTCGGGAAGTCTCTAAAACTTGGAGCATTCGGTCCATCAGATGATCTTCTAGAGAAGATAGAGCTGTGGAAAGTGCGTCTTGTAGTCGTTGCTCCGTCACGAACAATGGTGGAGTGGGGCCAGGAAGGCGCTCCACTGTCACAAAATCGGAATAGATTTCCGATGTGCCGCCTTCAGTAGGTCTTGATTTTCCGGAACGTCCTGGGACATCCGTTGTCAACCCTGAAGTCACCACTTCGATGGGTTGGCCTATTGTTGGCTCCGAAGATATCGGGGGTCCAATAGGGCTTCCACCCAATCCTTGAGATGATACAATAGCTATCACCTCTCTGGGTGTTGAGACAGATTCAATTGTGTGTGCGGGTGGTTGACCAGTTGGTGGTGGAGGTGTTTGCACATAAGCCGGTATGTTTGATGGCGATACAGACGGGGCCGAGAGGTGTGGTCGGCGAGAGCCCCTTCTTTGGAGTCTGTCTACTTCGTCTGAGTCAGTGGCCTCAACAGAAATATCTCGAGGACACCTTCGGGCACGACTGCCGGTGTTTCAATCTCCTGAGCCGTGGCTTCGGGCTCCATTGTTTCCACTAGTGATTCCCTTTGAGAAGGTGCCGGTTCTTGATCCAAGGCTCGTACCATCTCCTCCGTGATGGAGTTGTTTTGACAGTAGTCTTGGTATGCCTCTTCTGTTGGATCAGCTAATCGGAGCAGCTCCAATGGGATCAGCATTGGTTGGAGAGCTAGATCGGCGGCATTCGGGCTGTGAAAAAATCGAAGGCGTGGTGAAGTGTATTCCCCAACTAGTGGTAGTCTCGGGATCTCTAGATGGAGTTCCATGTAGTGTGAGATCAGCACCGGGAACCACCGTAAGTAGGGGAGAAACTTGGCCTTCGACTTGGTCTTCCGTTGACGTATCTGGTCCGCTAGATCATTCCAAATTAGGCGGGCCACGTCATACTTCTTGGAAAAGATCACTCCGTGAAAAATGTGAAGGATGTTCCCATTCGCCTTGTCGAATCCAGAGTGTTTTGGGGAGAGGCATTTGTTTATTATGCCGAACAATGTCTTCCACGGATGGGGAATGCCGTTGTTTTGGAAACTCGCCAATTTGGGCAGTGGGGGCTTGTATCCCATCCGGAGCATATCCGCTATGATCTCCGCGTCTGTTGGAAGTTGATCATTCGTTTCGTAGTGCGAAAGATCAAGCACCATGGCCATTAGATTGCGGTTCAGAACGACGTGTCTTCTGTTTATTTGTGTTGTATATTCCACGTCGTTTCCGACTGCATGGCTCTCCATAAGTCCCCAGAATTGTTGTAGGTAGACCATCGGTACGAGGCCGTCATCTTTAATGCTGGCCACATTGGTGTCCTTTAAGGATGGAGATGATGACTTCATCCGGGCACCGGAATGTTGTTAGATCCAGTTGATAATTGTTGTCATGAACTGACATGAAGCTTGATGAAGGATATATGTGAGGATAATTAGGAGTTTCCATATCTGTAAAGAATAACATGAAGTTCACTAGTAGATAAATTTTCATATGCGAATAAACGGGATTAAGAATGAATTTAGAGAAAATTGTATGTCTTAAGGTTTATGTTCGAAAGACTTAGTGAAAAATTTTGAAAGATTTGTAAAATTGACTAAGTCTTTTTCAGCGTGTTTTTATTGGAGTAACAATTTATTCGATCTTTAAATTTTGCGATCGAAAATTTTCTAAGTCTTGAAAAATTTTCTAAGTCTTTTTCAGCGTGTTTTTATTCGAGTAACAATTTATTCGATCTTTAAATTTTGCAATCGAATAAAAATGTGTCGAATAACTCAAGATTTCGCCGATGAATTTTACGATCGAATAAAATGTTATCGAAAACAATAGTTTTTCGCTGAGTAAGTTTTCGATCGAATAAAAAAAATTCTCGAAAAACTTAAGTTTTTCGCTGCGTAGTTTTGCGATCGAATAAAAGAATATCGAAAAACTTAAAGTTTTCGCCGCTGACTTTTGCGATCGAATAAAATATACTCGAAAAATTAATTTTTCGCCGCGTAGTTTTTCGATCGAATAAAAGAATATCGAAAACAAAAGGTTTTCAACGCTGAGTTTTGCGATCGAATAAAATTGAACATCAACTAAAGTTCTTCGACGACACTGTTTGTGACACAAACTTTTTCGATCGAAAAATTTTCAAATAAAACAGTAAACGCGTGAAACATAATCTTCGATTTCTGGGTAAATCATGAGTTGATCTGGGTTCGGAATGTTCATAGAACAGTTGTGAATCCAAATATCATGATTTTAAGCGAAAAGGTAGAGTTTAAACATGTTGATTTGAAGGTTTGAAATCAGTTTCAGTCGAAAAAGTATGAATATGAAATTTCTTCAACTGTTTTTGTGAAAATGCTTGAGAATCGTATGTTTTTGAATGGAAAATGATTCGAAACTTGTTTCTACCTTCGAAATGGGCGATTTAAGGAAGAAAATCTCAGAGATAAGATGATTTTTGGATGAATATCATCGAAGTTCGAAGCGTATTTTTCAGAAGTCGAAAAGATTTTCGATGATAATGAGTTGCGTGTGAGTGAGTTTTTCGATCAATAAAGTGGTATTAATACTTTATGATCGGGTAAGGTAAAAATATATTGGGCCGTAAAAATTTTTTTGGGCTTTAAGTTAAAATTCAGGTCTGATTAAACGAGAATTTAATCTTTTATGGATTTAACCCAAAACAAATTGCATAATACTCCCTGTATTTCTGAAAGAGATGAAATTTTCTCCTAATGTTGATGAAATTCAACATTTTACTCCTCGGATGAGCTCTAAATTTTCTGTGATGCTTAGAAAAAATGTTAGAAGTCATGTTTTATAAGTAAATCATATATGAGATAATAACAAATTCTCATAAAAAACTCCCCCTCAACAATTACACGATATAACTTTTCGCCATTTTAAGCACATATTTAGTACAATTTGGCATATGAAAATTTACTATTTAAGAACAAGTAACGCATTTTAAACAATTTAGCATAGATTTAATAAAATTTTGCGTTTTTCAAAAAAAATTCGCATTTTATCAATTCTCAGCCAATGCATGTATTAATGCATTTAAAATGTGCGAAAAATATTTTCAAGTTCAAAAATATTTAAAAAAAAATTAATTGGGGTCAGATGGGACATTTTGAACACTATCACACAAAAATTTCTTATGACATATAAAATAATAATTTTCCATAAAATCATGTAACTAGACTTATATTCTAAGACCATAGTATGAATCACTTCGACAACTCTCGCAAGTTTCGCTCATACCACTCAATTTATTTTTATCATGGAAATATTTAGTAGATATATCATTCATATCAACATGTTAGGAATTAATTGTAGTGTCCTTAGTTAGTATTTGAGTTTTGGGTCAATATTAGTTAATTTATTGTATTTGGAGTCAAATTGTAAATATTTTATTGTTTGAGTCCCAAGCCTTAATATACCAACTCGTGTGGTATATAAGGCATCCCATTAACCCTAATTAGGGTGGGTCAAGGTATAATTCTTAAAAAGTAAGTTCTTAATTTCGGCACACACACACAAACACACACTGAAGGTGTTTTAAGAACTTTATCATTTTTAAGCCTTTGATCCTCTCTTGAGTGCGTAATCGGACTAACAAGTGGTATCAGAGCCAAACACGTTTGGATTTGATCAAATTTTCTGAAATTTTTGGTGTTTTTCATGTGATAAACTCGAAAATATTTAGGTCTTGGTCTTGAGATTTTTCAGTCTATGTTGCTGATTTTGCTTGATTAAGATCAACATTTAGTTTTTTTTTCGAGTGTTTTTGAGTGATTACCCATCAATTTTCAGTTGATTTGAGTGAGTTTTGGGGAGAAATCGCGCATGAAATTTGATTCTAGAACAGTGTTCATCTGCCCGAAGTTTGTTCATCAGCCCGAAAATTGATTCATCTCGCCGAATTTCGATCGAAATTCGCCAGAATTTGAGACAATTTTCATTGAATAGCTGGCCGAATTTGGATATTGAATTTCTATCGCCGAAATTGGTTAATCCAATTTCAAAATTCTCGCCGAATTTCAATTAAGTTACCCGAATTTTGAATTCCTGATTTTGAATCAAATTTTACAATTTCGGCGAACTTCTACTACCCGAATTTGGCAAATTTTCGGGCAAAATTACAAAATTTGCCCAATTGTGGAAAACTCGGCGAATTACTACTGTTCAAATCAAATTCGACAAATTTCTACTAATACCCGAATTTCATAATTTCGTGACCAATTTAATTTGAGTCCCCCGAATTTGTGAAATTTGGCGAAACTGAAATCGAATTTCTACCCGAATTTAAACTAAGCGAAATATTTCCATCCGAGTTTCACTATAACCCACCCTTTGAAATTACCCTTAACATTTTCGACCACCTAAAATTTTCGGCCACCCCTTAAAAAAAAAAAAAAAAAAAAAAAAAAAAGGACTTTCGAAAATTTTTTTTTAAAAATAAATTTTTTCGGGCCCAAAATTTTAGGTATAGAAAACGCTTTTGTTAATTTTCCAAAGGCAAATCCACTTTACGTGTCAACGATCACGTATCCAACAATCTATTTAGGACATTTTTGGCAAATTTTAGAAAAAGTTTTGGTAACTCTCAAATTTTCGAAATCTAATTTTTTTTCGAAATTTCACGCTATCTTTTGACAAAACCAAACTTTTTGGAACAAAAGTTTCAAGAGCCATTTCTTTCAGAAAATAATTAATTTTAAAATTAATACTTAATTATGGATGCTCAAGCTAAAGAAATTGAGGAATTTAATCGATGTCGTTTTGAACTCAAAGCAACTGAGTGGAATGTCGTCACAGAACAATATGAGGTTATCCTAGCAATCTGCAATAAATGGTACACTAGACATCCCTTTAAAGACAATTATTGCGAAGCTAGTCGACCAAGATTCCTTTTCAGCGCTTGACGGGGAAAACAAGTTATATAAATCTATCTCGTGGTTGGAAATTCCTATGATTGCTAGTAAAATTTCCGAATTGAACGCAACTTTGGAATCGGAAAGAGTAGTGTTTCAAGCAGAAAAGCAAAAACTCTTAGAGGAGATTTCAAATCTTAAAAATTCCCCGTCCTTACCTGTTTTCCATGATTTTTCAAAAGATACATCATCCTCGAAACAGGTCAAGACAACAAAAATTAAAAGCATCTCTGTTCTCAAATCTGAGAAAGCTTCAAATACACATTCTAAGTTACCCG
This sequence comes from Linderniella brevidens, assembly GCA_004919715.1. Classification (NCBI taxonomy): domain Eukaryota; kingdom Viridiplantae; phylum Streptophyta; class Magnoliopsida; order Lamiales; family Linderniaceae; genus Linderniella; species Linderniella brevidens. The sequence goes on along the minus strand of SWDC01000149.1, from coordinate 2,463,954 downwards.
TGACGACTTCAAAGTCTACGGTGACCCGAGCAGAAAAGATAAGTAAAAAGCCTAAGCTTAATTCTTCCAAGGAACAGGAGAAAAATAGGAAGAGGAAAGGAAAATCAACACCTTCTATGAAAACTAGAGTAGAAACTGTTATTGATTTTTCCTCTCCTATTCCTATTAAAAAGGATGCTCCTCAAAGAGAAGTTTCATGCTCAAGCAAGCTAACTTCTCGAGCTTCCAAAATTTCCCATTCTTTAAAGAATGAGAAAAGTGGATTTCCTTACACGAACAAAAATGTTTATCATTCTCGTAAGCAAAATCCCACTAAAGACCATCATTATGGAGTGAATTGTGTGAAGTCTTCTCGTAGGTATTCACCCGCTATACATGCCTGCAATGTTGTAGCTTCGTATTCCTACTTGAAATATCCTGTCAAAGTCCATTCGGAAAAGCACCTATGAGACTAGCCAAAGAGAAGATCTTTCACTCTAGAATACCTAGAGACACATTCACTGGCACTGAAACGTCTTTTCCGTGTCAAATTACCCCTAAGTGGTTATCCAATAATTTATTGTTGGACGATTTAGGACCGAATTTGACACATGCTAAGCATAAATTATTTTCTGCTAATAAGGGAGGACCCATACAAATATGGGTACCAAAGTCCCGATAAGGTTTTGCAGATAACCCCAGCATGGTTGGTATCCCGTTGAAAAATACCTTCTTTTAAAATGGTACATTTTAAATATGCATTTTCAAAACATTACGAGATTTTGAGATCCGAGTTGCATATTACGCACGAAAATGATAAAAACCATTTTTAAATGAGCCTTATTTGAGGGGGAGCTACTCTTTTACTTATAAAAGAGAAGCAACCTCTACAATTGTTTAAAAGGGAGAAATAATTACATTTTTTTTGGGGGGGAGAGAGCATGGATATGTAAATTTAGGGAAAGAGATTGAAGAGAAATTGTTTCAATCCGACTACGCATCTTTTGAGGGGGAGCAATATTATTTAGGGAGCATGATTCAAAAAAAAAAAAAAAAAAAAAAAAAATTATTATCCCTCGGACACCATTCGACGGATTGGAACGAAGAATTTCGAGCATCCAAATATCAAGTCTTTTCTAAACGAAGAATCTCAAGCTTCCAATGGTGGCCTTTAGTGCAAACTCGGTGCTCACTTCAAGCAACCTGCTCCGGCATTGCTGATACAAATAAAGCAGCACTCACTACTTCCTACCGGACGCAAGGATAATTTGTTCTCATGATTCAGGCAAATCCAACTGAATCTAACCCCGGAACATCACCGAGAACTAGTCAATATCTTGCAAAGCTTGCCTCCGATGATGCTTCTGATCCATTTTGAAAAGACCAACACTACAACATTCCCTTACCTCACAAATATCTCGGATCACACCCCCATAGGTACAGGTGCTAATTTTATTAGCTCCCGGGTAGAAGTCGCCGCATTAGGTCCAACGGCGCATGCACAACCGAGCCTCACCCACTCGTCTGTCTCACAAAAGACAGGTGTTTCAAGAAATCACGGGGAGACACGACTACTATCACCGCTTCACTCGGAAGTGGGAGATATTGAATTAAGTGGTACTCAGCCCCACTACCACACTTTCTTGTGCACAATCGAGTCTAGTGTGTCCTCACGTCCCATATTTTAAATATTTTCTAGGACACATACACTCTTATAACACCTGGTCTTTGTGATCAAGTTAGAACTTTCGTAGACATGTTACTCGTAGACATGGTTCGATGATCGGAAGGAAGTCCTGCCGTTGCAACATCAAAACAACAACGGAATCAGGCCATCGTCTCGAGCTAGTCTCTAGAACGATGAAAACGGGATGCCTATGTGGCCCCGGTTTACCAAGCCCTGTACTCACAGGCAATCGTGATGACGGATTGCCTTAGTGGCTCCGTCTGTTCATTACCACGCCGACCTGTCGTTTGTGTCCTTATCTTCCAAAACAAGCATGCCGATCTCGTTAATTCGATCGCCATGAGGGGGAGAAGGGGACACGGATAAACAAAGAGGTCGGACCACCCAACAAATTCCGCCGAGCGTACCACTCTGAAGCCGGGCTCTCCTGCACTTGAACGTACATTCCAAAGGAGCCTCGGCACAACTTAAATCAAGCCCCACACTTACCTTCTTCCGGAGCCAGACAAGCTTTCTCGAAGCCGAACCAGACAACTTCCTTCGAAGAAGATGAACCTGGAGCCAAGAAGAAGAGAATTGATGTTAACGGGAAGTCTTTGTGACCCCGGTTAACCTTCAAGACGGATCGCCTTTGTGGCTCCGTTAGGTTATTGCCCAACCTGAGTTGCTTCTCCTCGTCCTGACGATGCAAACATCTTGCCATCGACGACCTATTTTCACCTAGTAGTAAAGAAAGAAAATGGGAGCCGTACCACAACGAAAAATGCAAGATTGATCGGAAATGCTCAAATCTCAAGCGTCATCAGAAAATCAAGCGAACCACGACCTTCAAAACTCGAATTTACAGCCACAAGTTCGCCTCTCCGAATATAAAGAGAACTCCCCAATCCCAACACAAGGTTGAACAAACGTAGGGGGAGTTGTGCACTATCAAAGGGAGAGACTGAACTCACCGGCAAGCCTCTTCGAGCCCCGACATCTCCAAGACAAGCTTCGAGAGAAGACTTGATGAAAGATGCGGTGCCGAGAAGAGAAGGTCAAGACGAGACAAAGGAGGAGAAACACTAAAGAAGAACACACGCACTAACGCTTTCGCTAATGCCACTTTGATACGTGTTCTTCAAGGACTCAGGAAAAGATTTACAAGACCAAGATACCAAGCGCTTAATTATAAATTGAACACAAAGGGGGAGATTGTTAGGATTATTTTATTGTGTTCAATGTATTATTTTATCTTAGTCTTGTAATTAATTTAGCGAACTAGGCTTTAATTTAATAAGAGGCTAGTGAGCTATTAAATGTAACTGGGCTTACAAAAGCCCAAGGTATTATATACCAACTTGTGGTATAAATACCAAAAACCCTCACACATAGTGTGTGTGGGTGAAGAGATTAGTCATATTACAAGAGAATTCCCAAAGCTATCAAAGTCTCCCACGCCCATCCCACGATGAATCAATACTTCCGAGCTTTAATCGTGGTAAATCGTCTTTAATCTTAAACGTAGTTGGATGCGTAGGAATAACAAGTCTATCACCCAAGCACTCAGGCCCAGATCGCTGTAACCGCAACATTATGATCATCTTCCACGGTGTCATCTTTAATAAAAATTATGACATCGTGCAGTTGATCTGGGCCGATATCCTTGACCAACTCCGCCGAAGGGACTTATCCACCAAAAATAAAACCCGACAAGTCCTTCCCTACCTTCGGTGGTTTCCAGTGATAATAACCCACTTTCAAGACCTACACCCCGAGATAACCCGTCGACCGAGATCGGAGGGATACCAAATTCCCAAGCTAGCATCCCTCCATTCTTCCAAATCCAAATTTGATCTCGAGTCGATGCGGATCCCTGACCACCTCCTACAAATCGCTAATCCTTCCAACCCAATAGTAGCGAGGTACCTCCAATCCATCACCCTTGAAGACACTCCTATGGTTCGACAAAACCCAGTCGAACCTACCCCGGGAATTAGCCTACCCCAGCCTCAGTTAGGTCTAGGAAGCGCCGCTTCCCCTCCTCGTTCCTCACGAAAAACAAAACGAGGGAAGACGTAAGACGCATACAGGAGCGTCGCACCAAACAAAAACATGATCGACCTCCTCAGTCCTCTAACCCACTACAAAGCCGGGCCGAACCCGTAGGAACAGGAGACGACACGATCGTCTCCCGAGTAGCAGTCGTGCCATCAGGCCCAAGCACGCAATAACCCTTCCAACCCATTCGGTCGTCTCCCAAAGACGACCGTCTCAATAGCACCGGAGGAGCCACGACAACCATCATTGCCTTATTCGGAGGCAATAGATGTTGAATTAGGCAGTTCACTTCCTCCGACTGCGCCCTCCTTGATCACAGGTCTAGTGTCCGCACCAACTAAAATTTTTTCCATTTCTAGGACACATACACTATTTTCCGCACCTCTAAGTCTTCCAGACTTAGACAGAACGCTCTCTGACGTCACTCTGGGGTTAATCTCCGAGGGACTGAGCGGAAGCCCCGAAACGATCAACATCCCACCAGTCGTCTCGGGCCAACGGTCTGAGTTTGTCTTAGCACCGTTGCCACCGGTGTGCCTTGGTGGCCCCGGAAGACCCACTACAGTGGGCGGCACGTCAGAAATCTACTCTGACGTCGCGACAACGGCACGCCTCAGTGGCTCCGTTTTATTTCCCGATCCGTTTGTGACGGAGTCTCGGCTACGATCTTTTGGCGAAACTAAAAAAGTCCGGGCCATGATCGAAACATCAAGACAAGACAAAGGCAAGACTCCAGTCACACACGAGACAGCTGCTGCTGTTCCTTCACTCACACAACCAGAAGAAGGACCGTGGGACGTGCCCATTGAAGAACTCTTCAACATTCTTTTGGCACGTATCCGGTCGGCGCACACCTGACACCGAAGGAGAAAGAAATCCAGAGGCTGATTGACCCCACCAGCTGTCGAACACAAGCCGGGGGCCTATCTGGATCGCGGGACGACCCTGAAGACGAGGACCGTCCCGAGGGGGAGAACCGACAGCGTGTAGTCGAATCCCCTCACCAGCAGCAGCCAACAACCAAAACAGTCCAAGAATCCAACCCGCTGGATACCTCAAGCTCAAAAGGCAAAACAAAACAAGTCTCCAGCACCACAATAATATTCCCTACCATGGAGATCTCAACCACAACCGAACAAAATACACAAGAGATCTCCAATACACTTTCCCTTTCGACACCCACTCCAGTCACTATAAGCCTTAGCTCACCAAGAACCTTCTACCGACAAAGTCCACCTCAAGCCACATCTATTGACCTCCAAATCTCGGAAGAAATCAGCCAACTCTACAATCCACATGATGTGGTAGAGAAATATATATTTGAAGAAGGATGGCTGAAGCAACCGATGGACCTCCAGCTCGAAGCCAGATTTCGAGAAAACGCCAGACTATTCCTCGAAAAGGCGTCGATAAGCCTGGTGAAAGTCCATGAAGATGAGGAGCTGAAGATCTGCAAAGTGACCTCCCCGATCTACCGGAACTACTCAAACATCAAGTCCAAAATGAGGATGCTCCACTTCTCATGTCAAAGATCGGGGCAACGGTCGATCTTCCGTGGCAAAACGTCAGAATCTTAGTTCCATACCAAGAAGAGATAAGGAAAAGAATCTGGCGTAAAGAGGATCAGCTCGTCAAATTGAACGAGCTGGAGCTACGTGGGATGACGCACCTGTCAGAGCGCAGAGCCAATCTCTACCTTCTTTCCCTAAGACGTCTTCATATGTTCTTAGGGAAAGGAAATGATCTGGCTGCTCTCAGGCGAGAGGAAAAGCAGAGGCCCCGAATACAAGCCGTAGAAAGAGTTGGAATAGATCGGCTCGGGACCTTCCTACTAAGCGTCTACCACGTAGTGAGGGAAGACGGTACAAGAGAGACCTTGACAGAGGCTGACTTCCCGTACATCAGAGCTGAAGACATCTCACAGATGATTGGAAGCTACCGATACGTGGGAACGCTGCAGGACCAGGACGTCAAATTAGGATACATGACGATCAAAAGGTTCATGCTCCGACAAATCAAGTACGGAGCGACGCACGACCTGCAGCTAGCACTGGAGTCAAATGTCAGAAAGGTCAACCTCACCAAACCATCATTCGAGCTCCCTGAACAAGTTGAATATGGTGAAGGCCACGTGTTCGAAAGTGAAGATCCAGCGGTGGTCTACATCAACTACAAGGGAGAAAAGCGAATATTGAAGACATCGGAGATACCAAAATTCTCCGACGGAACGCTCCTCATCATACGAGAGAAGTTGAGGAGCATACTGGATAAGATGGAAGGTGAAGGACCGGACACAAAAGCCAAGATACTGAATATGCTGAACAACATACAAGAAAGGCTTTCGTTCCGGAGGGAAATAAGGACGTACGAGCACAAGCTTGGACTACGGAAATCCGTGTACGCCCAGCAACGACCCAAAGGCTCAAAGAAACAGACAAAGACGAAGAAAGCACATTAAGGGGGAGAATGTTAGGAATTAATTGTAGTGTCCTTAGTTAGTATTTGAGTTTTGGGTCAATATTAGTTAATTTATTGTATTTGGAGTCAAATTGTAAATATTTTATTGTTTGAGTCCCAAGCCTTAATATACCAACTCGTGTGGTATATAAGGCATCCCATTAACCCTAATTAGGGTGGGTCAAGGTATAATTCTTAAAAAGTAAGTTCTTAATTTCGGCACACACACACAAACACACACTGAAGGTGTTTTAAGAACTTTATCATTTTTAAGCCTTTGATCATCTCTTGAGTGCGTAATCGGACTAACACAACACGACAAAGTAATATCAATTAATTTGTTATCGTAGTGAATTTAATCAACTTACTAAGTGAAAAAATCATCATTTTGAATCAAGGGGACTTTGAAGGGACTTTATTTAGGCTTAGACTAAAGGGATAGGAAATTTTGGGTTAGTGAGCTAAAAAAGTCCTTTAGTTCCAGGAGCCCTTTTGTGAGATTCTGTGTTGATCCTTTTGCTTTTCTTTTCAGGATGAGTCTCGTCTTCCTTACAAAACTTTGAGAGATTAGAGCTTCTTTTTGGGTCGAGACCGTGTTTCTTTCGAAGGTTCCACAATTATGGAATTCGAACCCAAGGCCGTGCTTCTATTCTCGTTTTCTCTATTTATAAGATCTAGATTATCGTTGGAGAAGTTCACTTCGAGGTGCTTCTCTTCTAGGAGTATACGAGATTATCTAGGAGAAGTTCACAGCTAGTTTCATGTTTCTCTTCTATAATGATTGAGACATTCATCATGTGCATCTCTTTTGCTCTCCCCCTCTTTTTCTTTATTGAGTAACCCCGAATCTTGTTAATAAGGTTGAAGGCTTCATTGGGTTTGATAAAGAAAAAGAATGTTGGAGAAGGCCCAAAGAGGATTTCTAGGGAAAAAATCAAAGGATTTATAATTTGGGCTAAGTGAGGAATTTCCTAATATGCCCTTATCAGTTTCATGATGAAACAGTCACACAAGTAATAATGAAGCTACGAAGTACAAGCCAAATAATAGTCATTTGAAGTGTAACACACTCAAGAAAAAATGAGGTTCAAATTCTCACATATATGATGTGACTTTGTGTCTAGTGAAACAAACGAAGCTCTTTGAATAAAAGAATGTGACGTGAATTTTTAGAAAAAGAACTAACTATATATATCAAAGAAATGTTTTCGTGAGTAATTCAAAATAGGCAAAATTATCGTCGTCCCCCATTTTTTTTATTATTATTCCAATTTTTTTTATTATTATTATATTTATATACTATTAAAATTTACGTTAGAGTGACGCAAGATAATCAAATAATATCAAGAAGCACATAGAATATCACATAGAGCATAATGGAGCATGTAAAACACTTTTCAAGTAAGATTGAGATTCAACATGCCTAACTTAGCAATAAGGAATTGGAGTCGTTTTTCATCCAATGCCTTAGTGAATAAATTGGCAAGTTGAAGCTCTGTTTTTACAAAATACATATCTATAGTGCCTTTTTCTACATGTTCTTTTATAAAATGATAACGAATATCTATGTGTTTCGTGCGTGAATGATGAACATGATTGCAAGTAATGGCTATAGCACTTTGAGAATCACTGTAAATGGGAATGTTATTAAAATCAAACCCGTAATCGCGTAGTCGTGGCCGCATCCATAGAATTTGCGAGCTACAACTGGCAGCCGTGACGTATTCCGCCTAGGCCGTCGATGTTGACACACAATTTTGTTTCTTTGAGGACCATCAGACCAACTTTTCGCCTAAAAATTGTGCTCCGCCAGACATACTTTTTCTGTCCATTCGATAACCTGCATAATCTGCATCAGAATAGCCGATTAATCTAAAATTACTATTTTTTGGATACATACTTTTAAATAGCGTAGAATTCGCTTGACTGCTTGCATGTGGGACTCCTTTGGGTCAGCTTGAAAACGAGCACAGAGACAAGTGGCAAACATGATGTCGGGGCGGCTAGACGTTAAGTAGAGAAGAGATCCGATAATGCTCCGATAGAGTGTGATGGTGACTGCCTTGCCAGACGGATCAGCATCCAATTTGCAGTTTGTCTTGATTAAATCTCTTCAGAATATCTCGAATATATTTGGTTTGACTGATGAAGATTCCTTCTTCGAGTTGCTTTACTTGTAGTCCAAGAAAGAATTGGAGTTCTCCCATTAAGCTCATCTCGAATTTTGTCTTCATGAGTTCACCGAATTTCTGACAGAGACGTTCATTTGTTGAGCCGAAGATGATGTTATCAACGTAAACTTGAACGATCATCAGGTCTTTGCCTTGTCTTTTGATGAAGAGTGTCGTATCGATGGTGCCTCTTATGAAGTTGGACTTGACTAAAAATTCGCTTAGGACATCATACCAAGCACGAGGGGCTTGTTTTAGTCCATAGAGAGCTTTGTCCAGTCGATAGACATGATCAGGAAGGTTCTCGTGCACGAAGCCATCGTGTTGAGCGACGTAGACTTCTTCTTTTAATACGTCGTTGAGAAAGGCGGTTTTAACATCCATTTGATAGACTTTGAAGTCTTTATGAGCCGCGTATGCTAAAAATAGTATAAAATTGCTTCGATACGTGCCACCGGAGCATATGTCTCGTCATAATCAATTCCTTCTTGTTGATTGTATCCCTTGGATACGAGTCGTGCTTTATTCCTGATAACTTCACCGTTTTCGTTCTTCTTATTTTTAAAAACCCATTTAGTACCAATTATTGTTTTGCCTTGTGGTCGAGGAACTAACGTCCAAACTTGTAGACGCTCGAATTGGTTGAGTTCATCTTGCATTGCTATTACCCAATCCGGGTCTTTAAGAGCTTCGGCTACCTTAATTGGTTGGCTTAAGAAGCATGTGAATAATCCGCTTTGAGTGGACGTCCTAGTGCGTACACCACTTGAAGGATCACCGATGATTTGGTCAATAGGATGAGCTCGAGTCCATTTGCGTTCGTGAGGAATAACCGAAGTTGATCCATCATTGGTTTGTAGATAGAGACATCCTGAATTGATGAGCTGATCATTCGTAGTTGGGAAATTCAATTCGGAGGATGAATCGAAAAGAATTTCCTCATCTGCATTTGTAGGGGCTGCAGCACTAGATGAAGATTCAGAATTAGGAGAATATTGAACATTTGTCGGAGTTTGAGGATTAGGAGTCTCAATTTGAATTTAATCCATTGAGGGAGAAGGAGCACTGTTTGGTATAGAATGGGACGAAGCATGTATTTGAGACTCGTTCCGATAAAAATGTTCAAATAGTGAATCTAAATATTCCAAAGTCGGCGGGAATTGCTTCTCTTGACTTTGAGGTAGAAGTTCTTGAAAGTTGTTGTGCCAACACGCCTATAAGCTCGGGTTTTGAACTGTTTTGTTCAGAAGCCAAATCCGTCATTTCTTGAAAGGTGACGTTGTAACTTTCAAGAATTGTACGAGAAGACTTGAAGTAGACGCGATATGATTTGGAAGTAGAGAAATATCCGACAAAAATGGCTTCAAAGGCTTTGGGATCGAACTTGCTTCGATGCTCCTGATCGTTGGCCACAAAACACTTGCAACCAAATACTTTGAAGAATGAGATATTCGGGATTCTTTGATTAATTATCTCATATTGCGTCTTTTTGAAGCGTTTGTGAATAATTGTCCTATTTTGAGTAAAACATGTCGTACTCACTGCTTCAGCCCATAGAAAGTGAGGGAGACCGGAGTATATGAGCATTGTTCTTGCAGCTTCAACTACAGTGCGGTTCTTTCTTTCTACGACACCATTTTGTTGAGGCGTTTTTGCGGCTGAGAATTGTTGAATAATTCCAAGTGATTGATAAAAGTTGTTGAGACGCTGATTCTTGAACTCAGTCCCGTTGTCCGTTCTGATTACTTGGATTTTCTTTTGCAGCAAGGCCTAAGTTCATGTATCTAATATAATAAAATTACTTAACATTGACCTTTTTTAGATTACATGGGTTTGAAAATCCTACACCTTCATTAGAGTTGTAAATACAGGTTCTTTTGTTGATTTAAAAATATTGTTTGTTCTATTTGTCCCCTTTTTGAAAGAATATTCTCAAGATCTTTGATTTTTAGTATATTTCTTGTGTTCCTCTACGAGAACGTCATATCGGCATACGCCTACGTTTTGTTCCACTTCCACGAATCCTAATTTGTTATTTAGTTCTTTTATTTTTTTTTCTAGGTCCTCAACCTTACGACGAACATATATCGATAAACTTTTATACTGAAAAAAAAATTTGGAATAAAATTTCTCGATAATATTTCGCGATAATCTATCGAGAAAATCTCTTATTTGAAAATCTCGAACGAGAAACATTTAATCAATGAAATTAGTTATGCAAACACGATCGAAATGTGTAAATCTTCATCTTAAACACCCGATTAAACTCGATTCACAGCATCTTCCCAATTTTAAGGAAATTTCGAAGAAACGTGTTGAGTACCAAATAAGAATTTTCAATCGTATTTAAAAATTCGTCAGTTCTAGTTGTTTAATCGATTAAAATCTAGTGCAGTTAGTTCCAAACAGTCTATCGAAGCACAATCAACGCAATCTAGATCGAATTTTCCGATGTCGAATTTAGTTCGTGTTCTTCGCGAGAAAAAAATTTCAGAAATAAATTTCGATTTCCGTCGAAATTCTCGATTGAATTCAGCAGAATAATCGTAGATTAGATTACTGAATAAATGCAGAAATGAAGTGGTTCGTGTAATCTTCGTTGGAGTACAAATTCTTCAATAATGCTTGATAACACTTGAGAAGTTTTATAATTGTGTGTTACTTAGAATATTTGTTCGATTCGAGATTCGATTCTAAAATTGAGATCGAATTCGAACGATTAGAATATCAAATCCAAATAAGAATATTTTTTCCGATTCGAATAATTTTAGAATAGGAATACAAATATCGGAGTATTCGATTCGAATTCGTAAAATTTAAATATAAAATATTATAATTAAAGATATATATATACATATATATATATATTAAATCGCGAATTTTATGGTGCTCACCTTATGTGAGCACCTTCGTGAACACGTCACACGTGACATTGAATAAATCAAGTCAACATGCCACATCAACCTGCAACATCACCATACCACTATTAAGACTGCATTTGGCATTGATGTGGCGTGTTATTTCCTCTGTAGAAAATAAAACATATTATAATTTAACGCATATTTTAATATAAGATACTATAGTATATATTTTGAATATAATATTATTTTTATTTTTATAAATAAAAAATTAGAATATTCGAAGATTCGATTCTATATTCGAATTTCATAATCAAATCGAATTCCAATCTGATTTTAGTATTTGACTAGTATTCGAATTCGAAATTTGATAATAGAATATGAATAGAAAGTTTCATACACCTATATATACCAAACACATATTTTGGTATATTTACATTTTGATCCCTAAAATATTGGAAATTTCAATTTAGCCCTAAAAAGATAATATAAATTAGAACACAATTATGTCTTAACAAAGTCTCTCACTAGTAAATTGCCAAAGTTTGATTCCTAATGTAGCTTTATTATTTTTTTTTAGCCATAAATATATGGGTTGGACTGGATTGGATTGGGCTTGGGAACCTCTTTTGGTGATGCATATTATTAGTAGAATCCATACGTTGATAGACACTAGTAATATACGAATAATAGCTCTTAGACAACTAAGGTGAATAGCATGATTGGACGGTCCGGTGTATAACATTAGTATGAGTCATGAACTACTACAAACACCTAATAGGCTACGGCGTTATAGGCAACGGTTGTAAAAAAAGAGTCGCGTATAATGCTTTTTAATTTTCACAGAGTTTTCGCGACGATTTTTGAAGAAAAATCGTCGCGTAAAGGGTCGTCGAATATTAGCCGACGATTTTTATCAAAAAACACCGCGTAACGTTTATCTTTACGCGGCGGGTTTATTCCCCAAACCATCATGTAAATTTTTATTACACTATACGCGGCTGTTACGGGAAAGAAACCGTCGCATAAAGTTTTTTATTAATGCTGACATGGTTTTTTTCTCCCTCACTCGCTTTTTATTTTCTAATACCCAAACATGAATACGACGATGACGATTTCTTCCCAAGGTTTCCGGCGACTTGAGATGGTGATCTAGGCTTGACGGCGCAAAGGCTGCTTGGTTTCAAGGACGGTGGTGGCCGGATGTAATTCGATTTGCAAGGTTTAGGTGCTTATTTTTGTCTAATTTAAATTTCGTTTTTCGGATCAACGATTATTTCTCCCAATATAGTGTGCATTCGGTCGATTTGTAGTCATGTCGGGCGATTATGTGTAAATGGATGTCGATCTGTGTCTTAGTTTCGAAAATTTGGCAAAAATAGTTTCGAAAATTTGGGTGTTCGTCTCGGTTTGGTCAATTTCTTGTGGATTTGGAGGCAATTATATGTAATGTATGTTGATTGGTGCTTTATTTTGGAAAATTGGCGAAAATTGGTTGTTTTGGTTTCGAAAATTAGGGTTTTCGATTTAGGGGAATTCGTTTTGTTGATTTCTACTCGAGTTGGGTGTGTTTTCGTCTAATGTACAGTAGAAACTCTATAAATTAATATGTTTGGGACCGTCAAAATTTAATAATTAAAAGAGTTATTAATTAATCGATGAATTAATATTTTATTAATTTATAAAAAAATGTTCAATTTTCAAATACCTTTCAAACTTTTACGTAATTATCATACCATGTGCATATATCAAATGAATGGCTCGATTTGACAAAAGCATGCAATTCCCTACCTTATTAGAGACAAGATTTAAAGTTAAATTCATTTAAACAAAAACAAAAGACTATTGAGTATTTTTTTAGGAAAATCTTAAAAAAATATGGAAAATACTGTAGGTAACCCTGCATTTAAGCCTTTTCCAACGGTTGTTCAAACTATTTTTTCGGTTTCAGTAGGTACCACATGCATTTATAGCTTTTCTAAGGGGTGCCAAACTATGTTTCAGTTTGATACTTACCCCGTTGTTTAAATTTTTTTCATTCAGTGTCCAAATAAATTTAGCAACTACTATGTGATGGTCATACTTTAGTATATTTGTTGTACAAAAGTCATCATTCGTCATTCTTGATTGCTATATAAATCATGAGCACCACATAGTGAGTGCTCAATTTATTTGGACACCAACTGAAAAAACCTTAAACACATGAGTAACTACTAAAATTGAAATAGTTTGGGCATCAATTGGAAAAGCCTCAAACAAATGAGTACCCACCTGGAAAAAATATTTGGGGCACCAACTATAAAAGCCTTAAACACAAAGTTACCAGACGTAATTTCCTAAAAAAAATTGTAGTATATAACGAAATATTAATTTATATTTTATATGGGACCTATAGAAAGTATCAAAAATGTATTATCTTATAATTTTAGCGAGTTTATTAATTTAGCACGTTATCCCCGAGTCGGGACCGGGCAACAATATTATCTTAAAGAGTTTATTAAATAATCGAGTATCAATTTATCGAGTTTCTATTGGGCTTTTTTGGTTTGGAAATTAGGGAAACTCGTTTGGGGTTTTTTCAATTTCCTTTCGGATTTTTTCACTTTGAGCTGTTAATAGGCTTATTTCTTTCGAAAATTAGGTTCCGATTTGAGGCTTTCCATTTTTTTGGACGAATTTGGCGTTGACAGCTGTAGGGGCCCCTTCCACTTGATTTTGGACGATTACGGTAATTATTTTATCCCGTAGTGACTTTAATTATTGACTACTTGCTTAATCGTCACATTTTGTGTTATTTTCTGCTTTCCCGTTCAAGATTTGCTCATTAGGAGCAAATCTTGAATGGTCCACGTATTGGAACCGGACGTTCACTATCGCTTTAGGTTGTAAATGTGTGTTTGAGATTCGTTATTGGTGAAAATTTCGGTTTCATTTTCCTAAAATTTTCTCTGGGTAGACATATGATTGAATATTTATTTATTCATATTTTTTGTCTACTTGGAGAACTGTGGGGAAATGTTGCCGAATTTTTCAACAATATCGAGGCTCAGACACGCATTTCCTAGTGATATTGAATGCTTAAGATGTGTTAGGTTGGAGCGATAAGGACCCTCAAAGCCTTTCAATTTATTATATGTTTGTTTTTTGTAAATTATTTGTTTAAATTTACTTTAAATAGTTTAGGTATGATTGGAATTGATCGTGGTTGGATTCATAGTATGCAAACAACAGCTGGTGTTGATGAATTTGTCAAATGTGCGGATCATAATAAGAGAAAAAAGAGGCAATCGAAGATTCCATGCCCGCGTCGTAATTATAATAACACTAAGTGGTGGAATAATGACACTATTAGGGAACATGATAATAATTGGTTTTATGTACGAGTATATTAATTGGATATGACACGGTGAGGTCATCGTCACTGAAACTAGTTGTGCGAGGGACGAAACTAGTACCACAGTACCAATTAACGCAACTGACGATGTTGGAGTTAACAGTTCATCTGATGACAATGATCATATTGACGACTTGCTCAATGATGTCCAAGAGGATTTTGAGGAACGACCACCTATATTTGATGATTAAGTTAGGGATAACAATATCTCATAGTATAACGATTGCACTTGTATAACGAATGCTTTTTTTATAACGAGCTAGTGAAAGTTTCAAAAAAAGGCTTTTTATACTTTAAATACTGACAATATCACATACAGTACAGTATTAAGTAACAAGTTGCTCAGTGAATAACCCTCAATCAATCGATCATTCCAGTTTTGATTAAACATATTAATCTATCTATGTTATTTGTTTCTCAATGCTAATTTTGGGTTTTATTCGAAAGTTTTAAGGTAATGTAAATGATTTTTCTTGATCAAAAGTGAGTTTGAAAGTTGAATTGCTTGATACTAAATATTGAGTAAGCGTCCACATTAAGGGGATTATTTAAGTAAATGACCTTTAAATGGGTCAACTTTAAAAAAATAGCCTTCATATGGAGAAATTTTGATTATACCTTTACTAATTGGACCCACATAAAAACGAATATATTAAATGCAATCCGCGTTACGTTGGGCGGGTGGGGTGTAGTCCAGTGGTTGTGTGTCATACGTCTGTGTAATAGGTCTTGGGTTCAAATCCTATTTGCAACTTTTTTTATAGTAGATGCCGCATGCTCCTCATATATAGCAAGGGACCCATGCTATAATCAGCAGGGACCCTTGCATTATAGCAGGAGACCCGTGGTGTAAAACAGCAGGGGACCCGTGCTGTAATAAGTAGGGGACCCCTGCATTATAGCAGGGGATCCGTGCTGTAATAAGTAGGAGACCCCTGCATTACGTCATGGGACCCCTGCATTACAGCAGGGGACTAGTGTGCTGCAGCATAGGTACCATGCTGTTATACAGGGTTCCGTAGGGGATCCGTGCTGTAATAAGCAGGAGACCCCTGCATTCCAACACGGGATCCCTGCATTCCAGCACGGGACCCCTGCATTACAGCAGGGGACCAGTGTGCTGCAGCACGGGTGTCATGCTATAGTGCAGGAGTCCCCAGGGGACCCGTGGTGTAATAAGCAGAAGGACCCCTGCATTATAGCAGGGGATCCGTGCTGTAATAAGTAGGAGACCCCTGCATTACGTCATGGGGCCCTTGCATTACAGCAGGGGACTAGTGTGCTGCAACATAGGTACCATGCTGTTATACAGGGGTCCCTAGGGAATCCGTGCTGTAATAAGCAGGAGACCCCTGCATTCCAACACGGGACCCCTGCATTCCAGCACGGGACCCCTGCATTACAGCAGGGAACCAGTGTGCTGCAGCACGGGTTCCATGCTGGAGTGCGGGGGTCCCCAGGGGACCCGTGGTGTAATAAGCAGAAGACCCCTGCATTACAGCACGGGACCAGTGTGTTGCAACACGGGTACCATGCTGTAGTGCTGGGGTCCCCTGCTGCAGTACAGCCGGGTCCCAGCACGGATACCATGCTATATACAAAGATCCTTGAACGAGGCTTGACAAAAATATCCTTAAAAGTGACTTCTACTGACTTAAAACCTGCAATCATAAGGCTACTTTTTTAATATTCAGGGAGTCAAAGACTATATTTTAAGAAGACTCACATGCAGGATTCAACTTTACAAGCAAATTTTTTAGCCAATTATAATGAAAATGTTGAAAAAGGAAATGAAATATTGAAAAAGAAAAACTGCAAGAAGACGACCAAGAATCAGAATGGATGATTTCTCGAGAATCGCGTCTAAATTAGGTGACAGAGGGTTTATACTGTGGCCACTTGTCGTGGTCAAGCCCTTTTAGGTTACACATGGTGGCCGGTGGGTATAGGAGGTCTTCTTTTCTCAACTTTTCTCCTATATAATTAAAAAAGGTTCCTTCTCTTTTCTCTCACATTCAGTTACAACTTCACTCTCAAGTGTTGTTTCTCTCTAAAGCGTTCTTCCCAAGTTGTACAACTTCACTATTAGATCATCGCATGTGGGTTTGAATCGTACTAAAAGTTCCAATTATTCTCTCTTTTGTCAATTTCTATAGTTTACGCACATCTCTTAAGATTAATAGAGTTTCAGAATATAACAGTTGACGTTCTTTTCGGGGAAAAAGAAACTAAAGGAAACCCTGAATTATTAGCAAATAAGTGCCCCATTTTATGATGGCTATCCCTTTTCAGGCTTGAGTCTTGATTCGGGCATTTTGAAAGTTACTCTTACTGTTTTCTAATTTTTTATAAAGATTTTGGCACAGAGACCATGGAGGACAATGTAGAAAGCAACCACGACCCGAACGTTGCTGAAGAAATAATGGACGAGGACCCTTCTCAGGTACAGCTGGGATTGGGTCTCTCAGTCAACGGGCGGACAGGATCGGAACCCATCAGAGCCAATCCGACTCCAAACTCGGCTGCAGGAACCCAACACGTGCTCCCTGACGCTGAGCACGTGATCAACAACGCGGCTCATATAAATAGTCATGGAGGTTCGACGAGTAGAGTTCTGAACAATTTGCCCATGGGAAATCCATCTGCAAGAGGCAACAATCCCAACAATAATCAGCAAACTGATGGGGGTATAAACATGACCAAGCATTTCTCCATTTCTACACATACTAATTATCGTCACTTTCTCGACTCTATAGATATATGCCTTTGCTGCTTGCTTGACGATTGGTCTCTCATGCATGTCTCTGTGTATTCTAATATGATATTATTATTTTTTTAATTATTACATATGGAGTTCATGGCTTGCACATTACTATGATCTTCTCGATACATACATGCTTCAAGGTTTGCGAAGATAATTAGGGTTTGGATGATGCGTTGCTTTGAGTCTCCTTCTATTGGTTGTGCTTGTTTTCGAGATTTTTTTCGTCGTTTCCTTACGGAACAAACTGTATAAGCGGTATTTGCAGTGTAAAGTTGTTCGTTACATATGACTGTCTTTTGCCGACAAACCGTTGTTGCGGTGTTGTAGTTCGTTACGGATACTCCGCATTCAACCAAAATGGAGTATATCTACCTAATTATGATTGTAATTGTTATTACCTAAATTGCATTCACCTGACTTTGTTAATATGTTTTTCCTGCAGCAGAAGGAAACGGAAATGCTGCTGCTGCCGCTGCCATGCAAGAGGGGAATGAAAGGTACCATGGAATAGCTTATGTTTACACGAGCGGTGCAAATGGGCGTAGGGTGTACGGTTTCGTGGGCCGTTACATGGAACCTGGTTTCAGAATATTGTGTCTCTGTCACGGCGTATTTCACACGCCGAGGGAGTTCGTGGAGCACGGCGGTGGTGGCGCGGTGGATCACCCGCTCCGTCATATCTTCATAGTAGGTTTTCTTTAATTTCCCAGTTAATTAACTGATGGGGAATAAGATATGAACCAAGTAATGTTATAATATACGCTGTAACTGTTGTTCTTATCGGTTTTTAGTAGTGTGTGTGCTTGAATCTTATTTTTATCCTTACCTATTCCTAGATTTGTGTTGCAAAACAATGAGTATTTTTATTTTATGTTGTATTTATCTTTTTAGCGTCTCCTTTCTTCACCAAAAATATTGGAAGGAACTCCGTCATTTTGTTTCAGTCTTGGTATGGCCTATTAACATTCATCTGCAGAGACCAAGCTATTTATGTTGATCAAATGATAATTCCCTGTGTTTTAGTCGATAAATTGTCCATCAAATGAGGCTGCTCTAACATTACAGAAAATCACGAGAATTCGTATACGTAAATGAGTATCATTACTTGTAAACCTTAAATATTGGGCAAACAAATATATTCGGGAGTTCCATCAATTATCGAACGTTTGTCGTAGACATTGCCTTTTTTTTTTTCTTCTGCCACATAAGAATCCGCACAACGCCACCTTGGCCCCCACAATTTAATCAAGTTCCGGCTGAATTGAATCTAAACCTCACCGTCGACTATAAGACGATCATCAGCTTCCACCAAGACTAATCCTCCCTTGTCCATGTGCCTTGTCCCAAAACCCCAATGAAGAAATGTTGAAATGAAACCGAAAACCTGGAAGAGGAAATCACCTTTTTTATTCAATCGAAAGACATCTTTTAATTTTACAATTCACTCGTTCTCTTAATCATACAGTGAGAAACCTATTTGTACTTTCTGTTTTGGGCCAATACATATAATAAAGTCAAAAATGTGCCTAAGAGGGGGTGCATTAGGCTTGAAAAATTTTGCTTCTTCTTTTTCAAGAACATTTGTGTGTTATAACCTAGAAACGTTTAGCCTTTCTAAGTAATCACTTATCAAAGACGTTTCATAGGTTATCATCTAGTGTCGTGGAATGTGTATTAAATATGTCTCACAGAAAATATAAAGTACTGAAAAGTAAAGTGAGACCAAGATTTTATAGAGGTTATATCCCCAATCGAGGTTTACTCATCTCCTTGGGGTTTGCTCCTCAAGAGTTTAAATCAATCACTATAATGTTACCTTAGTTGGTTACAAAACTGATTAATTTAGCCCAATACACAAATCGAAGCAGGTCGAACTCTAGACACTCTGGGTTACCGCACGCCGAGTTTCGCTCCAGGGAATCTCCAATTCCCAGCCGGAAACAGCCGCTACCGAAGGGCCCCCGGAACACAGTCCTTTCTTTCATGTGCGCGTAAACGTTGACCTTGCCTCCTTCGTGTACCGATCACGTCCAAAGACAGAATATATTGTGGAGGGATATGGAAAGGATCACTCGGCCAGTGATGGAATTTGCAGGTGTAAGCTCAAAACCCTAAAACTCATTCTTTTGCTTTATTTCTCTTCATTACTCGACATTCTAAGTGTTGTGTTGTATATAGACTTTCGAACCAACACTTACATGGAAAGTCAATCACAAGATAATATCCAAAATAGGCACATAATCCATGTAATTATCGAGCAATTAATATGCCAATCAAATCATGCCATTCATAGAATATAACAACGGTCACAAGCTAATAATAGCATGATTTTATTCCATTTAAAAGCACATATTCGAAATCAAGGCATATATTTCTATT
This sequence comes from Linderniella brevidens, assembly GCA_004919715.1. Classification (NCBI taxonomy): domain Eukaryota; kingdom Viridiplantae; phylum Streptophyta; class Magnoliopsida; order Lamiales; family Linderniaceae; genus Linderniella; species Linderniella brevidens. The sequence continues at coordinate 2,444,225 of SWDC01000149.1, read as the reverse complement.
CGGGATGATATTTTCCATAACATCACTTTCCATATGTGATATCCAGCTAGCATCATATAAAGTCAATCAAAGGATACTCTCCTTTTATTGTTCGTTAATTTCAGCAATAAGAAATCCTAATTGATTTTTCAATATAAGATCAAGTAGGATGCATGCAAAGATTATCAACATGATTTCTTCCCAGAATAGACAAATTCAAACGGATATAACACATTGCATATTCAGACAACATACTTTTCATATATAGCTCAACATGATATCTCACATGTTTTTACCATAAATAGCACAACATATCTGTAATCAGATATTCCCTAGCATGTGAGACATCTATAACATGTGATCGCATAGTTTTACCTGTTAAGCACATAATCACATGTAGATCAAATATTCAATATTCTTCAATGATGTATCCCTAATTATACATAGATCATCAAAACTCTTCAAAACATATTAACCAAAAAGTCAACATACAACAATAAGCCCAATAATTAATTCAACCCAAACTTGACCAAAAAAAACTATCAACGGCTACGACACTATTTTCTATGCACTGCTTAGCATCACATTATATTCGTCTCAGCACATCATCTAAGCATCTATCTTCATTGAAATTTATTTCTCAATACCCCCCAATCAAGTATAATGTGCACATAAATCTATCACACGATACTTGTTATGAAGATAATCGAACCGATACTTCCCTAAAGGGTTTGTTAATAAATCTGCCGGTTTAATCAATGTTGAAATATGTGTGGTCTTGATGGTCCCATCGTCAATCTTGTCTCGAATAAAATGGCAATCGACTTTGATGTGTTTGCTTCTTTCACGGAATATTGGGTTCGCTGCAAGTTGTATTGTTGATCTACTATATGACCATACCTTCACCGGACAAATATTGTCAATTTTAAGGTCCTTCAACAAGCCAAGCAACCACATTATCTTTGTAGTAACTGAGGCCATTGATCTGTATTCTGCCTTGGCAGAACTCGTAGCCACAATCGTCTGTCTCTTTGATCTCCAAGAAATAATGGAGTTTCCAAGCTTCACCAAATAACCTGTAAATTATTTTCTGGTATTGGGGCAAGCTGCCCAATCCGCACAACAAAACACGTCAAGCTTAAGCTCACTGTTAGCAAATAATAACAATCCAAGTCCCGATTTCCCTTTTAAGTATCTAAATACCCTATAAGCCGCATCAAGATGAACCTGTCAAGGTTTATGCATATGTTGACTAAGGACCTGTACAACATATGTGATACCAGGTCTTGTAATGCCCAGATACAATAATTTTCCACCTAATCTTTGAAATTCAGAAATATCAGTAAGAACAGGATCATCAGGCCTTATCTTCTCTCTGATAATATGGCTATTCTGTTCTATATGAGTGTTAATAGGTTTACAACCTATCATACCAGTTTCACTAAGAATGTCCATGGCATATTTTCTTTTATTCAAATAAATTCATTCTTTAGACCTAGCAACTTCTATTCAAGGAAGAACTTCATTTCTCCTAAATCTTTCATAAGAAAATTATTATTAAGGTATTTCTTACATTCATTTCTCATTATCATATCATTCCCAATAATCAAAATATCATCAACATAGACTAATAAGATCGTAATCTTATGTGCAACTTGTTTAGTGAACAAAGAATAATCATGCTTGGATTGAATAATACCGAACTTATTGATCACTTGAGTGAATTTGTGATTCCATTGTCGTGAGGCGTGCTTTAATCCATATAATGCCTTCTCAAGTTTGCAAACCTTATGCATGTCGTTATCTGGAACATTGAAACCCGAAGGAATTGCAATATATACCTCCTCCTGTAAATCTCCCTGAAGAAAAACATTAGTAACATCCATTTGAAATAAAGGCTAATTATAGACTGCTACAAGTGACAAAATTGTCCTTATAGTCACGTGTTTGACTACGGGTGAGAATGTCTCATTATAGTCTATTGCTTTCTTTTGTGTATACCCTTTGGCAACTAGTCTAGACTTGTACCTTTCTATATCACCTTAGATTTATATTTTATTGTATAGACTCATTTGCAACCAATGACAGTCTTACCTCCAGGAAGATTAACCAATTTGCATGTTTTATTTAACTCTAATTCTCTAATTTCAGAATTCATCGCCTCTACCCACTTTTCATCAAACCTTGCCTCATCATATGACCTAGGAACATAAACTTTCGAAATAGCAGCAAGAATACCCCATATTTAGGTCTACTTTTGTTATAATGGATTACTTTAGATAGAGGATATTTGACATAACTAGTCATGTTTGCATCTGATATAAATGGAGATACAAAATCCTTATGCTAATAAAGTGCTTTAGATGATCTACCGGACCTCCTTACCCCCATATCAGGATGTTGGTTAGAAGTCATTTCTTGATTATTCAGTTCAGGCCTTGTTTTCTCTTGTGTGACTTCTTCAGGTACGTTGGGCTGAGATGGAACATCAATCCTGCTGACAATTTGCTGTTGATATGGTGTGATAAATTCATCATTATAACTTTGCCTATCATGTGTAGGAAACCTTTCTCATCAAGGTCAGTAGCATTAATAGAATATGGAAATACATTCTCAAAAAAACCGAACCTATCTAGAAACAATAAAATTTTCAGAATCTAAGTCTAATAAATATCCTAAAAATACGCATGGTCAAGATTTGTGCTGAAACTTACCCTTTTGTGTAAGTATTTTAGCAAAACAAAGACAACCAAATACTCTAAAGTGTGTATAAGAAGGTCTTTTTCCAAAAAATACTTCAAATGGTATCTTTCCACCTAAGAGATGAGTACGAGTCATGTTTGTGATGTAAACTGCAGTCTTCACCAGTCACCCCATAATTTAATGGGAATATTGGAATGAAACTTTAATGCCCTTGCAACATCAAGTATGTGCCTATGCTTTCTTTCACAACACCATTTTGTTGTGGTGTAACGGCACATGAACTTTGATGGATAATGCCTTTTGAGGCTAAAAGAGCATGGCATTCATGTGAGAAGAACTCACATGCATTATCACTCCTAATAATTTTTACACTAGTCTCAAACTGGTTCTTAACATATTCAAGGAAATCGATTTCAAAACTCATCAACTTCTGACTTAATTTTCATCAAAAAATCCAAGTAGTCCTAGAGCAATTATCAACTGCGGCAGAAAGTATCTCTCATTATTATAAGTCATTTCCCCAAATGTCAATATGAATGAGATATAATATAGAACTAGCAGCTGATTCTCTAATGGGAAACTTGGATCTAACATGTTTTGCTAATGGACATAAAGTATAATATCTAACAGAATCATTTATAATGCAAATCATTATGTACTTAAATCTTCGAAAAGACATATGGCCAAGTCTATAATGCCACATTGATACATCATCATTTATTTACTCTAAACATAGTCTCATTATTGACATGATTAAAAGAACTAGAAATAATAATGCTATTCTTTTCTGACAGAATATTGGGGCTTGGTTTGAATATGTATAGACCATTCTCTTGCATCCCAATCCCCTTTATCTTGGAAGTCAAGATTTCCCGTATAATGCAATGATCATGGAAGAAATCTAAGCATATATTTTCATCTTTTGCTAGCCTAGAGACAGGCAATAGGTTATGCTTAAAATCTGGTACACATAGAACATTTTTCAATCTCAGATTTGCATCTATAGAAATTGTATCAGATAAAGAAACTCTACTACATGAACCATTGGACAGCCTAACACTTTTGATGTTAATAAAATCATTATCAACATTAGTAAATAATTCATGATTGCAAGTATGATGGTTTGCACATGTATCTATTATTCAAATTTAATTTGGATCAGTCTGCACACAACTGTTAATAAATGTACCTGAAATGGTTGTTATTTCCAAGGTTCCAGTACCTTTAACATCATCATATGTGGAATTCTTTTCCAGCAACTTTAGGATATGAGAATATTGCTCTTGTGTGAAACCTTGATGATCATTAGAGCTCTCCCCCTTTATCCTACCATGATATTGTTTGCTCTGCCTCTTCCTCCTCCATTTCTTCCTTGACCTCTCCTGCCTCCGAATCCTCTTTTTCCTCCCGTACAAAGTTAGGTGGATAACCATGTATTCTGAAACAGTTTTCCCTAGAATGTCCACTGATGTTACAATGATAACAGAATAGGCTTGTCTTTCCAGCTTGGTTAGTGCTATAATTGTGGTTGTTTGAAGAGAAATTCGACATTAAGGCAATTGATGAATCGATTTTTTGTGGCTTGCAAATTGATTCCACGTTGTGCTTCCTCATTGATCACCATTGAATAAACTTGGCTATGTGAAGAAAGAGGTGACATTATAAGGATTTGTGATCTGAAATTCTGCTACAAGTCGTTTAATCCAATTAGGAACCGCATCATTTTTTGCCAACTACAAAATTCCTTATATTCTTTGGATATTTCAGCTGCAGGGGCCGGAATCATCGAATCATATTCATCTTGGAGAGGCTTAAACCGGTTGTAGTATTTAGAAACATTGGAGGCACCTTGCGTACTTGAATATCTTTCACGAAACAATCCATACGTTCTCGCGTCATTAATCTTGTCATATATTTGCTTAAATCTTTCCAAAATTCATAGTCATTTTCATGATACACGATACCATATATCAACTCCTCATAAATAGATCGGTGAATCCAAGTCTTGACAAGCGCATCACATCGTTTCCATTGAGAGAGCAGCGGAGATTCCTTCTCAGGACACTTGCAAGATCCATCGATGAATCCAATCTTGTTTTTGGCTTCGAGCGCTACTATCATCCTCATACTCCATATCTTGTAATTATCGGATCCACGCAGAATTCCTGTCGTTATATCGAGGTTCGGTGTGTCAGATGGATGGATGAACATCGGAATGTTGTAATCAAGAGGTTCAGAGCTAGCAACCCTGATCCAGACGCGTTTTCCTGAGCCGCCATTAATCGAGGTCTGATACCATGAAGAAATATTGAAATCAATTCGAAAACCTGGAAGATGAAATTGCTTTTTTTATTCAAATCAAGAAGCTTCTTTTAATTATATAATTCACTCTTTCTCTTAATCATACAGTGAGAACCCTATTTGTACTTTCTGCTTTTGGGCCAATACATATAACAATAAGGCCAATAATTAATTAAGCCCAAACTTGACAAAGAAAACTATCAACGGCTACGAAAACTATTTTTTCTACACTGCTATCATCACAACATATTCATCTCAGCACATCATGACAACACCTATCTTCACTGAAATGTATTTCAGAATACACAAAAACTTTGATAAGCATGAAATTTGAACTCGTGATCTCAAGGATGTCAACCACCCATGACCATTAGGCCATCCAATGGGGAAAATATATAGGTTGCGAATACCTAACGATCAACGATAAACTATGTGGAATCACTCAGAAGTATGGAAAAACCTTCTAGTGTATATTTAGTGCATGTTCTTAGCCTGAGAGGCTTTAATGTTGGAGGCTCAATTCCCAAAGAGGATTAACTTAATTAATATTTACGGTTTTAGTATTTATACCACATTATTAGATATATAATACTTGGGCCCCTAATAAGCTCGATAAACTCATCAAATACATTAGATCCTCTAAAAAGAATCTAATTAATTTCAAAATACAAGACAAAAACTTAATACATTTTGGACACAAGATCTAACAATCTTTCCCTTAGTTTTCAATCTTCAATTTCAGCGTCTTTGTCTTTGTCTTTTGCTTGAGCTTGGTGGTGGATCCCTCTCGGCAAAGAAAAATTGCCTGAATCCAAGACTGACCTCGTAATGTCTTTTGTTATTTCTCAGATCCACTTAGTCTTGGATTGCTTCTAGGATTTTTTCAAGTAGAGGAGCCTCCTTTACCCTTTGATCTTTGGCGAGCGTCTCTGGAGGCAATGTCTCGAGCCGTTTCCTTAGTTTTTCTTGGATTATCTTAAGAGTTCTGTCACAGAATTTTGCTGTTTCTGACACATGAGAGCTTGCATCTAGCGCTTTTGCGTTGGAAGTAAGTGACTGCAGGCTCTGGGTGCAGGAAGATGTAGGGTTCCCGAGATACTCGATCACTTCCTCATTGTTGAGTGGCTTTGTTAGGTTAACTTTCTTCATCTTGTTTTCCAAAGCGAGTTGAAAGTCTTCAGCGAGGTAGTACTTGATCTGCCTGAGCATGAAGCATTTGAGTCCCAAGTACCCTGCTTGGTGTTTGAAGGTGTTGAGGGGGAACTTGCGGTACATGCCGAACATTTGGTACACTTGATCGAGTGGAAGGAATGGAAGGTCAGCATCTGTTAGTCGTTCTCGAGATTTGTTCGTCCTTTTGGTAATGTAGATCGCACTTGGAAATCTTCCGATTGTGTAGTCTACGCCTACAATATCTAAGATGGGGAACTTATTTTTTTGCATCTTAATGTATTGCTACTTCGTTAGATTTCCTGGAATGTTCGACATTTCCATGAGGATGTAGGCGTATTGGATGCCTGCATTTGTTCCCTTTAGATGGGACATACCTCGAAGCTTGAGCTATTTTATTTTCTGCTCGCCAAATTCGGGGTAGTAATCTTCAAGGTAGGGGTCCTTGATCATCTTATTATCCCGGGGAGTCTCCACCTTCTTTATGCTTTTTGCCTCTGGCTCATGCAGTTGTTGGGAGAGCAGGTCCGGGAGTTCGGGAAGATCGGCTCTGTGGTCAATCCCTTCATCTTCCTCATCAGGCTCGACGAGGAACAGGTTCGATGATGCTTTCCATAAGAACTATCTGACATTTTTGAGCCACTTGCGGATTATGTCCTCCAGTTTGGGCTCTGCTAGCCACTTTTCCTCTAGAATATAGTTCTTGAGGGATTGGGGTCGAAATCACATGAAGTGGGTTGTTCTAGAGCCTCAGACATTTTGAATGGGCTTGTGTGGGAGGCTTGTGGTGGTGGTGTAGTGGATTGTACGAAGGTGGATGATGGTGTGGTGGTTGGTGAGGAAATGGTTTATGGTGGTGGTGTTTCAGTAAGGGAGGTGACCATTTGGTGAGGTGGTGGCTATTTTGAGGATGGGGTAGGAGGTGGTGATTGGGATGTTAAGGTGTCAGCGCCGTGACCCTGACTTCTTCTTTTTCCTTGTCCACGACCGCCCCTCGTGGTTTTCTGCCTCTTCTCCCCCTTAGGACGATCATGAGTCGTATCGGTGTTTGGAGCGAGAAGAGTCTTCGTGGCAAGTTTTGGTCGACGGCATGTTTGGGCGGGCACGGAGACGGTCGAGGAGGCCCTTCTCTTCCGCGGTGGGATTTTCGGTGTAGAGAAGGCAAAAAAGAAGGCTTTCGTATACTTGGGTCAGAGACATTCTGTATGTGTCGAGTGGGTGTTGAGGTCTAGGTGGGGAAGGTAGTGGGGGGGGTGGAGGTGGAACGTCCGTCACAGGAGCTTTATCCTTGTCGCGTAAGGCAGATTCTATCATCGTCCGCACTTGTCGAAGGATGTTTCCTTCGAGAGTTGGAGCAAGAGCGCCGACGACCTCTTTGACGAACCGTGACAAGGCTCCATCGTGACGTACGGAGGTGTTAACCTATCGGAGCCACGTAGGCATTCCATTGCCACGACGTCGAAATAGGTAACTGACGCGTGGCTTCCACTTACTGTGGCAGGACTTCCAGCCGATTCTAATGACACTATAGGAGGAAGTGTCACTACAATTATTTTGACTGGTGCACAGAGACCTGCAGACATAATCACCGGACCGTTGCCACTTAGGCTTCTCGTTGACATCACGCTCATTGGTGGTTCGAGCGAATGGCCCGTTACCGCTGTTGTGATTGATGTTGCAACGGAGGGACTTCTTTCCAATACTCAAACAACATCCATAATGGATGCGTATATGGAAGTTCTAGGTAGGTCACCAATATCTAGGGAGAAAGGCATTTGTGTCCTAACAAATGGAAAAAATATAGGTACGGTTGACGCAAGACCAAACGTGGTCAAAGAAGGGGCGGCCGCCTTTTTCAATATCGCCCGCCTCTGAGCGAGGCGGTGACAGCATAATCCTTTTATAGTTGTTGAAAACTCCACCTGTTGGGAGATAGAGGAGTGGTCGGGGAGTGGTTGTCATTGCGTCAATGGACTAGATGCGACGGCTTCTACTCGGGAGTCGAACACATCGTCTCTTATTCCTAAAGGTTCAGTCCGTCTTGTAGTGGGTTGGATGACAATTGCAGAAGGTACCGGCGAGGAAGAAGATTGGTCGTTGTGCTGCTTTTGACATTCCTCGTGTTGGGTGCCTGATGCGTCGTAGAGACGCTCATCATCCGCCGACTCAGTGGCTTCGGAGGACTATGGTTGGTGACCTCACTGGACCATCACTTTTGCTCTGGTTCGCTGTTGGGCCCGACTGGGTGTGCCTGAGCCGTGGGAGCGAGGATGGAATTGTTGACACAGTAAGAGACCACGGCCTTGTCCGTCTGATCCGTGACGCATAGTAGAGCTTCTGGAATCACCATTGGCATAGGTTTTGGTCCCCGTGGGTTGTCCATCGCCTTGTGGAAGAATTTTAATAGCAGTCGCGGGTAGCTCTTTGCGTTTTGGTTGCGTTGGGATGTTCTGGTAATCCTCCATGAATAGTCAATGAAGAGAGGCAGCCACCGAAGGTATGGAATGACTTTGACATTTTTGGGGTTGTCCCTCACTTGTATTTGGTCCATGAGGTCATTCCAAATTAGTTGGACATAGTCAACATTCTTGTTGAAGATAATGTTGTGGTAGATTCTGATAACGTTGGAGTTGCATCTGTCGAAGCCAGAGTGGTTGGAGGACAGACACTTGTTACCTAGCCCAAATAGGGTCCTCTAGGGATGAGAAATCATGCTCAATTGATAAGTTGAGAAGGAGATCTTGGATTAGTTCCGCGTCCGTGGGGAGTGGCTCATATGTGTGGCTCATGGGAAGACGCAACACTCTTCTTACTGATTGTCTTTGTCAGCTTCATTGTTGTGGTGTGGAGCTTGACCTTTAGAGACAACATGGTTGTCGGGTTTTCTTCTATAGGGTACCCCAAAATTGTTGTAGGTATTCTTCAGGGATTTGCTTTGTTAATGTAAAGGCCGACCAGCCGGATGACCACAGAGAATGGCTATGATTACTTTGTTCTTGCACCTATATATGGTCTGGTCTAGGCCGAAGTTGTTCTCCTTGACTTGTAGCCATTTTTTCTTGGGGTTATACACTTGTCGAAGATGAAGCCATTTTTTATCTGAAAATTGGACAAGAAAAGATTATTAGTAGCTGAGGAAATTTAATAACGTCCAATTGGTATTCTTATGTTAAAGCGGGTGTATTTGAAGAATAAATTATCTAAGTCCCGAGTTCTCTTATAGTTTGCTTGTGTTTTATGGATGAAAATTCTCTAAGTGTTGGAGATGTTAGTGATCGTCTTTGTTAAGCGGGTTCGAAAATTTCGTTAAGTGTTGATTTTCGTAAGAAACGGTGTCGAAAATTTTCTAAGTCTTTGGCACCGAGAATCAGGTATTGAAAATTTTCGAAGTTTTGTTTCGAAAATTGGGCAAACTAATCGGGTTCGAAAATTTGGCTAAGTGTTCAAATCGAAAATCAAGTTTCAAGAAAGGTATTCGAAATATTTTCTAAGTTTTAGTTTTGAAATAGGATTTTCAAAAGTCATGTGTGCGAAAATTATTTTCTGAAATGAGTAGTTGTGAAAATTTGATTTTCGGTACGTGGGTTTCGAAAATCAAGACTTACGATGTGTGATGTGAAAGTAAGATCTTCGAAAGGTAGGTGCGAAAATAATTTTCGAAGTCACAGGTGCGAAAATAATGTTTGAATTCTCTATTGCGAAAATATTTTTCGAGACGATTTTCGATACTTGAGATTTCGGAACAATGTTCGATATTAAGTGCGAAAAACTTGAATTGCGGTACAAAAATAAAATATTAACCAAAATTAGCGAAACTTTTCGAAAATCATTAACACAGAACGTCAGAGCGAAAATCATTAACAAAGAAGTCGTCCACGATCAGATACTTTCGTCCGTTGATGCTCTTAATTCTTATCGGGTCACACAGATCCATGTGAAGTAGCTCAACTGGACGAGAAGTTGAGGTTGTTTGCTTTGTTTGGTGGGATGCTCTCTTCATCATCCCCATTTCACAAGCAGTTCACATGTGCTCCTTATGATACTTCAACGGTAGTAGTTCGGTGACTTGCTTCTCTGAGTGTAGTTTATTCAGCATTTTCAAGTTGATGTAGGACAACCGTTGATGCCAGAGACTCTTTTAGGCCTTTGACAACAGCCATACAACCGTCGAAGGTCGGACGGTCTTCAGATTTATTGTTTAGAGATTGGACTCCCTAGATCCGGTGAAGAGTTTCTTTCCATTCTCGTCACTAACAGTGCACCGTTCAACATGAAAGTTGACATTAAGTCTTCGATCGCAGAATTGCCCGATGTTCAAGAGATTGTGACTGAGACCTTTGTAAGAGACATCCTTGATTGTGAGGTTGTTATCGATTAAATCCTCGTGTCCTAGAATGGGCACGAATTGGTTGTTCCCGAAATGCACTTCGCCACCGAACTCGATGTAGTTGCTCAATATTTCTTTTCTTCCAGTCATTTGTGTTGAGGAACCAGAATCCAAGTACTACACATGATGATCTGCAAAACAGATTAAGGAGATTTAGGTACTCATTTAAGGACGAGTCCTCCCTTATTTGCAGATGATGATATGCGTGTACTATTTGGAGATTTGGGTTCTGAGTCGGGTTTATGCATAATGCATTTCTTAGGTTCCGATTTAGGAACATATACATTCTTAATTCGTAGTGGGTAGCATATGCATATATTGGTGCTCGATGCAAATTCTTGTTTACGCTGAGAAAGCTAACGTCGAAGAGTGGTAAGAGTGTCTTCTTACGGACCTCACGAGGTTCCGTGTAACCAAGCCTTCACGTGGATTGTTAAATCTTGTGTCCTTAAGCTGGTTTAAGAAGATGGTTTGATCTATTTGTCCTCTCTTCGTAAAAATATCCTCTAAACTTTCGATCATAGTGTAGAATTTCTTACGTTCGTCAGACATAAGATTGTACTCGTTTAAACGGATCTTTTGCTCAGATTCACAATCTTTCAACTTAGTTGTAAGTTCGTGAATCTGTTTTTTGAACTTTTCTATTTACACATCTCGACTAATAACTCGCTCATGTAAGGCTTCTAGCTGGCACACGAGGGTGTCTATCTCTCTTAGGTGTCAGAGTAAACATTGATGATTACTCTCTAACATGGCTTCTAAGTCATGTATAGTCTTTTTGTGAGCTATAGCGGTACTCTTTGTTTGTTCATAGAGACTTAATTTTGTAGTCAAAGCACTAACCCTAGCTTCAAATATATATATGCTAGCTTTTAATGTGGTGACTTTTTCTTGTGCTTTAGTTAAAATGATTTCATAATTAGCTTGCCTCTTTCATATTGACGTAACACTTTTTCCTCCTTATGGAAATAAATCTATTTGTAGTTCTAAAAAGACGCTAAGGTCAACAGTTTCTATCTCCATCCTAGCGCTCACATCTTCTTCCTCCTTGACTGAGACCTCAGGCGCCGTGCTCTCGTCTTCCGACTCAGCTCCCTCGATGAGGGCCATCAGGGCGACGTTTTGTGGCTTACTGTCCGAGGTGTCCTTGAGCCAGTGGTCCTACTCGGCCATTAGGGCTACACCAGTTTTCTTTTGCTTAATCAACATCAACTTCCTTGTGTACTAGTCCTCATCCTTCCTTTTTGGGAGGAAGCAATCCCTAGCCTAGTGCGCTGATTTGCCACAGTTGTATTACTAGAGAGGTTCGGCAGCACAGTTGGGCTTACGCTCATGAGGAGCTATCGGGAGTTTTCAGGATCTAGAAGAAGTGCTTTATCTATTAGCACATGACGACGACTTCTTTTGGAATAATTTCTTTTCCATTATCCGCATGGTGTCAGATCCGGAGTTGTCTTCGTCCGAGGAGCTTGGGAGCTTGACCGACTTCACTTTGGAGGATTTCGAGCTCCTCATTGATCTGTTGTCGGTTACTAGGGCTAGTGGTTCAGCCATTGCTTTTCCCTTTGAGCTGCTCTCAATCTCACTAATATCATCGGCGTGTTGTGAGAACTTTCGAAGACATTGTGTATGTCGATTTCACCAATATCCTTGATCTGTCGAATTAGTGTGACAACTTCCTTCCTCTAGGGCAACAGGGAGGTGAGGAGTCGAACATTTAATTGCAAGTTCGATCTGTGAACGTCGATCTTCTTCATTTGGTTCACTTGATCAGGAATCTTCTATACGTTTCTCCGATCTCTTCCTCGGGTTTGGCCTTGAATGCGTTGTATGCAGCAAGTGTGTTTGCCTTCTTGGTCTTGACTTCAATTTTCGTTCCATGCATCATCTTATGTATCTCATCTCACATCTCTTTCGCGGTGGAGAGAGCGTCGATCTAAACGTAGATGTCGTTGGGGATGGCTTGGAGCAAGTAGGTATTCGCAAGGAGGTCCGATTTGGCTCGGAGCTTTTCTGGATTAGTGTATTCTACCGGAGTTGTAAGTACTCTACTCGAGAGCACTGGAGGAGTGTGAGTGGGATCACCGGTAAGATTTTTCCAAAATTGCATTGGTCCTATGATGAGGGAAGTAAGCATGCCAGCTCATTGGTGTTTGGTTTCCAAGAAGTTGAGGAAGCGGTTCCTCCAAACGGTGTATTCGCTCCAGCGATGTACGGGTGGACGGATGCCACTTCCCATTGAAATGGTGTCCATCGCTGATATTCGGGTTTTGATCATTTTGTCGTCGATAGCCCATCGTCCATCGTTGAGTGTTGGTGAAGTGAGAGCAATTTGGATTCTCAAAGTTTGAGAGTTTATCGAAATTTTTTGTTTTCGAAAAACGTTTAGTGCGAAAATTGGGTTGGTTGCGAGGACGGGTTTGAAATTTTTGATGCAAAAATCGGTTCGAAAATATTAATGAGGAAATTCGGGGTTCAAGAATTTGGTTTCGAAAATCCGACTTTACAAATTTGAGTCCAAAAATTTCGATTCGAAAATTTTAGTGTCAAAATTTATGAAAATGCCCTTAAAAAATTTTCAGTATTACCGAAATCAATTATTGCAGAGTTTTGCGCAAAGTTTTTCGGTACCAAAAATTACGACAATGCCACCGAAACTGCTAGTTAGAGCCGAAAATCGATTTATGAAACGTTTTTTGAAATCGATATGATTTTCGAAGTACTTCGAAAATTTTACCTAAAAGCTCCAAACACATATTTTTGCTCCGAAATCGCTCAAATTTGATGACAAATTCATGGTTCTTTCACGAAAACTCACGAAAATATCCTAAAACACTAAACGTGTTGAAAAGCAACCAAAATAGGTTCAAAATCACTCAAAAAGTATTGAGAACACTTTGAAGTTTGCGTCGAACTAAAAAACTCAATAAACCCATAAAAATCTCTCAAATCCAAACGTACATGGGTTCAGTCAGTCACGTTAGGCTCTGATACCAATTGATGTTCCGATCAATGATAAACAAGGTGGAATCACTGAGAAATATGGAAAAACATTATAGTGTGTGTTTAGTGCGTGTTCTTAGCTTAAGAGGTTATAACAATGGCATCTCAATTCCTAAAGATGATTCACTCGATTGATTTTATGGTTTTAGTATTTAGACTACATTATTAGGTATATAATATTTGGTCGCGAATAAGCCCAATTAGCTCATGAAATATATTAGACGCTATAAAAAGAATCTAATTAACTTTAAAATAGAAGACAAAGACTTAATACATTTTGGACACTATTTATTATCAAAATTTAAAACATGTCTACGCATCGAACAATCCTATCAAGATCGACCGAACTCATTAAACCATCTCCAACTCACAATAAACAAAAATAATTCATTTTGTACAAAAAATATACACTCTCTATAGTATTTGTACTCAATCCATTAACTATATTTTCTACACTAAAAAAAATATACCATACATAGTTCTACTCATTATTACTAATTTAAAAAAAATTATTATCATTTATATTTTACCAAAAACCGATTAAAAGTTTATTTTTATTTATTAAATTTATTAATCATATAATTGGAATGTAAATTAAAAGCACACTTATTGTTAGATATATTAAAGTGTCCAATTTATTTATTAAGTCTAAATCTTGTATTTTCTTTATTAAGTGAACTAGAATCCGAGATGTGGGCTCTAGTGATTACTAGTGGTTGTAATGGACGGCCAAGTAGGAGCCCAATGGTGTATACCTATTCAAAGGTATACATACCTAAGCCCTACACATTCATTTGTGTAAATCAAAAAATCTAGAATTCCTTGAAACCAACGTTTTTCCTATCTCTCTCTAAAGAACATGCACTAAACACGCATTCAAGGTAAAACCCACGTAAATCACTATTTGATTCCGCCATTGCCGATCGTTAAGGTGTATGGTAACCTACAAGTGGTATCATAGCCGAGACGTGATTGATTGGATTTAAGATTTTTATTTTCGCAAGTTTTTATTGTCGTTTGCGATATTGTCTTGTTTTTCAACATTTTCGAGTGAAATCGTGCTTATTTTGCTTAAACTCTTCTAGTGGTATAGGACAATTTTTAGAGTTTCTGTAAAAGAACCCATAATTTTTCATCAAGTTTGAGTGATTTTCTAGCAAAATCTGGGTTTATATGTTTTCGAAACTCATTTTCGAACTCTCAAAAATTTGTTTCGAAAATCGGTTCTAAAATTGCTTTCGCAAACCTCACTCGAAAATTATTTTCGAAACTATACCTCATTCGAAAATTATTTTTGAAACTATACCTCAGTCGAAAATTATTTTCGCATCCACTACTTTCGAAAATTATTTTCGAAACTCCTTGACTTTCGAAAATAATTCTCGCAACGAACATTTTCGAAACCATATCGAAAATCACTTCGAAAATTACTTCGAAAAATTTTCAAACTCATTCGAAAATCCTGATTTTCGAAACTTTAAAATTTTCGAAATCCAATTTTCGCAATTCAATTTTCGCACACACTTTTCGAAACCACATTTTTGCAACCACGTTTTTGATAAACAACTTCGAAAATCCAATATCTCACCCGCATACATACACATACACAATCCAATCACACACGTAAATATCCAAACACTCAAAACAAACAATGGACACTCTAGCCATGGGAAGTGACGTGCGTCCACTTGTACTGAGACGAGGAGACCTAGAACTTCTAGTGCTTACATACCGGCAAGAATCAGAGAAATCAGTTATTTGCGCTCAACGTTAGAGTCAGAAAGGATCGCTTTTCAGGTGGAGAATGAAGTACTACTAACTACAATCTCTTCACTTGAAAAGCAAATCGACACAAATGTAGCTTCAATCCCTAGAAATATGTCTCTAGTCGAAACACAAATAATAACCTCCATAGAACATCAAGGAAGCAGGTTGTTATGAGCAAAAAAAACACATTAACTCATCTCTGCATGTACCCACAGGACCAAATCTGAGTAGAAAGTGGAAGAAGAAAGGCATGGAAGACAACCTATTATTACAAAACGCCGCTCCTTCTTCTAAAAAGGAGCTAATTTCTTTAGAACCGTCTAATTCAAAATCTTGTAATAGGCATCTTTCATGTGTTAAAACTCGAGTAGCTACATTTCCATCTCTGTTTCCTTTTTTGGGCCTATGAGAACATCTAAGCTTTAAAATTTTGTCTATTGTCATGATGATGCTTTAATTTTAAATTCTCGTCATAAAGAGGCAATCACTAACACAACAAAGAGAAAAATATGTTTGCAGATCCAAACACGAGCTTGCATCCAAAAGGAAATAACGTATGGTTAAGAAGACAAAGCACCCTAAAACTGAAGATAAAGCTAAAGTTCTAGGAATTACGAAAATATTGGTAACCAAACACGAGCTTGCATCCATCACTAAAAAATGATATCCGTTAGGAATTAAAAAGATTTGGGTACATAAGTCCGCTAGTACGACTACAGATACATCAACAACTGACTTAGAATACGAATATACAAAAAGTGCATGCATAGCTTTTAAGGCTAATAAGGAAGGACCCGTCCTTAAATGGGTACCTAAAACCCTTTAAATCTATTTTGCAGATCCATCATGTGTGGTACCTAGACTCATGTTGCTCCAAACACATGACTTGAAGGAAGGAGCTGTTGAGCAACTACACCGAAAGCTTCGGTGGGAATGTGCTCTTCGGGAACAACCAATTAGCTCCAATCTTAGGACATGAAGACCTCATTCATGACAACCTGACAATAAAGGATGTCTTATTCCTGGACGGTATGAGCCATAACCTCTTCAGCATTGGTCAATTTTGCGATAGAAGGTTGAAGGTCAATTTTCATGCTGAAGGGTGCATCATAAGCAATGAGAGTGGAAAAGAGCTCCTCACAGGAACAAGGAAGTCCAATCTCTACACCATCAATCTGAAGACCGTCCACCCCTCGTCAGCTATATGCTTGATGATAAAGGCCTCGCTTCAACAAAGTGACCTTTGGCATCAAAGAATGTCCCACCTCAACAACAAGCTGCAATCTGATAGGCTACTCACATGACTGCCAGCCTTGAAGTATCACAAGGAGCATCTATGCCCCGCCTGTGAAATGGAAAAGACGAAGAAAGCGTCCCACAAGACAAAGCACACAACCTCGACCTCTCGGCCACTAGAACTACTACACATGGATCTATGTGGGCCGATGAGAGAGCAGAGTATCAGCAGACGAAAGTACGTCCTAGTGATCGTGGACGACTTCTCTTGCTACATATGGAATATATTTCTAAGGACGAAAGACGAGACACAGGATCTAATTATCGCTTTTGTGAAGAAGACTCAGATCCGCTCATATGTAACGTCCAAGTGATCCGCACAGACAGCGACACTGAGTTCAAGAACAAGCTACTCAGTGACTTTTATTCATCACTTGGAACCTCTCAACAATTCTCAGCTGCTAAGAAACCTCAACAAAACGGAGTAGTGAAAAGATGGAACCGTACTCTAGTAGAAGCAACACGAACAGTGCTGATCCACTCGAGCCTTCCACACTTCCTCTGGGCTGAAGCAGTCAACACAGCCTGCTACACTCAGAACATGACGAGCATTCAGAAGAGATTTGGGAAAACTCCATACGAGCTTATCAACCAAACAATACCCAATTAGATTCCTTCGAGTCTTCGGCTGCAAGTGCGTCGTTGCAAATGATAGAGAAGACCGAGGGAAATTCGATCCAAATGCATTAGAAGGGGTGTTCATTGGATATTCAGCCACGTCAAAGGCCTACAACGTCTACCTAAAACATAAAAGGATTGTCATGGAAAGCACAAACGTGACATTTGACAAAGCGCCATCTATGGTTTCTGTACAAATCAGTTGAGAATCCGGACTTATAAGAGTGCTGACAGAAGATCAACATAGTCCTACAGTCAAGGAAGGACCATCAACTTCTCAGATAAATTAAGACGAAGAGCTAGACCTATTATTTGAACATCTCTACACTCGCTCTCGTCAACAATCAAGTCATCCTCAAAACAACGCAAGTAGTGAAGCATCGATCCTACCCGAAGGACGACAAATTGGAGCCGATGGAGCCTATTCAACGACTCAACATCAAGCAATTACTACTCCCGAAATTGAAACTACCGAAGAAGAAGAAAATCTCCCAACAGATAACTCTGAAGAAGAAGCAGAAGCCCCAATTGAGATCTCTAGTACAAATGAGACAGTGTTAAGTGAAGAACCACATATCGAAGAAACTTATCAATCACTTCAACATGAAAGAAAGTGGATGCGAGCTCACCCAACGTCTCAAATAATGGGAGCTCCGAATTTTGGAGTAAGCACAAGGTCTTCAACCAACAACGAGAATCTCTATGCATGCTCTGAGTCAAAATGAACCCAAAAAGGTAGCAGAAGCTTTAGCGGATCCTGAATGGATAAACGACATGCAGGAAGAAATCCATCAATTCGAGCGTTTGAAGGTGTGGAGACTAGTCCCAAGACCCCCAGGCAAAACCATAATCGATACAAAGTGGGTCTTCAAGAACAAAAAGGATGAAGTGGCAAAAGGCTACAACCAACAAGAATGAATCGATCAAGACCTTCACACACATAGCTCGAATCGAAGCCAGTCGTCTCTTTTTTGCCTATGCTGCACACAAGAACTTCATTGTCTTTCAAATGGATGTCAAGACAGCCTTCCTCAACGGTGTCTTGAAAGAAGAAGTTTATGTGGCGCAACCCGAAGGATTCGTGAGCGAGGCTCACCCTGACTACGTGTACTTCCTAGAGAAGCCATTGTAAGGACTCAAACAAGCACCATGTCCATGGTACGAGGTGCTCTCTGACTTTCTGGTCAAGTTAGGCTTCACAAAAGGGAAGATCGACACAACTATGTTCATCAAAAGACATAGATCAGGAATACTATTAGCTCATATCTATGTCGATGACATAATTTTTGGGTCTACAAATCCTACGTTGTGCAAAGAATTCGGGCAACCTCATGAAGACCAATTTCGAAGTGAGTATGATGGGAGAGCTTAATTTCTTTCTCGGATTGCAAGTCAAGCAACAGCCTTAAGGAATCTTCATAAATCAGCCGAGGTACATCCATGACATACTCAAGAAGTACAACATGGACAACTCAACAACGAAGAGTACCCTGATGTCCACAACGTGCAAGCTACACTCGGATCCAGCTGGAAAGCCAGTCAACCCAACCACGTATCGAGGAATCATCAGTTCACTCCTCTACCTAACGGCAAGCAGACCAGACATCATGTTCTCGACGTACCTATGTGCTCGATTCCAAGCCACTCCAAAGGAGTCACAGATGCTATGCGTGAAGAGGATCATGAAGTATCTAAAAGGAACGCCAACACTCGGATTATGGTATCCCAAAAGCTCTAGCTTCCAGTTAATTGGTTACGTTGATGCAGATTTTGCAGGATGTAGAATGGACAGGAAAAGTACATCAGGAGGCATACAATTCTTAGGTGACAAACTAGTAAGTGTCCACCTCCACAGCCGAGGCGGAGTATGTCGCCGCAGCCAGCTGTTGTTCTCAAATTCTGTGGTTGCGAACACAACTGCTGGATTACGGGTTTGATTTAAATAACGTACCAATATATAGTGACTCGAAGAGTGCTATAACTATTACATGTAATCATGTCCACCGTTCATGCATAAAGCACAAAGATCATATGTATCGCTTTATAAAAGATCACGTGAAAAAAGGCACAATAATTATGTACTTCGTAAGCACCGAGCTTCAGCTAACCGACCTATTTACCAAGGTTTGGATGAAGAACGCTTCCACTTCCTTGTTTTTAAGTTAGGCATGCTGAACCTCGAATCATAAGCAATTGTGTCTCACAAGTCTTTTATATAGTGTAAATATTTCTAATACGTTATTACTTTTAGGGGGAACTTACCTTACATATTTTAGGGGGAGAAATTTTATGTTTAGAATAATTGGTGCCAAAATTATTTAAAATAGGGGGAGTATATTAATTTAAAAAATAATAATAATAGAGAGGGAGTATCTTTTGAATTTTAAAGGGGGAGTAACTTTTGAATTTTTAAGGGGGAGTAAAAATCTTACATTGATATTCTTAGTAATATTTTACATTTTTTTACTGTCCAAACTTTAAAATACTTGAGAATATTTGTTTTTTCGCAATGCTAAACTGTTGGGCTTTTCGTAAGCTGGGCTTTTCGTATGATGGGCTTTTCGAGACTTAAAATTGAAACCTCATTCGAAAATCACTCTCATTCGAAAACTACCCACTTAAGAAAACGACTAGCGAGAATACTCCCAAGAACACCGAAAACAAATTAACTTTTTAATCCTCAGATTTTCGGTTAAAACAAAATAAATCTCTTCTCTAATAATATTTTTAGATAATTACGCGTTATTTAAACGTAAAATTGATCCAGATTTCACGAACTTTCATCACGAATCGACTGTTTCGCTAAACCTCACTTTCGCATAAATTGCCTTCAAAATTCCGTTGATTTTGTTTTAATTTTGGTGTTTAATCGAGTTTAATTGATATATTTGCCTTCAAAATTCCGTCACCTCTTTCGAAAATCGATTTCCGCAACTTTCTTTCGAAAATACTCATTCGCAAATAAATTTTCGAATACCCCTTTCGAAAATCGATTTTCGAATAACCGACTTTCGAAAATTCTATTTTCGCAACTCATTTTCAAAAATCCGTTTTTACACCTTCGCAAATTAGTTCTATACTTAGAAAATTTGCGCACACATATCTTTTGAGAATTGATTTTTGCAACACACCTTTTGAAAATCGATTTTCGCATAGAAGTCTTTAGAAAAACCAACTTTTGCAACTTCAGTATCGAAAATCAATACTTACGAAAATTTTCATATGGTGTTTCAAAAATCACAACTTTAGCATAACAGGCTTTCGAAAATCAATTTTTGGAAACTAAAAATCTCGAAAATTGATTTTCGTACAACTGAATTTCGAAAACCTCACACTTTCGAAATTCTAACGTTCGTAAATGATTTACACAACCAACACTTAGAAAATTTTCACATCCCAAAACACATCGAAAACTGTCTTTCGCAAACCGACTTTCGAAAATTGCACTTAAACAATTTTCTTTCGCACATTAATATATCGAAAATCGATTTTCGAATGACACCTAAAAAATTACTCGCACATCATCTCATTCGAAAACCCGATTTTCGCAAATTTATTGAACTAAGGACATTTGCGAACAAACTAAATGCGACAATTCTATTTTCACACATTAGGGTTTCGTACTCATTTACAAACAAAACACTTAGAAACTTTTTTCAATTAACTGCATTCGAAATCTTTTCGTAGTCGATTTCGAATATCATTTTTCGTACATAACTTAGAAATTTTCCAACACTCCACATTCGAAAATCACATTTTCGCATCAGGGCACACGAAAAACTTTCGGCCTTAGAAAATTTTCTCAAAAACATACCCTTATTGACAATCACATTTTCGAACATATAACACGCGAAACCACTTTTGACACAATGCTTAGAAATTTTCGAAACTACACTTCCACTTAACAACTGAACTCTTTTTCGAACTCTACATTTTCAAAACTCGATACATTTTACTTAGAATATTTTTTTTGAAAAACACCACACGATGGTCGACAATTGACATCATTACTCGACTAATCATTCTTACTTTTGTCCAAAAGCTCGTCCCATGTAGTGATAGATCTGGGCGGTAATAGCTCCAGCCAATCCTTCGCCTTATCCTTGAGGGAGAATGGGAACAAAATCAACTTGATTGTGTCGTTTGGGATCCCGTTGATTTGATACCTTCCGTCACTGTAAAAAATGCCTTAATATGCTTGTAAGGATCGTCTTCAGAATACCCTTCGAATTGAGCTGCATGAAATATCATCTGGATCCATGAGTACTTCAACTCGAAGCTGTCGGTTGAGTCTTGTGAATAGTTAACTAGCTGGATTGGATTATTGGACGTGTCTTGAGAATCATATCTCAATCTCCATCGCAACGTACGATCGAGGTTCGGATCTGCTTCGACGAGTGGGTACGATCGATGACTACGGTCATTCACCGTGTGAGTGTACCTGCAGGGATCAACGAACCCAGTTAGCTAGTTGATAAACTGCAACGGAAAATAACTTAAATAAAAATAAAAATAAAAATAAAACAAAAAATATTAAATGGCTAAACTACCGAACTAGGGTTTTCCTGATATCAATCTATTCCCCGGCAACGGCGCCAAAAACTTGATCGCTATACGGTGTACTGTGTCAAGTAATAATAAAACGAATACGTATTTACTATCACCAACGTGCGATAGGCAGTGGACATATCGTTTGTAGCGTAGTAAAGTGAGTAAACGAGTATCGAACACGAGAAATAGACTAAGTACTAGTACCGACCTATCGACTCGATATCTAGCCTAAGAATTAATTTTTTGGGAATTTATTTTCTAATTATCCTACGGCCTAAAATTCTACGACACGATTAACACGAATAAAAACTCAAAAAGGATGACTAAGTAAAATTGAGTAACTTCAGAAAATAAAGACGTGCTAGGGATTTTGAATCCCGCTAGGCATCGTCGGTGAGGTCGTGAATCATCATTCACACATGGAGATTGATATCGCTGTGTTCCTACTCACAATCCGAATTTGTTGTCGCCCAAGACGGTCGTGAGGATCTAAATTGACTATTACCTAAAGCGAGGATCGACTATTTGCTTTCGCCCTATAGTCGAATCCTAACGTTTAAGAAAGGCCTATCGTTATTATCTGTCGCCCTAAACGACACCAATTACCGAATCAACACATAGACATATTGAAACGAATAACCAACGCAACATATAGACATATCGGGTTGAAGATAAATTTCATAAACGATAAATAATCAAATCCATGCGTTCACGAGTAATTCACTCCCTAACTACGATTCTACCTAACGTTCATCTCGTCCCAAACACTCGGGAATTAGCTACTCATGCTAAAGAGGAAAACAATGAAATAAATGAGAGACAAGGGTGAAAAACTCATAAATTCTTCCCTACGGGATGATCCAAGTCGAGTTCGATGAGTTCCTTGATCAATTCAGCACCAATTCTTCGTTGAATCTCTAATTCACGGCTAGAAATCGAAGAGGATCAATTTCTAGGGCTCTTGAGTCTTCTTTTTGGTCCTTAGATTCTCCCTAGGTCGTGTGCTAAAGATTAGATTCGGATTTAGGGCTTAAAACGGCCTTGTAAGCACGCGTCACAGGATAATTGTGGGCCGTCACGGCATAGACAAAGCCAGAAAGCCCTTTTACTGTTGACTGTCACGGCATGGACGAGTGCAAATGGCGTGACAATTTCCTGGGAGCTAAATTCCTCTCTGCTTTGGCCGTCACGGCATGGACGGGGTGTCAGCATGCCGTGACGATTTCCTGGGAGCTAAATCTCTCTCTGCCTTAGTCGTCACGGCATGAACGGTGTCAACATGCCGTGACGGTCCTTGTGGTACGAATTTTAGTTGTTTTCTGCTCCGTTTTCGTTCGGTTTTCTCCCAATTGCCGTTTATGTTCCTTCAACATAAAATAAGTATAAATAACACAAATAGATGCATAAACGACAACGATTAACTCAAAGAAGACCTATTTATAATCAAGATAAGCGTATTAAAATACGTTTAACAAAAACATATCAACGTACCCCTGAAAATGGGGAGAATGTGAGAAGTTAACTAAACAACGAGGAGGTTTTATGTTATTTTAAAACAAAAGGTTTTTGGTGATGAGTTTCAAAACCACATGGGGGTTTTATGGTTTTTAGCCTAAATTTTTTCATTTTTAATTTGATCAATCTAAAATTATAGTAATAAGCTAAATATAATTTAACTGGACTATATTATAATTTACTAAATTCATTTTCAATTATAACCTTTTTTTTTTGTCATTGGTGATTTATTATGTGTTTCCAATTTTGTTCTTTGTATTTTCATTTGATCGTATTTAGTTTTTAATTTTACATAGAGAGACCATAAGTATAAATTTAGGTTACCATACACCTTAACGATCAACAATGGGGGAATCAAATAGTGATTTACGTGGGTTTTACCTTGAATGCGTGTTCTTTAGAGAGAGATAGGAACGATGCAGGTTTCAAGGAATTCTATATTTTTTGATTCACACAAACTAAAGTGTAGGGTTTATGTATTTATACCTTTAAATAGGTATAAACCCTTGGGCCCTTACTTGGCCCATTACAACCACTTGTTAATCACTAGAGCCCACATCTCGGACTCTAGTTCACTTAATAAAGAAAATACAAGAGTTAGACTTAACAAATAAATTGGACTCTTTAATATATCTAACAATCTCCACCTAAGTGTCCAAATACAAATAAAGCTTCGTCTAAGTCTCCTATATCTTCTTTTTCCTTCTCAAGCGTAGAGGAGGTGGAGGTTCTCGGTGGGCGAAGAATGGCTTCCTGAATCCGAGAGCAATCTCGTAATGTCTTATGTCGTTTCTGATGTCCAGTCGCTCTTGGATTGCCTCGATGATCTTGTTGAGAAGAGGTGGTTATTCCACATCTTCACCTTCTAGCTTTGCATCGGCAGAAAGTGTCTCCAGTCTCGTCCTTAGCTTGTCACAGATGAGTCTTAGCATTTCATCACAAAACTTAGTCATTTCTGACACACGAAGAGCCTTGAGCTGACGACTTCTGTGTTGAAAGTATGTAACTGTCAGTTCTGGTTCCAGGAAGAAGTAGCTCTCTCCGTAACTCTCTAAGGATTCCCTGTTGTTGTGAGGCTGAGTCAGGTTGACCTTCCTCATATTACTTTCCAACGTCATTTGGAAATCGTGAACAACATGGTATTGGACTTGGCTCAGCATGTAACGCTTGATCCCTTCAAACCCTTTTCTTCGTTCTGGCGTATTGAGGGTGAAGTTGCGGTACAAGCAAAACATTCGGTAGACTTCGCCCACATGGAGGTAGGGGAGATCGGCCTCCGTGATTCTTTCTACGGCCTCATTCGTCCTCTTTATCACGTAGACCGCGCTCTCATATCTTCCGGTTAAGCGCTCTATGCCTACGAGTTTGAGGATCAAATTCTGCTTTCTGAGGTGGATCCTGTATTGCTCCTTGGTCCATGTGCCCGTGTTCGAAATCCCTCAGTTCTCCCTTTGAGATGAGACATGCCTCGGAGGCAGAGTTCGTCGACTCCTTTTATTTCGCTCTCCTCTCGCCAGATCTTTGGGTATAGATATTCAAGGTATGGAGCCTTGGTCTTCTTGTTATCCCAAGGAGTCTCCTTTTTCTTTATGCTCGTCGCCTCTTTTTCGGGCGCTTGGTGCTTGAGGAGATCTGCTCGGGCGTTATGCCTCTACGGCTGCTCCCTCTTCCTCTTCTTCAGGATCGAGGAGACAAAAGTCAGCCGCCGCATGTTTGAGATAATGTCTGATGTGGTTTAGGCGTAGGCGAGCTTCTTCCTCTGTCTCTGTCCTCTCTAGCCACTCTTGCTCCAATATATATTTGTCTATATATGAGTATGGATCGCAAAAAGGCTATCGAGAGGAAGTGGTTGTCTGGACTGAGTGGGCGGAAATGGTGGTGGTTTGTATGGTGGCTTGGGCTTGGGGCGGTTGTGATGATGATGATGGTGGTGGTGGGTTTGTTAACGCTCCAGCTTCTCCCGTTGGCGTCTTCCCTCTTCCTCATCCGCGACCTTCCCTAGTAGTCTTCTGTCGCTTCTCCCCTCAGAACGATCTTGATCGTCAGGATTGTCATGTCGTCGTTTGGAGCGGGAGCTTTGTTCGCGGTATGTCGTTTGTGGAGGCTGCTCATCGGGGCCATCGATCATCCGTTAGTAGAGCATCTCTTCGACTGGCGTTCTCTTTTCGATGGCGAGGAGACATGATATTAGGATGTCGTGAAGCTGGTGGAGCGGCATTGTGTATGGGTCGAGTGGGTATGAGGCTTGTGGTGGCAAAGGGGATGGTGATGGGGTTGTAAGAGTGGCTTCGTCCGTCACAAGAGCCTTGCCTTTGTCCCGAACGACTGATCTATGATCGTACGCACTTGTCCAAGGATGTTTTCTTGGAGGTTGGGACAAGTGCGTCGATGGCCTCTTTGACGCTATGGGACAAGGCCTCCTTTGTGCGAACGGGGGCGAAAACCTACCGGAATCGTCACGAAGACGTTCCGTTGTCTCCACTTTGGAGTAGGTAACCGAAGGGTGGCCTGCACTTACTATGGCAGGACTTCCGAGCGATCCTAGCGACACCACCGAGGGTAGTGTTGCTTTAGCCGTTGTTGCAGGTACATTGAGACCTGCGGGGAAAATCACTGAACTGGAGCCACTTAGGCTTACCGTTGACATCGCATGCGGATGTAGGTCGAGTGGATTGCCCGTTACCGCTGTTGGCTTTGATATTACAGCGGTGGAACTTCCTTCGAATCCTCGAAGCACATCCAAAATGGATGTGTCTATGGAAATTCCAGCTAAATCGCAAAGACCTAGGGTGCTCACTGTGGCCAGGGACTGTGAGCCACCAAATACTGTATCCACCGCATCAAAATGAGGTGGGGATAGTGGACGTGGTTCCCCTTGTGTGGGTATTGAGACATCCGTCTGTTGGGAGACGGATGAATGGCTGACGAGGGTGGACTCGTACACCGCTGGGCTAGATGCGGTGTCTTCTACTCGAGAGTCAAACAAATTGACTCCTGGTCCTAAGGGTGAAGCCCGACTTGTAGTGGTTGGGGAGGCGGCCGGGGAGAGCACGAGTGACGCAGCAGGTTCGTCGTTCGTCTGCTTTTTGTGTTGCTCACTTTGGATGCTCGTCACATCATAGGTGATGGTTTCGACTTCCTCAGATTGGGTTGCTTCTTTGGGATTCCCCGGCCGGTTCACTCATTGGACCCTCATGATCACTTGGTGATGCTCCTTGGTTGGGCTCGACTGGGTCTGTCATAGCCGTGAGAGCGGGTTGGTTGTGCTCTAGGCGGTATTTAAGCACCGCGGGGTCCACCTGATCTGCCATCATAAGTAGTGCTTCCGGGATGGGCATCAGTAGCATTGAGGGCCGCGGACGGTTTCCTTCGCCTTGTGGAAATATTTCAGTACCGGTGCCAGAAAGCTCTTTTCGTCTCGGAGGCGGGGGATTTCGAAATGGTCCTCCATTTAGTAGTTGATGAGTAGAGGCATCCACCTTATGTACGGAACGACATGGGTCTTATTTGTGTTTTGCAGTTGGTTAGTTGATCCACAAGGTCATTCCATATAAGTTGTGCGTAGTCGACATTCCAATTCTAGATGATCGCGTGGTAGATCCATAGACTGTTGACATTGCACCTATCAAACCCGTTGTGTTTGGGTGATAGGCATCGGTTGACGATCCCGAAGAGAGTCATCCACGTGTGCGAGATGCCACCTAGGTGATAGTGTGACAGGCGAGTAATGTCTGGGACGTGGCCTACTCGCCTGAGATATTCGAAGAGGGCGGCATCGGAGGCTAGATCCTCATATGATTGCTGCATTGGTAGTTGAAGTACTCTTCGAAGGATGGTCTTTGTAAGCAGCACCTCGGTTGTGTGGATCGTGGCCTTGAGTTTTGTTGTTGTCTTGACGTTCGTCCTCTTTAAGGTAATCCACCTTGGGGATTTTAGTGTTGAGGGTGAATGCCGGCCACATCGGGTGTCCTTTGAGTATGACGATAACAACTTCGTCCTAACACTTGAATGTGTTCAGGTTTAGGCCAAAGTTTTTCTCCTTCACGTGTACCCTTTGTTTTGCGGGTACCATTGGGCATTTTTGTGGGTACCTTTTGTGTGGATTTCTCCTTGTGATGAGGAAGAAGTCATTTGAGCGTTCATTGGGCATTTTTTCCTGCAGTCGGAAGTCCTCAGGTTGAAGATAGAGATTTCCTTATTCCATCAGAAAGACTAAAAGAATCTCCATGAAGTGTGGGAGAGATACAAGGGGTTGAAGAGGTGCCCTCAACACGGGATGTCGAAGGTGGCCATAATCAACCGATTCCATGAGGCCCTCAACGACCAGACGGTCCACATGCTAGATGGAGCCGCGGGTGGAGGTCTCGTGAAGCTCAATGCCACAAAAGCTTGGAATCTCATCGAGGATTACACGAAGAACATTTTTATGCATGGTAACACGAGGATGAGGCAGCTCGGGTGTTTGAGACGAGTGAAAATACATCAATGAATACCAAGTTTGATGCTCTTCAACAACAAATCAAGGCGACAAACTCGCCACTTCACACGGTGCTCAACACCTTGGTCCCAAAGGCTAATCAGCCACCAACCGTGAATGTTGTATTGACGACTGCCGCGCCATCTTAGTCAATACCTTACGTCCCTCAGTGTGGTAATTGCAGCGTAGCCCACGAGATATTCGGAGTGCCAAGTCATGCAACCGATGGAGCATGTTGATTACATCCAGTGGAGTTTCCATCCGAGAGTACACCCTAACCTGGCCTAAGGTAATCAAAGCCAGCAAGCACCGCCAACGTCCTGATTTTAGCAAGGGCCACCGGGTTTCCAAGCCGGAGGATCGAGCAATCATTACACAGCCCAAGGGTCTGGATCGAGTGATATGAGGGAGATGAAGGATATGATGAAGGTGCTGCTATCGAACTTAATCAAGACCTCGAAGGCTCACGAGAGTAGATTGACGAAGATGGAGGTTCAATTCCAGACCATGGACTTGATGATGCAGAACACCGACGCCTCTATCCGGAAGTTGGAGCTACAGGTGGGTCAAATGGCGAAGCAATTGGCGGGGCGGCCTCAAGGATCATTACCGAGCTACACCGAGCCAAATCCGAGGGAACACTGCAAGGCCATTACCTTGAGGAATGGGAGAGAACTACAAGAACAGCCCGCCAAGAAGAGATCCGTGCAAAAGGGCAATGTCGAAGGCCATGTCGATCAAGGAGATGGGCTGCCCGAAGGAGAAGAGATCGAGAAAGCCGAATCTAAAAAGGCGAAGCAGAAGGAGGCCACTCGACCACCGGTAAAGCCCCTACCAGCCGAAGATCTCATACCCGGTTCGGCTAAGGAAGGAGCGAGACGAGGAGCAGTTTCCGTAAATTTATGACTATGTGCAAGCAATTACATTTTAACTTACGTTTGTTGAAGCTATTACACAGATGCCTCGTTTTGCCAAGTTCTTGAAGGATTTGCTCACTAATCGAATGACGCTCGAGGATGTCTCCACCATATGCCTACGAGGAGAGTGATCCTACAGAGCAAGATGCCGAAGAAGCTTAAGGATCCAGGGAGTTTTACGATAACCTGTCTTATAGGAGATATTGTTATTGAGCGTGCGTTAGCCGACCTAGGTGCTAGCATATATTTCATGGCGTATTCCATGTTAAAGCGATTAGGGTTGAGCCACGACCAACTAGGATGAGCCTCTAATTGGCCGATAGATCCCTAAAGTACCCTCGATGTGTTATCGAGGATGTTTTAGTAAAAGTAGACAAATTCATCATTCCCGCTGATTTTGTTATTCTTGATATAGAGGAAGATGATAATGTCCCGTTAATCATTGGTAGATCATTCTTAGCTACCAGTGAGACAATGATAGATGTTAGGAGCGGTACCCTAACCTTAGCAGTAGACGGCGAGAAAGTAACATTTAATATGACCGACTCGATGAAAGCTAGTAATGAGCACGGTGATAAATGTTACTATTTCGATGCATTTGAGCACGATTTTCTCTTTTCCGTGCAGGGTTTATCGCAGGTTTTTTGGAGTGACGACACGCAAGTCGCTACGATGATTGGTCGTCGACGAGTGTGAGGAGGAGATCGACGAGCCCGTGACGGTAGTCAACGAGAGCAAGGAGGAGGACAGAGCGATCGTAGAGCCACCCGTCTCAGAGCTAAAACAGCTGCCCGATCACCTTGAGTACGCTTTTCTCGAGAGCAATCAAAGGCTCTCGGTCATCATATCATCGAGCCTCGACGACGGACTGAGACACCAGCTACCAAGGTCCTAAGGGAGCACAAAAGGGCCTTGGCGTGAAAGATTTAAGGCATCCGAGGGATTAACCCGAGCTTTTGTACCCACAAGATATTAATGGAAGACGAGTTCAAACCCGTCGCTCAGAGGCAAAGGAGGCTAAATCCCAACAGGGGAGACGTCGTCAAAAAGGAGGTCATAAAGCTGCTAGATGTCGGGGTGATTTATCCCATCTCGGATAGTGCATGGGTAAGCCCGGTTCATGTTGTCCCGAAAAAGGGAGGTATGACGGTGGTCGCCAACGAAAAGAACGAGCCAATCCCGACAAGGACCGTGACCGGGTGGCGAGTGCGCATCGATTACAGGAAGTTGAACATGCCACGAGAAAAGACCATTTTTCCTTACCTTTTATCGATCAAATGTTAGAAGTTATCGGGTCATGAGTTTTATTGTTTTCTTGATGGCTTGTCGGGTTATTTGCAGATCCCGATAGCACCGGAGGATCAGGAGAAGACCACATTCACTTGCCCATTCGGTACGTTCGCCTACCGACGGATGCCATTCGGTCTATGCAATGCCCCGGCCACCTTCCAACGTTGTATGATGGCAATTTTTGACAAGATGGTGGGTGAGATCATGGAGGTATTTATGGATGATTTTTCAGTTCTTGGTAGTTCATTTGACGTTTGTCTAGCTAATTTAGATGATGTAATTGCCTGTTGTGAAGAAACTAGTTTAGCACTTAATTGGTAAAAGTGTCACTTCATTGTTCGGGAGGGCATAGTTTTGGGACACAAGATTTCCTCTAAAGGAATCAAAGTGGACCGAGCTAAAATTGAGACTATAGAAAAGCTGCCTGATCCCTCGAACGTGAAGTCGGTTTGGAGCTTTCTACGTCATGCGGGATTTTACCCTAGATTTATTAAGGATTTTTCAAAAATCGCACGACTGATGTCTACGTTGCTAGAAAAGACGCTCCTTTTGATTTTGACGGTGATTGTATGTATGCTTTTACTTTACTAAAGAAAAGATTAATTTCGGCACCTATTATGGTAGCTCCCGAGTGGGGGCTCCCTTTTGAGCTAATGTGTGATGCTAGTGATTATGCAGTAGGAGCCGTGTTGGGGCAGCGCAAGGACAACCATTTTAGGTCGATTTACTATGCGAGTAAAACGTTAGACACAACCCAATTCAATACACAACCACCGAGAAGGAGCTCCTCGACGTCGTATTCGCTTTCGACAAATTCAGGTCATATCTTATATTGTCGAAATTTATTGTTTTTACTGACCACTTTGCACTAATGTATTTTCTAGCAAAGCCGGATGCAAAGCCCCGGCAAATTAGATGGATCTTGCTACTTCAAAAATTTGACATCGAGATCCGAGATAAAAAAAGGGCTGAAAACGTGGCAGCAGATCACCTCTCTCGGCTAGAGGAGTGTTAAGTCCTGATTCATCAATCAACAAGCAATCTAAGCACGAATGCTCGTTATTCGAGTAAGAAATCTTACGATATACGATCGGTCGAATATCCGCGTTGAAGATCTTGAGAGGTTGTTAGCTTTTTCCGAGTTTCTCGGGCGTGATCTCTCGTTTAAAAAATATGAATTCGAAGCTTGTAATTTTCTGAATAATAAAACTCTTATTAACTTTGATAGTGTACATCATATTTATACCTATATTTAAGGTATAATTACTCTTTAAGTCCTACACTATCAAAAATTCTAATTACGCCCCTAATTACAAGGATAATGAAATAATAAAGCAAAATTCTAATATTCTCTTCAATCTCCCCCTTTGTGCTTATCGTCATTTCAGCTCATTTTATCCTTGTCGGGCGTAAAAAGACTTCCTCAATCTCAATGCTGTCTCGTAGCGTCGAATAGCATTCGTCAACTCCAATCTCTCATTTATGGCATCTAGAAGCTCGTTCAGGAGTGGGGCCTCTTCTTCACAAAGATCTTCGAAGATTGTCTCTTCGGTGATCTCTCCCAATCTCTTCTGAATGTTCTTCCTTACTAACTTAAGCGTCCCGTCGCAGAACTTATGGACTTCTGTCTTCATCATAGCCCTTGTCTTTCCAATGACTGGATTTAGATAGGTTATGGCGAGCCCAGGGGTCTTGAAAATGTAGTTCTCGGGAAAGTTGTTGAGTGGGAAGCCTTTCATGAGCGGAGATTCCATGTTCTTCTTCATGTTGTTCTCTATTGCAATTTGAAGGTCCTGTGCGGTGTGATATTTGATCTGCCGCACCATGAATCTTTTTAGCCCCTCTAGTCCTTCAGTCTTGATATATCCAGGATGTGTCTTGTACTTTCTCTTGTCCATTTGATATAATTGGTAGACTTCATCCGGTGGAAGGAATGAGAGATAGCTTTCATCTATCTCTTCTCGAGTGCGGTTGCTGTCCGCTCGCTCAATTATGTAGATAGGAGTTGGATATCTCCCGATCGTATGAGAGACTCCGACGAGTTGGAGAATCGGTGGCTTGTTCTTGAAGTTTTCCTTCAGTTGATCAGCTGGAATGCCACTACGATCGGGTCCGAGATAGTTGAGCATAGATATGCTCCATTTTCTTCCTATCTTCCCAGTGTGAGATGCCCCTCAAATTAAGTTCGTTGAGCTTCTTGATCTTGTTTGGAGCCCTCCAAATCTGCTTTCTTATGTCTTCAATAAAGGGGACTTCAATTCTAACATTCTCCCATGGCGTCTCGACTCTAACTGTTCCTTTTGATAGACGGGGAGGAGAGTCGACTCTGAGCCTTATCATTCCGGGTAGCTCTGGGAAGGCAGAACTGTAGTTCTCGCCTTCTTGAAGTTCTTCTTCTTCAAGCAGTACCAAGTCCACTGAAGCTTGTTGTAGGAAGTATCTGAAGTTGGAGAGTCGAGCTTGAGCAGCTTCCTCTGGTTCCCATTCCGTCGTCCACTTCTCGTTTAGGACGTAGTCATCTACGATCAGATGTGGATCGTAGGCAACTGCTTCTTGATGAACTTGGGGGAGGTTTGAGGTTTAGATCGGATTTGGATTTGTAGGAGAGAGAGTTAGTGTTTGGGATATGGTGGGAGGTGTGGTTGTTTGTTGGCGGGTTTGAGATTGTGTGGTTGGTGGGTGTGAGGACAATCCTCCAGCTTCTTGAGTCTTTGTCTGACTCAATCCACGGCCGCTCCTTGTTGTTCGTTGCCGTTTCTCCCCCTCATGACGATCCGGATCATCGGGATCGTCATGTCTACGTTTGGTGGGGGAGCTTTCTTCAAGGCACGTTGTTTGTGATGGCGGCTCTGGTTCATCTATTAATATTTTGTAGATACTTTCTTCTGCGGGAGTTCTTGTCTCTAGTGCGAGAAGGCGTGAGATGAGGATATCATGAAGCTAAGTGATCGGGATGGTGTATGGGTTGATAAGTGAGGGTGAGGGAGTTGGGGTGGTGAGGATTGGTTGTAGTGGGGTGTGTAGAGTGGTGGTAGGAAGTGGTGAGGAGACGGGTGTGGTTTGTGTGTCGGTGGGAGCAGCTTCTGAGACTGGTGTTTTCCCGGTGTCTCTTCGGGAAGTCTCGAGAGCATGGAGCATTCGGTCCGTCAAACGATCTTCTAGTGAAGATAGGGCTGAGGAGAGCACTTCTTGTAGTCAATGCTCCGTCACGAACATCGGTGGAGTGGGGCCAGGGAGGCACTTCACTGTCACAACATCGGAGTAGATTTCCGATGTACCGCCTATAGTAGGTCTTGAGGGTCCGGTACGTCCAAGGACATCCATTACCAACCCTGAAGTCACCACTTCAGAGGGTTGGCATATTGTTGGCTCCGAAGATATCGGGGGTCCATAGGGCTTCCACCTAATCCTTGAGATGATACGATAGGTATCACCTCTATGGGTGTTGAGACAGATTCAATTTGAATCTGTTCAGTAGGCTGATTGCTTGGTGATGGATGAGTTAGCTCCAAAGTCAGTATAAGTGCAGGCACTGCAGATGAGGCCGAAAGTTGTTGTCGGCGAGAGCCCCTTCGTTGGAGTTTGTGTGCTTCATCGGAGTCGGTTGCCTCAGGAGAGATATCTTGTGGGACACCTTCGGGTTCAATCTCCTGAGGCGTGACTTCGGGCTCTGTTGTTGTCAC
Organism: Linderniella brevidens; assembly: GCA_004919715.1. NCBI lineage: Eukaryota > Viridiplantae > Streptophyta > Magnoliopsida > Lamiales > Linderniaceae > Linderniella > Linderniella brevidens. The sequence continues at coordinate 2,410,568 of SWDC01000149.1, read as the reverse complement.
CATGGGTTCTCTTTGAGAAGGTGTCGGGGCTGGATCCATGGCACGTACTATCGCCTCCGTGATGGAGTTGTTCTCGCAGTAATCTTGGCAGGCCTCTTCAGTTGGATCAGCTAAACGGAGCAACTCCAATGGGATCAGCATTATTGGAGTGCTAGATCAGCGGCCTTCGGGTTGTGGAAGAATCGAAGGCGTGGCGGAGTGTAGTCAGCAATTGGTGGTAGTCTCGGGATCTCCGGATGAACTTCCATGAAATGCGAGATCATTACCGGGAACCACCGGACATATGGAAGAGATCTGGCCTTCGACTTTGTCTCCCTCTGACGCATCTGGTCGGCGAGATCGTTCCAGATCAGCTGGGCCACGTCATATCTTTTGGAGAAGACCACTCCGTGAAAAATGCAAAGAATGTTTCCATTCGCCTTGTCGAAGCCGGAGTGTTTTGGGGAGAGGCATTTGTTGATGATGCCGAACAGTGTCTTCCACGGATGAGGAATCCCGCTATTTTGAAAGTTGTCCAGTTTAGTTAGCGCGGTTTGTATCCCATCCGGAGCATGTCTGCTACGATCTCCGAATCCGTTGGAAGTCGGTCGTATTCATCGTAATGCGGGAGATCAAGCACCATGGCCAGTAGATTTTTCGTCAGGGCGATGTGTCTTGTGTTAGCTTTGTCATATAGTCCACGCTGTCGCCGTTGACGAAACTCTGCACGCATCCCCAAAATTGGTGGAGATAGACCATTGGTACTATGGCCGTCATGGTCAAGGCTGGCCATAAAGGGTGTCCTTTGAAGATGGATATTATGACGTCATCCGGACACCGAAAACGTTGTTAAATCCAGTTGGAAGTTCTTGTCTTGGAGTGACATATAACTTCAAAAGATGTAAATATGAGGGTAGTTGGGAGTTGCATATCTGCAAAAATAATATTAGGTTCATTAGTCGATAAAGTTTCATGAATGAATGAATTTGATTAAGAATGAATGTAGAGGAAAATTGAATATTTAAAGACTTATCGCGGAAGACTTAGTGAAAATTTGAAAAATTTGTAGGATTACCTAAGTCTTGGAAGCGTGTTTTTATTCGAGTAACAATTTATTCGATCTTTAAAATTTGCGATCGAAAATTTTCTTAGTCTTGAAAAATTTTCTAAGTCTTTTGCAGCGTGTTTTTATTCGAGTAAAGGTTTATTCGATTGATAAGTTTTGCGATCGAATAAAAATGTGTCGAATAACTCAAGTTTTCGCTGATGACTTTTACGATCGAATAAAATGTTATCGAAAACAATAGTTTTTCGCTGATTAAGTTATCGATCGAATAAAAAATTGTCGAAAAACTTAAGTTTTTCGCCGATTAGTTTTGCAATCGAATAAAAGAATATCGAATATCTTAAAGTTTTCGCCGCTGACTTTTGCGATCGAATAAAATATAATCGAATAAATAAGTTTTTCGCCGCGTAGTTTTGCTATAGAATAAAATATGTCAAAAACAAAAGGTTTTCGACGCTGAGTTTTGCGATCGAATAAAATTTTAACGAAAACTAAAGTTCTTTGATGACACTGTTTGCGACACAAACTTTTCCGATCGAAAATTTTCAAATCAAACAGTACATACGTAAAACATAATCTTCGATTTCTGGGTAAATCATGGGTTTATCTGGGTTCGAAATGTTCAGAGAACAGGGGCGAATCAGAATATCATGATTTTAACCCAAAAGATTGAGTTTAAACACTTTGATTTGAGGCTCGAAAAATCAGTTTTCGTCGAAAAAATAAACATGAACTTTCTTCAACTATTTTTCGTGAAAATGCTTGATAATCGGATGTTTTTGAACAGAAAATGAATCGGGACACGTTTCTACCTTCGAAATCCGCACGTTTAATCTAAATTCTGAGAAATGAGGAATTCGGATTGAAATGCGAAGTCGGTTTGAAGATGTTTTAAGAAGATGAAAAGTTTTTCGATTGGGAATTTGTAGCGTGTGAGAGAGTTTTTCGATTGATAAAGTGATATTAATACTTTTCGATCGGGTAAAGTATAAATTCTTTTGGGCCTTAAAAAAAATATTCTTGGGCTTCAGATAAAATCATGTCTGAAATAAAATTTATGAATTAACCCAAAAATAATTTGCATAATACTCCCTGTATTTCTGAAAGAGATGAAATTATCTCCTGATGTTGATGAAATTCAACATTTAACTCCTCGGATGAGCTCTAAATTTTCTGCGAGGCTTAAAAAATTGTTAGAATTCAAGTTTTTACAAATGTAGAAGATAATAAAAAAATTTCATATCAAAACTCCCCCTCAAAAATTGCATTAATAAACTTTTCAGTACCTATACATATTTTCGATACATATGAAAAGTTCCGATTTAATTGCAATTAACGCATTTTAAACAATTCAGCATAGTTTCTTTAGAAATTTTGCGTTTTACAAAATAGTTAATCGCATTTTAGCAATTCTGAACCAATGCATGTATTAATGCATTTAAAATGTGCGAATAAAATATTTTTGTTTCGGGTCAGATTTATTTATTTTGAATATTAACACACAAAAATTTCCAAGTCATATATAACATTAATTTGCCATAAAATCAGGTAACTAAACTAGTATTCTAAGAGCATAGTATGAATCACTTTGATAACTCTCGCAAGTTTCGCTCATATCACTCAATTTCTTTTTATCAAGGATATTTTTAGTAGATATATCACTCTTATCATCACAACAACAATTAATTTGTTATCGTAGTATTTTTAATCAACTTGCCAAGTGAGAGTTCGTCATTTTGAATCAAAGGGACTTTTAAGGGATTATTTTTAGGCTCTGACTAAGGGGTAGGAATTTTGGGTTAGTGAGCTTAAAAATTCTTCTCTTCCAGGGACCCTTTTTGTGAGATTCTATTCTGAGCCTTTTGCTTTTCCTTTTTGTAGTAATTTCTTTTCTGTGCTTTGAGAGATAAGATCTTCTTTTATTTTGGGTCGTGACTGTGTTCCTTTAGAAAGTTTCACAGTTATGAAGTTCGAACCCCAGACTGTGCTTCTCTTCTCGTTTTCTCTACATAAGATCTAGATTATCATTGGAGAAGTTCACTTCGAGGTGCTTCACTTCTAGGAGTATACGAGATTATCTAGGAAAAGTTCACAGTGAGATCAGTGTTTCTCTACTATAATGATTGAGAAATGCGTAATGTGCATCACTTTAACTCTCCCCCTCTTTTTCTTGATTGAGTAACCCCGAATCATTTGAATAATGTTGAAGGCTTAACCGGGTGTTTGATAAAGTAAAAGAATGTCGGAGAAGGCTCAAAGGGGAGAGGAAAAAGTAAAGGATTTATAATTTAGGCCAAGTGAGGAATTTTCTAATATGCTCTTATCATTTTCATGACAAACTAAACACAAAAGCAAGATTGAGGCTACGAAGTACAAACCAAAGGATAGTCATTTGAAGTGTGACACTGAAAAAAATTCAGGTTCAAATTCGCACATGTATGATGTGGCTTTGTGTCTAGTGAATCATACAAATTTCTTCTGAATAAGTTAGATTGAATTTTAGGCAAAGAACTTAATCATATATTTCGAAGAAATATTTTTGTGAGTTATTTCAAAAATGGTCAAAATCATCGTCATCCCCCATTTTTTTATTTATACTATTTATATATATGTATTATTATATATATATTTATTTTATGTAAAAAAAAATATTTATTTATATATGTATAAAAAATTTATTTTTAATTTTAATTTTTTTAAAAAAAATCTTAAAAGATAGAGTCACGCAAAATAATTAAGAAATATTAAGAAGCACATAGAATATCAAATTGAAGCATATTAGAGCATGTAAAGCACATTTCAAGTAAAATTGAGATTCAACATGCCTAACTTAGCAATAAAGAATTGAAATCGTTTTTCATCCAATGCCTTAGTGAATAAGTCGGCAAGTTGAAGCTCCGTTTTAACAAAATACATATCTATCGTGCCTTTTTCTACATGATCTTTTATAAAATGATATCGTATGTCTATGTGTTTCGTGCGTGAATGATGAATAGGATTGCAAGTAATGGCTATAGCACTTTGAGAATCACTGAAAATGGGAATTATATTGAAATCAAACCCGTAATCGGGTAGTTGTGTCCGCATCCATAGAATTTGCGAGCAACAGCTGGCAGCCGCAACGTATTCTGCCTTGGCCGTCGATGTTGATACACAATTTTGTTTCTTTGAAGAACAGCAGACCAACTTTTCGCCTAAAAATTGTGCTCCGCCAGACGTGCTTTTCCTGTCCATTCGACAACCTGTATAGTCAGCATCAGTGTAGCCAATAAGTCTAAAGTCGATAAAGTTTATGGATACCAAAGCCCTAAGTTTGGAGTTCCTTTGAGATATCGTAGAATCCTCTTGACGGCATTCATGTGGGACTCCTTTGGGTCGGCTTGAAAGCGGGCGCATAGACAAGTTGCAAACATAATGTCGGGTCGACTGGATGTCAAGTAGAGAAGAGATCTGATAATGCTTCGATAGGTGGTGATGTTGACAGCTTTTCCAGACGGATCAGCATCCAGTTTGCAATTAGTAGACATAGGAATGTTCATCGATGTGCTCTTGTCTTGATTAAATCTCTTCAGAGTATCTCGGATATATTTGGTCTAACTGATGAAGATTCCATCATCGAGTTGCTTGACTTGTAATCCAAGAAAGAATTGTAGTTCTCCCATTAAGCTCATCTCGAATTTGGTCTTCATGAGATTACCAAATTTCTGACAGAGACGTTCATTCGTCGATCCAAAAATGATGTCGTCAACGTAAACTTGAACGTTCATCAGGTCTTTGCCTTGTCTTTTGATGAAGAGAGTTGTATCGATTGTTCCTCTGATGAAGTTGGATTTGACCAAAAATTTGCTCAGAACATCATACCAAGCACGAGGGGCTTGTTTTAGTCCATAGAGAGCTTTGTCCAATCGATAGACATGATCAGGATGGTTCTCGTGTATGAATCCTTCGGGTTGAGCGACGTAGACTTCTTCTTTTAAGATGCCCTTGAGAAAGGCAGTTTTGACGTCCATTTGATAGACTTTGAAGTCTTTGTGAGCCGCGTATGCTAGAAATAAGCGAATAGCTTCAATACGTGCAACGGGAGCATATGTCTCGTTGTAATCAATTCCTTCTTGTTGATTGTATCCCTTAGCAACGAGTCGTGCTTTATTCCTGATTACTTCACCGTTCTCCTTTTTCTTGTTCTTGAAAACCCATTTAGTTCCAATTATGGTTTTGCCTAGTGGTCGAGGAACCAATGTCCAACTTGTAGACGCTCGAACTGGTTGAGTTAATCTTGCATCGCAATTACCCAATCTGGGTCTTGAAGAGCTTCGGCTACCTTAGTTGGTTCGTTTGGCTTAGAAAGCATGTGAATAAACCGCTTTGTGTAGACGTCCTAGTACGTACACCACTTGAAGGATCACCAATAATCTGATCAGTAGGGTGAGCTCGAGTCCATTTGCGTTCGTGAGAAATAACTGAAGTAGATTCGTCATTGGATTGGAGATCGAGATATCCTGAATTAATGGGTTGATCATTCAGAGTTGGGAAATTCAATTCAGATGTTGAGTCGATAGAAATTTCCTCATTTGTATTTGTAGGAACTGCAGTACTAGATGAAGATTCTGAATACGTAGATTCTCCAACATTTGTCGGATTTTGAAGAAGATGAGTCTCATTATTAATTTCTTCCATTGAGGGAGATGGGGCACTGCTTGGTGTTGAGTGAGACGAAGCAGGCATTTGAGACTTGTTCCGATAAAAGTGTTCGAATGGAGAATCTAAATCTTCATAGTCAGCGGGAATTGCTTCATTTGATGTTGATGTAGACGTTGCCGAGAGTTGTTGACCTTGTGCCAATACGCCAGTAAGCTCGGGTTCTGAACTGTTTTGTTCAGAAGCCAAATCCGTCATTTCTTGAAAGGTGACGTTGTAACTTTCAAGAATTGTACGAGAAGACTTGAGGTAGACGCGATATGATTTTGAAGTAGAGGAATATCCGACAAAAATGGCTTCAAAGGCTTTGGGATCGAACTTGCTTCGATTCTCCCGATCGTTGGCCACAAAACACTTGCAACCAAATACTTTGAAGAATGAGATATTCGGAATTCTTTGATTAATTATCTCATATGGCGTCTTTTCGAAGCGTTTGTGAATAATTGTCCTATATTGAGTAAAACATGATGTACTCTCTGCTTCAGCCCATAGAAAGTGAGGAAGACCGGAGTATATGAGCATAGTTCTTGCAGCTTCAACTAAAGTTCAGTTCTTTCTCTCTACGACACCATTTTGTTGTTGCGTTTTTGTGGCTGAGAATTGTTGAATAATTCCAAGTGATTGATAAAAGTTGCTGAGACGCTGATTCTTGAATTTTGTCCCGTTGTCCGTTATGATTACTTGGATTTTCTTTTGCAGGAGATTCTGAGTAGTTTTCAAAAAGCTTATTACCAAGTCTCCAGTCTCATCCTTAGTTCGGAGATATCTTGTCCATGTGTAGCGAGAATAATCGTCGACAATTACTAACACATATTTTCGACCGTTGATGCTTTGTGTACGCATTAGTTCGCAAAGATTCATGTGAAGTAACTCTAAGGGTCGAGATGTAGAAGCAACTTGCTTGACTTCGTGTGATGCTCGCTTCATTTTCCCATTTGACAAGCCGAACAGTGATGCTCTTGGTTAGATGAAATTGTTGGCAGACCGTTGACCAACTTTTTAACACTGAGTTTGTGAAGAGCTTTTAAATTGAGATGAGACACACGTTGATGCCATAAGTTGTTCCTCTTGATTGTTGTCTGAGAGATGAGGCATACAGCTGTCGAAGGTCGAACTAATGTCAAATTGATTGTGTATAGGTTAAATCTTCGTGATCCTGTGAGAAGTTCTTGATTCTGATGATTCAAAACTCTGCACTGTTCAGCTAGAAATAATACTTGAAATCCTTTGTCACGGAATTGGCCTATACTGAACAGATTGTTCTGGAGACCTTGGACGTAAGAGACATCTTTAATCGTCAAATTTAGAAGTAAAATGTCTCCAAATCCGAGTATGGGAGCTGAGTCATTGTTGCCAAATCAGACTTACCATTGTAACGATCTTGGTAGTTGCTCAACAGTTCTTGTTTTCCCGTCATGTGTGTGGAGCAACCAGAATCTAAATACCACACATGATGGATCTGCATAGAAAGAAATTAGGGAGACTTACGTACCCACTTTTGAATGGGTCCTCTCGGATTAGCAGATTTGATAAGTAAGGTTTGTTCATCGTTGGTTCCTAACTTATGAGAATGCTTAGGTACCCAAACCATCTTAGAAGTAGTTGGTTTAAGTAGTACCTCTTTAGACAATTTAGCCTTATTGGCTTGAGTTTGCCTAGGTGGTGACTTAGAAATCCATTGTGGTTGAACCTTACAAGGGAGGTTAATTTCAGCACGAATAAATGTCTGATTTGTCTTATTGCTGGAGAAAATCTTTTCCCTGGTTAGTCTCCTAAGGTGTTTAGCTGAATGTACGTGTACTGGATACCTTAGGTGAGAACCATAATGTATGGAGCTATAAGCTTTTTTAATAGTTGGATCTTATTTCTGACGAGACTTAAGACTTGCATTTGTTTTAGAATGTGATAGTTTTTAGAAGTAGAGCCAATTAGTTTGTGATTTTAAAAATAATAGGCTTTAACGCATAATTTGAAGTAACAATACTAGAAATAGTTGTCTTCGTACTAGTGTCCATAGTTTTTTGACATAGAAGAAATGGATAACAAATCATTTTTCTTTTGAAATTTTATTCTAGGCACTATTTCCTTAGCAAGTTTCACCTCTTTTACTACTGTACCTGTGGATGGAGTAGAAAAAGAGTTAGTAAAAATCTTTTTCCTTTTTGAAGCATTTAAGGATTCGTTTCTCTCTTTACAATTTCTAAAGAAGATTTATCTTCTTTTGAAATATTTTGAAAAATAATAGAAGAGTTTTTCTTGGTTTTAATCTTGTCCTTCATTAAAGATTTTTCTTTCAAAATAAGATCAGGACAAGTTTTTAAAATAGAGGAAGTTTTGAGATTGGAAATCTCCAATAAAAGTTCGTTCTTTTCAGCTTTGAAATTCTTTCTTTCTGTTTCCAAGGAAGCGTTTAAATCAACTATTTTTCTAATAATAGTTGGAATATAACAGAAATTTGAATTTTGAGAATGATCAATATTTTCTTCCTTATTTTTAGAAAAATCTTCTATGGGATATAATGAAGTATAATCACTAGACAAGTTGAGATCTCTTGTCTTGTAACTATTATTCAAGTCGGTGTAGTCAAAAGGAATGTTAGTCCTATCAGTGGCTTGTCCTTTAGATTCTTCTAAAGCATTTATTTCGGAAGAATTAGTAAATGCCATTAATCTCAATCTCATATACTTGATATCGTATAATTGTCTAACATTAACATTTTTCAAGTTACAGGGAAGTTAATCTCAATCCCATATACTTGATATAGTAAATGCCATTAAAGAAGTTAACATATGCCCTCTTTAGGATTATAAAATTCTGTATCAAGAGGTTGATTTAGAAATATAGTTTGATCCGTTTGACCCCTTTTTATTAGAAGATCATCTAACGTTTTAATCCATGAATAAAGTTTCTTACGTTCGTCAGAAATTTCTTTGAAATTATTTTTAGAAATTTCTAAGTCTCTCTGACAATCGATAAGAATCGTATTAAGTTCAGTAGTTTTTGTCTCAGAGGTAGCTATGGTTAATTCATGACTAGAGATTTTTTCCTTGGCGTTAGATAAGAGAATTTCGAGATGAATTTTCTAATCTAATTGCTTTTGGAAATTGCTTTCGCTAAGAGCTAGTTTCTCTTCTAATTCCTTTGTTCGTTTCCGCTCAATTTTCATGTTAGTGTACTTAAGCTGTAATGATTCTAACATGTTTAATAATGTGGAATTAGACAATTGTACCTCTTGTGACGAAGAGGATGCTTTGTAGTCGTCGTCGTCAGACCTACTGGATGGGTCATCATTTGAAGTGTCGTCGAGGTATGCCATAAGTGCAAGATTTTTGTCTTCAGAATCTGTGGTATCTTCTAGCCAATGCTCTTGTTCTGCCATCAGTACTACTCCAGCCTTTTTTCTGTTTAGTGAGTTGGAATTTTTTGGAGTAGTAGTTGGCATCCTTTTTCTTGGGTAGTTTGCATTCTCTGGAGAAGTGTCATACCTTTCCACAATTATAGCATTTTTGTGGTTCTTTGACACTTTTAGATTCTGAGGACTCGGCCAGTCTTTCCCTTAGCTTGGAGCTAGATGTCCGAAATCTATTGGCCAAAGACGAGGATTTCTTTTTGTAAAAGTTTTTACTCATCATTTTAGAAATGAGAGCTAACTGTTTCTAGAACTCCTTCATATCAGGTTCGGAGTCCGAGTCAGATTCTTCTTCACCTTGTGAAGAACTTGGCAGCTTAATACTTTTATCCTTTCGAGATCGACTTTACTTTCTTTTAGAGATAAGTGCTATAGAGTCGTCGACCTGCTTGCCCTTTTAGTTCTTTTTGGATCTCGCTTATATCTTCTTCATGTTGGGCGATATTATCAAAGACGGCGTGGATATCCATTTCGTCCAAATCCTTATTTTGTCGGATTTGAATGGATATTTTCTTCCACTCCGGTTGAAGAGAAGAAATAAATCCGACGTTGACCTCCATGTTGGTCTTGAATATATCTATCTTCCTTATTTCATTGAGAAGAGTTAGATATCTTTGATAGAGTTCATAAATTGATTCCTCCGTCTTGGCTTTGAAAGAGTCATGAGCCGTTAGGATATTTGCTTTCTTTGCTTTGACTCCAACTTCAGTTTGTTGCATCATCTTGTGGAGCTCGTCCCACATGGCTTTTGCACTCGATAGATTATCTATTTGCATATAGATGTCATTCGGTATTCCTTGCATTAGAAAAGTCTTGGCTCCCAAGTCTGCTTTGGCTCTTAAACGCTCCCCCTCGGTATATTCACCATTAACTTTAAGTCTTCTGGTTGCAGGAATAGGAGGATTGTTTGTGGCATCTCCTTCTTGGATGAGGCAGAATTGAGCTGGACCTTCTTGAAGTGACGCGATCAAATTTGAGGCTTGATCTTCCATTTCCAAGAAGTTCAAGAACCGGCTTCTCCATACCGTGTATTCGCCTCTTCGAAGAATTGGAGGGCGGATGTCATTTCCAAGTGAGTAAGCATCCATTTTTGTTGATTGATAGGATCTTCGTGAAGGTTTGGAATAGTAATGAAAAATGCTTCACAAGTGACAAACTTAGTTAGAAATATTTGATCCGTACTTAAACAATTTCCTTTTTGAACCTATGATCCGGTCGTGAAAGAGAAATTGTTATGTTTTTGAAAATATTTGGTAATTAAAAATTGATACTTCAAGATTCGTTAAAGAAATTTGAATTATTGATCGAAAATATTGAGTATCAAAATTGATAGTTCGGAGACAAATATAAACCTTACTAAGTATCAAAATTGATAGTTCGGAGACAAATATAAACCAAACACGCATTTTATTTTATACCCACTAATTAGTTTTATATAAACCTAACTAATTTAAACCCTCCTAAATATAAACCGACCAACCAAACAAGGTCTAAAAGGAACCATTTGAATAACTTACACAAAGTAATTCTACAAGTCAAACAAGAGATGTTCCAACTAATGTGGGACAACATTCTCACACTTATACACTCAAGTATTTTTCATCTCTTCCTTGAGCCAATCTTCAAAAACTTGCATCGATTTTGAGCAAAATAAGATTCAATAGATTTTTCTCGAAACGTAGTTTACGAATCTTTTATCGATTTCAAGTTTCGACAAACCATGACTTCTTCATTGTAATTAAACCGATCTATTTTGGGGTATTCGGTAACATCCACCCACCTTGGGTCCACCCCAGGTCGCCTAAAACCAACAAAAAATGCTGGTTACGGCCCCGATCAAGGCAGATACCGTGAGAACGGAGAATCCTCACGCAAGTCCTAAGGCGTGAGTTTTTCGAACAAGGATTAGGCTACTCCATGCTTGCGAAATTTTATAGTTATACATTATAAGTCTAACGAGGGAAACTAAATTTAGAACGTAGTATTTTTCATTATCGAACGATGATTTACTGTAGTCCGCAAGTAATCCAAAAATTTAAAGACCCTTCCAGCCAACAACTTAACTTCTCTTACTACCTTTGCCTTGGGATGGGTTGTCCTTCTTACCCGCCTATTATCTCTCACACAAAACTTTATCAACGGCATATCATATGCTTCCGTTTCCTTTTCTTTTTCCCTTTTCAGTGATTCCTCTTTTCCTTTTTATTATTTTTTCTCTTAAGGAAAGATTGTAAATAGACGATAGATTGTAAAAAACACTTTTGTACATACAGCCTCCCACATGGCACTTCTTGATCGAAAATTATCGTTTATCCTACCAATATGTATCCTATTAATCGTACATAAATCGCTCGGCAACATAGCGAACTACGAAGAATATCTGCAGAAAAAAGCCGAAGAATCGTTCGAGGAGTCTTTGCAGGCATTCAACCCTAATCCCGAGGATATAGCCGATGATCTAAATGATCAAGTCGAAGAGTAAGTACATATTTATGTATGTATATTCTACCCTGATTGCCGAAATCATAAAATTTAAATTTAATTTTCGTCAATATATGCTAGGACTCTATTGACTAGTCGGCTCAACGGCACAAGGAGGCACCTCGCCGAAGACGGATGCAAAGCCACGAACCCCATCGACCGGTGCTGGCGGTGCGACCCTCACTGGGACAAGCACCGCAAGCGGTTAGCCGACTGCGTCCGCGGGTTCGGCCGCCGCACCACTGGCGGCAGGGACGGGCGGTACTACGTGGTGACCGACTCGTCGGACGACGACGTGGAGAACCCGAGGCCTGGCACCCTCCGCCACGCCGTGGTCCAGACTCAACCCCTGTGGATTGTCTTCGCCCGCCACATGGTCATCAGGCTCAAGCAGGAGCTCATCTTCTCGAGCCACAAGACCGTCGACGGGAGGGGGAAGCAGTTGCACATTGCCTATGGGGCGGGATTGACTCTTCAGTTCGTCCGCAACGTCATTATCCACAACATATGGATCCACGACATTGTCCCGAGGTCGGGCGGGATGGTGAGGGACGGGGCAGACCACGTCGGAATAAGGACACAGAGCGATGGGGACGGGATTTCGATCTTTACATCCAACAACATTTGGGTCGATCACATTTCCTTGTCCAAGGGTACCGATGGCCTCATCGACGTCATCGAGGGTTCGACGGCTATTACCATCTCGAACTGCAAGTTCAACCACCATAATGATGTAATGCATCCGCATTTTCTTTTAAAATCCTTTTTTCTCTTTTTATACACTTTTTCTATGATAAATTACGATATACCCGGTGCGGTTTAGCGTGGTTATGTTGAACAATACATTACTACCTTGTGGTTACGCAAAACTCCCTTATGGTTTCTAAAACAGTACCACTCTACCCCGATGAGCGTATTCGAATCGCATTACGAGTGCATTTACGGGCAGAAGATGCTGACCGAGAGGTACAATGCTACATTTTAGAAATTATTAAGGGTTTATCGGAATAATCAAACCACAAGATAGTAATGTGCATTGCAATTTAACCACCAGGAATAGTGAAATTTAGCCTTTTTTTAATGTAAAATTGGGGATTTCCTCCTTAAAATATTGGACAATTTTATGAAGGTGATGCTCTTGGGGGCACACGATGGAACCACGAAGGACTCGATCATGCAAGTGACGGTGGCGTTCAACCGCTTTGGGAAGGGATTGATCCAGAGGATGCCGCGGTGCAGGAGAGGGTTCTTTCACGTGATCAACAACGACTACTCGCACTGGGAGATGTATGCGATCGGTGGCAGTGCCAATCCCACAATACTTAGCCAGGGAAATCGGTTCAAGGCTTCCGATAATCTTAACACGAAGCAGGTACTTCTCGATTCCTGCCTCAATAAAAAGATAGATTCTTTAGCTGAATGTATTGTACAAATAGGTGACGAAGAGGGATTATGCGACGGAGGACGAGTGGATGAAGTGGCAGTGGCGGTCCGAAGGGGACAAGTTCTCGAATGGGGCCTACTTCATAGAGTCCGGTCCGAAGATCAAGCATAGGAGGAATCCACTGGGGAAGATGAGTTCGATCAAATTCAAGCCTGGTTCTTATGCAGGGAGGCTTACTCGTTCTGCTGGTGCCCTCAAGTGTCGTGCAGGGAAATATTGTTAATATTCTTTTTCTCAAGAATGGTTAATGTGCTTTTAGGACAAGTTAACGAGGATTATTTTGTTCAGACCCAATTTTGTGGAATTACGAGGAAGTGAAAATCTTATTGTAAAGAAAAAAGAAACAAAAGAGAGAAATTATACGAAAAGAAAAATAAAAATGATAACTTGGCTCGTCACACTCGCTCACAACCCTGCGATGAAACGAGCGAATGACAAAACTAGTTAATTTTTAAAAATCTAATTGCAAATATAGTTTAACATTTTCAAACTATTACAACAATAATCTACTTTTTAAATTTTACTATTATTACTTCCACTTCATCACAAAACTGTTTCAAATTTTTATTATTCACTATCATTTTTTCTAATAGGCAAAATATTACTAATAATTTCCACCCCAATAAAAATTAAAAGAAATAAATTAACATTGAAAAATGAAAAAAAAAAAGAAAATTCTCAGTCCTTGAAGAAAAAAATACTTTTCCGCGGAGAATCCACCCCAATCAAAAGAGAAACAAATAAATTAACAAATCATTTTTTAAAATACTATTTTATTATAATAAAAAGTATTTTTTAAAGAATAAACCAGGGGAATGGAATTCCTGCTGGACAGGGACAAGGATTTCCCATAAACTTTATTGGATCGTTTTTTTACTTTTTTTGTTTTTAATTTTAATATATAAATATAATTTTTTTTTATAATTTTCTACATATTTTAATTCTCTTCTCTCTTTATTTTGTTAAATTTTTATTTTATTTTTTAATTTTTATTTATTATTTTTAATTTTTATGATATTTTTATTCTCTTTGATATTTTTATGTTTATTTAATTTAATTTATTTGTATTTTTCTCTCTTTTTTCTTCTAATGAATGAGAATTTTTTTCCTTTTTAAATGTTAAATTATTTGTCTCTCATATGAACGTGGTTAAAAATATAATTATTAATAATATTTTGCTTATTAAAAATAATAATAGTAAATAATGACAATTTTAAACAGTTTTGTTGTAAAAATAAAATTAATAATAACTAAAATTAAAAAATTTGAAATAGTTTGAATAAGTTATCTATATGTATAATTAGATTTTAAAAACTAGTTTTGTTGTGCTCTCGCGATAAACGCCCCCTTGCTGAGTTCTTATTTCACAGACCACAATGGCGAATTTAAGCGTATGCGTAAGTGGATGCTTTTTAATCAAAAACCCTAAAAAACTGTCCTCTACGATTCTTCCTACAAGAAGAGAGGCTCGTTTAATCGCCACCTCACATAGAAGCAACTGTAGAAGTGTCGGATTTAGCGTAAAATCTCAGTACATGACTCCCCAGGAACAAAATCCGCAGCAGCAGAGGTTCTCTGCCTACGAACCATCACAGACTGGTTAGTTAGTTGGGTATTTTATTATTTTTTATGTAATGTTTATTTTTCTTTTTGGTGTGTTCATGAAGAAGTAATTGTGTTACATCTGGTTTTTTTGTTTCTTTTGTGTTGCTGGATTTTTGTGTTTCCAACGACATGGGGTTCAATTTCATCAATTTAAGCATTTTACAGGGCAATCGACACCAAGGGTTTATGTGGGCTACTCTATTTACAAGGGTAAAGCTGCTCTTACAGTGGGGCCTCGAGCTCCAGAGTTCTCTCCTTTAGAAGTATGTCTCTTTGAACACAATTAATTCTTGAAAATATTTTATGTTCATTCATTATGATGAGCCATGCGCTCTGTACTATTTGCAGTCTGGGGCACTGAAGTTGTCCAAGGAGGGTATTGTTTTACTCCAGTTTGCTCCCGCATCAAGCGTTCGCCAATATGATTGGAGTCGAAAACAGGTAAATCAATAAG
Organism: Linderniella brevidens; assembly: GCA_004919715.1. NCBI lineage: Eukaryota > Viridiplantae > Streptophyta > Magnoliopsida > Lamiales > Linderniaceae > Linderniella > Linderniella brevidens. The sequence continues at coordinate 2,395,432 of SWDC01000149.1, read as the reverse complement.
CGGTGTCTGAATTGAATTTTTCACGATAATGCCAAATTGTTTAGATTTTCTCAAAATCCCATTCAAATGTTCTTTGTTGTCTTAACTACTAACATATATTCGATGCTACTCTGTGCCATCTTTTTTAGGTATTCTCATTGTCAGTGACAGAAATTGGGAACATTATGAGCCTTGGGCCAAGAGAATCCTGTGAATTCTTCCATGACCCGTTCAAGGGGAAGGGGTAAGCTGTATGTAAACTCTATCAATGCTGATAATAATCCACAGATGTTGTAGCTTCTTGTTTGCTTCCATAAGGCTCGAGGCTCTTCAGTATTTTTTCTGTACTACTACTTACTCATCGAAACAAGTTGAGCAGTGATGAAGGTAAAGTCAGAAAAGTGTTGAAGGTTGAACCGTTGCCCGATGGTTCGGGTCACTTCTTCAATCTGAGTGAGCCCTCATCCTCTAAATAGTGCATATCTTTCTCGGAACATTATTTTCACTCATCATCACTTATTTTATGTATATTCGAATGAATATTGTGCGTAAGGTGTTCAAAACAAGCTCCTGAATATGGATGAGAACATCTACATACCCGTCTCCAAGGCTGAGTTTGCTGTCCTTGTATCATCGTTCAACGTAAGCTTAATATTATAATCAGCATCAATCGATTCCTTCGCATCTGTTCAATTATGTAATTGCTTAATTAGGATGATAATGTGTCAAAGCTGCTGCTGCTGTTACTGCTTATTGTTGTTCATGTGCTCTATTTATTGTTCAGTACATCGTACCATACCTTTTGGGATGGCATGCGTTTGTAAGCTCCGTGAAGCCCGAAGATTCGGACGGCTTGAACAACGCGTCCAATCGTAAAACTGTGGACTATGAATGGAGCAGATGAATATGATTTTCATTTCAGTGCTTTGTCCTGATTAAGGACGGATGCTTTTGTAGTTCGAAGGTTAATCTGTTGTAGCTGCGGTTTTATGGATAGTGGTTGTTTTGTGTTAATGTTACAATATTTAGTATTTACCGTTTTGCCGCTCTAAAATTTGTTGGAATATTCAATCTTGTTTTGTCAATGTAAATGCCTTTGCAATTTAATAAAAATGTTCAACTATAGGAGGCAACTCTTTAAAAAAACTGTATCGAGCCGTCACCTTGACTGCACTTCGGCTACGGTTTATCATCTTCGATTAATTTTCGGTTTTATTGGCGATATAATTGTGTTGCTGATTACATATTTAGGAAAGACCTCGATCTTTGATCGCCAGATGAATCTCTTACCCAGGTCATGGAAATATTGTTATTTGCGAATATGCATGCAGTAATCAAATCGATTTTTCTTTTTCTTTTTTCCAAAATGAAAAATTAAGAGCTGATTTGGCTTGTATTTCTAAAATAGTAAATAGTATATGACTCACCCGTAGTTTGAAAAATAAGTATCAAAATTCATATGGTTCTATAATAGCGTAAAACCCCCTTGTCATTTTCACCCCTTGATTAAGGGTTACAATATTAAGTTTTCACAACATAGGAGATACAATGTTAAGTTTTAGACAACACAGAGGGTATGATGCTAAGTTTTAAACAACGTCGAAGGTACAATACCTAGTTATATACAGCACAAGGGGGTTTTGCGCAAACATATGATAGTTATGTGCATTTCAGTATAACCACGTGGGGTATTGCATAATTGACCGGATCATCGGTCAAAGTCGTGGGTCTCGGCTTACACATGCAGTTTTTCCGGAAAAAAAAGGTTTATCTTTTGAAATAAATAAATAAAAAGGCTAAAGCGTGAACGATGGTTTGAATCGAAATCTGAAACGACTATGCAGTCTTGCAAGCCATAACTGGAACGTTAAGAGGGTGAACGGTCATTATTTCCTTTGTCATATTATTTCTACTTTCTTGACTTCTTATTTCCTTTTTTTTATGCACCCTTCCCGATGAACAAGGCTTCGGAAAGAAAGTGAAAAAGACAATGATAGTTTTGCGTTAAATGGTTGTTGGCATTGTTAAAAGTGATCGATAAATTCAAATCTCTATTAAGTTTTTATGGTCCCATCAACAAGTCATAAGCACATCAATGTACAAAGAGATCATAAGTTCGAATCACCAGATCCCTTGAAATCACATTTAATAATTTGTTTTGGGAAGAAACCCCAAAATGGTCCCTAATGCACAATGAATGCTATTACATTATACTGATGTTGTATGTTTTTGTTTGACGTTCTGCGAGGAGGCTCGTTATGGAGGAGGCTTGTTATGGAGGATATTGGACTGCACGAGCCCAAACCTTCCAAAAGAGCCAAATTGAATTTAAATTTAAATTATTTGTTGAGATTATTTATGAGAGGGTTGTTGAGTTTAAGGATATTATATTAGTATACATATATATATATATATATGTGTGTGTGTAAGTAGGGTTTTATTTTGGGTATTTGGGTAGCTTTGGCTATTAGGCGAGAGCTTCATGTCTTGATTAGGGTTAGCTTCGCTTAGGTGGTAGCGTTGCTTTCAGTTATTTCTCGGTTTATATCCTTTATTCGGTAAAATATTATTCTTCTCTGACATTTTAATCAAACAAGAGTTGATTATGGCCTTTTTACTCTAACAAATTGGTCCGATATGCCGTGCCAGGACTCTCTCGACGGACCCGCGATGCGAAGGGCTAGAAAAAGGTCATGGAGTCACTAAGCATATCGTACCACAAACTTGTGATGAAGATGGACGAGATATTGACTTTATTGAAGGCCCGAATTCTTCAAACCAAGTGTCGTTGGTGAATCAACACCATTAGGAACCACGAACAGGGGGACGGCTATGTACCGACGCTTGTCCAATGTCACGGGGAACTTCCAGCGTTTAACGGCACAGATTCCCATGATAGCACACTACTTGCCACCACCATGGTAGTAGACACTCGTACCCCTCGAGGGCTATACTGCGATCGATTCGAAGGAGGTTCCCTTTCCAGATGAGATTAAGGTGCCGATTCAATCCAACGTCATCTCACATGCATCAAACAACGCACGCCAACCAACGTTGTGTCCAAGAATGCTCGACACCAGACCTCAAGCGAGTCCTGGGATACCGGACGCGCCGCGCCCCATATCCTCTATCTCTGGGGAGGCGGTTCCAGCTCTGCCGGGCAGGGTGCCTTCGAGGTGTAATCCTCTGTCTCAATTATGACGAGGTGCAATCCGTCGATAAGCCAACCAAGGAGGTGGCAAGGGATACGGTTAAGAAGATGCAAGTTGGATCACGAAACCGGAGCTACATCGTTCATTTTTTCAGATTTCCGCCTTGAGGACTAGGCTGTTGTCCGAGAGGGTGGTAATGTTAGACATTTCTGCGAGGATGCTAGACTACACGAGCCCAAGCCTTCGTAAAGAGCCAAATTGAATTTGAATTTAAATTATTTTAGAGTAAAAAGGTTGTAATCTACCATTGTATCATTTAAATGCGAGACTATGAATATTTGATCGAATAAAGGATATGAACCGAGAAATAATCGGAAGCAATGCTACCACCTAATCGAAGCTAACCCTAATCGAGAGACGAAGCTCTCACCCAATAGTCGAAGCTACCCAAATACCCAAAATAAAACATACTTACCAATAGCTAATAATCTACACACATATATATACTAATAGAAGATCCTAAAATATCTCAACAACCGTCCCTTAAATAATTTAAATTCAAATTCAATTAGGCTCTTTTTAAAGGTCTGGGTGTAGTCCAATATCCTCCATAACGGGCCTCCTCGCAGAACGTCTAAAAGTTTTTATCACACGTTGTCCTAGTAATTGAAATGGATTAATTGGACTTTTATTTACAATTACTTTCATTGTGTAGACAACCGTGTTGAAATTATTTCACATTAGGATATATATCAGATTAATCTATTATACAATTTTGAAATGTAATACATCCATGCAAGCACGGGCAGGGGAAAACGGAATGTGAGTTAAGAAGGTGAATATGATGCCCCCAAACAAGCCTCTAACTAAAAGAACCTATCAATCGAAGTGTCCATGAGATGGAACAGAGACCAAGTGAAAGTGTAACTGGCTCAGGCAATGCGCATGATCTGCGAGTTCCTGGCTCAGGCATATCATAATAATTGATCTATCTGCGAGTACTTCAAGTTCTAAAGCAGGGCAAAGTGTAGACAGAACATCGATTGTGGTCACGGAGTCGAGGGATCACGACCCCCAGGATAGTGGTATAATGTGGAATGTGAGAGGACTAAACACCCCTCACAAATAGGCTTAGGTTAGTTTGTTATGTAAAAGATATCAAACTAATCTTGTATGTCTAGTGAAAACCAAACTATATGGGAGAAACATAGAAATAATCATGAATAAGGTTTTCAAAGAATCCACGATGACACATAATCTACACCACCACCCGAATGGCCGCATTGTGCTCGAGTGGAAGGAGGAATTGACAGTGACAATCACTAGAGCAACCGATCGGTTGTTACATGTAAATACCGGGCAACATCAGTTCTTAATGCATATGACGTGTGTTTATGGATACGATAATATTCATCAGCGAGAGCAACTATGGAAGGATCTTAATGCATTCAAAGGGATGGCTTCGGGGGAGATTCCAATAACACCTTAAATCGTGAGGACGAATAGGTGGTACACCAGTGAAAGCAGCGCAGTTTTTCAAGTTTCAGGAAATTTTTAAGCAATGTGAGCTCATCGAGATGAAGAGGAAATGGCCGAAATTCACATGGTCGAACAAACGCATGTCCATGGACAGAGTATGGAGCAAGATAAACTTGGTCTTCGTTAATGAACTGTGGATCAATGGGCATATGAATGTGGAGTCACCATTTTCTACGCGAGGAGATTTTGGATCATAAACTTATATTGGTTCGAAGATTGGCTAACAACTGGACGAGAAATTCAGGTTAACATTTTATAACAAGTGGATCGAATCTCCCAAGTTATATGATATCAAGGTTGTGACATGTCCATGAGTTTATTGACAATAAAAGTTGATGCATAGTCCCAAAACTGAACAATCTACGAGGTCTCCTTCACGCTCTGAACCGAATACATTTCTCTCATGGTGACAATTTTGCCGAAAGGGAGATATGGAAACTAGAAAACTTCCAGAAGCAGCTGAGGAGGACCCTTTAAACGCCATACTGCTGAAAGCTGAGGTTGAACGTAATCGAGAATACAAGTTTTTAAGGAAGTTGCCACACTATTTTTAGGTCAGAAGCCAAAGGCAATTGGTTGAGATTTTCAGGCCTTGTGTGAAACAAAAAATACATGAACATAAAGTCTATCAAAGGACAAGATGATAATGACCTCACGGATCTTAACCACATGGTGGATGTGGAGTACTATAAAGGAATACCGAAAAAGCATCAAACTGCTGCGAGAGGCTTGAAGATCATATCATACGTGAAAGCTATATCCTATCACTAGCAGATTAATGTCAACTAGTAAAATCATTTAATCAACAAGAGGTGAAAATGCTATATTCGCAATCCATCGAGATAAAACCTCTTGTCCAAATGGTAACTTAATAATGAATTTCGTAAAAAACTTGGGACATAACAACGAATGAAATAACTGATGTAGTACTGGATTTCTTCGAAAATGGTCTCCTATTGAAGTCATTGAGTCTAGTATTGATCCCCAAGAACCTGCAACTATATACTATGCAGAAATATCGACCAATTGCATGTTGTAATACGTTATACAAATGCATCTCGAAGATCTGTAAACGCTTAGAGACTATCCTGCCAAAGGTGATTCAGGACAAACAAGGAGCCTTTGTAGATGGCTGATCAATCATCTATAATGTACTCGTCAATCAAGAACTCATAAGGCTGTATAAACGTCAAAAGGTGTCGGCTAGATTCTTAATTAAGATCGATTTACGAAAGGCTTACGATGTGGTAGAATGACCACTAAGGATTAGCTTATTGCATAAGCTCCCGGGGAAGATGGTACATTGGATTGAGGAATGTATCACGATGACAACGTGCACAATTGCGCTTAACGGAATCCAAAAAGGCACCTCAAATGTGCGAGGGGTTGCGGCAAGGAGATCCTATGTCACCACTCCTCTTTGTTTTGGAAATAGAGTATCTCACGAGACTTGCAGTTTGCTGCCATCTAGGAAGGATTTCGACACCATCCAAAGTGCAAGGAGCTTTGAATTGTCAACCTCTTATTTGCGGATGACCTGATAGTGGTTTGCAAGGCACATCTATGGTTTGTGCGGCTGGTTATGAAGGGCATATATGATTTCAGGTTGGCTACACAACTCTCTGCCAATGTACAAAGTCCAATTTGTATGAAGCTGGAATATCTAATCATGTGAAACAAAAGTTACTAACATTACTGGTTCTGCTGAGGGAGCTTATCCTAAACTGGAAATACCAATCTCACCAAACAAATAGACCAAATCAAATTGGCTTGTGCTAGTGGAGATAATTATGAAGAGAATAATCTGGACTTCTGAAAAACTTTCATTCGCGGGCATGTGTTGTTTAGTTGATTCTCTTTTTCTCTCGGTGCATGGCTATTGATTGGTAAGGCGAAGCAAAGATATCCGGAAAAAGGATTTCGATCCGGTATTCGGTTTTTAAAATCCAACTAAATCCGGTTTGAGAGGATCGGATATCCAAATTCCTAAATTTTACAAAATAGGATCGGACACGGATATGCTCGAGATTAAAGTTCGGATATCCGGTATCCGATCTTAATTTTTGAAAAATAAAATAAAATTAATAACCCGACAGAAAAAGATAAACAAAAATAAGGCCAAAAGAAGACCAATGCCTTACGCCTAAAGCTTCAATCCCTCTTTTCAGACTACTCCGGCTCTTTTAATGTAAGTAGCATCTTTATTTTACACTTGATCTTTTTCCTAATCTCGTATTGTGTGCGATATTCTTCGAAAAAATTATGTACACTTTCTATTATTCGTAATTTACAACTCGAACTGTTGTGAACCTACTCTTATTTAAAGATATGTCTTTGGTTGTCCCGTAGTTGCTGGAATTGTAATAATCCAGTAGTTCTACTTTTTATAGTGAATTTTTGAATTAGGTCTGCAAACATTGGGGTTTTCGTATTGAAGTTGTAATTTCAAATTCTATGTTATAATGTTATATAGAATGATAATATAACACATATTAGGACTGGTTTAGGTATTGAATTATCTATGTGTTTTAATAGGTTTAAAGTTTGTTACTAAATTTTTGTTAAATTCTTACTTCTACAGACTACACATGTCATCGTATGAGGATAACGTGGCAGACGTGGGTGTTTGTGTGAACCTACTCTTATTTAAAGATATGTCTTTGGTTGTCCCGTCGTTGCTGGAATTGTAATAATCCAGTAGTTCTACTTTTTATAATGAATTTTTGAATTAGGTCTGCAAACATTGGGGTTTTCGTATTGAAGTTGTAATTTCAAATTCTATGTTATAATGTTATATAGAATGATAATATAACACATATTAGGACTGGTTTAGGTATTGAATTATCTATGTGTTTTAATAGGTTTAAAGTTTGTTACTAAATTTTTGTTAAATTCTTACTTCTACAGACTACGCATGTCATTGTATGAGGATAACGTGGCAGACGTGGGTGTTTGTTTGAGGTAATCCAACATCACAATGATACTTACACCACGTGATGTGGATTAAGGTAATGTTCCATCACCGTGTTTGTTTTAGGGTGATATTTCATTTTGCATATCAATGTGATATTGGAATTTGTGTTTGTTTAATCACATTTATGTGTGGGTTATGTTGTGTAAATGTCATATTTAATCATATGTATATTATGCAGATAAAGTGAATTAATACGTTCATTTGAGATGATATTTTACATCATAATGATTAATCTTTAAATTGTAAGTATTATTTTTCTAAGCATTACTTATACGTAATTAATATAATCAAACAGTAATTGCAAGTATTATATACAATTCTTCAATATAATTTTTTTAAGCATTAAATATTTTTTAAGCTTTAAATATGTAAATTATGTAATTAATAATAAGAATAAGGGTGTATAAGGAATGAATGTTAAACTATAAGAGGTAATTTTGTCCAAAAAATATTGAAAATATCACCCAATTAGGGTGATACCTAGGTTTTTTAGGGTGATTCAAATCTTGAAATATCACCCCATTTGATCATCTAGGTGATCCTTCGTCACAATGATGATTCACAAATGCGCTAAACAAACGCAATGATGAGGAAGTGATGTGAGGAACACCATGATGGTTTGGAGGATCATTCCAAAACAAACACCCCATACTAGTGAAAGAGTTGTCGACCTGGCTTACTTGATGGATTAATTTAACCACCCAAATAGCCCAAAAAAATAAATTAGAGAAGGAAGAAGTATAAAATACCAAAAAGATTGCGTGTAAGAGCTATTGCACTCTTAGTGTCACTATAAATAGGAACGTTATTTAGATCAAACCCATAATCACGTAGTAGCGTACGCATCCACATGATTTGAGAACATCAGCTATCACCGGCTATGTACTTCGCCTCAGCAGTAAAGGTTGACACACAATTTTTTTTCTTGGATGACTAACTTACTAATTTGTCACCTAAGAATTGCGATACATCGGAGGTGCTTTTTTTCCTGTCCATCTTACACCCTGCATAGTCCGCATCATTATAACCAATTAAGTTGAAGCTAGAGTTGTTAGGGTACCACAATCCAAGATTTGGAGTCCCTTTGAGATATTAATAATCCTCTTCACGGCAAGCATGTGTGACTCCTTTGGATTTTCTTGAAAGCAGGCACACATGCATGTCAAGAACACGCCGATGATTCCTCAATATGCAATTGGGTTGACTGGTTTCTCGGAGGGGTCAGAGTCAAGATGACACGTAGTAGACATCGGCGTGTTATTCGTCGTGCAGTTTTCAATGTCATACTTTTTCAAGATGTCCTGGATGTATTTGGATTGGCTTAAAAAGATTTCATCCGAGAGTTTCTTGACTTGTAATTTGAGAACGAAGTTAAGCTCTCCCATCATGCTCATCTCGAACCTAGTCTTCATAAGGACTTTGAATCGCTCGCACATCCTCAAATTTGTAGACTCGAAGATAATATCGTCAACGTAGACTTGAACTAGGAGAATATCCGAGACATTTTATCGGATGAAGAGAGTTGTGTCTATCCTCCCTTTTGCGAAGTCTGACTTCACCAAAAAGTCAGATAGGACATCGTACCAAACTTGAGGAGCTTATTTTCGTTCGTAGAGTGTCTTGTCTATGTAGTAGACACAGTCAAGTGAGTTTCACTTACAAAGCCTTCGGGTGAGTTACGTAGACTTCTTCTTTCAAGACTCCATTTAGGATGGTCGTCTTGACATCCATTTGATACACGGTGGAGTTTTCGTGGGCACCGTAGGCAAGAAATAGGCTACATAGCTTCAATTGGGGCGACCGGAGCAAAGGTCTCCTCGTAGTCGATGCCTTCCTGCTGCTTGTAACCTTTAGCCACTTATCGAGCCTTATTTCTGATGATGACACCCTCTTCATTCTTATTGTTTTTAAAGACCCATTTGCTACCGATGATGGTCTTCCCTTGGGGCCTTGTGACTAGTCTTGAAAACATTAGTCGTTCAAACTGATAGATTTCCTCTTGCATTGCCGTTATCCAATCGGGATCGGCTAGTGCCTCTACTATCTTTCTTGGTTCGTTCTACTTAGAAAGCACATGAATAGACCTTCGTGGGGTAGGAAGAGCACGTGCTTATGCCTTGATTCGTATCTCCGATTATCTGATTCGTGGGATGAGCTCGAGTTAAATTTCTCTCGTGTGGTAGAGGTTGAAAAGCAGTTTTTTGTCATTTTATGGATCAACGAACTCCATCTCACTCGTAGTTGAGATCTCTATCGATGGGTTTTCATTCGTTTCGTCATTTTCTTCGTTTGCTCAATTCCCGATGTTTATTTAATATTCTACATTGAATTCTGTTTTTGATTGGTAGGTACATCATCAGCCAAAGTTGGTTGTTTTACTTGGGGTGTCGATGCGTCACTGCTTGGAATTTTTTGTGGAGGGACGAAATGTTGGCGAAGATTTATATAGAAGTGATTGAATAGAGTGTTCAGATCCTCGTCTTCTTCTGTCTCTGATGTCGATGTCCCTTAAGCATGAGTAGCTAAGCTTCTTTTGTGCTTGGGAGGAGATGAATGCTAGGTAGAGTTGTCGTTTGAGCGTTAAAACACTCGTGAACACGTGACATTGGTTATTTATTGTTTATGACATTGTTTCTTCGATTTAATATGTCTGTGTTGTTTTGAAAGTCACATTTGATATGTATATGTATTGGTGTGACGTTTGGTAGACCATTGAGGGCGAAAGCTAAAGAACGGTTAGTCCCTTCGTAAACGTTGAGTCAACTATAGGGCGAAAGAAATTAGTCGACCCTTGTTATAGGTAAACCAACTTTAATTCTCGCGACTGTTTAGGCCGATAGAGAATTCGGGAATGAGAAGAAATTATTGCAATAAGTCATTGTTTGCGTGGTATCGGTGGTTTACGGCCTAGTCGACGATATCTAGCGGGATTCGATATTCCGAGCACATTCTTCTTTATTTGAAAGTTACTCTTAAATCTCCAGCCGTATCTTAAGTTCCTTTATTGAATTAGGTTAAGTTTTCGTGACTTAGTTCGAATATAAAAACCATAAACTATTTGCTAGGCCAAATATCGAATTCGTAGGTAATTACTAGTCATCAATTTTATTCCTCGTGTTCGATACTCGAATACTCGCTAAGCTATTCTACAAACAATAGGTACACTGCCTATCGTGCATGGTGCTAGTTGAACGTATTCGTTTTAATTCTTTCTTGACGTATTTGCACGAACCTCTACACAATATATCAAAGCACACGCGTGCGATCAATGCACCATATTACTTTAAAACAAAAATAAATTTTTACATCTTTTTCTTTGGACCGAGAACCTCACAAATTCAAAACCTTGCAAAATGTACTTATCAAGTATATGTGACCACAATGTGTCCGACCGCAGAATCGCACGACTGCTAGTTCGCACGACTGCTGGGTACAGGGAACTCGAGATGTTGCACGGAAGTTGAACGACTGCAAGACTGCTGACACTCCACACCAGCAAGGCTGCAAGACTGAGAGCTTGTATGACTAGTATGAGCGGAGAAACGAGTTTAGAAATATTTTTTTTCGAGGCTTGTGTTTAACACAAATTCCATAAAACATATTCGCTCTCTCTACGTAAGCGCAAGTGATTTGCTTGACCGTCTATTTCCCATGATAAAACGAAAACGTGATTATAGGTTGCACTTAGCCTTAATCACACAACGAACTTTGAACATAGAAGTGACGAGGAAGACTTGTTGTGTATTGTTCGTATGAAATCTGTGTTCCTCGCATCTCAATCATGAGTGTATATATAGAGTTTTGGAAACTCTTTGATTCCTGCGAAAACCTTTGGCCCTTCTCTCAATGGATTTAATCCGATAATTTAATATTTACTTTATTTCATGTCCTTAAGGAATTTAAGTTGATTTTCCAAATGTCATGTGACCTTTCATGTGCAAGCTTTGACATTCCAACGCTGCTGGAATTATCAACTTATTAAAATAAATTTGGTATCGAAATAATAGGGTCAAAACGTGCGGGTTCGATCAGGCTCGCGAGTGTGTAACCGTGGGTCACGAGCCCACACACACCTTAACCCATTTTACATTTCAATCCAAATAAATGGAAATTGTTTTCGATTCACATCAAGTGTTCATCATATGATCTCTGCATAGAGGTAAGTAAGTTTTACCATTTGAACGTTCTCCTTGTAAAGTACACTTAGTTTACTAGTAGACCAGTAGACGCAATGTCCTTGAGTTGTCCCGCGTTTTGTGTAAACAAGCCCACGTATAATACAAATCATTTATGTTTGTTCATTCTCATAGTTTTGTTTGTTTTTGCCATGCTCACGTCTTGATTCTGCGGGGATTTCTAAAGAACCAAGCCTTTCAGTTCTCCTTTGAAGCGACCCCATTTCTCCCTAACATGCTTGACTTTTCATGTTGCGAGTATTTCCTATCAATACTCTATGCTAGTCATTAACACATCATAATGCTAGTCTTTTCCGTCATGGCTCTTTCTTGACAAGAATGAACGGGGGTTATGCCCTACAATGATACCAAGTTCTAAGATTAGGTTATCCCTTTGAACCTAGATCTTGGGATCTCAAATCAACAAGGGAGGGTTTTCCTTCTTAGCACTTTTATACTTTAAGGCTTTCAGCCCATTCCTTTTGTCATTCGCATCTCTATTTAACCCGTTGGTTAGCGGATCCGCAATGTTATCCGTTGATTTCACATAATCAATCGATATATCCCTAGTTGAGAGTAGTTGTGTAACGGTATTATGTCGAAGACATATGTGTCTCAACTTACCATTATACATAGTACTTGGAAAACCGCCTCACCGCAGTTTTTTGATAAATTTACGTTTCGATCTAATGGTGTTCTAGCAACATCAAAATCATCCTTGCGTAATTTGTAGAGAATTTTTTCTACGTAATGAGCTTGACTAAAAGAAAAGACCGTTACTCATTCTCGTGATTTTAATTGCTAAAATCACATTCGTAAGTCCCATATCTTTTATGTCGAATTTCGAATCCAACATATTCTTGGTAGACTTGACCATTGTTTCACTACTACCCACAATGAGTATGTCGTCTACATACGGACATAAATGACATAATCACCGTCTGTTTCCTTGGAGTAGACACATTTATCGCACTCATTGATTTTAAAACCGTTGGTGATCTTGCATGATAATACTTTTTGTGCCACTTCTTCGAGGATTGTTTCAAACCATATCGTGTTTTGATCAGTCCACAGACTTTATTTCTGGTGCTTGGAGCACAAAAACCCTCAGGATGCTCCATATAGGTTTCTTCATCTAAATCACCATTAGGAAAGTTGTCTTAACATCCATTTGATGTATCTCCGAATTTCTTAAGGACGCTATAGCAAATATCATCCTTATCGAATTTATTCTCGTCCCAGGAGAATAAGTATCGAAGTAATCTAAGCATTCTTGTTGCTTGTATCCTTTGATAACAAGTCTGGTTTTATACTTATCAATCAAACCATCAGGTCTCATTTTCTTTTTAAAGATCCATTTCGACCCTAAAGATTTACATCCTCCTGGGAGATCAACCTACTCTCAAGTATGATTCTGCAAAATAGAACCAATTTAGCTCTTTATGGCTTCTTTTCATAAAGGCCCTTCCGAGGAGCTCACTGCGTCATCATAAGTAAGTGCTTCCTTTTCAAGAAAATAAGTGACGAGTCATCACCGAAGGATTTCTCAATTCGGGCTCGTTTGCTTCGTCTCAGTTCATTCTCGGGAACCGTCTTAGGATCATTGATTACTTTATCATCATGTTTAGATAAAATGAATCCATCATTGGACTTATATGAAAATACATTTTTGGAAAAACATGCATTCCTTGATTCCATTACCCAGTTCTTGTGTATGTCCGAAATTTTCAAGTCATAGCCAAGAAATCGATATGTCGTCCTGTTATGCGCATATCCATGAAAATACAGTCCACCATTTTAGGACCAAATTTTTATTACTTTAGGCTACCTTCGCCAGACACCCCCATTTGCAAATGTTAAAATGATGGCGTTTGTGCTTTCCATAATTCATATGGCGTTTTATTTTCCTACTTTCGAGGCACCCATTTGAAGAGGTAATTACTCGACAAAATAGCATCACCCACATGTTGGGCGGCAATCCTGAACTTAACAATCGCATCTATCATTTCTTTCAATGTGTGATTTTTCCGTTCAGCAATCCCGTTTGACTGAGGTGAGTACGGACCAATCACTTCATGGATAATGCCATGTTCCGCACAGAAGTTTCCGATCGACATCTCGTATTCTTCAACTCTATCACTTCTCAATCGTTTTATCTTCCTACTAAGTTGGTTCTCAAGTTCAGTTTTTGTAGAGAACAAATTTCTCTAACGCTTCATCTTTGCTCTTAAGCAAATATACATAGCAATATTTCGTGCTTTCGTCTTTTAAAATATTTATTGCCACCTCGTGATTGAACGTATTTCAAATCACATTGAATCAATTCAAGCGGTTCGATGCTTCATTCTACCGTTAGGAATAAAGATCGTGTCAGTTTTCTTCAACGCGAACTTCACATTTGTGTTTTGAATCGATTTATAATGTTGGAATACGGTTCATGTTAATTAATCGACCTATCGAATCAAAATTAACGTGACCAAGTCTGCCCTACCATAAATTGGAAGATTCAAACAAGTAAACAGTAGAATTATTTTCATCCATCTGATTGACCACAATCATTACATTCAAGTTGAATAAACCGTCTGTAGCACAACCCTTCCCTACAAAAATTCCCGACTTTGATAACATCAATTTGTCGGATTCAATAACAATGCGAAAATCGTGATTGTCAATAAAAATCTCGATATAAGGATCTACGAACTTCTGTCACATACAACACATCTTTCAGTGTTAGTATTTTCCCAGAAGTCATCTTGAGCAGAACGTTTCCTTTCCTTCGACGGTCGCAGCCACGGAGTTGCCCATATAGACCTTTTCTCCATCAGCCGACTCAAAAGTCGAGAAAAAACTTCGGTTTGTGCACACATGCTTCGTAGCACTGGTATATCTCTACCACTCTTTGGGATTCGACCCCACAAGGTTCATTTATGAGACCACCGGAACGAGACCAATGTGTTTGGTGATGTCTCTCACCATATTGGCCTCTTGGCTCGTTTTCGAAAGACGCCAATCCGACGATTTGTGGCGCAATTTGCCACAATTGAAGCACTTTTCCTTGAATTTGTACCGCCGTGTCTCCCAAACGGAACACGACGCGTGATCACCTTGTCAAGAAGACTTCTGACACAAGGCGCACAAACTCGTTTGAATCTCGGAAACATGTCCTCTAGATTTCATTCGACTAGAACCTCGCTCTGATACTAGGGGAAAATACTAATAAGATAACCCGGGCTAACGGTGGTTGTATTTGAACCCTACAACAATTTATCAGGACAATTGAAAAAGCATGACACCGAGAAAGAATACATGATTTTAACGTGGTTCAGTCAATATCGCCTACCTCCACGGAGAGACAATAGTTTTACTATTTGTGAGAATATTACACCGTAGAAACTAACGCTCATGTGTAAACTCAAACTCGAGACCCCTTACACACCTTTGTGTACCTACTCTCAACTACCTCGGTAAAACTACACCCTCTCTCACCGTTATTGACCTGAAAGTGGATAAGCTACCCCTAACCCTCACCTTACTAACTCTCGCTCTAGACTTATTTTCGGGTGCTTCAATACGTTTGATGAATGCCTCAATTTATAGGCGCAAAAGAAGCTGAAAGACGTCATCTAGCACATCATCGTTTCATTAGTGCTTGCACCCTTAGTTGTTAAGAGAACAGCTCTTCAAAGCTTCACGTTGCCAGCGTGGTTCATTAATATAGCTGGACCCAACATCTTGTGCGGTGGGCTTCTCGAAGGACCATATCTTATGCGAGGCCAATGAGGAGATCGCCTCAGGCCCAGCTTTGGAGGCCCCCAATATTTTTCATACATATATATATATATACACATATATAGTAGGCCAAAAATATTTCATTTTTGTATTGACCGAAAAATAGTGATTAATGCTGAGAAGATAAAAAAGTGATGTGATCATATTTCATATTATAACTTGATGAGAATGAGATGATCTTTTAATTTTTTTTATCAAATGTTGGTCAAACTTTAAAGAAAAAAAAAATAAAAGAAAATTGAAACACTCACACGTCAACCCACTGCACACTATTTTTTTTTATTTATTTTCTCAATTCGCGTCATAAGCGAAACAATTTAGCTTAAGTACAAAAAAAAAAATTGCTATACTTGATTTTTTAACTACTTTAGCACACTCTTTTATATTCCACGATGAAATATATTTATATTTATATTTATTTATTTAATTAAATTTACGGTTTAAATTTATTATATATTACGCATCATATTTGAAAAAAGTTAGTTAAAAAGGGTCATGGGCACGAATTTCGAGGTTCGTTTCGGGTCCTAACTTCTTGAGGTGTGGCCTCCGGATCTGGCTTGTCATTATTAATTTTGCTTTCCTTTATCCTTATACATCTTTGATGTTGAAAAATTGTAAAAATTGAGTTAATCTTTGTTTTGAAGGCAATCTTTCTCGATTCAACTAAATTTTACATTTTGTAGATTCCTTCGTCTTTTCTTCTTATTTTTTGGGGCAAATATATATGCTATGGTGCATACCAACCGCGAGCAACCACCGTGAGCATCATAAGAAAATCTTTGTATAACAGTGCTTTTCCTCCATCTCCGGCGCCGCCATTACCCCTGCCTCCCCTCTCGGCTCCACCATCACCTCCCTCGCCACCTCCGACGCGTTGATTTCTAAGAAATTCATCATTTTGGCATCTCATTCACACACGGGTGATATATGATGAATTTCTTAGAAATCAACGCGTCAGAGGTAGCGGCGGAGGTGATGTTGGAGCCGAGACGGGAAGCGGAGGTAATGGCGGCGCTAGATATGGAGGAAAAACACAGTTATATGGAGATTTGCTTAAGGTACTCACAGTAATTGCTCACGGTAGGTATGCACCGTAGCAAATCACAATATATATATATATATATATATATATATATTTGACTCAGTCGATTCACTGAATGCAAATTGTTACATGACTTATTTCTAGTTCACCAATTTTAGTATGCTCTAAGTTTATGTACTGCAGCCATCTTGGGTTGTTCCGAACGCAATTCCTAGATATGGTTGAAATGTTATGTTTAATATTGACATTGCAAGTTTTGTAGCATAACCAAAATATTTGAAAAAATATCATCATCCTTCTCCAGATGGGAAAATCTCAAGAAAAATGGATTAAGGGCCTCTTTGGAAAATGGTTATACAAGTTTGAGATTCCCAAACAACGGCTGCTCTCTGTAAGTTACCTGTCAGAGAAGTTAACCGGAGACGATCGAAAAAGGAAAAACGAGCGATGGAACTCTTAGAGGGATAATTTTGTTTTGTGTTATTTCACACACACTCAAGTTCGTTATAGTCAACGCAATATACACATCGTAAATGAAAAATGCAAAATATAAAAAGGAAAATGACATAACTTATAAAAACGTAAGATGTAAAATTTGAGTACATCTATTTCGAGCCATTTAAATTAAGGCGGGTCAAAAACAAAGTTTTGTTTCTTCACCCCCTCCTCAAGATGAGAAGTATCTCGCCATAGGCTCATCTTGGACAGAAAAGTATGAAACGTCTGAGATGATAGTGTCTTAGTGAAGAGGTCGGTAAGATTTTGAGCTGGGGAAACATGCTGCAGAATACGAAAACCCTTTTTCTGTTGATCAAGAACTACATGGCAATCAATTTCAATGTGTTTGGTACGCTCGTGAAAAACAGGGTTAGAAGTAATGTGATGAGTAGCCTTATTATCACATTTCATAGAAATTGGTTCTGACACGGGTCCTTGAAGACTGGCAAGAATATAGGACAACCAAAGTAATTCACGAACTGTGGAAGCCATCGATCTATACTCTGATTCTGCGATCGAACAGGAGATGGTGGTCTGTTTCTAGATCTTTCAGGAGATTAGACAAGTGGCGAGGAAGATACAATTGCCAGTTAGAGAATGTCTCGACGTTTGCAAGCTCCCCAATCCGCATCCCTGTAGGCATTTAACACTAGTGTTGATTTGCTGGGATAGACAAGTCCATGAGATTTAGTGGCATATGAAATATATGAGGAGGTGTTGAGTTGTTTGCCAGTGTGAAAAATGAGGGTGATGCACGTATTGACTCAGCTGTTGTATTGCATGCGTAATATCGGGCCTAGTAAAGTTTAAGTAGAGTAATATCCCAATTAGCTTTTTAAACTGAGATGGATCATGGTAGAATGGTGTTGTGTCTTTATACTTTGACATGAAGATCAATCCACTCGGTAGAGGTGTTGCACATGAAGAGCTATCAAGCATGTGTACATCTCGAAGAATGTCAGTGGCATATTTCAACTGAGTGATGATGATACCATATGCAGATCTTACAATTTCCATGCCAAGAAAGAATTTAGTAGGTCCCAAATCCTTAATCGTCAGGGCTCTATGTAGATAATCTTTGACAAGCCGAATCTGCTCATCATCAAACCCTGTGATTAAGACATCATCTACATATACCAAGAGAAAATTTTGAAAAGCTGGTCTTATCATTGGAAAAAGGCAGTTATCATGATCAAATTGATAAAAACCATAATTGTGCAATTGATTGGTGAATTCAATATACCATTGTCTTGAAGCTTGCTTCAATCCATAAAGGGACATTTTTAACTTGCAAACTTGATGCAGTTGTGAATTTGAGTATCCAGGTGGGGGCTTCATTTAGACATCTTCATCAAGAAAGCCATGTGAAAAGGCATTATTCAACCTTTTATAGCTGCAAGAACAAATATGACTTGGATTGTCACTATTTTTGCCATCGGGGAGAATCCCTTTGCAGTGAGTCTAGCCTTGTATTTGTTCACAGAACTACTAGCATTCCATTTGATCCTGTAAACCCACATGCAACCAATAACTTTTGCCCTCGGATAGAGGTGTTAGCTCCCACGTATCATTATCTTCAAGGGATTTTGTCTATCCATTTCTCATTAGTTCTAGCTTGATTGTAAGAATGAGGTCCGTGATATGCAGATAAAGTTTCCTCAAAGGTCTTATGCTCAACATCAGAAATATTGGTAATCAAAGAAGGAGGCTGTTGTTTCATTTAACCAACCAGGTTCATATTTCTTTCTGGTGCTATGTCTAGTGTAAATGGGTAATATGGGTGTGTAATATCAGTGGCTGTATGGGAAACGAAAGTTTCTGAATTCTGGCTGGTAGACAATTCAAGAACAGAGGTAACATGTGTCGGTATTATGGGAGAACTATTGCAGTGATCACATGACTAATCTATTATGGGTAATAAATTTGGAAACGGTTCTGATATAGTGGTGCTTTCAAAAGGGTCTCCAAGAGTGACATAGGGTAAGACAGCTGAATCATCAAGGGATGAAAAAGCATGAAAAAACAGTTTCAAGGAATTTAACATCACGAGATACTATGGTTTTATTCAAGGGTGGACAATATATTTTGTATTTTTGGCAATTGGGTATCCTAAAAATAATCCTTGCAAAGAGTGGAGATAATACTTGTCTTTACAAGGGTAATAATTTATTTCAAAAGCAAGATAGCCAAAAATTTTCATATGAAAATAATTTGGCTGCTTCTTGCTACGAAACTCAAAAGGTGTTATCCAGCTAAGAAGTTTATTAGGTAGTCTGTTAATGATATGGAATGAGGTAAAGGACAGATTCCCCCCCAAAAGATTTTAGGAAGTTTGGCTTCAAATAATAAAGCTCAGGCAATTTGAAGGATATGTTTAAGTTTCGTTTCAACTACTCCGTTTTGTTGGGGAGTGTAAGGACATATTTTCTGGTGAATAATTTCCATGGATGTCATGAGGTTTTGAGTAGTTGAACAAAGAAACGCATAGCCATTATCAGTCCTAATGATCTTGATATGGCATCATACCGATTTTTGATGTAAAAGAGGTCAATATTTTAGCATTTCAGAAACTGAGGATTTATATTTGAGCAGGAAGATCCAGGTGAATTATTTGTGATCATCAACAATAGTTAGAAAGTAGTGACAATCATTGAGACTAGATTGCTTATGGGGACCCCAAAGATCTATATGAAGTATTTCAGAGCAAGAAGTGCTTTGTATGTGAGTAGTGCGGAAACTGGCTTTATGTTGTTTTGCAAGAGGAAATATTTCACAGTTAGTAAGCAACATATTTTTCTACAGAGCTTTTGATAGCTTGATCAGTGAAGGAGCTCTTATCAATGATATACAACCCTGAATTTTTCCAGCTGCAATTACTTTATTATTCTGCAACTCAATTAGTTAATAGAAATCAACATAGAATTTGAATAGAAAAGGGTGGTCTTTTGTAAGTTTTCTGACTGAGAAGAGAATGTATTTGAAACAAGGAAGATATAGGAAATCATTCAACATCGGGCTTGAGGTCAGGGAAACATTTCCTGTATGAGTTACAGGCTTTATAGCTTCATCCGGTAAACAAAATAGTGTAATAAATTTAACTTGTTTTGGTTTGAACATTTTGCTAAGGTTTGTCCACATATGACATGTGGCTCCAGTATCTACAAACCACGATTTATCATATAATAAATCAACATTAGAATCAAGATGAGATAAAATATAGCTACTTGCAAAGTCCTCCAAGTGAATAAAATTCCTTTTGTTCTGATTCTCTGCTGCATGTCATTTTCCTTTTATTAGCTTGGCCATTTCATTATGCACCATTCTCATCATCATTTGGTGCAGAGATTGCATGCTCAGGTCTTCAGATTTCTCAGGACTCCTGCCATCAATGATGGTTTGAGTCACTGCATTTGCCTTGTAGTTCCGCAAATTAGATCTCTGGGAGTCATCAGTTTGAGTTCCTTTTTTAAACTAAAGCATACCACGCTGGAAAACCTATGAGCTTGAAAAACTCCTCCTTTGTCAGTCCATTTTTCCTGCAACAGTTTCAGAACAACAGGCTTTTGCCTGGATCACATCATGCCCATTAGAGTTTGGCTTTCCGACATTCTTGGAAACAAAGTTTCTTTCCATGTGTCTTGTTCTGCACCATCATTGCTGCAACATCACCAGAAAAACTCATGTTGATTGAAACCTCTCTATTCTCTCAGCCTTAGCTATCATTGCATATACTTTGTTCACATGAGGCAATTTATCCTGAAAGAACAGTTGATTCTTTTCAGATTCAAAAACATCACTCAGCCCCATCAAGAATTGCATTGATAATCCTCCATTTCACTCTCATCAATCTTGATCTTAATTGTTCATGAAGAAACATAGAAATTGTGCTTTGTTAATGAGTTATCCTTGTAATTAGGGGCGTAGCTCGTATTTTTGTTAGTGTAGGACTAGTTTGTAAATATACCATGTATAGAGGTATATATACCATGTACACAACAAAAATCTATATACAAGAATTTTAGAAAATTAACAAAGCATTGAGTTCACATTCTAGAGAGAGAAAGACAATCGAAAACTTCCACTCTCTAATCTTCTCTCCCTCTCCATCTTCAAACTCGATATTCGACGGAAGGTAATTCTCAAGATTTCTTATTCGAATATCTAGAATTCATGCTTAGATCGATTGTTAGTTGATTAAATAGGACCTAACAGTTCCTTAAGCCTCAATTGCTGGCTGATGTTGCTCCAATTAGTCCCAAAGATTCCTCAATTTGTTGTAGTAATCCACCACAGTTATAGTAGATCATGATCGTTTTTGGATTCCTCATTCGTTTTTGGATCTAACAATTGGTATAAGAGTAGATCGTGATCGTTTTTGGATTGTATTCGCTATTCTTAGATCAAAAATATTTTCCAGATTTTTTCGGTCGAAAAACTTGCTTAGTTTTGATCTACGTGCTTAGTTTTGGAAATTTTGTTGATGATCTTGCTGCTAAAGTGATAGATTATATGTTAGAAATGAATTACGTAATGATTTCAATCGCTTAGAACATCGGATTATTTCAGATTTTCGATTTCAATCGATATTAGTGTTTGCGATTGAGTTTTGAATACGATTTGATTTTCTTCATAATTGATATATTTTGCTGTAAAACGTGGTTAATGTTGTGTTTGTTCATATTCAGAACTCATATTCGAGTGATTATCCAGAATCTCAACATCTAACTTGAGTTTTTCAGTTGAATCTGGATTTTCACTGTTCCATTGAACTAGAAATGCGTTCTTCGATCAACTTTCGATCGAAAAACTTGGCTCAAAAAATATTTTTTGAATAAGTTTACAGATGAAAAGTTTCTTGATACTCACATTGTCTTCGTGAGTTTGACTCAAGTATAAGACTCGAAAAACTTTATTTTCGATAATTAGTTTTTCGATTCGCAATTTCGAGTGTAATAAAGCGTAAATTTTTTTTTCGATGGATACTGTTTCGCTAGATAAATATCTACGTTTAACACGAAAAACTTGTTTTACTATTACAAGTTTTTTGATCTCAAATTTTTCGATCATCTAAATATTAGAGTCAAAATTTAGCGAAAACATATTTCGATCGAATAATTCACACTCGAAAAACTTTTAGTCAACAATTTGAGTCAAACTTAACGAAATTTTCGATCACTCTTAATTTTTTTCGATTACAAATTTTTCGATAAAAGTTTTTGCGATCAACAAAATTATTCGACAAAATATTTTTCGATAGGATATTTTCTTTGCAAAACTGTTTTGCTCGAAAAATAATTCTCGATAAACATACCTCCAACAACTTATAAGATCGAAAATCTTTTTCGATTATAAGGTTCGAAATTTTTTAAATCGAAAACCTTACTGCACGAAATTTTTTTTCGTCTATTGAACTTTCAAAGACACACACATTTTACACTGATTTGAAAGAAATCAAAATCATAATTTTCAAAACTTACGAAAAATATTTTTCTTCACAAATCATTTCGACATTCAAAATTTTCGATCAAATTATAAGATTCTTTATTAAAATTTTGATGTATCAATTTTTATACGATAAATTTTCGTACTAAAAAACAATTTATTTTTTTAACCAAAAATAGGTCCGAAAAGGAAATTGCTTAAAATACGAGCCAAACATTACTAACTAAGTTTGTCACTTGTAAAGCATTTTTACCATTTCGATTCTAAACTTTCACGAGATCCTACCAATCAACTACAAATGGATGCTTACTCACTTGGAAACGATGTCCGTCCTCCAATTCTACGAAGAGGCGAATACACCGTATGGAGAAGCCGATTCATGAACTGGAGACAAAAGATCAAGTCACAAATTTGATAGCTTCTTTCAAGAAGGTCCCGCACAATTTTGGCTTATCCAATAAGGCGATGCCACTAATAATCCTCCCATTCCCGCCACCAGAAGACTCAAAATTTCTAGTGAATACACTGGAGGAGAGCAATTAAGAGCTAAAGCAGATCTCGGAGCTAAAACTTTCCTGATACAAGGCATCCCGAATGACATTTATATGGAAATAGATAGTCTATCAAGTGCAAAGGCTATGTGGGACGAGCTCCACAAAATGATGCAACGGACCGAAGTCGGAATCAAAGCTAAGAAAGCGAACATTCTCACCGCTTACGACTCCTTCAACGCAAAGACGGAGGAAAATGTCTACGAACTCTATCAATGCTGTTTAACTCTTCTTAACGAGATGAGGAAAATAGAAATTTTCAAGATCAATATGGAGGTCAATATATGATTTCTCTCTTCTCTTCAACCGGAGTGGAAAAAAATATCCATTTTTCAGAGAGATTTAGAAATTTCTAGAAATAATTTTAAGGAAATCTCTGACGAACGTAAGAAGCTTTACTCTATGATTAAGACTTTAGACGATCTTCTAACAAAAAGGGGACAAACGCATCAGACTATTTTTCTAAATCAACCTCATGATGTAGAATTTGGGTTTTAACAATCCTCTTAACTTGAAAAAGGTAAATGTCTAACAATTTTATGATATCAAGTACATGGGTTTAGGATTAACTTCTTTAATGGATTTTACTAACACTTCCGAAATAAATGCCTTAGAAGAATCCAAAAGAAAAGCCACAAATAGGACTGGTATTCCCTTTGATTACACAGATTTGAATAATAGTTACAAGACACGGGAAATAAACCTATCTAGTGACTATAATTCATTATATCCTTTAGAAGATCTACCTAAAGTTAAGGAAGAAAATGTTGATCATTCTAAAAATTATACTTTCTGTTATATTCCCGCTATTATTAAGAAAATAGCCGATTTGAACTCTTCCCTAGAAACAGAAAGAAAGAATTTTCAAGCAGAAAAGAATGCCTTTTATTGGAGATTTCTAATCTAAAAAATTCCTCAGTTTTAAAATCCTGTCCTGATTTAATTTTGAAAGAAAAATCATTAACTAAGGACAATACCAAATTTAAGAAAACACCTCCCATTACTTTACAAAATATTTCAAAAGAAGAAGAATTTTCTTTAAAAAAACGTAAAGGGAGGAAAAGAGTCCTTAAATGCTTCAAAAGAGAATTTTTTTTTACTAATTCCTTTTCTACTTCATCCACATGTAGACTAGTTAAGGAGATGAAGCATGCAAAGAAGAGACTGTCTAGCATAGAATTTAAGAAAAAAAATGATAGAAATGACTTACTTTCTAAACTTTCTTCTGTATCAAAAACAAAGGACACTCGTAAGAAGACAGCCATTTCTAATTTTCATGTTGTTGCTTCAAATTATGCTTTAAAGTCTATTAATTTTGAAAGCACAAATTTTGAAATCGGCTCAACTGCTAAAAACAAAAACCATCATTCTAACACAATTGCAAGTCTTAAGTCTCATAGGAGACAAGATCCGGCTATTACGCAAGCTTATAGATCGATACACTCTTGCCCTCATCTAAAGTACCCAGTCCAAGTACACTCGGCTAAACACCTTAGGGGACTAGCTAGAGAAAAGATTTTCTCAAGCACTCAGATTACTAAGACATTTGTACACGCTGAAATTAATCTTCCATGTAAGGTTCACTCTCAATGGGTTCCCAAGACACCATCTAGGTACAAACCCTACATACTAAATCTGCTAATCCGAGATGACCCATTAATAAGTGGGTACCTAAGTCTCTCTAAAATCTTTCTATGCAGATCCATCATGTGTGGTACCTAGATTCTGGTTGATCCACACACTTGACGGGAAATCAAGAACTGTTGAGCAACTATCAAGACCGTTACAACGGAAAAGTCAGATTTGGTAACAACGATTCAGCTCCAATACTAGGCTTTGGAGATATCCTTCTGAAGAATCTGACAATCAAAGATTTCTCTTACGTCCAAGGTCTTAAACACAACCTGTTCAGCATAGGACAATTATGTGATAAAGGATTTCAAGTGTTGTTTCTAGCTGATCAGTGCAGAATCTTAAATAGTCAGAATCAAGAACTTCTTACAGGATCTCGAGGATCTAATCTATACACCATCAATCTGACAACAATACGACCTTCGACAACTGTTTGTCTCATTTCACAGACTACAATCAAGAGAAACAGCTTATGGCATCAACGTCTGTCTCATCTAAATCTCAAAGCTCTTCACAAGCTCTTTATCAAAAAGTTGGTCAACGGTCTACCAACTATTTCCCTTCAACAAGAGCATCACTGTTCGGCTTGTCAAATGGGTAAAATGAAGCGAGCGTCCCACAAACTTAAGCACAAATTTTGAAAGCGACTCTACTTCTAAAAACAAAAACCATCATTCTAAGCCAATAAGTCTTAAGTCTCGTAGGAAACAAGATCTGACTGTTATGCAAGCTTATAGCTCGATACATTCTTGTCCTCATCTAAGGTACCCAGTCCAAGTACACTCGGTTAAACACCTTAGAAGACTAGTTAAAGAAAAGATTTTCTCATGCACTAAGACTGATAAGACACTTGTTCGAGCTGAAATTAATCTCCCATGTAAGGTTCACCCTCAATGGGTTTCCAACACACCATCAAGGCCAACGCAAACCAACAAGGCCAAGTTGCCTAAAGAGGTAACACTTAAACCAACTACTTTTAAGTTGGTTTGGGTACCTAAGAGCACCAATGATTTAGGAACAAAAAATGAACAAACCTAACCTTCTAAATCTACTAATCCGAGAGGACCCATTACTAAGTGGGTACCTAAGTCTCTCTAAAATCTTTCTATGTAGATCCATCATGTGTGGTATCTAGATTTCGCTTGCTCCACACACATGACGGGAAATCAAGAACTGTTGAGAAACTATCAAGACCGTTACAACGGAAAAGTCAGATTCGGTAACATAGGCTTTGGGGATATCCTTCAAAAGAATCTGAGAATCAAAGATGTCTCTTATGTCCAAGGTCTTAAACACAACCTGTTGAGCATAGGACAATTATGTGAGAAAGGGTTTCAAGTGGTGTTTCTAGCTGATCAGTGCAGAATCTTAAATAGTCAGAATCAAGAACTTCTTACAGGATCTGGAAGATCTAATCTATACACCATCCATCAAACAATAGTACGACCTTCGACAACTGTTTGCCTCATATCACAGACTACAATCAAGAGAAACAATTATGGCATCAACGTCTATCTCATCTAAATGTCAAAGCTCTTCACAAGCTCTTTATCAAAAAGTTGGTCAATGGTCTACCAGCAATTTCCCTTCAACAAGAGCATCATTGTTCGGCATGTCAAATGGGTAAAATGAAGCGAGTGTCACACAAACACAAGCAAGTAGTTTCTACATCTCGACCTTTAGAATTATTACACATGGACCTTTATGGACCAATGCGAACACAAAGTATCAACGTTCGTAAGTATGTGCTAGTAATTGTAGACAATTATTCTCGGTACACTTGGATAAGATATCTCTGAACTAAAGATGAGACTGGAGACTTGATAATAAGCTTTATGAATACAACTCAGGAAGATCCAAGTAATAAGGACTTTCAATGGGACTTAATTCAAGAATCAGCGTCTCAGCAATTACTATAAGTCACTTGGAATTATTTAACAATTTTCAGCCGCTAAAATGCCTCAACAAAATGGCGTCGTAGAACGGAAGAACCGGACTTTAGTTGAAGCTGCAAGAACAATACTAATACATTCCAGTCTACCTCACTTTCTATGGACTGAAGCAGTGAGGACAGCGTGCTTTACGCAAAATTGGACGATTATTCACAAACGCTTTGAAAAGACGTCGTATGAGATAATAAATCAAATCCAGTCTTCTCGTAATTTTAGAAAGCTACAACGTCACTTTTCAAGAAGTGACTGATTTGGCTTCTGAACAAAACAGTTTAGAACTCGGGTTTATAGGCGTGTTGGCACAAAGTCAACAACTCCCGACAACATCTACCTCAACATCAGAAGAAGCGATTCCCGCCAATTTGGAATATTTAGATTTTCTATTTGAACATTGTTATCGGAACGAGTCTCAAATGTCTGCTTCGTCTCATTCTATACCAAGCAGCGCACCTTCTCCCTCTACGGTGGAAACTATAATTTAGATTCTCAACCCTCAAACTCCATCAAATGTTCCAGATTCTCCAGACTCTGAATCTTCAACTAGTGCTGCAGCTCCTACTAATGCCGATAGGGAAATTCCTTCTAATTCAACTTCAGAATGGAATTTTCCTATTATGAATGATCAGCCTAACAATTAGGGATGTCTCGACCTACAATCAACAATGGATCTACTTCCGTTCTTCCTCATTAACGTAGGTAGATTCGAGCTCATCCTATTGACTAAATAATCTGTGATCCTTCAAGTGGGGTACGCACTAGGACATCTACACAAAGCAGACTATTTACGTGCTTCTTAAGCCAAAACGAACCACTTAAGGTAGCCGAAGCCCTTAAAGACACGGATTGGATGATCGCAATGCAAGATGAACTCAACCAATTCGAGGGTTTTTCGAGTTTGTACACTAGTTCCTCGACCGCATGGCAAAACAATTATAGGAACTAAATGGGTTTTCAAAAGTAAGAAGAACGAGAACGGTGAAATTATCAGGAATAAAGCACGACTCATAGCCAAGGGGTACAATCAAC
Source organism: Linderniella brevidens (assembly GCA_004919715.1). NCBI lineage: Eukaryota > Viridiplantae > Streptophyta > Magnoliopsida > Lamiales > Linderniaceae > Linderniella > Linderniella brevidens. The sequence goes on along the minus strand of SWDC01000149.1, from coordinate 2,367,678 downwards.
AAGAATGTATTAGCTACGACGAGACGTATGCCCCGGTTGCTCGTATCGAAGCTATTCGATTATTTCTGGCATACGCGGCTCATAAAGACTTCAAAGTCTATCAAATGGACGTCAAAACCGACTTTCTCAACGGCGTGTTAAAAGAAGAAGTCTACGTCGCTCAACCCGGCGGGTTTGTGCACGAAAATCATCCTGATTATGTCTATCGATTGGAAAAATCTCTCTACGGACTAAAACAAGCCTCTCATGCTTGGTACGATGTTCTAAGCGAATTTCTAGTTAAGTCCAACTTCAAAAGAGGAACAATCGATACGACACTTTTCATCAAAAAGCAAGGCAAGGACTTGATGATCGTTCAAGTGTACGTTGATGACATCATCTTGGGCTCGACGAATGAACGATTCTGTCAGAAATTTGGTGATCTAATTGAAGACCAAATTCGAGATGAGCTTAATGGGCGAACTCCAATTCTTTCTTGGATTACAAGTCAAACAACTCGAAGATGGAATATTCATCAGTCAAACCAAGTATATCCGAGATATTCTGAAGAGATTCAATCAAGACAAGAGCACACCTATGAATACTCACATGTCAACAAACATGTCAACACTTAGGAAATTCCACACTTGGCCCAAATTATCAATCATTTACTATTTTCCTTTAGAGATTCCTTTTGAGCCTTCTCCAACATTGTTTTTCTTTTGAAACTCGATTTAGCCTTCAACCTTATTCATAAATTTTGGGGTTGCTCAATCAAGAAAAAGATGGGGAGAAAACCAAATGCACATGATGAACTTCTCAATCATTAAAAAAGAGAAACACGGATCTCGCTGTGAACTTCTCCTAGATAATCTCGTATCTCCCAGAAGAGAAGCACCTCAAAGTGAACTTCTCCTACGATAATCTAGATCATATATCGAGAAAACGAGAAGAGGAGCACGGCCTTGGGTTCGAATTCCATAAATGTGAAACCTTCAAAGGGAACACGGTCTTTGCCCAAGAATAAAAGAAGATCTCATCTCTCAAAGCATCGTAAAAAAGAAGAGACTCATCTTTAGCAAAGTGCAGAAGAAAAGAAAAGAAAAAGGAGCAGAAATAACTTTCAAAGGAGCCATTGGAATTGAAGAATTTTTAAACTCACTAATCCCAAATATCCTACCCTTTTAAGTCAGAGCCTAAAAATAATCCCTTCAAAGTTCCTTTGATTGAAATTGATGGATTTTCACTTAGCAAGTTGATTAAATACGCTACGACAACAAATTAATTGATATAATTTTTTCCTGTTGACATGAGTGATATATCTACTAAATATTTCCATGATAAAAATAAATTGAGTGCTATGAGCGAAACTAGTGAGAGTTGTCAAAATGATCCATACTATGATTGTTAGGTCATGATTCATCAATCAACAAGTAATCTAAGCACGATTCTCGGTATTCGAGTAAGAAATCTTACGATATAAGATCGGTCGAATATCCGTGTTGAAGATCTTGAGAGAGGTTGTTAGCTTTTCCGAGTTTCTCGAGCGTGATCTCTCGTTTAAAATATGAATTCGATATTTGTGTTTTTCTGAAGTATAAAACTCTTGTAAACTTTGATAGTGTACATCATATTTATACCTATATTTAAGGTATAATTACTCTTAAGTCCTACACTATCAAAACTTCTAATTACGCCCCTAATTACAAGGATAATGAAATAATAAAGCACAATTCTAATATTCTCTTCAATCTCCCCCTTTGTGATTGTCTTCATTTAAGCTCATTTTATCCTTGTCGGGCATAAAAAGACTTCCTCAATCCCAATGCTGTCTTGTAGCGTCGAACAACATTCCTCAACTCCAATCTCTCATTTATGGCATCCAGAAGCTCGTTCAGGAGTGGGGCCTCTTCTTCACAAAGATCTTCGAAGATTGTCTCTTCGGTGATCTCTCCCAATCTCTTTTGAATGTTCTTCCTCACTAACTTTAGCGTCCTGTCGCATAACTTATGGACTTCTGACTTCATCATAGCCCCTGCCTTTCCAATGACTGGATTTAGATAGGTTATGGCGAGGCCAGGTGTCTTGAAGATGTAGTTCTCGGGAAAGTTGTTGAGTGGGAAGCCCTTCATGAGCGGAGATTCCATGTTGACCTTCTTCATGTTGTTCTCTATTGTAATTTGAAGGTCGTGTGCCGTGTGATATTTGATCTGCCGCACCTAGAATCTTTTCAGCCCCTCGAGTCCTTCAATCTTGATATATCCACGATGTGTCTTGTACTTTCTGTTGTACGTTTGATATAATTGGTAGACTTTATCCAGTGGAAGGAATGGGAGATAGCTTTCATCTATCTCTTCTCGAGTGCGGTTGCTGTCCGCTCGCTCAATGATATAGATAGGAGTTGGATATCTTCCGATCGTATGAGAGACTCCGAAAAGTTGGAGAATCGGTGGCTTGTTCTTGAAATTTTCTTTCAGTTGATCAGCTGAAATGCCACTACGATCGGGTCCGAGATAATTGAGCATGAAGATATGCTCCATTTTCTTCCTATCTTCCCAGTGTGAGATGCCCCTTTAATTAAGTTCATTGAGCTTCTTTATCTTGTTTGGAGCCCTCCAAATTTGCTTTCTTACGTCTTCAATGAAAGGGACTTCAATTCTGATGTTCTCCCATGGCGTCTCGACTATAACTGTCCCTTTTGATAGACGGGGAGGAGAGTCGACTCTCAGCCTTATCATTTCGGGTAGCTCTGGGAGGGCAGAACTGTAGTTCTCGCCTTCTTGAAGTTCTTCTTCAAGCAGCACAAGTCCACTGAAGTTTGTTGTAGGAAGTATCTGACGTTGGAGAGTCGAGCTTGAGCAGCTTCCTCTGGTTCCCATTCCGTCATCCACTTCTCGTTTAGGATGTAGTCATCTACGATCAGATGTGGATCGTAGGCAACTGCTTCTTGATGGACTTGGGGGAGGTTTGAGGTTGGGATCGGATTTGGATTTGTAGGAGAGAGGGTTAATGTTTGGGATATGTTGGGAGGTGTGGTTGTTTGTTGGCGGGTTTGAGATTGTGTGGTTGGTGGGTGTGCGGATGATCCTCCAGCTTCTTGAGTCTTTGTCTGACTCAACCCACGGCCGCTCCATGTACTTCTTTGCCATGGGGGAGGTTTGAGGTTGGGATCGGATTTGGATTTGTAGGAGAGAGGGTTAATGTTTGGGATATGTTGGGAGGTGTGGTTGTTTGTTGGCGGGTTTGAGATTGTGTGGTTGGTGGGTGTGCGGATAATCAGCAAGATTCGCAAACATTAAGCATTGATCAAAATATATTTCACGTGAGCTTTTCGATAGAAAAATCAGGAAAATTATTTTGATCTTATAATCGCGAATTCAATCCAAAAACGATCACGATCTTCTCTGATACCAATTGTTAGGTCCTATTATATCAACTACGGATCGATCTAAGCATGATTCTAGATATTCGAATGATAAATCTTACAAAATACATTCGGTCGAATATCTTCTTTGAAGATCTTGAGAGAGCGAATTTCTCGATTGCTATTCTCTCTCTTAGAATGTTAATTCAATACTTGTGATTTTTCGAAAATGAACTTTTTTTTTATTTTGATAGTGTACATTGTATTTATACCTATTTACATGGTATATTTACTATTTAGTCCTACAATATCAAAACTACTAATTACGCCCATAATTTACAAGGATAAGAAAATAAAAAAGCACAATTCTAAAGTCTCTTCACGCATGATTTTGGATTCCAACTCGCACGTTTCTTTATAAGAGAATGGTCCTTATAAAAGCATCTTACTATTGAATCTTATGTTTAAATTATAAATCCCTGATTTTGAGGGTTGGTCCATTAAATATGATACAAAATGAAACTTGAAACATATTTACATATACTAAATTGTTTTTGCATCGAAGGTAATGTAAAACTTTGTAAAGAAATACTTACCTAATAAGTTGTACCAAATGTAGTGTTTATATTGTACCATTAGGCAGTTGACTGTACCTTTTATGAAGTTATAATGTATCATATTTCAATAGTTTGATGTACAAAGAAAAGTACCAACACCGTATCAAATTTTCTCGATCCACAAAATATGTAGAATTATTAGTATAGAGTGTCAACTAATAAATGTAAAGACCTAAACAATAAATAACAGAATATTAAACAAAAACATCTTCAATAAGTTGAACATTTGAATTGAACAAACATCTATACAATGTTGTACTAAGTTGTTATAACATTCTTAATCATCTTCTGATGAAACTTGGGGTTCGTAATATAAAATCATGGGTGTAGGGGTTATTTCGTCAAATATGATACAAAATGGAACATATAACAAATATACATATGAAAATATGTTTTTCCCCAAAATAAAAATTCAAATTTCCTCGAAAACGCGTACCCTAATAAGATGTACCAAATATTGCGTTCGTAATGTACCACTGATCAATATGTAATTATACCTTATTGTGGTGATATACAGTACCACAACTAAGTAGATTGTTGTACCAGAATTAAGAAAGACATGAGCCAACATTATACAGTTTCTGACGGGGGAATTTGTTTCAAATTTTTTCACCGACATTTCAATATGTCAGATTTCTATCATATAACAAAGCAGTTCTGAAATGTCAGGTTTTGTTTCTCACAAGAGCTGAATTTTTATATTTATCATCTAAACGGCTATTATTATAGTATACCAAATTAATGAGTTTAGTGTACCATTAAAAGACATGCTCCATACTTCACAAAATTCCTCAGCTTCGAAAGCATCCATAATAACAGAGATCTGGAACCAGGAGATGAAAATTATTGAATAAGAACATACGGCTAAAAATTCACAATATATTCAAAGATATAGTCCCAAATAGTTTAGATTCATTAAGGCCTCTTGTGACGGACATGAGACATTAAAAATACATACCCTTCATCTTCTCATTCTTCACCTTCTCCTCCTCCTCCTCCTCAGATCTCAAAGCCGCGCTCCCTACTTCACAATTCCTTAGCTTCGCAAGCATCCATAATAACAGAGATCTGGAACCAGGAGATGAAAATGATTGAATAGAACATGTGGCTAAAAGTTCATAAATTCAAACATATAGTCACGAATAGTTTAGATTTCATTAAGCCTCTTGGGATGGATAGGATCACAAGTTAACACACTAAAAATACATACCATTCTTCTTCTCATTCTCCTCCTCCCTCCTTCATTTTCTGCTTTTGTTTCCTTTAGTTTTGTTTTCCTTTTGTTCTTATGTTAATGTGTCATTGAGAAAGAGTGAAAATAAAAAACATAAAGAGAGGGCAAAATCGATTTTTCAATGTAGTTGGTCCTTAAGTGTAAGAAATATTTCTATTTGGTCCTTGAAATGAAATTCTGACATGAATGTTACGTGATGAGTTTTTTGGTCAATAGGTAGTTATATGTAACTATCCCATAATTTAGTCACGTAAACAAATCCAAGGAAAGCAGAGAAAAAATTAACACAAATAATACGAAAGTTAAAAGGGCTTTTTTAAATATAAATGGCATTTGACAATGTTAATTTTTAAAATTTCTCCATTTTCTTTAGTAGTCAATGATCTTAAATTTTTAAAGTTTCATACTACAATGTGAGAACTCATGTGAGTTCTGTTGTTACAATATGTACTATATATATCAAGTGAATTCTAAGCACAATAACGGATACTCAATCGAGTGAAAGTGAGTAACCAGACAGCTACGATTGGCCCATTTAATAACCGTATAATAGAGAATATTAGATATAAAATTGAAGGAAAAAACAACTAACTTTCGTTGACTAAACAACAACAATAATAATAACAATAATAATGATAATAATAATAAGGGTTCTGTAGTTTAGGAGGTGAGGCGTTATAGGGACTAATAATTTCGGGGACGCAAGATCTTGAGAGATTGTTAGCTTTTTCCGAGTTTCTCGAGCGTGAGCTCTCGTTTAAAATATGAATTCGATACTTGTGTTTTTTTAGTAATAAAAACTCTTTTTAACTTTGATAGTATACATCATATTTATACCTATATTTAAGGTATAATTAATCTTCAGTCCTACAGTATCAAAATTTCTAATTATGCCCCTAATTACAAGGATAATGAAATAATAAAGCACAATTCTAATATTCTCTTCAACCTCTCCCTTTGTGCTTGTCTTCGTTTCAGCTCCTTTTATCCTTTTCGGGCATAAAAAGACTTCCTCAATCCTAATGTTGTCTCGTAGCGTCGAACAGCATTCCTCAACTCCAATCTCTCATTTATGGCATCTAGAAGCTCGTTCAGGAGTGGGGCCTCTTCTTCACAAAGATCTTGGAAGATTGTCTCTTCGGTGATCTCTCCCAATCTCTTCTGAATGTTCTTCCTCACTAACATAAGCGTCCCGTCGCAGAACTTATGGACTTCTGACTTCATCATAGCCCTTGTCTTTCCAATGACAGGATTTAGATAGGTTATGGCGAGGCCAAGGGTCTTGAAGATGTAGTTCTCGGGAAAGTTGTTGAGTGGGAAGCCCTTCATGAGCGGAGATTCCATGTTGACCTTCTTCATGTTGTTCTCTATTGTAATTTGACGGTCGTGTGCGGTGTGATATTTGATCTGCCGCACCATGAATCTTTTCAGCCCCTCGAATCCTTCAGTCTTGATATATCCAGGATGTGTCTTGTACTTTCTCTTGTACATTTGATATAATCCGCTGGAAGGAATGGGAGATAGCTTTCATCTACCTCTTCTCGAGTGCGGTTGATGTCCGCTCGCTCAATAATATAGATATGAGTTGGATATATTCCGATCGTATGAGAAACTCCGACAAGTTGGAGAATCGGTGGCTTATTCTTGAAGTTTTCCTTCAGTTGATCAGCTGGGATGCCACTACGATTGGGTCCGAGATAATTGAGCATGAAGATATGCTCCATTTTCTTCCTATCTTCCTAGTGTGAGATGCCCCTCAAATTAAGTTTATTGAGCTTCTTGATCTTGTTTGGAGCCCTCCAAATCTGCTTTCTTATGTCTTCAATGAAAGGAACTTCAATTCTGACGTTCTCCCATGGCGTCTCGACTCTAACTGTCCCTTTTGATAGACGGGGAGGAGAGTCGACTCTGAGCCTTATCATTTCGGGTACCTCTGGGAAGGTAGAATTGTAGTTCTCACCTTCTTGAAGTTCTTCTTCTTCAAGCAGTACCAAGTCCACTGAAGCTTGTTGTAGGAAGTATCTGACGTTGGAGAGTCGAGCTTGAGCAGCTTCCTCTGGTTCCCATTCGGTCGTCCACTTCTCGTTTAGGATGTAGTCATCTACGATCAGATGTGGATCGTAGGCAACTGCTTCTTGATGGACTTGGGTGAGGATTGAGGTTGTGATCGGATTTGGATTTGTAGGAGAGAGGGTTAGTGTTTGGGATATGGTGGGAGGTGTGGTTGTTTGTTGGCGGGTTTGAGATTGTGTGGTTGGTGGGTGTGAGGACGATCCTCCAGCTTCTTGAGTCTTTGTCTGACTCAATCCACGACCACTCCTTGTTGTTCGTTGCCGTTTCTCCCCCTCATGACGATCCGGATCATCGGGATCGTCATGTCTACGCTTAGTGCGGGAGCTTTCTTCTCGGCACGTTATTTGTACTGGTGCCTCTGGTTCATCTATTAATCTTTTGTAGAGACTCTCTTCAGCGGGAGATCTTGTCTCTAGGGCGAGAAGGCGTGAGATGAGGATATCATGAAGTTGGGTGATCGGGATGGTGTATGGATTGATAAGTGAGGGTGAGGGAGTTGGGGTGGTGAGGATTGGTTGTAGTGGGGTGTGTAGAATGGTGGTAGGAAGTGGTGAGGAGACGTGTGTGGTTTGTCTGTTGGTGGGAGCAGCTTCTGAGACTGGCGTTTTCCCGGTGTCTCTTCGGGAAGTCTCGAGAGCATGGAGCATACGGTCCATCAGACGATCTTCTAGAGAATATAGGGCTGAGGAGAGCGCTTCTTCTAGTCTGTGCTCCGTCACAAACATCAGTGGAGTGGGGCCAGGAAGGCGCTCCACTGTCACAACATCGGAGTAGATTTCCGATGTGCCGCCTAGAGTAGGTCTTGAAGGTCTAGAACGTCCAAGGACATCCGTTATCAACCCTGAAGACACCACTTCAAAGGGTTGGCCTATTGTTGGCTCCGAAGATATCGGGGGTCCAATAGGGCTTCCACCCAATCCTTGAGATGATACGATAGATATCACCTCTATGGGTGTTGAGACAGATTCAACTGTTCAGTAGGCTGATCACATGGTGGTGGAAGTGTTGGCACTGCAGACGAGGCCGTGAGTTGTTGTCGGCGAGGGCCCCTTCGTTGGTGTCTGTGTGCTTCATCATAGTCGGTTGCCTCAGGAGGGATATCATGTGGGACATCTTCGGGTTCAATCTCCTGAGGCGTGACTTCGGGCTCCGTTGTTGTCACCAAGGATTTTTTTTGAGAAGGCGTCGGGGCTGGATCCATGGCACGCACCATCGCCTCCGTGATGGAGTTGTTCTGGCAATAGTCTATGTATGTCTCTTCAGTTGGATCAGCTAAACGGAGCAGCTCCAATGGGATTAACATTGATTGGAGTGCTAGATCGGCTGCCTTCGGGTTGTGGAAGAATCGAAGGCGTGGCGGAGTGTAGTGCGCAATTGGTGGTAGTTTCGGGTTCTCTGGATGGATTTCCATGAAATGCGAGATCAGTACCGGAAACCACCTTACATAAGGAAGAGATCTGGCCTTCGACTTTGTCTCCCTCTGACGCATCTAGTCCACTAGATCGTTCCAAATCAGCTGGGCCACGTCATATCTTTTGGAGAAGACCACTCCGCGAAAAATGCGAAGGATGTTTCCATTCGCCTTGCCGAAGCCGGAGTGTTTTGGGGAGAGGCATTTGTTGATGATGCCGAACAGTGTCTTCCACGGATGGAGAATCCCGCTATTTTGAAAGTTCGCCAGTTTGGTTAGCGGAGGTTTGTATCCCATCCGGAGCATGTCTTCTACGATCTCCGCATCCGTTGGAAATTGATCGTACTCGTCGTAGTGCGGGAGATCGAGCACCATGACCATTAGATTTTTCGCCAGGGCGATATGTCTTATGTTGAGCTTTGTCATATAGTCCATGCTATCGCGGTTGACGAAACTATGCATGCATCCCCCAGAATTGCTGGAGATAGACCATTGGTACGGTGGCCGTCATGGTCAATGCTGGCCATAAAGGGTGTCCTTTGAGGATGGATATTATGACGTCATCCGGACACCGAAACGTCGTTAGATCCTGTTGGAAGTTGTTGTCTTGGACTGACATATAACTTCCAGAGGAGTAGATATGAGCAGTTGGGAGTTGCCATATCTGCAAAGATAATATAATGTTCATTAGTCGATAAATTTTCATAAGTGAATGAATTTGATTAAGAATGAATGTAGAGGAAATTATATGTTTAAAGATTTATTGCGGAAGACTTCGTGAAAATTTTGAAAAATTTGTAAAATTGACTAAGTCGTAGAAGCGTGTTTTTATTCGAGTAACAGTTTATTCGATCGGTAAATTTTGCGATCGAATAAAAATGTGTCGAATAACCAAGTTTTCGCCGATGACTTTTACGATCGAATAAAGTGTTATCGAAAACAGTAGTTTTTCTCTGAGTAAGTTTTCGATCGAATAAAAAAAATTGTCGAAAAACTTAAGTTTTTCGCCGCGTAGTTTGGCGATCGAATAAAAGATTATCGAAAAAATAAGTTTTTCGCCGCTTGGTTTTGCGATCGAATAAAAGATTATCGAAAAAATAAGTTTTTCGCCGCTTAGTTTTGCGATCGAATAAAAGATTATCGAAAAAATAAGTTTTTCGTCGCTTAGTTTTGCGATCGAATAAAATATGTCGAAAACAAAAGGATTTGTTATCGTAGTATTTTTAATCATCTTACCAAGTGAGAGTTCGTCATTTTGAATCAAAGGGACTTTTAAGGGATTATTTTTAGGCTCTGACTAAAGGGTAGTAATTTTGGGTTAGTGAGCTTAAAAATTCTTCTATTCCAAGGACCCTTTTTGTGAGATTCTATTATGATCCTTTTGCTTTTCCTTTTTATAGTAATTTCTTTTCAGGGCTTTGAGAGATGAGATCTTTTTTGATTTTGGGTCGAGACTGTGTTCCTTTAGAAAGTTTCACAGTTATGGAATTCGAACCCAAGATTGTGCTTCTCTTCTCGTCTTCTCTACATAAGTTCGAGATTATCATTGGAGAAGTTCACTTCGAGGTGCTTCACTTCTAGGAGTATACGAGTTATCTAGGAGAAATTCACAGTGAGATCAGTGTTTCTCTTCTACAATGATTGAGAAATGCGTAATGCATCACTTTAGCTCTCCCCCTCTTTTTCTTGATTGAGTAACCCCGAATCATTTGAATAATGTTGAAGGCTTAATCGGGTGTTGTATAAAGAAAAAGAATGTGGGAGAAGGCTCAAAGGGGATCTCTACAGGAAAAAGTAAAGGATTTATAATTTAAGCCAACTGAGGAATTTCCTAATATGCCCTTATCTTTTTCATGACAAACTAAACACAAAAGCGAGATGAAGCTACGAAGTTCAAATCAACAGATAGTCATTTGAAGTGTGACACTCAAACAAAATGTTGAGGTTCAAATTCTCACATGTATGATGTGGCATTGTGTCGAGTGAAACAAACAAAGTTCTTTTGAATAAAAGAATGTCATATGAATTTTTAGGCAAAGAATTTAATCATATATATCGAAGAAAAATTTTTGTGAGTAATTTCAAAAATAGTAAAAAATATTCGTCATCCCCCATTTTTTTTATTTATACTATTTATATATTTATTATTTTATATAAAAAAATATTTATTTATTATTATTATATTTTTTTTAATTTTCTTTTATATATAAAAAAGATTATTAAAATTGAGTCACGCAAAATGATCAAGGAATAATAAGAAGCACAATCAAATTGAAGCATAATAGAGCATGTAAAGCACATTTCAAGTAAGATTGAGATTCAACATGCCTAACGTAGCAATAAGGAATTGAAATCGTTTTTCATCCAATACCTTAGTGAATAAGTCGGCAAGTTGAAGCTCCGTTTTAACAAAATACATATCTATCGTGCCTTTTTCTACATGATCTTTTATAAAATGATATCGAAATGTGTTTCATGCGTGAATGACGAACATGATTGCAAGTAATGGCTATAGCACTTTGAGAATCACTATAAATGGGAATGTTATTGAAATCAAACCCGTAATCGCGTAATTGTGTCCGCATCCATAGAATTTGCGAGCAACAGCTGGCAGTCGCAACGTATTCCGCCTCGGCGTCGATGTTGATACACAATTTTGTTTCTTTAAAGACCAGCAGACCATCTTTTCGCCTAAAAATTGTGCTCCGCCAGACCTGATTTTTCTGTCCATTCGACAACCTGCATAGTCAGCATCAGTATAGCCAATAAGTCGAAAGTCAGTATTTTTAGGATACCAAAGCCCTAAGTTTGGAGTTCCTTTGAGATATCGTAGAATCCTCTTGACGGCATTCATGTGGAACTCCTTTGGGTCGGCTTGAAAGCGGGCGCATAGGCAAGTTGCAAACATAATGTCGGGTCGGCTGGATGTCAAGTAGAGAAGAGATCCGATAATACTTCGATAGGTGGTGATGTTGACAGCCTTTCCAGACGGATCAACATCCACTTTGCAATTTGTAGACATTGGAGTATTCATCGGTGTGCTCTTTTCTTGATTAAATCTCTTTAGAATATCTCGGATATATTTGGTCTGAGTGATGAAGATGCCATCATCGAGTTGCTTGACTTGTAATCCAAGAAAGAATTGGAGTTCTCCCATTAAACTCATCTCGAATTTAGTCTTCATGAGATTACCAAATTTCTGACAGAGACGTTCATTCGTTGATCCAAAAATGATGTCATCAACGTAGACTTGAACGATCATCAAGTCTTTGCCTTGCCTTTTGATGAAGAGAGTCATATCGATTGTTCCTCTGATGAAGTTGGATTTGACCAAGAAATCGCTCAGAACACCATACCAAGCAGGAGGGGCTTGTTTAGTTCATAGAGAGCTTTGTCCAATCGATAGACATGTTCAGGATGAATCTCGTGCATGAACCCTTCGGGTTGAGCGACGTAGACTTCTTCTTTTAAGACGCCGTTGAGAAAGGCAGTTTTGACGTCCATTTGATAGACTTTTGAAGTTTTTGTGAGCCGCGTATGCTAGAAATAAGCGAATAGCTTCAATACGGGCAACCGGAGCATACGTCTCGTCGTAATCAATTCCTTCTTGTTGATTGTATCCCTTAGCAACGAGTCGTGCTTTATTCCTGATTACTTCACCGTTCTCATTTTTCTTGTTCTTGAAAACCCATTTAGTTCCAATTATGGTTTTTCCTTGTGGTCGAGGAACCAATGTCCAAACTTGTAGCGCTCGAACTGGTTGAGTTCATCTTGCATCCGAATTACCCAATCCGGGTCTTTAAGAGCTTCGGCTACCTTATTTGGTTCGTTTTGGCTTAGGAAGCATGTGAATAAACCGCTTTGTGTAGACATCCTAGTACATACACCACTCGAAGGATTACCGATCATCTGATCAGTAGGGTGAGCTCTAGTCCATTTGCGCTCGTGAGGAATAACTGAAGTAGATTCGTCATTGAATTGGAGATCGAGACATCCTGAATTAATGGGTTGATAATTCAGAGTTGGGAAATTCAATTCAGATGTTGAGTCAATAGAAATTTCCTCATTTGTATTTGTAGGAGCTGCAGTACTAAATGAAGATTCTAAATAAGTAGATTCTCCAACATTTGTCGCATTTTGAAGAAGAAGAGTCTCATTATGAATTTCTTCCATTGAGGGAGATGGGGCACTGCTTGGTGTTGAGTGAGACGAAGCATGCATTTGAGACTTGTTCCGATAAAAGTGTTCGAATATAGAATCTAAATCTTCATAATCAGCGGGAATTGCTTCTTTTGACGTTGATGTAGAAGTTGCCGAAAGTTGTTGACCTTGTGCCAACACGCCAGTAAGCTCGGGTTCTGAACTGTTTTGTTCAGAAGCCATTTTGTTGAGCATTATTTTTGCAGGTTCAACTAAAGTCTGGTTCATTCTTTCTACGACACCATTTTGTGGAGGCGTTTTTGTGGCTGAGAATTGTTGAATAATTCCAAGTGATTGATAAAAGTTGTTGAGACGCTGGTTTTTGAATTCAGTCCCATTGTCCGTTATGATTACTTGGATTTTCTTTTGCAGGAGATTCTGAGTTGTATTCACAAAGCTTTCTATCGAGTCTCCAGTCTCATCTTTGGTTCGGAGATATCTTGTCCATGTGTAGCGAGAATAATCGTCGACAATTACTAACACATATTTACGACCGTTGATGCTTTGTATACACATTGGTCCGCAAAGGTCCATGTGAAGTAATTCCAAGGGTCGAGATGTAGAAGCAACTTGCTTGAGTTTGTGTGATGCTCGCTTCATTTTTCCCATTTGACAAGCCGAACAGTGATGCTCTTGGTTAGACGAAATTGTTGCCAGACCGTTGACCAACTTTTTAACACTGAGTTTGTGAAGATCTTTTAAATTTAGATGAGACAGACATTGATGCCATAAGATGTTCCCTTTGATTGTTGTCTGAGAGATGAGGCATACAGCTGTCGAAGGTCGAACTGTTGTCAGATTGATTGTGTATAGATTTGATCTTCGTGATCCTGTGAGAAGCTCTTGATTCTGACAATTCAAAACTCTGCACTGTTCAGCTAGAAATACTACTTGAAATCCTTTGTAACAGAATTGGCCTATGCTAAACAGATTGTGCTGGATACCTTGGACGTAAGAGACATCTTTAATCGTCAAATTTGGCAGTAAAATGTCTCCAAATCCGAGTATGGGAGCTGAGTCATTGTTGCCAAATCGGACTTTGCCATTGTAACGATCTTGGTAGTTGCTCAACAGTTCTTGTTTTCCCGTCATCTGTGTGGAGCAACCAGAATCTAAATACCACACATGATGAATCTGCAAAGAAAGAAATTAAGGAGACTTAGGTACCCACTTTTGAATGGGTCCTCTCGGATTAGCAGATTTGATAATTAAGGTTTGTTCAACTTTGGTTCCTAGAGAATGCTTAGGTATCCAAACCAACTTAGAAGTAGTGGTTTAAATAGTACTTTTAGACAATTTAGAATGGTGACTTAGGAATCCATTGTGGTTGAACATTACATGGGAGGTTATTTCAGCACGAACAAATGTCTGATTTGTCTTATTGCTGGAGAAAATCTTTTCTCTGGCTACTCTCCTAAGGTGTTTAGGTGAGAACAAGAATGTATGGAGCTATAAGCTTTCTTAATGGCTGGTTCTTGTTTCTTATGAGACTTAAGACTTGCATTTGTTTTAGAATGAAGATAGTTTTTAGAAGTAGAGACAATTTCAAAGTTTGTGCTTTAAAAAATAATAGGCTTTAACGCATAATTTGAAGTAACAATACTAGAAATAGCTGTCTTCGTAGGAGTGTCCATAGTTTTGACATAGAAGAAATAGATAACAAATCATTTTTCTTCTGAAATTTTATTCTAGGCACTCTTTCATTAGCATGCTTCACCTCTTTACTACTCTACCTATAGATGGAGTAGAAAAAGAGTTAGTAAAAATCTTTTTCCTTTTTGAAGAATTTAAGGATTCGTTTTCTCTCTTTACAATCTCTAAAGAAGATTTATCTTCTTCTGAAATATTTTGAAAAATAATAGGAGAGTTTTTCTTAGTTTTAATCTTGTCCTTCATTAAAGATTTTTCTTTCAAAATAAGATCAGGACAAGTTTTTAAAATAGAGGAAGTTTTGAGATTGAAAATCTCCAATAAAAGTTCGTTCTTTTCAGCTTTGAAATTCTTTCTCTTTGTTTCCAAGGAAGCGTTTAAATCAGCTATTTTTCTAATAATAGCTGGAATAACAGAAATTAGAATTTTGAGAATGATCAATATTTTCTTCCTTATTTTTAGAAAAATCTTCTAGGGGATATAATGAAGTATAATCACTAAACAAGTTGAGATCTCTTGTCTTGTAACTATTATTCAAGTCGGTGTAGTCAAAAGGAATGTCAGTCCTATCAGTGGCGTCGTTTAGATTCTTCTAAAGCATTTATTTCGGAAGAATTAGTAAATGCCATTAAAGAAGTTAATCCTAATCCCATATACTTGATATCGTAAAATTGTCTAACATTGACCTTTTTCAAGTTACAGGGATTGTTAAAACCTAAGCCCTCGTTAGGATTATAAAATTTTGTATCAAGAGGTTGATTTAGAAATATAGTTTGATCCGTTTGACCCCTTTTTATTAGAAGATCATCTAACGTTTTAATCCTTGAATAAAGTTTCTTACGTTCGTCAGAAATTTCTTTGAAATTATTTTTAGAAATCTCTAAGTCTCTCTGAAAATTGAAAAGAATCGTATTAAGTTCAGTAATATTTGTCTCAGAGGTAGCTATGGTTAATTCAAGACTAGAGATTTTTTCCTTAGCGTTAGATAAGAGAATTTCGAGATGAATTTCCTTATCTAATTGCTTCTGGAAATTGCTTTCGCTAAGAGCTAGTTTCTCTTCTAATTCCTTTGTTTGTTTCCGCTCAATTTTCATGTTAGTGTACTTAAGCTGTAACTATTCTAACATGTTTGATAATTTGGAATTAGAAAATTGTACCTCTTGTGACGAAGATGATGCTTTGTCGTCGTCGTCGTCAGGCCTCCTGGATGGGTCATCATTTGAAGCGTCGTCAAGGTATGCCATAAGTGCAAGATTTTCGTCTTCAGAATCTGTGGTATCTTCCAGCCAATGCTCTTGTTTTGCCATCAGTGCTACTCCATCCTCTTTCTGTTTAGTGAGTTGGAATTTTTTGGAGTAGTAGTTGGCATCCTTTTTCTTGGGTAGTTTGCATTCCCTGGAGAAGTGTCCTACCTTTCCACAATTATAACATTTTTGTGGTTCTTTGACACTTTTTGATTCTGAGGACTCGGCCGGTCTTTCCCTTTGCTTGGTGCTAGATGTCCGAAGTCTATTGACCGAAGACGAGGATTTCTTCTTGTATAACTTTTTACTCATCATTTTAGATATGAGAGCTAACTATTTCTTGAACTCCTTCATATCAGGTTCGGAGCCCGAGTCAGATTCTTCTTCATCTTCTGAAGAACTTGGCAGCTTAATATTTTTATCCTTTCGAGATCGACTTTGCTTTCTTTCAGAGACAAGTGCTATAGAGTCATCGATCTGCTTGCCCTTTAGTTCTTTTTGGATCTCGCTTATATCTTCTTCATGTTGGGCGAAATTATCAAAGACGGCGTGGATATCCATTTCATCCAAATCCTTATTTTGTCGGATTTGAATGGATATTTTCTTGCACTCCGGTTGAAGAGAAGAAAGAAATCTGATGTTGACCTCCATGTTGGTCTTGAATATATCTATCTTCCTCATTTCATTGAGAAGAGTTAGATATCTTTGATAGAGTTCATAAACTAATTCATCTGTCTTGGCTTTGAAAGAGTCATAAGCTGTTAGAATATTTGCTTTCTTTGCTTTGACTCCTACTTCGGTTCGTTGCATCATCTTGTGGAGCTCGTCCCACATGGCTTTTGCACTTGATAGACTATCTATTTGCATATAGATGTCATTTGGTATTCCTTGCATTAGGAAAGTCTTGGCTCCCAAGTCTGCTTTTGCTCTTAGACGCTCCCCGTCAGTATATTCACCAGGAACTTTAAGTCTTCTGGTTGCAGGAATAGGAGGATTGTTTGTGCCATCTCCTTCTTGGATGAGCCAGAATTGAGCTGGACCTTCTTGAAGTGACGCGATCAAATTTGTGGCTTGATCTTTTGTTTCCAAGAAGTTCAAGAACCGGCTTCTCCATACCGTGTATTCGCCTCTTCGAAGAATTGGAGGGCGGACGTCATTTCCATGTGGGTAAGCATCCATTTTTGTTGATTGATAGGATCTTCGTGAAGGTTTGGAATAGTAATGAAAAATTCTTCACAAGTGACAAACTTAGTTAGAAATATTTGATTCGTACTTTAAACAATTTCCTTTTTGAACCTATGATCCGGTCGTGAAAGAGAAATTGTTATGTTTTCGAAAATATTTGGTAATTAAAAATTGATACTTCAAGATTTGTTAAAGAAATTTGAATTATTGAGTATCAAAATTGATAGTTCGGAGAGAAATATTTTTCGTAAGTTTTGAAATTCACAACTTTTGATTTCCTTTAAATGCTGTGGTCGAAATGTTTTTCGAGCAGTAAAGTTTTTCGATTTAAAAATATTAAGCTTTTTAATCGAAAAAGGTTTTCGAACGTTTAAGGATTTAGTTATATGTTTGTCGAAAAATATTTTGTCGAAAAACTATGTTGATCACAAAAACTCTTATCGAATAACTTCTGATCAAAAAATTACTATTGATCGAAAAACTTTGTTTTTAGTTTGACTCAAATTGTTGACTGTAAAATTTTTCGAAGGAATATTTTTCGATCGAAATATTTGTTGCCTAATTTTGGATCGAAAAATGTATTTATATATGAACCGAAAAAAAACTAATTATTGAAATAATGTTTTTCGAGTCTTAATTTTGAGTAAAACGCTCGAAACTAGTGTTTGTCAGCGAAATATTTCTCGGCTGCAAACTTGGTCGAAAAAAAATATTTTTCGATTCAAGTTTTTCGATCCAAGAACTAATCGAAGAACAGCTAAGTTCAATATAACAGTGAAAATTCCAGATTCAATCGAGATGTTCAATTTAGATGCTGAAATTCTGGATAATCACTCGTTTAACAGTTCTAAATATGATCAAACACAGAATCAACCACGTTTAATAGCAAAATATATCGAGATTTAAGAAAATCAGATTGGACTCAAAACTTGATCGCAAACGCAAAAATCGATCTAAATCGAAAATCTGAATTATTATTGCGTTCTAAGCGGTTGAAATCAGTACGTAAATCAATCCTAACATATAATCTATCACTTAATCAGCAACATCAACAATACAATTCGCACAATTAAGCATATTGATCAAAATATAAGTCACGTGAGTTTTTCGATCGAAAAATCTGGAAAATTATTTTGATCTGAAAATTGCGAATTCTGTCCAAAATCAATCACGATTCGCTCTGATACCAATTGTTAGGTCATTCATCAATCAACAAGTAATCTAAGCACGAATTCTCGGTATTCGAGTAAGAAATCTTACGATATACGATCGGTCGAATATCCGCGTTGAAGATCTTGAGAGAGGTTGTTAGCTTTTCCGAGTTTCTCGAGCGTGTTCTCTCGTTTAAAATATGAATTCGATACTTGTGTTTTCTGAATTATAAAACTCTTGTTAACTTTGATAGTGTACATCATATTTATACCTATATTTAAGGTATAATTACTCTTAAGTCCTACACTATCAAAACTTCTAATTACGCCCCTAATTACAAGGATAATGAAATAATAAAGCACAATTCTAATATTCTCTTCAATGATCTTAGAATATTAGTTTAACTACATGATTTGATGGCAAATTATTATTCTATATGTCATGAGAAATTTTTGCGTGATAATGTACAAAATGGACAATCTGACCCCAAAATAAAAATATTTTTGAAATTTTGTTTGAAAATATTTTCGCACATTTTAAATGCATTAATACATGTATTGGTTCAGACTTGATAAAATGCGAAATTTTTTAAAAAAGCAAAATTTTCATGAATCTATGCTAAATTGCTTAAATGCATTATTTGTGCTTATATCGTAAATTTTCATATGCGTATTAAATATGTGCTAAATTGCCGAAAAGTTAAACGTGCATTTTTTGAAAAATTTATTCTTATCTCTTAAATGATTTACTTGCAATCATGACTTCTAATTTTTTTTCTAAGTATTACAGAATATTCGAGCTCATCCGAGGAGTCAAGTGTTGAATTTCATCACAACTGAGAGATAATTCCATTTATTTCATAAATACATGGAGCTTTATGAATTTTTTTTTGGGGTGTAAAAGTAAACGATTAAATTTTTTTCGTTAACCAAACCAGATTTTTAACGAAAGCCAAAAATATTTTTTCGGCCGACAACCATTAAACCTTACCTGATCAAAAAGTATTAATATAACTTTTTCTATCGAAAAACTCATTCTTATGCAACCAAATACTATCGCAAAACTTATCGGATTCTCAAACTCTTCGGCGATTTAAAAAAATCTCTTAAATCCTCACCGATTTTCTGTCAAAATTCGCCAAATTATAAGGTATAAACCAGTTTCGGATCTGTTCCAAAACACACGATTCGCGACAGTTTTTCAAAATCATTCGACGAAAATTTTCAACTTCGCGACTTATTCGACTGAAACATCTAAAAACTCAAATTAACGTGTTTAAACTTGACCATTATGATTAAAAGTATGATATTTGGATTTGCAACTGATCGATGATCATTACAAGTCTAGATTAACTCATGATTTACCCAGAATCGTCATTTGCATTTTTAAGTGTTTACTGTTTGAATTCAAACTTTTTCAATCGAAAATGTTCTTATCGCAAACAGTGTCATCGAAGAACTTTAGTTTTCGTTAAGTTTTATTCGATCATAAAACTCAGCGGCGAAAACCTTATGTTTTCGATATATTTTGATTCGATCGAAAAACTCGCGGCGAAAACTTTAAGTTTTTTGATACATTTTTATTCGATCGCAGAACTATGCGGCGAAAAACTTAAGTTTTCGACCACATTTTATTCGATCGCAAAATTACTCAGCGAAAAACTTTAGTTTTTGATAAATTTGTTCGGTCGTAAAAATCAGCGGCGAAAATCTTGAATTTTCGATAAGTTTTTATTCGATCGCAAAACTTAGCATTTAAATAAATTTACGCTCGAATAAAATCACTCTGTAAAGACTTAAAAAATTTCAAATTTTTTGTTGCCCAAGTCTTTCGACAATACACTTCAACACTTTAAATTGTTTGTGCCTTAAACAACAATTTAAATTGCAAAATTTAATTTTTTTTTTGTATTCACAATTGTTTAATACAATTTGCATATGATTATATCGATCTAATGAACTTTATTCATTTTTTAGAAATGACTCATCAAGAGTACTCTCACATCTACTCTTCGGACAAGCGGCTGACAGTCCACGACAGCAACTACCAAATGGACCTCGCCACCTAACGGTGTCCAGATGAAGTGATTATCTCCATCCTCAAAGGACATCCATTGTGGCCAGCTCTAACCATGATTGCCTCCGTCCAAATGGTCTATCTCCAGCAATTCAGGGAATGCATGAAGAGCTACATCATTGGGGATGAGGTGCAATACACAACAAAAATAAACCAAAAGCACGTCATCATCGACAAAAATCTTCTGGCCATGGTGCTCGATCAACCGCGTCACGACGTTTACGACCCGCTACCAACAGATGCGGTGATCATGGAAGACATGCTTCGGATGGGATATAAGCCACCGTTGACAAAATTGGCCAACTTCCAGAACAACGGGATCCCACATCCCTGGAGAACATTGTTCGGCATCATCAACAAATGTCTCTCACCGAAGCACTCCGGATTCAACAAGACGAACGGAAACATTCTCAGAATCTTTCACGGGGTCGTCTTCTTGAAGAAATACGACGTGGCCCAGCTAATTTGGAATGACTTAGCGGACTAAATGCAGACTAAATGCGACAAAGGGAAATGAAGTCGAAGGCAAAATTTCTGTCTTACGTATGGTGGTTCTCGGTGTTGATATTCCACCTGATGGAAGTACTGATCTTCCACCTGATGGAAGTACATCTGGAGATCCCTCGTCTGCCACTCGTTGGAGGTTATATATCGTCGAGGTTGCGGTTCCTCCATAACCCGAAGGCATCCGATCTGGCGCTCCCAACCGATGCTGATCCCACTGGAGTTAATAATCCTGGTTGATCCCACCGACGTGGCCTACCAAGACTGTTGCCAACCGAACTCCATCACGGAGGCAATGGTACGGTCCGTCAATCAGGCTCCGATGCCTATACGGTCTGTCGATCAGACACACGAGCCCAAAGCCGTGGCTCAGGAGACTGAAACACCGGCTATTGCGCCCGAAGGTGTCACTCAACAATCAACACCTCAAGTCGAATCTCCTGAGACCACCGAATCTGATGAGGAATGCAGACTACAACGAAGGGGCTCACGCAGACAACAAATCTCTTCCCCTTCTGCATCTCCCTCTACACCAATGGCTTCGATGACATCTCCTCCACCACCATCGGTACAAACGACCACACAGGTTCACATTGAACCTGTTCCAACATCCATAGAGATGATACATTCAGTATCATCTCAAGGATTGGATGGAAGCCCCGTTGGACCCTCGACATCTTCGGAGCAAACAATGGGCCAACCCACCGAAGTTGTGACTTATGGGTTGTTAACGGATGTCCTTGGACGTTCCGGAATCACAAGTCCTCTCCCAGGCGGCACGCGGAGATCTTCTCCGATGTTGTGACAGTGGAGCGCCTCCCTGGCCCCACTCCGGTGGCACCGATCCTCGTGACGAAGCAGCATTTACAAGAAGCCCTTTCCACATCCATCAATTCTCTTGAAGATCGGCTGATGGAAAGGATGCTACACGCCATTGAGACTTCCCGACTGGATACCAGAAAAGCAGCAGTCTCAGAAGCAGCTCCGTCCGAAGCCTACACCCCACCTTTATCCTCACCACCACTAACCACCACCATACACACCCCCATACAATCCATCTTAACCACTCCAACCCAATCACCTTCCATCATCAACCCATACACAATCCCTATAACCCAACTTCACGATATACATATCTCTCGCCTACTAGCCCTTGAGACGAGGACCGCTGCTGAGGAGAGTCTCTACCGAAGGCACCCGAGCCGCCCGCCCAAACGCGTTGGCGTGAAGAAAGCTCCCGCATAAGCGAAGACATGACGATCCCGATGATCCGGATCGTCATGAGAGGGAAAAACGGCAAAGGACCACAAGAAGCGGCCGTGGTCAGAGTCGAGAAAAGCAAACATCGACTCCTGAAGTTGGAGGTTCATCCACCAACCCACCAACCACACAACCCACTACCCTCCAACAAACAACCCCCATATCCACCACATCCCACACACAAACACTATCTCTCACTCCCAAAAGTCCAAACACAATCCCGACCTCCAACCTCCTCCAAAATTTAACCAGAAGCAGTCGTCTACGATCGACATAGGATCGTAGATGATTATATCTTGAACGAGAAGTGGCTGACGCATTGGGAACCGGAGGAAGCTGCTCAAGCCAGGCTTTCCAACGTCAGATACTTCTTAAAACAAGCTTCGGTAGATTTGGTGCTGCTTGAAGACGAAGAACTTCAAGAAGACGAGAACTACAACTCCACACTCTCTGAACTACCAGAGATGATCAGGCATCGAGTCGACTCCCCTCCTCGCTTATCAAAGGGGACTGTCAGAATCGAGACGTCTTGAGAGAACATACGGATTGAGATTCCGTTTATTAAAAACATAAGGAAGCAGATTTAGAGGGCTCCAAATCACATCAAGAAGCTAGATGAGCTAAATGAGCTAAATTTACGGTCCATATCCCACTGGGTAGAAAGGAAGAAGATGGAGCACATCTTCATGTTGACCTACCTCTGTCCGAATCGAAGTGGCGTCTTAATGGATTAGCTTAGAAGAAATTTTAGGGACAAGCCACCGATCCTCCAACTCGTGGGCATATCGCACACGATTGGGAGCTATCCAACCCCAATATACCTCATCGAGCGAGCGGACAACGACCATACTCGAGAGGAGATACACGAAAGCTATCTGCCGTTTCTTCCACCACACGAAGTGTATCGTCTGTTTCAGATGTACGAAAGAAAATACCAGACGCCTACTGGTAATTTCAAGAAAGAAGGGCTCGAGGGGTTAAAGAGATTCATGGTGCGGAAGGTCAAGTTCCACACCGCACACGACCTTCAAATTGCCGTAGAAAATAATATGAAAAAGGTCAACATGGAGTCTCCGCTCAAAGGCTTCCCGCTCAACGACTTCCCAGAGAATTATATCTTCAAGAAGCCAAGTCTCGCCATCACATATCGGAATCTAATTATTAGAAAGACGAGAGCGATGATGAAGTATGAAGTTCACAAATCCCGTGACGAGACGCTGAAGCTCGTGAGGAAGAATATCGAGAAGAAGTTGGCGGAGATCACTGAAGAAACGATCTTCGAGGACCTTGGAAAAAAGAGGCCCCGACAAGGAGCCTCTGATGCTATAAACGAAATTCTGGAGCTAAGGAAAGGATTGAGGAGATCGTTCTACGCCCGACAAGGATAAACGGAGCTGAAGAGAAAACATACACAAAGGGGGAGATTGGAGAAACATAGAAATTGTGCTTTGTTAATTAGTTATCCTTGTAATTAGGGGCGTAGCTCGTATTTTCGTTAGTGTAGGACTAGTTTGTAAATATACCATGTATAGAGGTATATATACCATGTACACAACAAAAATCTATATACAAGAATTTTAGAAAATTAACAAAGTATTGAGTTCACATTCTAGAGAGAGAAAGACAATCGAAAACTTCCACTCTCTAATCTTCTCTCCCTCTCCATCTTCAAACTCGATATTCGACGGAAGGTAATTCTCGAGATTTCTTATTCGAATATCTAGAATTCATGCTTAGATCGATTGTTAGTTGATTAAATATGACCTAACAGTTCCTTAAGCCTCAATTGATGGCTGATGTTGCTCCAATTGGTCCCAAAGATTCCTCAATTTGTTGTAGTAATCCACCACAGTTATAGAACCTTTCTTAACAAGACTATCTCACGCTTTAATTCAAACACAAGAGACAGATTTGAGGTTCCATACCTTTCTTCAATTTCTTTCTAGAAATCTTTAGCATCATGTATAAACATGAACCTATTTACAATTTTTTTAGAGATTGTATTCTTAATCCATCAAGTAATCATGTTGTTAACCTTCTTCCATTTCCTAAAAATCGGTGCATCTACAGCAGGTTTCTTATATGTTCCATCTATGAAACCGAGTTTCATCTTGGTTTCAAAAGCATCCTCATACAATTCTTCCAGATTAAGTAATTTTTTGATGTCAACGGAGTAGAGACAATCATCATACCAGGATTGTCAGAGCCGTGAAGTAGAAAACCTTCTTCAATTTCAGCTGGAACGCGTCTTATTTCTCCGTCGTTCTGTTGTTGCTGCTGAGAATCCATTTCGATTGAGACAATTTCAGATTCAATTTCCTCAATTATATCAACAATGTTGGTCCAATCTACTATGATACCATGTCGGAGAAGATAATCGGAGTCGATCGAAAAAGGAAAAAGGAGCGCTGAAAAACTTATCGGGAGAATTTTGTTTTCTGATATTTCACACGCACGAAAGTTCGTTACAATCAACACGATATATACATCATAAAAAAAATGAAAAATATAAAAAGGAAAATGACATAACTTGTAAAAACGTAATATGTAAAATGTGACTACATCTATTTCGAGCCATTTGAACTAAGGCGGGTAAAAAACAAAGTTTTGCTTCTTCATTATCTTCAACGCCCGTTTATAATAATCCCATCTTGTTCAGGGCTTTTCTTCTCAGCGTTAGGATGTTTTTGTGTAATTCTCTAACAATTCCGATGAATTCTGCAAGCGAGAGACAGGGACGGATTTCCGCAAAGGAACCCATAGCCACTTTGTCACTAGAATAACGACCGCTAATTTCTGGTCGAATTCCTGGTAATATCAGTAGAAATGTGATGGGATGCTTAAGCAGGGGCAGATCCAGAATTCTTTGTTCGGGGGTCGCAATATAAAATTGGCTTTGGTATTTGACATATATATATATATATATATATATATTGGAATCCATTTTTTCATTTAAAGATACGAATCTATTATCTATATGATATATTTTATAAACTACACAATACCTACAAAGAAACATTATATAAGATCAGGTCTAGCTTTGTGAATATATAACATATCAGTAATATAATAATAATATATGATATTGATATTACAGAACATTGTATAAGATCAATGTTGGTTAAACGAGATAAATTGTCGAATATTATATTAGTTAAAAAATTTATAGACTTAAAATAATAATAATCAGCAAATATAAACTAAAAAGGAATAAAAGTCTTGTATGATGTAGTAGTTAAAAAGATTTACATGATTTTCTAGTAAAAAATTTTAAAGACTTAAAAATATTAAAATCATTAAAAATTGATTTATGATGAATTAGTTAAAAGAATTAAAATTGTTAGATGATATATTAATTAATAATTCTTAATAGAATTAAAATAATTAAAATAGACTAAAAAGAATAGATGTTTGGCAATCTAGAATCGAACTTTGCTAGTATCTACAGTAACAACCTTCATAAATTAAAAAAAATTAAAATAGACTAAAAAGATTTAAAGTATGACAATGAAGTTTGACCCAGGCTAGTGCATAACCAACATGGAGTATCAATCAGCATAGTGACCGCCCTTTCGTTATTATTTTTCATCTCAAATAATAAATATCGCCATTACAACTATAGACGATATACATGGTACTAAAAATTTCCAAAATTTCCGGGGGCCGTGGTCCCCCGGTTTCTATGCTAGATCAACCGTTGCGCTTAACGTGATGAAGGATGAAAAGATTGCTCGAGATGGAGATGTAATGAAAGCCTCTTATCCATATTCGGAGAAAAATGAGTTCAATGAAGCTGCGGTCACTCTACAGGCTTAAATACGTGGCACTTGTTTCGAGAGCAGGGTGTAGCAGCTACATTATATTGCTTGCAAAGTATTGACAAAATTAAATCACTTGCACGGTTAGGAAGCATAATACTGTGACTGCACCATTCAGAGGAAAAAGTTATGTTGCTAAGGTGATTCGATCTTATTCATACCCCACTCAAGATAAGTGTCTCATTTTTTTAGTGTTTAATCTTCTTTCAATTAGGTTGCCAAAAGCCTGGACCCTAGTATAATCACCATGTATGTGCAAGCTACTAGTAGATTGCTGAAGATTGGTTTCATTTAGACGTCTTCATCCGGTTACGGTTACGGTTACGATTTCCGATTATAAACCGTCGATTTACGTTAATAAAATCCTCTAATCGTCACTGAACCGTCGTTACCACGGTTACGGTTAAGGTTTGGAACCGGCCGTGCCAGTTATAGTTGCGGTCTGGAACTTATGGTTCCAAATATTTTATTTATAATTTTTTAATAATTGAAATAAATTAAAGAAAATTGAATTTTTAATAATATAAAAAACTTTCCATTCCAACTTAGAAAATTACAGAAAAGAAATACATCTTCAATATTTGAAAAAAAAAATACACCTTGAATATTAAGAAATTAAATTCTGGCTTCCAGTAGTGTCGACGCAGACTCGTCGTAGGCATCTTCTTATTCGTCGGTAACGTTGATTTTATGATCGTTGGGATTGATAAAAATAAATTAAACATAACATATAATGGACAATTTTATAAAGAAAAACACAAATTAAAAACCATCGATTGTTACTTTAATAAAGAAATAAATAAAATTTTAAAACCCAAGGTTCAGCCTTACTTCAATTAAAGAATCATTAAATCTTAAATCCTAACTAATTTAATTATTCTATGAACCACGGTTTATAACCGCCGGTTTATGGTTAGGAAAATGAAAAACCGTAACCGGACATTCGTAAATAACGATCCGGTTACGGTTTGAACCATAACCATTAACCGCGGTTAAACGAACCGTTGACCGTCAGTTCGATTACGATTAGGTTACGATTTTTCAAACCTTATGAACACCTCTAGTTTCATTTACAAGGTAAGTAGTTGACATTTATTGTATATTCCTTTTATATTGATTTGTTTTTATTTTTTCACTAGCACTCCAAATTAAGCCCTTTTGGCTTTAATCAAAATTTTGAGTTATGCGGTTCATCACCATCTGGGATGCCATTACGCCTTTAGTACGAACAGAGAGAGTCAAATTCTGCTTGGAACTGGTTGATTCGATGGTTTAAGTTGCAAGTTTTGGCGCTGCTGAGATAGAGAGCTTCAAAAATGTCACAAGCGACCATGTGAATAAGCAAACTATTAAGGTTGTTGGATATAAGTTGAAGAAATTTAACTACTTATAAGTTTGTGTTATACTCTCCCTCTTGGCAATTGGTTTTAAAGAGGAACTCCATGGGCATATAAGTTTGGACTTCTGGACTTGATTCCTAAAGCTCGACACAGCAAAACAGTCGGCAGAATACTTAAAGGAGAAAAATAATCTGTGCGAATGAAATGAATAAGCATCACAGCAAGAAACTCGTGAAACCTGCCCACGAAGTATCATCATCCAAGGTTGCACTTGATGTTAAGGAACCTGCTGGGGCTGCTGTCGGAAATCACGTGAATCAATATAACGACAATCAACGCAACGAAACAAAAATAACACCGACACTTTTAACGTGGAAAATCCGAACGGGAAAAACCACGGGATCGATCTCCCGATCCAAGGAAACAATCCACTATATACCGAGTTCGACGTATACAACGGACAACACCTCCCGAGAACGTCTCGAGGTAACACCAACCCAACAACACACCGACGAGGCGAGCACACATCATCCAATTACAAACTCGGAACACCAACAATCGTCGAGCTACGAGCTCGAAATACACGAAGAGATAGAAAGGGTTACCACCCAAAAGCGAGGAACCGAACAATCTGAGCCGGTAGATGTGTAGAGCACGTTGAGACGAATCTCCCTCCGAAATTTGGACGAAATCGGAGCACCGGATCGACGGGATCGGGACTTTTTCTTCTCACCTTTTTTCTTCCTCTCTTCTCTCTTTTCTTTCTACGTCTGCTTGCTCCCTCTCTGTTATTTTTGTGTGTGTGTGCGCGTGTGTAGTGTAGTATCTTTTTTTTTTTTTTACATATAATAGGTAACTGGGCCTGGCCCATCTTCAGCCCAAATAAATGGGCCGGATCCAACAAAACTCCCCCTCCGGCTCATTCGGTGGGCTCTAGCAAGCCTGCTTTTTGCCGAGAAGTCTCGAGCTTCTCCTTCAGCAAAATCTTCGTCATCATGTCTGATCCGTTCTCGCTCGTATGTACCTTCGCTAAATACAATTGCTTCGACTCGAACCCAATGGTATCTGACGTCGATATGCTTCGATCTCGAATGGAATGATGAGTTCTTGGAGAGGTGGATGGCACTCTGACTATCGCTGTAAACGGCGTACTTATCTTGCCGTAGACCAAGTTCTTCGAGAAACTTCTTCATCCACAAAGCTTCCTTGCAACCCTCGGTAATTGCAATGTACTCGGCTTATGTGGTGGATAGCGCAACGCACTTCTGCAACTTCGATTGCCACGACACAGCTCCCCCTGCAAAAGTCATCAAAAAACTTGAAATAGATTTTCTGGAATCGATGTCACCTGCCATGTCTGAATCGGTATATCCAAATAGCATAGGCTCTCCGCTGCCAAAACACAAACACATATTGGAGGTGCCTCTGAGATATCTCAATATCCACGTCACGGCTTCCCAATGCTCCTTTCCCGGATTAGAGAGAAAATGGCTAACTACTCCGACGGCATGGGCAATATCGGGTCGAGTACAAACCATAGCATACATCAAACTACCAACCGCATACTGATAAGGAACTCTGCACATGTCGGCCTTTTCTTTTTCACTCTTCGGGCATTTCTCAGAACTGAGCTTGAAATGACCTGCAAGTGGAGAACAAACCGCCTTGGCTTTACTCATATGAAATCTCTCGAGGACTTTCTCAATGTAGTCTTCTTGAGATAACCACAGCTTCCGATTTTTCCTATCACGAGAAATCATGCCGAGAATTTTCTTCGCCGCTCCCAAGTCCTTCATCGCAAAAGACTTGCTCAATTCTGTCTTCAACGCCCCAATCTTGCTAGTATCATGACCAATAATCAACATATCATCAACGTACAAGAGATGAATAATATAATCTTCATCGGAATATTTTTTAATAAATACGCAGTTGACCGATGAAGTCCTGTTATAACCATGAGTGGCCATAAAGGAATCGAACTTCTTGAACCATTGGCGTGGAGCTTGTTTCAGGCCGTACAAACTCTTGTTCAACTTGCAAACAAGATGCTCCTTCCCCTTGACTCTGAATCCCTCGGGCTGCTCCTTGTAAATGTCTTCTTCAAGGTCACCATGAAAAAATGTAGTCTTCACGTAAAGTTGCCCAATCTCCAAGTTTAGGCGCGCCGCCAAACCAAGAGCAACTCGGATCGAGGACATCTTCATCACCGGTGAGAATATATCTTCAAAGTCAATGCCTTTCTTCTGCCCGAAGCCTTTCACGACCAACCGGGCTTTGTATCGTGGCCGAAAATTATTTTCTTCAGTCTTCAGTCGATAAACCCATCGGTTTTTGAGAGCTTTCTTGCCTTGAGGTAGCTTTACCAAGTCGTAAGTATTGTTGTCGTGAAGGGATCGCATCTCCTCGACCATAGCTTTCATCCACTCGTTCTTTTCGTAAGCAGAAATGGCGTTTTGGTAATTCTCAGGCTCTCCCGCAACTGTTAGCATCACGTACTCATATGAAGAATACCTCGTGGATGAACGATGCTCCCTAATAGATCTTCTCAACTAAGGCTCATCATCAACAAGTTTTATTGACTCAACACATCAACTGTAGGATTTTCATCAATGCCGGTAGAGTCTGGAACATCTCCCCCGTGATCAGGATATGCTACGCGTGCAGGAGGTGGATCTAAATCAGCAAGATCACCACTGGAGTTCTCAGCCGACTTCTCCTTGTGAATGTCTCGTATACACTGGTCTTCGATAACATAGCATCACGACTTCTGATTAGCTTCTTCCGCGCGGGGTCATAAAACCTGTATCCGAACTCATCTAGCCCATAGCCAATGAATATACACGGTCTTGTCTTCACATCAAGCTTCGATCGCTCGTCTCGGGATGTGAACAAAGGCCTTGAACCCAAACACGCGCAGGTGGTCATACGAGACTTCCTTTCCCGACCAAATCTTGTTCGGTACCTAAAATCTCAAAGGAACAAAAGGTGTGAGATTTAAAACATGAACAACGGTATTTAACGCCTCACCCCAGAAAGAATTCGGCAACTGCGTCTGCGATAGCAAGCATCTCACTCTCTCGATCAATGTTCTGTTTAACCTCACAGTTAACCCATTTAACTGAGGCGTCTTCGGAGTTGTCTTTTGATGACGAATACCGTGCCTCTTGCAATACTCGTCAAAAGGACCACAATATTCACCTCCGTTATCCGTCCGAATACACTTGAGCTTTTTGTCGGTCTGCCTTTCCACCAAAGCGTGAAACTGCTTGAAAACATCCAGCACTTGGTCCTTGGACTTCAGCGTATAAGCCCAGATCTTCCTCGAATGATCATCTACAAAAGTAACAAAATACACAGCACCACCAAGTGTTCTTATAGGACCACAAACATCAGAGTGAATTAGATCGAGTGTACCTGATTTCGGTGAGTGAGTGATGTTCTTGAATGCGACTCGGGTCTGCTTTCCAGCCAAGCAATGATCACATCTTCGTAGCGAAGGATTCTTCACGCCGGATAGAAGATTCTTCTTGGCTAGTATCATCAATCCCTTTTCGCTCATGTGACTGAGCCGATTATGCCAAAGCTCTGTCACGCCACCATCGTCGATTGCATTAACGGTTGAGTCTGCAATCTTTGCTTGCGTCACATATAAATGAGATGAAGTCTTTTCTCCTTTCGCCACGATCAACGAGCCTCTAGTGAGCTTCCACTTTCCGTCTCCGAAGTGGTTATGAAAACCTTCATCGTCTAGCTTTCCGAGGGACATCAAACTCATATGAACTTTCGGGACATGTTTCACAGCCTTCAGAATTAAGGTATTGCCGTTCTCGGTGTGCAAGCGCACATCACCAATACCGATGGCTGTAGCAATGCCATCGTCTCCCATAATAACTCATCCAAAATCACCAGAGGTATATGAGCTAAAGAAATCCCGACGCGGTGTAGCATGTATCGTAGCACCGCTATCGACACCCAACTAGTCTCGTGACTAGCTAGATTAACAGCATCGTCGTCACACACAATAAAAAAATATGCCGTGACTGCGGTAACCTTATCAGCATCGATCGTCTGATAATCTTGACTCTTCGCATTCTTGTTCTCTCTCAGAAACTTCCGACAAACTCTTTTGATGTGCCCCTTCTTGCCACAATAATGACACTCGATGCCAGCATACGTCCCGGACTTGCTCTTGCTTCTGCTTCTGTAACCCAGGCCTCGACTCTTGCTCCTCCCTCTGTTCTCCGTGACTAGGACATCGGACTGTGAAGAAGAACCTTGTGACTTTCTTCTCATCTCTTCATTGAGTACGCTGCTCTTTACCAATTCCATCGAACAGGTTCCATTTGGAGCCGAATTGACAATGACATCCTGAATGTCTCCCACGAGTCTGGCAAAGTACCAAGAGCCACAAACCTTGCACTTCATCGTCAAACTTGATTTCCATTCCACCTAGCTGATTGATAATTCATGGAATGCATTCAAGTGATCGAACTTGTTGCTCCCTTCGTGATACTTCAAACTCATCATCTGCTTGATTAGAAAAAACTTGTTGTTCCCGGTCTTTCGAGCATACAACTACTCAAGCTTGCTCCATAGTTTCTTGGCATCGTTCTCATCGCTTATGTGGTTGAGAACATTATCTTCGACCCATTGTCGAATAAAGCCGCACACCTGACGATTAATCACTTCCGACTGCTTGTCGCTTTTATCTACCGGTTTCGTCGCATCGAACGCGGGCGGATAATAATCCGTCACATATAGAAGGTCCTCCATCTTCCCTTTCCAAAACATGATAGTTCGACCCGTTCAGCATAACTATCCGACTAGAATTTCCTTCCATGACTTCGAACACGGCGCCACAACACAACACTCTGATACCACTTTGTTGGGGCTGCTGTCGGAAATCACGGGAATCAATATAATGACAATCAACGCAACGGAACAAAAATAACACCGGCACTTTTAACGTGGAAAACCCGAACGGGAAAAACCACTGGATCGATCTCCCGATCCAAGGAAACAATCCACTATATACCGAGTTCGACGTATACAACGGACAACACCTCCCGAGAACGTCTCGAGGTAATACCAACTCAACAACACACCGAAACACTACAC
The DNA here is from genome assembly GCA_004919715.1 of Linderniella brevidens. Lineage (NCBI taxonomy): Eukaryota > Viridiplantae > Streptophyta > Magnoliopsida > Lamiales > Linderniaceae > Linderniella > Linderniella brevidens. The sequence continues at coordinate 2,335,453 of SWDC01000149.1, read as the reverse complement.
CGACGAGGCGAGCACACAACACATCGAATTACAAACTCGGAACACCAACAATCGTCGAGCTACGATCTTGGAATACACGAAGAGATAGAAACGGGTTACCACCCAAAAGCTAGGAACCGAACAATCCGAGCCGGTAGATGTGTAGAGCACGTTGAGACGAATCTCCCTCCAAAGTTTGGGCGAAATCGGAGCACTGGATCGACGGGATCGGGACTTTTTTCTTCTGACCTTTTTTCTTCCTCTCTTCTCTCTTTTCTTTCTGCCTCTGCTCGCCCCCTCTCTGTTATTTTTCTGTGTGTGTGTGTGCGTGTGTAGTGTACTATCTTTTTTTTTTTTTTACATATAATAGGTAAATGGGCCTGGCCCATCTTCAGCCCAAATAAATGGGCCAAATCCAACAGAACCCTTAAAACTCTCAGTAAGACATCGAAATCATCAGCCACATCTGAGTTCCCTGAGCAAAATTCTAATCTTGCAATGGGTGACAAAGGAAACAACAATGATGATGTGAGATCAGGACAAGTTGAAAATGTTAGGCAAAGCACAGTTTGAAGCCCGTATTGCTGATCTCAGCTGTGAGAAAAGCACCTTGAAAAGTTTTACATCCAATTGTAAGGAATCCAAAAGATGATGTTATAAATCAAGCCGAAGAAATGAATTAATGTCGTGAATGTTTGGGTTAACTCTGCAATGAACCGTTATGCCATGCACAAGAAGTTATCCCTAGCTTGTTTTGCAAGTGTGTTGGGTAATGGTTTCGAGAGATATCTGAAGCAAACTTAAAAATGCCACTTTCTTTCTTCTACAACATCAGTCATTTCGTTGCATCATCAGATCACCACCTGAGTTCCCCCAAACACTTCAGTGGGATTCAAAATACCAACCCAATGAAGTGATTGAGGAAACTCCAAATGGAACCCGAAAACAGGCCATTTCAAGCTTTCGATGGCTACAAAGTGCTCGGTTCACGCGTATTTATAGCAAACACGGTTGCATCAGTGGTTTTATAGTATTAAGCAGCGTGCAACGAACACGATTGCATCAGTGGAGAAAATCTCGGGAAGAGATTTTCACAACAGTTGAATTTGAATAAAGTTGTTGAGGAAATCACTCCGAGTCAAATTCGCCCAAATCCTATATAAGGAGGCCGAGATAGAGTTCAAAATCATCAACCGCCATCCGAGTGATAGTTTGAAGGTGCGGGACTTCGAGCGAGCCACACATCCGAGCTCGGGGCGCCGAGCTTGAGAGGGATCCCGAGAGGTTTTCGCGAGCGAGAGAGAGCAAGCGATTAAAATTCCGAAAAATGGGACATTAGGAGATAATCGTGTCGTGTCGTAGTGCAGGCGCGTGAGGTCGAGACGTGTTCGATGCCACGGTTTTGAGTGTTCTCTTTCGTTGTAAACTTTGCGTGAATAAATATTACGACAAGCCGAGTAGGCGAACCATGTTCTCCCCGAATTGACCGTGTCTTTGTTTAACGTTTTCCATATACAAACCAGGGTCGGCGAGAGGCTTATCGCGGGTGAGGGAATCTGGCGAGCGAGAAACGAGTTAGACGCAAGCCGGTTGTGAAGCGCGCGAGGCTTTTCAATTCGAAAAAAAAATCAAAGTCCTTGATTTGCAACAATTGGATGTTATATATTAGTTATTAAAATGTTATTTGGATAATAATGAGATTATATAAGCGTAGTGTTGCCCAACCGCCGGTTACGGTTAACCGGCGGTTGGGATCCGGCGGTTGCCGGTTGGTCGAAATGACCAACCGGCGTCAACCGGCCGGAGACGGTTCCCGGTTGGCCGTCTCCGGTTGCCGGTTGATGACCAACCGGCGGTTGGTCAAACCGCCGGTCAAAGGATGTCAACCGCCGGATTTTTTTTTTTTTTTTTAATTTTTTTTTAATTTTTTTTTAATATTTTTTTTTTAATTTTTTATTTCAATTTATAGTGTGTATTTCGATAGTTTTCGACTTTTCGGGACACAATTATTTTTTTTCGGTATATAACAAGGGTTTCGATTTAAAAGTTTTAATCGTAATAAATTAATTTTATTACAAAAACAAAGTTACATTTACAATTAAAATTTACAAAGTCGAAAATACAAAGTAAGAAAAAAAAATTTATTCGCCATTTGCCAACGCCAGTCGATAATCGGTTTCTGAAAAAAAATATACAATAGAAGTTAGTTAGATAATAATTATAATATTCTTTTGTACAATCGCCATTAAAAAATGAAATTAGTTTTAAGGACTTATCTTTTTTCGGACTTGTCGTTGGCTTAGATGTCGTCACGCGAGCGATTTCTTGGAGACGTTGGCTGAAAAATAAGATTGTATGAATAAGTAATTATTTAAAAATATAAAATAAAAAATTAATACAATGAGATTAGTATTAAGGACTTATCTTTTTTCGGGCTTGAATCTTTCGCCATTTTCGGATATTCTCTACTCTCTACTCTTAGTCATCCCCGTCCCCGCCATTGCCGCCGCCACCACTAGAACCTGTACCGGTGGTGTCGTCGAATACGTCGTCGTCCGAATCGGTATTCGTGGCGTCTTGTGTCCGATGTTCGGCTCTCGTCCAATCATCGAGAAGGCATTGGTATTCGACGTTTTCTACCGTCAACCTCGAACGCCTTTCACTTAACGTTAAGCCGCCCATGCTAAAAGCTTGTTCAACCGCGACGGTTGAAATTGGGACGGCAAAGATTTCCCTAGCGATCTTCGCCAACGTTGGATACGTTGGCGACATCTTCGACCACCATCGGAGGACGTTGAACTGATCTTCATCCTCGCCGAACTCAAAAGTGGTCGACAAGTAGTTTTCTAACTCTATGAACGGGTTCGTCGACCTTTGGCGTTTGCTCGTGTTGAGGAGGTTGTAGTAGGAGGCTAAGCGATCACTACCGCTAGCACTACTACTACTAGTGGATTGACCCGAACTCGATCGAGTTGGGTCTTGGCCACTATCGGTCTTATACGCTCTAAAGACTGCCTTTAGAGCGTCATACCCTACATTCCTAACTTGAATGTGATAGCCATCGGGGAGGACACTAGAATTAGCCGCTATGGACTGGTAGTATAATCCTAGAAAATTATCGGTCCCCTGTACGCGTAATCTGGGGTCTAATATCTTCGCAATGATGAAGATATCGGGTAGATCCCAAAAGTACTTCAGCCATTTAGCTTTCATGGCTAAAACGGCCGGACCCGCAATCTCGTCATTTACAAACCCGTTTAGAATGCATGCGACTTTAACGCAATGATCTAATGCCAAGATAGATGTCGGGTAATATATTCCCGACATCTCCCTCGTGGCATCGTGAAATACTTGAAGTATTTCACATATGCCGTTGCATCCGTCCCACATCGTAGGATGTAATGCTACCCCGAATTCGGGGTTTTCGTCGTAGAAATCGCTCAAGGTATGGCGATATTCGTACGACGTCTCCAACATCTTATAGGTGGAATTCCACCTGTTGGGTACATCTAAGGCAAACTTCTTGGGCATGACACCCAAACTTCTACAATGACGCTTCCACTTCTTCAGATGTAACTAATCGCCGTTCGTAACTAATCGTAACTAATCGCCGTTCGTATCGGCGTAACGTGTGCCTTTAGATGGGTCAGTGCGTCCTGAACACATAGGTTAAGTATGTGGCAGAAGCACCGGACATGAAAGAATCGGCCGCCAAATGACGGTCGACAATACTTAATCAAATCTTCAATGCTCGCGTTATTAGCGCTAGCATTATCAAAGGATACCGAGAAAATCTTCTCGAGTATCCTATATTCCGATAAGATATTCCTAATCTTAAGTGCGATGTTTTGAGCTGTGTGTGCTGTGTCAAATTCCCTATACGCAATTAAGCGTTTCTGTACTTGCCAAGAGTCATCAATCCAATGGCATGTAACGCCCATGTAATGATGATCTTGCCAGTGATCACTCCATATATCGGAGGCAATGGATACTCTACACTCTAAGTTTCCTAATTGATCTATTAACTCGCGTTTATACGCGAGTACGGTCTTCATAATGTCTCGCGTAAGGGTGCTACGTGAAACTTTCTTCGCTTGGGGGTTATACGACTTTCTGATCCAATCTTCGTAGATCGGATCGTCGGCAAACCGAAAAGGAAGATGTTTCGCGCAAACAAATTTTGCAAGTTGTTTGCGCGCAACGTCTTCGTTGTACATGAACAAAGACGTCGGACTCGCACTGGGTCCTTGTCCGGTAGCGGACGACCCCGTACCCGTAGCCCCGTGCATTTGACTTTGACTTTGACTAATTCCTATCTTAGTAGGATGTTTTGAGCGGACATGGCCGGTAAAATTGCCATATCCGCCCCCCTTCCTAAAAGGGTACTCCTTACCACAATAATTACATATAACTCTAAAAATATCTTTATTTTCGGTCGGTACCTTCTTGAAGTGTACCGCGAAAATATCCGAGCGTAGGGCGGCGGCGGCGGCCCGTGCTTCGGTGTCGGTCGTCGGCATCGGAATTTCTTCCGTTTGGTCCCGTTGCGTGTTGCTTTGCGTTCCATCCATGTCCGAGCCGAGTACGTCACTTAGGTCGAGCATAATTTCGGGGGAGTCGTCATATTGGTAGTAGTCATCTTGTGATGAACTACCGACAATCTGTTTCCCCCTAGATCTCGAACTCGATCCTCGACGACGGCTATCCATATCTAAAATAAAAGGTTAGAATAAACGTTCGATAAAAAAAAGTGTAAACTTACGAAAAACGAGGCGAGTGAAATTCGGAGCGCCGTGTAGTAGAGCCGGGCGGGGATTGATGAGCGTAGTAAAGCCGAGCGGGGAATGGTGGACTAGTATTTTAATTAGTTTATTTTTAGTTCGTGGACTACAACTAGACTGAGAATTACGCGTTTTGAGAGTGAATAATTGAGAGAAAGAGATAGAATTGAGTTGTGATTTTTTGAAGAGGGGTGGGGGGGTATTTATAATTTTTTTTTGGACTAGCCGTTGCAACCGCCGGTTCCCGGTCAACCGCCGGTTGCAACGACTATTTTTTAATTTTTTTTTTTTTTCTAACTAACGGACTAACGGTAACTTTTTTAAATTTTTTTTATATTATATATCTATTTATATATAATTAAATATATTAAAAAAATAAAAATAAAAAAAGCCGGAACCGCCGGTTGACAACCGGCGGTTTGCGGTTTGGGAAAAATCCCAAACCGCCCGGAACCGGCCACCCGCGGTTGCCGGATACGGTTGGTGGCCGGTTCCGGTTACAAACCGGAACCGGCGGTTCGGAACCGGCGGTTGGCCGGTCGGAACCGCCGGTTCCGGTTGTTTTTGGGCAAGTCTATATAAGCGTCAGACCCAGTGGATAGTTTCGATTATCCTTCTGCAATCATATAGTAGGAATTATTTAGTCTATACTTTACTATATTCATATTACTTTTTTTTTTTAAGAGGAACATTTTAATTAGTTTAAGCTCAATCCCAAACTTTGACCATGAGTCGAGCTGGTTCAAGCTCGACGAACGATGAGTCGATCTGGCTCGCGAGTTCATGAACCTACTCGACAAAAGTTCGGCTCGATCTCGACGAACAATGAGTCGACCCGGCTCGACAAAAGCTCGGCGTTGGTTATTGTCGAGCTCGAGCTCCATTTTGAAATCCGAATTCCAAATCCCAGCGTTTGCCAAACAATGGATTTGGATTTACAATTCGGATTTCGGATATCGTAATTTCAAATCACGGGATTCAAGTCAAATTCACGAATCCAAACACATCGTTATAGAATTTTTCTCCTAATCTTGAAAAACCTTTTCTTTAAGAAAAATAAAATAGTTGGAAGGTTGTTTTAAGAGAAATGACGTATTCGTGTAGTTACTTGTAAATCTCTAAAACGTTTCAAGGTTATCGCCTGGTTATTTGAAAACGTTTGTACCTGTCTCACGGGAATATAAATTATAGGAAAGTAAAGTGAGATCGAGGTTCTATCCCCAGTCGTTGATTAGTCATCTCCTTGAGGTTTGTTCATCAAGAGTTAAATCAATCACTATTTGTTTACCGTAAGTTGTTACAGTAATGATTGGAATGCCTTTACTAAACCAAAACAAAATGAATACTAGATTGCGACTAGGCTGTCTCACGTCAAGTTTCGTTCCACATCGTTCCCAGGGAATCACCACTCCCAGACTGGACACAGCTTGCTACTGCACCCCCGGACCTGCAGATTCTTTCCTTCACGTGCAGACAGGCTTCACTCGCTTTTCTGAGGACGTTCAATAAGCTCGAAGACGGGATTACAATGGAATTACAGTGTTATCTCACAAGGTTAGTCTAGAATTCACAAGTGATCGCGCAAATAGAATAACGAATTCGCAGATAAAAGCTCAACACTCAAGAATTTCGTTATTTAGCTTTTTCAAGTCTCGCTTTTTTGTCTTTGAAGTTTCTAACTATTTATAGGCCAATCAAGCTCTACACTTCACTATTAGATAGTTTATATTGTCCAAATGTATTTTATTTTGGGTCTTAGTCTCGTGTTTTAATTTACCTAGAATTAATCTCTAAGTTGTAAAGATTAGTGATTTACTTGTTACAATGGGCTTTTGGGGGCCCAAGTATAATATACACTAATCCAATGGTATAAATACTAAAACTCTACGCTTTTATCATTAAAAATCATTTTATCGAAATAAGCGCCGCTAAAGTACCTTAAAATTATCGAAATACACACTCACACACACTTAATGGTTTTAGCGTATTCTTCATCGATTTTTCACCAATCTCTTTGTTAGCTAGGTGACTTGAGACCTTTAAGTGATATTAGAGTCTAGCGTTGAAAGTTTTTTTCACGTTTGGATTTGAGAAATTTTGCTGGGTTTATCGAGTTTCTTAAATCCAAAGTTTCTTCAAAGTGTTCTTCAACATTTTCGAGCGATTCTTAGCTCATTCGGTTACTTTTTGATCCCGTTTAGTGTTATAGGACTTTTTCGAGAATCCCTGTGGAAAAACTCAGAAATTTCATCAAGTTTGAGTAGTTTTAGAGCGATTTTAAGTTCAGAAAGTTTTCGCATTCACTTCGAAAACCATTGCGAAAACCACTTTGAAAACCAATTTTCGCCACTGTTAGTGGCAAAATCGTAATTTATGCTGCAAAACCTCCGTTTTTGCAACGCACCTATATTAGGTTTCGAAAATCTCAGTTTTCGCAACGGTTGATAGTTACTCTCCAAAAAATTGGGTTTTTTGCATCTCACTGCAAAAACCGATTTTTGCACCAACAGTGACTCACGTTCCGAATACCTCAGTTTTCGTAATTTACGTTCCGAAAACCTCAGTTTTCGCACCTTACGGGGTTTTAACAACAACATAAAGAGGTAAGGGCATTTCTTAAACCAACCACTTCTAAGTTGGTTTGGATACCTAAGAATAACATTGGTTTAGGAACAAAAAATTAACAAACCTTACCTACTAAATCTGCTAATCCGAGAGGACCCATTAATAAGTGGGTACCTAAGTCTCTCTAAACCTTTCTATGTAGATCCATCATGTGTGGTACCAAGATTCCGGTTGCTTCATGACGGGAAATCAAGAACTGTTGAGCAACTATCAAGACCGTTACAACGGAAAAGTCATATTCAGTAACAACGATTCACCTCCAATACTAGGCTTTCGAGATATCCTTCTAAAGAATCTGACAATCAAAGATGTTTATTATGTCAAAGTTCTTAAACACAACCTGTCTAGCATAAGACAATTCTGTAATAAAGGGTTTCAAGTGGTGTTTCTAGCTGATCAGTGCAGAATCTTAAATAGTCAGACTCAAGAACTTCTTACAGGATCTCGAAGATCTAATCTATACACCATCAATCTGACAACAGTACGACCTTCGACAACTGTTTGCCTCATATCACAGACCACAATCAAGAGAAACAGCTTATGGCATCAACGTCTGTCTCATCTAAATCTCAAAGCTCTCCCCAAGCTCTTTATCAAAAAGTTGGTCAACGGTCTACCAACTATTTCCCTTCAATGAGAGCATCACTGTTCGGCTTGTCAAATGGGTAAAATGAAACGATCGTCACACAAACTCAAACATGTAGCTTCTACATCTCGACCTTTAGAATTACTACACATGGACCTTTGTGGACTAATGTGAACACAAAGTATCAATGGTCGTAAGTATGTGCTAGTAGTAGAAGATTATTCACGCTACACTTGGACAAGATATCTCCGAACTAAAGATGAGGCTGGAGACTTGATAATAAGCTTTGTGAATACAACTCAGAATCTCCTGCAAAAGAAGATCCAAGTAATCAGGACTGACAATGCGACTAAAATCAAGAATCAGCGTATCATCACTTACTATCAGTCACTTGGAATTATGCAACAATTTTCAGCCGCTAAAACGCCTCAACAAAATGGCGTCGTAGAACGGAAGAACCGAACTTTAGTTGAAGCTGCAAGAACAATGCTAATACACTCTTGTCTCCCTCACTTTCTATGGGCTGAAGCAGTGAGTACAACATGTTTTACGCAAAATCGGACGATTATTCACAAATGCTTTGAAAAGACGCCATACGAGATAATAAATCAAAGGATTCCGAATATCTCATTCTTCAAAGATCGAGAGCATCGAAGCAAGTTTGACCCTAAAGCGTTTCAAGCCGTCTTTGTTGATATTCATCCACTTCTAAAGCATATCGCGTCTATATCAAGTCTTCTCGTACAATTTTAGAAAGCTACAACGTCACTTTTAAAGAAGTGACCGATTTGGCTTCTTAACGAAACAGTTCAGAATGCGGGCTTATACGTGTGTTGGCACAAAGTCAACAAATTCCGATAACATCTACCTCAACGTTAGAAGAAGCAATTCCCGCCGATTGGAAGATTTGGATTTCCTATTTGAACATTTTTATAGGAACGAATCTCAAATGTCTGTTTCGTCTCATTCTATACCAAGCAGCACACCTTCTCCTTCTACGGTGGAAATTACAATTGAGATTCCGAACCCTCAAACAACAACAAATGTTCCAAAATCTCCAAATTCTGAATATTCAACTAGTGCTGCAGCTCCTACTAATCCCGATGCGGAAATTCCTTCCAATTCAACTTCAAAAATGAATTTCCGTATTACGAATGATCAACCTATCAATTCAGGATGTCTCGACCTACAAATCAACGATGAATCTATTTCGATTCTTCCTCATGAACGTAAGTGGACTCGAGCTCATACTATCGACCAAATAATCGGTGATCCTTCAAGTGGAGTACGCACTAGGACATCTACACAAAGCGGACTATTCACGTGCTTCTTAAGCCAAAACGAAACCACTTAAGGTAGTTGAAGCCCTTAGAGACACGGATTGGGTGATCGCAATGCAAGATGAACTCAACCAATTCGAGCGTCTACAAGTTTGGACACTAGTTCCTCGACTGCATGGCAAAACAAATATAGGAACTAAATGGGTTTTCAAAAATAAGAAAAACGAAAACGGCAAAATTATCAGGAATAAAGCACGGCTCGTAGCCAAGGGGTACAATCAACAAGTAGGTATTGAATACGATGAGACGTATGCTCCGGTTGCTCGTATCAAAGATATTCGATTATTTCTACCATACACGGCTCATAAAGACTTCAAAGTCTATCAAATGGATGTCAAAACCGAAGGAAGAAGTTTACGTCGCTCAACCCGAAGGTTCGTGCACGAAAATAATCCTGATTATGTCTATCGATTGGATAAAGCTCTGTACGGACTAAAACAAGCCCCTCGTGTTTGGTATGATGTGTTGAGGGAATTTCTAGTAAAGTCAGACTTTATAAGAGGAACAACCGATACGACACTTTTCATCAAAAAGCAAGACAAGGACTTGATGATCGTTCACGTTTACGTAGATGGCATCATCTTCGGCTCGACAAATGAAAGACTCTGTCAGAAATTTGGTGATCTAATGAAGACCAAATTCGAGATGAGCTTAATGGGCGAACTCCAATTCTTTATTGGATTACAAGTCAAGCAACTCGAATATGGAATATTCATTAGTCAAACCAAGTATATCCGAGATATTCTGAACAGATTCAATCAAAGACAAGAGCACACCTATGAATACTCACATATCAACAAACTACAAATTGGATGCTGATCTTTCTCGCAAGAAAGACAACATCACAACATATCGGAGTATTATCGGATCTCTTCTCTACTTAACGTCCAGCCGACCTGACATCATGTTCGCCACTTGCCTCTGTGCTCGTTTTCAAGCTGACCCGATGGAGTCCCACATGCACGCGGTCAAGTGAATTCTATGCCATCTCAAAGGAACTCCCAACTTAGGGTTAGTACCCTAAAGATATTGATTTTAGATTAATTGGCTACACTGACGCTTATTATGCAGGTTGTCGAATGGACAGAAAAAGCACGTCTGGCGGAGCACAATTTCTAGGCGATCAGTTGGTCTACTGGTCCTCAACGAAACAGAATTGCATGTCAACGTCGATGGCCGAGGCGGAGTACGTCGCGGCTGCCAGCTGTTGCTCACAAGTTCTCTGGATGCGGACGCAATTATGCGACTACGAGTTTGAATTTAATAACAGTCCCATTTATAGTGATTCTCAAAGTGCTATTGCCATTACTTGCAATCCTGTTCATCATTCACGCACGAAACACATAGATATTCGCTATCATTTTATAAAAGATCATGTAGAAAAGACACTATAGATTTGTATTTTGTTAAAACGGAGCTTCAACTTGCCGACTTATTCACCAAGGCATTGGATGAAAAACGATTCCAATTCCTTATTGCTAGGTTAGACATGTTGAATCTCAATCTTACTTGAAATGTGCTTCACATGCTCTATTATGCTTCTGTATGATATTTTATGTGCTTCTTGGTAGTTCTTGCTATATCTTGCGTGACTCTATCTTTCAAATTTTTTATATATACAACAAGATAAATAAAAATAAAATAGTATATATATATATAAATAATAAAAACATAAAATAAAATAAAAATGGGGGATGACGATAATTTTGCATATTTTGAATTACTCACAAAAATTTTTCTTTGATATATGTTTAGTTCTTTGCGTAAAAATTCATGTGACATTCTTTTATTCAAAGGGCTTCGTTTGTTTCATTAGACACAAAGCCACATCATATATGTGAGAATTTGAGCCTGAATATTTTTTTTGAGTGGGGCACTTCAAAAGCCTATCTCTTGATTTGTACTTCGTAGCTAATTCTTGCTTTTGTGTTAGTTTGTCATGAAAATGATAAGGGCAAAATTTGGAAATTCCTCACTTGGCCCAAATTATCAATCATTTACTATTTTTTGTAGAGATCCCCTTTGAACCTTCTCCGACATTCTTTCTCTTTTGAAACCCGATTTCACCTTCAACATTATTCATAAGTTTCGAGGTTGCTCAATCAAGAAAAAGAGGGGGAGAGAAAAAGAGATGCACATGATGAACTTCTCAATCATTATAAAAGAGAAACACGGATCTCGCCGTGAACTTATCCTAGATAATCTCGTATACTCCTAGAAGAGAAGTACCTCGAAGTGAACTTCTCCAACGATAATCTTGATCTTATATCGAGAAAACGAGCACGGCCTTGGGTTCGAATTCCATAACTGTGAAACCTTCGAAAGGAACACGGTCTCGCCCCAAAAAAAAAAAGAAGATATCATCTCTCAAAGCTTCATAAAGAAGAAGAGACTCATCTTGAGCAAGTGCAGAAGAAAAGAAAGAAAAAGCAGCGGAAATGAATTTCAAAAGGGCCCTTGGAATTGAAGATTTTTTTTAAGCTCACTAACCAAATTTTCCTACCCTTTTAAGTCAGAGCCTAAAAATAATCCCTTCAAAGTCCATTTGATTCAAATTGATAGACTTCCACTAGGTAAGTGATCAAATATGATACGATAACAAATTAATTGATATAATTTTGTCGGGTTGATATGAGTGATATATCTACTAAATATTTCCATGATAAAAATAAATTGAGTGGTATGAGTTAAACTAGTAAGAGTTGTCAAAATGATTCATACTATGATCTTAAAATATTAGTTTAGTTACATGATTTGACGACAAATTAGTATTCTATATGCCATGAGAAATTTTGCGTGATAATGTTCAAAATGGACAATCTGACCCCAAAACAAAAATATTTTTGAAAAATATTTTTGAAAATATAATTGCACATTTTAAATGCATTAATACATGCATTGGTTCAGACTTGATAAAATGCAAAATTTTTTAAAAACGCAAAATTTTCATGAATCTATGCCGAATTGCTTATATGCGTTGCTTGTGCTCATATAGTAAATTTTCATATGCATAATTGTATTAACTATGTGCTAAATTGCCGAAAAGTTAAACGTGCATTTGTTGAGGGGGAGTTTACATGAAAATTTGTTCTATCTCGTAAATGATTTGCTTGCAATCACGACTTCTACAAATTTTTTTAAGTATCACAGAATATTTCGAGCTCATCCGAGGAGTCAAGTGTTGAATTTCATCACAATCGGGAGATAATTGCATTTATTTCAAAAAAGAGGGAGCTTTATGAATTTTTTTTTGGGTGCACAAGTAAAAGATTAAATTGTCTTTCGTTAAATCAGACGTGATTTTTTACGAAAGCCCAATTTTTTTTTTCGCCCACATCCCTTTAAACATTACCTGATCGAAAAGTATTAATATAACCTTTTCGATCGAAAAACTCATTCTCACGCAACCAAATACAATCGAAAAACTTTTCGGATTGTCAAAACTCTTCGGCAATTTCAAAAATCTCTTCAATCCTCATCAATTTTTCTGTCAAAACCCGCCTAATTTGATGGTAGAAATCAGTTCGGGTAATCTTTCCGTTCAGAAACACACGAATCACGACAGTTTTTTCAAAATCATTCGACGAAAGTTTTTAACTTCGCGACTTTTTAACGTTTTTAAACTCGACCATTCTCATTAAAAGCATGATATTTGGATTCGAACTGATTTCTAATCATTACGAGCCTAGATTAGCTCATGATTTACCCAGAAACCGTCATTTGCGTTTTTAAGCGTTTACTGTTTGATTTTAAACTTTTTCCATCAAAAATGTTCTTATCGCAAACAATGTCATCGAAGAACTTTAGTTTTTGTTATGTTTTACTCGATCGCTAAACTTAGCGGAAAAAACCTTATGTTTTCGATATGTTTTTATTCGATCGTAAAACTTTGCGACGAAGACATTAGTTTTCGATGAAATTTTATTTGATCGCAAAAATAAGCGGCAAAAACATTAAGTTTTTCGACACATTTTTATTCGATCGCAAAACTACGCGGCAAAAAACTTAAGTCTTTCAACAACATTTTATTCGATCCCATAATTACTCATCGAGAAACTTTAGTTTTCGATAAATTTTTAATTGATCGTAAAAATCAGCAGCGAAAATCTTGAATTTTTCGATAAGTTTTTATTCGATCGCAAAACTTAGCGTTCGAATACATTCACGCTCGAATAAAAACACGCTGAAAAGACTTACAAAATTTTCAAATTTTTTTTTGCCCAAGTCTTTCGTAATACACTCTAACACTTAGAAAAATTTCTCAAAATTTTTCTAAGTCATTATCGCCATCAACAATTACTTAGTAAAATTTGCATATGATTATTTCAATCTAATAAATTATTTCTTCTTTTCAGAAATGGCTTATCAAGAGTACTCCCACATCTACTCTTCTGACGGATGGCTGACAGTCCACGACAGCAACTACCAATTGGACCTCGCCACCTTATGGTGTCCGAATTAAGTAATAATATCCATCGTCAAGGGATATCCACTATGGCCACCAGCTCTAACCATGACAGCCTCCGTCCAAATGGTCTATCTCCAACATTTATGGGGATGCATGAAGAGCTACATAGTCGGCCATGACGTGCAATACACAACAAAGATAAACCAAAAGCACGTCATCATTGACAAGAACCTTCTGGCCATGGTACTCGATCTACCGCATCACGAAGTCTACGATCCACTACCAACTGATGCGGTGATCGTGGAGGACATGCTTCAGATGGGATATAAGCCACCGCTGACCAAATTGGCCAACTTACGGAACATGGGATCCCACATCCATGGAGAACATTGTCCGGCATCATCAACAAATGTCTCTCACAAAAGCACTCCAGATTCGACAACGCAAACATGAACACTCTCCGAATCTTCCACGTAGTCGTCTTCTCGAAGAAAAACGACATGGCCTAGCTAATTTGGAACGACATAGCGGACCAAATACGTCAAAGGAAAACGAAGTCGAAGGCAAAGTTTCTCCCTTATGTATGGTGGTTCCCTGTGCTGATCTCCCACCTGATGGAAGTACATCTGAAGATCCCACGTCCGTCACCCGTTGGATGTTATATACCGCCGAGTCTGCGGTTCTTCCATAACCCGAAGGCATCCGATCTAGTGCTCCAACCGATGCTGATCCCACTGGAGTTGCTAAGTTTGGCTGATTCCACTGACGAGGCCTACCAAGACTATTGCCAAAATAACTCAATCACGGAGACAATGGTACGGTATGTCGATCAGGCTCTGATGCCTTCCCGATGAGAATCCCTGGTGGAGACACACGAGCCCGAAGCCGCGGCTCATGAGACCGAAACACATGCTATTGAGCCCCAAGGTGTCCCTCAACAAGTCGAATCTCTTGAGGCCACCGAATCTGATGAGGAATGCAGGGTACAATGAAAGGGCTCACGCCGACAACAGATCTCTGCCCCTTCTGCATCTCCTTCTACACAAATGGCTTCGATGCATCTCATCCACCATCATCGGTACAGACAACCACACAGGTTCACATTGAGGTCATCTCCAACCCATAACACAAAAATACAATTAACTAAACACAAAAATACAGTTGCTACAGTGTTTTTACTCCAATCCACCAACTCTATCTTTTACACTAATTTTTACTCCAACCCATTAACTCTATTTTCTACACTAAAAATAATATTCCATACATATTCTTACTCATTGTTATAATAATTTATTTATAAGAACGAAAACATTATATATATATTAAATTTAAATTATGCCTGAAAATTTATTTTTTATTTATATTTTCAAAACGTAAATAATATTTTTTATATATAAAACGTATTAATTTGATAATTGACATGTTAATTTAAAAGCAAATATACTCATATTTTCTATGTGAAATAAAATATTTATTTTGATTTCGTTTAAAAAAAAACAAAACATATAGAATATTAAAGACGTTAAGAAAATTTAATTTTATTATTTTAATGATGTAAAATAGTTTAAACATAACTACATAATTTATATGTAAAAGAAAATAAAAATAAAAAAGAAAATAAAACACTATTTTAGAGTTGAGAAATAGAGTTACTCTAAATATAGAGTATTTCTGTCTGCGAACTCTATAATCGTGTTAAAATAGAGTACCTGTTGGAGAAGATGTGTACTATATTTTAGTATTTTACACAAAAATACAGTACCCATTGGAGATGCTCTGAACCTGTTCCAACATCCATAGAGTACATTCAGTATCATCTCAAGGATTGGATGGAAGCCCCATTGGACCCTCGACATCTTCGGAGCAAACAATGGGCCAACCCACCGAAGTGGTGACTTATGGGTTGTTAACGGATGTCCTTGGACATTCCGGTATCAAAAGTCCTCTCCCTGGCGGCACGTCGGCGATCTTTTCCAATGTTGTGACAGTGGAGCGCCTCCCTGGCCCCACTCCGGTGGCACCGATCCTCGTGATGAAGCAGCATTTACAAGAAGCCCTTTCCACATCCATCAATTCTCTTGAACATCGGCTGATGGAAAGGATGCTGCACGCCATTGAGACTTCCCGACTGGATACCAGAAAAGCAGCAGTCTCAGAAGCAGCTCCGTCCGAAGTCTACACCCCACCCTTATCCTCACCACTACTAACCACCACCATACACACCCCCATACAATCCATCTTAACCAGTCCAACCCAATCACCTTCCATCATCAACCCATACACCATCCCTATAACCCAACTTCATGATATTCTTATCTCTCGCCTACTAGCTCTTGAGACGAGGACCCCTGCTGAGGAGAGTCTCTACCGAAGACTAGTAGATGAACCCGAGCCGCCCGTCCAAACACGTTGCGGTGAAGAAAGCTCCCACACAAAGAGAAGACATGACGATCCCGATTATCCGGATCGTCAGGAGGGGGACAAACGGCAAAGGACCACAAGAAGCGGTCGTGGTCAGAGTCGAGAAAAACAAACATCGACTCGTGAAGTGAAGGTTCATCCATCAACCACACAACCCACTACCCGCCAACAAGCAACTACTACATCCACCACATCCGACACACAAACACTACCTCCAACTCCCAAAAGTCCAAATCCAATCCCGACCTCCGACCTCATCCAAAAACAACCAGAAGCAGTCATCTACGATCCACATGCGAACGTAGATGATTCATCTTAAACGAGAAGTGGCTGACAAAATTGGAACCAGAGGAAGCTGCTCAGGCCAGGCTTTCCAGCGTCAGATACTTCCTACAACAAGCTTTGGTAGATTTGGTGCTGCTTGAAGACAAAGAACTTCAAGAAGGCGAGAACTACAACTCTGCACTCCCTGAACTACCAGAGATTATCAGGCATCGAGTCGACTCCCTCCTCACTTATCAAAGGGGACTGTCAGAATCGAGACGCCTTGGAAAAACGTACGGATTGAAGTTCCGTTTATTGAAGACATAAGGAAGCAGATTTGGAGGGCTCCAAATGGCATCAAGAAGCTATATGAGCTAAATTTACGGGGCATCTCCCACTGGAAAGAAAGCAAGAAGATGGAGCACATCTTCATGCTGACCTACCTCGGTCCGGATCGAAGTGGCGTCCCAACGGATCAGCTTAGATGAAATTTCAGGGACCAGCTACATATCCTCCAACTCGTAGGCGTATCACATACGATTCGAAGCTATCCAACCCCGATATACCACATCGAGCGAGCGGACAACGACCATACTCAAGAGGAGATAGACGAAAGCTATATGTCGTTCCTTCCACCAGACAATGTGTATCGTCTGTTTCAGATGTACAAGAGAAAATACCAGACACCCCCACTGGTTATATCAAGAAGGAAGGACTCGAAGGGTTAAAGAGATTCATGGTGCGGCAGATCAAGTTCCACACCGCACACGACCTTCAAATTGACGTAGAAAACAATATGAAGAAGGTCAACATGGAGTCTCCGCTCATGAAAGGCTTCTCGCTCAACGGCTTCCCAGACAATTGCATCTTCAAGAAGCCAGGCCTCGCCATCACATATCGAAATCCAACTATTAGAAAGACGAGGGCGATGATGAAGTCTGAAGTTCACAAATTATGTGACGGGACGTTGAAGCTCGTGAGGAAGAACATCGAGAAGACGTTGGCGGAGATCACGGAAGAAACAATCTTTGAGGACATTGGAGAAGAAGAGGTCCCGATCCTAAATGAGCTTCTAAATGCTATAAATGAAAGACTGCAGTTGAGGAATGTTATCCGACACTACGAGACATCATTGGATAAACGGAGCGGAAGAGAAAACAAGCACAAAGGGGGATATTGAAGAAACATAGAAATTGTGCTTTGTAATTAGTTATCCTTGTAATTAGGGGCGAAGCTCGTATTTTTGTTAGTGTAGGACTCGTTTGTAAACATATCATGTATATAGGTATATATAACATCTACACAACAAAAATCAATACAAAAGAATTTCAGAAAAATAACAAAACATTGAATTCACATTCTAGAGAGAGAAATTCAATCGAAAACTTCCACTCTCTAATCTTCTCTCCCTCTCCATCTTCAAACTCGATATTCGACGGAAGGTAATTCTCGAGATTTCTTATTCGAATATCTAAAATTCATTGCTTAGATCGATCGTTAATTGATAAAATATGACCTAACACAACACTTCATGAAAACCATCTCCGCCATTCGAAGACGAAATCCTACTGAATATCACGAGCAAGGTCAAGGTTGATTCAAGAATGCAACCTATTCTCGTTTTAGATGTCTTGCTCTGTCTCGGCAATCCTTCTGACGCTGTCGTTGTTGTCTACCATCAGATGCACAACCTTCGAGTTCCTAAGGTTCAGAAACCCCAAAACCAACTCGAGTGAAAGTAAAGGTCATGAGTTGGCACCAGCATCATCGAAACACACAGCGATTGATTCCTACGATTGTGATGTCAAAAGAACTTACGACAAAGCAAGCAACCGATGCAAGACTCGTCAGAAGCTATCATATTTGTTAGGCTGAGGAGGAAATTGTTTAGCTTCCTGAAAAACCTTGCGTTGGTCGGTCCTAGAAACGGCGGCAAATTCGTCGAAATCGAAAAAACGACCCATCAGCTTTGTCTGTCGTGTCAACATCATATATAACCCCACAAATACGGTCCACCCCAAGAGGATCAGGAGCTGATTTCATATCATGAGTAGAAGTCGTCTCATTAGGTCCAACGGTGCATGCACAACCAAACTTATGTCACTCTTCTGTCTCCCAATTGGTAGAGGTTGCATTACACCACAAGGATCCACGTCTGCGATCACCGCTTCCCTTGGAAGCGAAAGATATTGAAATAAGTACTACTCAGCCCCATACCACACCATTTTTTTATCACAACGAGTCTAGTGTCCACACTCTCTACATTTTTTCGAATTTGTAGGACACAAACACTTTTGACACATGGACTTCGAGACCGTATCAGAACGCCCGTAGACATATCTACTTCAGACATTCTTCAAGGATCGGAAGGAAGTCATGTCGTTGTTACATCCACTCCAGCAATGCAGATATGCCATCTTATAGAGCCATCCTCTGGAATGATGTTAACGGGAAGTCTAAGTGTCCTTGGTTTATGAAGCCCCGCTACTACTATAGTGAGCGTAAGATGTCGTGACAAACGTAACGCCTTCGTGGCTCCAGTGGGTTATCACCCTTCATTACGCATGAATTCCTCAACCAACGCCTTAAGTATGTTTGTGCTTCTTTCTCAGAAACCTTTGCAACAAATGGTACAAATAGTTACTGAGACTACTGTACGAGACAAAGGGAAAGCCTCGTTTGTTGCAGAACCTGTGTTTCGCACACCCTCTCCTACCATTACATCACCACAACCAACTAACCTTACACCATGAAACTCCCTGAGCTCCATGGCATTCTTAAGTCACGTCTCCTCTATGAAACTCCTCTCACCCCCGAACTCGCAAAGCTCCTAAGCCGCCTTCGAGCACCACCCATTGCCGCGACGACACGCCCACATTGAAGAAACGTCATGACGATCCCGATCACTCTGATCTCATAACAAGTTCTTATCTAGTATAAAACATCATCATCTTTAATAATCAACTGTTCATAAAAAGTAGCATGGGTTACTTTAACACAATATGTTTTTTGTATCAAGAAATTTATATGCTTTACTCATTGAATAATAACCAACAAATATAGATTTCACATCTTTACTTACAAGTTTAGGTATATTCAAAAGTCGCATCTAACACATTTGCTACACAATCTCGTACTTTCAAATGTTTAATGCTTGGACGATATCTGAACATTAAATCTAATGGTGTTTTCATATAATTCTATGCCCACTTCAATTACTAAACGTAACATGAAGCTAATCTCCACAATAACTCGTCGGTGACCTCAAATGAATTATCATGACACTAACTATTTCCACTAAGGAACGATTTTTTTTTCTCTTTGCTAGCCATTTTGAAGTGGAGTATAAGGTGCTGAAAATTCTCTAACGATTGCATTTAGTAAACAATAGTTCAAAAATACGTTTGATAAATATTCACCTCCTCAATCCGATATTGGTCATTTAATCTCTAATATACTTTGGTTCCTAACTTCCTCTTTGAAGATTTTAAAATTCTATTAACATTCATACTTTGAATTTAAGTAAATAAATACTTGTAAAATTAGAATAATCATCAATAGACGTAACAAAATAATGCCACCTCTAGTTATTGTTATTTATTATCACATATATCATAATGAATTAGTTCAAGTAAACACGTAGATCTTGAAAAATTATATTTGAAATTTAACACCAGTAGCAATCATGTTACTTGATCGCTGCAATAATGATGGAACACACTAAAAAAATTCAGATGCGACAACTTCCATTCCAGACAAGGCAATATCAACAATGATAAATAGTTGGCAATAATTAGACATTAAATGAAGATGTAGTTGAAGCAGGTAAACTCACTTTCATGTGTATCATGCTCTAGCAATGGGTGCATGATTGCTGGGTTTTATCTTTGGTAGCAAGTTGGTCAATCTTCACAGTTGATCTCTCCTATAAATTTTTTTTCAATTTTTATACACTCTATTCCGTACATTCTTGTTGCTTTGAACAAATTCTGTTGATGCATATCAAATTCCATCAGCAAACACATCTCTCGTATAATCAAATAAACATCATCAGAACTGAAGAAAGTGTTAAATTTGTTAAAAATATATAACATTAGAACTTGAACTAAGCTTCCATTCTACAGCCTGGTACCATTTGATGGATTAGGAGGATAGTCGGGATCCGATCCCAACCCATCAAATAAATCATACGCTTCAACGTCATCCTTCGTCATCTCCATCGAACTGAACATTAATAATGTTAAGATGATAAATTATTATAAAATAATGTGAAACCATACCCTGAGATGTATAATTTTCCAGAAAGGTGCTTATCAAAGTCAAGGATGCCAAACATTGAACTCAGATCTAAATCCCGACAAGATGTCATCATTTGAAGATTAATGAAAAAGTACACAAAGCGCTCCAGGAATCGTTTAGGGGCACGGTGATGGAAAAGTGTTGGATAGATTGAATTGAATAGGTGAGAGAGACCGAGTGGTAGTGGGTGGTTTTCGAAATGGAAAACCGACGACACGTACATCTCGCAACGTAGGCGGTTTTTTATTATTATAATCTATTTTTTATTTTAAATAAAATAAATTAGAAGAATAAATATTTGTCACTTTCTAATTGGTAAATTGAGACAACAAATTATTTCAAAACTGTAATAGTGTCGGGTTTAGTTTGTTTATTTTGTAGACTTGTGTGTGCATTATTTTCATGTATTCAAATGGGTCGAATGGTTCAATTCTTAGAACACCCTATCTTCTCGAGTATTTGGAATGTGTAGTGTACTAAGATGAAAATTCAATCTTTTATGACATTTTCATTTACGCATAAGCTTTTGTTTTTATTGTTGTTTGTCTTAAAGGAATTGCACTAAAATGGTGGAGGATTATTATATATTTTAGTATAATTGGGAATAAAGCGTACCCGAGTTAGGAGATGCGGAGTGCACGCTCGGAAAATGTTTATTCCGGAACCCAAAACCAAGCGGGGGTCAAGGGCCCCTTTGCGGGGTCTTAGGGGCAGCGCCCCGTCCCGAAGGGGCACCAACCTCACTGCATGCATCCGAAAGGATTTGCATGCACCCACCCGAAATCGCATGCACCCGAAAGGGTGTGCAGAAATCCTAAAGGGTATGTATGTTCGAAAAGGTGGTATCTGTTGGTGAACAGACACCAACCTTAAAGGTGTTGTGTCCACTGACGAATGGACACAACTGGTCGAATCTTGGGTTATAAATAAGTGCAAAGACATCCAACTCAAATACACTAAATTTACAAACACATCAGAAGAATTATTCTCTAGTCTTATCCCGAGACGAAATATTGTCTTTGAAAAGTGAATTCCAAACGCGATTCTAGAGAAATATCCGGTCATATTATCAAAATACTTTGCAACATATATTGCCTACCTTCTCTTGTTTGAAGCATACGTATACGTGGATTCATATTATTTTCTGGTCCTTCCAACATATCTCGAGCGCTTCGAAAAACTGAAACGTAAGGATTTACATCATCAAGCATGTCTTGTAGGCCAGGAAGTATGTCGACATTTATATCCGAAGCATTCGATGATCTCATAGCATTGACACGGTTGAAAACCTCATTTTCAGTGTCATAAATATATAGTTGCGCAAATTTAGGTCCATTTCCCGGTTCGGGAATTAATGAACCAATTCAGTGGTCATTGCTACCACATATGCGAAACACATAAGGTCCCCGGCCATCATTGACACTATTGTCGATCCTTCCTCCCATTGAAGTGAATGCCAATAATGAATTGTACATTCGGATTTTGTCTTTGAAGACTGATTGAGATAGCATCGACTGAAGGAATGGAACCTTGGATTTGCCAAACTACTATCTCGAACTTTTTCAGAAACCCACATGATGGCATCACAATTGGAGCACTTGGTTGTTCTCTCTCTAATATCTGAGCGTTGCGAGAAAAACATCTTCTATTTGTAGTTGATGTATCTACAAATAATTAATTTTGAATCAATGATTAGCTAATCACGGATTTTATTATTAAAAAAAGAAAAAAATAATAAAAGGAATTACCAGCTTCATTACGCAATCTAACCGGCTTACTATTTATAGAATGCCTTGATTGGTTATTGCGGAGGTTTGTCATCGAGCTTCCCGTTGTAATGACAACTGGCGCGATCTTCTTGTTTGCATATTATGATTTGAAGGGATACCAGAACGACTATAATGCGCGTCAAAAATGTATTATAAGATATTGGCGATGTATGATACCTAAAAGCATATAGTATAATCGCTTACTTTTATTACTTTATCATGTAAAGAAGTAAAAAGCGATGAACTGTTTAATAAGCTATATGGACGTCTTGCAATGATTATCTTATAAAGTTTAATAACAAATCGACACGAATGATGATGAAAATCTCACATGATAACTGATATACATTAAATCCATTTATAGCATGATATGTGAAAAATAATATTATATGGTTCATATTTATGTCGAAAAGAAAATAAAAGATTATAATGAGGTTCTTATTATAATTAATTTTTCTAGTACCTCTTGACAGTGGAGAAGCGCTTGATCGTACTAATTGATTTTCAAAACCTGCATATTTAAGTAAATTTAATCACTAAAAGTTATATATAATATAAAATGATAAAAATAGTTGAATAATAATATCATGCAATGTTCGTTACGGGCATATCCTTTCAATAATAATACATACATCACATGCAATGTCATAATACATACATCATATCCTTACAATAACAATAATAATAATACAATGGGAACATGGAGAACCCAAAAGACACGCATCATTCCGTTCACGATACTGGACGCCCCGTCCTCTTACAATGTCATATTGGGAAGACATGCGCTCAGCTCCTTCGGGGCCTTAGCGTCGGCACTGCATCAAAAGCTAAAATTCTCAGGTGGGAGGGACGTAGGGGAGGTATTGGGTGACCAGAAAATAGCCCGAAAGTATTATGTTGAAGAAGTGTGGATCGAGATTACAGCCTCCAAGAAAGGACCCCGGGACCACCCATGTAGGAGTGAAAGGGAACAACTGTTCAATATGGGACAGGATGAAAGGGCATCTCAAGCGAGATAGAGAAAGTCGTGATTGAACCTCCAGAGGGGAAGGTGAACATGGCAAAGAATTTGCAAACGGACATAAAAGGGAACTTGTTCAACTGCTACAAGAAAACCAGGAGATATTTGCGTGGTCCATGAAGACATGGCCGGGATAGATCGAACCATCATAGAGCATAAGCTCAATATATCCCCTAGTGTTCGGCCTGTTTTCCAGAAGAAAAGGGAATTGTGGCCCGTAAAAAATGCGGAAGCAAGGGAACAACTAAACGAACTACTAAGAGTCGGACATATTCGGGAAGTACAGTTCCCTAAGTGGTTATCTAACGTAGTGATGGTCCCGAAAGCATCATGAATGTGGAGAATGTGCATGGACTTTAGAGATCTCAATAAGGCGTGTCCCAAAGATTGTTACCCTCTACCTCGAATAGATACGCTAGTGGATTCCACTTCCGAGCACGAACTCTTGTGCTTTTTAGACGCTTTCCAGGGGTACCATCAAATAAAATTAGCAAGAGAAGATCAAGAAAAAGTCAGTTTTGTCAATTTGGACGGGACATTCTGTTATGTGGTAATGCCCTTCGGACTAAAGAACGCGGGGGCTACGTACCGGCGCCTAATGTACAAAGTCTTCAGGGAGCAGATATGGAGAAATATAGAGGTATATGTAGACAACCTATTGGTAAAATCCAAAAGACCCATAACGGCTTCATAAAGGATTTAAAGGAGACGTTCACGACCACCGGAAGGTATAACCTCAAACTCAACCCCACTAGATGTACCTTCGGAGTGAAATCTGGAAATTGTCTGGGGTATATGGTAACGCGACGAGGAATCGAGGCCAACCAAAAAAAAATAAAAGCTATATCAACCATGACCTCCCTTCGAAAAGTCATAGAGGTGCAAAGACTCAACGGGCGCATTACAGCTCTTTCGATATTTATTGTCCGGGCAACCGATAAGAGCCTCCCCTTTTTGAAGGTCCTAAAGAAAATGAAGAAATCTAATGGACAGAGGAATGTGAAAAAGCATTCTGATACCTCAAGGAATACTTGGGAAAGTTGCCGATATTGACCAAACCACGGCCTCAAGAAGAACTTCTGATGTACCTGGCGATTTCTCCCCAAGTTGTTAGCTCGGTACTCGTAAGGGAAGAAGCCCGAATACAAAAACCAGTCTATTTTGTCAGCCATGTGCTTAAGGGACCCGAGACTCTATATGCAACTCATGTAAAGCTGGCATTAGCGCTAGTAGTAACGACACGAATACTATGACCTTACTTAATATGGCATCCCATTACAGTACTGACAGATAGCCACCTCGGAAGGATTGTCTCCAGACCGAACAGCCTGGGTAGGTTAATAAAATGGGCTACAGAATTGGGCGAATATGAAATATGGTTTCGTCCCCGAACAGCTATAAAGGCCAAGGTTTTGGCGGACTTTATAGTAGGAACCATTGAATCAAGTACGAATGAAGCCTGGAAGGTGTACGTGGATGGCTCCTCATGTTAAAAGGGAAGTAGGTTTGGAGTAGTCTTAATCTCACCATGGGAGGGAAGAGACTTATCTGGCTGTCAGATTTGGCTTTAACGCATCAAAATAATGAGGCCGAATACGAAGTGTTCCTCACAGGAATGAGGACCGCCAGAAAAATGGAAATAACCTGAGCCACCTTATTCTCTGACTCCCAACTAGTTATCCAACATGTTATGGGAAATTTCAATATCAAAGCAGAAAAGATGACCAACTATGCCCGAGCATACGAACTGCTAAAGAAAGACTTTGAAGAATTGACTTTGACTCACATCAATAGAGCAGAGAACACAAAAGCAGACCGCTTGGCTAAACGGGCGAGCGCCCTGGATTCTTCTCCACCGAAACGACCAAAAATAGAGTCAATATCACAAGTAGAGTCTTGTCGAAAGATAATCATGGAAATTTACCCGAATGACTGGAGGTACGAACTGCATAGATACCTATCCCAACAGAAGATGACCGAAGATAAGAAAAAAGCTCGGGTAGTATTAAGACGATCTCTACGATTCACATTGCTCGGCGGTATACCATATAAAAGAATGCATATTAGACCCCTGCTCATATGTCTATCCGAGGAAGAAACAAAGGATGTTATCCAGGATATACATGAGGGGAAATGCGGAAGTCATCTGGGAGCTATGGCCGTGGCTCGTAAAGCGATATTAGATGGTGTCTTTTGGCCAACCATGAAGCAGGACACCCTGAAGCTGGTAAGAAGGTGTACCCAATGCCAAAGACATTCCAATATACAAAGAGCGCCAGCAGGAGTGATGGGGTTTGTCTCTGCTTTCTGCCTTTTTGACACTTGGGGAATAGACATAGTGGGCCTTTCACTCAAGGTATTGGACAAAAAAAGTTTTTGTTAGTAGCAGTAGATTACTATTCAAAGTCGGTGGAAGGAGAAGCCCTTGTAAAACTCGCAGAGGCTGTTGTCATCAGCTTTTTATGAAAGAAAATAATCTGTCGGTTTGGTATCCCGAGGAAGATAGTACCGAAAATGGGACCTAATTTAGCGGGAAAGCACTAAGAGAATGGTGTGAGGGGCTAAAAATAGAGCAAGCTTTCGCGTCTGTCATGTATCCCCAGAGTAATGGACATGTAGAAGGCACCAGTCGAACCATACTACATGGATTAAAAACCCGTCTCAAAGGGTTGGAAAAAGCCTGATTTAATGAGATTCAAAGCGTTCTGTGGTCCTACCGAACTACTCCTTGAGAAGGAACACGGGAGACACCTATTAACTTAGTGTATGGAGCAGAGGCTGTTATACCGGCTGAAGTGGGACAGGGAAGTGCTCGGATAATGAGCTATTCGAACGAAAAAAATAAGCTTCACTTAATGGAATTTGACAAGATAGACGAAGATCGAGACAAGGCCCCCTTTAAAATGGCCGCTTATCGGCAAAGAATTGCACGAGCGTACAATCAAATGGTTCACCTTAAGGAATATAGAGAAGGCGAGTGGGTCATGAAGGAGATTCTAAGCAAGAGAGGAAAGTTAGGCCCGAAATATCAGCGTCCCTTCAAGGTACTTAAGAAATTCAGGACGACGATGTATCACCTCAAGGATGCTGAAGGAAAGAGGCTCGAGAGACCACGGAATGCAGTACATATGATGAAGTACTACCACTAAAGGGATATTTTTGCCCCTTTAGTTTTCTTTTTTTCTGTCTTTAAGTGTCACTCTTGTTATTAAATACGACGTTAATAAGTACACCTTTGATGATAAAGTGTATCTTAGGAAAAAGAGAACAAAGCCCCGACACGCCCGGGCATCTCGAAGACCTTACTCGCGTAAGTCTTGACTTGCTCGGGCCGTTCGAGCTAAAAAGCCTCGGCACGCCCAGGCACCTCTAAGAACTTACTCGCATAAGTCCTGACTTGCTCCGGCCGCTCGAGCATAAAAGCTCCAGCATGCCTGGGCACCTTAAAGACCTTTCCCGCGTAAGTTCTGACCTGCTCGGGACTGGTCGTGCTAAAAAGCCCCAGTACGCCCGGGCACCTCGAAGACCTTACTCGCTAAGTCCTGACTTGCTTGAGCTGCTCGAGCATAGAAGCCCCGGAACGCACGGCACCTAGAAGACCTTCTCGCGTAAGTCCTGACTTGCTCGGGTCGCTCGAGGTTAGAAGTCCCCGCACGCTCGGACACCTAGATGACCTTTCTCGTGTAAGCTCTGACTAGCTCGGGCCGCTCGAATTTAAAAGCCTTTCCACCTGTGGGCCTCGCCTTGCACGAGTTGTAACTTGTTCATTACGGAAGGTAAACGTGTTTATCTATCAAAAATTTATTTAAAGTAGAATACCGATAGCATCTTATTGAAACGAAGAAAGCACAAGAGGAAACTGATTCAAAGGGGAACGATTAAAAAAGACATAGAAATTAAAGCCATGACTTTAATGCTTCAAACTGGAGGCTCCGCCAGACCCCATCACACCCATCACCATCAGACCTGAACGTCCTTGTGACCACTTGTGGTGGAGAACTAACCATGGCAAATGCACCTACGAAAAGTTTACCCTCTCGAAGATTTTCGAAAGCGCGCCGAACATTGAGGAAGGCGAATGGATAGGTCGTAACCGAATACCCGTGGAGACGTATCTGTTGAAGGCAGCCTTGGAACCCCAGGTCGAGGTATCTGAAGCTTTCTGAAGCAGAAAGATCCTTTGGAACGGCCCCCTCCCCTCTGGGGAGAAACTTCTCTAAAGCCAATCGCCTCTCCCGAGACGCCTCTAATTAGCCTTGAAGCTTCGAGACTAGCGGGGAAAGACGAGCAATCTCTTGACCCTTCAAGTTCATCCATGACTGAGCACTCGCTTGTTCGTTTGCCAATAAATAAAGATCCTCTTGCTGGCCTTTAAGACGTCCCACCAATTCACGTGGTAAGGAATAAGCTTGGGTCAAGGAAGTACACCAACTGTCCCAAAGATCCGGGTCATGAACACCTTTAAGAAACTCTTTGTGCTCCGTCGTCAAGAAATATTCCATTAAGTAACGGGTCGTTCACCCCCCGACTCTTTCTAAGAAAGATGGATGTGTGGAAAAAGCTCCAGAGAAAAGGGGGCCTCCTCTAAGGGAGAGGATCGCGCAAAGGTACCTTGTTTCTCTTTGGGGAAGACCCTCGGGAAGAGGAAAGTAAGCCACGCTTCACACGAAAGCCTTTGGGCGAGGAAGGAGATAGCAACACGATAACAGCTTTTCCTCTCTCACCTCGAGCGTGCGATCTCGAGTGGTTTTCTGAAAAAATGGCCTTGTTTATCCGAGCCTCTGTAAAAAAAAAATGAAAATCATGAAATGATAAATGAAGAAAGGGCCCGAGGTTCTAGAGGAGGAAATAGGTTACCTAAATCCCTGACAATTTCAACATGTTCAGGCCCGAACCCAAAATGGCAGAGGAGATCATCCTGGATCAACCCGGGAACGAGAAACCTCCTTCCATGCATCTTATCTAAAAGGACCCTTAACGAAGGATGGGCAGAGGGAGAAGTAGGGCGACCATGGTGACGGCTCCAATACTATGATGTGAACCGCATGTCAGGATATTCACGGGGGTGCCTCACATAGAAAAACTTGTTTTTCCATTTTGCCGGCGAGGGAGGGTTACCTCCAAGCACTTCATAACCAGGACGAAGTACGAGTGAAAATTTTCCCTCATTATCTTCCTCCACCCAAAGCAGGGAAAGGAGTAATGATACAATTAAGGGAAGTCGGGCGTAACGACTCAAGACCGAGAGGGAAAGTAACATAATGTAGGAGTTAGGTGTTAAATGGTTGGGGCATATTCAAAGATGGTCGCAAGTTCACAAATAATGACTGGTACGGGGAAGCACAAACCTAGCTCTACCTGCCCCAAGAAAAAGGGGAAAGACTTGCCACTTCAAGAGGAGAGGGTACCCTAACCTCAAACTCGCCAGTCAAGCCCAATTTTCCTCTCATCGCATCGGTCTGAATCAGACACATAGTGGAGGCCTTAACACGAAACCAGGGAAGACTAGAACTTGCTCGTGAACTCTCGAAACCACTCACTCAATCTCGAAAGGCCTTTTCAAAAGAACTTTCGTGACGGAATTCATGAATACGATGAGGGCATCTGGATCGAAGAGAGTAAGCCTGACATCTTCTTCTGACGAACTTAGCAACATCGTGAGGGTAGACTAAAAGAAGAATTCGAAGAAAAGTGATGACGCAGCAGGCCGAGGAACACATGTTTAAATAGGCGTGGTGAAAATTCGTGATGGTTAACAAAGAAAAATCTGCGCAGATTCCTCCCCTGGGTTAGATTTGGCCGAGCCCTCCGGGGTCTCTTCGGGAATCTCTTGCTCGCGGGCATGAGAAACCATAGACGTCAGAGACAAGAAAAAAGCATTCGGGTCCAAGAATCTGAAAGGGTGCTTAGTCTCACTATAGCCCTTAGCTCGGATCTTATTTAGGCAGCCGTTGAAGCCTTGGTCGAAGTATATGACGACCTTGTCTGCAAGATGAGATGTCTCTGCTTCAGCTCGGGCGCGCTTCCCGTTCTCTTCTTTAAAGGCCTCTTTAGCCGACCTTAGTTGATCCCGGAGGTCCTTCACCTACTTTCTCAAACCCGCTGCCTTGGAAACCTGAGCCTGCTCTATCTTTTTGGCACTCTCTAACTCTGAAACGAAAAGAAGAATGAATAAGGCTCGAGTACCTGCCCATGAGCTACTGCCAAATTGGTCTGCATCTCCATCTTAGGAACTTGCCCGAGAAACTGTTGATTCCGGGGAGAAGAAAATGGCGGAGGAAGTTGAGAGCTGAGGCCCCTTTTGGCCTAGGAAATAAATCTGACTGTGTAGATGCAGGAGACGACAGGCGAGCCTTGGTGGAAACCATGGTTTTTGTCGAAGAGGACCCACCAATGCCTGTGGGTGCGCTCCTATTTAAAGCCGTTTTCGGTATAGGGACAGGGGGAGCCACGGTAATGGGAACTTTTCTTTTGGCCTTCAGGCGCTCCCGAGCAGCAATAATGCTTGACTCATTCTGGCACCTGTTGGAAAACGAGAAGATGTGAGAGAGGAGAAACGAAGGAAGGCCAATAAAGAAAGTGGCTGACTATATCCCGAAGGGTACACCTAAATCTCCTATGCTCGGAGCAGAAGCTAAAGTGAACAAGAAGGTCGTCTCCCTCACGAGTTCGGGTGTCGAAAAGCAATATGCCCCGATGACAGTAAAAATTGGTCAACCTCCGCTATCGGGAGAAGGAGTCACTGGATGGTTGATCTGGATGTCGTGATTCCACGGGTAAGAAAGAGCTTGGTGCTCAACGCTTGAAGGAGGCGGCCGAACAAAGAAAAATTTGTTAATCCAACCTTTATGAGAAGTGGGATTCCCCGGAATAAGCTCCTCGGCGTGAAGAGAAGAGAGAAAGAACCTACCAGGTGCCTTTTCGTTTATTTTGAGAAGGGCCAAAAGCATGGAAAGGGATAGAGGAATACCATAGTGTTTCAACAAAATTCCCAAAGAGAGGAGTCTGAAGGAATTAGGTGACAATTGATCGGGCAGAATATTACAATACTGGTAGAGCTCTAAGATGAAAGAGGGGAGAGGAAAGTGAAGACCCATTTCGACTTGCTCGGCGAAATAGGTGTAAAAACCCTCGGGGGGGAGATCCTGCGACATCGGTGAAAGAGGGAAGCCTAATCTAGTAAGAGGAAGGCATACCGGAAGTATCCCGAATATGAGCTAGTCGGGATAATGGAAGAGTGGAAACATGGACCTGAAACCACGGCAGACGATGAGATAGTCGAAACTTCTCAGTAGCCCTTCGCCATTCACTGAGCACCAGTCTATTTGCTTGAGGGTGCGGCAGGGAAGACGGCAAGGAAACAAGTGAGGTCGATCTTTTGGAAGAGCCAGCAGCGTCGGGATCGTTCTCAAGAATCGTCGGATCACCGCCGTCGATATAATCGAGGAACGCTTCCTCCTCACCTTCCGTCAACGCGTCAAAATCACGGCGGACAGAAGAGTCTCCAGAGCCACGCGAGGCCCTAAGGAGATCATTAGAGCTAGAAGGCCTTATTCCTACAGGCTCCATGAAATAAAGAAAGAAAGAACAACTACTTACTGGGAAGAAGACGATCAGAGGATATGAAAAACGGCATCGGCGGAAGGAGATGAACTGGATTTTTTTGTGTGAGTAAATGGGTTTTTCGCGGGTCAGAATTAATTTCGCGGGTCGACCACAGGGTGATTCCTGTGAGAGAAGTAGCGGGTCGGACTAAAGTTTCGCGGGTCAACTTGAATTTCGCGGGGTGATTCCTGTGAGTGAATTTCGGGTGACACGCGAACTAAATCAGACTTCGCAAATTCGATCAAATGACGCGCGAAATCCAAATTCGGGCAATACCGCTAACACTGTGAAGAGTCCCGAATTTTGACACAAAATGTCGAGTTGACCATATAAATTTAAAAAAAAAAAAAAAAAAAAAAAAAAAAAGTCTGAAGTTGATCGAACTTCACGATTCGACCAGTCTAATTATTTTTGGACTTTTGTCTTAAATTAGGCCCAAATATTCAAATAAAATTATTTTAAGTTCATTTTATCTTTAAATCAAAGTATATTCATACTTTGACTAGAATTTTCGGGTCAACCCTTATTTTAAGATACGAGAGTATTTTGGGGTATTATTTGTAAGAAATAATACGTGATATATGTGACGAATGTGATATGCATTTCACGACATGCATAAGAGAGGTGAAGGTACCGTAATGATACGGTGACACGATATTGTGTCGAATGTGAGAAGGGTAGAGTTGCCGATTTTGGCAGTCAGGTTCAGACTCGATTATGCACTTGGTGGGAGAGGGGGTTTGCGACACCCATCTACTCGGGATTGAGCCACCCGAGGTGTAAACCACCGGATATTATTTGGCTCAGGGACGGCAGACAGATGTGAGATTCCTGTCTACCCGAACTTGTGGTATAACATTCGGGGAAAAAGCCGTCGGGTTGAGATTGTGTGCGGAAGGAGCGACCCGGCGCGGCCGGTGTGGGCTACCGCATGGTTGATGGTGTACTTTGCCATTGCGCGCGTGGGTGCCGAGTCTGACCTAGGGCCCTGTTGAGAATTGAGAATTGATAGATGAGATTTGTCGAGTGTGCATTATATTATATTGTGAGGAACCGGGATTGGGTGGAGTGCACGCACGTATTGCATGTTATGTAATCACCTACTGGGCAATAGCTCAGGGTTCTATCCTATTTTGTTTGTAGGTAAGAATGAACCCGACACCGACTAGTGTCAGGGTTGAGATTCATGGCGAGCTGGCGGCGGTGACTCCACGGACTTTTGAGGGTGGCGCAGTACATGGGACGCGACCTGTGGAGTGGCATAGTATTTGATATTGGGTTTGAAATTTTGGGGCTTCGGCCCAAAGTATTAATAGTAGATATTTTTGTAAACCCGATATAATACTATGTAGGTTATTTAAATTAAAAAAAAAAAAGAAAATTTTATCGGGTCTTCCGCGTGTTCTGTTGCGGGGAAATCCGCCAATTAACTTAATTAGGAAGTAGGGTCGCCACAGTTTTTCGCTGAGTAATTTTGCAATTGAATAAAAAGTTGTCGAAAAACTTAGTTTTTCGCCGCGTAATTTTGCGATCGAATAAAAAAATATCGAAAAATTAAGTTTTCGACGTCATTGTTGGCGATAAAATTTAATCGAAAATTTTTCAAAACAAATAGTAAATGCGTAACACGTAAATTTTGATTTATGGGTAAATCATGTGTTAATCTTTATTCGGAAAGTTCAGAAAACAATTGCGAATCCAAATATCATGATTTTAACCCAAATAGTCGAGTTTAAACATGTTGATTTGAGAGTTTAAAATCGTTTTTAGTCGAAAAAGTACGAAAATGAAATTTCTTCAACTGTTTCTGAGAAACTGTTTGCGAATCGTGTGTTTTTTACCGGAAAGTGATTCGAAACGTGTTTCTACCTTCGAAGTCGGCGAGTTTAGGAAGAAAATCACTGAGATAAGTGATGTTTTGGTGAAATCGGCGAAGAGACTTCGAAGAGTGTTTGGAAGTCGAAAAGTTTTTCGATGGAGAGAAGTTGCGTGTGAGGGAGTTTTTCGATCGATAAAGTGATATTAATACTTTACGATCGAGTAAGGTAAAAAAAATACTTTGGGCCGTAAAAAATATTTTGGGCTTTCGTTAAAATTCAGGTCTGATTAAATTAAAACTTAAGCTTTTATGAATTAACCCAAAAGTAAATTGCATAATGCTCCCTGTATTTCTGAAAGAAATGCAATTATCTCCAAATGTTGATGAAACTCAACACTTGACTCCTCGGATGAGCACGAAATTTTCCGTGATGCTTAGAAAAAATATTAGAAGTCATGTTTTATAAGTAAATCATATAGTAGATAATAACAAATTCTCATATAAAACTCCCCCTCAACAAATTCACGTTTCAACTTTTCGTCATTTCAGTACAATTTGGCATATGAAAATTTACTATTTAAGTACAAGTAACGCATTTAAGTAATTCAGCATAGATTCATCAAAATTTTGCGTTTTTCAAAAACAAAATTCACATTTTATCAATTCTGAGCCAATGCATTCAAATATTTGTCCTACATTCATTCGTGAAGGTACTCCTAATGGGTTGAAGACCATATCAACAGGTCTTCCATCTTGCAGATAAGGCATATCTTGTCTAGGCAAAATTTTGGAAATGATACCTTTATTTCCGTGTCTTCCAGCTACTTTATCGCCTACTTTGATTTCCGATAGGGGCAGTTGACAATTGAATCCAATTTTGACCATTATTTTCATATCCATAATACTGCGAAAAGAAGACCCGGCTCTAAGTTGTTCAAGAATAGTGGCGTTGAGTCTCTCGACCCTTTGACTTAGGATTAGTTAGTTCTATTTCTCGATGGGGGCAGGGAAGGGATATAACTCAGATTGGGGTCAGATTGGACATTTTGAACATTATCACGCAAAAATTTCTTATGACATATAAAATAATAATTTGTCGTCAAATCATGTAACTAAACTAATATTCTAAAATAATAGTATGAATCATTTTGACAACTATCGCAAGTTTCGCTCATCGCACTCAATTTATTTTTATCATGGAAATATTTAGTAGATATATCACTCATATCATCACGACAAAATTATATCAATTAATTTGTAATCGTAGCATATTTAATCAACTTACTAAGTGAAAGTTCATCATTTTGAATCAGAGGGACTTTGAAGGAATTATTTTTAGGCTATGACTAAAAGTGTAGGGTAATTTTGGGATTAGTGAGCTAAAAAAAATCTTCAATTCTAGGAGCCCTTTTTGAAGTTCATTTCTGATCCTTTAGCTTTCTTTCTCAAGATGAGTCTCGTCTTTTTTACAAAACTTTGAGAGATTAGAACTTCTTTTTGGGTCGAGACCGTGTTCCTTTCGAAGGTTCCACGATTATGGAATTCGAACCCAAGGCCGTGATTCTCTTCTCGTTTTCTCTATTTATAAGATCTAGATTATCGTTGGAGAAGTTCACTTCGAGGCGCTTCTCTTCTACGAGTATACGAGATTATCTAGGAGAAGTTCACAGCGAGATCCGTGTTTCTCTTCTATAATGATTGAGACTTGTATCTCTTTTTCTCCCCCTCTTTTCTTGAATGAGCAACCCCGAATAATGTGAATAAGGTTGAAGGCTTAATTGGGTTTGATAAAGAAAATGAATTTCGGAGAATGCCCAAAAAGGGATTGCTAGTGGAAAAATTAAAGGTCTTATAATTTGGGCTTAGTGAGGAATTTCCTAATATGCCCTTATCATTTTCACGAAATAGTCACACAAGTAAGAATGAAGCTACGAAGTACAAACCAAAGAATAGTCATTTGAAGTGTGACATACTCAAAACAATATTGATGTTTAAATTCTCACATATATGATGTGGCTTTGTGTCTAGTGAAGCAAACGAAGCTCTTTGAATAAAAGAATGTGACGTGAATTTTTAGACTTCTTCTTTTAATACGCCGTTGAGAAAGGGAGTTTTAACATCCATTTGATAGACTTTGAAGTCTTTATGAGCAGCGTATGCTAGAAATAGTCGAATTGATTCGATACGTGCAACCGGAGCATACATCTCATCGTAGTCAATTCCTTCTTCTTGATTGTACCCCTTGGTTACGAGTCGTGCTTTATTCCTGATTCCTTCACCGTTCTCGTTCTTCTTATTCTTGAAAACCCATTTAGTTCCAATTATTGTTTTGCTTTGCGGTCGAGGAACTAATGTCCAAACTCGTAGACGCTCGAATGGGTTGAGTTCATCTTGCATCGTGATTACCCAATCCGGGTCTTTAAGGACTTCGGCTACCGTGATTGGTTCATTTTGGCTTATGAAGCATGCTAATAATCCTCTTTGTGTAGACGTCCTAGTGCGTATTCCACTTGAAGGATCACTGATTATTTGGTTAATAGGATGAGATCGAGTCCATTTGCGTTCATGAGGAAGAACCGAAGTAGATCATTCGTTGATTTGTAGATCAAGACATCCTGAATTGATGGGCTGATCATTCGTAGTTGGGAAATTCAGTCTGAGGTTGAATTGGAAGGAATTTCCTCATCTGCATTTGTAGGAGCTGCAGCACTAGTTGAAGATTCAGAATTAGGAGAATCCGTAACATTTGTCGGAGTTTGAGGATTAAGAGTCTCATTTTGAGTTTCTTCCGTATAGGGAGAAGGAACACTGCTTCGTATAGAATGAGACGAAGCAGACATTTGAGACTCGTTCCGATAAGAATTTTCAAATAGGAAATCCAAATCTTCTAGGTCAGCGGGAATTGTTTTTCTTGATTTTGAGGTAGAAGTTGTCGGAAGTTGTTGACTTTGTGCCAACACGGCTATAAGCTCGTGTTCTGCACTATTTTGTTTAGAAGACAAATCGGTCACTTCTTGAAAAGTGATGTTGTAGCTTACCAAGATAGTACGCGAATGTTAGGTCCTCTTTTATCAACTACCGATCGATCTAAGCATGAATTCTAGATATTCGAATGATAAATCTCACAATATACCTTCGATCGAATATCTCCTTTGAACATCTTGAGAGAGAGAGTTTCTCGATTACTTTTCTCTCTCTTAGAATGTGAATTCAATGCTCGTGATTTTCTAAAAATAAACTTGTATATCGATTTTGATAGTGTACATTGTATTTATATCTATTTACATGGTATATTTACTATTTGGTCCTACACTATCAAAACTACTAATTACGCACCTAATTACAAGGATAATAAAATTACAAAGCACAACTTTAAATTCTCTTCAATCTCCCCTTTTGTGATTGTCTTCGTTTCAGCTCCTTTTATCCTTGTCGGGCGTAAAACGATTTTTGTAATCCCAATGTTGTCTCGTATCGTCGAACAACATTCCTCAGCTCCAATATCTCATTTATCGCAACTAGATGCTCATTTAAGAGCGGGGCCTCTTCTTCACAAAGATCTTCGAAGATTGTCTCTTATGTGATCTCTCCCAATCTTTTCTGGATGTTCTTCCTCACTAATTTTAGTGTCCCGTCACATAACTTGTGGATCTCTGACTTCATCATAGCCCTCGTCTTTCCAATGATGGGATTTCGATAGGTTATGGCGAGACCAGGTTTCTTGAAGATGTAGTTCTCGGGAAAATTGTTGAGTGGGAAGACCTTCATGAGCGGAGACTCCTTGTTGACCTTCTTCATATTGTTCTCTAAAGCGATTTGAAGGTCGTGTGCGGTGTGATACTTGATTTGCCGCACCATGAATCTCTTCAGTCCCTCGAGTCCTTCAGTGTTGATATATCCGGAGTGCGTCCGGTATTTTATCTTGTACATCTGATACATATGGTAGACTCATCCGGTGGAAGGAAAGGGAGATAGCTTTCATCTATCTCTCCTCGAGTGCGGTTGAGCATGCTCGCTCAATGATGTAGATAGGGGTTGGGTATCTTCCGATCGTATGCGATACTCCGATGAGTTGGAGAATCGGTGGCTTGTCCCTGAAATGTTTCTTCAGTTGATCAGTTGGGATGCCACTCCGATCGGGGCCAAGATAGTTGAGCATGAAGATGTGCTCCATTTTCTTCTTGTCTTCCCAGTGTGAGATGCCCCGTAGATTGAGTTCGTTGAGCTTCTTTATTTTGTTTGGAGCCCTCCAGATCTGCTTTCTAATGTCAATAAACAGAACTTCAATTCTGACATTCTTCCACGGTGTCTCGACTCTAACTGTCCCTTTTGATAAGCGCGGAGGAGAGTCGACTCTGTGCATAATCATCTCTGGTAGCTCTGAGAGAGCAGAATTGTAGTTCTCGCCTTCTTGAACTTCTTCATCTTCAAGCAGTACCAGGTCCACGGAGGCTTGTTTTAAGAAATATCTGACGTTGGAGAGTCTTGCTTGAGCAGCTTCCTCTGGTTCCCATTGCGTCGTCCATTTCTCATTTAAGATATAATCGTCTACGATCAGATGTGGATCGTAGACGACTGCTTCTGTTTGGGCTGGGAGGAGGTTAGGGGTCGGGATTGGATTTGGATTTATAGGAGAGAGTGGTAGTGTGTGGGATGTAGTGGGAGGTGTGGTTGTTTGTTGGCGGGTTGTGGGGTTGGTTGTGTGGTTGGTGGGTTTGAGGACGATCCTCCAACTTCTTGAGTCTTTGTTTGTTCTCGACTCAATCACGGCCGTTCCGTGTTATTCGTTGCCGTGTCTCCCCCTCATGACGATCCGAATCGCGGGATCGTCATGTCTTCGTTTGGTACGGGAGCTTTTTTTCTCGGCACCTTGTTTGTGCTGGCAGCTCTGGTTCATCTACCAGCCTTTTGTAGAGACTCTCCTCAGGCGAGGAGGCGGGAGATGAGTATGTCGTGGAGCTGGGTGATCGGTATGGTATTGGGGTTGATGAGAGAAGGTGACGGAGTAGGGGTGGTGAGGGTAGGTTGTATGGGGGTGTGTATGGTGGTAGTAAGAGGTGGTGAGGAAACGGGGGTGGTTTGTGTGTCGGTTGGAGCAGCCTCGGAGACTGGTGCTTTCCTGGTATCTCTTCGGGAAGTCTCGATGGCTTTTAGCATGCGATCCATCAGACGATCTTCCTGTAACGTTGCTCCGTCACGATCATTGGTGGAGTGGGGCCAGGGAGGCGCTCCAATGTCACAACATCGGAAAAGGTTTCCGATGTGCGCCTTGAGTAGGTCTTGATTGTCCGGAATGTCCTAGGACATCCGTTGTCAACCCTGAAATCACCACTTCGATGGGTTGGCCTATTGTTTTCTCCGAAGATGTCGGGGGTCCAATAGGGCTTCCACCCAATCCTTGAGATGATACAATAGGTATCTCCTCTATGGGTGTTGAAATAGATTCAATTGGAATCTGTGTAGTTTGCTGATCCGTTGGTGGTGGAGATGTTGGCACCGAAGCCGGTATTGTTGAAGGAGATACAGATGGGGCCGATAGTTGCTGTCGGCGGGAGCCCCTTCTTTGGAGTCTGTATTCTTCATCTGAGTCAGTGGCCTCAGGAGAGACATCTTGAGGAACACCTTCAGACTCGACGGCCGGTGTTTCTATCTCCTGAGCCGTGGCTTCGGCTCCGTTGTTTCCGCGAACGATTCCCTTTGAGAAGGTGCCGGAGCTGGATCCAGGGCTCGTACCATCTCCTCCGTGATGGAGTTGTTTTGACAGTAGTCTTGGTAGGCCTCTTCCGTTGGATCAGCTAGTCGGAGCAGCTCCAATGGGGTCCACATTGGTTGGAGCGCTAGGTCGGCTGCCTTTGGGTTGTGAAAGAATCGAAGGCGTTGCGGAATGTATTCCCCAACTGGTGGTAGTCTCGGGATCTCTGGATGGATGTCCATGAAGTGTGAGATCAGCACCGGGAACCACCGTACATAGGGGAGAGATTTGGCCTTCAATTTGGTCTCCCTTTGACGCATCTGGTCCGCTAGATCATTCCAAATTAGCTGGGCCACGTCGTATTTCTTGGAAAAGATCACTCCATGAAAGATGCGAAGGATGTTCCCGTTCGCCTTGTCGAAGCCGGAGTGTTTTGGGGAGAGACATTTGTTGATGATGCTGAACAACGTCTTCCACGGATGGGGGATCCCGCTATTTCGAACATTCGCAAGTTTTATTTGCGGGGGTTTGTATCCCATCAGGAGCATATCTTCTACGATCTCCGCGTCCGTTGGAAGTTGATCATATTCGTCGTAGTGCGGGAGATCGAGCACCATGGCCATCAGATTTTTCGTCAGGGCGATATGTCTTGTGTTGATTTTCGTCATATCCACGCTATCGCCGTTGACGAAACTCTTCATGCCTCCCCAGAATTGCCGGAGATAGACCATTGGTACGATTGACGTCCTGGTCAAGGCTGGCCATAGTGGGTGTCCTTTGAGGATGGAGATGATGACTTCATCCGGACACCGTAACGTCGTAAGATCTAGTTGGAAGTTGTTATCTTGAACAGGCATATAACTTCCAATGGGATAGATGTTTGGGTAGTTTGGAGTTGCCATATCTGTAAAGAATGAAAGATAATTCATTAGTTGTTAAATTTCATATGCAACTAAACAGTATTAGAATGGATTTAGAGAAATTTGTATGTACTAAGGTTTATATGTTCGAAAGACTTAGTGAAAAATTTTGAAAATTTTGTAAAATTGACTAAGTCTTTTTCAGCATGTTTTTATTCGAGTAACAATTTATTCGATAGTTAAATTTTGCAATCGAATAAAAATGTGTCGAATAACTCAACTTTTCGCCGATGACTTTTACGATCGAATAAAATGTTATCGAAAACAATAGTTTTTCGCTGAGTATGTTTCGATCGAATAAAAAATTGTCGAAAAATTTAAGTTTTTCGCCGCGTAGTTTTGTGATCGAATAAAAGAATACCGAAAAACTTAAAGTTTTCGCCGCTGACTTTTGCGATCGAATAAAATATAATCAAAAAATTAAGTTTTCGCCACGTAGTTTTTCGATCGAATTAAAATATATCGAAAACAAAAGGTTTTCGACGCTGAGTTTTGTGATCGAATAAAACTTAACGAATACTAAAGTTCTTCGACAACACTGTTTGCGATACGAACTTTTCCGATCGAAAATTTTCAAATCAAACAGTAAACGTGTGAAACGTAATCTTCGATTTCTGGGTAAATCATGAGTTAATCTGGGTTCGGAACGTTCAGAAAACAGTTGTGAATCCAAATATCATGATTTTAACCCAAAAGGTCGAGTTTAAACATGTTGAAATCGGTTTTAGTCGAAAAAGTATGAATATGAAATTTCTTCAAATGTTTTCATGAAACTGCTTGCGAATCGTATGTTTTTTAACAGAAAATGATTCGAAACGTATTTCTACCTTCGAAATGGGCGAGTTTAGTGAGAAATCTCAGAGATAAGATGATTTTTGGTGAATATCACCGGAGTTCGAAGCGTATTTTTCAGAAGTCGAAAAGTTTTTCGATGAAAATGAGTTGCGTGTGAGTGAGTTTTTCGATCGATAAAGTGGTATTAATACGTTACGATCGGGTAAGGTAAAAACACATTGGGCCGTAGCAAAAATTTTGTGCTTTAGTTAAAATTCAGGTCTGATTAAACAAGTATTTAATCTCTTATGGATTATCCCAAAAAAAATAAATTGCATAATACTCTCTGTATTTGTGAAAGAGATGAGATTTTCTCCTAATGTTGATGAAATTCAACATTTGACTCATCGGATGAGCTCTAAATTTTCTGTGATGCTTAGAAAAAATGTTAGAAGTCATGTTTTATAAGTAAATCATATAGGAGATAATAACAAATTCACATATAAAACTCCCCCTCAACATTTGCACGATTTAACTTTTCGACATTTTAAGCACATATTTAGTACAATTTGGCATATGGAAATTTACTATTTAAGGACAAGTAACGCATTTTAAACAATTTAGCATAGATTCAATAAAATTTTGCGTTCTTAAAGAAAATTTCGCATTTTATCAATTGTGAGCCAATACACGTATTTTATGCATTTAAAATGTGCGCAAGATATTTTCAAGTAAAAAATTTCAAAAATATTTTTGTTTTGCGGTCGGATGGGACATTTTGAACACTATCACACAAAAATTTCTTATGCCATAAAAAATAATAATTTGCCATAAAATCATGTAACTAGACTAATATTCTGAAATCATAGTATGAATCACTTCGACAACTCTCGCAAGTTTCGCTCAAACCACTCAATTTTTTTTATCATGGAAATATTTAGCAGATATATCACTCATATCAACACGACAAAAAAATATCAATTAATTTGTTATCGTAGCGTATTTAATCAACTTACTAAGTGAAAGTTCATCATTTTGAATCAAAGGGACTTTGAATGGATTATATTTAGGCTCTGACTAAAAGGGTAGGGTAATTTTTGGGATTAGTGAGCTTAAAAATTCTTCAATTCCAGGGGCCCTTGATATAATTCATTTCTGATCCTTTAGCTTTTCTTGCTCAAGATGAGTCTCGTCTACTTTACAAAACTTTGCGAGATTAGAACTTCTTTTTGGGTCGAGACCGTGTTCCTTTCGAAGGTTCCACAGTTATGGAATTCGAACCCAAGGCCGTGCTTCTCTTCTCATTTTCTCTAATTATAAGATCTAGATTATCGTTTGAGAAGTTCACTTCGAGGTGCTTCTCTTCAAGGCGTA
The DNA here is from genome assembly GCA_004919715.1 of Linderniella brevidens. Taxonomy (NCBI): domain Eukaryota; kingdom Viridiplantae; phylum Streptophyta; class Magnoliopsida; order Lamiales; family Linderniaceae; genus Linderniella; species Linderniella brevidens. Next base: position 2,293,776 of record SWDC01000149.1, on the reverse strand, counting down.
TACGAGATTATCTACGAGAAGTTCACAGTGAGATCCGTGTTTCTCTTCTATAATGAGTGAGACTTTCATCATGTGCATCTCTTTTTCTCTCCCCCTCTTTTTCTTGATTGAGTAACCCCGAATAATGTGAATAAGGTTGAAGGCGTAGTTGGGTTTGATAAAGAAAAAGAATTTCGGAGAATGCCCAAAAGGGGATTGCTAGTGGAAAATTAAAGGTATTATAATTTGGGCTTTGTGAGGAATTTTCTAATATGCCCTTATCATTTTCACGAAATAGTCACACAAGTAAGAATGAATCTACGAAGTACAAACCAAAGAATAGTCATTTGAAGTGTGACATACTCAAAACAATATTGAGGTTTAAATTCTCACATATATGATGTGGCTTTGTGTCTAGTGAAGCAAACGAAGCTCTTTGAATAAAAGAATGTGACGTGAATTTTTAGACCTCTTCTTTTAATACGCCGTTGAGAAAGGGAGTTTTAACATCCATTTGATAGACTTTGAAGTCTTTATGAGCAGCGTATGCTAGAAATAGTCGAATTGCTTCGATACGTGCAACCGGAGTCACGCATATATATCAAAGAAATATTTTTTTGAGTAATTCAAAATAGGCAAAATTATCGTCATCCCCCATTTTTTTTTATTTTTATTATATTTATAGACTATTAAATTTGGGATAGAGTCACGCAAGATAATCAAATAATATCAAGAAGCACATAGAATATCACATAGAAGCATAATAGAGCATGTAAAACACTTTTCATGTAAGATTGATTCAATATGCCTAACTTAGCAATAAGGAATTGGAATCGGTTTTCATCCAATGCCTTAGTGAATAAGTCGGCAAGTTGAAGCTCCGTTTTTACATACATATTTATAGTGCCTTTTTCTACATGATATTTTATAAAATGATAACGAATATCTATGTGTTTCGTGCGTGAATGATGAACAGGATTGCAAGTAATGGCTATAGCACTCTGAGAATCACTGTAAATGGGAATGTTATTAAAATAAAACCCGTAATCGCGTAGTTGTGTCCGCATCCATAGAATTTGCGAGCAACAGCTGGCAGCTGAAACTTATTCCGCCTCGACCGTCGATGTTGACACACAATTTTGTTTCTTTGAGGACCAGCAGACCAACTTTTCGCCTAAAAATTGTGCTCCGCCAGACATGCTTTTTCTGTCCATTCGACAACCTGCATAATCAGTGTCAGTATAGCCAATTAATCTAAAATCAGTATTTTTTGGATACCATAGCCGTAACTTGGGAGTTGCTTTTAGATAGCGTAGAATTCGCTTGACTGCTTGCATGTGGGACTCCTTTGGGTCAGCATGAAAACGAGCACAGAGACAAGTGGCAAACATGATGTCTGGTCGGCTAGACGTTAAGTAGAGAAGAGATCCGATAATGCTCCGGTAGAGTGTGATGTTGACTGCCTTGCCAGACGGATCAGCATCAAATTTATAGTTTGTTGAGATGGGAGTATTCATCGGTGTGCTCTTGTCTTGATTAAATCTCTTCAGAATATCTCGGATATATTTGGTTTGAATGATGAAGATTCCATCTTCGAGTTGCTTTACTTGTAGTCCAAGAAAGAATTGGAGTTCTCCCATTAAGCTTATCTCGAATTTGGTCTTCATGAGTTCACCGAATTTCTGACAGTGACGTTCATTTATTTGTCGAGCCGAAGATGATGTCATCAACGTAAACTTGAACGATCATCAGGTTTTTGCCTTGTCTTTTGATGAAGAGTGTCGTATCGATGGTGCCTCTGATGAAGTTGGACTTGACTAAAAATTTGCTTAGGACATCATACCAAGCACGAGGGGCTTGGTTCTGTCCGTAAAGAGCTTTGTCCAATCGATAGACATGATCAGGATGATTCTCATGCACGAAGCCATCGAGTTGAGCGACGTAGACTTCTTCTTTTAATATGCCGTTCAGAGAGGCAGTTTTAACATCCATTTGATAGACTTTGAAGTCTTTATGATCCGCATATGCTAAAAATAGTCGAATTGCTTCGATACGTGCCACCGGAGCATACGTCTCGTCGTAATCAATTCCTTCTTGTTGATTGTATCCCTTAGCTACGAGTCGTGCTTTATTCCTGATAAGTTCACCGTTTTCGTTCTTCTTATTCTTGAAAACCCATTTAGTACCAATTATTGTTTTGGCCTTGCGGTCGAGGAACTAATGTCCAAACTTGTAGACGCTCGAATTGGTTGAGTTCATCTTGCATTGCGATAACCCAATCCGGGTCTTTAAGAGCTTCGGCTACTTTAATTGGTTCGTTTTGGCTTAAGAAGCATGTGAATAAGCCGCTTTGAGTAGACGTCCTAGTGCGTACTCCACTTGAAGGATCACCGATGATTTAATTGATAGGATCAGCTCGAGTCCATTTGCGTTCATGAGGAATAACCAAAGTAGATTCTTCGTTGGTTTGTAGATCGTGACATCCTGAATTGATGGGTTGATCATTCATAGTTGGGAAATTCAATTCTGAGGTTGAATTGGAATGAATTTCCTCATCTGGATTTGTAGGAGCTGCAACACTAGTTGAAGATTCAGAATTAGGAGATCTTGAACATTTGTTGGAGTCTGAGGAGTGAGAGTATCCATTGGATTCTTCCGTAGAGTGAGACGGAGCACTGCTTGGTATTGAATGAGAGGAAGCAGGCATTTGATACTCGTTCCGATAAAAATGTTCAAACAGTGAATTTAAATCTTCCAAGTCAGCGGGAATTGCGTCTCTTGACTTTGAGGTAGAAGTTGTCGAAAGTTGTTGACCTTGTGCCAACACGCCTATAAGCTCGTGTTCTGAACTGTTTTGTTCAGAACCCAAATCCATCATTTCTTGAAAGGTGACGTTGTAGCTTTCAAGAATTGTACGAGAAGACTTGAGGTAGACGCGATATGATTTGGAAGTAGAGGAATATCCGACAAAGATGGCTTCAAAGGCTTTGGGATGGAACTTGCTTCGATGCTCCCGATCGTTGGCCACAAAACATTTGTAACCAAATACTTTGAAAAATGAGATATTCGGTATTCTTTGATTAATTATCACATATGGCGTCTTTTCGAAGCGTTTGTGAATAATTGTCCTGTTTTGAGTAAAACATGCCGTACTCACCGCTTCAGCCCATAGAAAATGAGGGAGACCAGAGTATATGAGCATTGTTCTTGCAGCTTCAGCTAAAGTCCGGTTCTTCCTTTCTACGACACCATTTTGTTGAGGCGTTTTTGTTAGTCCGATTACGCACTCAAGAGAGGATCAAAGGCTTAAAAATGATAAAGTTCTTAAAACACCTTCAGTGTGTGTTTGTGTGTGTGTGCCGAAATTAAGAACTTACTTTTTAAGAATTATACATTGACCAACCCTAATTAGGGTTAATGGGATGCCTTATATACCACATGAGTTGGTATATTAAGGCTTGGGACTCAAACAATAAAATATTTACAATTTGACCCCAAATACAATAAATTAACTAATATTGACCCAAAACTCAAATACTAACTAAGGACACTACAATTAATTCCTAACATTCTCCCCTTAGTGTCCTTTCTTCGTCTTTGTCTGTTTCTTTGAGCCTTTGGGTCGTTGCTGGGCGTACACGGAGTTCCGTAGTCCAAGCTTGTGCTCGTACGTCCTTATTTCCCTCCGGAACGAAAGCCTTTCTTGTATGTTGTTCAGCATATTCAGTATCTTGGCTTTTGTGTCCGGTCCTTCACCTTCCATCTTATCCAGTATGCTCCTCAACTTCTCTCGTATGATGAGGAGCGTTCCGTCGGAGAATTTTGGTATCTCCGATGTCTTCAATATTCGCTTTTCTCCCTTGTAGTTGATGTAGACCACCGCTGGATCTTCACTTTCGAACACGTGGCCTTCACCATATTCAACTTGTTCAGGGAGCTCGAATGATGGTTTGGTGAGGTTGACCTTTCTGACATTTGACTCCAGTGCTAGCTGCAGGTCGTGCGTCGCTCCGTACTTGATTTGTCGGAGCATGAACCTTTTGATCGTCATGTATCCTAATTTGACGTCCTGGTCCTGCAGCGTTCCCACGTATCGGTAGCTTCCAATCATCTGTGAGATGTCTTCAGCTCTGATGTACGGGAAGTCAGCCTCTGTCAAGGTCTCTCTTGTACCGTCTTCCCTCACTACGTGGTAGACGCTTAGTAGGAAGGTCCCGAGCCGATCTATTCCAACTCTTTCTACGGCTTGTATTCGGGGCCTCTGCTTTTCCTCTCGCCTGAGAGCAGCCAGATCATTTCCTTTCCCTAAGAACATATGAAGACGTCTTAGGGAAAGAAGGTAGAGATTGGCTCTGCGCTCTGACAGGTGCGTCATCCCACGTAGCTCCAGCTCGTTCAATTTGACGAGCTGATCCTCTTTACGCCAGATTCTTTTCCTTATCTCTTCTTGGTATGGAACTAAGATTCTGACGTTTTGCCACGGAAGATCGACCGTTGCCCCGATCTTTGACATGAGAAGTGGAGCATCCTCATTTTGGACTTGATGTTTGAGTAGTTCCGGTAGATCGGGGAGGTCACTTTGCAGATCTTCCAGCTCCTCATCTTCATGGACTTTCACCAGGCTTATCGACGCCTTTTCGAGGAATAGTCTGGCGTTTTCTCGAAATCTGGCTTCGAGCTGGAGGTCCATCGGTTGCTTCAGCCATCCTTCTTCAAATATATATTTCTCTACCACATCATGTGGATTGTAGAGTTGGCTGATTTCTTCCGAGATTTGGAGGTCAATAGATGTGGCTTGAGGTGGACTTTGTCGGTAGAAGGTTCTTGGTGAGCTAAGGCTTATAGTGACTGGAGTGGGTGTCGAAAGGGAAAGTGTATTGGAGATCTCTTGTGTATTTTGTTCGGTTGTGGTTGAGATCTCCATGGTAGGGAATATTATTGTGGTGCTGGAGACTTGTTTTGTTTTGCCTTTTGAGCTTGAGGTATCCAGCGGGTTGGATTCTTGGACTGTTTTGGTTGTTGGCTGCTGCTGGTGAGGGGATTCGACTCCACGCTGTCGGTTCTCCCCCTCGGGACGGTCCTCGTCTTCAGGGTCGTCCCGCGATCCAGATAGGCCCCCGGCTTGTGTTCGGCAGCTGGTGGGGTCAATCAGCCTCTGGATTTCTTTCTCCTTCGGTGTCAGGTGTGGCGCCGACCGGATACGTGCCAAAAGAATGTTGAAGAGTTCTTCAATGGGCACGTCCCACGGTCCTTCTTCTGGTTGTGTGAGTGAAGGAACAGCAGCAGCTATCTCGTGTGTGACTGGAGTCTTGCCTTTGTCTTGTCTTGATGTTTCGATCATGGCCCGGACTTTTTCCACTAGTTCGTCGCCAAAAGATCGTAGCCGAGACTCCGTCACAAACGGATCGGGAAATAAAACGGAGCCACTGAGGCGTGCCGTTGTCGCGACGTCAGAGTAGATTTCTGACGTGCCGCCCACTGTAGTGGGTCTTCCGGGGCCACCAAGGCACACCGGTGGCAACGGTGCTAAGACAAACTCAGACCGTTGGCCCGAGACGACTGGTGGGATGTTGATCGTTTCGGGGCTTCCGCTCAGTCCCTCGGAGATTAACCCCAGAGTGACGTCAGAGAGCGTTCTGTCTAAGTCTGGAAGACTTAGAGGTGCGGAAAATAGTGTATGTGTCCTAGAAATGGAAAAAATTTTAGTTGGTGCGGACACTAGACCTGTGATCAAGGAGGGCGCAGTCGGAGGAAGTGAACTGCTTAATTCAACATCTATTGCCTCCGAATAAGGCAATGATGGTTGTCGTGGCTCCTCCGGTGCTATTGAGACGGTCGTCTGTTGGGAGACGACCGAATGGGTTGGAAGGGTTATTTGCGTGCTTGGGCCTGATGGCACGACTGCTACTCGGGAGACGATCGTGTCGTCTCCTGTTCCTACGGGTTCGGCCCGGCTTTGTAGTGGGTTAGAGGACTGAGGAGGTCGATCATGTTTTTGTTTGGTGCGACGCTCCTGTATGCGTCTTACGTCTTCCCCTCGTTTTGTTTTTCGTGAGGAACGAGGAGGGGAAGCGGCGCTTCCTAGACCTAACTGAGGCTGGGGTAGGCTAATTCCCGGGGTAGGTTCGACTGGGTTTTGTCGAACCATAGGAGTGTCTTCAAGGGTGATGGATTGGAGGTACCTCGCTACTATTGGGTTGGAAGGATTAGCGATTTGTAGGAGGTGGTCAGGGATCCGCATCGACTCGAGATCAAATTTGGATTGGAAGAATGGAGGGATGCTAGCTTGGGAATTTGGTATCCCTCCGATCTCGGTCGACGGGTTATCTCGGGGTGTAGGTCTTGAAAGTGGGTTATTATCACTGGAAACCACCGAAGGTAGGGAAGGACTTGTCGGGTTTTATTTTTGGTGGATAAGTCCCTTCGGCGGAGTTGGTCAAGGATATCGGCGCTGGGACCGAGATATTGTCAAAGTCAATGGCCGGGTTGTTGGGAATTTTAGTGGCCCATTGACTTTGAGGGAATACTTCGTCAATTTCTCGTAACATTTTTATTCAATCTGCTAAGAAGGAAACACAGAAAATTGTTAGCATAGGCAGAGTAAATAAAGACGTTACTTAGAAAAAAAATTTCGGACTTGAAAAATTTTATATGAAAGTGCCCGAAATTTGCTTAAGTAAATAAGATTATACTTTTGAAATACAAGCGGCGAAGTTCACAAATTCGGCTAAGAGACATTGAAAAGTTTAATACTTGAAGTTTGATTTGGCCGAATTTGGATTTGAAAGGTTTTGTTCGCCGAATTTGATGAAGTTCGGGTAATGAGGATTTGAAATTTTTGTTCGCCGAATTGTAATGAAGTTCGGGTAAGTAAAAATTAAATCGAATTTGTTATCATCATTCATCAAATTCGGGTGCTTGTCTTTAAAATTGAATTTGCCGAAATTGACAAATTCGGGCGATGGAATTCGACTGTGAGGAGTCGGGGTACAGTAGAAATTCGCCGAATTTCGAGTGAACAGTAGAAATTTGCCGAATTTCGAGTGAACAGTAGAAATTCGCCGAATTTCGAGTGAACAGTAGAAATTCGCCGAATTTTGGATTGAAAAGCAGAAATTCGGATGAAAATTTGAATTTTACTCGAATTTCGCCCGAAACCTAAAAATTAAAATAGGTCGATTCCATCGTGATTTGGATGAAATTTTGGCAAATAAATTGCAGATTCGGAATTTTATATTATATCAAAGAGCTCCCCCTCAATAAAATGATATATACTCCCCCGTAATAAAAATAAGCTCCTCCTTAATAAAATTGAAATATGCTCCCCCTTAATAAATATGAAATAAACTCCTCCTTTCCACCAAATCTCTCTGTGTAGTTGCTCAGCAGTTCTTTTCTTCCAGTCATGTGTGTGGAGCAACCCGAGTCTAAGTACCACACATGACTTATCTGCAAGATAAGTTTAAGCAGTGTTAGAGATCCCGTTTAAGACGGGTCCTCGCATTTGCAGAGGTTAAAGTGCATGCAAGATTGGGTGAATTGTGTACCAGGTTGGCTTGTATCTTTCCTGAGTTTTTCGGTACCCAAATTTTCTTTACCCCTAAAGGAAAACAGAGCTTTGTGCATGCAGCAAGCACTGTTTTAATTACCCAGATTTGTTTGCAATCTTTTCCCTTAGCTTCAGCTCGGGTTTTCGATTGCTCAGGTATTTTTGGGTCTGATTTGGTCACGTTTTTGACCTTTTTCTCTAAAGCTTGAGCTTTAGCTTTTGTTTCAGTGGGAGTTGGCCTTCTGAATGTTCTAGCTACCTTTTCGTCAACTTTTAGGTTGGACGTTTTGGATGGTAGAACCGTTTTCGTGTGTGTTCCTGAAATCATATCTCTACGACGTATAAATTTAGCATTCGTAGCTATACACTTATCGTAGGTAAGATAATCACTGACATTCTTAACAGAACTTGTTGTGGAAGGAATACGGGAATAAGCGGAAGCATTGTTCGAACTACATGAAGAAAGATTTCTAAATGTTTTTGGAAATAATTTTAAATCAGAAACACTAGTCAAATTTTGCTTCGTCTTTTTATCAAAGATTTTGGCATCCTTCTCTTGCGTTCCTGAATTTTTCTTCCCAGCAGTCTCTGTCCGTCTCAGATCTGTCATAGATGGTGAAGGGATGTTAGCTGTTGCTTGAATGATAATCTTCTTAGTTAGCCTATTCTTCATGGATGAGGAATCTATTGGTGTTATAATAACAGACTCCGACTTAGAAGATTTAGCGAGATCAGCATATGATTGATTTTCAAGTGAGGAAATTCTCTCAAGGAGTTTCTCCTTTTCAGCTTGAAATATTTTCCGTTCGAGCTCTATCGTGGATTGAATATTCTTGATCTTTTGGGAATGTAAATTCGCAAAGATCTGAGTTCTTTGAGCTAGATATTTCTGTCATGGGCTGATCAGATTCAGAGGGAGGATGGGGAAACATTGTAGATAGTCATTTGAAAGAGGAATTTCCCTAGTTCCATAACTATCGTTGATTTCCTTGTAATCCAAGGATATTTCGGCCTTGCTTTTGTCTTGCGCTTTTCCTGTTCTAGGTTATCTTCTTCTTCAGATGATCTGAGAAAGGCTAACAAGCTAGGTATTCCTAGTCCTAGGTATGCAGCATTGTAAAGAGCAAGCGGCCGTTTATCAGTGGTTGTTGGTTTGGCTTAAAGCCTAAGCCCTCACGTGGATTGTAAAATCTCGTGTCCTTAGGCTGATTCAAGAAAATCGTTTTGTCGGTTTGTCCCCTTTTCGTAAGGAGGTCCTCCAGACTTTTGATTTTGGAGTAAAGCTTCTTACGTTCCTCCATTAGAAGATTGTATTGATCTGTTTTACCAATACGCTCTTCTTCACTAATTCGCAGGCTAGTGGTTAATTGACTAATATTTGCATTCAGCATATTAGTCTCGGATTCAAGCTTCGAGATTTTCTCAGATGCATTTTCTAAATGACATCTGAGAGTTGCTTTTTCACCTAAGTGTTTGAGCACACATTGATAATTTGTTGCGTTTTTCTTTTCCAGAGCTTCTAGTTTTTGCAAGTGTTCTAATGGAGAATTCTGGATATGCTCAAGCACGGTCAGTTTTGATGTCAGGGAAACTACTTTTTCTTCAGATTTTACTAGATTAGCTTCAGCTAATTCTAGTGATTTTTCTGAAGTAGCTAGTTTATTTTCTAGCTCAGTGACCAAATTTTGTGTTTTGGCCAAGATGATGTCATTCTTGGCCATATCTTTATATGTAGACTCCCCCCTTTTCATTGTTAGAATTGGGGGTCTGTTATCACTTCCGATTGCTATGATATCCATGGATGTAGTTGAGTGCCTTTTAATGATCGTTCACGGTCGTGATCTGCAATCCTAAATGGTCAGTTTCGAGAAATAACGTCAAAGATTAACGTTAAGTTTGAATAAATTTTGGTTGGATAGAAATTGTGTTTAAGTGATCGACTTTTTATTTTAATTTGAAAGAGTAAAATTCGGGCACTTGTAGAGTTGTTGCCGAAATTTGAATTCTGAAATTCGGATGAAAAGACTTTGTCGAGAATTTTGAAATCAAAGGAAATCAAAATTCGGGTGACAAATATAAGTTCGCCGAAGTTCAGGATTAAATTAAGGTAGGAAAAATTTTATCGAAAATTACTTTCAAAATTCGGGTAAACTAAATTCAGTCGAGAATTAAAAAAAATCAAAATTCGGGTGACTTTCTGATAAAAGTTCGCCGAGAATTAAGAAATTCGGGTGACTTAAATCAAAACTTCGCCGAAAATTTTAAGTTGAAATTCGGGCAATCTTAATTTTAAAATTCGACCAAATTCGCCGTGAATTTTAAACAGTAGAAAGCAAATTCGGCGAATAAACTTAGCTTACTCAAATTCGGTCAATTTTCTGATCGAAAATTTTCTCAATTTCGGCGAATTTCAATTGAAATTCGGCAATATGAGTTAATTTTCGGGTTCAAGAACGAACTTCGAGCGAATAAACACTGTTCTAGAGAAACGCCCGAAATTTTTCCAGCAACTTTAAAACACACCAATTTCAATCGATTTCTCCCCAGAAATTTCTCAAACTTGACGAAAATTAATCTAAACGAGTTCCTAAACAAGCCAAGACTGATAATCAAGCATTTAAAGGTTTAAAAACATCAATAACAGCAAGATCTAACCCAAAATACTTGAAAAAAATCGAAAATAAAATTTGCTTAGTAAACTCTTTCGATCTTGACGAAATCAAACGAAATTGGTATAGATTTGCACAGATCGATCCGTGTCTTGCTCTGATACCACTTGTTAGTCCGATTAGGCACTCAACTACGTTTAAGATTAAAGACGATTTACCACGATTAAAGCTCGGAAGTATTGATTCGTCGTGGGATGGGCGTGGGAGACTTTGATAGCTTTGGGAATTCTCTTGTAATATGACTAATCTCTTCACCCACACACTATGTGTGAGGGTTTTTGGTATTTATACCACAAGTTGGTATATAATACCTTGGGCTTTTGTAAGCCCAGTTACATTTAATAGCTCACTAGCCTCTAATTAAATTAAAGCCTAGTTCGCTAAATTAATTACAAGACTAAGATAAAATAATACATTGAACACAATAAAATAATCCTAACAAGATGTCGTTAGGAATTCCTTGCATTAGGAAAGCTTTGGTTCCTAAATCCGTTTTTGCTCTTAATCGCTCCCCCTCGGTGTATTCACTAGGAGTTTTGAGTCTTCGTGATGTGGGAATGGGAGGATTATTGGTGGCATCGCCTTCTTGGATGAGCCAAAATTGAGCGGGACCTTCTTGAAGAGAAGCTATCAAATTTGCAGCTTGCTATTTTGTTTCCAAGAAGTTAATGAATCGGCTTCTCCATACGGTGTATTCGCCTCTTCGTAGAATTGGAGGGCGGACGTCGTTTCCGAGTGAGTAAGCATCCATTTGTAGTTTGGAATCTTCGTGAAAGTTTGGAATTGTAATGAAAAGTGCTTCACAAGTGACAAACTTCGTTAGTAATGTTTGATTCGTACTTTAAACAATTTCCTTTTTGTACCTCAGAATTTTGCTAAAGAATTTTGATTTTCAGATAAAAAATTTTAGTATCGTAGAAGATAATTCGGAGACAAATATTTTTCGTAAGTTTAGAAAAATACGAATTTTGATTTCTTTCAAAATAGTGTAAAATGTGTATGTGTTTGAGCAGTGATCGAAAAGTTTTACGAACAATAGAGTTTTCGATTAAAAATATTCGAACCTATAATCAAAAAATATTTTCGATTATAAAAGTTGTTGTGAAAATTATTTTTCGAACATAAGAGTTTTGCAAAGTAAGTACGTATCGAAAAATAGTTTGACGAATAGTTGTTGATCGCAAAAACCTTTATCGAAAAATTTGTAATCGAAATTTAAGAGTGATCGAAAAATTTCGTGAAGTTTGACTCAAATTGTTGATTAAAAGTTTTTCGAATGTGAATTATTCGATCGAAATATGTTTTCGCTAAATTTTGACTTGAAAATTTAAATGACCGAAAATCTTGTGATCGAAAAACTTGTTTTACTATTACAAGTTTTTCGTGTCAAAATTAAATATTTATTTAACAAAAAAGTATCCGTCGAAAAAAAATACGCCTTATTACGCTCAAAAAGATATTTATATATGAATCGAAAAACTAAATATCGAAATAATGTTTTTCGAGTCTTATATTTGAGTAAAACACAAGAGAACAGTGTTTGTCGTCGAAAAATTTCTTGGCTGTAAATTTATTCGAAAAATATTTTTCGAGCCAAGTTTTTCGATCGAAAAACGATCAAAGAACAACCTAAAAGTTCAATGTAACAGTGAAAATTCCAGATTCAACCACAAGGTTCAAGTTAGCAGCTGAAATTCTGGATAATCACTCGTTTCTTAGTTCTGAATATGAACAAACACATGATTAACCACGTTTTACAGCAAAATATATTGATTATGAAGAAAATCAAATCGGAATCAAAACTTATCGCAAACGCAAATATCGATCTAAATCGAAAATCTGAACTAATATGACGTTCTAAGCGATTGAAATCAGTACGTAAATCATTCCTAACATATAATCTATCACTTTTTCAGCAAGATCATCAACAAAATTCGCAAACATTAAGCACATTGATCAAAATCTATTTCACAGTAGTTTTTCGATCGAAAAATCTGGAAAATTATTTTGATCTTATAATCGCGAATTAAATCCAAAAGAGATCACGATCTGCATGAATTCTAGATATCCGAATGATAAATCTTGAAATACCTTCGGTCGAATATCTTCTTTGAAGATCTTGAGAGAGAGTGTTTCTCGATAGCTATTCTCTCTTTTAGAATGTGAATTCAGTGCTTGTATTTTTCCGAAAAATGAACTTGTATTGATTTTGATAGTGTACATTGTATTTATACCTATTTACATGGTATATTTACTATTTTGTCCTACACTATCAAAACTACTAATTAAGCCCCTAATTATAAGGATAACAAAATAACAAAGCACAATTCTAAAGTCTCTTCAATGCACTTTGAATAAAACTTTGCAAATCAACTATTGATTGTAGCCTCTAACACTCTCTGATGGGTAAACAGTTTTAAAAGTCAAAATATTATTTTTATAGTACTTAAGTATTTGTTTTGTTTGATATAGGTTTGCAATAGGGATGAATTTTTTGCGATAGGTCAGTGGTTTCTATAGCAAAAGAGTTTCTCGATAGACTATCGATAATTTAATTTTTTTTTCGATATGATGCCGAGAAATAAAGGGCCGCAAAGCTTATCCCATGTATCTCAAAGCTGGAAGCAGAAAAATTCTAACGAAAACAGTAGTGAATATTTTAAAACAAAGATCACATAATTTTTGATCCAAAACACTAAACTAATCAAATTGAGCTTCGGTTATGGATCGAAACACGTAGAATTCCAGTTTTTAACATTCAATTAAATCACAAAACAACAAAATATGTCGAATTTTTGAGAAATCGGATGAACTTCACGAAGAACGCACAAAGAGGAATTTCGATCGATTTCCATAATTCACGAAATCTAGTGGTTCGATCGATCGATTTCGAGCACAAAGATGTTTATAACACTCAATCAAAGTCTAAAAACAGCAAATCATATTCAATTTTGGAGAAATTCGCATGAACATCACGAAGAACACATACCATTGAATCTTAAAAATTTGCGACAATTAGTGTTTCGGTCAATCGAAATTCAGCCCATACATGTTTAAAACACTCGATCGAAGCCTAAAAATAGAAAATTATATTCGATAAAGAATCAAATCGACAACGAGGAAATGCCGTATGCGATATTCATGAGATTTCGGATAAAAATTCGATCAAAATTTCAGCACATTGATTCAAATCCTAATACGTTTTGCTCTGATACCAATTGTTAGGTTCTAATATATCCAACACGATTAAGGTCGGTGAAGAATTCGATAGAAAATGATAAACTTACGAAGAATACGTTTGAATTTGGCGCAGAACCTTGAGAGCATTCTTCATGTTGTAAAGCTTGGTTTTCTATCAAAATGAATTCTTAGCCCTAATTTGTAGCTTGGTTTTCTTCACATTACGGTTCCTTCTATACCAAATAAGTTTGGTATATTTGCTAAGCCTAATTTATGGCTTAATTACAATTAAGCCCAAACTACTACTTATACTCCAAGACTAATATAACATTTTGTTAGGTCCTGATTCATCAATCAACAAGAAATCTTAGCAAAAATTATAGGTATTTGAGTAAGACATCTTATGGATTATGTTCGGTCGAATAACCACGTTGAAGATCTTGAGAGAGGTTGTTAGCTTTCCGATTTTCTCAATCGTACTCTCTCTCGTTTAAAATATGAATTCGATGCTTGTAATTTTCTGAATAATAAAACTCATATTAACTTTGATAGTGTACATCATATTTATACCTATATTCAAGGTATAACTACTGTTAGGTCCTACACTATTAAAACTACTAATTACGCCCTAATTACAAGGATAATGAAATAACAAAGCACAATTCTAATATTCTCTTCAATCTCCCTATTTGTGCTTGTCTTCGTTTCAGCTCCTTTTATCCTTGTCGGGCGTAAAATGACTTCCGCAATCCCAATGTTGTCTCGTAACGTCGAACAGCATTCCTCAGCTCCAATCTCTCATTTATAACATCTAGAAGCTCGTTCAAGAGTGGGGCCTCTTCTTCACAAAGATCTTTAAAGTTTGTCTCTTCGGTGATCTCTCTCAATCTCTTTTGAATGTTCTTCCTCACCAACTTTAGCGTCCCGTCGCAGAACTTATGAACTTCTGACTTCATCATAGCCCTAGTCTTTCCAATGACTGGATTTAGATAGGTTATTGCGAGGCCAGGTTTCTTGAAAATGTAGTTCTCGGGAAAGTTGTTGAGTGGGAAGCCCTTCATGAGCGGAGATTCCATGTTGACCTTCTTCATGTTGTTCTCTATTGCAATTTGAAGGTCGTGTGCGGTGTGATACTTAATCTGCCGCACCATGAATCTTTTCAGTCCCTCGAGTCCTTCAGTCTTGATATATCCGGAATGCGTCTTGTACTTTCTCTTGTACATCTGGTACAATTGGTAGACCTCATCCGGTGGAAGGAATGAGAGATAGCTTTCATCTATCTCTTCTCGAGTGCGGTTGCTGTCCGCTCACTCAATGATGTAGATAGGGGTTGGGTATCTTCCGATCGTATGCGAAACTCCAATAAGTTGGAGAATCGGTGGCTTGTTCTTGAAATTTTCCTTCAGTTTGTCAGCTGGAATACCACTTCGATCGTGTCCGAGATAGTTGAGCATGAGGATATGCTCCATTCTTTTCCTATCTTCCCATTGTGAGATGCCCCTTAGGTTAAGTTCATTGAGCTTCTTTATTTTGTTTGGAGCCCTCCGAATATGCTTTCTTACGTCTTCAATGAACGGATTTCAATTTTGACGTTCTCACATGGCGCTCGACTCTATCTGTCCCTTTTGATAAACTGGGAGGAGAGTCGACTCTGAGCGTTATCATTTCGGGTAGCTTTGGGAGGGTAGAACTGTAGTTCTCGCCTTCTTGAAGTTCTTCTTCTTCAAGAAGCACAAGTCCACAGAAGCTTGTTGTAAGAAGTATCTGACGTTGGAGAGTCGAGCTTGAGCAGCTTCCTCTGGTTCCCATTGCGTCATCCACTTATCGTTTAGCATGTAGTCATCTACGATCAGATGTGGATCGTAGGTAACTGCTTATGGTTGGACTTGCGGGAGGTTTGAGGTCGGGAGTGGATTTGGATTTGTAGGAGAGAGGGTTACTGTTTGGGATATGGTGGGAGGTGTGGTTGTTTGTTAAAAAGTTGGTCAACGGTCTACCAACAATCTCTCCTTATCAAGAGCATCAATATTCGGCTTGTCAAATGGGAAAAATGAAGCGAGCATCACACAAACTCAAGCAAGTTACTTCTACATCTCGACCCTTGGAATTACTTCACTTGGACCTTTGCGGACCAATGCGTACACAAAGTATCAACGGTCGTAAATATCTGTTAGTAATTGTCGACGATTATTCTCGCTACACATGGACAAGATATCTCCGAACTAAAGATGAGACTGGAGACTTGATAATAAGCTTTGTGAATACAACTCAGAATTTCCTGCAAAAGAAAATCCAACTAATCAGAACGGACAACGGGACTGAATTCAAGAATCAGCGTCTCAGCAAGAAAATCCAAGTAATCAGAACGGACAACGGGACTAAATTCAAGAATCAGTGTCTCAGCAACTGTTATCAATCACTTGGAATTATTCAACAATTCTCAGCTGCAAAAACTGTTAGGAATTAATTGTAGTGTCCTTAGTTAGTATTTGAGTTTTGGGTCAATATTAGTTAATTTATTGTGTTTGGGGTCAAATTGTAAATATTTTATTGTTTGAGTCCCAAGCCTTAATATACCAACTCATGTGGTATATAAGGCATCCCATTAACCCTAATTAGGGTTGGTCAATGTATAATTCTTAAAAAGTAAGTTCTTAATTTCGGCACACACACACAAACACACACTGAAGGTGTTTTAAGAACTTTATCATTTTTAAGCCTTTGATCCTCTCTTGAGTGCGTAATCGGACTAACAAGTGGTATCAGAGCCAAACACGTTTGGATTTGATCAAATTTTCTGAAATTTTTGGTGTTTTTCATGTGATAAACTCGAAAATATTTAGGTCTTGGTCTTGAGATTTTTCAGTCTATGTTGCTGATTTTGCTTGATTAAGATCAACATTTAGTTATTTTTCGAGTGTTTTTGAGTGATTACCCATCAATTTTCAGTTGATTTGAGTGAGTTTTGGGGAGAAATCGCGCATGAAATTTGATTCTAGAACAGTGTTCATCTGCCCGATGTTTGTTCATCAGCCCGAAAATTGATTCATCTCGCCGAATTTCGATCGAAATTCGCCAGAATTTGAGACAATTTTCATTAGATAGCTGGCCGAATTTGGATATTGAATTTCTATCGCCGAAATTGGTTAATCCAATTTCAAAATTCTCGCCGAATTTCAATTAAGTTACCCGAATTTTGAATTCCTGATTTTGAATCAAATTTTACAATTTCGGCGAACTTCTACTACCCGAATTTGGCAAATTTTCGGGCAAAATTACAAAATTTGCCCAATTGTGGAAAACTCGGCGAATTACTACTGTTCAAATCAAATTCGACGAATTTCTACTAATACCCGAATTTCATAATTTCGTGACCAATTTAATTTGAGTCCCCCGAATTTGTGAAATTTGGCGAAACTGAAATCGAATTTCTACCCGAATTTAGACTAAGCGAAATATTTCCATCCGAGTTTCACTATAACCCACCCTTTGAAATTACCCTTAACATTTTCGACCACCTAAAATTTTCGGCCACCCCTTAAAAAAAAAAAAAAAAAAAAAAAAAAAAAAAAAAATAAAAAATTTTTTTTTAAAAAAAAATTTTTTCGGGCCCAAAATTTTAGGTATAGAAAACGCTTTTGTTAATTTTCCAAAGGCAAATCCACTTTACGTGTCAACGATCACGTATCCAACAATCTATTTAGGACATTTTTGGCAAATTTTAGAAAAAGTTTTGGTAACTCTCAAATTTTCGAAATCTAATTTTTTTTCGAAATTTCACGCTATCTTTTGACAAAACCAAACTTTTTGGAACAAAAGTTTCAAGAGCCATTTCTTTCAGAAAATAATTAATTTTAAAATTAATACTTAATTATGGATGCTCAAGCTAAAGAAATTGAGGAATTTAATCGATGTCGTTTTGAACTCAAAGCAACTGAGTGGAATGTCGTCACAGAACAATATGAGGTTATCCTAGCAATCTGCAATAAATGGTACACTAGAACTATCCCTTTAAAGACAATTATTGCGAAGCTAGTCGACCAAGATTCCTTTTCAGCGCTTGACGGGGAAAACAAGTTATATAAATCTATCTCGTGGTTGGAAATTCCTATGATTGCTAGTAAAATTTCCGAATTGAACGCAACTTTGGAATCGGAAAGAGTAGTGTTTCAAGCAGAAAAGCAAAAACTCTTAGAGGAGATTTCAAATCTTAAAAATTCCCCGTCCTTACCTGTTTTCCATGATTTTTCAAAAGATACATCATCCTCGAAACAGGTCAAGACAACAAAAATTAAAAGCATCTCTGTTCTCAAATCTGAGAAAGCTTCAAATACACATTCTAAGTTACCCGTGACGACTTCAAAGTCTACGGTGACCCGAGCAGAAAAGATAAGTAAAAAGCCTAAGCTTAATTCTTCCAAGGAACAGGAGAAAAATAGGAAGAGGAAAGGAAAATCAACACCTTCTATGAAAACTAGAGTAGAAACTGTTATTGATTTTTCCTCTCCTATTCCTATTAAAAAGGATGCCCTCAAAGAGAAGTTTCATGCTCAAGCAAGCTAACTTCTCGAGCTTCCAAAATTTCCCATTCTTTAAAGAATGAGAAAAGTGGATTTCCTTACACGAACAAAAATGTTTATCATTCTCGTAAGCAAAATCCCATTAAAGACCATCATATGGAGTGAATTGTGTGAAGTCTTCTCGTAGGTATTCACCCGCTATACATGCCTGCAATGTTGTAGCTTCGTATTCCTACTTGAAATATCCTGTCAAAGTCCATTCGGAAAAGCACCTTATGAGACTAGCCAAAGAGAAGATCTTTCACTCTAGAATACCTAGAGACACATTCACTGGCACTGAAACGTCTTTTCCGTGTCAAATTACCCCTAAGTGGTTATCCAATAATTTATTGTTGGACGATTTAGGACCGAATTTGACACATGCTAAGCATAAATTATTTTCTGCTAATAAGGGAGGACCCATACAAATATGGGTACCAAAGTCCCGATAAGGTTTTGCAGATAACCCCAGCATGGTTGGTATCCCGTTGAAAAATACCTTCTTTTAAAATGGTACATTTTAAATATGCATTTTCAAAACATTACGAGATTTTGAGATCCGAGTTGCATATTACGCACGAAAATGATAAAAACCATTTTTAAATGAGCCTTATTTGAGGGGGAGCTACTCTTTTACTTATAAAAGAGAAGCAACCTCTACAATTGTTTAAAAGGGAGAAATAATTACATTTTTTTTTGGGGGGAGAGAGCATGGATATGTAAATTTAGGGAAAGAGATTGAAGAGAAATTGTTTCAATCCGACTACGCATCTTTTGAGGGGGAGCAATATTATTTAGGGAGCATGATTCAAAAAAAAAAAAAAAAAAAAAAAAATTATTATCCCTCGGACACCATTCGACGGATTGGAACGAAGAATTTCGAGCATCCAAATATCAAGTCTTTTCTAAACGAAGAATCTCAAGCTTCCAATGGTGGCCTTTAGTGCAAACTCGGTGCTCACTTCAAGCAACCTGCTCCGGCATTGCTGATACAAATAAAGCAGCACTCACTACTTCCTACCGGACGCAAGGATAATTTGTTCTCATGATTCAGGCAAATCCAACTGAATCTAACCCCGGAACATCACCGAGAACTAGTCAATATCTTGCAAAGCTTGCCTCCGATGATGCTTCTGATCCATTTTGAAAAGACCAACACTACAACATTCCCTTACCTCACAAATATCTCGGATCACACCCCCATAGGTACAGGTGCTAATTTATTAGCTCCCGGGTAGAAGTCGCCGCATTAGGTCCAACGGCGCATGCACAACCGAGCCTCACCCACTCGTCTGTCTCACAAAAGACAGGTGTTTCAAGAAATCACGGGGAGACACGACTACTATCACCGCTTCACTCGGAAGTGGGAGATATTGAATTAAGTGGTACTCAGCCCCACTACCACACTTTCTTGTGCACAATCGAGTCTAGTGTGTCCTCACGTCCCATATTTTTAAATATTTTCTAGGACACATACACTCTTATAACACCTGGTCTTTGTGATCAAGTTAGAACTTTCGTAGACATGTTACTCGTAGACATGGTTCGATGATCGGAAGGAAGTCCTGCCGTTGCAACATCAAAACAACAACGGAATCAGGCCATCGTCTCGAGCTAGTCTCTAGAACGATGAAAACGGGATGCCTATGTGGCCCCGGTTTACCAAGCCCTGTACTCACAGGCAATCGTGATGACGGATTGCCTTAGTGGCTCCGTCTGTTCATTACCACGCCGACCTGTCGTTTGTGTCCTTATCTTCCAAAACAAGCATGCCGATCTCGTTAATTCGATCGCCATGAGGGGGAGAAGGGGACACGGATAAACAAAGAGGTCGGACCACCCAACAAATTCCGCCGAGCGTACCACTCTGAAGCCGGGCTCTCCTGCACTTGAACGTACATTCCAAAGGAGCCTCGGCACAACTTAAATCAAGCCCCACACTTACCTTCTTCCGGAGCCAGACAAGCTTTCTCGAAGCCGAACCAGACAACTTCTTCGAAGAAGATGAACCTGGAGCCAAGAAGAAGAGAATTGATGTTAACGGGAAGTCTTTGTGACCCCGGTTAACCTTCAAGACGGATCGCCTTTGTGGCTCCGTTAGGTTATTGCCCAACCTGAGTTGCTTCTCCTCGTCCTGACGATGCAAACATCTTGCCATCGACGACCTATTTTCACCTAGTAGTAAAGAAAGAAAATGGGAGCCGTACCACAACGAAAAATGCAAGATTGATCGGAAATGCTCAAATCTCAAGCGTCATCAGAAAATCAAGCGAACCACGACCTTCAAAACTCGAATTTACAGCCACAAGTTCGCCTCTCCGAATATAAAGAGAACTCCCCAATCCCAACACAAGGTTGAACAAACGTAGGGGGAGTTGTGCACTATCAAAGGGAGAGACTGAACTCACCGGCAAGCCTCTTCGAGCCCCGACATCTCCAAGACAAGCTTCGAGAGAAGACTTGATGAAAGATGCGGTGCCGAGAAGAGAAGGTCAAGACGAGACAAAGGAGGAGAAACACTAAAGAAGAACACACGCACTAACGCTTTCGCTAATGCCACTTTGATACGTGTTCTTCAAGGACTCAGGAAAAGATTTACAAGACCAAGATACCAAGCGCTTAATTATAAATTGAACACAAAGGGGGAGATTGTTAGGATTATTTTATTGTGTTCAATGTATTATTTTATCTTAGTCTTGTAATTAATTTAGCGAACTAGGCTTTAATTTAATTAGAGGCTAGTGAGCTATTAAATGTAACTGGGCTTACAAAAGCCCAAGGTATTATATACCAACTTGTGGTATAAATACCAAAAACCCTCACACATAGTGTGTGGGTGAAGAGATTAGTCATATTACAAGAGAATTCTCAAAGCTATCAAAGTCTCCCACGCCCATCCCACGACGAATCAATACTTCCGAGCTTTAATCGTGGTAAATCGTCTTTAATCTTAAACGTAGTTGGATGCGTAATCGGACTAACACATCTATATGCAAATAGATAGTCTATCTAGTGCAAAAGCTATGTGGGATGAACTCCACAAAATGATGTAAAGAACCGAAGTTGGAGTCAAAGCCAAGAAAGCCAATATTCTCATGGCCTACGACTCATTCAAAGCAAAGTCGGAGGAAAACGTTTATGAACTCTATCAACGTTATCTAACTCTTCTCAATGAAATGAGGAAGATAGAAATCTTCAAGACCAACATGGAGGTCAACATCCGATTTGTCTCTTTTCTTCAACCGGAGTGGAAGAAAATATCCATGCAAATCCGTCAAAACAAGGATTTAGACGAAATAGATATCCACGTCGTCTTTGATAATCTCGCTCAACATGAAGAAGATATAAACCAGATACAAAAAGAACTTAAGGGCAAGCAGATCGAAGACTCTATAGCTCTAGTCTCTGAAAGAAAAACGAGTCGATCTCGCAAGGATAAAAGCATCAAGTTGCCAACTTCTTCAGAAGATGAAGATGATTCAGAATCGGACTCTGAGCCAGACATGAAGGAGTTCAAGAAACAATTGGCTCTCATTACTAAGAGGATGAGCAAAAAGTTTTATAAAAAGAAATCCTCCTTTTCGGTAAATAGACTTCGGACATCAAGCTCCAAGCACAAGGAAAGATCGGCCGAGTCATCAGAATCTAAAAACGCCAAAGAACCACAAAAGTGCTATAATTGTGGTAAGATAGGGCACTTCGTCAGAGAATGCAAACTTCCTAAGAAAAAGGACGCCAACTACTACTCCAAAAAATTCCAACTAACTAAACAAAAAGCGGCTGGAGTAGCTTTGATGGCGGAACAAGAGCATTGGTTCGAAGATACCACAGATTCTGAAGACGAAAATCTTGCTCTAATGGCATACCTTGACGACGCCTCTAACGATAATTCATCAAGGAGGTCAGATGATGAAGAAAAAGCATCCACATCACAAGAGGCAACGATGCCTAATTCTACATTATTAAACATGTTAGAATCTTTACAAATAAGTATTCTAACATGAAGAATGAGCGGAAGAGCAAAAACGAATTAGAAGAAAGACAAGCCTTAGTGAAAATAATTTTCAAAAGCAATTAGATAGAACAATTCACTTAGATATTCTCTTATCTAGTGCTAAAGAAACCATAACTAGTCTTGAATCTATGATAGCTACCTCTGAAATAAAAGTAAATGACCTTTGTAAGACTCTTAGCGATTGGCAGATAGACTTAGAAATTTCTAGAAATAATTTTAAGAAAATCTCTGAGGAACGTAAGAAGCTTTACTCTAGGATTAAAACTTTAGACGATCTTCTCACAAAAAGGGGGCAAACGGATCAGACTATCTTTCTAAATCAACCTCATGATATAGAATATAATCCTAAAGAAGGCTTAGGTTTTAACAATCCCTGTAACTTAGAAAAGGTCAGTGTTAAACAATTATATGATATCAAGTATATTGGATTAGGATTAACTCCGCTATGGCCTTTAGTAATTCTGAAATAAATGCCTTAGAAGAATCTAAACGAAAAGTCACTAATAGGACTGATATCCCCTTTGACTACACCGAATTGAATAATAGTTACAAGACACGGGAAATTAACCTGTCTAGTGACTATAATTCAATATATCTTTTAGAGGATTTTCCTAAAGTTCAGGAAGAAAATAATGATCATTTTAAAAATTCCACTTTATGTTATATTCCAGCTATTATTAGGAAAATAGCTGATTTAAACGCTTCCTTAGAAACATAAATAAAGAATTTCAAAGCTGAAAAGAATGAGCTTTTACTGGAGATTTCCAATCTCAAAACTTCCTCAATTTTAAAATCTTGTCCTGATTTTACTTTGAAAGAAAAATCGTTAATTAAGGATAAGATTACATCTAAGAAAACACCTTCCATTGTTTTTCATAATATTTTAAAAGAAGATAAATCTTCTTTAAAAAGCGTAAAGGGAGGAAAAGAATCCTTAAATGCTTCAAAAAGGAAAAAGACTCTTTCTAACTGTTTTTCTACTCTATCCACAGGTAGAGTAGAAAAAGAGGTTAAGCATGCAAAGGAAAGAGTGCCTAGGATAAATGTCTTATTTTCAAAATTTTCTTATGTATCAAAAACTATGGACACTCGCAAGAAGACAGCCGTTTCAAACTTTAATGTTGTTGCTTCCACTTATGTGTTAAAACCTATAAATTTTGAAAGCACAAATTTTGAAATTGGCTCTACGCAAGAAGACAATCATTTTAAGACAAATGCAACTCTTAAGTCTCATAGGAAACAAGATCCAGCTCTTAAGAAGGGTTATAGCTCCATACATTCTTGTCCTCACCTAAGGTACTCAGTCCACGTACATTCAGCTAAACACCTTAGGAGACTAGCTAGAGAAAAGATTTTCTCAAGCAATAAGACAAATCAGTCATTTGTTCGCGCTGAAATTAACCTCCCATGTAAGGTTCAACCTCACTAGGTTCCTAAAACACCACCTAGGCCAACACAAGCCAATAAGGCCAAGTTTCCTAAAGAAGTACCACTTAAATCAACTACTTCTAAGTTGGTTTGGGTAACTAAGCATTCCAATAATTTAGGAACCAAAGATGACCAAACCTTACTTATCAAATCTGTTAATCCGAAAGGACCCATTCAAAAGTGGGTTCCTAAATCTCTCTAACCTCTTTCTATGCAGATCCATCATGTGTGGTATTTAGATTCTGCTTGCTCCACACACATGACGGGAAAGCAAGAACTGTTGAGCAACTACCAAGACCGTTACAACGGAAAAGTCCAATTTGGCAACAATGATTCAGCTCCAAATACTCGGCTTTGGAGACATTCTACTGCCGAATCTGACGATTAAAGATGTCTCTTACGTCCAAGGTCTTAAACACAACCTGTTCAGCATAGGACAATTCTGCGACAAAGGATTTCAAGTGGTATTTCTAGCTGATCAGTCAAGAGGATTGGTTGTAGTGGAGTGTGTAGGGTGGTGGTTGGAAGTGGTGAGGATATGGGGGTGGTTTGTGTGTCGGTCGGAGCGGCTTCTGAGCCTGGTGTTTTCCCGGTGTCTCTTCGGGAAGTCTCGAGAGCGTGGAGCATTCGGTCTATCAGACGATCTTCTAGAGAAGATAGAGCTGTGGAGAGCGTTTCTTGTAGTCTTTGCTCCATCACGAACAGTGGTGGAGTGGGGCCAGGGAGGCGCTCCACTGTCACAACATCGGAGTAGATTTCCGATGTGCCGCCTTGAGTAGGTCTTGAAGTTCCGAAACGTCCAAGGACATCTGTTATCAACCCTGAAGTCACCACTTCAATGGGTTGGCCTATTGTTTGCTGCGAAGATATCGGGGGTCCAATAGGGCTTCCACCCAATCCTTGAGGTGATACGATAGGTATCACCTCTATGGGTGTTGAGACAGATTCAATTTGAATCTGTTAGGTAGGCTGATCAGTTGGTGGTGAATGTGTTGGCTCCGAAGCCGATATAATTGAAGGCACTGCAGACAAGGCCGAGGGTTATTGTCGGCGAGGGCCCCTTCTTTGGATTATGTATGCTTCATCAGAATCGGTTGCCTCAGGAGAGGTATCTTGTGGAACACCTTCGGGCTCAATCTCCTGAGTCGTG
Source organism: Linderniella brevidens (assembly GCA_004919715.1). Lineage (NCBI taxonomy): Eukaryota > Viridiplantae > Streptophyta > Magnoliopsida > Lamiales > Linderniaceae > Linderniella > Linderniella brevidens. The sequence continues at coordinate 2,269,247 of SWDC01000149.1, read as the reverse complement.
GATTCGGGCTCCAAAGTTGCCACCAAAGATTCCCTTTGAGAAGGTGCCGGAGCTGGATCCAAGGCACGTACCATCGCCTCGGTGATGGAGTTGTTCTGGCAGTAGTCCTGGTATGCCTCTTAAGTTGGATCAGCTAGTCGGAGCAGCTCCAATGGGATCAGCATTGGATGGAGTGCTAGATCGGCGGCCTTCGGGTTGTGAAAAAATCGAAGGCGTGGCGGAGTGTATTCCCCAACTGGTGGTAGTCTCGAGATCTCTGGATGGAGTTCCATGTAGTGTGAGATCAGCACCGGAAACCACCGTACGTACGGAAGAAACTTGCCCTTCGACTTGGTCTCCCTTTGACGTATCTGGTCCGCTAGATCATTCCAAATTAGGCGGGCCACGTCATACTTCTTTGAGAAGATCACTCCGTGAAAAATGCGAAGGATGTTCCCGTTTTCCTTGTCGAAGCCGGAGTGTTTTGGGGAGAGACGTTTGTTGATAATGCCGAACAATGTCTTCCACGGATGGGGAATCCCGTTGTTTTGGAAACTCGCCAATTTGGGCAGTGGGGGGCTTGTATCCCATCCTGAGCATATCCGCTACGATCTCCGCGTCTGTTGGAAGTTGATCATACGTTTCGTAGTGCGGAAGATCAAGCACCATGGCCATCAGATTGCGGTTCAGAACGACGTGTCTTCTGTTTTTTGTGTTGTATATTCCACGTCGTTTCCGACTACATGGCCCTCCATAAGTCCCCAGAATTATTGTAGGTAGACCATCGGTACGGAGGCCGTCATCGTTAATGCTGGCCACAGTGGGTGTCCTTTAAGGATGGAGATGATGACTTCATCCGGGCACCGGAATGTTGTTAGATCCAGGTTATAATTGTTGTCATGAACTAGCTTGAAGCTTGATGAAGGATATATGTCAGGATAATTTGGAGTTGCCATATCTGGAGAGAATAACATGAAATTCATTAGTTGATAAATATTCATATGCGAATAAAAGGGATTAAGAATGAATTTAGATAAAATTTTATGTATTAAAGTTTATGTTCTTTCGACTTAGTGAAATTTTTTGAAAGATTTGTAAAATTGACTAAGTCTTAGAATCGTGTTTTTATTCGATCAGAAATTTATTCCGAAGTTAATTTTTGCAATAGAAAATTTTCTAAGTCGTGAAAAATTTTCTAAGTCTTTTTCAGCCTGCTTTTATTCGAGTAACAATTTATTCGATCGTTAAATTTTGCGATCGAATAAAAATGTGTCGAATAACTCAAGTTTTCGCTAATGACTTTTACGATCGAATAAAATGTTATCAAAAACAGTAGTTTTTCGCTAAGTAAGTTTTCGATCGAATAAAAAATTGTCGAAAAACTTAAGTTTTTCGCCGCGTAGTTTTGCGATCGAATAAAAGAATATCGAAAAACTTAAAATTTTCGCCGCTGACTTTTGCGATCGAATAAAATATAATCGAAAAATTAAGTTTTCGCCGCGTAGTTTTTCGATCGAATAAAAATATATCGAAAACACAAAGGTTTTCAACACTGAGTTTTGCGGTCGAATAAAGTTCTTCGATGACACTGTTTGCGATACGGACTTTTGCGGTCGAAAAACTTTCAAATCAAACTTTTAACGTTTAACGCGGAAATTTTGATTTCTGGGTAAATCATGAGTTATTCTAGGTTCAGAACGTTCAGAAAACATTCGCGAAGCCAAATATCATGATTTTAATCCAGCAAGTCGAGTTTAAACACTTTGATTGGATGGTCGAGAAAACAGTTTTCGTCGAAAAAATATAAACATGAACTTTCTTCAAACGTTTTTTGTGAAACTGCTTGCGAATCAGATGTTTTTTAACAGAAATGATTCAGAACAAGTTTCTACCTTTGAAATCGGCAAGTTTAATCTAAAAAGTTCGAATATTGCGGGATTTGGTTTGAATCGCCGAAGTCGGTTCGAAGAGTTCGTAGAAGTCGAAAAGTTTTTTGATTGGAAATGTGTAGCGTGTGAGAAAGTTTTTCGATCGATAAAGTGATATTAATACGTTACGATCAGATAAAGTAAAAATTACATCGGGCCGTAAAAAAAATATTTTGGGCTTTAGATAAATTCAGGTCTGAAATTTTTTTTTTTTGAATTAACCCAAAAATAAATTTCATAATACTCCCTGTATTTCTGAAAGAGATGAAATTATCTCCTAATGTTGATGAAATTCAACATTTGACTCCTCGGACGAGCTCTAAATTTTCTGCGAGGTTTAAAAATATTAGAATTCACGTTTTACGAGTGTAGAGGATAATAACAAATTCTCATTTAAAACCCCCCTCAACAATTTGCATGAGTAAACTTTTCAGTACCTAAGCATATATGAAAATTTCCGAGTTAAGTACAAGTAACGCATTTTATGCAATTCAGCATAGTTTTATTAAAAATATTGCGTTTTTCAAAATAGTTATTCGCATTTTATCAATTTTAAACCAATGCATGTATTAATGCATTTAAAATGTGCGAAGAGAAAAAAAAATATAAAAAATATTTTGTTTTGGGGTCAGATATATTTATTTTGAACATTATCACACAAAAATTTCCAAGACATATAAAACATTAATTTGCCATAAAATCATGTAACTAAACTAGTATTCTAAGAGCATAGTATGAATCACTTCGACAACTCTCGCAAGTTTTGCTCATATCACTCAATTTATTTTTATCAAGGAGATTTTTAGTAGATATATCACTCTTATCATCACAACAAAATTATATCAATTAATTTGTTATCGTAGTATTTTTAATCAACTTACCAAGTGAGAGTTCATAATTTTGAATCAAAGGGACCTTTAAGGGATTATTGTTAGGCTCTGACTAAAGGGGTAGGAGATTTGGGTTAGTGAGCTTCAAAATTCTTCTCTTCCGGGGGCCCTTTTTGTGAAATTATGTTCTGATCCTTTTGCTTTTCCTTTCTTTAGTAATTTCTTTTCAAGGCTTTGAGAGATCAGATCTTCTTTGATTTTGGGTCGAGACGGTGTTCCTTGAGAAAGTTTCACAGTTATGGAGTTCGAACCCAAGACTGTGCTTCTCTTCTCGTTTTCTCTACATAAGATCTAGATTATCATTGGAGAAGTTCACTTCAAGGTGCTTCTCTTCTAGGAGTATACGAGATTATCTATGAGAACTTCGCAGTGAGGTCAGTGTTTCTCTTCTATAATGATTGATAAATGCATAATGTGCATCCCTTTTGCTCTCTCCCTCTTTTTCTTGATTGAGTAACCCCGAATCTTGTGAATAAGGTTGAAGGCTTAATCGGGTGTGTATAAAGAAAAGGAATGTCGGAGAAGGCTCATAAAGGGATTTCTAGAGGAAAAAGTAAAGGCTTTATAATTGAGGCCAAGTGAGGAATTTCTTAATATGCCCTTATCATTTACATGACAAACTAATCACAAAAGCAAGATTGAAGCTACGAAGTACAAACCAAAAGATAGTCATTTGAAGTGTGACACACAAAAAAAAATATTGAGGTTCAAATTCTCACATGTATGATGTGGCTTTGTGTCTAGTGAATCAAACAAAGTTCTTTTGAATAAAAGAATGTCATATGAATTTATAGGCAAAGAACTTAATCATATATATCGAAGAAATATTTTTGTGAGTAATTTCAAAAATAGTCAAAATTATCGTCATCCCCCATTTTTTTATTTATACTATTTATATATATATAGTATTATATATATATATATATTTATATATATTAATTTTTTTTTAATTTTCTTTTATAAAAAAATATTAAAAGATAGAGTCACGCAAAATAATCAAGAAATATTAGGAAGCACATAGAATATCAAATTGAAGCATAATAAAGCATGTAAAGCACATTTCAAGTAAGATTGAGATTCAACATGCCTAATTTAGCAATAAGGAATTGTAATCGTTTTTCATCCAATGCCTTAGTGAATAAATAGGCAAGTTGAAGCTCCGTTTTTACAAAATACATATCTATAGTGCCTTTTTCTATATGATCTTGTATAAAATGATAACGAATATCTATGTGTTTCGTGCGTGAATGATGAACAGGATTGCAAGTAATGGCTATAGCGCTTTGAGAATCACTGTAAATGGGAATGTTATTAAAATCAAACTCGTAATCGCGTAGTTGTGTCCGCATCCATAGAATTTGCGAGCAACAGGTGGTAGCCGCGACGTATTCCGCCTCGGCTGTCGATGTTGACACACAATTTTGTTTCTTTGAGGACCAGCAGACCAACTTTTCGCCTAAAAATTGTGCTCCGCCAGACGTGCTTTTTCTGTCTATTCGACAACCTGCATAGTCAGCATCAGTATAGCCAATAAGTCAAAAGTCAGTATTTTTAGGATACCATAGCCCTAAGTTTGGAGTTCCTTTGAGATATCGTAGAATTCTCTTGACGGCATTCATGTGGGACTCCTTTGGGTCGGCTTGAAAGCGGGCGCATAGACAAGTTGCAAACATAATGTCGGGTCGGCTGGATGTCAAGTAGAGAAGAGATCCGATAATGCTCCGATAGGTGGTGATGTTGACAGTCTTTCCAGACGGATCAACATCTAGTCTGCAATTAGTAGACATAGGAGTATTCATCGGTGTGCTCTTGTCTTGATTAATTCTCTTCAGAATATCTCGGATATATTTGGTCTGACTGATGAAGATGCCATCATCGAGTTGCTTGACTTGTAATCCAAGAAAGAATTGGAGTTCTCCCATTAAGCTCATCTCGAATTTTGTCTTCATGAGATTACCAAATTTCTGACAGAGACGTTCATTCGTCGATCCGAAAATGATGTCATCAACGTAAACTTGAACGACCATCAAGTCTGTGCCTTGCCTTTTGATGAAGAGGGTCGTATCGATAGCTCCTCTGATGAAGTTCGATTTGACCAAAAATTCGCTCAGAACATCATACCAAGCACGAGGAGCTTGTTTTAGTCCATAGAGAGCTTTGTCCAATCGATAGACATGATCCGGATGGTTTTTCTGCATGAAAACCTTCGGGTTGAGCGACGTAGACTTCTTCTTGTAATACGCCGTTGAGAAAGGCAGTTTTGACGTCCAGTTGATACACTTTGAAGTCTTTGTGAGTCGCGTATGCTAGAAATAAGCGAATAACTTCAATATGTGCAACCGGAGCATACGTCTCGTCGTAATAAATTCCTTCTTGTTGATTGTATCCCTTAGCAACGAGTCGTGCTTTGTTCCTGATTACTTCACCGTTCTCATTTTTCATGTTCTTGAAAACCCATTTTGTTCCAATTATGGTTTTGCCTTGTGGTCAAGGAACCAATGTCCAAACTTGTAGACGCTCGAACTGGTTGAGTTCATCTTGCATCGGAATTACCCAATCCGGGTCTTTAAGAGCTTCGGCTACCTTAGTTGGTTCGTTTTGGCTTAGAAAGCATGTGTATAAACCGCTTTGTGTAGACGTCCTAGTACGTACACCACTTGAAGGATCATTGATAATCTGATCAGTAGGGTGAGCTCGAGTCCATTTGCGTTCGTGAGGAATAACTGAAGTAGATTCGTCATTTGATTGGAGATCGAGATATCCTGAATTAATGGGTTGATCATTCAGAGTTGGGAAATTCAATTCAGATGTTGAGTCAATAGGAATTTCCTCATTTGTATTTGTAGGAACTGCAGTACTAGATGAAGATTCTGAATAAGTAGATTCTCCGACATTTGTCGGATTTTGAAGAAGATGAGTCTCAAAATGAATTTCTTCCATTGAGGGAGATGGGGCACTGCTTGGTGTTGAGTGAGACGAAGCAGGCATTTGAGACTCGTTCTGATAAAAATGTTCAAACAGTGAATCTAAATCTTCCATATCGGTGGGAATTGCTTCTCTTGACTTTGAGGTAGAAGTTGTCGAAAGTTGTTGACCTTGTGCCAGCTCGGGTTCTGAACTGTTTTGTTCAGAAGCCAATTCCGTCATTTCTTGAAAGGTGACGTTGTAGCTTTCAAGAGTTGTACGAGAAGACTTGAGGTAGATGCAATATGATTTTAAACTAGAGGAATATCCTACAAAAATGGCTTCAAAGGCTTTGGGATCAAACTTGCTTCGATGCTCCCGATCGTTGGCCACAAAACACTTGCAACCAAATACTTGAAGAATGAGATATTCGGGATTCTTTGATTAATTATCTCATATGGCGTCTTTTCGAAGCGTAGGTGAATAATTGTACTGTTTTGAGTAAAACATGCCGTACTTACTCCTTCAGCCCAAAGAAAGTGAGGGAGACCGGAGTATATGAGCATTGTTCTTGCAGCTTCAACTAAAGTCCGGTTCTTTCTTTCTACGACACCATTTTGTTGAGGCGTTTTTGCGGCTGAGAATTGTTGAATAATTCCATGTGATTGATAAAAGTTGTTGAGACGCTGATTCTTGAATTCAGTCATGTTGTCCGTTCTGATTACTTGGATTTTCTTTTGCAGGAGATTTTGAGTTGTATTCACAAAGCTTATTATCAAGTCTCCAGTCTCATCTTTAATTCGGAGATATCTTGCCAAGTGTAGCGAGAATAATCGTCGACAATTACTAACACATATTTACGATCGTTGATGCTTTGTGTACGCATTGGACCGCAAAGGTCCATGTGAAGTAATTCCAAGGGTCGAGATGTAGAAGCAACTTGCTTGAGTTTGTGTGATGCGCGCTTCATTTTTCCCATTTGACAAGCCGAACATTGATGCTCTTGATGAGGAGAGATTGTTGGTAGAACGTTGACCAACTTTTTAACAAAGACTTTGTGAAGAGCTTTGTGATTTTGATGAGACGAGCGTTGATGCCATAAGCTGTTCCTGTTGATTGTAGTATGTGAGATGAGGCAAACAGCTGTCGAAGGTCGAACTATTGTCAGATTGATAGTGTACAGATTTGATCTTCGTGATCTTGTTAGAAGTTCTTGATTCTGACTATTTAAAATTCTGCACTGATCAACTAGAAATACTACTTGAAATCCTTTGTCGCAGAATTTTCCTATGCTGAATAGATTGTGCTGAAGACCTTGGACGTAAGAGACATCTTTAATCGTCAGATTTGGCAGTAGAATGTCTCCAAATCCATCTTTAATCGTCAGATTGTGCTGAGTCATTGTTGCCAAATCGGACTTGGCCATTGTAACGGTCTTGGTAGTTGCTCAACAGTTTCTGCTTTCCCGTCATGTGTGTGGAGCAACCAGAATCTAAATACCAAACATGATGGATCTGCATAGAAAGAAATTAGGGAGACTTAGGTACCCACTTTTGAATGGGTCCTCTCGGATTAGCAGATTTGATAATTAAGGTTTGTTCATCTTTGGTTCCGAAATTATGAGAATGCTTGGGTACCCAAACCAACTTAGAAGTAGTTGGTTTAAGTAGTACCTCTTTAGACAATTTAGCCTTATTGGTTTGTGTTTGCCTAGGTGGTGACTTAGGAATCCATTGTGGTTGAACCTTACACGGGAGGTTAACTTCAGCACGAGCAAATGTCTGATTTGTCTTATTGCTTGAGAAAATATTTTCTCTAACTAGTCTCCTAAGGTGTTTAGCTGAATGTACGTGGACTGGGTATCTTAAGTAAGGACAAAAATCTATGGAGCTATAAGCTTTCTTAATAGCCAGATCTTGTGAAGAGAATATTATAATTGTGCTTTATTATTTCATTATCCTTGTAATTAGGGGCGTAATTAGAAGTTTTGATAGTGTAGGACTTAAGAGTAATTATACCTATATATATGTATAAATATGATGTACACTATCAAAGTTAATAAGAGTTTTATTATTCAGAAAAACACAAGTATCGAATTCATATTTTAAACGAGAGATCACGCTCGAGAAACTCGGAAAAGCTAACAACCTCTCTCAAGATCTTCAACGCGGATATTCAATCGATCGTATATCGTAAGATTTCTTACTCGAATACCGAGAATTCGTGCTTAGATTGCTTGTTGATTGATGAATTAGGACCTAACAATTGGTATTAGAGCAAATCGTGATTGATTTTGGACAGAATTCGTAATTTTCAGATCAAAATAATTTTCCAGATTTTTCGATCGAAAAACTCACGTGATTTATATTTTGATCAATATGCTTAATTGTGCGAATTTTGTTGTTGATTTTGCTGATTAAGTAAGTGATAGGATTGATCAATATGTTGATCAATATGTTGATCACTCGCTTAGAACGTCATATTAATTCAGATTTTCGATTTAGATCGATTTTTTCGTTTGCGATCAAGTTTTGAGTCCGATCTGATTTTCTTGAATCTCGATATATTTTGCTATTGAACGTGGTTGATTTTGTGTTTCTTCATATTTGGAACTGTTAAACGAGTGATTATCCAGAATTTCAGCATCTAAATTGAACATCTCAATTGAATCTGGAATTTTCACTGTTACATTGAACTTAGCTGTTCTTCGATCGAAAAATATTTTTCGACCAAGTTTGCAGCCGAGAAATTTTTCGACGACAAACACTATTTTTCGACGACAAACACTATTTTCGAGTGAATAAATTTTTACTCAAATTTAAGACTCGAAAAACATTATTTCAATAATTAATTTTTTTGTTCATATATAAATACATTTTTCGAGTGAATAAATTTTTTGATCCAAAATTAGGCAAAACATATTTTCGATCGAAAAATATTCCATCGAAAAATTTTACAGTCAACAATTTGAGTCAAACTGAAAACAAAATTTTTCGATTACTATTAATTTTTCGATCACAAGTTATTCGATAAGAGTTTTTATGATCAACATAGTTTTTCGACAAAATATTTTTCGATAAGACATCTTTTCAACATTTTTTTTTCCAAAAAATATTTTTCGATAAACATTTAACTAAATCCTTAAACGTTCGAAGAACTTTTTCGATTAAAAAGCTTAATAATTTTAAATCGAAAAACTTTACTGCTCGAAAAACATTTCGACCACAACATTTAAAGGAAATCAAAAATTATGAACTTCAAAACTTACGAAAAATATTTGTCTCCGAACTATCAATTTTGATACTCAATATTTTGATGTATCAATTTTCAATTACCAAATATTTTCGAAAACATAACAATTTCTCTTTCACGACCGGATCATACGGTTCAAGAAAAAAGGAAATTGTTTAAAGTACGAATCAAATATTTCTAACTAAGTTTGTCACTTAGGAAGCATTTTCATTACTATTCCAAACCTTCACGAAGATCCTATCAATTAACAAAAATGGATGCTTACTCACTTGAAAATGACGTCTGCCCTCCAATTCTTCGAAGAGGCGAATACACGGTATGGAGAAATCGGTTCTTGAACTTCTTGGAAACGAAAGATCAAGCCACAAATTTGATCGCGTCACTTCAAGAAGGTCCAGCTCAATTCTGGCTCATCCAAGAAGGAGATGCCACAAACAATCCTCCTATTCCTGCAACCAGAAGACTTAAAGTTCCTGGTGAATATACTGAGGGGGAGCGTTTAAAAGCCAAAGCAGACTTGGGAGCCAAGACTTTCCTAATGCAAGGAATACCGAATGACATCTATATGCAAATAGATAGTCTATCGAGTGCAAAAGCCATGTGGGACGAGCTCCACAAGATGATGCAACGAACCGAAGTCGGAGTCAAAGCAAAGAAAGCAAATATCCTTACAGCTTATGACTCTTTCAAAGCCAAGACAGAGGAATCAGTTTATGAAGTCTATCAAAGATATCTAACTCTTCTCAATGAAATGAGGAAGATAGATATACTCAAGACCAACATGGAGGTCAACATCATATTTCTTTCTTCTCTTCAACCGGAGTAGAAGAAAATATCCATTCAAATCCGACAAAATAAGGATTTGGACGAAATGGATATCCACGCCGTCTTTGATAATCTTGCCCAACATGAAGAAGATATAAACGAGATCCAAAAAGAACTAAAGGGCAAGCAGATCGACGACTCCATAGCACTTGGCTCTGAAAGAAAGCAAAGTCGATCTCGAAAGGATAAAAGTATCCAGCTGCCAAGTTCTTCAGAAGATGAAGATGAATCTGACTCGGACTCCGAACCTGATATGAAGGAGTTCAAGAAACAGTTAGCTCTTATTTCTAAAATGATGAGTAAAAAATTTTACAAAAAGAAATCCTCGTCTTCGGCCAATAGACTTCGGACATCTAGCTCCAAGCAAAGGGAAAGACCAGCCGAGTCCTCAGAATCAAAAAGTGTCAAAGAACCACAAAAATGTTATAATTGTGGAAAGGTAGGACACTTCTCCATGGAATGCAAACTACCCAAGAAAAAGGACGCCAACTACTACTCCAAAAAATTCCAACTCACTAAACAGAAAGAGGCTGGAGTAGCACTGATGGAAGAACAAGAGCATTGGCTGGAAGATACCACAGATTCTGAAGACGAAAATCTTGCACTTATGGCATACCTCGATGACGCTTCAAATGATGACCCATCCAGGAGGCCGGACGACAACGACGACAAAGCATCCTCTTCGTCACAAGAGGTACAATTGTCTAATTCCACATTATCAAACATGTTAGAATCGTTACAGGTTAAGTACACTAACATGAAAATTGAGCGAAAACGAACTAAGGAATTAGAAGAGAAACTAGCTCTTAGCGAAAGCAATTTCCAAAAGCAATTAGATAAGAAAATTCATCTTGAAATTCTCTTATCTAACGCTAAGGAAAAAATCTCTAGTCTTGAATTAACCATAGCTACCTCTGAGACAAAAATCAATGACCTTACTACGATTCTTATTGATTGTCATAGAGACTTAGAAATCTCTAAAAAAATTTCAAAGAAATTTCTGACGAACGTAAGAAACTTTATTCAAGGATTAAAACGTTAGATGATCTTCTAATAAAAAGGGGTCAAACGGATCGAACTATATTTCTAAATCAACCTCTTTATACAGAATTTTATAATCCTAAAGAGGGCTTAGGTTTTAACAATCCTTGTAACTTGAAAAAGTTTAATGTTAGACAATTATACGTTATCAAGTATATGGGATTAGGTTTAACTTCTCTAATTACATTTACTAATTCTTCTGAAATAAATGTTGTAGAAGAATCTAAACGACAAGCCACTGATAGGACTAACATTCCTTTTGACTACACCGACTTGAATAGTAGTTACAAGACAAGAGATCTCAACTTGTCTAGTGATTATAATTCATTATATCCCCTAGAAGATTTCTCTAACGACAAGGAAGATACTGGACTTTCACTGGAGATTTCCAAAAGAACGACTTCCAATCTCAAAACTTCCTCTATTTTAAAAACTTGTCCTGATCTTATTTTAAAAGAAAATTTTTTAATGAAGGACAAGATTAAAACTAAGAAAAACTCTACTATTACTTTTCAAAATATTTCAAACGAAGAGAAATCTTCTTTAGAAATTGTAAAGAGAGAAAACAAATCCTTAAATGCTTCAAAAAGGAAAAAGATTTTGACTAACTCTTTTTCTACTCCATCCCCAGGTAGAGTAGTAAAAGAGGTGAAGCATGCTAAGGAAAGAGTGCCTAGAATAAATTTCAGAAGAAAAATGATTTGTTATCTATTTCTTCTATATCAAAAACTATGGAAACTCGTACGAAGAGAGCCATTTCTAGTATTGTTACATCAAATTATGCGTTAAAGCCTATTATTTTTTAAAGTATAAACTTTGAAATTGGCTCTACTTCTAATAACAATATTCATCATTCTAAAACAAATGCAAGTCTTAAGTCTCGTCAGACACATGATCCAACTATTAAGAAAGCTTACAGCTCCATACATTCTTGTTCCCACCTAAGGTATCGAGTACACGTACATTCATCTAAATACCTTAGGAGACTAGCCAGAGAAAAGATTTTCTCCAGCAATAAGACAAAGCAAACATTTGTTCGTGCTGAAATTAACCTCCCATGTAAGGTTCAACCGCAATGGATTCCTAAATCACCACCTAGGCAAACACAAGCCAAAAGGCTAAATTGTGTAAAGAGGTACTACTTAAACCAACTACTTCTAAGTTGGTTTGGGTACCTAAGCATTCTCATAAATTAGGAACCAAAGATGAACAAACCTTAATTATCAAATCTGCTAATCCGAGAGGACCCATTCAAAAGTGGGTACCTAAGTCTCCCTAAATTCTTTCTATGCAGATGCATCATGTGTGGTATTTAGATTCTGGTTGCTCCACACACATGACGGGAAAACAAGAACTGTTGAGCAACTACCAAGATCGTTACAATGGCAAAGTCCGATTTGGCAACAATGACTCTCCCATACTCGGATTTAGAGACATTTTACTGCCAAATTTGACGATTAAAGATGTCTCTTTTGTCCAAGGTCTCCAGCACAATCTATTCAGCGTAGGACAATTCTGTGACAAAGGATTCCAAGTAGTATTTCTAGCTGAACAGTGCAGAGTTTTGAATAGTCAGAATCAAGAGCTTTTCACAGGATCACGAAGATCAATCTCTACACAATCAATCTGACAACAGTTCGACCTTCGACAACTGTCTGCCTCATCTCTCAGACAATAATCAAGAGGAACAACTTATGGCATCAACGTCTGTCTCATCTAAATTTAAAAGCTCTTCACAAACTCAGTGTTAAAAAGTTGGTAAACGGTCTGCCAACAATTTCATCTAACCAAGAACATCACTATTCGGCATGTCAAATGGGTAAAATGAAGCGAGCGTCCCACAAAATCAAGCAAGTTGCTTCTACATCTCGACCTTTAGAGTTACTTCACATGGACCTTTGTGGACCAATGCGTACACAAAGCATCAACGGTCGCAAATATGTGTTAGTAATTGTCGACGATTATTCTCGCTACACATGGAGAAGATATCTCCGAACTAAAGATGAGACTGGAGACTTGATAATAAGCTTTGTGAATACAACTCAGAATCTCATGCAAAAGAAAATCCAAGTTATTAGAACGGACAACGAGACTGGATTCAAGAACCAGCGTCTCAACAACTTTTATCAATCACTTGGAATTATTCAACAATTCTCAGCCGCAAAAATGCCTCAACAAAATGGTGTCGTAGAAAGAAAGAACCGGACTTTAGTTGAAGCTGCAAGATTAATGCTCATATACTCCGGTCTTCCTCACTTTCTATGGGCTGAAGCAGTGAGTACGGCATGTTTTACTAAAAATAGGGCAATTATTCACAAACGCTTCGAAAAGACGCCATATGAGTTAATTAATCAAAGAATCTCGAATATCTCATTCTTTAAAGTATTTGGTTGCAAATGTTTTGTGGCCAACGATCGAGAACACCGAAGCAAGTTCGATCCCAAAGCCTTTGAAGCCATTTTTTTCGGATATTCCACTACTTCAAAATCATATCGCGTCTACATCAAGTCTTCTCGTACAATTCTTGAAAGTTACAACGTCACCTTTCAAGAAATGACGGAATTGACTTCTGAACAAAACAGTTCAGAACCCGAGCTTACTGGCGTGTCGGCACAAGGTCAACAACTTTCGGAAACTTCTACATCAACGTCAAGTGAAGCAATTCCCGCTGACCATGAAGATTTAGATTCTCTATTCGAACACTTTTATCGGAACAAGTCTCAAATGCCTGCTTCGTCTCACTCAACACCAAGCAGTGCCCCATCTCCCTCAATGGAAGAAATTCATTTTGAGACTCATCTTCTTCAAAATCCGACAAATGTTGGAGAATCTACTTATTCAGAATCTTCATCTAGTGTTGCAGCTCCTACAAATACAGATGAGGAAATTCCTATCGATTCACCATCTGAATTGAATTTCCCAACTATGAATGATCAACCCATTAATTCAGGATGTCTCGACCTACAATCCAATGACGAATCTACTTCGGTTATTCCTCACGAACGCAAATGGACTCGAGCTCATACTGACCAGATTATCGGTGATCCTTCAAGTGGTATACGTACTAGTATGTCTACACAAAGCGGTTTATTCACATGCTTTCTAAGCCAAAACGAACCAAATAAGGTAGCCGAAGCTCTTAAAGACCCGGATTGGGTAATTGCTATGCAAGATGAACTCAACCAGTTCGAGTGTCTACAAGTTTGGACATTGGTTCCTCGACCACAAGGCAAAACAATAATTGGATGGGTTTTCAAGTAAAAAAAAATGAGAACGGTGAAGTAATCATGAATAAAGCACGACTCGTTGCAAAGGGATACAATCAACAAGAAGGAATTGATTACGACGAGACGTATGCTCCGGTCGCTCGTATTGAAGCCATTCGATTATTTCTAGCATACGCGGCTCACAAAGACTTCAAAGTCTATCAAATGGACGGCAAAACTGCCTTTCTCAACGTCATATTAAAAGAAGAAGTCTACGTCTCTCAACCCGAAGGATTCATGCACGAGAACCTTCCTGATCATGTCTATCGATTGGACAAAGCTCTCTATGGACTAAAACAAGCCCCTCGTGCTTGGTATGATGCTCTGAGCGAATTTTTGGTCAAATCCAACTTCATAAGAGGAACAATCGATAAGACTCTCTTCATCAAAAGGAAAGGCAAAGACTTGATGATCGTTCAAGTATACGTTGATGACATCATTTTCGGATCGACGAATGAACGTCTCTGTCAGAAATTTGGTAATCTCATGAAGACTGAATTCGAGATGAGCATAATGGGAGAACTCCAATTCTTTCTTGGATTACAAGTCAAGCAACTCGATGATGGCATCTTCATTAGTCAGAGCAAATATATCCTAGATATTCTGAAGAGATTTAATCAAGAAAAGAGCACACCGATGAATACTCCAATCTCTACTAATTGCAAACTGGATGCTGATCCGTCTGAAAAGGCTGTCAACATCACAACCTATCGGAGAATTATTGGATCTCTTCTCTACTTGACATCCAGCCGACCCGACATTATGTCTGCAACTTCTCTATGTGCCCGCTTTCAAGCCGACCCAAAGAAGTCCCACATGAATGCCGTCAAGAGGATTCTACGATATCTCAAAGGAACTCCAAACTTAGGACTTTAGTATCCTAAAAATACTGACTTTAGACTTATTGGCTATACTGATGCTGACTATGCAGGTTGTCGAATTGACAGAAAAAGCACGTCTGGCGGAGCACAATTTTTAGGCGAAAAGTTGGTCTGCTGGTCTTCAAAGAAACAAAATTGTGTATCAACATCGACGGCCGAGGCGGAATACGTTGCGGCTGCCAGCTGTTGCTCGCAAATTCTATGGATACGGACACAACTACCCGATTACGGGTTTGATTTTAATAACATTATCATTTACAGTGATTCTCAAAGTCTATAGCCATTACTTGCAATCCTGTTCATCATTCACGCACGAAACACATAGATATTCGATATCATTTTATAAAAGATCATGTAGAAAAAGGCACGATAGATATGTATTTTGTTAAAACGGAGCTTCAACTTGCCGACTTATTCACTACGGCTTTGATGAAAAACGATTCCAATTCCTTATTGCTAAGTTAGGCATGTTGAACTCAATCTTACTTGAAATGTGTTTTACATGCTTTACCATGCTTCAATGTGATATTCTATGTGCTTCTTAATATTTCTTGTTTATTTTGCGTGTCTCTATCTTTTAATATTTTTTACATAAAAGAAAATTTAAAAATATATATATATAATAATATATATATATATAAATAGTATAAATATAAAAAAAATGGGGGATGACGATAATTTTGACTATTTTTTAAACTACTCACAAAAATATCTCTTCGATATATATGATTTAATTCTTTGCCTAAAAATTCATATGACATTCTTTTATTCAAAAGAACTTTGTTTGTCTCACTCGACACAAAGCCACATCATACATGTGAGAATTTGAACCTCAATAATTTTTGTTGAGTGTCACACTTCAAATGACTATCTTTTGGTTTGTACTTTGTAGCTTCAATCTTGCTTTTGTGTGTTCGTTTGTCATGAAAATGATAAGGGCATATTAGGAAACCTCCGCTAACCAAACTAACGAACTTTCAAAATAGCGGGATTCTCCATCCGTGGAAGACATTGTTCGACATCATCAACAAATGCCTTTCCCCAAAACACTCCGGCTTCGAAAAGACAAATGGAAACATCCTTCGCATTTTTCACGGAGTGGTCTTCTCCAAAAGATATGACGTGGCCCAGCTGATTTGGAACGATCTAGCGAACCAGATGCGACACAGGGAGACAAAGTCGAAGGCCAGATCTCTTCCATATGTACGGTGGTTTCCGGTACTGATCTCGCATTTAATGGAAATCCATCCAGAGATCCCGAGACTACCACCAGTTGTGGACTACACTCCACCACGCCTTCGATTCTTCCACAACCCGAAGGCCGCCGATCTTGCACTCTAACCAATGCTGATCCCATTGGAGTTGTCCGATTAGCTGATCCAACTGAAGAGGCATACCAAGACTACTGCCAGAACAACTCCATCACGGAGGCGATGGTACGTGCCTTGGATCCAGCACAGACGCCTTCTCAAAGGGAATCCTTGGTGACAACAACAGAGCCCGAAGTCACGCCTCAGGAGATTGAACCCGAAGGTGTCCCACAAGATATCTCTCCTGAGGCAACCGATTCTGATGAAGCACACAGACTCCAACGAAGGGGCCCTCGCCGACAATAACTCTCGGCCTCGTCTGCAGTGCCTTCAATCATACAAGCTTCGGAGCCAACACTTCCACCACCAAGTGATCAGCCTACTAAACAGATTCATATTGAATCTGTCTTAACACCCATAGAAGTAATACCTATCGTATCATCTCAAGGATTGGGTGGAAGCCCTATTGGACCCCCGATATCTTCGGAGCCAACAATAGGCCAACCCTCTGAAGTGGTGACTTCAGGGTTGATAACGGATGTCCTTGGACATTCCGGACCTTCAAGACCTACTCTAGGCGACACATCCGAAATCTATTCCGATGTTGTGACAGTGGAGCGCCTCCCTGGCCCCACTCCATCGATGTTCGTGACGGAGTACAGACTACAAGAAGCACTCTCCTCAGCCCTATCTTCTCTAGAAGATCATCTGATGGACCGTATGCTCCATGCTCTCGAGACTTCCCGAAGAGACACCGGAAAAACGCCAGTCTCAGAAGCTGCTCCCACCGACACACAAACTACACCCGTCTCCTCACCACTTCCTACCACCACCCTATACACTCCACTACAACCAATCCTCACCACCCAACTCCCTCACCCTCACTAATCCCTACACCATCCCGATCACCCAACTTCACGATATACTCATCTCCCGCCTCCTCGCCTTAGAGACCAGATAATCCGCTGAGGAGAGTCTCTACAAAAGGTTGATAGATGAACCAGAGCCGCCAGCACAAACAAGGTGCCTAGAAGAAAGCTCCCGCACCAAGTGTAGACATGACGATTCCGATGATCCGGATCGTCATGAGGGGGAGAAACGGCAACGAACTACACGGAGTGGCCGTGGATTAAGTCAACGTCAAACCAAATCCAAATCCGATCCCAACCTCAAACCTCCCCCGAGTTCATCAAGAAGCAGTTGCCTATGATCCACATCTGATCGTAGATGACTACATCCTAAACGAGAAGTGGATGACGGAATAGGAACCAGAGGAAGCCGCTCAAGCTCGACTCTCGAACGTCAGATACTTCCTACAACAAGCTTCAGTAGACTTGGTACTGCTTGAAGAAGAAGAACTTCAAGAAGGCAAGAACTACAGTTCTGTCCTCCCAGAGCTACCCGAAATGATAAGGCTCAGAGTCGACTCTCCTCCCCGTCTATCAAAAGGGACAGTTAGAGTCGAGAAGCCATGGAGAACGTCAGAATTGAAGTCACGTTCATTGAGGACGTAAGAAAGCAGATTTGGAGGGCTTCAAACTGTTAGAGATATGCCCTCGAATGCTATACGAGGATTGGATATGTATAGGGCATTAGCTTATTTATCATTCGATTGTCAATGTAATCAAACATTGTTTTGCATATTAATAAAGGCATTATTCGTTTATTGGTTATATGAGTTCTTTACTTAGCATCGGGTAAAGCAATAAATGAATAAATCCAAATGTGTCGAGTTGAGTCACTGTTCTCGATGGGTACGAGAGAGGAAGGCACCAGTGGACTCTTAACCTCGAACATAAAATGTCCATAAGCCTTAGGTTTCAGTTGGGTGCTGGAAAACCAATCATGGCTTATTTGTAGATGACTTATCGTGTGCCGATATACCGCTTGGAAGCGGAAGTCATGACTTGTGATACGAGTCGAATCAACGGATTGAATCGTTTCATGGACACTGACTCGCAGGTCGTACGATCAAACATGGCTTATTACTCAAGGAGTGTCAATGATCGACGACAAAAACTATAGTAGTCTGCTTGAACCTTAGACCGAAAGGGGCTTTGACGCAGCTGACTTTGAAGTCTTGACTATCACTGGTTTTGCTAGATCCGATTTGCTATTGCATGGGTCAGCGGGACAGATGCCGTCTTGATGGATATTTGTGATTGCCAGGCTTAGACCGCCGAGTACGGATTCACAGCTCGCAAGTAATCGAGACAAGTGTCCTATGAGAATGACGACGGGAAATTACAAAATCCTTGGCCAAGGTATTAAACTAACTCATGTTAGACATGGAGGGTAGTTTGGTAATTTGCCTCGTGTCATTTTATCATAGTATCGAGTTAGTGAGTTTGACAAATACCATGGCTCTCACTCGATCGGGACACAGCTGAAGGGTTTGTACGTAGTACTATAATCTATAGTTAGGTTCTGCAATGAGACTAGTTCGAAATTCGTGCTCAAGTCGGGATCTGTCCGGTACTGCGGGATTGGCTAGGCACCTACCGGACTCTTGGATTCCTCCCTTGCCGATTGAGTCGAACCTAGAGAATCGGGCTTAAAAAGGATCATCAATGTGTACCGAGAATGAGAGATTGTGTTTTGGGCCTTAACGGGCCTCGGGTCGTTATGTCACGCCTTATTGGGCCTCGGGGTCATTAAGTGGACCGAAGTCGGACTTCATATGAAACTAACTTTAAGACTTAGGCTTGGCTAAGTGCTTAGAAAGACTTGAGGGAATTGGATTCAACCTAAGCTAAGCCGAGAATGCGAAAATGCCTTAAAGGGTATTTTCGTAATTTACAAATATGGTAATAAAAATATTTGGAATATTTTATTAAAACTAAAATTCGAATTTATTTTATAGAAATTTCGAAATTTATTTACCATATTTGAAGATATTTTAATATCTTAGTTAGTTTTCTATTTATAGTATGTTCCTTTAATAGAATTTTGAATTCAATTAGGAGAGATATTTTGGCAAGAATATCTCTCATATTTAGGAACAAATATTTCGAGATTTTAGCCTTGTTTAGGGCTGAAAATTTCGTCATCCCCTACTATAAATAAGGGTGAGACCCTCGTCAAAGAAAGAAACACAGGAAGAGAATCGACGCGAAATTTCTCGACCCGAGAATCGAAACACGAACACACGCACGCAAACCACTCTCCCGAGCGACGGATCAATTCTCTCTAGCCATCTTCGGAGAATCAAAACCGTGGTACACTGTGAGGTCGGCGTGACGATCTAGACGATACCCAACACGACCGCGGCCGACGACGCAATCGACGAGGAGCTGCCACTCGCTTCAAAGGTAATCTCTCACGGATATGACCCGCCCTATTACGTGTCAACGTGATTAGAGTTTTCGACTCGAGCTGCGAAGGAACCCGGAAAAAATTTTATTCCGCACCGTATCCCGGGGCGTTGCGTCTCAGGTACAAACCGGGTACCATTCCCAACAGTGGTATCAGAGCCAGGGCTCGTGATCGGAATCATAACATGATTAAATCGAAACGAGGCTCGTCGGAAACGATCGAAAAGCCAACGCCCTAGGTGCGTGGGGCTGCTCGATGCGTCGCTTGCAACGAAGACCCGAACCACCGCGCCGCTGCCTCGGGCAGCAGCACACCGCTGTCCGATGGTGGTGCCACCTCTGACGGCAGTGCCAGCGGCGCGGACAGTCGCGCACCAGCCCGAAACTGCAGCCTCCGGGACACGACGGCCGCCTAGGTTTTTCGCCCAAAAACCCTAACGGGCCTTTTTTATCGGGCCTGGCCCATTTAAGGCCCAAATTGTCGGTTTCGGTTAGAATTCATGAAATTGTCAACGTGCTCGTTATGATTATGATTTAAGGTACACTTACGGGTTTAGGATTTCTATTTGGTTTTCGGATTATTTGTTAAGGGCCTCGTCCCCCCGGGTTGTATTTGTCTTTTACGGGTTGTTTGGGACTGATGATCCCCCTGTGTTGTACTTGAAAGTCTTTATTAGATTAGGCTTAGTTTAGAATACACGAAGCTGTTCGACGGTTGAGGACTCCCCGGGAGAAGATGACTTGGTGGACGATCGACGACTTGGAGGCTGTTAGTCCGATTACGCACTCAAGAGAGGATCAAAGGCTTAAAAATGATAAAGTTCTTAAAACACCTTCAGTGTGTGTTTGTGTGTGTGTGCCGAAATTAAGAACTTACTTTTTTGAATTATACATTGACCAACCCTAATTAGGGTTAATGGGATGCCTTATATACCACATGAGTTGGTATATTAAGGCTTGGGACTCAAACAATAAAATATTTACAATTTGACCCCAAATACAATAAATTAACTAATATTGACCCAAAACTCAAATACTAACTAAGGACACTACAATTAATTCCTAACATTCTCCCCCTTAGTGTCCTTTCTTCGTCTTTGTCTGTTTCTTTGAGCCTTTGGGTCGTTGCTGGGCGTACACGGTGTTCCGTAGTCCAAGCTTGTGCTCGTACGTCCTTATTTCCCTCCGGAACGAAAGCCTTTCTTGTATGTTGTTCAGCATATTCAGTATTTGGCTTTTGTGTCCGGTCCTTCACCTTCCATCTTATCCAGTATGCTCCTCAACTTCTCTGTATGATGAGGAGCGTTCCGTCGGAGAATTTTGGTATCTCCGATGTCTTCAATATTCGCTTTTCTCCCTTGTAGTTGATGTAGACCACCGCTGGATCTTCACTTTCGAACACGTGGCCTTCACATATTCAACTTGTTCAGGGAGCTCGAATGATGGTTTGGTGAGGTTGACCTTTCTGACATTTGACTCCAGTGCTAGCTGCAGGTCGTGCGTCGCTCCGTACTTGATTGTCGGAGCATGAACCTTTTGATCGTCATGTATCCTAATTTGACGTCCTGGTCCTGCAGCGTTCCCACGTATCGGTAGCTTCCAATCATCTGTGAGATGTCTTCAGCTCTGATGTACGGGAAGTCAGCCTCTGTCAAGGTCTCTCTGTACCGTCTTCCCTCACTACGTGGTAGACGCTTAGTAGGAAGGTCCCGAGCCGATCTATTCCAACTCTTTCTACGGCTTGTATTCGGGGCCTCTGCTTTTCCTCTCGCCTGAGAGCAGCCAGATCATTTCCTTTCCCTAAGAATATATGAAGACGTCTTAGGGAAAGAAGGTAGAGATTGGCTCTGCGCTCTGACAGGTGCGTCATCCCACGTAGCTCCAGCTCGTTCAATTTGACGAGCTGATCCTCTTTACGCCAGATTCTTTTCCTTATCTCTTCTTGGTATGGAACTAAGATTCTGACGTTTTGCCACGGAAGATCGACCGTTGCCCGATCTTTGACATGAGAAGTGGAGCATCCTCATTTTGGACTTGATGTTTGAGTAGTTCCGGTAGATCGGGGAGGTCACTTTGCAGATCTTCCAGCTCCTCATCTTCATGGACTTTCACCAGGCTTATCGACGCCTTTTCGAGGAATAGTCTGGCGTTTTCTCGAAATCTGGCTTCGAGCTGGAGGTCCATCGGTTGCTTCAGCCATCCTTCTTCAAAATATATTTCTCTACCACATCATGTGGATTGTAGAGTTGGCTGATTTCTTCCGAGATTTGGAGGTCAATAGATGTGGCTTGAGGTGGACTTTGTCGGTAGAAGGTTCTTGGTGAGCTAAGGCTTATAGTGACTGGAGTGGGTGTCGAAAGGGAAAGTGTATTGGAGATCTCTTGTGTATTTTGTTCGGTTGTGGTTGAGATCTCCATGGTAGGGAATATTATTGTGGTGCTGGAGACTTGTTTGTTTTGCCTCTTGAGCTTGAGGTATCCAGCGGGTTGGATTCTTGGACTGTTTGGTTGTTGGCTGCTGCTGGTGAGGGGATTCGACTCCACGCTGTCGGTTCTCCCCCTCGGGACGGTCCTCGTCTTCAGGGTCGTCCGCGATCCAGATAGGCCCCCGGCTTGTGTTCGGCAGCTGGTGGGGTCAATCAGCTCTGGATTTCTTTCTCCTTCGGTGTCAGGTGTGGCGCCGACCGGATACGTGCCAAAAGAATGTTGAAGAGTTCTTCAATGGGCACGTCCCACGGTCCTTCTTCTTGGTTGTGTGAGTGAAGGAACAGCAGCAGCTGTCTCGTGTGTGACTGGAGTCTTGCCTTTGTCTTGTCTGATGTTTCGATCATGGCCCGGACTTTTTCCACTAGTTCGTCGCCAAAAGATCGTAGCCGAGACTCCGTCACAAACGGATCGGGAAATAAAACGGAGCCACTGAGGCGTGCCGTTGTCGCGACGTCAGAGTAGATTTCTGACGTGCCGCCCACTGTAGTGGGTCTTCCGGGGCCACCAAGGCACACCGGTGGCAACGGTGCTAAGACAAACTCATACCGTTGGCCCGAGACGACTGGTGGGATGATCGTTTCGGGGCTTCCGCTCAGTCCCTCGGAGATTAACCCCAGAGTGACGTCAGAGAGCGTTCTGTCTAAGTCTGGAAGACTTAGAGGTGCGGAAATAGTGTATGTGTCCTAGAAATGGAAAAAATTTTAGTTGGTGCGGACACTAGACCTGTGATCAAGGAGGGCGCAGTCGGAGGAAGTGAACTGCTTAATTCAACATCTATTGCCTCCGAATAAGGCAATGATGGTTGTCGTGGCTCCTCCGGTGCTATTGAGACGGTCGTCTGTTGGGAGACGACCGAATGGGTTGGAAGGGTTATTTGCGTGCTTGGGCCTGATGGCACGACTGCTATCGGGAGACGATCGTGTCGTCTCCTGTTCCTACGGGTTCGGCCCGGCTTTGTAGTGGGTTAGAGGACTGAGGAGGTCGATCATCGATCATGTTTTGTTTGGTGCGACGCTCCTGTATGCGTCTTACGTCTTCCCTCGTTTTGTTTTTCGTGAGGAACGAGGAGGGGAAGCGGCGCTTCCTAGACCTAACTGAGGCTGGGGTAGGCTAATTCCGGGGTAGGTTCGACTGGGTTTGTCGAACCATAGGAGTGTCTTCAAGGGTGATGGATTGGAGGTACCTCGCTACTATTGGGTTGGAAGGATTAGCGATTTGTAGGAGGTGGTCAGGGATCCGCATCGACTCGAGATCAAATTTGGATTTGGAAGAATGGAGGGATGCTAGCTTGGGAATTTGGTATCCCTCCGATCTCGGTCGACGGGTTATCTCGGGGGTAGGTCTTGAAAGTGGGTTATTATCACTGGAAACCACCGAAGGTAGGGAAGGACTTGTCGGGTTTTATTTTTGGTGGATAAGTCCCTTCGGCGGAGTTGGTCAAGGATATCGGCGCTGGGACCGAGATATTGTCAAAGTCAATGGCCGGGTTATTGGGAATTTTAGTGGCCCATTGACTTTGAGGGAATACTCGTCAATTTCTCGTAACATTTTTATTCAATCTACAGAAGGAAACACGAAAATTGTTAGCATAGGCAGAGTAAATAAAGACGTTACTTAGAAAAAAATTTCGGACTTGAAAAATTTTATATGAAAGTGCCCGAAATTTGCTTAAGTAAATAAGATTATACTTTTGAAATACAAGCGGCGAAGTTCACAAATTCGGCTAAGAGTACATTGAAAAGTTTAATACTCGAAGTTTGATTTGGCCGAATTTGGATTTGAAAAGTTTTTGTTCGCCGAATTTGATGAAGTTCGGGTAATGAGGATTTGAAATTTTTGTTCGCCGAATTGTAATGAGTTCGGGTAAGTAAAAATTAAATCGAATTTGTTATCATCATTCATCAAATTCGGGTGCTTGTCTTTAAAATTGAATTTGCGAAATTGACAAATTCGGGCGATGGAATTCGACTGTGAGGAGTCGGGGTACAGTAGAAATTCGCCGAATTTCGAGTGAACAGTAGAAATTCGCCGAATTTTGGATTGAAAAGCAGAAATTCGGATGAAAATTTGAATTTTACTCGAATTTCGCCCGAAACCTAAAAATTAAAATAGGTCGATTCCATCGTGATTTGGATAAATTTTGGCAAATAAATTGCAGATTCGGAATTTATATTATGTCAAAGAGCTCCCCTCAATAAAATGATATATACTCCCCGTAATAAAAATAAGCTCCTTAATAAAATTGAAATATGCTCCCCTTAATAAATATGAAATATACTCCCCATAATAAAAATGAAATAAACTCCCCCTTAATAAAAATGAAATAAACTCCTCCTTTCCACCAAATCTCTCTGTGTAGTTGCTCAGCAGTTCTTTCTTCCGGTCATGTGTGTGGAGCAACCCGAGTCTAAGTACCACACATGACTTATCTGCAAGATAAGATTAAGCAGTGTTAGAGATCCCGTTTATTACGGGTCTTCATCATTTGCAGAGGTTGAGTGCATGCAAGATTGGGTGAATTGTGTACCGGGTTGGCTTGTATCTTTCCTGAGTTTTTCGGTACCCAAATTTTTTACCCCTAATGGAAAACAGAGCTTTGTGCATGCAGCAAGCACTGTTTTAACTACCAGATTTGTTTGCAATCTTTTCCCTTAGCTTCAGCTCGGGTTTCGATTGCTCAGATATTTTTGGGTTTTGGTCACGTTTTTGGCCTTTTTCTCTAAAGCTTGAGCTTTAGCTTTTGTTTCAGGGAGTTGGCCTTCTGAATGTTCTAGCTACCTTTTCGTCAACTTTTAGGTTGGACGTTTTGGATGGTAGAACCGTTTTCGTGTGTGTTCCTGAAATCATATCTCTACGACGTATAAATTTAGCATTCGTAGCTATACACTTATCGTAGGTAAGATAATCACTGACAGTCTTAACAGAACTGGTTTGGAAGAAATACGGGAATAAGCGGAAGCATTGTTCGAACTACATGAAGAAAGATTTCTAAATGTTTTTGGAAATAATTTTAAATCAGAAACACTAGTCAAATTTTGCTTCGTCTTTTTATCAAAGATTTTGGCATCCTTCTCTTGCGTTCCTGAATTTTTTTCCCAGCAGTCTCTGTCCGTCTCAGATCTGTCATAGATGGTGAAGGGATGTTAGCTGTTGCTTGAATGAGAATCTTCTTAGTTAGCCTATTCTTCATGGATGAGGAATCTATTGGTGTTATAGTAACAGACTCCGACTTAGAAGATTTAGCGAGATCAGCATATGATTGATTTTCAAGTGAGGAAATTCTCTCAAGGAGTTTCTCCTTTTCAGCTTGAAATGTTTTCCGTTCGAGCTCTATCGTGGATTGAATATTCTTGATCTTTTGAGGAATGTAAATTCGGCAAAGATCTGAGTTCTTTGAGCTAGATGTTTCTGTCATGGGCTGATCAGATTCAGAGGGAGGATGGGGAAACATATGTAGATAGTCATTTGAAAGAGGAATTTCCCTACTTCCATAACTATCGTTGATTTCCTTGTAATCCAAGGATATTTCGGCCTTGCTTTTGTTCTTGCGCTTTCTGTTCTAGGTTATCTTCTTCTTCAGATGATCTGAGAAAGGCTAACAAGCTAGGTATTCCTAGTCCTAGGTATGCAGCATTGTAAAGAGCAAGTGGCCGTTTATCAGTGGTTGGTTGGTTTGGCTTAAAACCTAAGCCCTCACGTGGATTGTAAAATCTCGTGTCCTTAGGCTGATTCAAGAAAATCGTTTTGTCGGTTTGTCCCCTTTTCGTAAGGAGGTCCTCCAGACTTTTGATTTTGGAGTAAAGCTTCTTACGTTCCTCCATTAGAAGATTGTATTGATCTGTTTTACCAATACGCTCTTCTTCACTAATTCGCAGGCTAGTGGTTAATTGACTAATATTTGCATTCAGCATATTAGTCTCGGATTCAAGCTTCGAGATTTTCTCAGATGCATTTTCTAAATGACATCTGAGAGTTGCTTTTTCACCTAAGTGTTTGAGCACACATTGATAATTTGTTGCGTTTTTCTTTTCCAGAGCTTTAGTTTTTGCAAGTGTTCTAATGGAGAATTCTGGATATGCTCAAGCACGGTCAGTTTGATGTCAGGGAAACTACTTTTCTTCAGATTTTACTAGATTAGCTTCAGCTAATTCTAGTGATTTTTCTGAGTAGTAGCTAGTTTATTTCTAGCTCAGTGACCAAATTTTGTGTTTTGGCCAAGATGATGTCATTCTTGGCCATATCTTTATATGTAGACTCCCCCTTTTCATTGTTAGTATTGGGGGTCTGTTATCACTTCCGATTGCTATGATATCCATGGATGTAGTTGAGTGCCTTTAATGATCGTTCACGGTCGTGATCTGCAATCCTAAATGGTCAGTTTCGAGAAATAACGTCAAAGATTAACGTTAAGTTTGAATAAATTTTGGTTGGATAGAAATTGTGTTTAAGTGATCGATTTTATTTTAATTTGAAAGAGTAAAATTCGGGCACTTGTAGAGTTGTTGCCGAAATTTGAATTCTGAAATTCGGATGAAAAGACTTTGTCGAGAATTTTGAAATCAAAGGAAATCAAATTCGGGTGACAAATATAAGTTCGCCGAAGTTCAGGATTAAATTAAGGTAGGAAAAATTTTATCGAAAATTACTTTCAAATTCGGGTAAACTAAATTCAGTCGAGAATAATAAAAAAATCAAAATTCGGGTGACTTTCTGATAAAAGTTCGCCGAGAATTAAGAAATTCGGGTGACTTAAATCAAAACTTCGCCGAAAATTTTAAGTTGAAATTCGGGCAATCTTAATTTAAAATTCGACCAAATTCGCCGTGAATTTTAAACAGTAGAAAGCAAATTCGGCGAATAAACTTAGCTTACTCAAATTCGGTCAATTTTCTGATCGAAAATTTTCTCAATTTCGGCGAATTTCAATTGAAATTCGGCAATATGAGTTAATTTTCGGGTTCAAGAACGAACTTCGAGCGAATAAACACTGTTCTAGAGAAACGCCCGAAATTTTTCCAGCAACTTTAAACACACACCAATTTCAATCGATTTCTCCCCAGAAATTTCTCAAACTTGACGAAAATTAATCTAAACGAGTTCCTAAACAAGCCAAGACTGATAATCAAGCATTTAAAGGTTTAAAAACATCAATAACAGCAAGATCTAACCCAAAATACTTGAAAAAAATCGAAATAAATTTGCTTAGTAAACTCTTTCGATCTTGACGAAATCAAACGAAATTGGTATAGATTTGCACAGATCGATCCGTGTCTTGCTCTGATACCACTTGTTAGTCCGATTACGCACTCAAGAGAGGATCAAAGGCTTAAAAATGATAAGTTCTTAAACACCTTCAGTGTGTGTTTGTGTGTGTGTGCCGAAATTAAGAACTTACTTTTTGAATTATACATTGACCAACCCTAATTAGGGTTAATGGGATGCCTTATATACCACATGAGTTGGTATATTAAGGCTTGGGACTCAAACAATAAAATATTTACAATTTGACCCCAAATACAATAAATTAACTAATATTGACCCAAAACTCAAATACTAACTAAGGACACTACAATTAATTCCTAACAGAGGCCGTTCGAATGATGAAGGGCGATTGGCGACTTCAAAGCCCATACGGAGAACCGACGATTTTTTGAAGCCATAAACACATAATTCACGTAATAGGGCTAGAATATAATAACGTTCGTGTTGCCTTGTAGTTTATTTTCCTAGGGTTTATTTACTACTTACGTGCGTGTCGATTTGTGAAATGATATGCATGCTTTATGTGCTCTTATGTGAAAAATGTTTTTTCTCCCGTTTGATAAATACTAAGTGAGAAAAGGAATTGAGTTCTTGTCTTCTATCATGCTTGAGATGTCTGGTGTTAGGGAGAGTTTGTACGGTTTGTTCCGAGTAAGTTGGCGCCGTACATCAAGCCCTAACATTAGCGTTTCGGGTTCGTTTGACGACGCTCACCATAGCATATTCCGCCCACGAAGCGTAAGGCAGCAAGGCGGAATTCAAATGTGCGGTTAGAGCATAAGTTGATTAGGTTGCACTTAGACAGTTATACCCAAAATGCAGGGTTAGCCGTGAGGGTCACTGACTGAGACAAAGATAGTTGAAATACTCATAGGATGGGTTCGAGTGAAACTCGACTTCGATCGATTAGACAGGCCAAATATTGCGTTAAAGGCTGAGGCATGTCTAATCGAGTCGGGGACCTCAACTCCACTATGAAACTACTCAACGAAGTTTCCGAAATTCTTAAATCGGGAGAATAGAATTTTTGAGAAAAATAGTGGGAGTCAAGCGAAACGAAAAGTTCGTGTTTGCGCTTGATGAATGGTAGAATAAACCTAACTATGTGATCTTTATCTTCTGCATAGTTATTTTCTTTCTAGTTACTATGACGAATCTTTTAAACATGCTGCTTGAAAAGAACCGTTTGGTAGGACCAAACTACGTGGACTGGCTCCGTAACCTCAGGATAGTTCTAGGTATGGAGTCTTTGACTTATGTCTTCGATTCCCCTACACCGCAAGTCCCAGGGACTGATGCGAGTGACGACGACCGGGCTGCGTATGTCAAGTGGCAAATAGACGAGCCAAAGGTCAAGGGCTATATACTCCTATCCATGAGCAATGAGTTGCAGCGAAGCCACTCGGAAATGGAAGTGGGCGCCATTTTGCTTCATTTGAAGGAGCTCTTTGGCGAACACTCCAGGAGTGCTCGCTACTCTTTGACAGAACAACTGTTTCATTGCAAAATGGATGAGGGCAGCGACGTTAGAGAACATGTGCTGAAAATGATCGGTTTGATCGAGAGACTCGATGCACTCGACTTCCTCATGACTTGTGATACGAGTCGAATCAAGGGATTGAATCGTTTCATGGACACTGACTCGCAGGTCGTACGATCAAACATGGCTTATTACTCAAGGAGTGTCAATGATCGACGACAAAAACTATAGTAGTTTGCTTGAACCTTAGACCGAAAGGGGCTTTGACGCAGCTGACTTTAAAGTCTTGACTATCACTGGTTTTGCTAGATCCGATTTGCTATTGCATGGGTCAGCGGGGACAGATGCGGTCTTGATGGATATTTGTGATTGCCAGGCTTAGACCGCTGAGTACGGATTCACAGCTCGCAAGTAATCGAGACAAGTGTCCTATGAGAATGACGACGGGAAATTACAAAATCCTTGGCCAAGGTATTAAACACTCATGTTAGACATGGAGGGTAGTTTGGTAATTTGCCTCGTGTCATTTTATCATAGTATGAGTTTAGTGAGTTTGACAAATACCATGGCTCTCACTCGAGGGACACAGCTGAAGGGTTTGTACGTAGTACTATAATCTATAGTTAGGTTCTGGAATGAGACTAGTTCGAAATTCGTGCTCAAGTCGGGATCTGTGCGGTACTGCGGGATTGTCTAGGCACCTACCGGACTCTTGGATTCCTCCCTTGCCGATTGAGTCGAACCTAGAGAGTCGGGCTTAAAAAGGATCATCAATGTTTACCGAGAAGGAGAGATTGTGTTTTGGGCCTTAACGGGTCTCGGGTCGTTATCACACGCCTTATTGGGCCTCGGGGTCATTAAGTGAGACCGAAGTCGGACTTCATATGAAACTAACTTTAAGACTTAGGCTTGGCTAAGTGCTTAGAAAGACTTGAGGGAAGAATTGGAATTCAACCCTAAGCCGAGAAATTCGAAAAATGCCTTAAAGGGTATTTTCGTAATTTACAAATACGGTAATAAAAATATTTGGATATTATTTATTAAAACTAAAATTCGAATTTATATTTATATAAATTTCGAAATTTATTTACCATATTTGAAGATATTTTAATATCTTAATTAGTTTCTATTTATAGTATGTTCCTTTAATAGAATTTTGAATTCAATTAGGAGAGATATTTTGGCAAGAATATCTATCATATTTAGGAACAAATATTTCGAGATTTTAGCCTTGTTTAGGGCTGAAAATTTCGTCCTCCCCTACTATAAATAAGGGTGAGACCCTCGTCAAAGAAAAAAGGATACGGGAAGAGAATCGACGCGAAATTTCTCGACCCGAGAATCGAAACACGAACACACAAACGCAAACCACTCTCCCGAGCGACGGATCAATTCTCTCTAGCCATCTTCGGAGAATCGAAACCGTGGTACACTGGGAGGTCGGTGTGACGATCTAGACGATACCCAACACGACCGCGGGCGACGACGCAATCGACGAGGAGCTGCGACTCGCTTCAAAGGTAATCTCTCACGGGTATGACCCGCCCTATTACGTGTCAACATGATTAGAGTTTTCGATCCGAGCTGCGAAGGAAGCCGAAAAAAATTTTATTCCGCACCGTATCCTGGGGCGTTGCGTCTCGGGTACAAACCGGGTACCTTTTCCAACACATGGTCCTCGATCTTCCGCATCAAGAAGTCTACGACCCTCTACCGATAGATGCAGCGATCGTAGAAGACATGCTTCGGATGGGATACAAATCACCGCTGACCAAACTCGCAAACTTTCAGAACAGCGGGATCCTTATCCATGGAGGACATTATTTGGTATCATCAACAAATGTCTCTCCCCGAAGCACTCCGGATTTGACGAGGCGAACGGGAATATTCTCCGCATCTTCCATGTAGTCGTCTTTTCAAAGAACTATGACGTGACCCAGCTAATCTGGAATGATCTAGCGGACCAAATGCGTCAACGGGAAATAAAATTGAAGGCAAAGTTCCTGCCTTACGTGAGATGGTTCCCGGTGCTGATCTCCCACATGATGAAAGTACATCCGGAGATCTCTCGTCTACCACCCGTCGAAGGATACACACCGCTGAGGCTGCATTTCTTCCACAATCCGAAGGCATCGGATCTGGCATTCCAACCGATGTTGATCCCGTTGGAGCTTCTACGACTAGTCGATCCCACCGATCTGGCCTACCAAGATTATTGCCAAAACAACTCAATCACGGTGGCCATTGTACGGTCCGTCAATCCGGCTCCGATGTCTATGTTAGGTCCTATTTTATCAACTACCGATCGATTTAAGCATGAATTCTAGATATTCGAATGATAAATCTTACAAAATACCTTTGGTCGAATATCTTCTTTGAAGATCTGGAGAGAGAGAGAGAGTTTTTCGATTGCTATTCTCTCTCTTAGAATGTGAATTCAATCTTTGTATTTTTTCGAAAATAAACTTGTGTATTGATTTTGATAGTGTACATTGTATTTATACCTATTTACATGGTATATTTACTATTTGGTCCTACACTATCAAAACTTCTAATTACGCCCCTAATTACAAGGATAATAAAATTACAAAGCACAATTCTAAATTATCTTCAATCTCCCCCTTTGTGCTTATCTTCGTTTCAGCTCCTTTTATCCTTTTCGGGAGTAAAATGATTTTCGTAATCCCAATGTTGTCTCGTAACGTCGAACAGCATTCCTCAGCTCCAATCTCTCATTAATCGCAACCAGAAGCTCATTTAAGAGTGGGGCATCTTATTCACAAAGATCTTCGAAGATTGTCTCTTCGGTGATCTCTCCCAATCTTTTCTGGATGTTCTTCCTCACTAACTTTAATGTCTTGTCACAGAACATGTGGATCTCTGACATCATCATAGCTCTCATCTTTCCAATGACTAGATTTCGATAAGTTATGGCGAGGCCACGTTTCTTGAAAATGTAGTTCTCGGGAAAATTGTTCAGCGGGAAGCCCTTCATGAGCGGAGACTCCATGTTGACCTTCTTCATATTGTTCTCTATAGTAATTTGAAGGTCGTGTGCGGTGTGATACTTGATCTGTCGCACCATGAATCTCTTCAATCCCTCGAGTCCTTCAGTCTTGATGTATCCGGAGGACGTCTGATATTTTCGCTTGTACATCTAATACAGACGGTAGACCTCATCCGGTGGAAGGAAATGTAGATAGCTCTCATCTATTTCTTCTCGAGTGTGGTTGATGTCCGCTCGCTCAATGATGTAGATAGGGGCAGGGTAGCTTCCGATCGTATGCGAAACTCCGATGAGTTGAAGAATCGGTTGCTTGTCCCCGAAGTTTCTCTTCAGTTGATCAGTTGGGATGCCACTCCGATCGGGGCCAAGATAGTTGAGCATGAACATTTGCTCCATTTTCTTCCTCTCTTCCCAGTGTGAGATGCCCCGTAGATTAAGTTCGTTGAGCTTCTTTATCCGGTTTGGAGCCCTCCAGATCTGCTTTCTAATATCTTCAATAAACGGAACTTCAATTATGATATTCTCCCACGGTGTCTCGACTCTAACTGTCCCTTTTGATAAGCGGGGAGGAGAGTCGACTCTGTGCCTGATCACTTCTGGTAGCTCTGGGAGAGCAGAATTGTAGTTCTCGCCTTCTTGAAGTCTTTATCTTTCAGCAGCACCTAGTCCACTGAAGCTTGTTGTAGGAAATATCTGACGTTGGAGAGTCGAGCTTGAGCAGCTTCCTCTTGTTCCCATTGCGTTATCCATTTCTCATTTAAGATATAATCGTCTACGATCAGATGTGGATCGTAGACGACTGCTCTTGTTTGGGCTTGGAGGAGGTTAGAGGTCGGAATTGGATTTGGATTTGTAGGAGATGGAGGTATTGTGTGGGATGTGGTGGGAGATGTGGTTGTTTGTTGGCGGGTTGTGGGTTGTGTGGTTGGTGGGTTTGAGGATGATCCTCCAGCTTCTTGAGTCTTCGTTTGTTCTCGACTCATACCACGGACGCTTCGTGTGGTTCGTTGCCGTTTCTCCCCCTCATGACGATCCGGATCATCGGGATCGTCGTGTCTTCTTTTGGTACGGGAGCTTTCTTCTCAGCACCTTGTTTGAGCTGGCGGCTCGGGTTCATCTACAAGCCTTTTGTAGATACTCACCTCAGCAGGGGTTCTGGTCTCTAAGGCGAGGATTCGGGAGATAAGTATGTCGTGAAGCCGGGTGATCGGGATGGTATAGGGGTTGATGAGTGAAGGTGATGGAGTTGGGGTGGTGAGGGTGGGTTGTATGGGTGTGTGTATGTATGGTGGTGGTAAGAGGTGGTGAGGATACGGAGGTGGTGTGGGTGTCGGTCGGAGCAGCCTCGGAGACTGGTGCTTTCCCAGTATCTCTTCGGGAAGTCTCGACAGCCTTAAGCATGCGGTCCATCAGACGATCTTCTAGAGAAGATATGGCGGTGGAGAGTGCTTCTTGTAAGCGTTGCTCCGTCACGATCATTGGTGGAGTGGGGCCAGGGAGGCGCTCCACTGTTACAACATCGGAAAAGGTTTCCGATGTGCCGCCTTGAATAGGTCTTGAGGTTCCGGAACGTCCGGGGTCATCCGTTATCAACCCTAAAGTCACCACTTCAATGGGTTGGCCTATTGTTTGCTCCGAAGATATCGGGGGTCCAATAGAGCTTCCACCTAATCCTTGAGATGATACGATAGGTATCACCTCTATGGGTGTTGACACAGATTCAATTGGAATCTGTGTGGTTTGTTGATCCGTTGTCGGTGGAGATGTTGTCACCGAAACCGGTACTATTGAAGGAGATACAGACGGGGCCGAGAGTTGCTGTCGGCGAGAGCCCCTTCTTTGGAGTCTGTATTCTTCATCCGAGTCAGTGGTCTCAGGAGATACATCTTGAGGAACACCTTCGGGCTCGACAGCAGATGTCTCTATCTCCTGAGTCGTGGCTTCTGGCTCCGTTGTTTCCACCAGCAAATCCCTTTGAGAAGGTGTCGGAGCTGGATCCAAGGCTCGTACCATCTCCTCCATGATGGAGTTATTTTGACAGTAGTCTTGGTAGGCCTCGTCCGTTGGATCAGCTAGTATGAGCAGCTCCAATTTGATCAGCATCGGTTGGAGCGTTAGGTCGGCTGCCTTCGGGTTGTGAAAGAAGCGAAGGGAGGCGGAATGTATTCTCCAACCGGTGGTAGTCTCGGAATCTTTGGATGAATGTCCATGAAGTGTGAGAATAACACCGGGAACCACCGTACATATGGGAGAGATTTGGCCTTCGACTTGGTCTCCCTTTGACGTATCTGGTCCGCGAGATCATTCCATATCAGCTGGGCCACATCGTATTTCTTTGAGAATATCACTCCATGGAAGATGCGAAGGATATTCCCGTTCGCCTTGTCGAAGCCGGAGTGTTTTGGGGAGAGGCATTTATTGATTATGCCGAACAACGTCCTCCACGGATGTGAGATCCCGTTGTTTTGAAAATTTGCCAATTTGGTCAGCGGGGGTTTGTATCCCATCCGGAGCATATCTTCTACGATCTCCGCGTCCGTTGGAAGTTGATCATAGTTGTCGTAGTGCGGGAGATCGAGCACCATAACCATCAGATTTTTTGTCAGGGCGATATGTCTTGTATTGATCTTCGTCATGTATTCCACGCTATCGTCGTTAACGAAACTCTGCATACTTCCCCATAATTGCAGGAGATATACCATTGGTACGGTGGACGTCCTGGTCAAAGCAGGCCATATAGAGGGTGTCCTTTAAGGATGGAGATGATGACTTCATCCGGACACCGAAACGTAGTAAGGTCGAGCTGGTAGTTGTTATCTTGGACTAGCATGTAACTTCCAGAAGGGTAGATGTTTGGGTAGTTTGGAGTTGCCATATATGTAAAGAATGAAAGATAATTCATTAGTTGGGAAATTTCATATGCAAAAAAATAGGATTAACAATGGACTTAGAGAATTTTTCTGTGAAGAAGCCTATCCTCTTC
Organism: Linderniella brevidens; assembly: GCA_004919715.1. Classification (NCBI taxonomy): domain Eukaryota; kingdom Viridiplantae; phylum Streptophyta; class Magnoliopsida; order Lamiales; family Linderniaceae; genus Linderniella; species Linderniella brevidens. The sequence continues at coordinate 2,234,439 of SWDC01000149.1, read as the reverse complement.
GATTGTTCGACGGTATCGCTCAAGTGCTGCTCGGCCGCATATCTATTCGTCCTTACTTGGCCACGACCTCATCAACGACCCTTTTGCAGTTTTTGTCGTATCCCACGTCCGCCGGTAAGGCTAGGGGATCTTCTACACCGGAGGCTTTGAGTTGTTGAATCTTATTTAAGGTGTCCTTCGCGTCTTGCTCCTCTTTCCCCTGTAAGTAAGTGAAGGCAACCGTCGCTCCTTCGAGGGAGAAGAGATAACATATCGATCTACCGATCCCCAAATCCCCTCCAGTTACAAGAGCTACTTTTCCCTGCAAATTTTCATCTAATAACTTAGTCGAAACGTAACGGGACATTTAAAAGAAACTTTTTTTTTTAATTACGTGAAGCTTATTTGATTGTCTGTAATGGGGGTTGAGATCTTGCGGAGAAGGCTCCATCAGATGCTGTTTTCCAGGTTGCTCTTGCTGCATCTGTGAGGGGATCTTATGTTCTTCTGTCTCCATGTCTAATTTTTGCGATCGAAAATTTTTTAAGTTAAAGAAAAACTTGAAAAAATTTCTAAGTCTTTTTCAGCGTGTTTTTATTCGAGTGACAATTTACTCGATTGTTAAATTTGCGATCGAATAAAAAATGTGTCGAATAACTCAAGTTTTTGCCGATGACTTTTACGATCGAATAAAATGTTATCGAAAACAATAGTTTTTCGCTGAGTAATTTTGCGATCAAATAAAAAATTGTCGAAAAACATAAGTTTTTCACCGCGTAGTTTTCCGATCAAATAAAAGAATATCGAAAAACTTAAAGTTTTCGCCGCTTATTTTTGCGATCGAATAAAATTTAATAAAAAAAAACGTTTTCGAAAAACATAAGTTTTCGCCACGAAGTTTTACGATCGAATTAAAATATATCGAAAACAAAAGGTTTTCGACGCTAAGTTTTGCGATCGAATAAAACTTAACAAAAACTAAAGTTCTTCGACTATACGTTTTGCGATACGAACTTTTTAGATTGAAAAATTTTCAAATCAAACAGTAAACGCATAATTCGTAAATTTCGATTTCTAGGTAAATCATGAGTTAATCTGGGTTCGGAACGTTCTTAAAACAGTTGCGAATCCAAATATCATGATTTTAACACAAACAATCGATTTTAAACACGTTGATTAGAGAGTTTAAAATCGTTTTTAGTCGAAAAAGTATTAAAATGAAATTTCTTCAAATGTTTTCGAGAACCTGCTTGCAAATCGTGTGTTTTTGAACATAAAATGATTCGAAACGTGTTTCTACCTTCCAAATGGGCGCGTTTAGTAAGAAAATCACTGAGATAAGATGAGTTTTGGTGAAATCGCCGGAGTTCAAAGAGTTTTTTTTTCGGAAGTCGAAAAGTTTTTCGATGTAAATGAGTTGCGTGTGAGTGAGTTTTTCGATCGATAAAGTCGTATTAATACTTTACGATCGGGTAAGGTAAAAAATACAATGGGCCGTGAAAAACAATTTTAGGCTTTAGTTATAATTCAGGTCTGATTTAACAAAAATTTAATCTTTTATGGATTAACCCAAAAATAAATTGCATAATACTCCCTGTATTTCTGAAAGAGATGAAATTATCTCCTAATGTTGATGAAATTCAACATTTGACTTCTCGGATGAGCTCTAAATTTTCTGTGATGCTTTAGTAGAAGTCATGTTTTACAAGTATAGGAGATAATAACAAATTCTCATATAAAACTCCCCCTCAACAATTTCACGATTTAACTTTTTGGCATTTAAGCACATATTTAGTACAATTTGGCATATGAAAATTTACTATTTAAGGACAATTAAACGCATTTTAAACAATTCAGCATACATTCAATAAAATTTTTGCGTTTTTTAAAAAAAAATCGCATTTTATTAATTCTGAGCCAATGCATGTATTAATGCATTTTAAAATGTGCGAAAGATATAAAAAAAATTTTAAAAAAATTGTTTTTCGATAATTCTTTTTTTTTTAAAAATTGTTTTGGGGTCAGATGGGACATTTTGAATATTATCACGCAAAAATTTCTCATAACATATAAAATAATAATCTGCCATAAAATCATTAAACTAATATTCTAAGATCATAGTATGAATCACTTCGACAACTCTCGCAAGTTTCGCTCATAGCACTCAATTTATTTTTATCATGGAAATATTTAGTAGATATATCACGACAAAATTATATCAATTAATTTGTTATAGTAGCATATTTAATCAACTTACCAGGTGAAATTTCATCATTTTGAATCAAAGGGACTTTTAAGGGATTATTTTTAGGCTATGATTAAAAGGGTAGGAAATTTGGGTTAGTGAGCTTAAAAAAAATTCTTCAGTTCCAGGGGCCCTTTTGTGAAATTCTGTTATGATCCTTTTGCTTTTCTTTTCTTTTGTAGCAGAAGTTCACAGCGAGATCCGTTTTTCTCTTCTATAATGATTGAGAAATTCATCATGTGCATCTCTTGTGCTCTCCCCCTCTTTTTCTTGATTGAGTAACCCCGAATGTTGTGAATAAGGTTGAAGGCTTAATTGGGTTTGATAAAGAAAAAGAATGTCGGAGAAGGCCCAAAAGGGGATTTCTAGGGGAAAATTAGAGGATTTATAATTTGGGCCAAGTGAGGAATTTCCTAATATGCCCTTATCATTTTCATGACGAAATAATCACAAAAGTAAGAATGAAGCTATGAAGTACAAACCAAAGAATAGTCATTTGAAGTGTGACACACTCAAGAAAAAAATTATTGAGGTTTAAATTCTCACATATATGATGTGGCTTTGTGTCTAGTGAAACAAACGAAGCTCTTTGATTAAAAGAAGGTGACGTGAATTTTTAGGCAAAGAACTAAGCATATATATCGAAGAAATATTTTTGTGAGTAATTCAAAATAGGCAAATAATCAAGGAATATCGAGAAGCGTATAGAGTATCAAATAGAAGCATAGTAGAGCATGTAAAGCACATGTCAAGTGAGATTGAGATTCAACATGCCTAATTTAGCAATAAGGAATTGGAATCGTTTTTCATCCAATGCCTTAGTGAATAAGTCGGCAAGTTGAAGCTCCGTTTTAACAAAATACATATCTATAGTGCCTTTTTCTACATGATCTTGTTAGTCCGATTACGCACTCAAGAGAGGATCAAAGGCTTAAAAATGATAAAGTTCTTAAAACACCTTCAGTGTGTGTTTGTGTGTGTGCCGAAATAAGAACTTACTTTTTAAGAATTATGCTTGACCAACCCTAATTAGGGTTAATGGGATGCCTTATATACCACATGAGTTGGTATATTAAAGCTTGGGACTCAAACAATAAAATATTTACAATTTGACCCCAAATACAATAAATTAACTAATATTGACCCAAAACTCAAATACTAACTAAGGACACTACAATTAATTCCTAACATTCTCCCCCTTAGTGTCCTTTCTTCGTCTTTGTCTGTTTCTTTGAGCCTTTGGGTCGTTGCTGGGCGTACACGGATTTCCGTAGTCCAAGCTTGTGCTCGTACGTCCTTATTTCCCTCCGGAACGAAAGCCTTTCTTGTATGTTGTTCAGCATATTCAGTATCTTGGCTTTTGTGTCCGGTCCTTCACCTTCCATCTTATCCAGTATGCTCCTCAACTTCTCTCGTATGATGAGGAGCGTTCCGTCGGAGAATTTTGGTATCTCCGATGTCTTCAATATTCGCTTTTCTCCCTTGTAGTTGATGTAGACCACCGTGGATCTTCACTTTCGAACACGTGGCCTTCACCATATTCAACTTGTTCAGGGAGCTCGAATGATGGTTTGGTGAGGTTGACCTTTCTGACATTTGACTCCAGTGCTAGCTGCAGGTCGTGCGTCGCTCCGTACTTGATTTGTCGGAGCATGAACCTTTTGATCGTCATGTATCCTAATTTGACGTCCTGGTCCTGCAGCGTTCCCACGTATCGGTAGCTTCCAATCATCTGTGAGATGTCTTCAGCTCTGATGTACGGGAAGTCAGCCTCTGTCAAGGTCTCTCTTGTACCGTCTTCCCTCACTACGTGGTAGACGCTTAGTAGGAAGGTCCCGAGCCGATCTATTCCAACTCTTTCTACGGCTTGTATTCGGGGCCTCTGCTTTTCCTCTCGCCTGAGAGCAGCCAGATCATTTCCTTTCCCTAAGAACATATGAAGACGTCTTAGGGAAAGAAGGTAGAGATTGGCTCTGCGCTCTGACAGGTGCGTCATCCCACGTAGCTCCAGCTCGTTCAATTTGACGAGCTGATCCTCTTTACGCCAGATCTTTTCCTTATCTCTTCTTGGTATGGAACTAAGATTCTGACGTTTTGCCACGGAAGATCACCGTTGCCCCGATCTTTGACATGAGAAGTGGAGCATCCTCATTTTGGACTTGATGTTTGAGTAGTTCCGGTAGATCGGGGAGGTCACTTTGCAGATCTTCCAGCTCCTCATCTTCATGGACTTTCACCAGGCTTATCGACGCCTTTTCGAGGAATAGTCTGGCGTTTTCTCGAAATCTGGCTTCGAGCTGGAGGTCCATCGGTTGCTTCAGCCATCCTTCTTCAAATATATATTTCTCTACCACATCATGTGGATTGTAGAGTTGGCTGATTTCTTCCGAGATTTGGAGGTCAATAGATGTGGCTTGAGGTGGACTTTGTCGGTAGAAGGTTCTTGGTGAGCTAAGGCTTATAGTGACTGGAGTGGGTGTCGAAAGGGAAAGTGTATTGGAGATCTCTTGTGTATTTTGTTCGGTTGTGGTTGAGATCTCCATGGTAGGGAATATTATTGTGGTGCTGGAGACTTGTTTTGTTTTGCCTTTTGAGCTTGAGGTATCCAGCGGGTTGGATTCTTGGACTGTTTTGGTTGTTGGCTGCTGCTGGTGAGGGGATTCGACTCCACGCTGTCGGTTCTCCCCCTCGGGACGGTCCTCGTCTTCAGGGTCGTCCCGCGATCCAGATAGGCCCCCGGCTTGTGTTCGGCAGCTGGTGGGGTCATCAGCCTCTGGATTTCTTTCTCCTTCGGTGTCAGGTGTGGCGCCGACCGGATACGTGCCAAAAGAATGTTGAAGAGTTCTTCAATGGGCACGTCCCACGGTCCTTCTTCTGGTTGTGTGAGTGAAGGAACAGCAGCAGCTGTCTCGTGTGTGACTGGAGTCTTGCCTTTGTCTTGTCTTGATGTTTCGATCATGGCCCGGACTTTTTCCACTAGTTCGTCGCCAAAAGATCGTAGCCGAGACTCCGTCACAAACGGATCGGGAAATAAAACGGAGCCACTGAGGCGTGCCGTTGTCGCGACGTCAGAGTAGATTTCTGACGTGCCGCCCACTGTAGTGGGTCTTCCGGGGCCACCAAGGCACACCGGTGGCAACGGTGCTAAGACAAACTCAGACCGTTGGCCCGAGACGACTGGTGGGATGTTGATCGTTTCGGGGCTTCCGCTCAGTCCCTCGGAGATTAACCCCAGAGTGACGTCAGAGAGCGTTCTGTCTAAGTCTGGAAGACTTAGAGGTGCGGAAAATAGTGTATGTGTCCTAGAAATGGAAAAAATTTTAGTTGGTGCGGACACTAGACCTGTGATCAAGGAGGGCGCAGTCGGAGGAAGTGAACTGCTTAATTCAACATCTATTGCCTCCGAATAAGGCAATGATGGTTGTCGTGGCTCCTCCGGTGCTATTGAGACGGTCGTCTGTTGGGAGACGACCGAATGGGTTGGAAGGGTTATTTGCGTGCTTGGGCCTGATGGCACGACTGCTACTCGGGAGACGATCGTGTCGTCTCCTGTTCCTACGGGTTCGGCCCGGCTTTGTAGTGGGTTAGAGGACTGAGGAGGTCGATCATGTTTTTGTTTGGTGCGACGCTCCTGTATGCGTCTTACGTCTTCCCCTCGTTTTGTTTTTCGTGAGGAACGAGGAGGGGAAGCGGCGCTTCCTAGACCTAACTGAGGCTGGGGTAGGCTAATTCCCGGGTAGGTTCGACTGGGTTTTGTCGAACCATAGGAGTGTCTTCAAGGGTGATGGATTGGAGGTACCTCGCTACTATTGGGTTGGAAGGATTAGCGATTTGTAGGAGGTGGTCAGGGATCCGCATCGACTCGAGATCAAATTTGGATTTGGAAGAATGGAGGGATGCTAGCTTGGGAATTTGGTATCCCTCCGATCTCGGTCGACGGGTTATCTCGGGGTGTAGGTCTTGAAAGTGGGTTATTATCACTGGAAACCACCGAAGGTAGGGAAGGACTTGTCGGGTTTTATTTTTGGTGGATAAGTCCCTTCGGCGGAGTTGGTCAAGGATATCGGCCCAGATCAACTGCACGATGTCATAATTTTTATTAAAGATGACACCGTGGAAGATGATCATAATGTTGCGGTTACAGCGATCTGGGCCTGAGTGCTTGGGTGATAGGCATTTGTTTATTATGAGAAAGAGTGTGCGCCAAGGTTGTGGAATGTCCTTGGCGCAGAAATCGGGTAGGTGTAGGGATTTATGGATGTCTGGGCGATATCCCATTAGGAGGAAGTCGGTTTTCAATTCTTCCTCCGTGGGTGGTGGGTTATATATTAGGCTGTGAGGTAGGTTTAAGATACGGCGTAGTATGGATGGGGTGAGATTATGGGTGTTTGGTCTATTTGTGAGGTAAGTGAGGTTGGAGGGGTTTTTGAAGTTGATGGTTGTAGGTTGGCCCATAGCTGTTGTGCGTATACTTCTGGGGCCGATTCCGTAATGGTGAGGGCGGTGTGTAGAGGATGGTGACGAAGGATTTCGAGTATTATCGGTGCGGGGACCGTGATGTTGTCAAAGTCAATGGCCGGGTTGTTGGGTAGTTTAGTGGCCCATTGACTTTGAGGAAAGACTTCGTCAATTTGTCTCAACATGTTTATGTAATCTGCTAAGAAGAAAACACAGAAAATTGTTAGACTAGGCAGAGTAGATAAAAATGTTACTTAGAAAAAATTTCGGACTTGAAAAATTTTATATGAAAGTGCCCGAAATTTGCTTAAGTAAATAAGATTATACTTTTGAAATACAAGCGGCGAAGTTCACAAATTCGGCTAAGAGTACATTGAAAAGTTTAAAACTCGAAGTTTGATTTGGCCGAATTTGGATTTGAAAAGTTTTGTTCGCCGAATTTGATGAAGTTCGGGTTATGAGGATTTGAAATTTTTGTTCGCCGAATTGTAATGAAGTTCGGGTAAGTGAAAATTAAATCGAATTTGTTATCATCATTCATCAAATTCGGGTGCTTGTCTTTAAAATTGAATTTGCCGAAATTGACAAATTCGGGCGATGGAATTCGACTGTGAGGAGTCGGGGTACAGTAGAAATTCGCCGAATTTCGAGTGAACAGTAGAAATTCGCCGAATTTTGGATTGAAAAGCAGAAATTCGGATGAAAATTTAAATTTTACCCGAATTTCGCCCGAAACCTAAAAATTAAAATAGGTCGATTCCATCGGGATTTGGATGAAATTTTGGCAAATAAATTGCAGATTCGGGGTCGCCATTACCTTCTGTAGTAAAATCGAAGTTGAAGAGATTTGATTTGAAGATTTTGTGTTTGCGCGAATTTAAATTCGAGAGTAAATTTTCTGAAATTCGGGCGTTAACTTGTAAATTTAGGGTAAATAATGAAATTCGGGCGAGTAGTGAGATAAATAGGGGTTACTGTGCAAAAGTTCGGGTGAATGAAATTCGGCATGTTAAAATTGAGTTTCGCCGAAATTCGTTCTGATTAAGTGAAAATTATATGAAATTCGGCGATCGAAATTAGTATTGACCAAAAGTGACCCCGAATTTGAAATTCGGCGAGTGAAATTGAAATTGGCCGAATTTCTTCACTGTTAGTCCAAAATTGGACTTCCGAAATTTTATATTATGTCAAAGAGCTCCCCCTCAATAAAATGATATATACTCCCCCGTAATAAAAATAAGCTCCCCCTTAATAAAAATGAAATATGCTCCCCCTTAATAAATATGAAATATGAACTCCCCCTTAATGAAAATGAAATATAAACTCCCCCTTAATGAAAATGAAATAAAAACTACCCTTTTAAAATTTGCATGTAGAATTAATTTGTCTACTAAATAAAAGGTCATGAGGCACTATAGGTCAGTGTTGAAAATTCAACATGCCCAACTTAGAAACTAGGAAATGGAATCGTTTTTCATCCAGAGCCTTTGTAAATAAATCTGCAAGTTGAAGTTCTGTACTTACAAAATACATATCGATAGTGCCCTTTTCAACATGATCTTTTATAAAGTGATAACGAAGATCTATGTGTTTAGTGCGAGAGTGATGGACAGGGTTACATGTGATAGCAATTGCGCTCTTTGAGTCACTATATATGGGTATATGATTAAGATCGAACCCATAATCTCGTAGTTGCGTACGCATCCACAAGATTTGAGAGCAACAGCTTGCTGCAGCTACATATTCTGCTTCAGCAGTTGAGGTAGAGACACAATTTTGTTTCTTAGATGACCAACTAATTAGTTTGTCTCCCAGAAATTGTGCTCCACCCGAGGTGCTTTTTCTGTCCATCTTGCACCCTGCATAGTCGGCATCAGAATATCCGACGAGATTATACCCGGAACCTTTGGGATACCAAAGTCCGAGATTAGGTGTTCCTTTGAGATATTTCATGATTCTCTTCACGGCTATGAGGTGCGATTCTTTGGGATTAGCTTGGAATCGGGCACATAGACATGTCGAGAACATGATATCCGGTCTACTAGCTGTCAAGTAAAGTAATGAACCTATAATTCCTCTATAAAGGGTTGGATTGACTGGTTTCCCAAGAGGATCCGAGTCAAGTTGGCATGAGGGGGACATAGGGGTACTTTTTGTAGTACAATTTTCCATGTCAAACTTTTTCAAGATGTCATGGATATATTTGGTTTGACTTATGAAAATTGCGTCCGAAAGTTGCTTGACTTGTAAACCCAAGAAAAAGTTGAGTTCACCCATCATGCTCATTTCGAACTTAGTTTTCATAAGTTCTCCAAATTGGTCACACAGCTTTAAATTAGTAGATCCGAAAATAATATCATCTACATAGATTTGGACTAAGAGAATATCTTTACGTGTGCGTTGGATGAAAAGGGTTGTGTCAATTTTTCCTTTTTCGAAGCCTGACTTGACCAAAAAGTCAGAAAGAACATCATACCAAGCTCGAGGGGCTTGTTTGAGTCCGTATAAGGCTTTATCTAGCTTGTAGACATAGTCAGGGTGAGTTGAGCTCACGAATCCTTCGGGCTGTTCCACATAAACTTCTTCTTTCAAGACTCCGTTAAGAAACGCAGTCTTGACATCCATTTGGAATACGGTGAAGTTTTTATGGGCAGCATAAGCAAGGAATAACCTAATGGCTTCGAGTCGAGCTACGGGGGCGAAGGTTTCATCGTAATCAATTCCTTCTTGTTGATTATACCCCTTAGCTACGAGTCGAGCTTTGTTTCTTATTACTATCCCATTTTCATCCTTCTTATTCTTGAAAACCCATTTGGTACCAATAATGGTTTTGCCAAGGGGTTTCGGGATTAGTCTCCAGACCTGTAATCTATCGAACTGATTTATCTCTTCTTGCATTGCAATAATCCAATCAGGATCTTCCAATGCTTGTTTGGCTCTTTTAGGTTCTATTTGGCTCAAAAAGCAGGTAAATAGTCCTTCGTGAGTAGTTGAGGATCTAGTGCTTATTCCTTGGAGAGGGTCTCCAATAATTTGTTCTACGGGATGAGCACGTGTCCACTTTCTTTCATGAGGAAGTGGTTGAGAGGTTGTCTCGTTTATTGTGGACGCGATTTCATTTTCCGTAGAAATGGAGACCTCAACGGGAGGGTTTGTCTCATTTTCTAAGGTCTCTTCGGAAGAGTCGTTTTCAACAGACACTTCGATTCCTAAATCATTGGTGACATCTAATTCTGGTTCTTGTGAAGTTTCACAGTTCACTATTGGTTCTACCATATGTGGACTGCTTGTGTCACCATCTTGGATGGATTGTCGTGAGACTAATTGTTGACATGGGTTAGAGTAAATTTTCTCAAAAAGGATACTTAATTCCATGTCTTTTGAGGAATTTGAGGCTGATGTCTCTTCCACAGGTGTGGGAATGTGTTGATCATCAGTCAACACTCTAATAAGTCCGGGTTCTGGACTGATTTGTTCAGAAGCCATTAAGGGTGTTTCATTGAAGGTCACATTGGAGCTTTCCATGACCGTTCTCCGCTTCTTAAGGTAGACTCGATATGCTTTAGATTCTAGAGAATACCCAATGAAAGTTGCCTCTAATGCCTTAGCATCAAATTTTCCTCGGTTTTCCCTGTCATTTGCTACGTAGCAAATGCATCCGAAAACGCGAAGAAATCCTATATTGGGGATTCTTCCATTCAATATTTCATATGGAGTCTTTCCAAAGCGTTTGTGAATTATTGTCCTATTTTGGGTGAAGCAGGCAGTACTGACTGCTTCAGCCCATAGAAAGTGAGGAAGTTTAGAGTGAATAAGCATAGTCCTAGCAGCTTCAACTAGGGTCCTATTCCTCCTTTCTACGACTCCGTTTTGTTGAGGAGTTTTAGGAGCAGAGAAGTGTTGGGAGATCCCTAGGGATTGGTAGAATTCGCTCAGTAACTGATTTTTAAATTCAGTCCCATTATCTGAGCGAATTATACGAATTTGTAAGCCCGACAAATTCTGTGTCTTTTTCACAAAAGCAATTATGAAGTCAGGAGTTTCTGCCTTTGTTCTTAAAAATTTGGTCCAGGTGAACCTAGAAAAGTCATCCACTATTACTAGTACGTAACGTCGTCCATTTATGCTCTCAATTCTCATTGGTCCACAGAGGTCCATATGAAGAATCTCGAGTGGTCGTGAGGTTGAGGCAGTTTGTTTTGATTTGTGGGATGCTTTTCGCATTTTTCCTAACTCACATGCTGAGCAGAGATGCTCTTTGTGATATTTCAAGGCAGGCAATCCCTGTACAAGATTATCTCTTTGAAGTTGACTTAGAGTCTTGAAATTTAGGTGAGATAATCGTTGATGCCATAAATTGTTCTGTTGAAGAGATGCTTTACTCAACAGGCAAATGGCTCGGGATTGATGAACGGTTCTAAGATTGATGGTGTAAAGATTGGATTTTCTAGTTCCAGTGAGTAATGGTTTACCGTTACCACCATTTACACTACATCCTTCAGTATGGAAGTTGACCGTGAGTCCACGATCACAGAACTGTCCTATACTGAAAAGATTGTGGCTTAAGCCATCAACATATGAAACATCCTTAATTAAGAGATTTTGATGTATGATATCACCGTGACCCAGGATGGGAGCTGAGTGGTTGTTCCCGAATCGCACATTTCCACCAAATCTCTCTGTGTAGTTGCTCAGCAGTTCTTTTCTTCCGGTCATGTGTGTGGAGCAACCCGAGTCTAAGTACCACACATGACTTATCTGCAAGATAAGATTAAGCAGTGTTAGAGATCCCGTTTATTACGGGTCTTCTATCATTTGCAGAGGTTGAGGTGCATGCAAGATTGGGTGAATTGTGTACCGGGTTGGCTTGTATCTTTCCTGAGTTTTTCGGTACCCAAATTTTTGTTACCCCTAATGGAAAACAGAGCTTTGTGCATGCAGCAAGCACTGTTTTAACTACCCAGATTTGTTTGCAATCTTTTCCCTTAGCTTCAGCTCGGGTTTTCGATTGCTCAGATATTTTTGGATCTGTTTTGGTCACGTTTTTGGCCTTTTTCTCTAAAGCTTGAGCTTTAGTTTTTGTTTCAGTGAGAGTTGGCCTTCTGAATGTTCTAGCTACCTTTTCGTCAACTTTTAGGTTGGACGTTTTGGATGGTAGAACCGTTTTCGTGTGTGTTCCTGAAATCATATTTCTACGACGTATAAATTTAGCATTCATAGCTATACACCTATCGTAGGTAATATAATCACTGACAGTCTTAACAGAACTGGTTTTGGAAGAAATACGGGAATAAGCGGAAGCATTGTTCGAACTACATGAAGAAAGATTTCTAAATGTTTTTGGAAATAATTTTAAATCAGAAACACTAGTCAAATTTTGCTTCGTCTTTTTATCAAAGATTTTGGCATCCTTCTCTTGCGTTCCTGAATTTTTCTTCCCAGCAGTCTCTGTCCGTCTCAGATCTGTCATAGATGGTGAAGGGATGTTAGCTGTTGCTTGAATGATAATCTTCTTATTTAGCCTATTCTTCATGGATGAGGAATCTATTGGTGTTATAATAACAGACTCCGACTTAGAAGATTTAGCGAGATCAGCATATGATTGATTTTCAAGTGAGGAAATTCTCTCAAGGAGTTTCTCCTTTTCAGCTTGAAATATTTTCCGTTCGAGCTCTATCGTGGATTGAATATTCTTGATCTTTTGGGGAATGTAAATTCTGCAAAGATCTGAGTTCTTTGAGCTAGATATTTCTGTCATGGGCTGATCAGATTCAGAGGGAGGATGGGGAAACATTTGTAGATAGTCATTTGAAAGAGGAATTTCCCTAGTTCCATAACTATCGTTGATTTCCTTGTAATCCAAGGATATTTCGGCCTTGCTTTTGGTCTTGCGCTTTTCCTGTTCTAGGTTATCTTCTTCTTCAGATGATCTGAGAAAGGCTAACAAGCTAGGTATTCCTAGTCCTAGGTATGCAGCATTGTAAAGAGCAAGCGGCCGTTTATCAGTGGTTTGTTGGTTTGGCTTAAAGCCTAAGCCCTCACGTGGATTGTAAAATCTCGTGTCCTTAGGCTGATTCAAGAAAATCGTTTTGTCGGTTTGTCCCCTTTTCGTAAGGAGGTCCTCCAGACTTTTGATTTTGGAGTAAAGCTTCTTACGTTCCTCCATTAGAAGATTGTATTGATCTGTTTTACCAATACGCTCTTCTTCACTAATTCGCAGGCTAGTGGTTAATTGACTAATATTTGCATTCAGCATATTAGTCTCGGATTCAAGCTTCGAGATTTTCTCAGATGCATTTTCTAAATGACATCTGAGAGTTGCTTTTTCACCTAAGTGTTTGAGCACAGATTGATAATTTGTTGCGTTTTTCTTTTCCAGAGCTTCTAGTTTTTTCAAGTGTTCTAATGGAGAATTCTGGATATGCTCAAGCACGGTCAGTTTTGATGTCAGGGAAACTACTTTTTCTTCAGATTTTACTAGATTAGCTTCAGCTAATTCTAGTGATTTTTCTGAAGTAGCTAGTTTATTTTCTAGCTCAATGACCAAATTTTGTGTTTTGGCCAAGATGATGTCATTCGTGGCCATATCTTTATATGTAGACTTCCTACTTGAGCGTTCCTTTCGGAAGCTGTTCTTATTCTTAATTTTATGTCTGTAGAAGTCTATATTTTCTACCTCAATGTCCTCGGATGATTCAGTTTCGTCATTGCTCTCCGTCTCGGCTCCTTCTGCATCACCAGCTTCTTCTTCCACAAACGCCATTAGAGCCATGTTCTCGGGTTCATCCTCAGAAGTGTCATCGTACCATTCAGCTTGCTCCGCCAGCAGGGCTACGCCAGCTTTCTTCATTTTGGACAGTTTGAGCTTTTTGGCGTAGTAGTCTTCGTTCTTCTTCTTGGGAAGGAAACAGTCCCTGGCCCAATGTCCTGCCTTCCCACAATTATAGCATTTTGGAGGCTCAGGTAGGGATTTTTGTTCGGGCCGATGCGGAGTTTGTTGAGGTTGATGAGAAGATGAAACTCGTTGTTTGTTGGAAGAGGAGGAAGACTTCTTAAAGAATTTTCTGCCCATCATCTTAGTGATGAGGGCCATTTGTTTCTCGAATTCCTTTAGATCGGAATCCGATGAAGAGTCTGAGTTGTCTTCCTCAGATGAGCTTTCAAGTTTTACGGCCTTATCCTTTGTGGCGCGGGAAGGTTTCTTAGCTCTATTATCAGTTACTAAGGCTAGAGGATCTGCTGCTGATTTTCCTTTTGATTCCGCAGATTTTTGATGTACGTAGTCTGCATGTTGAGAGAGGCTCTCGAAAACGCAGTGGATGTCGATTTCATCAAGGTCTTTGTTCTGCCTGATTTGAGTGGCTATTTTCCTCCACTCTGGCTGCAGTGAGTTAAGGAATCTCACGTTCAATTCCATATTGGAGCGATGAACGTTCACCTTTCGCATCTCGTTGACTTGAGTCATAAACCGTCTATACGTGTCCTCTATGTCCTCCCCTTGCTTTGCTTTGAAGGTATCGTAGGCCGCGAGGGTGTTTGCCTTACGTGCTTTGATTCCCATTTCCGTCCCTTGCATCAGCTTATGGATCTCGTCCCACATTTCCTTAGCAGTGGTGAGGCTATCTACTTGCATGTAGATATCGTTGTGAATACCCTGGATGAGATAGTTGAGTGCAAGTCGATCTGCCTTGACCCTGTTCTTTTCTTCCATTGTGTAGCATGTGGGAGATTTTTTCTGAATGGATGGTAAGGTGGGAGGATTTGTTGTGGAATCACCCTCTATATTAACCCAATATGTTATGGGTCCTTCCGAGAGGGACTCTAGGATTTCGTTTCCTATGTCCTTGGAGCTAACGAAATTTACAAATCGGTTTCTCCATGCTGTGAACTCCCCCCTTTTCATTGTTAGAATTGGGGGTCTGTTATCGCTTCCGATTGCTATGAAATCCATGGATGTAGTTGAGTGCTTTTTAATGATCGTTCACGGTCGTGATCTGCAATCCTAAATGGTCAGTTTCGAAAAATAACGTCTAAGAATAACGTTAAGTTTGAGTAAATTTTGGTGGAAAGAAATTGTGTTTAAGTGTTCGACTTTTTATTTTAATTTTAAAGAATAAAATTCGGGCACTTGTAGAGTTGTTGCCGAAATTTGAATTCTGAAATTCGGATGAAAAGACTTTGTCGAGAATTTTGAAATCAAAGGAAATCAAAATTCGGGTGACAAAAATAAGTTCGCCGAAGTTCAGGATTAAATTAAGGTAGGAAAAATTTTATCGAAAATTACTTTCAAAATTCGGGTAAACTAAATTCAGTCGAGAATTAAAAAAAATCAAAATTCGGGTGACTTTCTGATAAAAGTTCGCCGAGAATTAAGAAATTCGGGTGACTTAAATCAAAACTTCGCCGAAAATTTTAAGTTGAAATTCGGGCAATCTTAATTTTAAAATTCGACCAAATTCGCCGTTAATTTTAAACAGTAGAAAGCAAATTCGGCGAATAAACTTAGCTTACTCAAATTCGGTCAATTTTCTGATCGAAAATTTTCTCAATTTCGGCGAATTTCAATTGAAATTCGGCAATATGAGTTAATTTTCGGGTTCAAGAACGAACTTCGAGCGAATAAACAGAGAAACGCCCGAAATTTTTCCAGCAACTTTAAAACACACCAATTTCAATCGATTTCTCCCCAGAAATTTCTCAAACTTGACGAAAATTAATCTAAACGAGTTCCTAAACAAGCCAAGACTGATAATCAAGCATTTAAAGGTTTAAAAACATCAATAACAGCAAGATCTAACCCAAAATACTTGAAAAAAATCGAAAAAAAATTTGCTTAGTAAACTCTTTCGATCTTGACGAAATCAAACGAAATTGGTATAGATTTGCACAGATCGATCCGTGTCTTGCTCTGATACCACTTGTTAGTCCGATTACGCACTCAAGAGAGGATCAAAGGCTTAAAATGATAAAGTTCTTAAAACACCTTCAGTGTGTGTTTGTGTGTGTGTGCCGAAATTAAGAACTTACTTTTTAAGAATTATGCTTGACCAACCCTAATTAGGGTTAATGGGATGCCTTATATACCACATGAGTTGGTATATTAAAGCTTGGGACTCAAACAATAAAATATTTACAATTTGACCCCAAATACAATAAATTAACTAATATTGACCCAAAACTCAAATACTAACTAAGGACACTACAATTAATTCCTAACAGATCTTTTATGAAATGATAGCCAATGTCTATATGTTTCGTGCGTGAATGATGAACAGGGTTGCAAGTAATGCCAATAGCACTTTGAGAATCACTGTAAATGAGAATGTTATTAACTTCAAACCCGTAATCGCGTAGTTGTGTCCGCATCCATAGAATTTGCGAGCAACAGCTGGCATCCGCGATGTACTCCGCCTCGGTCGTTGATGTTGACACGCAATTTTTTTTCTTTGAGGACCAGCAGACCAACTTTTCGCCTAAAAACTGTGCTCCGCCAGACGTGCTTTTTCTGTCCATTCGACAACCTGCATAATCAGCGTCAGTATAGGCAATTAATCTAAAATCAGTATTTTTAAGATACCATAGCCCTAAGTTGGGAGATCCTTTTAGATAGCGTATAATTCGCTTGACTGCTTGCATGTGGGATTCCTTTGGGTCAGCTTGAAAACAAGCACAGAGACAAGTGGCGAACATGATGTCGGGTCGGCGGGACGTCAAGTAGAGAAGAGATCCGATAATGCTCCAATAAACTGTGATGTTGACTACCTTGCCATGTGGATCAGCATCCAATTTGCAGTTTGTTGAGATGGGAGTATTCATCGGTGTGCCTTGTCTTGATTAAATCTCTTCAAAATATCTCGGATATATTTGGTTCGACTGATGAAGATTCCATCTTCGAGTTTCTTTACTTGTAGTCCAGGAAAAAATTGGAGTTCTCCCATTAAGCTCATCTCGAATTTGGTCTTCATTAGTTCGCCAAATTTCTGATGGGGACGTTCATTTATCGAGCCGAAGATGATGTCATCAACGTAAACTTGAACGAATATCAGGTCTTTGCCTTGTCTTTTGATGAAGAGTGTCATATCGATGGTGCCTCTTATAATGTTGGACTTGACTAAAATTCGCTTAGACATCATACCAAGCACGAGGGGCTTGTTTTAGTCCATAGGGAGCTTTGTCCAATCGATAGACATAATCGGGATGATTTTCGTGCACGAACCCGTCGGGTTGAGCAACGTAGACTTCTTTTTTTAACACACCATTAAGAAAGGCGGTTTTACCATCTATTTGATAGACTTTGAAGTCTTTATGAGCCGCGTATGTTAGAAATAGTTGAATTGCTTCGATACGTGCCACATGAGCATACGTCTCGTCGTAGTCAATTCCATCTTGTTGATTGTATCCCTTGGCTACGAGTCGTGCTTTATTCCTGATAACTTCACCATTCTCGTTCTTCTTATTCTTGAAACCCCATTTAGGTCCAATTATTGTTTTGCCTTGCGGTCTAGGAACTAATGTCCAAACTCGTAGACGCTCGAATTGGTTGAGTTAATCTTTCATTGCGATTACCCAATCCGGGTCTTTAAGAGCTTCGGCTACCTTAAATGATTCGTTTTGGCTTAAGAAGCATGTGAATAAGCCGCTTTGTGTGGACGTCCTAGTGCGTACTCCACTTGAAGGATTACCGATGATTTGGTTAATAGGCTAAGCTCGAGTCTATTTGCGTTCATGAGGAATAACCGTAGTAGATCCTTCATTGGTTTGTAGATCGAGACATCCTAAATTGATGGGCTGATCATTCGCAGTTGGGAAATTCAATTCGGAGGTTGAATTGGAAGGAATTTCCTCATTTGCATTTATAGGAGCTGCAGCACTAGTTGAAGATTCAGAATTAGGAGATTCTTGAACATTTGTTGGAGTCTGAGATTTGGGAGTCTCAATTGGAATTTCTTCCGTAGAGGGAGAAGGAGCACTGCTTGGTATTGAATGAGAGGAAGCATGCATTTGAAGCTCGTTCCGATAAAAATGTTCAAATAGAGAATCTAAATCTTCCAGGTCGGCGGGAATTGTTTCTCTTAACTTTGAGGTAGAAGTTGTCGAAAGTTGTTGATCTTGTGCCAACAAGCCTATAAGCTCGGGTTCTGAACTGTTTTGTTCAGAAGCCAAATCGGTTACTTCTTGAAAAGTGACGTTGTAGCTTTCCAAGATAGTACGGGAAGACTTGATATAGACGCGGTATGCTTTAGAAGTGGATGAATATCCAACGAAGACGGCTTCAAATCTTTAGGGTCGAACTTGCTTCGATGCTCTCGATCGTTGGCCACAAACATTTGCACCCGAATACTTTAAAGAATGAGATATTCGGATCCTTTAATTAATTATCTCATACTGCGTCTTTTCAAAGCGTTTGTGAATAATCGTCCGATTTTGCGTAAAGCACGCGGTACTCACTACTTCAGCCCATAGAAAGTGAGGGAGACCGGAATGGATCAACATTGTCCTTGCAGCTTCAACAAAGAGTCTGATTCTTCTGTTCTACGACGCCATTCTGTTGAGGCGTTTTTGCGGCTGAAAATTGTTGAATAATTCCAAGTGTCTGATACCACACATGATGGATCTGTATAAAAATTTTTAGAGAGACTTAGGTACCCACTTAGTAATGAGTCCTCTCGGATTAGCAGATATGATAGGTAAGGTTTGTTCATTTTTGGTTCCTAAACCATTTATGTTTTTAGGTACCCAAACCAACTTGGTATTAGTTGGTTTAAGTGGTACCTCTTTATGCAATTTGGCCTTTTGGGCTTGTGTTGGCGTAGATGGTTTTTTGGGAACCCATTGAGGTTGAACCTTACATGGGAGGTTAATTTCAGCGCGGACAAATGTCTTATTAGTGTGCATGAGAAAATCTTTTCTCCAGCTAGTCTCTTAAGGTGTTTGGCTGAGTGTACTTTGACCGGATACATTAAATGTGGACAAAACTGTATCGAGCTATAAGCTTTCTTAATAACCGGATCTTGTTTCCTACGAGACCAAAGACTTGCATTTGTCTTAGAATGATGACTTACATTTTTAGAAGTAGAGCCGATTTCAGAATTTGTGCTTTCAAAATTAATAGGCTTTTTAACACATAAGTGGAAACAACAAAATTAAATTTTGAAAGGGTTGTCTTCTTGCGAGTGTCCATAGTTTTTTATACAGAAGAAGATTTTTAAAATAAGACATTTCTATCATTTTTCTTCTGAAATTCTATCCTAGGCACTCTTTCCTTTGCATGCTTCACCTCTTTTTCTACTCTACCTGTGGATGGAGTAGAAAAATAGTTAGAAAACGTTTTTTTCCTTTTTGAAGCATTTAAGGATTCTTTTTCTCCCTTCACGATTTGTAAAGAAGATTTATCTTCTTTTAAAATATTTTGAAAAATAATGGGAGGTGTTTTCTTAGATGTAATCTTGTCCGTAATTAATGATTTTTCTTTCAAAGTAAACTCAGGATAAGTTTGTAGAGTAGAGGAAGTTTTGAGACTAGAAATCTCCAATAAAAGCTCATTCTTTTCAGCTTTGAAATTCTTTCTTTCTGTTTCTAAGGAAGAGTTTAAATCAGCTATTTTCTTAATAATAGCTGGAAATATAACAGAAATTAGAATTTTGAAAATGATCAATATTTTCTTCCTTATCTTTAGAAAAATTTTCTAGGGGATATAATGAATTATAATCACTAGAAAAGTTGAGATCCCTTGTCTTGTAACTATTAGTCAAAGGAAATGTTAGTCTTATTTATGGCTTTTCGTTTAGATTCTTCTAAGGCATTTATTTCTGAAAAATTAGTAAAGGCCATTAGAGAAGTTAAACCGAATCCCATGTACTTGATATCATATAATGTTTAACATTAACTTTTTTCAAGTTACAGGGATTGTTAAAACCTAAGCATTCTTTAGGATTATAAAATTCTATATCAAGAGGTTGATTTAGAAAGATAGTTTGATCCGTTTGACCGCTTTTCGTTAGAAGATCATCTAAAGTTTTAATCCTTGAGTAAAGTTTCTTACGTTCATCAGAGATTTCTTTGAAATTATTTTTAGAAATTTCTAAATCTCTCTGGCAATCGATAAGAGTCGTATTAAGGTCATTGACTTTAGTCTCAGAGGTAGCTATGGTTAATTCAAGACTAGATATTTTTTCCTTAGCGTTAGATAAGAGAATTTCTAGATGAATTTTCTTATCTAATTGCTTTTCGAAATTGTTTTCACTAAGAGCTAGTCTCTCTTCTAATTCCTTAGTTCTTTTCCGCTCATTTTTCATGTTAGAGTACTTAAACTGTAATGATTCTTACATGTTTAATAATGTGGAATTTGACATTGTTACCTCTTGTGATGAAAAGGATGCTTTATCGTCGTCGTCGTCAGGCCTTCTTGAAGAGTTATCATTTGAGGCATCGTCGAGGTATGCCATTAGAGCGAGATTTTCGTCTTCAGAATCCGTCGTGTCTTCCAGCCAATACTCTTGTTCGGCCATCAGTGCTATGCCAGCCTCTTTTTGTTTAGTGAGTTGTAATTTTTCGGAGTAGTAGTTGGCGTCCTTTTTCTTGGGAAGTCTGCATTCTCTGGCGAAGGCCCTATCTTACCACAATTATAGCACTTTTGTGGTTCTTTGGCATTTTTAGATTCTGAAAACTCGGCCGGTCTTTCCTTGTGCTTGGAGCTTTATGTTCGAAGTCTATTGGCCGAGGAAGATGATTTCTTTTTATAAAACTTTTTGCTCATCATTTTAGAAATGAGAGCTAACTGTTTCTTGAACTCCTTCATATCGGGTTCGAAGTCCGATTCAGATTCGTCTTCATCTTCTGAAGAACTTGGCAACTTGATGCTTTTATCTTTGCGAGATCGACTTGTTTTACTTTCAGAAACAAGAGCTATAGAATCGTCGATATGTTTACCCTTAAGTTCTTTTTGTATCTCGTTGATATCTTCCTCGTGTTGGGCGAGATTATCAAATACGGCGTGGATATCCATTTCGGAGTAGATATTTTCTTCCACTCCTGTTGAAGAGAAAAAAAAATTGGATATTGACCTTCATGTTGGTCTTGAAGATATCTATCTTCCTCATCTTATTAAGAAGAGTTAGATAGCGTTGATAGAGTTCATAAACGGTTTCCTCTGCCTTGGCTTTGAATGAGTCGTAAGCGGTTAGAATGTTCTCTTCCTTGGCTTTTACTCCAACTTCGGTTCTTTGCATCATTTTGTGGAGTTCATCCCACATAGCTTTTGCACTAGGATAGACTATCTATTTGCATATAGATGTCGTTAGGAATTCCTTGCATTAGGAAAGTTTTGGCTCCTAAATTCGCTTTTGCTCTTTATCGCTCCCCCTCGGTGTATTCACTAGGAATTTTGAGTCTTCCTGAGGCGGGAATGGAAGGATTATTGGTGGCATCGCCTTCTTGGATGAGCCAAAATTGAGCGGGACCTTCTTGAAGAGAAGCTATCAAATTTGCAGCTTGCTCTTTTATTTCCAAGAAGTTCATGAATCGGCTTCTCCATACGGTGTATTCGCCTATTCGTAGAATTGGAGGGCGGACGTCGTTTCCGAGTGAGTAAACATCCATTTGTAGTTGATTGGTTGGATCTTCGTGAAAGTTTGGAATTGTAATGAAAAGTGCTTCACAAGTGACAAACATCATTAGTAATGTTTGATTCGTACTTTAAAAAATTTCCTTTTCGTACCTCAAAATTTTGCTAAAGAATTTTGATTTTAAGATAAAAAATTTGAGTATCGTAGAAGATAATTCGGAGACAAATATTTTTCGTAAGTTTTGAAAATTACGAATTTTGATTTCTTTCAAAATAGTGTAAAATGTGTATGTTTTTTAGCAGTGATCGAAAAGTTTTTCGAACAATAATGTTTTCGATTAAAAATATTCGAACCTGTTAGGAATTAATTGTAGTGTCCTTAGTTAGTATTTGAGTTTTGGGTCAATATTAGTTAATTTATTGTATTTGGGGTCAAATTGTAAATATTGTATTGTTTGAGTCCCAAGCCTTAATATACCAACTCATGTGGTATATAAGGCATCCCATTAACCCTAATTAGGGTTGGTCAAGGTATAATTCTTAAAAAGTAAGTTCTTAATTTCGGCACACACACACAAACACACACTGAAGGTGTTTTAAGAACTTTATCATTTTTAAGCCTTTGATCCTCTCTTGAGTGCGTAATCGGACTAACAAGTGGTATCAGAGCAAGACACGGATCGATCTGTGCAAATCTATACCAATTTCGTTTGATTTCGTCAAGATCGAAAGAGTTTACTAAGCAAATTTTATTTTCGATTTTTTTCAAGTATTTTGGGTTAGATCTTGCTGTTATTGATGTTTTTAAACCTTTAAATGCTTGATTATCAGTCTTGGCTTGTTTAGGAACTCGTTTAGATTAATTTTCGTCAAGTTTGAGAAATTTCTGGGGAGAAATCGATTGAAATTGGTGTGTTTTAAAGTTGCTGGAAAAATTTCGGGCGTTTCTCTGTTTATTCGCTCGAAGTTCGTTCTTGAACCCGAAAATTAACTCATATTGCCGAATTTCAATTGAAATTCGCCGAAATTGAGAAAATTTTCGATCAGAAAATTGACCGAATTTGAGTAAGCTAAGTTTATTCGCCGAATTTGCTTTCTACTGTTTAAAATTAACGGCGAATTTGGTCGAATTTTAAAATTAAGATTGCCCGAATTTCAACTTAAAATTTTCGGCGAAGTTTTGATTTAAGTCACCCGAATTTCTTAATTCTCGGCGAACTTTTATCAGAAAGTCACCCGAATTTTGATTTTTTTTAATTCTCGACTGAATTTAGTTTACCCGAATTTTGAAAGTAATTTTCGATAAAATTTTTCCTACCTTAATTTAATCCTGAACTTCGGCGAACTTATATTTGTCACCCGAATTTTGATTTCCTTTGATTTCAAAATTCTCGACAAAGTCTTTTCATCCGAATTTCAGAATTCAAATTTCGGCAACAACTCTACAAGTGCCCGAATTTTACTCTTTCAAATTAAAATAAAAAGTCGATCACTTAAACACAATTTCTATCCAACCAAAATTTATTCAAACTTAACGTTAATCTTTGACGTTATTTCTCGAAACTGACCATTTAGGATTGCAGATCACGACCGTGAACGATCATTAAAAGGCACTCAACTACATCCATGGATATCATAGCAATCGGAAGTGATAACAGACCCCCAATTCTAACAATGAAAAGGGGGGAGTCTACATATAAAGATATGGCCAAGAATGACATCATCTTGGCCAAAACACAAAATTTGGTCACTGAGCTAGAAAATAAACTAGCTACTTCAGAAAAATCACTAGAATTAGCTGAAGCTAATCTAGTAAAATCTGAAGAAAAAGTAGTTTCCCTGACATCAAAACTGACCGTGCTTGAGCATATCTAGAATTCTCCATTAGAACACTTGCAAAAACTAGAAGCTCTGGAAAAGAAAAACGCAACAAATTATCAATGTGTGCTCAAACACTTAGGTGAAAAAGCAACTCTCAGATGTCATTTAGAAAATGCATCTGAGAAAATCTCGAAGCTTGAATCCGAGACTAATATGCTGAATGCAAATATTAGTCAATTAACCACTAGCCTGCGAATTAGTGAAGAAGAGCGTATTGGTAAAACAGATCAATACAATCTTCTAATGGAGGAACGTAAGAAGCTTTACTCCAAAATCAAAAGTCTGGAGGACCTCCTTACGAAAAGGGGACAAACCGACAAAACGATTTTCTTGAATCAGCCTAAGGACACGAGATTTTACAATCCACGTGAGGGCTTAGGTTTTAAGCCAAACCAACCAACCACTGATAAACGGCCACTTGCTCTTTACAATGCTGCATACCTAGGAATACCTAGCTTGTTAGCCTTTCTCAGATCATCTGAAGAAGAAGATAACCTAGAACAGGAAAAGCGCAAGAACAAAAGCAAGGCCGAAATATCCTTGGATTACAAGGAAATCAACGATAGTTATGGAAGTAGGGAAATTCCTCTTTCAAATGACTATCTACATATGTTTCCCCATCCTCCCTCTGAATCTGATCAGCCCATGACAGAAACATCTAGCTCAAAGAACTCAGATCTTTGCCGAATTTACATTCCTCAAAAGATCAAGAATATTCAATCCACGATAGAGCTCAAAAGGCAAAACAAAACAAGTCTCCAGCACCACAATAATATTCCCTACCATGGAGATCTCAACCACAACCGAACAAAATACACAAGAGATCTCCAATACACTTTCCCTTTCGACACCCACTCCAGTCACTATAAGCCTTAGCTCACCAAGAACCTTCTACCGACAAAGTCCACCTCAAGCCACATCTATTGACCTCCAAATCTCGGAAGAAATCAGCCAACTCTACAATCCACATGATGTGGTAGAGAAATATATATTTGAAGAAGGATGGCTGAAGCAACCGATGGACCTCCAGCTCGAAGCCAGATTTCGAGAAAACGCCAGACTATTCCTCGAAAAGGCGTCGATAAGCCTGGTGAAAGTCCATGAAGATGAGGAGCTGGAAGATCTGCAAAGTGACCTCCCCGATCTACCGGAACTACTCAAACATCAAGTCCAAAATGAGGATGCTCCACTTCTCATGTCAAAGATCGGGGCAACGGTCGATCTTCCGTGGCAAAACGTCAGAATCTTAGTTCCATACCAAGAAGAGATAAGGAAAAGAATCTGGCGTAAAGAGGATCAGCTCGTCAAATTGAACGAGCTGGAGCTACGTGGGATGACGCAACTGTCAGAGCGCAGAGCCAATCTCTACCTTCTTTCCCTAAGACGTCTTCATATGTTCTTAGGGAAAGGAAATGATCTGGCTGCTCTCAGGCGAGAGGAAAAGCAGAGGCCCCGAATACAAGCCGTAGAAAGAGTTGGAATAGATCGGCTCGGGACCTTCCTACTAAGCGTCTACCACGTAGTGAGGGAAGACGGTACAAGAGAGACCTTGACAGAGGCTGACTTCCCGTACATCAGAGCTGAAGACATCTCACAGATGATTGGAAGCTACCGATACGTGGGAACGCTGCAGGACCAGGACGTCAAATTAGGATACATGACGATCAAAAGGTTCATGCTCCGACAAATCAAGTACGGAGCGACGCACGACCTGCAGCTAGCACTGGAGTCAAATGTCAGAAAGGTCAACCTCACCAAACCATCATTCGAGCTCCCTGAACAAGTTGAATATGGTGAAGGCCACGTGTTCGAAAGTGAAGATCCAGCGGTGGTCTACATCAACTAAAAGGGAGAAAAGCGAATATTGAAGACATCGGAGATACCAAAATTCTCCGACGGAACGCTCCTCATCATACGAGAGAAGTTGAGGAGCATACTGGATAAGATGGAAGGTGAAGGACCGGACACAAAAGCCAAGATACTGAATATGCTGAACAACATACAAGAAAGGCTTTCGTTCCGGAGGGAAATAAGGACGTACGAGCACAAGCTTGGACTACGGAACTCCGTGTACGCCCAGCAACGACCCAAAGGCTCAAAGAAACAGACAAAGACGAAGAAAGGACACTAAGGGGGAGAATGTTAGGAATTAATTGTAGTGTCCTTAGTTAGTATTTGAGTTTTGGGTCAATATTAGTTAATTTATTGTATTTGGGGTCAAATTGTAAATATTTTATTGTTTGAGTCCCAAGCCTTAATATACCAACTCATGTGGTATATAAGGCATCCCATTAACCCTAATTAGGGTTGGTCAAGGTATAATTCTTAAAAGTAAGTTCTTAATTTCGGCACACACACACAAACACACACTGAAGGTGTTTTAAGAACTTTATCATTTTTAAGCCTTTGATCCTCTCTTGAGTGCGTAATCGGACTAACAGAACCTATAATTGAAAAATATTTTCGATTATAAAATTTTTTGTTGTATTTATCGAAAATTATTTTTCGAACGTAAGAGTTTTTCAAAGTAAGTACCTATCGAAAAATAGTTTTTCGAATAGTTGTTGATCGCAAAAACCTTTATCGAAAAATTTGTAATTGAAATTTAAGAGTGATCGAAAAATTTCGTGACTCAAATTGTTTATTAAATGTTATTCGAGTGTGAATTATTCGATATATGCTTTCACTCAATTTTGACTCGAAAATTTATATGATCGAAAATCTTTTGATCAAAAAACTTGTTTTACTATTACAAGTTTTTCGAGTCAAAATTAGATATTTAGCGAAAAAAATAGCCGTCGAAAAAAAATACGCTTTATTACGCTCGAAAAAGATATTTATATATGAATCGAAAAACAAATTATCGAAATAATATTTTTCGAGTCTTATATTTGAGTAAAACACACGAAAATAGTGTTTGTCATCGAAAATTTTCTCGGCTGCAAACTTATTCGAAAAATAATTTTCGTACCAAGTTTTTCGATCGAAAAATTGATCGAAGAACAGCAAAGTTCAACGTAACAGTGAAAATTTCAGATTCAACCGAGAAGTTCAAGTTAGGTACTGAAATTTTGGATAATCACTTGTTTCTTAGTTCTTAATATGAACAAACACAAGATCAATCACGTTTTACAGCAAAATATATCGATTATTAAGAAAATCAAATCGGAATCAAAACTTAATCTCAAACGCAAATATCGATCTAAATCGAAAATCTAAATTAATATGACGTTTTAAGCGATTTAAATCAGTACGTAAATCATTCCTAGCATAAAAATCTATCATTTAATCAGCAAGATCACCAACAAAATTTGCAAACATAAAGCACATTGATCAAAATCTATTTCGCGTGAGTTTTTTGATCGAAAAAATATGGAAAAAATATTTTGATCTTATAATCGCGGATTCAATCCAAAAGCGATCACGATCTTCTCCGATACTAATTGTTAGGTCCTATTTTATCAACTACCGATCGATCTAAGCATGAATTCTAGATATTCGAATGATAAATCTTACAAAATACCTTTGGTCGAATATCTTCTTTGAAGATATTGAGAGAGAAAGATTTTCTATTGCTATTCTCTCTCTTAGAATGTGAATTCAATGCTTGTGTTTTCCGAAAATAAACTTGTGTATTGATCTTGATAGTGTACATTGTATTTATACCTATTTACATGGTATATTTACTATTTGGTCCTACACTATCAAAACTTCTAATTACGCCCCTAATTACAAGGATAATAAAATTACAAAGCACCATTCTAAATTGTCTTAAATCTCCCCCTTTGTGCTTGTCTTCGTTTCAGCTCCTTTTATCCTTGTCGGGGGTAAAACGATTTTCGTAATCCCAATGCTGTCTCGTAACGTCGAATAGCATTCCTCAGCTCCAATCTCTCATTAATCGCATCCAGAAGCTCATTTAAGAGTGGGGTCTCTTCTTCACAAAGATCTTCGAAGATTGTCTCTTCGGTGATCTCTCCAAATCTTTTCTGGATGTTCTTCCTCACTAACTTTAGTGTCCCGTCACAGAACTTGTGGATCTCTGACTTCATCATAGCTCTCGTCTTTCCAATGACTGGATTCCGATAAGTTATGGCGAGGCCATGTTTCTTGAAAATGTAATTCTCGGGAAAATTGTTGAGTGGGAAGCCCTTCGTGAGCGGAGACTCCATGTTGACCTTCTTCATATTGTTCTCTATAGCAATTCGAAGGTCGTGTACGGTGTGATACTTGATCTGCCGCACCATGAATCTCTTCAATCTTTTGACTCCTTCAGTCTTGATGTATCCGGAGGACGTCTGATATTTTTGCTTGTACATCTGATACAGACGGTAGACCTCATCCGGTGGAAGGAAAGGGAGATAGCTCTCATCTATCTCTTCTCGAGTGCGGTTGTTGTCCGCTCGCTCAATTGATGTAGATAGGGGTCGGGTAGCTTCCAATCGTATGCGAAACTCCGATGAGTTGGAGAATCGGTGACTTGTCCCTGAAGTTTTTCTTCAGTAGATCAGTTGGGATGCCATTCCGATCGGGGCCAAGATAGTTGAGCATGAAGATGTGCTCCATTTTCTTCCTATCTTCCCAGTGTGAGATGCCCCGTAGATTAAATTCGTTGAGCTTCTTTATCCGGTTTGGAGCCCTCCAGATCTGCTTTCTAATATCTTCAATAAACGGAACTTCAATTATTATATTCTCCCACGGCGTCTCGCTCTAACTGTCCCTTTTGATAAGCGGGGAGGAGAGTCGACTCTGTGCCTGATCATTTCTCG
The DNA here is from genome assembly GCA_004919715.1 of Linderniella brevidens. NCBI lineage: Eukaryota > Viridiplantae > Streptophyta > Magnoliopsida > Lamiales > Linderniaceae > Linderniella > Linderniella brevidens. The sequence continues at coordinate 2,206,544 of SWDC01000149.1, read as the reverse complement.
TAGCTCTGGGAGAGCAGAATTGTAGTTCTCTCCTTCTTGAAGTTCTTCATCTTCAAGCAGCACCAAGTCCACTGAAGCTTGTTGTAGGAAATATCTGACGTTGGAGAGTCGAGCTTGAGCAGCTTTCTCTGGTTCCCATTGCGTCATCCATTTCTTATTTAAGATATAATCGTCTACGATCAGATGTGGATCGTAGACGGCTCCTTCTGTTTGGGCTTGGAGGAGGTTAGAGGTCGGGATTGGATTTGGATTTGTAGGAGATGGAGGTAGTGTGTGGGATGTGGTGGGAGATGTGGTTGTTTGTTGGCGGGTTGGGGGTTGTGTGGTTGGTTGTGTGGTTGGTGGATTTGAGGATGATCCTCCAGCTTCTTGAGCCTTCATTTGTTCTCGACTCATACCACGGCCTACCCCACACGAATCCCCGATGGAGACACACGAGCCCGAAGCTGCGGCTCAGGAAACTGAAACACCGGCCATTGAGCCCGAAGGTGTCGGCCGTGAACCCACCTCCAACAATCGAATCTCATGAAGCCACCCAATCAGATGATAACTGCAGATTATAGCGAAGGGGCTCCCGCAGACATCAAATCTCTGCCCCATCTGCATCTGCCTCTACCTCAACAACTTCGCTGGTATCTCCTCCACCACCGCCGGTCCTGACGACCACACAGGTTCCCATTGAACATGTCCCAACATCCATAGAGATGATACATTCGGTCTCATCTCAAGGATTGGTTGGAAGTCCTGTTGGTCACCCGATATCTTCGGAGACAACAACGGGCCAACCCATCGAAGTAGTGACTTTTGGGTTGTTAACGGGTGTCCTTGGACGTTCCGAAATCACAAGTCATTTCATAGGCGGCACGTCAGCGATATTCTCTGACGTTGTGACAGTGGAGCGCCTTCCTGGCCCCACTCCGGAGGTACCACTCATCGTGACAGAGCAGAGACTACAAGAAGCTCTTTCAACAACCATCAACTCCGTCGAAGACCGGCTGATGGAAAGAGTTCTACAAGCCATAAAGACTCCCGACGGGATACCGAGAAAGCACCAGTCTCCGAGGCAGCTCCATCTTAAACCCACTCCCAACTCATCTCCTCACCACTACTAACCACCACCATACACACTCCCATCTACCCACATTAACCACCCCAACCCAATCTCCTTCCCTCATCAACCCATACACCATACCAATAATCCAGCTTCACGATATCCTTATATCTCGCCTACTAGCCCTTGAGACAAGGATCCTTGCCGAGGAGAGTCTCTATCGCCGGCTAGTAGATGACCCTGAGCCGCTTGCTCAAACACGTTGCCGAGAAGAAAGCTCCCGCACGAAGCGAAGACATGACAATACCGATGGTCCGGATCCCCATGAGGGGAAGAAAAGGCAAAAGACCACCAAAATAAGCCATGGTCAAAGTCGAGAGAAGACACCCTCGACGCGTGAAGCTGGAGGATCATCTTCTAACCGACCAACCATACAACCCGCTAACACCCGCCAACAAACAACCACCACATCCCAAACACAAACAATACCTCCATCTCCCAGAAGTCCAAACTCAATCCCGACCTCCGTCCTCCAAAATCAACCTGAAGTAGTCATCTACGATCCACAAGCAATCGTAGATGCCTATATTTTGAACGAGAAGTGGCTGACACATTGGGAACCAGAGGAAGCTGCTCAAGCTAGACTCTCCAACGTCAGATACTTCCTACAACAAGCTTCAGTTGACTTGGTACTGCTTGAAGATGAAGAACTTCAAGAAGGCGAAAACTACAACATTGAACTCCCAGAATTGCCAGAGATGAATAGGCACCGAGTCGACTCCCCTCCTCGCTTATCAAAGGGGACTGTCCAAATCGAGACGCCATGGGAGAACGTTCGGATTGAAGTGACTTTCCTTGAAGATATAAGGAAGTAGATATGGAGAGCTCCAAATCGGATCAAGAAGCTAAACGAGCTTAACTTACGGGGCATCTCTCATTGGGAAGAAAGAAAGAAGATGGAGCACATCTTCACGCTGACCTACCTCGGGTCGGATCATAATGGCATCCCAACGAATCAACTTAGAAGAAATTTCAGGGACAAGTCACCGATCCTCCAACTCGTGGGTGTATCACACGCGATTGGAACCTATCCAACCCCAATCTACCATACAGAGCGAGCGGATAACAAGCACACTCGAGAAGAGATAGATGAAAGCCATCTATTGTTCCTTCCACCAGACAAAGTCTATCGTCTGTTCCAGATGAACAAGAAAAAATACTAAACACCTACTGGATACATCAAGAAGGAAGGACTCGAGGGGTTGAAGAGATTCATGGTGCGGCAGATTAAGTTCCACACCGCACACGACCTTCAAATTGCAGTGGAAAACAACATGAAAAAGGTCAACATGGAATCGCCGCTCATGAAGGGCTTCCCGCTCAACGACTTCCCAGAGAATTATATTTTCAAGAAGACAGGCCTCGCCATCACATATCGGAATCCAATCATTGGAAAGACGAGATCGATGATGAAGTTTGAAGTTCATAAATTATGTGACGGGACGTTGTTGGCGGAGATCGATGAAGAAACGATCTTCGAGGACCTTAGAGAAGAAGAGGGCCCTTCCTAAATGAGCTTCTCAATGTCATCAATGAAAGATTGGAGCTAAGGAATTTTGTCCGACACTACGAGACATCATTGGGATTGAGGAAGTCATTCTACGTCCAACAAGGATAAACGAAGCTGAAGAGCAAACAAGCACAAATGTGGAGATTGAAGAAGATTAGAAATTGTGCTTTGTTTATTAGTTATCCTTGTAATTAGGGGCGTAGCTTGTATTTTTTAAGTGTAGGACTAATTAGTAAACATACCATGTATAGAGGTATATATACAATATACACTACATAAATCAAAATACAAGAATTTCACAAAGGATGGGAAACACATAATGATAGTACAAGTCTATGTGGACGATATCATATTTGGATCAACAAATTCAAAATTTTGTCAAGAATTCAGTGACTTAATGACATCCAAATTTGATATGAGTATAATGAGAGAACTTAGTTTCTTCCTAGGTTTGCAAGTTCGTCAACTACGGACGATATTTTTCTCGATCAGTCCAAGTACATTTTCAACATCTTAAAGAATTATGAAATGAACAAAAGCTGATCAATGTCGACTCATATGTCAACTTTTTGCAAGCTTGATTCCGATCCTTCAGGACCTTCCGTCAACGTTACTATGTATCGTGGTATTATCAGTTCTCTACTTTATCTCATTTCTAGTAGACCGGATATTATGTTTGCTACATGTGCTTGTGCTAGATTTAAGGCTAATCCTAAGGAATCCCACCTGACGGCTGTCAATAGGATTTTACGCTATCTAAAAGGGTCCCTTAACTTAGGTATTTGGTATCCGAGATTTTTTGAATTTAATCTTGTTGGCTTCACAAATGCTGACGTTGCAGGTTGCAGAATGGACAAGAAAAGTACATCCGGTGGTGCCCCATTTCTTGGTGACAAGCTAGTTTGCTGGTCTTCCAAGAAATAAAATTGCGAGTCAACATCTATCGCCGAAGCAGAGTATGTTGCTGCTGCTAGCTGTTGTTCACACGTTGTACGCGCTGCGCAGCGTGCCTATGCCCGCACACTGTCTTCCAAGAAACAAAATAGCATATGGCGGCACGCGACGTACGTCGTGGCCGCGACCCGTGTGACCACACGTGCGCTGCGCCAGTGGCCGTGTTGTGTGCGTGTGTTGCCCACCCGAGGGTGCACTTGCTGCGTGGGCTACGCGACATGCCGGTGGGCGCACTACATGCAGGACTACCAGCGCACGCTGCCCTATTGCGTCGCACGGCCGCCGCCCGCCAGTCTTTTCCCGCATTACACGCGGGTTGTGGTGTCGGCGGCATGTGTCACTGCGGTTGAAGGAGCTGCGGCCTGTCGAGGCCGATGCTTGGGTGAGATCGGGGCGTGCGTACCGTGGCCCGAGCCTTCCGAGCCATTCCTCGACACCCACTAACCTTGTTAGGTTCGATCTTTTCACGCTCCGGTTCGTGATCCGAGCCTTTGCACTGATACCATTGTTGGAGATCGGCTGGAGGATTCCAAAATCCGAGTTCTCCAGGAACGTGCTGAATTAAAAAAAATTGAAGACCATGGTTCCCTAGGATAGCTCGAATGTACACGAACATAGACAATGATTAAACAACCTTAAACTACAACAAGGTACTTCCTCCTTGGCTCGATACGCATGCGTGGTTACGGATGGCAGGTCAAACCAATCCAGTGGTGTGTCCGGTCGGAGAATTTCCTTCGGATGGCTAGAGAAATTCCGACCGATGAGAGAATCCCGAGCTTGGTGTTTTTTTATTGTTGCTCAAGAGATCAAGTGTATTTTTCGAAAATACATATTTGAGTATTGATAGATTTTCGAAATCCTAAATCCCAAGGCCCGTTAGGTAATTGAGATGTTATCTTCTTGTGATATTCTCTCCAAATCAAATCTTTTCAAAAATCATATCTTTCCTAGATATATTTTCAAAAAATATATCTAATATATATACGAAATTTTTAAAATTATATTATATCTAAAACTAATAATTTCGAACTTATATCAAGGCAAATTACCATTTTACCCATTAGGTACAATACCAATTTTACCCTCCAAATATTTAAACTATTTGTTTAATAATAAAATGATATTCTTCCACCGAAATTATTTATTTCGATAAACTCCAAATTAATTAATTAATTTCGGCCAAGTCCCATTATTAATATATTATTTTCGTTCCAAACGAAACGGACTTCTAAATTCATTCTCTATTTTAATTGACACTACCTTGGTGATATTTTTTAAGCCAACCCTCTTGGTTCGTCTCACTAAGCATTGGGAGGAATTCAATGGTTCGGTAAACGCCTTTTCAATCTTCCATTACCGAACCGTTTACCGAGTTGAGTACGAATTTTAGATCTAATCTTTAACTTAACGGACTGCATATTATCGTATCTATGTACAAGCCTTTGAATGGATGTCCCAGACGATGAGAATCATGCCTTGTAAAACTCACTAAACACGACGCTATGATAATTCGCGACTGGAAAAATTACAAAACTACCCTCCATTTTCCAACACGAGTTAGTTTAATGCTTCGGCCGAAGACTTTTTAGTTTCACGTCCCCGAAATTATCATAGGACATATACTTCGATTTACTCGAAGTCGTCAATCCCGGGCAGTTCAACCCGGCAATCGCCCTCCGTTGTTAAGACCGAATTTTGTCGTCGACCCATGCACTTGCAAATCGGGCCTATCAAACTACTGACAAGTCAAGATCCTGAAGCCAACTCCGCGTTGACCCTTTCGATCTAAGGTTCATGCAACATACTATAGCAAGTCGATTGATCAATGGACTTTCTAAGCATGCGATCGATCAAGATTACGAGTCAGAGTCCAAATACAAACAATCCTCCAATTCGTCATGTATCAATGTCACGAGCAACCCTACCACTTCTCAAGTGAATGATTGAACAGTCACTTTAGGCAAATCGACATATCAAGTTATGCTTATCAATTCGGTCACCCTATCGGAGATTGGGACTTGTGGACTAGTTATACACTGGAGGCTAATAACCATCGGTGTCCCCTCTCTGCCAAGCAAAATCATGACTAAACTTCCACATAGTATTGAAGTATAAAATATGCCTAAGAGGGGGGTGGAGGTATTTAGGCTTATAAAATTTTGCGCCTTCTCTTTAAAAATCCTTTCCTTTAGAAAAACGTGATAACAATGCCAATTTCTAGTTATACCCTGAAAAGCAACAATGTATCCAAGTTGTCACCTTTAACTTTAAAAATGTTCCATGTATTGTCTCATAATATTTTGAAAACATTTTTTCAGTTTTTCTCACATAAATATAAAGAATTGAAAAGTAAAGCGAGACACACGGTTTTTATAGAGGTTATATCTCCAATCAGGATTCACTCCTCTCCTTGATGTTTGCTCCTCAAGAGTTAAATCAATCACTATAATGGTACCGTAGTTGGTTACAAAACTGATTGATTTTGCCCAATACACAAACCGAACCAAGTCGAACTCTGGTCCCGCAGCTAGGTTGCCCCACGCCGAATTTCGGTCAACGTCACAAGGGAATCTCCAATTCCCGACTGGAGACAGCTTGCTATCGAAGGGCAAGGAACAACGTGCTTTCCTTCACGTGTGCGCAAACGTCGACCTTGCCCCCTCGTGTATCGATCACGTATGAAGACAGAATATATGGTGTGGAGGTATCATAGGGATCACTCGACAAGTGATGGAATCACAAGTGAAAGCTCAAGACGCAAAAGGTTATCACCAATGTAAGCACAGTCGGCAGAAGGTTATCACTAGTGGAAGCTCAACATGAGAAAATACTTGCAAGTGAACGCACAGCTCTCAAAGGATTTTGTTTCTTCTGCTCAACTTTTCTTAGCACGAAAATACAAGTGTTGCTCTATCTATAAGCATAAAACAATCAACACTTTACATGGAAGGTTAATCACAAAAGTTTTTCCAACTATGCACTCAATCCATGCCTTTATAAAATATATAATCGTGCCAAATTAATCATACCAGTTTATATTGATCAACAACGTTAATAGGCTCAATTACCATGATTATATGCCATATATATTCACAAATTTCGTACAAGGCATTATAAGTTCTCAAACTCACATGAAGGCATATCTTTTCCATGTAAGGTGTTACTCATCCGATTCAGCACGTTCCATATATAACCCCAATCATCATCTTATGCTAAATAGAATCAATTAACTAATATATTTCCATCTTAAAATATTCCAATCAGCATAGAGAAAAGGTAATACTTTGATTTGCACGTCTAAGATTAAGCAAGATGCATTCTACCTGATTTCTTTCCGAAACAGAAACAAGTTCCCATCAGATATCTCATATTCCATATATATCTCACGGACTTTTCATATATAGCTCCATAGGATATCGCATAGGATTTTCCATATATAACATAATCACATTCCATATGTAATAAACAAAGTCGCAAGGGAAAGTATTCAACCTGATTTACACGTTAAGTATCAATCACGATTTAGTCACAAGGATATCTCCATGATTTATGTCCTAAGATAAACAAATTTACAATAGATAGTATATTTCCCATTCAAAGTACATATTCTTTTCCATGTATAACACAATCGGAGATTCCATTCATCGGAGATAGTCATAACTAGGAGATCACAATAATATTCCAGTAAAGCACATGATCACAAATATTTGACAACATATAACTAATTCACATTTTTACATGCATGGTCGAATATCATTACATACATAAGCATACATATCGAGTTTTCTAAGTTACAGAGCACACATGATATAATTACCTGGAATCATCAAAACTCTCATAGGTATCGGACCAAAAAGGTCAACAATCTTTCCCTTTTTTATGATGACAAGTAATTAATGTCTCACTTAAGCATATGAGCACACTCGAACATGTTAAAATTAGAAGCACATAACTTGTTTAACTATTTCATGTTCATGAATATGGAAAATTATCGAGTAAAGCGTGTATTCTCCCCATACCTAAGTGTAGTATTCCATATCATGTTCCAATAGATGGAATTCAGAAAGTTACCGGGCATATAATTCAAAATTTTAGAAGTCACCAAGTAATATCATTTTACTCCCCTGCCTATGTGTGAATATTTTTCATTTCATGCAAGTCAAAACTCGAACAACACATAAGCGTTAAGATATATTATAGGCAACAACATAACAAAATTATATCTAGCACGTGGATAACATTTTACTTAGACCCTTGGACTATTAATTACCCAAAATTCTCCCCCTTCAGCATAAAAAAGGGTGATACCAAGAGTTCCAAGGCTGAAAAGGAGGCTTAGTGCTGAAATAGCAAAAAAATAACTTCGATGAGATCTAAGGATAGAATATATGGGCAGAAAAGGTTCTAACGGCTGAAATCACCATCATACTGACAAATTTGGAATACATTCCCTAGTGGTTTCTTCAGTATGATGTATTCTCATTCTCTCCAGCATGATTGCATTCACAGCTTGTTTATGACGACGTTACCAGCGTGGTCCCTTTCAGCTCAAACATGTGGTTATCAACAAGTCATATGGAATTCCCTTGTTAGAGCTCTCAGAAGCTTGGATTATATCAACTCGTCGGACATATGTTCCTTTCACATCTGCTTCAACATTCTTCTTACCAGCAATTTTCACCAGAAGTTTTGAAGATGGAAATTGAAGGCAAAATAAAGTGAAAAAGATAGTTATCACCTAGGCATTAGTGGGATTTGACTTGAACGGTTCCAAGAGAATTTGAATTTTTAAAAATGAACTGCCAATTATTCGGAAACTTCAAGGAAATAATACTTTTGAGGGATTTCAGTAAAGAAGGCAAGCTTATCTTAAGGACTAAGAAAAATATCTTTGAGATATTACTTTTCCAATGAGTTTAGATGTCAAATAAGAGCAAGATCATAAGATAATTTCAAAGAAAATAACCAGCTCAAGGATTTCTACCGAATACTATCAATGGGACTTAAGAATTTAAAGAATTTTCATAGTATTGAACATCAACTCATCTGAGATAGGCTCTTTGCGCTTTTTGCTCATGGTCGATTCGTTCCGACACCTTTGGTTCCAGCGGGTCTGACCAATTTCAGAGATGGGGACGAAGATAAGGATGAAGTGAAAAGAATATAGGTTATCACATAGGGATATACAGAATCAACGGTTTATATAAGGAAAATATATTGATGATATCAAATTTTGAAATTTAAATTCCAAAATAATTAAAATGAATCGTTAATCAAAGAATAGGAAATATCAAAATGATTTGACGTGATCTCATTTATGAAAAGGAAGGTTTATTGAAAGCTGTTTCAAGAAAATCGTAGAGATATTGTTGTCCTAATATATTCTAGGAAGCTAGAATACGGATGATATCTCAGAGGAGAGTAACTACGAAGTTCTGCCAAAAATACCTCGGAATCTTAAGATTTTAGAATAACTGGTAGAATTTGGCAAGTTATCGAACCTTATTTAGCTCGGTGATTCCCAATCGATCACGGATATCGCAAAATCTGGTCTCGATTAGGAGATTCGTAAATACATCAACAAGCTGATCATTGTTCTTACGAGTTACAGGTTGATTTTCCCTTTCTGAACATGATCTCGAATGAAATAATATTTGACCTCTATATGCTTAGTTCTAGAATGATGAACAAGATACTTAGTGATACTAGTATTATCGCAGAAAGTCGGAATATTAACATAAGCTAACCCGTAATCACTTTGTGTTTATTCATCCAGAGTGATTGTTAACAGCAATCCCGTAGGGCCATATATTCAACTTTGGTTGTGGAGAGGGCGAAAATATTCTGCGTTCTACTGGACCAAGTTACGAGGTAATTCCCAAGTAGCTGACATGTAACACTAATGATCTTCCTATATTCCCTACAGTCGACAAACTCGAGATTAGATTATTCTACTAATGGGAATTCATTGGTATTGGAATATCAAATACTAAAATAAATAGTACCTTTTAAATATCAAGTATCCGTTTGACTGCTGTCAAATGAGATTCCTTATGATTCGATTGATATCTCGAATACAGACTAAATATCAAGTATCCGTTTGATTGATGTCAAATGAGATTCCTTAGGATTCGATTGATATCTCGAATACAGATTAATGGCAAACATAATTCCGGTTTACTTGCTTTTAAGTAAAGAGAACTTCCGACATACCTCGATATTTTGTTTGATTATTTTGCGTACCAAATTCATCATTGTCGATTTTGGTGGTCTGATGCATAAAGTGAGAACAACATTGGAATAAGCCATTCAAAATTTCATCAGCAGTTCTTTGGTGTATTTAGTCTACTTAATTTGCAATCCCAGAAAGTAGTTAAGTGCTACTCTATTAGGCTCTTCTCGATTATTGCTGCATAAACTTAGAAAATTCTCGCAGAGCATAATGCTAGTACTTCAAAAAATTTAATATCATCAACATTAATTTGTAATAATAGCATATGCTTTCCTTAACACTTGATGGTTATCTCATGTCTATAATGAATTTGCTAAGTCTATTATACTATGCTCTATACGCCTTCTTCAAACCATATGCTTTATTCAAATTTTAAAAAACATGATTTGAAAACTCCTCTTTTATGAAATCAGGAGGTTGTTCAACGCAAACTTCCTCGTCTACAAAACCATTTAAAAATGCATTTTACACTTCCCTTAAAAAACTTTTAAACCTTTAAAGGATGCATATGCAAGTAATATACGTAAAGATTCAAGTCTACCAATCGGAGAAAAATTTTCTTCGAATACCTTCTCCAGGGAATGAACTTTTGCAACTAACCTTGTTTTTGTTACCTTTCCATGCTCATCAAGTTTGTTACGGAATACCCATGGTTCATCATCAAGATCTTCATTGATATATCTCGGTTCCAGAATAGATAACAGTGCATATGGTGATTCCCTGTATTTTGATTGCGTGCACCTGCTCTTGTTTTTATTCCATCAGTTCATTAGTAATATTCCCTATGATCTGACCAGCTGGATGACTAGAAGCATGTTGTGATGATGTTTCCTTTGGAACTTCTGGTTCCATTGTTTCACATGTAGTATCAACATCTTCTTCCTTTGAAATTCTCTCTTTTACTTCGAAAACAGAGGAAGCATTATCATGAGAGTTATCTACATTAGCATATAAATCATTTATGATATTAATTTTCTTAATAGTGGATGAAGAAGATACTTAATAGTGGACCAAGAGGAATTCCTTTAGAAAACGTGATAACAATGCAGATTTCTAGTTATACCCTGAAAAGCAACAATGTATCCATGTTATCACCTTTAACTTTAAAAATGTTTTTTGCGTTCTCTCCTAATGTTTTTAAACCGTTTTTATGGGTTTATCTCACATAAATATTAAGAACTGAAAAGTAAAGTGAGACACACGATTTTTTTAGAGGTTGTATCCCCAATCAGGGTTTACTCCTTTCCTTGAGGTTTGCTCCTCAAGAGTTAAATTAATCACTATAATGTTGCCGTAGTTGGTTACAAAACTGATTGATTTTGCCCAGTACACAAACCGAAGCAACTCAAACTCTAGTCCCGCAGCTAGGTTGCCACACGACGAGTTTCACTCCACGTCACCAGGGAATCTCTTATTCCCGACTAGAAACAGCTCTTTACCGAAGGTCCCCCGGAACAACGTCCTTTCCTTCACGTGTGCGCAAACGTCGACCTTGCCTCCTCGTGTATCAATCACGCCCGAAGACAGAATATATGGTGTGTAGGTATCATAGGGATCACTTGACAAGTGATGGAATCACAAGTGTAAGCTCAGGTCGCAGAAGGTTATCACCAAGGTAAGCGCAGTCGGCAGAAGGTTATCACTAGTGGAAGCTCAACATGAGAAAATACTCGCAAGTGAACGCACAACTCTCAAAGGATTTTGTTTCTTCTGCTCAACTTTTCTTAGCACGAAAATACAAGTGTTGCTCTATCTATAAGCATAAAACAATCAACACTTTACATGGAAGGTTAATCACAAAAGTTTTTCCAACTATGCACTCAATCCATGCCTTTATAAAATATATAATCGTGCCAAATTAATCATACCAGTTTATATTGATCAACAACGTTAATAGGCTCAATTACCATGATTATATGCCATATATATTCACAAATTTCGAACAAGGCATTATAAGTTCACAAACTCACATGAAGGCATATCTTTTCCATGCAAGGTGTTACTCATCCGATTCAGCAAATTTCATATATAACCCCAATTAGCATCTTATCCAAAATCGAATCAATCAACTAATATCTTTCCATCTTAAAATATTCCAATCAGCATAAAGAAACGATAATACTTTGATTTGCACGTATAAGATTAAGCAAGATGTATTCTACATGATTTCTTTCCTAAACGGAAACAAGTTCCCATCATATATCTCATATTCCATATATATATCTCACACACTTTCCATATATAACTCCATAGGATATCGCATATGATTTTCCATGTATAACATAATCACTTTCATATGTAATAAACAAATTCACAAGAGAAAGTATGCAACCTAATTTACACGTCAAGTATCAATCACGATTTAGTCACAAGGATATCTCCATGATTTCTTTCCTAAGATAGACAGATTTACAATAGATGGTATATTTTCCATTCTAAGCACAAAATATTTTCCATGTATAGCACAATAGGATATTCCATTTATGCGAGATACTCATACTAGGAGATCACAATAATATTTCAGTAATGCACATGATCACAAATATTCGACAACTTATAACTAATTCACATTTTTACATGCATGGTCGAATATCATTACATACATAAGCATACATATCGAGTTTTCTAAGTTACAGAGCACACATGATATAATTACCTGGAATCATCAAAACTCTCATTGGTATCGGACCAAAAAGGTCAACAATATTTATTTATCTTTCTTATAGAATGCATAAATAAGTTGTGTGATAAATAAATAATTTGCCTTATTTCGAATGAAAAACACGTAAATTCAATATTTATTAATTTAAAATAATAATTCGATTATAATAATACGAATCTGAATATTACATAAGCTGTAACCCTAATTTCTCTAATCCTCCAAATGACATTTCGAGGGCCATTCCTAAGACTATTAACACTTGTTTATCACATGTGCAACGTGTATGAAAATTATTGATTCACAGTCCCACTTGACGAATTTCTTTCGTTTCTGACATTGTAAGGAGTTGGTTGGCCTTTTTAAACCGAAGAATAATTTTGTAAATTGATATATGTAAAATCATTTTCCTCGTCCTTTTCATTAAATAAGAAATAAAAAAATATTTAATCGATTACCGTCGTGTTTTATAATTATAACTACTTGATGCATGTTTATCTTATAGTTGAACTACAAATATTACTAACTTTGTCGAATCAGGCATTTTTGGCCGTCAGCGTAGTAATCAAGACATTTTTCAAAATTTTTGTGACATTTTTAATCATAATTTCTAATAAAGTATAAAATGATAGAGACTACGTGGAGGCACATGTTCCATACTAGTATGGAAAAGAGGGACAGTTTCGCTAAAATTTAAAATCCCTCTTAAACCCCGATAATTTATAAATTGCATAGAAACTCTCATGGTTTATTTAATTATACACTCATTGTCATGTTTACCCACTAACTGGAAGTAGGGTTGCAAACGAATCGAATCGAATATCATGATATTCTATTATAAAATTTCGAATTCGAATACTAGTCGAATACTAAAATCGGATTTGTTGATTTGATTATGAAATTCGAATATCGAATCGAATCTTCGAATATTCTAATTTTTCATTTTTAAAAATAAAAATAATATTATAATATCTTATATTTAAATATTTGTTGAATTATATATGATTTATTTTCTAAACATGAATTTTATAGTGTTCACCTTACGTGTGACATGCTCACGAAGGTGCTCACATAAGGTGAGCACCATTAAATTTCTCATTTAATATATATGTATATATATATACTGAATTATAATATTTTATATTTAAATTTTTAAGAATTCGAATCGAATACTGCGATATTTGTATTCGTATTCTAATATTATTCGAATCGAAAAAAATATTCTTATTCGTATTTTGATATTCTAATCTTTCGAATTCGAATCTCAATCATGAATTTGAATCACGAATCGAACAAAAAAAATTCGATTCATTTGCAACTCTAACTGGAAGTATCGTGCTAGGTTACAGACAACACCGGGGTTACGTGCTAAGTTCAACACACCACAACGAAGTTCTGTGCAATAAAAAAAATACAAAATAGTTACATGCATTTCAGAATAGCCACGTTGGGATAAATCATATTTTACCCTTTATTTAATCATGTTATTGAAGATGGACAATCATCTTTTTTCACATTACATTATAGCATTCAAACTAATTATTCCTGCCAGTAAAAGCATAGAAAATTTCAAAACACCTGCGAGAAGGCTGGGGTTGTTATATTATTGAAGTAAACTAGAAAACCCTCGCCCAACCAACCAAGTTCATCGCAGGCAGGCTAAATCATATCCATAGACTTGAAGAGTTTTTTCATCATCGATCAATCAGTTCAGCACTCGACATTTCTATTCTGTTGCCTTCCCTTTACGCCTATTACTTGTTTCAATCAGATATGAGACCATGGAATCCACATCGTCCCCAAAGATGCTGTACGCTTCGACCACCTGAAGATAGCTAAATCCCATAGACAACATTATCTGCATGCTAATATTGTTTGCAACAGATTCACCGCTCTCAGATGATGGCCCTAAAAAAGTTTTAATTTTTTTTAGTGATTTCAAGAGTTGTAAGAGAGTGGGATTTTTGTTCGAATGTTAAAAATTGTTACTTACTAGCTGCTGAAGATGATGGTTCAGCTTGTGAACTTGACGAGTCTCGATTGAACTTGTTAGCACCAGCAAGATACTCTTTCCTTGAATCTTCCAACACCATGCGTTCGATTTCCTTCTCAGTCAGCTCCAGATCGGAGTAGAAACGCCCCTCTGCGACAAGTGCCTATCGATAAAGGAAAGACAATTCAAGTTACAATTTTCCCAAACAATTTGAAAATAATTTAAAAGAAAGGTCTTATAATATCTCGCATTTTCAATCTGTTGATCCTGCTGAGCTTTGATAGCTGCTTTAACTTGATCTCTGCCGACATTGGTCTGTTTTATTGGACAATAATTAGTAAAAGAGAAATAGAAAATAGTGGTTGCACACTCGCATCTTTTGTGACTCAGAAACACAAACAGCCAAAAAAAGAAAGAAAAGAAAAAGATTAGGGAATTTTTTATGGCTCTGCATCAGAATTGACATCAAAACATACATACCCCTTGTAGAGAGTTAAATCCAAGCCCAGCACCGATATCGAGTCGGCGTGGATCAACAAGGGAGTTATAGTGATTCCCATGGTGGTAACTCAGCCGAATAGGAGGAGTATCAGTATTATAGCTTCCATGGAGTATATTAATCGGTTCTGCATAAACAAATATGGTCACTTGGAAACAGAAAAATCAGAGAGCATACATCAAATAAATAAACATGAATAGCAGCAGGTAGAGTACCTGTGCTGTATGAATATATATGGATAGGTCGATTGTACATCTCGGATAATGCTTGAATCTCCACATTGTTACCATAAACCTGATAAAACAGAACTAATTATGTGACTGGTGGCAACGAAATACATTACCATGAGGACAAATAATTGGATAGGACGTACCTTGTCCCTTCTTTTCCTCTTACAATAGGACGTAAAACCTTCGGTTACAAACTGGGAGAAGTGATCCCTTTCTCGCTCCTAAAGAAACAAGAATTTGGCAAATTAGAGTTTATTGCACAAAAAATCCGCTAATTTTCAATCTCCAGAATAAAAAAGAGTGCAATGCTTAAAACAATATATATTATAACCGAACCTATAGCATGTTAACTAGCAAAAACTATGTATCCGGGTCCACAAATACAAATAACGTCATCCTAGAAACAACATTAAAGAGTTACTGCGACTCAATTTTATCCCCTACATACACTGGCTAACCTCAAAAGTAAAGAAAATAACAAGTGCTGTATTTTGTTCGATATATGAATATTGCACGCTTAAAGAAAGAAAAGCCAACATTGAGGGAATAGTGACACCCATACCATATAATCAATGCACATCTGCCTAACCAAATCGTATAACTCGGAGTCACCATACACTAGGTCTGCAACAGCGCGGAAAAGACAATTTCCATCTTCCATCATTTTTCTAACTTCCAAGCCTTTGACCCGCCCTAGCTCAGCCTCAAATCGGTGTTCTCTTGCCTGAAACGATTACGAAATATTCATTCACTAAGACTTAACATAATCATCATGAGTTTTTTACCAATTGAATACCATTCCATTGGAACACATCCATAAACAAGAACGGCTAAAATCCATCATGTTGAAGACATTATTAATAGTTGAAGAAACAATTATCTGGAAAATACCCATTACACAGACATTCACAGACAAAGTAGATGCAGCACAACCTGAACTGAACCTATCATAGCAACAAGAAGGAAATTTAATGGAAGTTAACTCACAGCATCATCATAAGTTGAAGTAAAGCAAGGGTTCTGCTCATCAGCACTGTTGTATCCTTCAACCTCTGAATGAGATCGCGGTGATGAGGGACGAGATCCAGTAGGTGATGACCTGTTCGACATCCCGGGCCAACCTGAAGATAGCCTAGACGGTCCACTCCGTACAGCATTTGAACTGCCACTAGGTGGTGAGAGCCTTCTAGGACTCACGGTCGGCTTCGGAGGTGGCAAGGGAGGCGGTGGTGGACATGAACTGCCAGTAGCCATTTTGGAGGGTCTCACAACAAGTGCATCATTTTCCTTTAGCAAAAAACTTTTTGAGCCACCAAAATCGTTTGGAGGAGGACCCACACCATCATCGACATCATGAAACTTCACCCCATCCACCGATTTTTCATGTTTGCAGTAGCCATCTTCAGTTACTAAATTTTCAACCTCATTTTTCTTTCCCTCCAATTTATCGTTTGTCGCATCACAAAGCTCTGATGATTCTTCAATGATGACAAGTTCTTGATCTTCGGCTAAGTAACCATCGTTCACCGGAACAACTGGTGCGATCCTAGAAACATGTTGCAGAGGTGAAGGCGAAGAAGTGGTAGGGGAGGCTCTGTTTTGGCTAGACGAAGATGTAGAGGCTGAAGGTGAAGGTGAAGATGAAGATGATGAAGATGATGAAGTTGACGATGATGATGATGAACTAGCAGAACCTCGGTGAACTACAACTCGTGTCATTGCTTCCTCTCTTCAGGGAACTCTATAAAAACAGCCCGCAATCTTCACCAAAAGTTAAAGATATAGCAAGTATTTAAATTTATCCCTTGTTCTCGCTTTTGGTGCGGTCACGCCTATTCCACGGCTGAAAGATTCTTTATTCGTGCCTAGTAATATTTGATGTTCACACATCAATTTCTGCATTCCCCGTACTATCGTGAGACTGCATGGATCAAAATCTTTTAATCTTAATCAAACCCACTTAGATACATGTAATATTCTAAACTTACAAAAGATGCAAAAACCCTAAACAATTAACCAACTCTAAAGTCTAAGAAACGTACAAAAAAACAGTCGTATTTGAAAGCTCTCAACCAATTAACAAAACAGACGAATAGACTAAACTACAGACATAATTAATTCAACACTTAATTAGAGATGAAGTAATGTCGCAACCACAAACATTCCCGCAAACAATACCATGTTCTTATTCAAATCGAGTTAAATTATTTACAAACATCAATCAGCCCAACATTGATGATAAAAAGCATCCTCTTCCAAGATTACACGTAATCAACGAACCCTAGAAAACTAGGGAGGAAACAGTAAACACCAAAGATACTTGAAGGAACCCAGAAAAATAAAACAAGAAAGCCAATCAATCCAGTGAATAGCAGATTCAAGATAGCCGCAACAATAATCAACCATAGATTCCACCAAAAGTGAAACGAGTTAAATTAAATTAACAAAATAAAACTATCCTGACGATTATTTGAGTAAAATCTCTCACCTCAGTCAATTGACGAGTTGATTTTCGATAGGCTTTCTCTCACTCAGACCTAATTGTAAGATTTTAGTAATAGTTTGGTTCTTGATTAGCTTGTAGTTGTACACGCCTCTCTCCGTGTGAAAAAGAAATGTGCCCCGATCAAGGTTGTTAAACGGGGGTGTTTGAAACGACCGAAAACTTTAGTGGCCTTTAAAAATATAAAAAAAAATTAGTTTTTTTTCACTTAAATCCTTACCAGCAGTATAAAATTCTATCATTTAATTCCCCAAGTCACAAAAGATTCACTTAAAAGACCAATTGAAAACTTATCTTTCAGTTATGGACCAATTAGACCAAAATACCCAGTAGAACTTATATAATGACGATTTACCATGTTTATAATTAGAAAAGAAAAAAACAATATAAAGCCAGAAGATCGAATTCAAAAGCTAAAGAGAAAACATATACCAAATGGAAAGCCCGACTCTCAATCGACCCTAAATCCAAACACCCATGCTCCCACGAAGAAACATCAGAGGAGTCGTCGACGTCGTGTTGGAATTTCTCATTTCCCTCACTCCAAGGTTAGTTTAGAAAATTTTTATTTTTCGTTTTAATTGTGATGTAATTTTGTGTTATATACTTGTAATATACTCAATTAGAGTATCTACCCCTTGATTTGATTATTATGTTTCGATTACTGCTTTCATATACTTAATTTGTGGAGTTTTTTTTTTTTTTTTTTAAATTCGGGGTTATATAGGTTTAATTTGGGGTTTTTCTATGTGTCGCTCGATTAGGGCTCTTGGAGTTTAAATCGAGTCTTTTCAATTCGTTTTTTACCAATTAATGTTGTAACGTTCCTATTTTTGGTATGATGTATGTATGTTTTAAGTATGCTATATGCTTACTTTTAGTATAGTATATGCAGTATAATGACACATCGTGATAATATAAATTAGTACAGATATCATGTAAGCATGGTGTGGTATGAATTGTAGATAAGAGACACTATAATTATTGCGACCCATACAGACGGGTTCATAAGTACACAGATGCATACATGTTTTATTATCAATCATTTCGACTCATTAATGAAAGCCCACAAAATCGTTGACGGAGATATCATTTATGACCATGTGCATGTTCTCCCTTCGTCGAATGATGCAATGATTTTCTTCTCAAGTTGACAAAAGATCTAACAAGTGTAAAACATATGAAAAATACGGGCACAATCGTCCTAAGTGTAGATGAGCCATATCTACATAGCATTAGAAGTTTTCATAAGGTTTGAAAAATCGTAACCGAACCGGCAACCAATGGTTCAATTAACAGTGGTCAATGGTTAGGTTCAAACCGTACCCGAACCGTTATTTACAACTCTTCAGTTACTGTTGTCCATTTTCCTAACCGTAAACGGACGATTATGAACTGTAGGTTATAAGTGGCGGTTCACTGAATAATTGGGATGGTTGGCTTCTTTTATTTTTTTTAATCGAAGTTGAGTTAGACGTTGGGCTTTAAAATTTTATTTATTTATTTTAAATTAAAGTAACCAACGGTCATTTGACCGTTGGTTTTTAATTTGTGTTTTTAATCAAGGATCATAAAATTGGCCGTTATATATTATGTTTACCACGACTGCAAGAAAAATATTAGTGTGTCATGCCTCAACCATTTCCGATGAGCAAGCGTTTAGCGTGGAAGGATATACATTAGATCCAAGCGATCGAAAATAACAATAGAAAATCTATAGAACAATTGTTTGCTCGATGATTGGACAAGGGCCAAAGCAAGAGCACAAGAACTGAACTTCAACGGTACAAACGAAGAAGGAGATGCCTTCACCAAGTGTTCGTCGAACACTACCAGAAGCGAGTGGTTTTTGTAATATTCAGGGTGTATTTTTTTTTTTTCAAATATTGAAGGTTTATTTTTTGCTATAAAATTCTAAGTTCCGATGGAAATTTTTTTACATCATTTAAAATATTAATTTGCTTTATTTTATGTTGAGTTTGGAAAAAAGTTCAAAAGAAAAAGTTTTGGAACCGTAATCCGGCGTACCGAATTGGAATCGTACATGGCTCGACCAATTTCAAACCGTAACCATAACAGTGGTTACCGTCGTTGGGTTACGGTTAGAGGTTTGTACTAACGTAAGTCGGCGGTTCATAACCGAGAATCATAACCGTAGCCGAATAAACACATTTAACTAGCGTATTTGGTTATGTTCACCGTATGTTACATAAAAGTTAATTCGTTTGTGGATATTTGAATTACAAGCATATTTTTTGTATTATGTGTCTTGTTGGATGTATTCTGACAATAGATAGTGTTATGACTAAAGAAAGTTGTTTGTTACGCATGAAATTTTTCATACCGTAACAATATTAAACAAGCTACGGTAACGTGTGTTATCTTACTCTTGTAATGCAAATAAGTAGTCTTAGGCTAATATAACTAGTACAAATAAATGACTACTTGTGTATACAAAAAGTATCTTGGTATATATAGGGCCCTAATGACTTGTATTAGGGCCAATCATTCGTTGTAAAGCATTCATCAATAAGAGAAATAGTTTGAAGAATCGTGCGTCTCTCTCTCTCTCTATATATCTCTCTCTCTCTCTCTCTCTCATCGATACAACCGTGAACGATTGTCAATCTTATCGATGGAACCTAACCAATTCTCTATTTTTGTTGATTGTTCGAATAATCATGATCCTACAATTGGAATGTTAGATCTTAGAAATTGTGTTCAAATATATTCGTTGTTTTATTAGTCTTTTGATGTATATAAGTCGTTTGAGATTAATTGCAATAAGCTATAGTATAGGACTACTTAGAAAATGTACCACTTAGTTTAGTGGTATAAATACATGCAAGTAGAGATCTTTCATGTATCTAGTTCTACACATTCAATCATCATCAATACAATAATAATTTTGGGAATAATCATTATAGAGAAAAGTTGGGGAATTGAAGCTCACACAAAACGACTCTCTCTCTCTAAAGTCAATGTCAAGAACCCTAGATAATTTCACTCCAATTCTAACGGTAAACTTCAACTATTCTCATTCATTCCATTTAAGTTGCGTACTTGAGATCCTATAATTGGTTGTAGGGTCGAATCGTGAAATATTTTTTTATTGAATTTTGATGTTTCGATTAGAAGTCTACGTGGCGCAGTTTGAATGATTCGTGATCGAGGCTCACCCTGACTACGTGCACTTCCTAGATAAGGCATTGTACGGGCTCAAACAAGCACCCCGCGCATGGTACGAGGTGCTCTCAGAATTTATGGTCAAGTCAGGCTTCACAAAAGGGAAGATTGACACAACCCTCTTCATCAAACGACATAGATCATGAGCTCTATTAGTTCAGATCTATGTCGGTGACATAACTTTTGGGTCTACAAATCCTAAGTTGTGCAAAGAATTCGGCGACCTCATGAAGATGAAGCTCGAAATGAGCATGATGGGAGAGCTCAATTTCTTTCTCGGACTGTAAGTCAAGCAATTGCCTGAAGGAATCTTGATATATCAGTCGAAGTACATCCACGACATACTCAAGAAGTACACCATGGACAACTCCACTCGGATTATGGTATCCCAAAAACTCTATCTTTCAGTTAATTGGTTACACGGACACATATTTTGCAAGATGTATAATGGACATGAAAAGGACATCAGGGGGCATACAATTCTTAGGTGACAAACTAATAAGTTGGTCATCAAAGAAACAAAATTGTGTGTCCACCTCCACAGCCGAGGTGGAATACGTCGCCGCAGCCAACTGTTGGTCTCAAATCCAATGGTTGCGAACACAACTACGGGATTACGGGTTTGATTCAAACAACGTACCTATTTATAGCGACTCGAAGATGCTATAACTATTACCTATAATCCTGTCCACCATTCACGCACAAAAGCACATAGATATTAGGTATCACTTTATAAAAGATCACATGGAAAAGGACACAATCGATAGGTATTAGGTATCACTTTATAAATTTTACTTTGATATTTTCGGTGATATCTCAAATTTTTACTGTCCAGGTTTCACTTAAAAATACTTAGAAATTTTCGCAACAGCACTACTGTTGGCCTTTTCGCATGATGGGCTTTTCGAAACATAATATCGAAACCCCATTCGAAAATTGACCTCATTCGAAAATCATCCGCTTTAGAAAACGCATTGCAACAATATTCCCCAAATCACTGAAAAACAATTTAACTCTCCAATCGTCAGATTTCGGTTGAAAACGATATAAATCTCTCTTCTTTTTGCTAATTCCGCTAACGTGAAATCGATCCAGATTTCACGAGTTTTCATCACGAATCGACTGTTTTTGCAAAACCTTATTTTCCCAAAAATTGCTTTCAAAATTTTTTTGATTTTGTGTTTATTTTGGCGTTTAATCGAATTTATTTGATGAATTTCGTCTTAAAATCGTTGGATAAGAATCAAAATAGTTTACTAAGCTAATCTTGACAGTTTTCATTTTAGATTGAGAAAGCAGCGGGCCCAGTGAGCTCTCCAATCGTGCACTGAAATGGGGCCGGAGAGCCGATAAACTTAGATCGCCTACGATCCGTGAGGACTAGAGTGGATGGAATCTTTGACTACTTTTATATATATAGGTGAAAATAAGTTGAATATCTTACTTTTCTAGAGTAAAAAAAAGCCATGTGATAGCAACTTTGAGACAGAGGATAAATCCTTCTTCCAGTCATGTTAGTAAAAAATTTCAGTAAAATCCGTCAACGCATGCTGTTTGGGTTTAAGGCTTGTTTCGAAAATTCGTTTCGAAAATCATTGCGAAAATCCTGATTTTCGAAACTCAGCTTTCGAAAATCGGTTTTAGCATTTGTCTTTCGAAAATCAGTTTTACACTTAGAAAATTTTCGCAACGACACTTTTCGCAATTTTATTTTCGCATACCACCTTTCGAAAATCGATATTTGAATAGAAGACGTTCAAAAATCCGGTTTTCGCAACTGTCTTTCGAAAATCAGTTTAACAGTTAGAAAATATTTAGCAACCATACCTTTCGCAAATCGATTTTTGCATATACCTTTCGAAAATTGATTTTCGCATAATACTTTTCAATAATCGATTTCGCATAGAAGACTTTTGAAAATTCTATTTTCGCAACTCCAGTATCGAAAACCACCACTTAAGAAAATTTTCACATGATGTTTTGAAAATCACATTTTTGCATAACAGACTTTCGAAAATCACTTTTCGCAACTAAATATTTTGCAAATTGATTTTCGCACAACAGACTTCCGAAAAATTCACTTTCGAAAATCTAACCTTCGCAAATGATTTTCGCATTTAACACTTAGAAAATTTTCGCATCCAAAACATTTTCGAGAACTGATTTTCGCATACCGACTTTCGAAAATTATTTTTGCAAATCAGGCTTTCGAAAATCACTTTCGAAGAAGCACTTAGAAAATTTTTCAATTATCAGCTTTGAAAATACGAATTTTTGCAGCCGATTTCGAAATCGTTTTTCGAACATAATGAAGAAGACTTATATATTGTGCTCATTTATTAGTTATCCTTATCATTAGGGGCGTAGCTTGTATTTTTTATAGTGTAGGACTTGCTTTTAATTATACCATGTATATAGGTATAAATACCATGTATACTATCAAAATAGAGAAAAAAGTAATTGAAAAACACAGAGAGGTATAATTGAAAAGTGATTTAACACAAGGGCTTGCAATTCACATTCTAGAGAGAGAAACACACAGAAAACACTTTCTCACCATTGTTTGGTCCTAAATTATCAACTACCGAGAGATCTATGCATGAATTCTAGATATTCGAGTGTAGATTTAAGATTTGTTACCTTCGGTCGAATATCTCATTTGAAGAACACGAGAGAGAAGCTTAGTGTGAGAGTGTGTTTTTTGTGTGTTTCTTTCTAGAATGTGAATTGCAAGTCCTTGTGATTTTTTAATTACTTTTTCTCTATTTTGATAGTGTACATGATATTTATACCATACATGATATAATTACAAGTAAGTCCTACAGTATAAAAAATACAAGCTTCGCCCCTAATTACAACGATAACTAATAAATGAGCACAATTTATAAGTCTTCTTCAATCTCCCCACTTGTGCTCGTTTTGCTCTTCAGCTCTCTTTATCCTTGTCGCGCATAGAAGGATTTCTTGATGTACCCAACATGTGTCTGGTATTTCTTGTACATCTGGAACAGACGGTAGACTTCGTCTGGTGGAAGGAATGGATGATAGCTCTCGTCTATCTCTTCTCGAGTGTAAGTCTCATCGGCTCGCTCAATGATGTAGATCGGAGTTGGATATGGTCCAATCGTGTGTGATACGCCCATGAGCTGGAAGATCGGTGGCTTGTCCCTGATGTTTTTTCTGAGTTGATCTCTTGGGATGCCACTTCGATCTGGACCAAGATAATTAAGCATGAAGATGTGTTCCATCTTCTTCCGCTCTTCCCAGTGAGAAATCCCCCGTAGATTTAGCTCGTTCTACTTCTTGATACGGTTTGGTGCTCGCCATATCGTCTTCCTTATGTCTTCAAGAAGGGCACTTCAATCCGAATGTTCTCCCATCGCATCTCGACTCGGACGGTCCCCTTTGAAAGACGTGGATGGGTGTCCGCTCGGTGTCTTATCATCTCTAGCAATTCTGGGAGTTCGGTATTGTAGTCCTCTCCTTCTTGAAGTTCTTCGTCTTCAAGCAGAACTTGATCAACCGAGGATTGTTGCAAGAAGTATTTGACGTTGGAGAGGCGACCTTGAGCCGCTTCCTCTGGTTCCAAGTGCGTCAGCCACTTCTCGCTCAAGATTTACTCGACTACGATGGCGTGAGGATCGTAGTTGACTGTTGCTTCAGGTTGATCGCGTGGAGGTTGGGATCAGGTTTGGACTTTTGGGAGCCGAAGGTGTTGTGTGGGTGTGGGATGTGGTGGTTGTTTGTTGGCGGGTAGTGGGTTGTGTAGATGGTGGGTTGGTTGACGATCCTCCAGCTTCACGTGTTGAGGATGTCTTTTTCGTCCTTGACCACGACCACTTTTAGTAGTCTTCTGCCGTTTCTCCCCCTCGGGGTGATCCTGATCGTTAGGATCGTCATTTCTTCTTTTTGTTCGGGAGCTTTGGTCTCGGCAGCGTGTTTTGAGCGGGCGGCTCGGGGTCATCAACTAGCCGGCGGTAGAGACTCTCCTCGGAAGACGTCCTTTCCTTAAGGGCTTGAAGGCGAGAAATCAGGATGTCGTGAAGCTGGGTGAAGGGTATAGTGTATGGGTTGATAAGCGAAGGAGATTGGGTTGGGGTGGTTAGTATGGGTTGAATGGTTGTATGGTGGTGGTTTGTGGTGGTAAAGTAACGGTTTCGGACGGAGCAGCCTCAGAGACTGGTGCTTTCCCAGTATCCCGTCGAGAAGTCTCGATGGCATGGAGGACTCTTTCCATTAGTCGATCTTCAACAGTGGTTAGAGAGGTGGAAAGAACGGCTTGTAGTCTTTGTTCCGTCACGAATAGTGACACTTTCGGAGTGGAGCCTGGTAGGTGTTCCACTGTCACAACGTTAGAAAAGATTTCTTGCGTGCCGCCTATGAAAGGACTTAAGATTCCAGGACGTCAGAGGATACCCGTTGTCAACCCAGAAGTCACCACTTCGGTGGGTTGACCCGTTGTTTTTTCCGAAGCCGGTGGACCAACGAGACTTCCATCCAATCCTTGAGATGAAACCGTAGGAATCATCTCTATGGATGTTGGGACAGGTTCGATGTGAACCTGTGTAGTCGTCAAGACCGGTGGTGGTGGAGGAGGCAAATCCGAAGCTGTTGGAATGGAGGGAGATGCAGACGGGACGGGAGATCTGTGTCGGCGAGTACTCCTTCGTAGTAGTCTGCAATCCTCATCCGAGTCGGTAGCTTCAGGTGAGACGGCAATTGGAGGTGTGGGCACACGTGCTTCAACCTCGGGCTCAATAGCCGCGGCCTAAGGTCCTGAACCTCAGCTTCGGGCTCTTGTGCCTCCAAAGGTGGTTCTTGACTGATAGGCATCGGAGCGGGGTCGGTGGACCGAACCATGCCCTCCGTGATGGAGTTGTTCTGGCAGTAATCTTGATATGCTTCATCGGAAGGGTCTGCAGACGTAGAAGCTCCAACGTGATCAACATGGGTTGGAGTGCCAGATTCGATGCCTTCGGATTGTGGAAGAATCACAGCCTTGGTGGTGTGTATCATCCGACAGGTGGTAGGCGGGGAATCTCCGATTCCATTAGGTGAGAAATCAGCACCGGGAACCAGCAGACTAAGACATAAACTTGGCCTTTGACTTTGTTTCCCGTTGACGCATTTGGTCCACCAGGTCATTCCAGATGAGCTGGGCCACGTTATATTTGGAGAAGACGACTTCATGGAAGATCCTTAGAATGTTCCCGTTCGCCTTATCAAAGCCCAAATGCTTCGGGGAGAGACACTTGTTGATGATTCCAAACAAGGTCCTCCATGGATGAGGAATCCCGTTGTTCTGAAAATTTGCTAGCTTTGTCAGCGGTGGCTTGTATCCCATCCGAAACATGTCGACGACGATCTCCGCATCTGATGGTAGGGGATCGTAGACGTCGTGATGCGGTAGATCAAGTAATTGCTGGAGATACACCATTTGTACTGATGCCGTCATTGTAAGAGTTGGTCATAGTGGATGTCCTGAAAAAACATAGAAGTTGTGCTTTGTTAATTAGTTATCCTTGTAATTAGGGGCGTAGCTCGTATTTTTGTTAGTGTAGGACTAGTTTGTAAATATACCATGTATAGAGGTATATATACCATGTACACAACAAAAATCAATACACAAGAATTTCAGAAAATTGAAAAGTATTGAATTCACATTCTAGAGAGAGAATACAATCGAAAACTTCCACTCTCTTATCGTTTCTCTCTCCCGATCTTCAAACTCGATATCGACCGAAGGTAATTCTCGAGATTTCTTATTCGAATATGTAGAATTCAAGCTTAGATCGATCGTTAGTTGATAAAATAGGACCTAACAATTGGTATCAGAGCAGATCGTGATCGCTTTTGGATGAATTCGCTATTCTAAGATCAAAGTTATTTTCCAGATTTTTCGATCGAATAACTTAACGTGAAATGCATTTTGATCTACGTGCTTAATTTTGCGAATTTTGTTGATGATCTTGCTATTAAAGTAATACTTTATATGTTAGGAATGAATTACGTACTGATTTCAATCGCTCAGAACATCAGATTATTTCAGATTTTCGATTTCGATCGATAGTTGTGTTAGCGATTGAGTTTTGAATACGATTTGATTTTCTTCATAATCGATATATTTTGATGTAAAACGTGGTTAATCTTGTGTTTGTTCATATTCAGAAGTCATATTCGAGTGATTATCCAGAATCTCAGCATCTAACTTGAGTTATTAAGTTGAATCTGGATTTTCACTGTTCCATTGAACTCGAACAGTGTTCTTCGATCGTTTTCGATCGAAAAACTTGGCTCGAAAATATTTTTCGAATAAGCTTACAGGCGAAAAGCTTTTCATACTCACGCTGTTTTCGTGAGTTTCACTCAAATATAAGACTCAAAAAACATTATTTTCGATAATTAGTTTTCGATTCTCATACATAAATATCTTTATCGAGTGTAACAAAGCGAATATTTTTTTTTCGACGGATACTGTTTTCGCTAGATAAATATCTAATTTTGACACGAATAACTTGTTTTACTATTGCAAATTTTTCGATCTCAAGATTTTCGATCATCTAAAATTTCGAGTCAAATTATAGCGAAAACATATTTCGATCGAATAATTCACACTCGAAAAACTTTTAGTCAACAATTTGAGTCAAACTTAACGAAAATTTTCGATTACAAATTTATCGATAAAAGTTTTTGCGATCAACACAATTAATCGACAAACTATTTTTCGATAGGATATTTTCTTTGCAAAATCCTTCTTTCGAAATATAATTTTCGATAAATATATCACAAAAAACTTAGAAAATCGAAAATCTTTTTCGATTATAAGGTTCGAAA
The DNA here is from genome assembly GCA_004919715.1 of Linderniella brevidens. Taxonomy (NCBI): domain Eukaryota; kingdom Viridiplantae; phylum Streptophyta; class Magnoliopsida; order Lamiales; family Linderniaceae; genus Linderniella; species Linderniella brevidens. Next base: position 2,178,830 of record SWDC01000149.1, on the reverse strand, counting down.
ATTTTCAAATCAAAAAACTTACTGCTCGAAAAGTTTTTCGACTACTGAACTTTCAAACACACATACATTTTACACTAATCTTATTTTTTTCTTAATCGAAAATCATAATTTTCAAAACTTACGAAAAATATTTTTCTCCGAATAATCTTCTTCGATACTCAAAATTTTGGATCATAAAATCAAAATCCTTTAGCAAAATTTTGAAGCATCAATTCTTATATCAAATATGTTTCGCAATCAAAACAATTCCTCTTTAAAACCGAAAAATAGGTTCGAAAAGGAAATTGCTTAAAGTACGAGCCAAACATTACTAACGAAGTTTGTCACTTGTGAAGCACTTTTACCATTTCATTTCCAAACTTTCACGAGATCCTACCAATCAACTACAAATGCATGCTTACTCAGTTGGAAACGACGTCCGCCCTCCAATTCTACGAAGAGGAGAATACACCATATGGAGAAGCCGATTTATGAACTTCTTGGAGACAAAAGATCAAGCCACAAATTTGATTGCTTCTCTTCAAGAAGGTCCCGATCAATTTTGGCTTATCCAAGAAGGCGATGCCACTAATAATCCTCCCATTCCCGCCACTAGAAGACTCAAAATTCCTAGTGAATACACTGAGGGGGAGCGATTAAGAGCTAAAGCAAATCTCGAAGCTAAAACTTTCCTGATGCAAGTCATCCCGAATGACATCTATATGCAAATAGATAGTCTATTAAGTGTAAAGGCGATGTGGGACGAACTCCACAAAATCATGCAACGGACCGAAGTTGGAGTCAAGGTTAAGAAAGCGAACATTCTCACCGTTTACGACTCCTTCAAAGCTAAGACGGAGGAAAATGTCTACGAACTCTATCAACGCTATTTAACTCTTCTTAACGGGATGGGGAAAATATAATTTTCCAAGACCAATATGGAGGTCAACATCCGATTTCTCTCTTCTCTTCAACCAGAGTGGAAGAAAATATCCATACAAATCCGTCAAAACAAGGATTTGGATGAAATGGATATCCACGTCGTCTTTGATAATCTCGCTCAACACGAGGAAGACATTAGCGAGATGCAAAAAGAACTAAAGGGCAAACAGATCGAAGACTCTATAGCTCTAGTTTCGGAAAGAAAAACTAGTCGATCTCGTAAAGATAAAATCATCAAATGCCGAGTTCTTCCGAAGATGAAGATGAATCAGAATCGGATTCTGAGCCCGATATGAAAGAATTCAAGAAACAATTGGCTCTCATTATTAAAATGATGAGCAAAAAGTTCTATAAAAAGAAATCCTCCTCTTCGGCTAATAGACTTCGTGTTAGGTCCTATTTTATCAACTATCGATCGATGTAAGCATGAATTCTAGATATTCGAATGATAAATTTCACAATATACCTTCGATCGAATATCTTCTTTGAAGATCTTGAGAGAGAGAGAGTTTCTCGATTACTTTACTCTCTTTTAGAATGTGAATTCAATGCTCGTGATTTTCTGAAAAATAAACTTGTATTTTGATTTTGATAGTCTACATTGTATTTATACCTATTTACATGATATATTTACTATTTGGTCCTACACTATCAAAACTACTAATTACGTCCCTAATTACAAAGCACAACTTTAAATTCTCTTCAATCTCCTCCTTTGTGCTTGTCTTTGTTTCAGCTCCTTTTATCCTTGTCGAGCATAAAATGATTTTCGCAATCCCAATGCTGTATCGTATCGTCGAACAGCGTTCCTCAGCTCCAATCTTTCATTTATCGCATCCAGAAGCTCATTTAAGAGTGGGGCCTCTTCTTCACAAAGATCTTCGAAGATTGTCTCTTCGGTGATCTCTCCCAATCTTTTCTGGATGTTCTTCCTCACTAATTTTAGTGTCCCGTCACCGAACTTGTGGATCTCTGACTTCATCATAGCCCTCGTCTTTCCAATGACTGGATTCCGATAGGTTATGGCGAGACCAGGTTTCTTGAAGATGTAGTTCTCGGGAAAATTGTTGAGTGGAAAGCCCTTCATGAGCGGAGACTCCATGTTGACCGTCTTCATATTGTTCTCTAAAGCGATTTGAAGATCGTGTGCGGTGTGATACTTGATCTGCCGCCCCATGAATCTCTTCAGTCCCTCGAGTCCTTCAGTCTTGATATATCCGGAGTGCCTCTGGAAAATTGATGGTGGATCATTCGTAGTTGGGATGTTCAATTCTGAGGTTTAATTGGAACGAATTTCCTCATCTGTATTTGTAGGAGCTGCAACACTAGTTAAAGATTCAGAATTAGGAGATTCTTGAACATTTGTTGGAGTCTGATGAGTGAGAGTATCAATTGGAATTTCTTCCGTAGAAGGAGAAGGAGCACTGCTTGGTAATGAGTGAGAGGAAGCAGGCATTTGAAACTCGTTCCGATAAAAATGTTCAAACAATGAATCTAAATCTTCCAAGTCGGCGGGAATTGCTTCTCTTGACTTTGAGGTAGAAGTTGTCGAAAGTTGTTGACTTTGTGCCAACACGCCTATAAGCTCGGGTTCTGAACTGTTTTGTTCAGAAGCTAAATCCGTCATTTCTTGAAAGGTGACGTTGTAGCTTTCAAGAATTGTACGAGAAGACTTGAGGTAGACGCGATATGATTTGGAAGTAGAGGAATATCTGACAAAGATGGCTTCAAAGGCTTTGGGATCGAACTTGCTTCGATGTTCCCGATCGTTAGCCACAAAACATTTGGAACCAAATACTTTGAAAAATGAGATATTCTGTAATCTTTGATTAATTATCACATATGGCGTCTTTTCGAAGCGTTTGTGAATAAGTGTTCTATTTTGAGTAAAACATGCCGTACTCAATGCTTCAGCCCATAGAAAGTGAGGGAGACCGGAGTATATGAGCATTGTTCTTACAGCTTCAACTAAAGTCCGGTTCTTCCTTCCTACAACACCATTTTGTTGAGGCGTTTTTGCGGCTGAGAATTGTTGAATAATTCCAAGTGATTGATAAAAGTTGCTGAGACGCTGATTCTTGAATTCAGTCCCGTTGTCCGTTCTGATTACTTGGATTTTCTTTTGTAGGAGATTCTGAGTTGTATTCACAAAGCTTATTATCAAGTCTCCACTCATCTTTAGTTCGGAGATATCTTGTCCATATGTAGCGAGAATAATCGTTGACAATTACTAACACATATTTATGACTGTTGATACTTTGTGTACGCATTGGTCCGCAAAGGTCCATGTGAAGTAATTCCAAGGGTCGAGATGTAGAAGCAACTTGCTTGATTTTGTGTCATGCTCGCTTCATTTTTCCCATTTGACAAACCGAACATTGATGCTCTTGATGAGGAGAGATTGTTGGTAGACCGTTGACCAACTTTTTAACAAAGAGTTTGTGAAGAGCTTTGTGATTTAGATGAGACAAGTGTTGATGCCATAAGCTGTTTCTATTGATTGTAGTTTGTGAGATGAGACAAACAGCTGTCGAAGGTCGAACTGTTGTCAGATTGATAGTGTAGAGATTTGATCTTCGTGATCCTGTTAGAAGTTCTTCATTCTGACTATTTAAAATTCTGCACTGATCAGCTAGAAATACTACTTGAAATCCTTTGTCGCAGAATTGTCCTATGCTGAACAGGTTGTGTTTAAGACATTGGACGTAAGAGACATCTTTAATCGTCAGATTCGACAGTAGAATGTCTACAAAGCCGAGTATTGGAGCTGAATCATTGTTGTCAAATCGGACTTTTCTGTTGTAACGGTCTTGGTAGTTGCTCAACAGTTCTTGCTTTCCCGTCATGTGTGTGGAGCAACCAGAATCTAAATACCACACATGATGGATCTGCATAGAAAGGGGTTAGAGAGATTTAGGTACCCACTTTTGAATGGGTCCTCTCGGATTAGCAGATTTGGTAAGTAATGTTTGGTCATCTTTGGTTCCTAAACTATTGGAATGCTTAGGTACCCAAACCAACTTAGAAGTAGTTGATTTAAGTGGTACTTCTTTAGGCAACTTGGCCTTATTGGCTTGTGTTGGCCTAGGTGGTGTTTTAGGAACCTAGTGAGGTTGAACCTTACATGGGAGGTTAATTTCAGCGCGAACAAATGACTGTGTACCTTAGGTGAGGACAAGGATACATTGAGCTATAAGCTTTCTTAATAGCTGGATCTTGTTTCCTACGAGACTTAAGAGTTGCATTTATCTTAGAATGATTGTTTCTAATTTTTTAAGTAGAGCTCAATTTCAAAATTTGTGCTTTCAAAATTAATAGGTTTTAACACATAAGTGGAAGCAACAACATTAAAGTTTGAAACGGCTGTCTTCTTGCGAGTGTCCATATTTTGATACAGAAGAAAATTTTGAAAATAAGACATTTCTATCATTTTTCTTCTGAAATTCTACCCTATGCACTCTTTCCTTTGCATGCTTCACCTCTTTTTCTACTCTACATGTGGATGAAGTAGAAAAAGAGTTAGAAAGAGTCTTTTTCCTTTTTGAAGCATTTAAGGATTCTATTCATCCCTTTACTATTTTTAAAGAAGATTTATCTTCTTGAAAATATTTTGAAAAACAATGGAAGGTGTTTTCTTAGATGTAATCTTGTCCTTAATTAATGATTTTTCTTACAAAGTAAAATCAGGACAAGTTTTTAAAGTAGAGGAAGTTTTGAGATTAGAAATCTCCAGTAAAAGCTCATTCTTTTCAGTTTTGAAATTCTTTCTTTCTGTTTCTAAGGAAGCGTTAAATCAGCTATTTTCCTAATAATAGCTGGAATATAACAGAAAGTGGAATTTTTAAAATGATCATTTTTTTCTTCCGTATTTTTAGAAAAGTCTTATAGAGAATATAATGAATTATAATCACTAGACAGGTTGAGATCCCTTGTCTTGTAACTATTATTCAAGTCGGTGTAGTCAAAGGGAATGTCAGTCCTATTTGTGGCTTTTCGTTTAGATTCTTCTAAGGCTTTTATTTCTGATGGATTAGTAAAGGCCATTATAGAAATTAATCCTAATCACATGTACTTGATATCATATAATTGTTTAACATTGACCTTTTTCAAGTTATAGGGATTGTTAAGACCTAAGCCTTCTTTAGGATTATAAAATTCTATATCAAGAGGTTGATTTAGAAAAATAGTTTGATCCGTTTGACCCCTTTTCGTTAGAAGATCATCTAAAGTTTTAATCCTTGAGTAAAGTTTCTTACGTTCGTCAGAGATTTCTTTGAAATTATTTTTAGAAATTTCTAAATCTCTCTTACAATCGATAAGTGTCGTTTTAAGGTCATTGACTTTAGTATCAGAGGTAGCTATTGTTAATTCAAGACTAGATATTTTTTCCTTAGCGTTAGATAAGAGAATTTCTAAATGAATTTTCTTATCTAATTGCTTTGGGAAATTGTTTTCACTGAGAGCTAGTTTCTCTTCTAATTCCTTAGTTCTTTTTCGCTCATTTTTCATGTTAGAGTACTTAATCTGTAATGATTCTAACATGTTTAATAATGTGGAATGAGACATTGTTACCTCTTGTGATGAAGAGGATGCTTTATCGTCGTCGTCGTCAGGCCTTCTTGAAGAGTTATCATTTGAGGCGTCTTCGAGGTATGCCATGAGAGCGAGATTTTCATCGTCAGAATCTGTGGTGTCTTCCAAGCAATGCTCTTGTTCGGCCATCAGTGCTACTCCGGCCTCTTTTTGTTTAGTGAGTTGGAATTTTTTGGAGTAGTAGTTGACGTCCTTTTTCTTGGGAAGTTTGCATTCTCTGGCGAAGTGCCCTATCTTACCACAAAATAGCACTTTTGTGGTTGTTTGACGTTTTTAGATTCTGAGGACTCGGCTGGTCTTTCCTTGTGCTTGGAGCTTGATGTCCGAAGTCTATTTGCCGAGGAAGAGGATTTCTTTTTGTAGAACATCTTGCTCATCATTGTATAAATGAGAGCCAACTGTTTCTTGAACTCCTTCATGTCGGGTTCGGAGTCCGATTCAGATTCGTCTTCATCTTTTGAAGAACTTGGCAACTTGATGCTTTAATCTTTGCGAGATCGACTTGTTTTTCTTTCAGAAACAAGAGCTATAGAATCGTCGATCTGCTTGCCCTTAAGTTCTTTTTGTATCTTGCTGATATCTTCCTCGTGTTGGGCGAGATTATCAAAGACGGCGTGGATATCCATTTTGTCCAAATCCTTATTTTGATGGATTTGCATGGATATTTTCTTCCACTCCGGATGAAGAGAAGAAAGAAATCGGATGTTGACCTTCATGTTCGTCTTGAAGATATCTATGTTCCTCATCTCATTACGAAGAGTTAGATAGTGTTGATAGAGTTCATAAACGGTTTCCTCTGCCATGGCTTTAAATGAGTCGTAAGCGGTTAGAATACTTGCTTTCTTGGCTTTGACTCCAACTTCGGTCCGTTGCATCATCTTGTGGAGCTCGTCCCACATAGCTTTTGCACTAGATAGACTACCTATTTGGATATAGATGTCGTTACGAATTCCTTGCATTTGGAAAGTTTTGGCTCCTATATCTGCTTTTGCTCTTAATCGCTCCCCCTCGGTGTATTCAATAGGAATTTTGAGTCTTGGTGAGGCGAATATGGGAGGATTATTGGTGGCATCACCTTCTTGGATGAGCCAAAATTGAGCGGGACCTTCTTGAAGAGAAACTATCAAATTTGTAGCTTGCTATTTTGTTTCCAAAAAGTTCATGAATCGGCTTCTCCATACGGTGTATTCGCCTCTTCGTAGACTTGGAGAGTGGACGTTGTTTCCGAGCGAGTAAACATCCATTTGTAGTTGATTGGTTGGATCTTCGTGAAAGTTTGGAATTGTAATGGAAAGTGCTTCACAAGTGACAAACTTCGTTAGTAATGTTTGATTCGTACTTTAAACAATTTTCCTTTCGGTAATTTTTCGCTTGTTAAAGAGAAATTATTTTGATTTTTAAAAATATTTGATATGAGAATTGATACTTCAAAATTTTGCTAAAGAATTTTGATTTTGAGATCGGAAATTTTGAGTATCGTAGAAGATAATTCGGAGAGAAATATTTTTCGTAATTTTTGAAAATTACGAAATTTGATTTCTTTCAAAATAGTGTAAAATGTGTGTGTGTTTGAGCAGTGACCGAAAAGTTTTTCGATATAATGTTTTCGATTAAAAAAAATTTGAACCTATGATCGAAAAGTTTTTTGTTGTATTTATCGAAAATTATTTTTCAAACGTAAGAGTTTTGCAGAGGAAATTTCCTGTCGAAAAATAGTTTTTCGAATAATTGTTGATCTCGAAAACTTTTATCGAAAAATTTGTAATCGAAAAATTAAGAGTGATCGAAGAATTTTGTTAAATTATTCGATCGAAATATGTTTTCGCTAAACTTTTACTCGAAAATTTAGATGGTCGAAAATCTTGAGATCGAAAACTTGTTTTACTATTACAAGTTTTTCGAGTCAAAATTAGATATTTATTTAACGAAAACAGTATCCGTCGAAAACAAATACGCTTTATTACGCTGGAAAAAGATATTTATATATGAATCGAAAAGCTAACTATCGAAATAATGTTTTTCGAGTCTTACATTTGAGTAAAACACACGAGAATAGTGTTTGTCATCGAAAAATTTATCGGCTGCAAACTTATTCGAAAATTAATTTTCAAGCCAAGTTTTTCGATCAAAAATCTGATCGAAGAACATCAAAGTTCAATGTAACAGTGAAATTTCTAGATTCAACCGAGATAATCAAGTTAGGTGATGAAATTCTGGATAATCATTCGTTTCTTCGTTCTTAATATGCGCAAACACAAGATTAACCACATTTTACAGCAAAATATATCATATATTACGAAAATCAAATCGAAATCAAAACATAATCGCAAACGTAAATATCGATCTAAATCAAAAATCTGAATTAATATTACGTTCTAAGCGATTGAAACCATTACGTAAATCATTCCTAACATATAATCTATCACTTAATCAGCAAGATCATCAACAAAATTCGCAAACATTAAGCATATTGATCAAAATACAAGTCACGTATGTTTTTCGATCGAAAAATCTTGAAAATTATTTTGATCTTAAAATCGCGAATTCAATCCAAAAGCAATCACGATCTGCTCTGATACCTATTGTTAGGTCCTATTTTATCAACTACCGATCGATCTAAGCATGATTCTAGATATTCGAATGATAAATTTCACAACATACCTTTGATCGAATATCTTCCTTGAAGATGTTGAGAGAGAGAGAGTTTCTCGATTACTTTTATCTCTCGATTCCTTGAATGATAAGTTTGGATTTGAGTTGGTAAAAGTGCTTCACGAGTGACAAATTTGTTAGTAATGTTTGATTCGTACTTTAAGCAATTTCCTTTTCGAACCTATTTTTAGGTTTAAAACAATTGTTTTTGAGTACGAAAAATATTTAGCACAAAAATTGCATATTGTTAATGTTTCTGCAATGTGAAATATTTTTCGTAAGCTTTGAAAATTACGATTTTGATTATTTGAAAAAAAATCAGATCGGTGTAAAATGTGTGTGCGTTTGAAAGTTCGGTATTTGTAAAAATTTTCGAGCAGTAAGATTTTCGAATTAAAAATTTCGATCCATTTCATCGAAAATTATTTTCGAAAGTATAAGTTTTTCGAAAATTATATTTCGAGTGATAAAAGTTTTGCAAAAGTATCATATCGAAAAATAGTTTATCGAAAAAATTTGTCAATCGCGAAAACTTTTATCGAAATATTTGTTATCCAAATATTAAAATTGTCGAAAATCTATGCCTTTAAAATTTTTTCGATAAGTTTGACTCAGTTTGTTGACTAAACTTATTCGAGTTGTGAAATATTCGATCGAAATATGTTTTCGCTATGTTTTTACTCGAGAATTTAGATGATCGACAACTTGAGATCGAAAAACTTGTAATCGTAAAACATGTTTTCTGTGTCAAAAGTAAATATGTATATAGCGAAAACAATATTCTTCGAAAAACTTTTACGCTTAGTTATACTCGAAAAAGATTTTTATGTGATAATCGAAAAACTATTTATCCAAAATAATGTTTTTTGAGTCTATATGTGAGTGAAACTTGCGAAGACAATGAAAATATTGAAAAACTTTTGCGCTAGTGAACTATTCGAAAAAGATTTTAGAACCAAGTTTTCGATCAAAAAACGATCGAAGAACACAATACGAGTTCAATGGAACATTAAATCTCAGATTTAACTGAAAAACTCAAATTATACACTGAGGTTCTGGGTAATCACTTAAATATTAGTACTGAACATGAAGAAACACAATATCAAACAATTTTTACAGCAAAGTATATCAATTTTGATGAAAATCAAATCGTATTCAAAACTCAATCGCAAACTGTAAAATGGAAACCGGAAATTAGATAAATCTGATGTTATAAGCGATTGAAATCAGTACACAATTCATTCCTGACATATAATCTATCACTTTTGCATCAGAATCATCAACAAAGTTCGTAAAATTTAGCACGTAGATCAAATTTGCATTTCGCGCGCGTTTTCGATCGACAAATCTGGAAAAACAAATTTGATCTAAAATAGCGAAATCAATCCAAAACAATCGCGATCTGCTCTGATACTAGTTGTTAGGTCCTATATGATCAACTACTGAGAGATCCATGCATGAATTCTAGATATTCGAGTATAGAATTATGATTTGTTACCTTCGGTCGAATATATTCTTTGAAGATCACGAGAGAGAAATACTTAGACTGAGAAATTATTTCGTGTGTGTTTCTTTCTCTAGAATGTGAATTTTCAAGCCCTTATGAATTTCAGAATTCTTTATATTGATTTCAATAGGGTACATGATATTTATATCTATTTACATGGTATATTTACTTGTAACTCCTACATTATAAAAAATACAAGCTACGCCACTAATTACAAGTCTTCTTCACTTTTATCACTCGAAAAATAATTTACGATAAACATCCTTCGAAAAATAAAATTATACTTTCGAAACTTATACCCGCTAACTTCTTGCTTAACCAAGAAGGCGATGCCACAAATAATCCTCCCATTCCAGCCACTAGAAGACTTAAAATTCCTAGTTAATACTCCGAGGGGGAGAGATTAAGAGCTAAAGCTGATCTCGGAGCTAAAACTTTCCTGATGCAAGGCATGACAAATGACATATATATGCAAATAGATATTCTATCAAGTGCTAAGGCTATGTGGGACGAGCTCCACAAAATGATGCAAAGGACCGAAATAGGAGTAAAGGCTAAGAAAGCAAAATACTCAAAAGCTTACGACTCCTTTAAATAAAAGACGGAGGAAAATCTACAGAACTCTATCTGACTCTTCTAAATGAGATGAGGAACATATAAATCTTCAAGACTAATATGGAGGTAAACATCCGATTTCTATTAACTCTTCATCCGAAGTGGACGAAAATATCCATGCAAATCCGTCAAAATAAGGATTTGGACGAAATGGATATACACGCTGTTTTCGACAATCTCGCTCAACATGAGGAAGATATCAGCGAGATTCAGAAAGAACAAAAGGGCAAACTGATCGAAGACTCAATAGCTCTCGTTTCGGAAAGAAAAACAATTCGATCTCGCAAAGACAAGAGTATCAGATTGTCGAGTTCTTCAGAAGAAGAAGACGAGTCAGAATCGGATTCTGAGCCCGACATGAAAGAGTTCAAGAAGCAATTCCATCAGGGAGGCCATGGTTCGGTCCACCGACGAAGCATACCGAGATTACTGCCAGAACAACTCCATCAGGGAGGCCATGGTTCAGTCCACCGACCCCGCTCCAATGCCTATCACAAGAACCACCTTGGAGGCACAAGAACCTGAAGATGAGGTTCAGGAGCCTGAGGCCGCGGCTATTGAGCCCGAGGTTGAAGCACGTGTGCCCACACCACCAATTGCCGTCTCACCTGAAGCCACCGACTCGGACGAGGATTGCAGACTACTACAGATCTCCGTCCCGTCTGCATCTCCCTACATTCCAACAGCTTTGGATTTGCCTCCACCACCACCGGTCATGACGACTACACAGGTTCACATCGAACTCCCAACATTCATAGAGATGATTCCTACGGTTTTATCTCAAGGATTGGATGGAAGTCTCGTTGGTCCACCGACATCTTCGGAAACAACATCGGGCCAACCCACCGAAGTGGTGACTTCTAGCTTGACAACGGGTGTCCTCAAACGTCTCGGAATCTTAAGTCCTTTCATAGGCGGCACGTCAGAAATCTTTTCTCACGTTGTGATAGTGGAACGCCTACCAGGCTCCACTCCGGAGGTGTCACCATTCGTGACGGAGCAAACAAGTCGCTCTTTCCACCACTCTAACCACTCTTGAAGATCGACTAATGGAACGAGTCCTCCACGCCATCGAGACATCCCGACGGGATACCGAGAAAGCACCAGTTTCTGAGGCCGCTCCGTCTGAACCCGTTCCTTTACCACCACCATCACACTCCCATCCAACCCATACTAACCACCCCAAACCAATCTCCTTCCCTTATCAACCCATATACTATACCCATCACCCAGCTTCACGACATCCTGATTTCTCGCCTTCTAGCACTCGAGACAAGGACCCCTGTCGAGGAGAGTCTCTACCGCCAGCTAGTTGATGACCCCGAGCTGCCCGCTCAAACACGCTGCCGAGAACAATACTCCCGAACAAAAAGAAAACCTGACGATCCTGATCATTAGGATCGCCCTGCGGGGGAGAAACGATAGAAGACCACTAAAAGCGGTTGTGGTCAAGGACGAGAAAAGACATCCTCAACACGTGAAGCTGGAAGATCGTCAACCAACCCACCAACTACACAACCCACTACCCGCCAACAAACAACCACCACATCCCACACCCACACAACACCTCCGACTCCCAAAAGTCAAAACTCGATCCCAACCTCCATGCTCCAAGATCAACTTGAAGCAACAGTCAACTCCGATCCTCACGCCATCGTAGACGAGTACATCTTGAGCGAGAAGTGGCTGACGCACTAGGAACAGAGGAAGCAGCTCAAGCTCGCCTCTCCAACGTCATATACTTCTTGCAAAAAGCCTCGGTTGATCTAGTTGTGCTTGAAGACGAAGAACTTCAAGAAGGAGTGGACTACAATACCGAACTCCCAGAGTTGCCAAAGATGATAAGACACCTAGCGGACACCCCTCCACGTCTTGCAAAGGGAACCATCAGAGTCGAGACGCCATGGGAGAACATTCGAATTGAAGTGCCCTTCCTTGAAGACATAAGGAAGCAGATCTTGCGAGCACCAAACCGTATCAAGAAGCTGAATGAGCTAAATCTACAGGGGATTTCTCACTGTGAAGAGCGGGAGAAGATGGAACACATCTTCATGCTTACTTATCTCGTTGAGAAAGACGGTTTTTACGTCCATTTGATAGACATTAAAGTCTTTATGAGCCGCGTATGCCAAAAAGAGTCGGATAGCTTCTATTCGAGCAACAGGAGCATACGTCTCATCGTAGTCAATGCCTTCATGTTGGTTGTACCTTTGGCTACAAGTCCTACTTTGTTCCTAATAATTTCACTGTTCTCGTTCTTTTTATTCTTGAAAACCCATTTGGTTCCCATATATGTCTTGTCGTGCGGTCGAGGAACTAGGGTCCAAACATCTAGACGCTCGAATTAGTTGAGTTCGTCTTGCATTGCGATCACCTAATCCCTGTCTTTAAGGGCTTCAGCTCCCTTGATTGGTTCGTTTTGGCTTAAAAAGCACGTGAAAAGTCCGCTTTGAGAGAATGTCCTAGTGCGTACTCCGCTCGAAGGATCACAAATTATTTGATCGACAGGATGAGCTCATGTCCACTTGCGCTCATGAGGCAGAGCCGATGCAGAATCATCGTCGATAAGTACTTCGAAACATCATGAATTGAGAGGCTGAGTATCCGTAGGACAGGAGGGAAATTCATTTATGAAGTTTACACTGATGGAATTTACTCATCTGTCGTAGGAGCTGCAACACATGTTGATGATTCAGAATCCTGAAAGTCTAGAACATCGGTTGAAGCTTGGTGGTCGGGAATCTCATTTGGGAGTTCTGCCGTAGAAGGGGAAGGTGCGCTATTTGGCAGAGATTGTGATGAAATAGGTGACTGAGACTTGTTCTGATAGAAAAGTTCAAAGAGAGAGTCCACGTCTTCCAACTCATCAGGAAGAACTTCTCCTGATGGTGAGGCAGAGGTTTTCGAAATTTGTTGAATTTGTGTCAACACGCCTATAAATCCGGGTTCTGAACTGTCATGTTCAAAAACCAAGTCTCTCATTTCCTGAAAAGTGATGTTGTAACTTTCCATTATTATGTGAGAAGACTTGATACAAACGCCGTACGCTTTAGAGGTTGAAGAATATCCAACAGACTGCTTCAAATGCTTTAAGATAGAACTTGCTTCGATGCTTTCGATTGTCCGCCACAAAGCACTTGCACCCGAAGACCTTGAAGAATGAGACATTCAGAATCCTTTGTTTTATTATCTCGTACGACGTCTTCTCAAAACGCTTGTGAATAATCGTCCAATTTTGCGTAAAGCACGCTGTACTCACTGCTTCAGCCCATAGAAAGTAAGGGAGACCGAAATGTATAAGCATAGTTGGTGCAGCTTCAACCAGAGCTCGGTTTTTTTGTTCTACGACACCATTTTGTTGAGGTGTCTTAGCGGCTGAGAATTGTTGACAGATGCCAAGAGACTGATAGAAAGTACTGAGGCACTGATTCTTGAACTCAGTCCCGTTGTCAGCCCTGATTACTTGGATTTTCTGTTACAGGAGATTCTGAGTTGTAGTCACAAAATTTATTATCAAGTCTCCAGTCTCATCTTTAGTTCGTAGGAACCTTGTCCAAGCGTAGCGAGAATAGTAGTCGACAATAACTATCACATACTTGCGACCGTTGATACTCTGTGGTCGCATCGATCCACAGAGATCCATGTGCAGTTATTCCAAAGGTCGAGATGTGGAGGCTACTTGCTTGAGTTTATGCGACGCTCGCTACATTTTGCCCATTTGACAAGCCGAACATTGATGCTCTTGTTAAAGTGAGATGGTTGGCAGACCATTGGCCAACTTTTTAGCAGAAAGCTTGTGAAGAGCCTTGAGATTAAGATGAGACATACGTTGATGTCATAAGTTGTTCCTCTTAATTGTCGTATGAGAAATGAGGCTAATCAGATCTTCGAGCTCCTGTAAGAAGTTCCTGATTCTGCACTAATCAGCTAGAAATACAACTTGTAAGACGTTATCAGGGAATTGTCATATGCTGAACTGGTTGTGTTTGAGACCTTTGACGTATGCGACATCATTTATTGTCAGATTCTCAGGAATGATATCTCCAAGGCCTAGAAGTGGAGCTGAATCGTTGTTGTCGAATCTGACTTTACCGTTGTAGCGGTCTTGATAGTTGCTTAACAGTTCTTGATTTCCCTTCATGTGTGTGGAGCAACCGGAATCTAGATAGCACACATGATGTATCTACATAGAAAAGTTTAGAGAGACATAGCTATCCACATATAAATGGGTCCTCTCGGATTAGCAGCTTTAGTGGTCAAAGTTTGTTCACTTATGGTTCCTAAACCATTGTTAGGAGTAGTTTTAGTTACCCAAATCAACTTAGAGATAGTTGGTTTAGGTGTTACCTCTTTAGACAACTAAGCCTTTTTGGCTTGTATTGGCTTAGATAGTGTTTTAGGAACCCATTGCGGGTGAACCTTACATGGTAAATTAATTTTAGCTCGAGCAAGTGTCATGTCAGTTTTAGTCGAAGAGAATACCTTCTCTCTAGCTAGTCTCCTAAGGTGTTTGTCTGAGTGAATTTGGACTGGATACCTTAAGTGAGAGCTAGAGTGAATCGAGCTGTAAGCTTGCTTAATAGCTGGATCTTGTCTCATACGAGACTTAAGATTCGCATTTGTCTTAGAATGATTGATTTTATTTTTGGAAGTGGAGCCGATTTCAAAATTTGTGCTTTTAAACTTAATAGATTTTAGTAGGTTGAAGCGACAACATGAAAGGTAGAAACGGCTCTCTTTTTACGACGAGTGTCTTAATTTCTAGGTACAGAAGAAAACTTTGAAACGAGTCATTTCCATCAATATTTTTCTTCTTTATTTCTAAGCTAGACACCCACTCCTTAGCATGCTTCATCTCTTTAACTACTCTACCTGTGGATGTAGTAGAAAAAGAATTAGTAATAGACTTTTTTGCTTTCAAAACATTTAAAGACACTTTTCCTCACTTGACGCTTTTTAGAGAAGTTTTTTCTTTTGAAATATTTTGTAAAACAAAGGGACAATTATTCTTAAATTTTGGTTTGTCCTTGATTAAATCAGGAAAGGGTTTTGGAACGTTAGTTAAAACTGAGGAATTTTTTAGATTGGAAATTTCGAATAAAAGCGCATTATTTTCTGCTTCAAAATTCTTTCTTTCTGGTTCTAAGGAGGAGTTTAAATCAGCTATTTTCTTAACAATAGCAGAAATATAACATAAAGTATAATTTTTAGAATGATCATTATTATATTCATCGACTTTAGGTATATTTTCTAAAGGATATAATGAATTATAGTCACCAGATGTGTATCTCTCGTGTTTTGTTACTCTTTCAAATCAGTGTAGTCAAAGGGGATTTCAGTCCTAGGTTTGGCTTTTCTTTTGGATTCTTCGAAGACATTTATTTCTCTAGAATTAGTAAAAGCCATTAAAGAAGTTAGTCCTAAACCAGTGTACCTTATATCATATAGTTGTTTTACGTTAATCTTTTTCAAGTTGCAAGGATTAGTAAAGCCTAAGCCTTTAACAAAATTTTAAAATTCTATATCATGTGACTGATTTAGAAAAATCATCTGATCGATCAATCCTCTTTTTTTCAGAAGATCATCTAACTTAAACCTAGAGTAAAGCTTCTTACGCTCATCAGAGATTTCCTTATAATTGTTTCTAGAAATTTCTATATCTCTCCAACTATCGCTAAGAGTTTTACTAAGGTCGTTAATCTTAGTCTCGGACGTAGCTATTTTAGAGTCAAGACTAGTTATCATTTCCTTAGCATTAGATAAAAGAATTTCTCAGTGAGCTCTCTTATCTAATTGTATTTAGAAGTTCTTTTCGCTAAGTGTTAGTCGTTCCTCTAACTCTTTTGAACTTCTTCGCTCACTTTTGCATGTTCGCATATTTAATTTGCAAAGATTCTAACATGATTAATAATGTAGAGTTCAGCGTAGCTACCTCATGAGACGAGGTTGATGCGTCGTCGTCGTTAGTTTGCTTCGTCGTGCTTGCTTCTGAGGGATCATCAAGACATGCCATGAGAGCTAAGTTGTCTGTTTCAGAATATGTGGTGTCTTTCAGCAAGTGATCTTGTTCAGCCATTAGAGCTTCTCCAGATTCCTTTTGTTTAGTCAATTAAAATTTTTTTGAGTAGTAGTTTATGTCTTTCTTCTTTGGCAAACTACCTTTCCTGGCGAAGTGCCCTGTTTTGCCACAGTTGAAGCATTTTTGTGGCTCTTTGGCATTCTTGAATTATGAGGTCTCAGCTGGACTTTCCTTGTGCTTAGAACTTGATGTCCGAAGTCGATTAGCTGAGGAGGAGGTATTAGGTCCTATATGATCAACTACCGAGAGATGTAGGCATTAATTTAGATATTCGAGTGTAGATATAAGATTTGTTACCTTCGGTCGAATAGCTCCTTTGAAGAACACGAGAGAGAGAAGCTTAGTGTGAGAAAGTATTTCGTGTGTGTTTCTCTCTCTAGAATGTGAATTACAAGCCCTTGTGATTTTTCTGAATTCTTCTATATCGATTTCAATATTTTACATGGTATTCATACCTATATACATGGTTACTAGTAAGTCCTACACTACAAAAAATACAAGCTACGCCCCTAATTGCAAGGATAACTAATAATGAGCACAATCTATAAGTCTTCTTCAATCTCCCCCTTTGTGCTCGTTTGCTCAGCTATGTGTATCCTTGCCGGGCATAAAAAGATTTCCTCAATCCCAATGTTGCTCGTAGTGTTGGACATAATTCCTCAGCTCCAACCGTTCGTTAACTGCGCTGAGAAACTCATTCAGGAGCGGGACTTCTTCTTCTCCAAGGTCCTCAAAGATCGTGCCTTCATCAATCTCTGCCAATCTTCTTTCTATGTTCTTCCTTATGAGTTTCAACGTCCCATCGGAGAACTTATGTACCTCAGACTTCATAATCGCTCTCGTTTTTCAAATAAATGTATTTCTATAAGTGATGGCGAGGCCTGGCTTCTTGAATATGTAGTTATCCGGGAAGTCATTGAGCGGGAAGCCTTTCATAAGCGGCAATTCCATGTTGACCTTTTTCGTGTTATTCTCCAATGCGATCTGAAGGTCGTGTGCGGTGTGAAATGTGATCTGTCGCACCATGAATTCTTCAATCCCTCGAGCCCTTCCTTCTTGATGTACCCAACATGTGTCTGGTATTTCTTTTTGTACATCTGGAACAGATGGTAGACTTCGTCTGGTGGAAGGAATGGAAGACAACTCTCGTCTATCTCTTCTCGAGTGTGAGTCTCATCAGCTCGCTCAATGATGTAGATCGGAGTTGGATATGGTCCAATCGTGTGTGATACGCCCACGAATTAGAAGATCGGTGGCTTGTGCTGGAAGTTTCTTCTGAGTTGATCTCTTGGGATGCCACTTTGATTTGGACCAAGATATGTAAGCATGAAGATGTGTTCTATCTTCTTCCGCTCCTCCCACTGAGAAATCACCTGTAGATTTAGCTCGTTCAGTTTGTTGATACGGTTAGGTGCCCTCCAGATACGCTTCCTTATGTGTTCAAGGAAGGACACTTCAATTCGTATGTTCTCCCATGGTGTTTCGACTCGAACCCCTTTGAAAGACGTGGAGGGGTGTCCGCTCGGTGTCTTATCATCTCTGGTAATTCTGGGAGTTTGGTGTTGTAGTCTTCTCCTTATTGGAGTTCTTCGTCTTCAAGCAGAACTAGATTGACTAAAACTTGTTGCAGGAAGTATCTGACGTTTGAGAGGCGAGCTTGAGCTGCTTCCCCTGGTTCCAGTGCATCAGCCATTTGTCGCTCAAGATGTAGTCGTCTACGATGGCGTGAGGATCGTAGTTGACTGTTGCTTCAGGTTGATCTTTCAGCGTGGAGGTTGGGATCGAGTTTGGACTTTTGGGAGCCTGAGGTGTTGTGTGGGATGTGGTGATTGTTTGTTGGCGGGTGGTGGGTTGTGTGGATGTAGTTGGTAGGTTGGTTGACGACAGCCTCAGGGGTTGAGGATGTCATGTCTCGTTCTTGACCACGGCCGCTTCTAGTGGTCTTATGTCGTTTCGCCCCCTCATGGCGATCCTGATGATCAGGATCGTCATGTATTATTTTTGTTCGGGAGCTTTGTTCTCGGCAGCGTGTTTCAGCGGGCGGTTCGGGGTCATCAACTAGCATGCAGTAGAGACTCTCCTCGGCAGTGGTTCTTGTCTCGAGGACTAGAAGGCAAGAAATCAGGATGTCGTGAAGCTGGGTGATTGGTATAGTGTATGGGTTGATGAGGGATGCAGATGGGGTTGGGGTGGTTTGTGTGAGTTAGATGGGAGTATGTATGGTGGTGGTTTGTGGTGGTGAGGAACGGGTTCGGACGGAGCAGCCTCTGAGACTGATGTTTTCCCGGTATCCCTTCGGGAAGTCTCGATGGGGTGGATGACTCTTTCCATCAATCGATCTTCAAGGGTAGTTAGAGCGGTGAAAAGAGCTGCTTGTAGTCTTTGCTCCATCACAAATAGTGACACCTCCATCACAAATTGTCCCCACGTCCGAAAAGATTTTTGACGTACTGCCTATGAAAGAACTTAAGATTCCGGGATGTCTGAGGACACCCGTTGTACACTTATAAGTCACCACTTCGGTGGTTTGGCCCGTTGTTGTTTCCGAAGATGTCGGTGGACCAACGGGACTTCCACCCAATCCTTGAGATGAAACAGTAAGAATCATCTCTATGGATGCTGGGACAAGTTCGTTGTGAACCTGTGTAGTCGTCCAGACCGGTGGAGGTGGAGGAGGCAAATCTGAAGGTGTTGTAGTTGAGGGAGATGCAGACGGGACGAGAGATCTTTTACGGTGAGAACCCCTTTGTAGTAGTCTGCAATCCTCGTCCGAGTCGGTGGCTTCAGATGAGACAACAATTGGAGGTGTGGGCACACGTGCTTCAACCTCGGGCTCAATAGCCGCTGCCTCAGGCTCCTAAACCTCAACTTCGGTCTCTTGTGCCTCCAAAGGTGGTTTTTGACTGATAGGCATCAGAGCGGGGTCGGTGGACCAAACCATGGCCTCCGTGATCGAGTTGTTCTGGCAGTAATCTTGATATGCTTCATCGAAAGGGTCTGCCAGACGTAGGAGCTCCAATGGATCAGCATGGGTTGGAGTGCCAGATCCGATGCCTTCGGATTGTGGAAGAACCGCAACCTCGACGGTGGGTATCCTCCGACAGGTTGTAGGTGGGGAATCTCCGGATGGACTTCCATTAGGTGAGAAATCAGCACCGGGAACCAGGGGACGTAAGGCATAAACTTGGCCTTCGACTTGGTCTCCTGTTGACGTATTTGGTCCGCCAAGTCATTCCAGATGAGCTGGGCCACGTCATAGTTTGTGGAGAAGACGACTCCATGGAAGATCTGTAGTATGTTCCCGTTCGCCTTATCAAAACCCGAATGCTTCGGGGAGAGACACTTGTTAATGATCCCAAACAAAGTCCTCCATGGGTGAGGAATCCCGCTGTTCTGAAAGTTGGCGAGCTTTGTCAGCGGTGGCTTGTATCCCATCCGAAGCATGTCGGCAATGATGTCCCCATCTGATAGTAGGGGATCATAGACGTCATGATGCGATAGATCAAGGACTAAGGCCAAAAGATCCTTTTTGATGATGACGTTCTTCTGGTTGATTTTCGTTGTGTAAGCTACGTCATCGTCCACGATATGACTCTGCATGCATCCCTAGAATTGCTAGAGATACACCATCCCTAGAAGTGTGAAACATATGAGTTTGAAAATATTTGGAAAAATTTTCGAAGTGTGAAACGTGTATACTGTTTACGACGTGTTTGTATTTGAACGGGACTTTATTCTAAAGCTAAGTTTTGCGATCAAATAAAATATTATCCAAAACTAAAGTTTTTTGCCCCTACGTTTTCCGATCGAAGATATTTTTGTTTTGGGGTCAGATTTTCCATTTTGATTATTAGCACGCAAAAAATTTCACATGACACATGGAATAGTAATTTGCCATCAAATCATGTTACTAAACTAATATCCTAAGATCATAGTATGAATCATTTTGACAACTTTCACATGGTTCGCTCATAACCCTCACATGGGAATTATTAGTATATATATATCACTCATATCAACACGACAAAATTTTATCAATTAACATATTATCGTAGCGCATTTAATCAACTTACTAAGAGAAATTCCATCAATTTGAATCAAAGGGGCTTTGAAGGAATTATTATTTTAGGCTTTGACTTAGAAGGGTAGGATAATTTTGGAATTAATGAGCTTTAAAATTCTTCATTCCAGGGGCCCTTTTGAAATTCATTTATGCTCATTTTTCTTTTCTTTTCTTCTGCAGTTGCTCAAGCTGAATCTCTTCTTCTTTACGAGGCTTGAGAGATGAGACCTTATATCTTGGGCCGAGACCGTGCTCCTTTTGAAGGTTCACAGTCATGGAATTCGAACACAAGACCGTGCTCCTCTTCTCGTTGTATCAATATAAGACCAAGATTATCGTCGGGGAAGTTCACTTCGAAGGTGCTTCTCTTGTAGTCGTTTTGACGAGTTTACGAGACTACCTAGGAGAAGTTCACAGCGAGATCCATGTTTATCTTTTATAATAATCGAGAGAATATTTGAGCATTGAGCATTTATCGTATGCGTCTTCTATCTCCTTTCCCCCCTTATTTTCTTGTTTGAGCAACCCCCAAAACTTATGGAATAACGTTGAAGGCTTGATTGGGTTTCAAATGAAAAAGAATACTTGAGAAGGCTTCAAAGGGGATTACTAGAGGAAATTGTAAAGGATTTATAATTTGGTCAAGTGAGTAATTTCCTAATTGCCCTTATCATTTTCATAACGAACTAACACAAAGCCAGAATAAGGCCACGAAGCACAAATTCAAGAGACAAGCATTTGAAGTGTGGTATACTCAAGGATAAATCCTTTTGAAAAAAATATCGAGGCGCAAATTCTCACATATATGATGTGGATTGTGTCTAGTGAAACATACTAAACTCTTTGGACAGAAGAATGTCACATAAATTATTAAGCAAATAACTAAGCATGTATCACAAAAATATTTTTGTTGGTAAATCAAAATGAACAAAATTATCGTCATCCCTCGTTTTTTTATTATTATACTATATTATATTCATATATATATTTTTTTATTATTATTATTAAAAAATATTTGAGAAATAAAATCACACAAGATATAACAAGGAATATCAAGAAGCACATAGAATATCATATGAAAACATGATAGAGCATGTGAAGCATATTTCAAGTCAGATTGAGATTCAACATGTCTAATAAGGAATTGAAATCGTTTTTCATCCAATGCCTTAGTAAATAAGTCGGCAAGTTGAGGCTCTGTGTTTACAAAATACATATCTATTGTGCCTTTTTCTACATGATCTTTTATAAAATGATAGCGGATATTTATTTGTTTCGTGCATGAGTGATGGACAAGACTGCAAGTAATGACAATAACATTTTGAGAATCACTATAAATGGGAATGTTATTAAATTCAAACCCGTAGTCGCGTAGTTGCGTCCCCATCCACAGAACTTGTGAGCAACAACTGGCTGCTGCGACGTACTCTGTCTCAGCCGTCGAAGTTGATACGCAATTGTGCTTCTTTGAGGACCAGCAGACCAACTTATTGCCCAAGAATTGTGCTCCGGCAGACGTGCTTTTCTTGTCCATTCGACATCCTGCATAATCAGCGTCAGTATATCCAATTAATGTAAAATGAGTGCTTTTTGGATACCATAACCCTAAAGTGGGATTTTCTTTTTGAGATAGCATAGAATTCGCTTGACCGCGTGCATGTGAGACTCCTTCGGGTCAGCTTGAAACCGAGCGTAGAGGCAAGTGGCGAGCATGATGTCGGGTCGACTTGACGTTAAGTAGATCCAATGATACTTCGATAAGTAGTGATGTTGACTGCCTTTCCAAAAGGATCAACATCCAATTTACAATTTGTTGACATGGGAGTACTCATAGGTGTGCTCTTATCTTGCTTAAATATCTTCAGAATATCTCGTATATACTTGGTTTGACTGATGAAAATTCCATCGTCGAGTTGCTTGACTTAAAGTCCAAGAAAGAATTGGAGTTCACCCATTAAGCTCATCTCGAATTTTGTCTTAAACAGATCACCAAATTTCTGACAGAGTCGTTCATTTGTTGAGCCAAAAATGATGTCGTCGACGTAAACCTTAATTGTCATCAAGTTCTTGCCTTGCTCTTTAATGAAAAGTGTCGTATGGATTGTTCCTCTTATAAAGTTGGATTTTACTAGAAATTCGCTTAGAACATCATACCAAACTCGAGGGGCTTGTGTTAGTCCGTAGAGAGCAGTATCCAATCGATAGACATAATCATGATGATTTTGGTGCACGAACCCGCCGGGTTGAGCGACGTAGATTTCCTCTTTTAACACTTAGAAATGCGGTGTTTACGTCGATTTGATAGACCTTGAAGTCTTTATGAGCTGTGGACGCCAAAAAGAGTTGAATAGCTTCTATTCGAGCAACAAGAGCATACGTCTCATCGTAGTCAATGCCTCCATGTTGGTTGTACTCTTTGGCTATGAGTCGTGCTTTGTTCCTGATAATTTCACCGTTTTCGTTCTTCCCATTTGGTTCCTATAATTGTGCTTTGTTTATTAGTTATCCGTGTAATTAGGGGCGTACCTCGTATTTTTGTTAGTGTAAGACTAGTTTGTAAATGCGATCGTAGATGATTACATCTTAAACGAGAAGTGCCTGACATATTGGGAACCGAAGGAAGCTGCCCAAGGCAGGTTTTCCAACGTCAGATTCTTCCTACAACAAGCTTTGGTAGATTTGGTGCTGCTTGAAGATGAAGAACTTCAAGAAGGCGAGAACTACAACTCCGCACTCCCTGAACTACCAGAGATGATCAGACATCGAGTCGCTCCCCTCCTCACTTATCAAAGGGGACTGTCAGAATCAAGACGCCTTGGGAAAACGTAGGAATTTAAGTTCCGTTTATTGAAGACATAAGGAAGAAGATTTGGGGGCTCCAAATCGCACCAAGAAGCTAGATGAGCTTAATTTACGGGACATCTCCCACTGGGAAAAAAGGAAGAAGATGGAGCACATCTTCATGCTGACCTACCTCGGTCCGGATCGAAGTGGCATCTCAACGGATCAGCTTAGCAGAAATTTCAGGGACAAGCCACCGATCCTCCAACTCGTGGGCGTATCGCACACGATTGGAAGCTACCCAACCCCGATATACCAGATCGAGGGAGCGGACGACAACCACACTCGAGAGGAGATATACGAAACCTATATGCCGTTCCTTCCACCAGACGAAGTGTATCGTCTGTT
Source organism: Linderniella brevidens (assembly GCA_004919715.1). Classification (NCBI taxonomy): domain Eukaryota; kingdom Viridiplantae; phylum Streptophyta; class Magnoliopsida; order Lamiales; family Linderniaceae; genus Linderniella; species Linderniella brevidens. The sequence continues at coordinate 2,155,211 of SWDC01000149.1, read as the reverse complement.
CCAAATGTACAAGAGAAAATACCAGGCACCCACTGGTTTTATCAAGAAGGAAGGACTCGAGGGGTTGAGGAGATTCATGGTGCGGCAGATCAAGTTCCACACCGTGCACGACCTTAAGATTGCCGTAGAAAACAATATGAAGAAGGTCAACATGGAGTCTCCGCTCATGAAAGGCTTCCCACTCAATGACTTCCCAGAGAATTATGTTAGTCCGATTACGCACTCAAGAGAGGATCAAAGGCTTAAAAATGATAAAGTTCTTAAAACACCTTCAGTGTGTGTTTGTGTGTGTGTGCCGAAATTAAGAACTTACTTTTAAGAATTATGCTTGACCAACCCTAATTAGGGTTAATGGGATGCCTTATATACCACATGAGTTGGTATATTAAGGCTTGGGACTCAAACAATAAAATATTTACAATTTGACCCCAAATACAATAAATTAACTAATATTGACCCAAAACTCAAATACTAACTAAGGACACTACAATTAATTCCTAACATTCTCCCCCTTAGTGTCCTTTCTTCGTCTTTGTCTGTTTCTTTGAGCCTTTGGGTCGTTGCTGGGCGTACACGGAGTTCCGTAGTCCAAGCTTGTGCTCGTACGTCCTTATTTCCCTCCGGAACGAAAGCCTTTCTTGTATGTTGTTCAGCATATTCAGTATCTTGGCTTTTGTGTCCGGTCCTTCACCTTCCATCTTATCCAGTATGCTCCTCAACTTCTCTCGTATGATGAGGAGCGTTCCGTCGGAGAATTTTGGTATCTCCGATGTCTTCAATATTCGCTTTTCTCCCTTGTAGTTGATGTAGACCACCGCTGGATCTTCACTTTCGAACACGTGGCCTTCACCATATTCAACTTGTTCAGGGAGCTCGAATGATGGTTTGGTGAGGTTGACCTTTCTGACATTTGACTCCAGTGCTAGCTGCAGGTCGTGCGTCGCTCCGTACTTGATTTGTCGGAGCATGAACCTTTTGATCGTCATGTATCCTAATTTGACGTCCTGGTCCTGCAGCGTTCCCACGTATCGGTAGCTTCCAATCATCTGTGAGATGTCTTCAGCTCTGATGTACGGGAAGTCAGCCTCTGTCAAGGTCTCTCTTGTACCGTCTTCCCTCACTACGTGGTAGACGCTTAGTAGGAAGGTCCCGAGCCGATCTATTCCAACTCTTTCTACGGCTTGTATTCGGGGCCTCTGCTTTTCCTCTCGCCTGAGAGCAGCCAGATCATTTCCTTTCCCTAAGAACATATGAAGACGTCTTAGGGAAAGAAGGTAGAGATTGGCTCTGCGCTCTGACAGGTGCGTCATCCCACGTAGCTCCAGCTCGTTCAATTTGACGAGCTGATCCTCTTTACGCCAGATTCTTTTCCTTATCTCTTCTTGGTATGGAACTAAGATTCTGACGTTTTGCCACGGAAGATCGACCGTTGCCCCGATCTTTGACATGAGAAGTGGAGCATCCTCATTTTGGACTTGATGTTTGAGTAGTTCCGGTAGATCGGGGAGGTCACTTTGCAGATCTTCCAGCTCCTCATCTTCATGGACTTTCACCAGGCTTATCGACGCCTTTTCGAGGAATAGTCTGGCGTTTTCTCGAAATCTGGCTTCGAGCTGGAGGTCCATCGGTTGCTTCAGCCATCCTTCTTCAAATATATATTTCTCTACCACATCATGTGGATTGTAGAGTTGGCTGATTTCTTCCGAGATTTGGAGGTCAATAGATGTGGCTTGAGGTGGACTTTGTCGGTAGAAGGTTCTTGGTGAGCTAAGGCTTATAGTGACTGGAGTGGGTGTCGAAAGGGAAAGTGTATTGGAGATCTCTTGTGTATTTTGTTCGGTTGTGGTTGAGATCTCCATGGTAGGGAATATTATTGTGGTGCTGGAGACTTGTTTTGTTTTGCCTTTTGAGCTTGAGGTATCCAGCGGGTTGGATTCTTGGACTGTTTTGGTTGTTGGCTGCTGCTGGTGAGGGGATTCGACTCCACGCTGTCGGTTCTCCCCCTCGGGACGGTCCTCGTCTTCAGGGTCGTCCCGCGATCCAGATAGGCCCCCGGCTTGTGTTCGGCAGCTGGTGGGGTCAATCAGCCTCTGGATTTCTTTCTCCTTCGGTGTCAGGTGTGGCGCCGACCGGATACGTGCCAAAAGAATGTTGAAGAGTTCTTCAATGGGCACGTCCCACGGTCCTTCTTCTGGTTGTGTGAGTGAAGGAACAGCAGCAGCTGTCTCGTGTGTGACTGGAGTCTTGCCTTTGTCTTGTCTTGATGTTTCGATCATGGCCCGGACTTTTTCCACTAGTTCGTCGCCAAAAGATCGTAGCCGAGACTCCGTCACAAACGGATCGGGAAATAAAACGGAGCCACTGAGGCGTGCCGTTGTCGCGACGTCAGAGTAGATTTCTGACGTGCCGCCCACTGTAGTGGGTCTTCCGGGGCCACCAAGGCACACCGGTGGCAACGGTGCTAAGACAAACTCAGACCGTTGGCCCGAGACGACTGGTGGGATGTTGATCGTTTCGGGGCTTCCGCTCAGTCCCTCGGAGATTAACCCCAGAGTGACGTCAGAGAGCGTTCTGTCTAAGTCTGGAAGACTTAGAGGTGCGGAAAATAGTGTATGTGTCCTAGAAATGGAAAAAATTTTAGTTGGTGCGGACACTAGACCTGTGATCAAGGAGGGCGCAGTCGGAGGAAGTGAACTGCTTAATTCAACATCTATTGCCTCCGAATAAGGCAATGATGGTTGTCGTGGCTCCTCCGGTGCTATTGAGACGGTCGTCTGTTGGGAGACGACCGAATGGGTTGGAAGGGTTATTTGCGTGCTTGGGCCTGATGGCACGACTGCTACTCGGGAGACGATCGTGTCGTCTCCTGTTCCTACGGGTTCGGCCCGGCTTTGTAGTGGGTTAGAGGACTGAGGAGGTCGATCATGTTTTTGTTTGGTGCGACGCTCCTGTATGCGTCTTACGTCTTCCCCTCGTTTTGTTTTTCGTGAGGAACGAGGAGGGGAAGCGGCGCTTCCTAGACCTAACTGAGGCTGGGGTAGGCTAATTCCCGGGGTAGGTTCGACTGGGTTTTGTCGAACCATAGGAGTGTCTTCAAGGGTGATGGATTGGAGGTACCTCGCTACTATTGGGTTGGAAGGATTAGCGATTTGTAGGAGGTGGTCAGGGATCCGCATCGACTCGAGATCAAATTTGGATTTGGAAGAATGGAGGGATGCTAGCTTGGGAATTTGGTATCCCTCCGATCTCGGTCGACGGGTTATCTCGGGGTGTAGGTCTTGAAAGTGGGTTATTATCACTGGAAACCACCGAAGGTAGGGAAGGACTTGTCGGGTTTTATTTTTGGTGGATAAGTCCCTTCGGCGGAGTTGGTCAAGGATATCGGCGCTGGGACCGAGATATTGTCAAAGTCAATGGCCGGGTTGTTGGGAATTTTAGTGGCCCATTGACTTTGAGGGAATACTTCGTCAATTTCTCGTAACATTTTTATTCAATCTGCTAAGAAGGAAACACAGAAAATTGTTAGCATAGGCAGAGTAACTAAAGACGTTACTTAGAAAAAAAAAAAAAATTTCGGACTTGAAAAATTTTATATGAAAGTGCCCGAAATTTGCTTAAGTAAATAAGATTATACTTTTGAAATACAAGCGGCGAAGTTCACAAATTCGGCTAAGAGTACATTGAAAAGTTTAATACTCGAAGTTTGATTTGGCCGAATTTGGATTTGAAAGGTTTTGTTCGCCGAATTTGATGAAGTTCGGGTAATGAGGATTTGAAATTTTTGTTCGCCGAATTGTAATGAAGTTCGGGTAAGTAAAAATTAAATCGAATTTGTTATCATCATTCATCAAATTCGGGTGCTTGTCTTTAAAATTGAATTTGCCGAAATTGACAAATTCGGGCGATGGAATTCGACTGTGAGGAGTCGGGGTACAGTAGAAATTCGCCGAATTTCGAGTGAACAGTAGAAATTCGCCGAATTTTGGATTGAAAAGCAGAAATTCGGATGAAAATTTGAATTTTACTCGAATTTCGCCCGAAACCTAAAAATTAAAATAGGTCGATTCCATCGTGATTTGGATGAAATTTTGGCAAATAAATTGCAGATTCGGAATTTTATATTATGTCAAAGAGCTCCTTCTCAATAAAATGATATATACTCCCCCGTAATAAAAATAAGCTCCCCCTTAATAAAAATGAAATATGCTCCTCCTTTCCACCAAATCTCTCTGTGTAGTTGCTCAGCAGTTCTTTTCTTCCAGTCATGTGTGTGGAGCAACCCGAGTCTAAGTACCACACATGACTTATCTGCAAGATAAGTTTAAGCAGTGTTAGAGATCCCGTTTATTACGGGTCTTCTATCATTTGCAGAGGTTGAGGTGCATGCAAGATTGGGTGAATTGTGTACCGGGTTGGCTTGTATCTTTCCTGAGTTTTTCGGTACCCAAATTTTTGTTACCCCTAATGGAAAACAGAGCTTTGTGCATGCAGCAAGCACTGTTTTAACTACCCAGATTTGTTTGCAATCTTTTCCCTTAGCTTCAGCTCGGGTTTTCGATTGCTCAGATATTTTTGGATCTGTTTGGTCACGTTTTTGGCCTTTTTCTCTAAAGCTTGAGCTTTAGTTTTGTTTCAGTGAGAGTTGGCATTCTGAATGTTCTAGCTACCTTTTCGTCAACTTTTAGGTTGGACGTTTTGGATGGTAGAACCGTTTTCGTGTGTGTTCCTGAAATCATATTTCTACGACGTATAAATTTAGCATTCATAGCTATACACCTATCGTAGGTAATATAATCACTGACAGTCTTAACAGAACTGGTTTGGAAGAAATACGGGAATAAGCGGAAGCATTGTTCGAACTACATGAAGAAAGATTTCTAAATGTTTTTGGAAATAATTTTAAATCAGAAACACTAGTCAAATTTTGCTTCGTCTTTTATCAAAGATTTTGGCATCCTTCTCTTGCGTTCCTGAATTTTTCTTCCCAGCAGTATCTGTCCGTCTCAGATCTGTCATAGATGGTGAAGGGATGTTAGCTGTTGCTTGAATGATAATCTTCTTAGTTAGCCTATTCTTCATGGATGAGGAATCTATTGGTGTTATAATAACAGACTCCGACTTAGAAGATTTAGCGAGATCAGCATATGATTGATTTTCAAGTGAGGAAATTCTCTCAAGGAGTTTCTCCTTTTCAGCTTGAAATGTTTTCCGTTCGAGCTCTATCGTGGATTGAATATTCTTGATCTTTTGAGGAATGTAAATTCGGCAAAGATCTGAGTTCTTTGAGCTAGATGTTTCTGTCATGGGCTGATCATATTCAGAGGGAGGATGGGGAAACATATGTAGATAGTCATTTGAAAGAGGAATTTCCCTACTTCCATAACTATCGTTGATTTCCTTGTAATCCAAGGATATTTCGGCCTTGCTTTTGTTCTTGCGCTTTTCCTGTTCTAGGTTATCTTCTTCTTCAGCTGATCTGAGAAAGGCTAACAAGCTAGGTATTCCTAGTCCTAGGTATGCAGCATTGTAAAGAGCAAGTGGCCGTTTATCAGTGGTTGGTTGGTTTGGCTTAAAACCTAAGCCCTCACGTGGATTGTAAAATCTCGTGTCCTTAGGCTGATTCAAGAAAATCGTTTTGTCGGTTTGTCCCCTTTTCGTAAGGAGGTCGTCCAGACTTTTGATTTTGGAGTAAAGCTTCTTACGTTCCTCCATTAGAAGATTGTATTGATCTGTTTTACCAATACGCTCTTCTTCACTAATTCGCAGGCTAGTGGTTAATTGACTAATATTTGCATTCAGCATATTAGTCTCGGATTCAAGCTTCGAGACTTTCTCAGATGCATTTTCTAAATGACATCTGAGAGTTGCTTTTTCACCTAAGTGTTTGAGCACACATTGATAATTTGTTGCGTTTTTCTTTTCCAGAGCTTCTAGTTTTTGCAAGTGTTCTAATGGAGAATTCTGGATATGCTCAAGCACGGTCAGTTTTGATGTCAGGGAAACTACTTTTTCTTCAGATTTTACTAGATTAGCTTCAGCTAATTCTAGTGATTTTTCTGAAGTAGCTAGTTTATTTTCTAGCTCAGTGACCAAATTTTGTGTTTTGGCCAAGATGATGTCATTCTTGGCCATATCTTTATATGTAGACTCCCCCCTTTTCATTGTTAGAATTGGGGGTCTGTTATCACTTCCGATTGCTATGATATCCATGGATGTAGTTGAGTGCCTTTTAATGATCGTTCACGGTCGTGATCTGCAATCCTAAATGGTCAGTTTCGAGAAATAACGTCAAAGATTAACGTTAAGTTTGAATAAATTTTGGTTGGATAGAAATTGTGTTTAAGTGATCGAGTTTTTATTTTAATTTGAAAGAGTAAAATTCGGGCACTTGTAGAGTTGTTGCCGAAATTTGAATTCTGAAATTCGGATGAAAAGACTTTGTCGAGAATTTTGAAATCAAAGGAAATCAAAATTCGGGTGACAAATATAAGTTCGCCGAAGTTCAGGATTAAATTAAGGTAGGAAAAATTTTATCGAAAATTACTTTCAAAATTCGGGTAAACTAAATTCAGTCGAGAATTAAAAAAAATCAAAATTCGGGTGACTTTCTGATAAAAGTTCGCCGAGAATTAAGAAATTCGGGTGACTTAAATCAAAACTTCGCCGAAAATTTTAAGTTGAAATTCGGGCAATCTTAATTTTAAAATTCGACCAAATTCGCCGTGAATTTTAAACAGTAGAAAGCAAATTCGGCGAATAAACTTAGCTTACTCAAATTCGGTCAATTTTCTGATCGAAAATTTTCTCAATTTCGGCGAATTTCAATTGAAATTCGGCAATATGAGTTAATTTTCGGGTTCAAGAACGAACTTCGAGCGAATAAACAGAGAAACGCCCGAAATTTTTCCAGCAACTTTAAAACACACCAATTTCAATCGATTTCTCCCCAGAAATTTCTCAAACTTGACGAAAATTAATCTAAACGAGTTCCTAAACAAGCCAAGACTGATAATCAAGCATTTAAAGGTTTAAAAACATCAATAACAGCAAGATCTAACCCAAAATACTTGAAAAAAATCGAAAATAAAATTTGCTTAGTAAACTCTTTCGATCTTGACGAAATCAAACGAAATTGGTATAGATTTGCACAGATCGATCCGTGTCTTGCTCTGATACCACTTGTTAGTCCGATTACGCACTCAAGAGAGGATCAAAGGCTTAAAAATGATAAAGTTCTTAAAACACCTTCAGTGTGTGTTTGTGTGTGTGTGCCGAAATTAAGAACTTACTTTTAAGAATTATGCTTGACCAACCCTAATTAGGGTTAATGGGATGCCTTATATACCACATGAGTTGGTATATTAAGGCTTGGGACTCAAACAATAAAATATTTACAATTTGACCCCAAATACAATAAATTAACTAATATTGACCCAAAACTCAAATACTAACTAAGGACACTACAATTAATTCCTAACAAATTACATCTTCAAGAAGCCAGGCCTCGCCATCACATATCGGAATCCAATTATTGGAAATACGAGAGCGATGATGAAGTCCGAAGTTCAAAAATCCTGTGACGGAACGTTGAAGCTCGTGAGGAAGAATATCGAGAAGAGGTTGGTGGAGATCACTGAAGAAATGATCTTCGAGGACCTTGGAGAAGAAGAGGCACTGCTCCTAAATGAGCTTCTGGATGCTATAAACGAAAGACTGGAGCTAAGGAATGCTATCCGACACTACAAGACAGCATTGGGATTGAGGAGATCGTTCTACGCCCGACAAGGATAAACGGAGCTGAAGAGAAAACAAGCACAAAGGGGGAGATTGAAGAAACATAGAAATTGTGTTTTGTTAATTAGTTATCCTTGTAATTAGGGGCGTAGCTCGTATTTTTGTTGGTGTATGACTTGTAAATATACCATGTATAGAGGTATATATACCATGTACACAACAAAAATCAATAAACAAGAATTTCAGAAAATTAACAAAGTATTGAATTCACATTCTAGAGAGAGAAATACAATCGAAAACTTCCACTCTCTAATCGTTTCTCTCTCCCAATCTTCAAACTCGATATTCGACCGAAGGTAACTCTCGAAAATTCTTATTCGATTATCTAGAGTTCATGCTTAAATTGGTTGTTAGTTGATTAAATAGGATCTAACAATTGGTATCAGAGCTGATCATGATCGTTTTTGGATTGAATTCGCTATTCTTAGATCAAAAGTATTTTCCAGATTTTTCGATCGAAAAACTTACGTGAAATGCATTTTGATCTACGTGCTTAATTTTTTGAATTTCGTTGATGATCTTGCTGCTAAAGTGATAGATTATATGTTAGGAATGAATTACGTACTGATTTCAATCGCTTAGAACATCAAATTATTTCATATTTTCGATTTCGATCGATATTAGTGATTGCGATTGAGTTTTGAATACGATTTGATTTTCCTCATAATCGATATATATTTGCTGTAAAACGTGGTTAATCTTGTGTTTGTTCATATTCAGAACTCATATTCGAGTGATTATCCAAAATCTCAACATCTAACTTGAGTTTTTCAGTTGAATCTGGATTTTCAATGTTCCATTGAACTTGAGTTGTGTTCTTCGATCGTTTTTCGATCGAAAAACTTGGCTCGAAATATATTTTGCGAATAAGTTTACAGGCGAAATTTTTTTCGATAATCACACTGTTTTCGTGAGTTTCACACAAATATAATACTCGAAAAACTTTATTTTTGATAATTAGTTTTTCGATTCACACATACATATCTTTTTCGAGCGTAACAAAGCGTAAAGTTTTTCGACGGATACTGTTTTCGCTAGATAAATATCTAATTTTGACACGAAAAACTTGTTTTACTATTACAAGTTTTTATATCTCAAGATTTTCGAGTCAAAATTTAGCGAAAACATATTTCGACCGAATAATTCACACTCGAAAAACTTTTAGTCAACAATCTGAGTCAAATTTAACGAAATTTTCGATCAGTTTTAATTTTTCGATTACAAATTTTTCGATAAAAGTTTATGCGATCTACATAATTATTCGACAAAATATTTTTCGATAGGATATTTTCTTTGCAAAACTCTTTCGTTCGAAAAAATAATTTTCGATAAATATACCACGAAAAACTTATACGATCGATAATCCTTTTTTATTATAAGGTTCGACATTTCAAATCGAAAAACTTACTGCTCAAAAATTCGACTATTGAACTTTCCAACACACACACATTTTACACTGATCTGAAAGAAATTAAAATCATAATTTTCAAAAGTTACGAAAAATATTTTTCTTCACATAATTTTCAAAATTATAAAGTTCTTTAGCAATTGAAGTATCAATTTCTATACCAAATATTTTGCGTACTAAAAAACAATTTATTTTTAACTAAAAATAGGTCCAAAAAAAAATTTGCTCAAAGTAGGAGCCAAACATTACTAACTAATTTTGTCACTTGCGAAGCACTTTTAACATTTCTATTCCGAACCTTCACGAGATCCTACCAATCAACTACAAATGGATGTTTATTCAATTGGAAACGATGTCCGCCCTCTAATTCTACGAAGAGGCGAATACACCGTATGGAGAAGCCGATTCATGAACTTCTTGGAGACAAAAGATCAAGCTACAAATTTGATAGTCTCTCTTCAAGAAGGTCCCGCTCAATTTTGGCTTATCCAATAAGGCGATGCCACTAATAATCCTCCCGTCCCTGCCACTAGAAGACTCAAAATTCATAGTGAATACACAGAGGGGGAGCGATTAAGAGCTAAAACAAAGCTCGGAGCTAAAACTTTCCTGATCCAAGGCATCCCGAATGACATCTATCGATCAAGTGCGAAGGCTATGTGGGACGAACTGCACAAAATGATGCAACGGACCGAAGTCGGAGTCAAGGCTAAGAAAGCGAACATCCTCACCGCTTACGACTCCTTCAAAGCAAAGACGGAGGAAAATCTATGCATTTAACTGTTATTAACGAGATGAGGAAAATAGAAATTTTCAAGACCAGCATGGAGGTCAATATCCGATTTCTTTCTTCTCTTCAACCGAAGTGGAAGAAGATATCCATGAAAATCCTTCAAAACAAGGATTTGGACGAAATGGATATCCACGCCATATTTGACAATCTCGCTCAACACGAGGAAGACATTAGTGAGATAAAAAAGAATTAAAGGGCAAACATATCGAAGACTCAATAGCTCTAGTTTCGGAAAGAAAAACTAGTCGATCTCGTAAAGATAAAAGCATCAAATTGTCGAGTTCTTCCGAAGATGAAGACGTATCAGAATCGGATTCCGAGCCCGATATGAAAGAGTTCAAGAAACAATTGGCTCTCATTACTATAATGATGAGCAAAAATTTCTATAAAAAGAAATCCTCTTCATCGGCTAATAGACTTCGGACCTCAAGCTCTAAGCACGAGGAAAGACCGGGCGAGTCGTCATAATCCATAAAACGCCAAAGAACCACAAAAATGCTACAACTGAGGAAAGATAGGGTACTTCGCCAGAGAATGCAATCTTCCGAAGAAGAAAGACGCAAATTACTACTCCAAGAAATTACAACTAACCAAACCAAAGGAAGCTGGAGTAGCTCTAATGGCCGAACAAGAGCACTGGTTAGAAGACACAACGGATTCTGACAACGACTATCTAGCTCTCATGGCATATCTTGACGATGCCTCAGACGAAAACTCAATGAGGAGGTACGACGACGAATACAAAGCATCAACCTCATCTCAAGAGGTAGCTACACCCGAATCTACATTATTAATCATGTTAGAATCTTTAAAAATTAAATATGCTAACATGAAAAATAAGCAAAAAAGTACAAAAGAGTTAGAGGAGAGACTAGCACTTAGCGAACATAATTTCCAAAAGCAATTAGATAGAACAGTTCACTTAGAAATTCTCTTATCTAATGCTAAGGAAACCATAACTAGTCTTGAATCTAGGATAGCTACTTCTGAGACAAAAATTAACGACCTTAGTAAAACTCTTAGCGATAGCAGAGAGATTTACAAATTTTTGTAGAAATAATTTTAAGGAAATCTCTGACGAACGTAAGAAGCTTTACTCTAGGATTAAAACTTTAGACGATCTTCTAACAAAAAGGGGGCATCTGATCAGACTATATTTCTAATTCAACCTCTTGATATAGAATTTTATAATCCTAAAGAAGGCTTAGGTTTTAACAATCCCTGTAACTTGAAAAAGGTCAATGTCAAATAATTATATGATATCAACTATATTGTATTAGGATTTACTTCTCTAATGGCCTTTACTAATTCTTCCGAAATAAATTTCTTTGAAGAATCTAAACGAAAAGCCACAAATAGGACTGACATCCCTTTTGACTACACCGAATTGAATAATAGTGACAAGACACGGGAAATCAACCTGTCTAGTAATTATAATTCAATATATCCTTTAGAAGATCTTCCTAAAGTTCACGAAGAAAATATTGATCATTTTCAAAATTCTACTTTCTGTTATATCCCTGCTATTATTAAGAAAATAGGTTATTTAAACGCTTCCTTAGAAACAGAAAGAAAGAATTTCAAAGCTGAAAAGAATGAGCTTTTATTGGAGATTTCTAGTCTCAAAACTTCCTCAATATAAAATCTTGTCTTGATTTTACTTTAAAAGAAAAATCATTAATTAAGGACAAGATCAAATCTAAGAAAACACCTCTCGTTATTTTACAAAATATTTAAAAAGAAAAAGATTTTTACTAACTCTTTTCTACTCCATCCACAGGTAGAGTAGAAAAAGAGGGAAGCATGAAAAGGAAAGAGTGCCTAGGATAGAATTTCTGAAGAAAATTGATAGAGAACATTTTTTTTCAAAATTTTCTTCTGTATCAAAAACTATGGAAACTCGTAAGAAGACAACCGTTTCTAATTTTAATGTTGTTGCTTCCACTTATGCGTTAAAGCCTATTAAATTTGAAAGCATTAATTTTGAAATCGACTCTACTTCTAAAAACATAAACCATCATTATAAGACGAATGCAAATCTTAAGTCTCGTAAGAAACAAGATCCTGGCTATAAAGGAAGCTTATAGCTCGATACATTCTTGTCCTCATTTAAGGTATCCGGTCAAAGTACACTCAGCCAAACACCTTAAAGACTAGCTAGAGAAAAGTCCTCATTTGTCCACGCTGAAATTAACCTCCCATGTAAGGTTCAACCTCAATGGGTTCCCAAGTTACCCTCTAGGCCAACGCAAGCCTACAAGGCCAAGTTGCCTAAAGAGGTACCACTTAAACCAACTAATTCCAAGTTGGTTTGGGTACCTAAGAGCATAAATGGTATAGGAACCAAAACTGAACAAAACATACCTACCAAATCTGCTAATCCGAGAAGACCCATTACTAAGTGGGTACCTAAGTCTCTCTAAAATTTTTTTGCAGATCCATCATGTGTGGTATTTAGATTTCGATTGCTCCACACACATGACGGGAAATCAAGAACTGTTGAGCAACTATCATGACCGTTACAACGAAAAAGTCAGATTCGGCAACAACGATTCAGCTCTAATACTAGGCTTTGGAGATATTCTACTACAGAATCTGACAATCAAATATGTCTCTTACGTCCAAGTTCTTAAACACAACCTGTTCAGCATAGGACAATTCTGTGACAAAGGATTCAAGTGGTGTTTCTATCTGATCAGTGCAGAATCTTAAATAGACACAATCAAGAACTTCTAACAGGATCTCGAAGATCTAATCTATACACCATCAATCTGACAACAGTTCGACCTTCGGCAACTGTTTGCCTCATCTCACAGACTACAATCAAGAGGAACAACTTATGGTATCACGCCTGTCTCATCTAAATCTCAAAGCTCTACACAAACTCTCTATCAAAAATTTGGTACACGGTCTACCAACGATTTCCATACATCAAGAGCATAATTGTTCGGCTTGTCAAATGGGAAGAATGAAGCGAACATCACACAAACTCAAGCAAGTTGCTTCTACATCTCGACCATTGGAATTACTTCACATGGACCTTTGTGGACCAATGCGTACACAAAGCATCAATGGTCGAAAATACGTGTTAGTAATTGTCGACGATTATTCTCGCTACACCTGGACAAGATATCTCCGAACTAAGGATAACACTGGAGACTTGATAATAAGCTTTGTGAATACGACTCAGAATCTCCTGCAAAAGAAAATCCAAGTAATCAGGACTGATAATGGAACTGAATTCAAGAATCAACGTCTCAGCAATTACTATCAGTCACTTGGAATTATTTAACAATATTTAGCCGCTAAAACACCTCAACAAAATGGCGTCGTAGAACGGAAGAACCAGAGTCTAGTTGAAGCTGCAATGCTAATACATTTCGGTCTCCCTCATTTTATATGGGCTGAAGTAGTGCAAAATCGGACGATTATTCACAAACGCTTTGAAAAGACGACGTATGAGATAATTAATCAAAGGATTCCGAATATCTCATTCTTCAAACTATTTGGGTGCAAATGTTTTGTGGCCAACTGAAGAGAAAATTAGAATTGTGCTTTATTATTTCATCATCTTTGTAATTAGGGGCGTAATTAGAAGTTTTGATAGTGTAGGACCTAATAGCAATTATACCTTGGATTATGATGTACACTATCAAAATTAATACAAGTTTTATTATTCAGAAAATTACAAGCATCCAATTCATATTTTAAACGAGAGAATATGTTCGAGAAACTCGGAAAGCTAACAACATCTCTCAAGATCTTCAACGCGGATATTCGACTGAACGTAATCCGTAAGATTTGTTACTCGAATACCGAGAATTCGTGCTTAGATTGCTTGTTGATTGATGAAACAGGACCAAACAATTGGTATCAGAGAAACTCATGATCGATTTTGGACAGAATTTGCAATTTTCAGATCAAAATAATAGATTTTTCGATCGAAAAACTCACGTGACTTATATTTTGATCAATATGCTTAATTGTGCGAATTTTGTTGTTGATTTTGCTGATTATATGTTAGGATTGATTTACATACTGATTTCAATCGCTTAGAACGTCATAATATTTCAGATTTTTGATTTAGATCGATTTTTGCGTTGGCGATAAAGTTTTGAGTCCGATCTGATCTTCTTAAATCTCGATATATTTTGCTATTAAACATGGTTGATTCTGTGTTTGCTCATAATTAGAACTGTTAAACGAGTGATTATCCAGAATTTCAGCACCTAAATTGAACATCTCGGTTGAATCTGGAATTTTCACTGTTACATTGAACTTAGCTGTTCTTCGATCGAAAAATATGGATCGAAAAATATTTTTCAACCAAGTTTGCAGCCGAGAAATTTTTCGACGACAAACATTATTTTCGAGTGCTTTACTCAAATTTAAGACTCGAAAAAATATTATTTCAAAAATTAGTTTTTTCGGTTCATATATAAATATCTTTTTCGAGCGAATAAATTTTTCGATCCAAAATTAGCTAAAACATATTTTCGATCGAAAAATATTCCATCGAAAAATTTTACAATCAACAATTTGAGTCAAACTAAAAACAAAGTTTTTCGATCACTAGTAATTTTCGATCACAAGTTATTCGATAAGAGTTTTTGTGATCAACATAGTTTTTTGACAAAATATTTTTCGACAATATCATCTTTTCAACATTTTTTTTGAAAAATATTTTTCGATAAACATTTAACTAAATCCTTAAACGTTCGAAAAAAAATTTCGATTAAAAATTTTAATATTTTTAAATTGAAAAACTTTACTGCTCGAAAAACATTTCGACCACTGCATTTAAAAGGAATAAAAAAATGTGAACTTCAAAACTTACGAAAAATATTTCTTTCCGAACTATCTATTTTGATACTCAATATTTTCAATCAATAACTCAAATTTCTTTAACAAATCTTGAAGTATCAATTTTTACTTACCAAATATTTTCGAAACCATAACAATTTATGTTTCACAACCGGATCATAGGTTCAAAAAGGAAATTGTTTAAAGTACGAATCAAATATTTCTAACTAAGTTTGTCACTTGTGAAGCATTTTTCATTGTGATTCCAAACTTTCCCGAAGATCCTACCAATCAAAAAAAATGGATGCTTACTCACTCGAAAATGACGTCCGCCCTCCAATTCTTCGAAGTGGCGAATACACGGTATGGAGAAGCCGGTTCATAAACTTTTTGGAAACGAAAGATCAAGCCATAAATTTGATCGCGTCACTTCAAGAAGGTCCAGCTCAATTCTGGCTCATCCAAGAAGGAGATGCCACAAACAATCCTCTTATTCCTGCAACCAGAAGACCTAAAGTTCCTGGTGAATACATCGAGGGGGAGCATTTAAGAGCCAAAGCAGACTTGGGAGCCAAGACTTTCCTAATGCAAGGAATACCGAATGACATCTATATGCATAGATAGTCTATCGAGTGCAAAGGCCATGTGGGACGAGCTCCACAAGATGATGCAACGAACCGAAGTTGGAGTCAAAGCAAAGAAAGCAAATATTCTAACAACTCACGACTCTTTCAAAGCCAAGACAGAGGAATCGGTTTATGAACTCTATCAACGATATCTAACTCTTCTCAATGAAATGAGGAAGATAGATATATTCAAGACCAACATGGAGGTCAACATCAGATTTCTTTCTTCTCTTCAACAGGAGTGGAAGAAAATATCCATTCAAATCCGACAAAATAAGGATTTGGACGAAATAGATATCCACGCCGTCTTTGATAATCTCGCCCAACATGAAGAAGATATAAGCGAGATCGAAAAAGATCTAAAGGGCAAGCAGATCGACGATTCTATAGCACTTGTCTCTGAAAGAAAGCAAAGCCGATCTCGAAAGGATAAAAGTATCAAGCTACCAAGTTCTTCAGAAGATGAAGGAGAATCTGACTCGGACTCCGAACCTGATATGAAGGAGTTCAAGAAACAGTTAGCTCTCATTTCTAAAATGATGAGTAAAACGTTTTACAAAAAGAAATCCTCGTCTTCGGCCAATAGACTTCGGACATCTAGCTCCAAGCAAAGGGAAAGACCGGCCGAGTCCTCAGAATCAAAAAGTGTCAAAGAACCACAAAAATGTTATAATTGTGGAAAGATCGGACACTTCTCCAGGGAATGCAAACTACCCAAGAAAAAAGACGCCAACTACTACTCCAAAAAATTCCAACTCACTAAACAGAAAGAGGCTGGAGTAGCACTGATGGCAGAACAAGACCATTGGCTGGAAGACACCATAGATTCTGAAGACGAAAATCTTGCACTTATGGCATACCTCGATGACGCTTCAAATAATGACTAATCAAGGAGGCCCGACGACGACGACGACAAAGCATCCTCTTCATCACAAGAGGTACACATGTCTAATTCCACATTATCAAACATGTTAGAATCGTTACAGGTTAAGTACACTAACATGAAAATTGAGCGGAAACGAACAAAGGAATTAGAAGAGAAACTAGCTCTTAGCGAAAGCAATTTCCAAAAGCAATTAGATAAGAAAATTCATCTCGAAATTCTCTAATGCTAAGGAAAATATCTCTAGTTTTGAATTAACCATAGCTACCTCTGAGGCAAAAATTATTGAACTTAATACTATTCTTATCGATTGTCAGAGAGACTTAGAGATTTCTAAAAATAATTTCAAAGAAATTTCTGACGAACGTAAGAAACTTTATTCAAGGATTAAAACGTTAGATGATCTTCTAATAAAACGATATTTCTAAATCAACCTATTGATACCGTATTTTATAATCCTAAAGAGGGCTTAGGTTTTCACACTCCATGTAGTTTGAAAAAGGTCAATGTTAGACAATTATACGATATCAAGTATATGGGATTAGATTTAACTTCTCTAATGGCATTTACTAATTCTTCCGAAATAAATGTTTTAGAAGAATCTAAACGACAAGCCACTGATAGGACTATCATTTCTTTTGATTACACCGACTTGAATAATAGCTACAAGACAAGAGATCTCAACTTGTCTAGTGATTATAATTCATTATATCCCCGAGAAGATTTCTCCAACGACAAGGAAGATAATACTGATCATTTTCAAAATTCTAATTTCTGTTACATTCCGGCTATTATTAGAAAAATAGCTGATTTAAACGCTTCCTTGGAAATAGAAAGAAAGAATTTCAAAGCTGAAAAGAACGAACTTTTACTGGAGATTTCCAATCTAAAAAATACCTCTACTTTAAAAACTTGTCCTGATCTTATTTTAAAAGAACAATCTTTAATGAAGGACAAGATTAAATCTAAGAAAAACTCTGTCATTATGTTCCAAAATATTTCAAAAGAAGATAAATCTTCTTTAAAAATTGTAAAGAGTGAAAACGAATCCTTAAATGCTTCAAAAAGGAAAAAGATTTTTACTAACTCTTTTTCTACTCCATCCACAGGTAGAGTAGTAAAAGAGGTGAAGCATGCTAAGGAAAGAGTGCATAAAATAAAATTTCAGAAGAAAAATGATTTGTTATCTATTTTTTCTATATCAAAAGCTAAGGACACTCTTACGAAGACAGCCGTGTCTAGTATTGTTACTTCAACTTATGTGTTAAAGCCTATTATTTTTGAAAGCACAAACTTTGACATTGGCTCTACTTCTAAAAACGATAATTATCTTTCTAAGATAAATGCAAGTCTTAAGTCTCGAACGAAACAAGATCCACCTATTAAGAAAGCTTATAGGTATCTAGTCCACCTATTAAGTCTCATATGACATTCTTGTTCTCACCTAAGGTATCTAGTACACGTACATTCAGCTAAACACCTTAGGAGACTAGTCAGAGAAAAGATTTTCTCCAGTAATAAGACAAATTAGACATTTGTTCGTGCTGAAATTAACCCCTCATGTAAGGTTCAACCACAATGGGTTCCTAAGTCACCACCTAGGCAAACACAAGTCAATAAGGCTAAATTGTCTAAAGAGGTACTACTTAAACAAACTACTTCTAAGTTGGTTTGGGTACCTAAGCATTCTCATAATTTAGGAACCAAAGATTAACAAACCTTAATTATTAAATCTGCTAATCCGAGAGGACCCATTCAAGAGTGGGTACCTAAGTCTTCCTAATTTCTTTCTACGCAGATCCATCATGTGTGGTATTTAGATTCTGGTTGCTCCACACACATGACGGGAAAACAAGACCTGTTGAGCAACAATGACTCAGCTCCCATACTCGGATTTGGAGACATTCTACTGCCAAATCTGACGATTAAAGATGTCTCTTACGTCCAAGGTCTTCAGCACAATCTATTCGGCATAGGGCAATTCTATGAAAAAGGATTTCAAGTAGTATTTCTAGCTGAACAATGCAGAGTTTTGAATAGTCAGAATCAAGAGCTTCTCATAGGATCACGAAGATCAAATTTATAAACAATCAATCTGACAACAGTTCGACCTTTGACAGCTGTATGCCTCATCTCTCAGACAACAATCAAGAGGAACAGCTTATGGCATCAACGTCTGTCTTATCTAAATTTAAAAGCTCTTCACAAA
This sequence comes from Linderniella brevidens, assembly GCA_004919715.1. Taxonomy (NCBI): domain Eukaryota; kingdom Viridiplantae; phylum Streptophyta; class Magnoliopsida; order Lamiales; family Linderniaceae; genus Linderniella; species Linderniella brevidens. The sequence goes on along the minus strand of SWDC01000149.1, from coordinate 2,136,695 downwards.
CTCAGTGTTAAAAAGTTGGTCACCAGTCTGCCAACAATTTCTTCTAATCAAGAGCATCACTGTTCGGCTTGTCAATTGGGCAAAATGAAGCGAGCTTCACATAAATGAAGCAAGTTGCTTCTACATCTCGACCCTTAAAGTTACTTCACATGGACCTTTGTGGACCGATGAGTACACAAAGTATTAACGGTCGAAAATTGGCCACAAAACACTTGCAACCAAATACTTTGAAGAATGAGATATTCGGAATTCTTTGATTAATTAGCTCATATGGCGTTTTCTCGAAGCGTTTGTGAATAATTGTTCTATTTTGAGTAAAACATGATGTACTCACTGCTTCAGCCCATAGAAAGTGAGGAAGACCGGAGTATATGAGCATAGTTCTTGCAGCTTCAACTAAAGTCCGGTTCTTTCTCTACGACACCATTTTGTTGTGGCGTTTTTGCGGCTAAGAATTGTTGAATAATTCCAAGTGACAGATAAAAATTGTGAAGACGCTTGTTCTTGAATTCAGTTCCATTATCAGTTCTGATTACTTGAATTTTCTTTTGCAGGAGATTTTGTGCGGTATTCACAAAGCTTTTTATCAAGTCTCCAGTCTCATCTTTAGTTTTGAGAAATCTTGTCCATGTGTAGCGAGAAAAATCATCGACAATTACTAACACATATTTTCGACCGTTAATACTTTGTGTACTCATCACTGCTCAAACACACACATTTTACACTATTTTGAAAGAAATCAAAATTAGTAAGTTTCAAACCTTATGAAAAATATTTGTCTCCGAATTATCTTCTAGGATACTCAAAATTTTCGTTCTTAAATTCAAAATTCTTTAGCAAAATTTTGAAGTATCAATTTTCATATCAATATTGTTCGAAATCAAAACAATTTCTCTTCAACAACTGAAACATAAGTTCAAAAGGGAAATTGCTTAAAGTACGAATCAAACATTACTAACGAAGTTTGTCACTTCTGAAGCATTTTTACCATTTCGATTCCAAACTTTCACGAAGATCCTACCAATCAACTACAAATGGATGCTTACTCACTCGGAAACAACGTCCGTGCTCCAATTATACGAAGAGGCGAATACACCGTTTGGAGAAGCCGATTCTTGAACTTTTTGTAAACTAAAGATCAAGCGACCAATTTGATAGCTTCTCTTCAAGAAGGTCCCGCTAAATTTTGCCTCATCCAAGAAGGTGATGCCACCAATAATCCTCCCATTCCCGCAACTAGAAGACTCCAAATACCTAGTGAATATACCGAGGGGGAGCGATTAAGAGCAAAAGCGGATTTAGGAGCCAAAACTTTCCTAATGCAAGGAATTCCTAACGACATCTATATGCAAATAGATAGTCTATCTAGTGCAAAAGCTATGTGGGATGAACTCCACAAAATGATGCAAAGAACCGAAGTCGGAGTCAAAGCCAAGAAAGTCAATATTCTCACGGCCTACGACTCATTCAAAGCGAGGAAAACGTTTATGAACTCTATCAACGTTATCTAACTCTTCTTAATGCAATGAGGAAGATAGAAATTTTCAAGACAAACATGGAGATCAACATCTGATTTCTCTCTTCTCTTCAACCGGAGTGGAAGAAAATATCCATGCAAATTCGTCAAAATAAGGATTTAGACGAAATGGATATCCACGCCGTCTTTGATAATCTCGCTCAACACGAAGAAGATATAAGCGAGATACAAAAAGAACTTAAGGGCAAGCAGATCGAAGACTCTATAGCTCTAGTCTCTGAAAGAAAAACGAGTCGATCTCGCAAGGACAAAAGCATCAAGTTGCCAAGTTCTTCAGAAGATGAAGATTATTCCGAATCGGACTCCGAGCTAGACATGAAGGAATTCAAGAAACAATTGTCTCTCATTACTAAGATGATGAGCAAAAAGTTTTATAAAAAGAAATCCCTCCTCTTCGGCAAATAAACTTCGGACATCAAGCTCCAATCACAAGGAAAGATCGGACGAGTCATCAGAATCTAAAAACGCCAAAGAACCAGAAAAGTGCTATAATTGTGGTAAGATAGGGCACTTCGGCAGAGAATGCAAACTTTCCATGAAAAATGACGCCAACTACTACTCCAAAAAATCCAACTAACTAAACAAAAGCACGCTGGAGTAGCTCTGATGGCGGAAACAAGAGCATTGGCTCGAAGATACCACAGATTCTGAAGACGAAAATCTTGCTCTAATGGCGTACCTTGACGACGCCTCAAACGACAGTTCATCAAAGGAGGTCAGATGATGAAGAAAAAGCATCCACATCATCACAAGAGGTAACAATGCCTAATTCTACATTATTAAACATGTTAGAATCTTTACAAATTAAGTATTCTAACATGAAGAATGAGCGGAAGAGCAAAAAGGAATTAGAAGAAAGACTAGCTCTTAGTGAAAATAATTTTCAAAAGCAATTAGATAGAACAATTCACTTAGACATTCTCTTATCTAATGCTAATGAAACCCTAACTAGTCTTGAATCTAGGATAGCTACCTCTGAAATAAAAATAAATGACCTTAGTAAGACTCTTAGCGATTGTCAGAGAGACTTAGAAATTTCTAGAAATAATTTTAAGGAAATCTTTGATGAACTTAAGAAGCTTTACTCTAGGATTAAAACTTTAGACGATCTTCTAACAAAAAGGGGGCGAACAGATCAGACTATATTTCTAAATCAACCTCTTGATATAGAATTTTATAATCCTAAAGAAGGCTTAGGTTTTAACAATCCCTGTAACTTGAAAAAGGTCAATGTCAAACAATTATATGATATCAAGTATATGAGATAAGGATTAACTTCTCTAATGGCCTTTACTAACTCTTCTGAAATAAATGCCTTAGAAGAATCTAAACGAAAAGTCACTAATAGAAATGATATCCCCTTTGACTACACTGAATTGAATAATAATTAAAAGACATGGGAAATTAACCTGTCTAGTGACTATAGTTCAACATATCCTTTAGAAGATTTTCCTAAAGTTCAGGTAGAAAATAGTGATCATTTTCAAAATTCTACTTTTTGTTATATTCCTGCTATTATTAAGAAAATAGCTAATTTAAACGCTTGCTTATAAACAAAAAGAAAGAATTTCAAAGCTGAAAAGAATGAGCTTTTGTTAGAGATTTCTAATTTCAAAACTTCCACAATTTTAAAATCTTGTCATGATTTTATTTTGAAAGAAAAATCATTAATTAAGGACAAGATCAAATCTAAGAAAACAACTCCCATTATTTTTAAAGAAGATAAATCTTCTTTAAAAAGCTTAAAGGGGGTAAAAGAGTCCTTAAATGCTTTATAAAGGAAAAAGACATTTACGAACTTTTTTTACTCCATCCACAGGTAGAGTAGAAAAAGAGATGAAGCATGCAAAGGACAGAGTGTCTAGAATAGAATTTCAGAAGAAAAATGATAGAAAAGATTTATTTTCAACATTTTCTTCTGTATCAAAAACTATGGACACTCGTAAGAAGACAGTCGTTTCTAGTTTTAATGTTGTTGCTTCCACTTATGCGTTAAAGCCTATTAATTTTAAAAGCAAAAATTTTGAAATCGGCTCTACTTCTAAAACCCTAACCCATCATTCTAAGACAAATGCAAATCGTAAGTCTCGAAGGAAACAAGATCCGGCTATAAAGAAAGCTTATAGAGAAAAGATTTTCTCATGCAGTAAGACTAATAAGACGTTTGTCCGCGCTGAAATTAACCTCCCATGTCAGGTTCAACCTCAATGGGTTCCCAACACACCATCTAGACCAACACAAGCCCAAAAGGCTAAGTTGCCTAATGAGGTACCACTTAAACCAACTAATTCAAAGTTGGGTTGGGTACCTAAAAACATAAATGGTTTAGGAATAAAAAATTAACAAACCTTACCTGCCAAATCTGCTAATCCGAGAGGACCTTTTACTAAGTGGGTCTCTCTAAAATTTTTCTATGCAGATCCATCATGTGTCGTATTTAGATTCGACAACAACGATTCAGCTCCTATACTAGGCTTTGGAGATATTCTACTGCAGAATCAGATGATCAAAGATGTCTCTTACGTCCAAGGTTTTAAACACAATCTGTTCAGCATAGGACAATTCTGCGACAAAGGATTTCAAGTGGTGTTTCTAACTGATCAGTGCAGAATTTTAAATAGTCAGAATCAAGAACTTCTAACAGGATCACAAAGATCAAATCTATACACCATCAATCTAACAACAGCTCGACCTTCGACAGTTGTTTGCCTCATCTCACAAACTACAATCAAGAGGAATAGCTTATGGCATCAACGCTTGTCTCATCTAAACCTCAAAGCTCTTCACAAACTCACAATCAAAAAGTTGCACTGTCTACCAACTATTTCCATACATCAAGAGCATAATTGTTCGGCTTGTCAAATGGAAAAAATGAGGCGAGCATCACACAAACTCAAGCAAGTTGCTTCTACATCTCGACCCTTGGAATTACTTCACATGGACCTTTGTGGACCAATGCGTACACAAAGTATCAACGGTCGTAAATATGTGTTAGTAATTGTCGACGATTATTCTCGCTACACATGAACAAGATATCTCCGAACAAAAGATGAGACTGGAGACTTGATAATCAGTTTTGTGAATACGACTCAGAATCTCCTGCAAAAGAAAATCCATGTAATCCGGACTGATAACGGAACTGAATTCAAGAATCAACGTCTCAACAATTACTATCAGTCACTTGGAATTATTCAACAATTTTCAGCCACTAAAATGCCTCAACAAAATGGCATCGTAGAATGGAAGAAGCGACTCTAGTTGAAACCGCAAGAGCAATGCTAATACATTCCGGTCTCCCTCATTTTCTATGGGCTGAAGCAGTGAGTACCGCGTGCTATACAGAAAATTGGACGATTATTCAAAAACGCTTTGAAAAGACACCGTATGATATAATTAATCAAAGGATTCAGAATATCTCATTCTTTAAAGTATTCGGGTACAAATGTTTTGTGGCCAACGATCGGGAGCATCGAAGCAAGTTCGACCCGAAATCATTTGAAGCCGTCTTCGTTGGATATTCATCCACTTCTAAAGCATACCGCATCTATATCAAGTCTTCACGTACTATCTTGGAAAGCTACAACGTCACGTTTCAAGAAGTGACCGATTTGGCTTCTGAACAAAACAGTTCAGAACCTGAGCTTATAGGCGTGTTGGCACAAAGTCAAAAACTTCCGAAACTTCTACCTCAAAGTCAAGAGAAGCAATTCCCGCTAACCTAGAAGATATGGATTTTCTATTTGAACATTTTTATCGGAACGAGTCTCAAATGCCTGCTTCGTCTAATTCTATACCAAGCAGTGCTCCTTCTCCCTCTACGAAAGAAATTCAAATTGAGACTCCTAATCCTCAAACTCCGACAAATGTTACGGTTTCTCCTAATTCTGAATCTTCAACTAGTGTTGCAGCTCCTACAAATGTAGATGAGGAAATTCCTTCCAATTCAACCTCATAATTGAATTTCAGAACTACGAATGATCAGCCCATCAATTCAGGATGTCTCGATCTATTAATCAACGAAGGATCTACGTCGGTTCTTCCTCATGAACGCAAGTAGACTCGAGCTCATCCTATTAACCATATAATCGGTGATCCTTCAAGTGGAGTACGCACTAGGTCGTCTACACAAAGAGGATTGTTAGCATGCTTCTTAAGCAAAAAACGAACCAATCAAGGTAGACGAAGCCCTTAAAGACCTAGATTGGGTAATCGCGATGCAAGATGAACTCAACCAATTCGAGCGTCTACGAGTTTGGACATTAGTTCCTAGACCGCAAGGCAAAACAATAATTGGAACTAAATGAGTTTTCAAGAATATGAAGAACGAGAATGGTGATGTAATCAGGAATAAAGCACGACGCGTAGCCAAGCGGTGCAATCAATAAGAATGAATTGACTACGACGAGACGTATGCTCCGATTGCACGTTTCGAAGCAATTCGACTATTTCTAGCATACGCAGCTCATAAAGACTTCAAAGTGTATCAAATGGATGTTAAAACTGCCTTTCTCAACGGGGTACTATAAGAAGAAGTCTACGTCGCGCAACCTGACGGGTTCGTGCACGAGAATCATCCCGATCACGTCTATCGATTGGCCAAAGCTCTCTATGGACTAAAACAAGCCCCTCGTGCTTGGTATGATGTCGTAAGCGAATTTTTAGTCAAGTCCAACTTCATAAGAGGCACCATCGATACGACACTCTTCATCAAAAGACAAGGCAAAGACCTATGATCGTTCAAGTTTACGTTGATGACATCATCTTCGGCTCGACGAATGAACGTCTCTGTCAGAAATTTGGTGAACTCATAAAGACCAAATTCGAGATGAGCTTAATGGGAGATCTCCAATTCTTCATCAGTCAAACCAAATATATTTGAGATATTCTGAAGAGATTTAATCAAGATAAGGGCACACCCATGAATACTCCCATATCAACAAACTTCAAATTGGATGTTGATCCGTCTGGCAAGGCAGTCAACATCACAACCTATCGGAGTATTATCGGATCTCTTCTTACTTTACGTCCAGCCGACCCGACATCATGTTCGCACTTGTCTCTGTGCTTGTTTTCAAGCTGACCCAAAGGAGTCCCACATGCATGCAGTCAAGCGAATTCTACGCTGTCTCAAAGGAAATCCCAACTTAGGTCTATGGTATCCTAAAGATACTGATTTTAGATTGGCTATACTGACGCTGATTATGCAGGTTGTTAAATGGACAGAAAAAGCACGTCTTGCGGAGCACAATTTTTAGGCGAAATGTTGGTATGCTGGTCCTCAGAGCAAAATTGCGTGTCAACCTCGATGGTCGAGGCGGAGTTCGTCGCAGCTGCCAGCTATTGCTCGCAAGTTCTATGGATGCGGACACAACTACGCGATTACGGGTTTGAATTTAATAACATTCCCATTTACAGTGATTCTCAAAGTGCTATTGCCAATACTTGCAATCATGTTCACCATTCACGCACGAAACACATAGATATTCGCTATCATTTTATAAAAGATCAAGTAGAAAAAGCCACTATATATATGTATTTTGTAAAAACGGAGCTTCAACTTGCCGACTTATTCACTAAAGCATTGGATGAAAAAGGATTCAATTTACTTATTGCTAAGTTAAGCATGTTACTTGAAAAGTGCTTTACATGCTCTATTATGCTTATATATGATATTCAATGTGCTTCTTGATATTCTTTGATTATCTGGCGTGACTCTATCCTTCAAATTTTTTTACAAAGAAAAATAAAAATTAAATAGTATATAGATATAATAACAATAATAAAATTAAAAAAAATGGGGAGTGACGATAATTTTGCCTATTCTGAAATACTCACAAAAATATTTCTTTGATATATGATTAAATACTTTGTCTAATAATTCATGTGACTTTCTCTTATTCAAAAAGCCTAGTTTGTTTCACTAGACAAAGCCACATCATATATGTGAGAATTTGGCCTCAAAATTTTTATTCTTGAGTGTGTCAGACTTCAAATGAGTATCTTTTGGTTTGTACTTCATAGCTTCATTCCTGCTTTTGTGTTAGATTGTCATGAAAATGATAAGGGCAACTTAGGAAATTTCCTCACTATGCCCAAATTATAAATCCTTTACTTTTACCTCTAGAAATCCACTTTGAGCCTTCTCCAACATTCTTTTTCTTATGACACCTGATCAAGCCTTCAACATTATTCCTAAAGTTTCGGGGTTGCTCAATCAAGAAAAAGAGGGGGGGGGGGGAAGGAGATACATATGAAGAAAGTCTCAATCATTATAGAAGAGCAGCATGGATCTTGCTGTGAACTTCTCCTAGATAATCTCGTATACTCCTAGAAGAGAAACACCTCGAAGTGAACTTCTCCAACGATAATCTAGATCTTATAAATAGAGAAAACGAGAAGAGAAGCACGGCCTTGGGTTCGAATTCCATAACTGTGGAACTTTCGAAAGGAACACGGTCTCGACCCAAAAAGAAGTTCTCATCTCTCAAAGCTTTGTAAAGAAGACAATACTCATCTTGAGCAAGCACAGAAGAAAAGAAAAGCTACAGGATCGGAAATGAATTTCAAAGAGGGCCCCTGGAATTGAAGAATATTTAAGCTCACTAATCCTCAAAATTACCCTACCCTTTTAGTCAGAGCCTAAAAATAATCCCTTCAAAGTTCCTTTGATTCAAAATGATGAACTTTCACTTGGTAAGTTGATTAAATATGCAACGATAACAAATTAATTGATATAATTTTGTCGTGATGATATGAGTAATATATCTACTAAATATTTCCATGATAAAAATAAATTGAGTGCAATGAGCGAAACTTACGATAGTTGTCAAATGATTCATACAATGATCTTAGAATATTAGTTTAGTTACATGATTTGACGACAAATTATTATTTTATATGTTATGAGAAAGTTTTGCGTGATAATGCTCAAAATGTCCAATCTGACCCCAAAACAAAATTTTTATAATAAAAATATTTTTTATTATTGAAAATATTGTTCGCACATTTTAAATGCATTAATACATGCATTTGTTCAGAATCGATAAAATGCGAATTTTTTTTGAAAAACGTAAAATTTAATTGAATTTATGCTGAAATGCTTAAAATGCGTTACTTGTACATAAATAGTAAATTTTCATATGCCAAATTGTACTACATATGTGCTTAGATGCCAAAAAGTTAAAACTTGCAATTGTTGAGGGGGAGCTTTACATGAGAATTTGTTCTTATCTCCTATATGATTTACTTGTAAAACATGACTTCTAATCATGACTTATAATATTTTTTCTAAGCATCACAGAAAATTTCGAGCTCATCCGAGGAGTCAAATGTTGAATTTCATCAAAGATTTTTGGTATTATGCAATTTACTTTTGGGTTAATCCATAAAAGAATAAACTTTAGTTTAATCAGACCTGAATTTTAACGAAAGCCCAAAGTTTTTTTTTACGGCCCAAAGTATTTTTTTAACCTTACTCGATCGTAAAGCATTAATACCACGTTATCGATCGAAAAACTCCCTCACATGAAACTTCTCTCCATCGCAAAACTTTTCGACTTCCAACACTCTTCGAACTCTTTTCGGCGATTTCACCAAAACTTCACTTATCTCAGTGATTTTCTTCCTAAACTCGCCGATTTCGAACGTAGAAACACGTGTTTAAACTCAACCTTTCGGTTAAAATCATGATATGTGGTCGCAATTGTTTTCTGAACGTTCCGAATCCAGTTTAACTCATGATTTACCCACAAATCGACATTTACGTGTTACGCGTTTACTGTTTGATTTGAAAATTTTTCGATCGAAAACGTTCTTATCGCAAACAGTGTCGTCGAAAAACTTTTGATTTCGTTAAGTTTTATTCGATCGCAAACCACAGCGTCGAAAACCTTTTGTTTTCGATATATTTTAATTCGATCGTAAAACTTCGCAGCGAAAACTTAATTTTTTCGATTAAATTTTATTCGATCGCAAAACTCAGATGGAAAACCTTTTGTTTTCGATATATTTTAATTCGATCGTTAAACTTCGCGGCGAAAACTTAATTTTTTCGATTAAATTTTATTCGATTGCAAAAATAAGTGGCGAAAACTTTAAGTTTTTCGATATTCTTTTATTGGATCGCAAAACTACGCGGCGAAAAACTTATGTTTTTTCGACAACTTTTTATTCTATTGCAAAATTACTCAGCGAAAAACTATTGTTTTCGATAACATTTTATTTGATCGTAGAAGTCATCGGCGAAAAACTTGAGTTATTCAACACATTTTTATTCGAACGCAAAATTTAACAATCTAATAAATTGTCACTCGAATAAAAACAGTTGAAAAAGACTTAGAAAATTTTTCAAATTTTTCTCCAAGACAAAAAATTTTCGATCACAAAAATTAACATTCGAATCTTCGAGTACTACCGGCTTCGGTGACAACTCCTCCACCAACGGATCAGCCAATCGTACAGATTCAACCTGAATCTGTCTCAACACTCATAGAGGTAATACCTACCGTATCATCTCAAGGATTGGATGGAAGCCCTATTGGACCCCCGATATCTTCGGCGCAAACAATAGGCCAACCCATTGAAGTGGTGACTTCAGGGTTGATAACTAATGTACCCCGACGTTCCGAAATCTCAAGACTTGTTCAAGGCAGTACATCGAAAACCTTTTTTGATGTTGTGACAGTGGAGCGCCTCCTTGGCCCCACTCCACCGATGATTGTGACGGAGTAACACTTACAAGAAGCACTCTCCACAACCATTTCTTCTCTCGAAGATCGCCTGATGGACAGAATGCTCCAGGCCATAGAGACCTCTCGAAGGGATATCGGGAAAGCACCGGTCTCCGCGGCTGCTCCGTCAGAAGCTTAAACCACCCCCGTCTCTTTACCACCTCTTACCACCACCATACAGCCCCTATCCAACCCACCCTTACCACCCCAACTCCATCACCTTCACTCATCAACCCCTATACCATCCCGATCACCAAGCTTTATGATATTCTCATCTCCCGACTCCTCGCCTTAGAGACCAGGACCCCCGCTGAGGAGAGTCTCTACAAAAGGCTGATAGATGAACCTGAGCCGCCCGCTCAAACAAGGTGCCGAGAAGAAAGCTCCCGCACCAAAAGAAGACATGACGATCCCGATGATCCAAATGGTCATGAGGGGGAGAAAAGGCAACGAACCACACGAAGCGGCCGCGGTTTGAGTTGAGAGCAAACAACAAAGACTCAAGAAGCTGGAGGATCATCCTAAAACCCACCAACCACATAACCCACAACCCACCAACAAACAACATCATCTCCCACCATATCCCACACACTACCTCCCTCTCCTACAAATCCAAATCCAATCCCGAACTCTAACCTCCTCCAAGGCCAACCAAAAGCAGTCGCCTACAATCCACATCTGATCGTAGACGATTATATCTTAAACGAGAAATGGATGACGCAATGGAAAGCAGAAGGAGCTGCTCAAGCTCGACTCTCCAACGTCAGATATTTCATACAACAAGCTTCCGTGGACTTGGTGTTGCTTGAAGATGAAGAACTTCAAGAAGGCGAGAACTACAATTCTGCTCTCCCAAAACTACCAGAAATGATCAGGCACAGAGTCGACTCTCCTCCCCGCTTATCAAACGGGACAGTCAGAGTCGAGACGCCATTGAAGAATATCAGGATTGAAGTCCCGTTTATTGAAGATATTAGAAAGCATATATGATGGGCTCCTAACCGGATAAAGAAGCTCAACGAACTAAACTTACAAGGTATCTCACATTGGGAAGATAGGAAGAAAATAGAGCACATCTTCATGCTCCACTATCTTGGTCCAAATCGAAATGGCATCCCAACGGATCAACTGAAGAATAATGTGGAATTAGGCATCGTTACCTCTTGTGATGATGTGGATGCTTTTTCTTCATCATCTGACCTCCTTGATGAGTTATCGTTTGAGACGTCGTCAAGGTACGCCATTAGAGCAAGATTTTCGTCTTCAGAATCATTGGTATCTTCCAGCCAATGATCTTGTTCCGCCATCAGAGCTACTCCAGCCTCTTTTTGTTTAGTTAGTTAGAATGTTTTGGAGTAGTAGTTGGCGTCCTTCTTCTTGGGAAGTTTGCATTCTTTGGCGAAGTGCCATATCTTTCCACAATTATAGCACTTTTGTGGTTCTTTGGCGTTTTTAGATTCTGATGACTCGGTCGGTCTTTCCTTGTGCTTGGAACTTGATGTCCGAAGTCTATTAGCCGAAGAGGAGGATTTCTTTTTATAGAACTTTTTGCTCATCATCTTAGTAATGAGAGCCAATTGTTTCTTGACCTCTTTCATATCTGGCTCAGAGTCCGATTCGGATTCGTCTTCATCTTCTGAAGAACTTGGCACCTTGATGTTTTATCCTTACGAGATCGACTCATTTTTCTTTCAGAAACTAGAGCTATAGAGTCTTCGATCTGCTTGCCCTTAAGTTCTTTTTGTATATCACTTATATCTTCCTCGTGTTGAGCAAGATTATCAAAGACGGCGTGGATATCCAGTTCGTCCAAATCCTTATTTTGACGGACTTACATGGATATTTCTTCCACTCCGGTTGAAGAGAAGAGAGAAATCGGATGTTGACCTCGATGCTGGTCTTGAAAATTTCTATCTTCCTCATCTCGTTGAGAAGAGTTAGATAACGTTGATAGAGTTCATGAACGTTTTCCTCCGACTTTGCTTTGAATGAGTCGTAGCCCGTGAGAATATTATCTTTCTTGGCTTTGACTCCGACTTCGGTTCTTTGCATCATTTTGTGGAGTTCATCCCACATAGCTTTTGCACTAGATAGACTACCTATTTGCATATAGATGTCGTTAGGAATTCCTTGCATTAGGAAAGTTTTGGCTCCTAAATCCGCTTTTGCTCTTAATCGCTCCCGTGTATATTTACTAGGAATTTTGAGTCTTCTAGTGGCGGGAATGGGAGGATTATCAGTGGCATCGCCTTCTTGGATGAGCCAAAATTGAGCGGGACCTTCTTGAAGAGAAGCTATCAAATTGGTAGCTTGATCTTTAGTATCCAAGAAGTTTAAGAATCGGCTTCTCCAAACGATGTATTCGCCTCTTCGTAGAATTGGAGGGCGGACGTCGTTTCCGAGTGAGTAAGCATCCATTTGTAGTTGATTGGTAGGATCTTCGTGAAAGTTTGGAATCGAAATGGTAAAAATGATTCATAAGTGACAAACTTCGTTAGTAATGTTTGATTCGTACTTTAAGCAATTTCCCTTTTGAATCTTTGTTTCGGTTGTTCAAGAGAAATTGTTTTGAAAAAAGTATTTGATATGAGAATTGTTACCTCAAAATTTTCTTAAAGAATTTTGAATTTAAGAACGAAAATTTTGAGTATCGTAGAAGATAATTCGAGACAAATATTTTTCCTAAGTTTTGAAAATTACGAATTTTAATTTCTTTCAAAATAGTGTAAAATGTGTGTGTGTTTGAGCATTGATCGAAATTTTTTTCGAGCAATATGTTTTCGAGTTAAATATTTTCGAACCTTTAATCGAAAATTGAGAGTGATCGAAAAAATTTTCGTGAAGTTTGACTCAAATTGTTGATTAAAAGTTTTTTGAGTGTCAATTATTCGGTCGAAATATGTTTTCGCTAAATTTTGACTCGAAAATTTAAATGATCAAAAAACTTGTTTTACTATTACAAGTTTTTCGAGTCAAAATTAGATATTTATTTAGCGAAAACAGTATCCGTCGAAAAAAAATACGCTTTGTTATGCTCGAAAAAGATATTTATATATGAATCGAAAAACTAATTATCAAAATAATGTTTTTCGAGTCTTATATTTGAGTAAAACACATGAGAACAGTGTTGTCATCGAAAAATTTCTCGGCTGCAAACTTATTCGGAAAATAATTTTCGAGCCAAGTTTTTCGATCGAAAAACCGGTCGAAGAACAGTCAAGTTCAATGTGACAGTGAAAATTCTAGATTCAACCGAGATGTTCAAGTTAGGTGCTGAAATTCTGGATAATCACTCGTTTCTTAGTTCTGAATATGAACAAACACAAAATTAACCACGTTTTACTGCAAAATATATTGAATATTAAGAAAATCAAATCGGAATCAAAACTTGATCGCAAACGCAAATATTGATCTAAATCGAAAATCTAAATTAATATGACGTTCTAAGCGATTGAAATCAGTACGTAAATCATTCCTAACATATAATCTATCACTTAATCAGCAAGATCATCAACAAGATTCGCAAACATTAAGCGCATTGATCAAAATATATTTCACGTAAGTTTTTCGATCGAAAAATATGGAAAATTATTTTGATCTTAGAATAGCGAATTCAATCCAAAAGCGATCACGATCTACTCTGATACCAATTGTTAGGTCCTCGTATATCAACTACCGATCGATCTAAGCACGAATTCTAGATATTCGAATGATAAATTTTACAAAACACCTTCGGTCGAATATCTTCTTTGAAGATCTTGAGAGAGAGTGTTTCTTGATTGCTATTCTCTGTCTTAGAATGTGAATTCAATGCTTGTCTTTTTCCGAAAATGAACTTGTATATTTATTTTGATAGTGTACATTGTATTATACATATTTACATGGTATTTACTATTTAGTCTTACAATATCAAAACTACTAATTACGCCCCTAATTACAAGGATAACAAAATAACAACGCACAATTCTAATGTCTCTTCAAGAATCATCGTTGATGAGTAATTCGAGACATCCGGTATTGATAGGTTGGAATTTCCTCATTTGTGAACTTGTGTTCATTTGTGAAGTTGAGTTTGCTGGAATTTCCTCATCTGTATTAGTAGGAGCTGCAGCACTAGTGGTGATTCGGAATCTTGAGAATATACAACATCGATTGGACTTTGAGGGTCGGAAATCTCATTTGGAATTTCCACTGTAGAAGGGGAAGGTGCGATGCTTGGTACAGATTGCTATGAAGCATGCGTTTGAGACTCCTTCCGATAAAAATGTTAAAAGAGAAAGTCCAAGTCTTACAAATCAGTGGGAAGAGATTCTACTGACGGTGCTCTCGATCGTTCGCTACAATGCATTTGCACCAGAAGACTTTGAAGAAAGAGATATTCGGTATCCTTTGATTTATTATCTCGTACGACGTCTTTTCAAAGTTTTTGTGAATAATCGTCCGATTTTGGGTAAAGGAAACTGTACTCACTACTTCAGCCCATAGAAAGTGAGGGAGACCGGAATGTATAAGCATAGTCCGTGGAGCTTCAACCAATGTCCGGTTCTTCCGTTCTACTATGCCATTTTGTTTAGGTGTTTTAGCGGCTGAAAATTGTTGAACGATTCCATGTGCTTGATAGAAAGTACTAAGACGCTGATTCTTGAACTCAGTTCCAGTGTCAGTCCTGATTACTTGGATTTTCTGTTGCAGGAGATTCTGAGTTGTATTCACAAAATTTAATATCAAGTCACTAGTCTCATCTTTAGTTCGTAGAAATATTGTCCAAGTGTAGCGAGCATAGTCGTCTACAATCACTAGCACGTACTTGCGGCCGTTGATGTTTTTGGTACGTATCGGTCCACATCAATCCATGTGTAGTAATTCCAAAGGTCGAGATGTGGAAGTTACTTGCTTGAGTTTGTGGGACGCTTGCTTCATTTTTCCCATTTGACAAGCCGAACATTGATGGTCTTGTTGAAGTGAAATAGTTGGCAGACCATTGACCAAATTTTAGTAGAAAGATTTTGAAGAGCTTTCAGGTTAAGTTGAGACATTCGTTGATGATATAAGTTGTTCCTCTTAATTGTCGTCTGAGAAATGAGGCAAACAGTCGTCCAAGGTCGCATTATTGTCAGATTTATGGTGTAGAGATTAGATCTTTATTCTCACGTAAGAAGTTCATGATTCTGACTGTTTAGAATTCTGCACTGATCAGCTAGAAATAACACTTGAAAGCCTTTATTGCAGAATTATCCTATCTTGAACAGGGTGTGTTTGAGAGCTTTGATGTATGAGATATCTTTTATTGTTAGATTCTTCAGAATGATATGTCCAAAGCCTAGAATTGGAGCTGAATCGTTGTTGCCGAATCTGACTTTACCGTTATATCGGACTTGATAGTTACTCAACATTTCTTGATTTCCCGTCATGTGTGTGGAGCAACCCAAATCTAGATACATATAATGGATCTGCATAGAAAAGTTTAGAGAGATTTAGGTACCCACTTATAAATGGGTCCTCTCGGATTAGCAGATTTAGTGGTTAAAGTTTGTGGTTCCTAAATGTTATTTTGAGGTATCCAAACCAAATTAGAAGTAGTTCGTTTAGGTGTTACCTCTTTAGGCAATTGAGCCTCTTTGTCTTGTGTTGGCCTAGATGGTGTTTTAGGAACCCATTGAGAGTGAACCTTACACGGTAGACTAATATCAGCTCGGACAAATGTCTTATCAGTCTTAGTTGAGGTGAATATCTTTTTCTAGCTAGTCTCCTAAGGTGTTTGGCGGAGTGAACTCGGACTGGATACCTTAGGTGAGAGCAAGAGTGAATCGAGCTATAAGCCTGCTTAATAGCCGAATCTTGTCTCATTCGAGACTTAAGACTCGCATTGTCTTGGAATGATTGCTTTCGTTTTTGGAAATGGAGCCGATTTCAAAATTTATGCTTTTAAAATTAATAGATTTTAAAGCATAAGTTGAAGCAAAACATGAAAATTAGAAATGACTCTCTTTTTACGAGTGTCCTTTGTTTTTGGTACATAAGTAAATTTTTAAAATGAGTCATTTCTATCAATATTTTTCTTCTTAATTTCTATACTAGACACTCTTTACTCTCCGTCTCTTTAGTAATAGATCTTTTTGCTTTTGAAGCATTTAAAGAGTCTTTTTCTCCCTTGACGCTTTTTAAAGAAGATTTTTCTTCGTTTGAAATATTTTGTAAAATAAAGGGAGAAGTTTTCTTAAATTTGGTCTTGTCATCGATTGATGATTTTTCTTTGAAAATTAAATCAGGACAAGATTTTAAAACGTTAGTCAAACTGATGAAGTTTTGAGATTTGAAATCTCCTATAGAAGCGCATTTTTTTCTGCTTCAAAATTATTTCTTTCTGTTTCTAAGGAGGAGTTTAAATCAACTATTTTCTTAACAATAACAGGAATATACATAAAGTAGAATTTTTAGAATGATCATTATTTTCTTCCTCGACTTTAGGGGATATCTTCTAAAGGATATAATGAATTATAGTCACTAGACAATTTTATTTCCCATGTCTTGTAACTATTATTCAAATCAGTATATTCAAAGGGGATTTGAGTCCTAGTTTTGGCTTCTCTTTTGGATTCTTCTAAGGCATTTATTTCTAAAGAGTTAGTAAAAACCATTAAAGAAGTTAATCCTAAACCCATGTACTTGATATCATATAACAGTTTTACGTTAACCCTTTTCAAGTTATAAGGATTATTAAAACATAAGCCTTCAACAGGATTAAAAAATTCCATATCATGTGGCTGATTTAGAAAAATTGTCTGATCCATTTGTCCCCTTTTTGTCAAAAGATCATCTAAAGTCTTAATACTCTTACGTTCATCATAGATTTCCTTATAATTATTTCTAGAAATTTCTAAATCTCTCTGAGTATCGCTAAGAGTTTTACTAATGTCGTTAATACTAGTCTCAGAAGTAGTTATCCTAGATTCAAGACTAGTTATACTTTCCTTGGCATTAGATAAGAGAATTTCTAAGTTAACTTTCTTATCTAATTGCTTTTGTAAATAATTTTCGCTAAGTGCTAGTCTCTCTTCCAACTCTTTTGTACTTTTCCGCTCAGTTTTCATGTTAGCATATTTAATCTGTAAAGATTTTAACATGATTAATAATGTGGAGTCAGGTGTAGCTACTCTTGAGACGAGGTCGATGCTTTGTCGTCGTCGGACCTCTTCGATGAGCTTGTGTCAGAGTCATCTTCAAGAAATGCCATGAGAGCTAAGTTGTCTTCTTCAGAATTAGTGGTGTCTTCAAACCAGTGCTCTTGTTCAGCCATTAGAGCTACTCCAACTTCATTTTGTTTAGTTAATTGAAATTTGTTGGAGTACAAGTTGGCCTCTTTCTTCTTCGGAAGACTGCATTCTCTGGCGAAGTGCCCTATTTTGCCACAGTTGTAGCATTTTTGTGGATCTTTGGCATTTTTGGATTCTGAAGACTCGGCTGGTCTTTCCTTGTGCTTAAAACTTGAGGTCCGACGTCGATTAGCTGAAGAGGAGGACTTCTTTTTGTAGAACTTTTTACTCGTCATTTTTGTAATGAAAGCCAATTGTTTCTTGAACTCTTTCATGTCAGGCTCAGAATCCGAGTCTGAGTCATCTTCTTCTTCTGAAGAACTCTGCAATTTGATACTCTTGTCTTTCCGAGATCGACTTGTTTTTCTTTCCGTAACAAGAGCTATTGAGTGTTCGATCTGTTTGCCCTTCTGTTCCTTCTTAATCTCGTTGATATCTTCTGAAGAAACGTAGAAATTGTGCTTTGTTAATTAGTTATCATTGTAATTAGGACTAGTTTGTAAATATACCATGTATAGAGGTATATATACCATGTACACAACAAAAATCAATACACGAAGTTATTTTCAGAAAATACAAAGCATATAATTCACATTCTAGAGAGAGAAATACAATCAAAAACTTCCACTCTCTAATCGTTTCTCTCTCCCGATCTTCAAACTTGATATTCGACCGAAGGTAACTTTCGAGAATTCTTATTCGAATATCTAGAATTCATGCTTAGATCGATCGTTAGTTAATTAATTAGGACCTAACAATTGGTATCAGAGCTGATCGTGATCGTTTTTGGATTAAATTTGCTATTCTTAGATCAAAATTATTTTCCAAATTTTTCGATCGAAAAACCTACGTGAAATGAATTTTGATCTACGTGCTTAATTTTGCGAATTTTGTTGATGATCTTGCTGCTAAAGTGATAGATTATATGTTAGAAATGAATTACGTACTGATTTTAATCGCTTAGAACATCGGACTATTTCATATTTTCGATTTAGATCGATAAGTGTTTGCGATTGAGTTTTGAGTACGGTTTGATTTTCTTCATAATCGATATATTTTGCTGAAAAACTTTGTTAATCTTGTGTTTGTTTATATTCCGAACTCATATTCTAGCGATTATCTAGAATCTCAGCGTCTAACACGAGTTTTTCAGTCGAATCTGGATTTTCTCCATTGAACTCGAGTTGTGTTCTTCGATCGTTTTTCGATCGAAAAACTTGGCTCGAAAAATATTTTTCGAATAAGTTTATAGGCGAAATTTTTTTCGATACTCATATTGTTTTCGTGAGTTTCACTCATATATAATACTCGAAAAATAATATTTTCGATAATTAGTTTTTCGATTCACAGATAAATATCTTTTTCGAGCGTAAATAAGCGTGAACTTTTTCAACGAATACTGTTTTCGCTAGATAAATATCTAATTTTGACACGAAAAACTTGCTTTACTATTACAAGGTTTTCCATCTCAAGATTTTCAATCATCTAAATTTTCGAGTCAAAATTTAGCAAAACATATTTCGATTGAATAATTCACACTTGAAGAAACTTTTAGTCAATAATTTGAGTCAAACTTAACGAAATTTTCGATGACTATTAATTTTTTCGATTACAAATTTTTCGATAAAAGCTTTTGTCATTAACAAAATTATTCAACAAACTATTTTTCGATAGGATATTTTATTTCCTTCGAAAAATAATATTCGATAAACATACCTCGAAAAACTTATAGGAATGAAAATCTTTTTCGATAATATGGTTCGAAATTTTTTAAATCAAACAACTTACAACTCAAAAAAAATTTCGACTATTGATCTCTCAAACACACACATTTTACACTGATCTGAATGAAATCAAAATCATAATTTTCAAAACTTACGAAAAAATATTTTTCTTCACATAATCATTTTTGACACTCAAAATTTTCGATCAGAATTATAAAGCTCTTTAGCAAAATTTTGAAGTATCAATTTCTGTACCAAATATTTTTCGTGCTAAAAAACAATTTTTTTTTTAACCATAAATAGGTCCGAAAAGGAAACTGCTCAAAGTACGGGCCAAACATTACTAACTAAATTTGTCACTTGTGAAGCACTTTTACCATTTCAATTCAAAACATTCACAAGATGCTACCAATCAACTACAAACAATGGATGCTTACTCACTTGGAAACGATGTCTGTCCTCCAATTTTACGAAGAGACGAATACACCGTATGGAAAAACCGATTCATGTACTTCTTGGAGACGAAAGATCAAGCTATAAATTTGATTGCTTCTCTTCAAGAAGGACCCGCTCAATTTTGCCTTATCGAAGAAGGCGATTGTTAGGTCCTATTTCATCAACTAGCAATCAATCTAAGCATGAATTCTAGATATTCGAAGGAGAAATCTCGAGAATTACCTTCGGTCGAATATCGAATTTGAAGATCGTGAGAGAGAAACAATTAGAGAGTGGAAGTTTTCGATTGCCTTTCTCTCTCTAGAATGTGAATTCAATACTTTGTAAAAAAATTTGAAAAATGACTTGTGTTTTGATTTTTGTTGTGTACATGGTATATATACCTCTATACATGGTATATTTACAAACTAGTCCTACACTAACAAAAATACGAGCTATGCCCCTAATTACAAGGATAAGTAATTAACAATGCAGAACTTCTATGTTTCTTCAATCTCCCTCTTTGTGGTTGCTCTCCTTTCAACTCTGTTTATCCTTGTCGGGCGTAGAACGGTGTTCTCAATCCCAATGTTGTCTCGTAGTGTCTGACAGCATTCCTCAGCTCCATTATCTCGTTTATAGCATCCAGAAGCTCATTTAGGAGCTGGGCCTCTTCTTTACCAAGATCTTCGAAGATCATTTCTTCAGTGATATCCGCCAAACTCCTCTCGATGTTCTTCCTCAAAAGATTCAACGTCCCGTCACAGAATTTGTGAACTTCGAACTTCATCATCGCTCTCGTATTTCTAATAATTGGATTCTATGGGGGTGTGTATGGTGGTGGTTAGTGGTGGTGAGGATATGGGTGTGGTGTGAGCTTCGGACGGAACTGCCTCTGAGACCGGTGCTTTCTCGGTATCCCATCGGAAAGTTTCAATAGCTTGTAGCATCCTATCCATCAGTCGGTCTTCAAGAGAAGAGATGGCTGTGGAGAGGGCTTCTTTCAGTCGTTGCTCCATCACGATCATGGGTGGAGTGGGGCCAGGGAGGCGCTCCACTGACACAACTTCGGAGAAGATTTCCGACGTGCCGCCTGGGAGAGGACTTGTAATACCAGAACGTCCAAGGACATCCGTTAACAACCCAAAAGTTATCACTTCAGTGGGTTGCCCATTGTTTGCTCCGAAGATGTCGGGGGTCCAATGGGGCTTCCACCCAATCCGTGAGATGATACGGTATATATCATCTCTATGGGTGTTGAGAAAGATTCCATGTGAATCTGTGTGGTTGTCTGAATCGATGGTGGTGGAGGAGACGACATCGAAGCTATTTGGGTAGAATGAGATGCAGAAGGGGCAGAAATTTGCTGTCGGCTTGAGCCCCTTCGTTGTAATCTGCATTCCTCATCAGACTCGGTGACCTCAGGAGATTCGGCTTATTGAGGGACACCTTCGGGCTCAACTGCCGGTGTTTCTGTCTCCTGAACCTCAGCTTCTGGCTCGTGTGTCACCACCAAGGTTTCTCGTTGGGAAGGCACCGGAGCCTGATCCACTGACCCTACCATTGCCTCCGTGATGAAATTGTTTTGGAAATAATCCTGGTAGGCCTCATCGGTGGGATCAGCCAGGCTGAGCAACTCCAGTGGAATCAACATCGGTTGGAGTGCTAGATCGGCTCCCTTCGGGTTATGAAAGAACCGCAGCCTCGGGGGTATAGAACTTCCAACGGGTGGTAGACATGGATCAGCACCGGGAACCATCGGACATACGGAAGGAACTTCACCTTCAATTTTGTCTCCCTCTGACGCATTTGGTCCGCTGAGTCGTTCCATATTAGCTAGGCTATGTCGTATGTTTTCGAGAAAACAACTCCGTGGAAGATGCTTATGATGTTCTCGTTTGCCTTGTCGAAACCGGAGTGCTTTGGGGAGAGGCATTTGTCGATGATGCCGAACAGTGTCCTCCATGGGTGTGGGATCCCGCTGTTTTGGAAATTAGCCAATTTTGTCAGCGGTGGCTTATATCCCATCCGTAGCATATCCTCGACGATCACCGCATCTGTTGGGAGTTGATCGTATTGTTCGTGATGCGGTAGATCGAGCACCATGGCCAGTAGATGTTGGGAAAGGTACCCGGTTTGTACCCGAGACGCAACGCCCCAGGATACGGTGCGGAATAAAATTTTTTTCCGGGTTCCTTCGCAGCTCGGATCGAAAACTCTAATCACGTTGACACGTAATAGGGCGGGTCATACCCGTGAGAGATTACCTTTGAAGCGAGTGGCAGCTCCTCGTCGATTGCGTCGTCGGCCGCGGTCATGTTGGGTATCGTCTAGATCGTCACGCCGACCTTGCAGTGTACCACGGTTTCGATTCTCCGAAGATGGCTAGAGAGAATTGATCCGTCGCTTGGGAGAGTGGTTTGCATTTGTGTGTTCGTGTTTCGATTCTCGGGTCGAGAAATTTCGCGTCGATTCTCTTCCCGTGTCTTTTTTTCTTTGACGAGGGTCTCACCCTTATTTATAGTAGGGGAGGACGAAATTTTCAGCCCTAAATAAGGCTAAAATCTTGAAATATTTGTTCCTAAATAGGAGAGATATTCTTGCCAAAATATCTCTCCTAATTGAATTCAAAATTCTATTAAAGGAACATACTATAAATAGAAAACTAACTAAGATATTAAAATATCTTCAAATATGGTAAATAAATTTCGAAATTGATATAAAATATAAATTCGAATTTTAGTTTTAATAAATAATATTCCAAATATTTTTATTACCATATTTGTAAATTACAAAAATACCATTTAAGGCATTTTTTGAATTTCTCGGCTTAGGGTTGAATTCCAGTTCTTCCCTCAAGTCTTTCTAAGCACTTAGCCAAGCCTAAGTCTTAAAGTTAGTTTCATATGAAGTCCGGCTTCGGTCCACACCCCAAGGCCCAATAAGGCGTGACATAACGACCCGAGGCCCGTTAAGGCCCAAAACACAATCTCTCCTTCTCGGTACACATTGATGATCCTTTTTAAGCCCGACTCTCTAGGTTCGACTCAATCGGCAAGGGAGGAATCCAAGAGTCCGGTAGGTGCCTAGCCAATCCCGCAGTACTGGACAGATCCCGACTTGAGCACGAATTTCGAACTAGTCTTATTCCAGAACCTAACTATAGATTATCGTACTACGTACCAACCCTTCAGCTGTGTCCCGATCGAGTGAGAGCCAGGGTATTTGTCAAACTCACTAAACTCGATACTATGATAAAATGACACGAGGCAAATTACCAAACTACCCTCCATGTCTAACATGAGTTAGTTTAATACTTTGGCCAATGATTTTGTAATTTCCTGTCGTCATTCTCATAGGACACTTGTCTCGATTACTTGCGAGACTGTGAATCCGTACTCGGCGGTCTAAGCCCGGCAATCACAAATATCCATCAAGACCGCATCTGTCCCGCTGACCCATGCAATAGCAAATCGGATCTAGCGAAACCAGAGATAGTCAAGACTTCAAAGTCAACTCCGTCAAAGCCCCTTTCGGTCTAAGGTTCAAGCAGACTACTATAGTTTTGTCGTCGATCATTGACACTCCTTGAGTAATAAGCCATGTTTGATCGTACGACCTGCGAGTCAGTGTCCATGAAACGATTCAATCCCTTGATTCGACTCGTATCACAAGTCATGACTTCCGCTTCCAAGCGGTATATCGACATACGTTAAGTCATCTACAAATAAGCCATGATTGGTTTTCCAGCACCCAACTGAAACCTAAGGCTTATGGACATTTTATGTTCGAGGTTAAGAGTCCACTGGTGCCTTCCTCTCTCGTACCCATCGAGAACAGTGACTCAACTCGACACATTTGGATTTATTCATTTATTGCTTTACCCGATGCTAAGTAAAGAACTCATATAACCAATAAACGAATAATGCCTTTATTAATACGCAAAACAATGTTTGATTACATTGACAATCGAATGATAAATAAGCTAATGCCATATACATATCCAATCCTCGTATAGCATTCAAGGGCATATCCCTAACAGTAGATTCTTGTCGAGGATGATCGTAGTCTTCGTTGTGTATTGCACGTCTTCGCCGACGACGTAGCTCTTCCTACATCCCTAGAATTGCTGGAGATAGACCATTTGTACGGAGGCGGTCATCGTCAGAGCTGGCCATAGAGGATGTCCCTTGAGGATGGAGATTATCACTTCATCTGGACATCGGAATGTGGCGACGTCCAATTGGTAGTTGTTGTAGTGGACCGTCAGCCATTCGGTTGAAGAGTAAATGTTGGAGTACTCTTGATGTGCCATTTCTGAAAAGAAGAAATAAAATTCATTAGATTGAAATTTTCATATGCAAATTTTAATAAGTAAATGTGTATGGCAAATTTTGAGAAATTTTTCATAAGTGTTAGAGTTTATTATCGAAAGATTTACCAAGTCTTTTCAGCATGTTTTTATTCGAGCCTGAATTTATTTGATCGTTAAGTTTTGCGATCGAATAAAAATTATCGAATAATTCAATATTTTCGCCACTAACTTTTACGATCGAATAAAAATTTGTCGAAAACAAAAGTTTCTCGCTGAGTAATTTTGCGATCGAATAAAATGTTGTCGAAAAACTTATGTTTTTCGCCACGTAAGTTTTGCAATCGAATAAAAAGTTCGAAAAACTTAAGGTTTCCGCCGCTTATTTTTGCGATTGAATAAAACTGTATCGAAAACTTAAGGTTTCCGCCGCTTATTTTTGCGATTGAATAAAACTGTATCGAAAACATAAGGTTTTCGCCGATGAGTTTTGCGATCGAATAAAACTTAACGAAAACTAAAGTTCTTCGATGACACGATTTGCGATAACAATATTTTCGATCAAAAAAGTTTGAAATCAAACAGTAAACGCTTAAATACACAACTGACGATTTCTGGGTAAATCATGAGTTAATTTGGATCGGAACGATCAGAAATTAGTTGCGAATCCAAATATCATGCTTTTAATCAGAATGGTGGAGTTTAAACACGTTTTGAGTTTTTCAGACGTTTCAGTCGAAAAAGTTGCGAAGTAAAAATTTCGTCAAATGATTTTGAGAAACTGTCACGATTCGTGCGCTTTTGAACGGAAAGATGATCCGAAATGGGTTTCTACATTCGAATTCGGCGACTTTTGACAGAAAATCGATGAAGATTGAAGAGTTTTTATGAGATCGCCGAAGAGGTTTTGGAATCCGAAAAGTTTTTCGACTGTATGATGTTGCGTGAGAATGAGTTTTCGACCGAAAAAGTTGTATTAATACTTTTCGATCAGGTAAGGTTTAAAGGGCTTTGGGCCGAAAAAAAAAAATTAATTGGGCTTTCGTTAAAAATCAGGTCTGATTTAAGGAAACGAAAAAAATTTAATCTTGTATTTGTGAACCCAAAAAGAAATTGCAAAAGGCTCCCTGTATTTCTGAAATAAATGCAATTATCTCCCAATTGTGATGAAATTCAACACTTGACTCCTCGGATGAGCTCGGAATTTTCTGTGATACTTAAAAAAATATTAGAAGTCGTGTTTGCAAGTAATTCATTTACGAGATAAGAGCAAATTTTCATGTAAAACTCCTCCTCAACAAATGCACATTTAACTTTTTCGTCATTTTAGCACATAGCTAAAATAATTTTGCATATGAAAAGTAACTATATATGCACAAGTAACGCATTTAATCAATTCAGCATAGATTCATGAAAAATTTGCATTTAAAAAAAAAATTCGCATTTTATCAAGTCTGAACCAATGCATGTATTTAATGCATTTAAAATGTCCGAAATTTTTCAAAAATATTTTCAAAAAAAATATATTTATCATAAAAATTTTGTTTTGGGGTCAGATTGTCCATTTTGAATATTATCATGCAAAAATTTCTCATGACATATAGTATAATAATTTGCCGTCAAATCATTTAACTAAACTAATATTCTAAGATCACAGTATGAATCATTTCGACAATTCTCGCAAAGGTTCGCTCATAGCACTCAATTTATTTTTATCATGGAAATATTTAGTAAATATATCACTGATATCAACACGACAAAATTATATCAATTAATTTGTCATCGTAGCATATTTAATCAACTTACTAAGTGAAAGTCCATCAATTTGAATCAAAGGGTCTTTGAAGGGTTTACCTTTTGGCTCTGACTAAAAGGGTAGGATATTTTTGGGATTAGTGAGCTTAAAAATTCTTCAATTCCAAGGACCCATGTGAGATTCATTTCTGCTCCTTTTTCTTTTCTTTTCTTCTGCACTTGCTCAAGATGAGTCTCTGCTTCTTTACGAAGCTTTGAGAGATAAGATCTTCTTTTGTTTTTGGACCGAGACCGTGTTTCTTTTGAAGGTTTCACAGTTATGGAATTCGAACCCAAGGCCCTGCTCCACTTCTCGTTTTCGTAGATCTAGATTATCGTTGGAGAAGTTCACTTCGAGGTGCTTCTCTTCTAGGACTATACGAAATTATCTAGGAGTAGTTCACGACATGATCCGTGTTTCTTTTTTCTAAAGATTGAGAAATTCATCATGTACATCTCTTTTCTCTCCCCCTCTTTTTCTTGATTGAGCAACCGCGAAATTTATGAATAAGGTTAAAGGCTAAATCGGGTTTCAAAAGAAAAAGAATATTGAGCACATCTCAAGTAAGATTGAAATTCAACATGCCTAACTTAGCAATAAGGAATTGAAATCGTTTTTCATCCAATGCCTTAGTGAATAAGTCGGCAAGTTGAAGCTCTGTTTTAACAAAATACATATCTATAGTGCATTTTTCTACATTATCTTTTATAAAATTATGGCGAATATCTATGTGTTTCGTGCGTGAATGATGAACAGAATTGCAAGTAATGGCAATAGCATTTTGAGAATAACTATAAATGGTAATGTTATTAAATTCAAACCCGTAGTTGCGTAGTTGAGTCCGCATCCATAGAACTTGTGAGCAGCAGCTGGCAGCCGCGACGTACTCCTCCTCGGCCGCCAAGGTTGACACGCAATTTTGCTTCTTTGAGGACCAGTAGACCAACTTATCGCCTAAAAATTGTGCTCCGCCAGACGTGTTTTTTCTGTCCATTAGACAATTTGCATAATCAGCGTCAGTATAGCCAAGTAATCTAAAATCAGTATCTTTAGGATATCATAGCCCTAAGTTTGGAGTTCCTTTGAGATAGCGTAGAATTCTCTTGACTGCATGAATGTGGGACTCCTTCGGGTCAGCTTGAAAACGAGCACAGATGCAAGTGGCGAACATGATGTCGGGTTGGCTTGACGTTAAGTAGAGAAGAGATCCGATAATACTCCGATAGGTTGTGATGTTGACTGTCTTGCCAGAAGGATCAACATCCAATTTGCGGTTTGTTGACATGAGAGTATTCATAGGTGTGCTCTTGTCTTGATTAAATCTCTTCAGAATATCTCGGATATACTTGGTTTGACTGATGAATATTCCATTTTCGAGTTGATTGACTTGTAATCCAAGAAAGAATTGGAGTTCGCCCATTAAGCTCATCTCGAATTTAGTCTTCATTAGTTACCAAATTTCTGATAGAGTCGTTCATTTGTCGAGCCGAAGATGATGTCATCGACGTATATTTAATCAATCAACTCCTTGTCTTGCTTTTTGATGAGAAGTGTCATATCGATTGTTCCTCTTATAAAGTTGGACTTTACTAGAAATTCGCTCAGAACATCATACCAAGCACGAGGGGCTTGTTTTAGTCCGTAGAGAGCTTTATCCAATCGGTAGACGTAATCAGGATGATTTTCATGCACGAACCCTTCGGGTTGAGCGACATAGACTTCTTCCTTTAATACGCCGTTGAGAAAGGCGGTTTTGCATCCATTTGATAGACTTTGAAGTCTTTATGAGTCGCGCATGCTAGAAATAATCGAATAGCTTCAATACGTGCAACCGGAGCATACGTCTCGTTGTAGTCAATACCTTCTTGTTGATGGTACCCCTTGGCTACGAGTCGTGCTTTATTTATGATAATTTCACCGTTCTCGTTCTTTTTGTTTTTGAAAACCCATTTCGTTCCTATAATTGTTTTGCCATGTGGTCGAGGCACTAGTGTCCAAACTCGTAGACACTCGAATTGGTTGAGTTCATCTTGCATTTCGATCACCCAATCCGTGTCTTTAAGGGCTTCGGCTACTTTAAGTGGTTCGTTTTGGCTTAAGAAGCACGTGAATAGTCCGCTTTTTGTAGATGTCCTAGTGCGTACTCCACTTGAAGGATCACTGATTATTTGGTCGATAGGATGAGCTCGAGTCCACTTGCGTTTATGAGGAGGAACCGAAGTAGATCCATCGTTGGTTTGTAGATCGAGACATCCTAAATTGATAGGTTGATCATTGGTAATAGGGAAATTCATTTCGGAAGTTGAATTGGAAGGAATTTCCGTATCGGGATTAGTAGGAGCAGCAACACTAGTTGAAGATTCAGAATTTGGAGACTCTGGAACATTTGTTGGAGTTTAAGGGATCGAAATCTCAATAGTAATTTCAGCCGTAGAAGGAGAAGGTGCGCTGCTTGGTCTAGAATGAGACTAAACAGGCATTTGAGACTCGTTTCTATAAAAATGTTCACATAATAAATCCAAATCTTCCAAATCGGCGGGAATTGCTTCTTCCGACGCTGAGGTAGATGTTTTCGGAATTTGTTGACTTTGTGCCAACACTCCTATAAGCCCGAGTTCAAAAGCCAAATCGGTCACTTCTTGATAAGTGACGTTGTAGCTTTCTATAATAGTGCAAGAAGACTTGATATAGACGCGGTATGCTTTAGAAGTGGATGAATATCCAATAAAGACGGCTGCAAATGCTTTTTGGTCAAACTTGCTTCGATGCTCTCGATCGTTGGCTACAAAGAATTTACACCCGAAGACTTTCAAGAAAGAAATATCTGGAATCCTTTGATTTAATATCTCATACGGCGTCTTTTCAAAGCGTTTGTGAATAATCGTCCGATTTTGCGTAAAGCACGCTGTACCCACTGCTTCAGCCCATAGAAATGAGGGAGACCGGGAAATGAGGGAGACATGAATGAATTAGCATTGTTCTTGCATGTTCAACTAAAGTTCGGTTCTTCCGTTTTACGACGCCATTTTGTTGAGGCGTTTTTGCGGATGAAAATTGTTGAATAATTCCAAGTGACTGATAGTAATTGCTGAGACGTTGATTCTTAAATTCAGTCTCATTGCCAGTCCTGATTACTTGGATCTTCTTTTGCAGGAGATTCTGAGTCGTATTCACAAAACTTATTATCAAGTCTCCAGTCTCATCTTTAGTTAAGAGATATCTTGTCCAAGTGTAGCGAGAATATTCGTTTACAATTACTAGAACATACTTACGACCGTTGATACTTTGTGTTCTCATTGGTCCACGAAGGTCCATGTGTAATAATTCCAAAGGTCGAGATGTGGAAGCTACTTGCTTGAGTTTGTGTGACGCTCCCTTCATTTTTCTCATTTGACAAGCCGAGCAATGATGCTCTTGATGAAGGGAAATAGTTGGTAGGCCGTTGACCAACTTTTTGATAAAGAGTTTGTGAAGAGCTTTGAGATTTAGATGAGATAGACGTTGATGCCATATGTTGTTCCTCTTGATTGTAGTCTGTGATATGAGGCAAACAGCTGTCGAAGGTCGTATTGTTGTCAGATTGACGGTGTATAGATTAGATCTTGGAGATCCTGTAAGAAGTTCTTGATTCTGACTATTTAAGATTCTGCACTGATCAGCTAGAAACACCACTTGAAACCCTTTGTCACAGAATTGTCTTATGCTGAACAGGTTGTGTTTAAGACCTTGGACGTAAGAGACATCTTTGATTGTCAGATTCTTCAGAAGAATATCTCCAAAGCCTAGTATTGGAGCTGAATCATTTTTACCGAATCTACCTTTTCCGCTGTAACGGTCTTGATAGCTGCTCAACAGTTCTTTATTTCCCGTCATGTGTGTGGAGCAACCGAAATCTAGATACCACACATGATGTATCTGCATAGAAAGATTTTAGAGAGACTTAGGTACACACTTAGTAACGGATTAGCAGATTAAGTAGGCAAGGTTTGTTCATTTTTTGTTCCTAAACCATTGGATTTCATAGGTACCCAAACCAACTTATAGTAGATGGTTTAAGTGGTACCTCTTTAGGCAACTTGGCCTTGTTGGCTTGCATTGGCCTAGCTGGTATCTTGGGAACCCATTGAGGGTGAACCTTACATGGGAGATTAATTTTAGCTCGGACAAATGTCTTATTAGTCTTAGTGCATGAGAAAATATTTTCTCTAGCTAGTCTCCTAAGGTGTTTAGCTGAGTGTACTTGGACTGGGTACCTTAGATGAGGGCAAGAATGTATCGATCTATGAGCTTGCTTAATAGCCGAATCTTGTTTCCTACGAGACTTAAGACTTGCATTTGTCTTTGAATGATGGTTTTTGCTTTTAGAAGTAGAGCCGTTTTCAAAATTAATAGACTTTAAAATATAAGTTAAACCAACGACATGAAAATTAGAAACGGTTGTCTTCTTACGAGTGTCCTTAGTTTTTAATACAGAAGAAAGTTTAGAAAATAAGTCATTTCTATCAATTTTCTTCCGAAATTCTATCCTACGCACTCTATCCTGCACTCTTTCCTTTGCATGCTTCACCTCTTTTACTATTCTACCTGTGGATGGAGTAGAAAAAGAGTTAGTAAAAATCTTTTTCACCTTTGAAGCATTTAAGGCACTTTTCCTCCCTTTACGTTTTTTAAAAACGATCTTTCTTCTCTTAAAATATTTTGTAAAATAATAGGAGGTGTTTTCTAAAATTTGATCTTGTCCTTAATGACTGGTTTTTCTTTCAAAATAAAATCAGGACAAGATTTTAAAAATTGAGGAATTTTTGAGATTAGAAATCACCAATAAAAGCTCATCCTTTTCTGCTTTGAAATTCTTTCTGTCTCTACGGAAGCGTTCAAATCGACTATTTTCTTAATAATAGCGGGAATATAACAGAAAGTAGAATTTTTAGAATGATCAGTACTTTCTTCCTTAACTTTAGGAAGATCTTCTAAAGGATATAATGAATTGCAATCATTAGATAGGTTAATTTCCCGTGTCTTATAATTATTATTCAAATCGGTGTAGTCAAAGGGGATGTTAGTCCTATTTATGGCTTTTCTTTATGGATTCTTCCAAGGCTTGAGTAAAGCTTGAGTAAAGCTTCTTACGTTCGTCAGAGATTTCCTTAAAATTATTTCTAAAAATTTCTAAATCTCTCTAACAATCGCTAAGAGTCTTACTAAGGTCGTTGATTTTTGTCTCAGAAGTAGCTAACCTAGATTCAAGACTATTTATTGTTTCCTTAGCATTAGATAAGAGAATTTATAGGTGAACTTTCTTATCTAGTTGCTTTTGGAAATTAATTTCACTTAGTGCCAGTCTCTCCTCTAATTTTTTCGTACTTTTCCGCTCATTCTTCATGTTAGCATATTTAATTTGTAAAGATTCTAACATGATTAATAATGTAGAATCGGGTGTAGCGACCTCTTGAGACGATGTCGATGTTTTGTCGTCGTCGTCGGACCTCCTCATTGAGTCTTTGTCTGAGGCTTCGTCAAGAAACGCCATGAGAGCTAGATTGTCGTTGTCAGAATCCGTTGTGTCTTCTAGCCAGTGTTCTTGTTCGGCCATTAGAGCTACTCTAGCTTCTTTTTGTTTGCTAAGTTAAAATTTCTTGGAGTAGTAATTGGTGTCTTTCTTCTTAGGAAGATTGCATTCTCTGGCAAAGTGCCCTATCTTTCCACAATTGTAGCATTTTTGTGGTTTTTGGTGTTTTTGGATTCTGACGACTCGGCCGGTTTGTCCTTGTCCTTAGAGCTTGAGGTCCGAAGTCTATTAGCCGAAGAGGAGGATTTCTTTTTATAGAACTTTTTGCTCATCATTTTAGTAATGAGAGCCAATTGTTTCTTGAACTCTTTCATATCGGGCTCAGAATTCGATTATGACTCATCTTCATCTTCGGAAGAACTTGGCAACTTCATGTTTTTTTAGTTTTTCTTTCCGAAACTAGAGCTATAGAGTCTTCGATCTGTTTGCCCTTTAGTACTTTTTGTATCTCGCTAATATCTTCCTCTTGTTGAGCGAGATTATCAAAGACAGCGTGGATATCATTTCGTCTAAATCCTTGTTTTGACGGATTTGCATGGATATTTTCTTCCACTCCGGTTGAAGAGAAGAGAGAAATCGGATGTTAACCTCCATATTGGTCTTGAAGATGTCTATTTTCCTCATCTCGTTAAGAAGAGTTAAATAGCGTTGATAGAGTTCGTAGACATTTTCCTCCGTCTTATCTTTGAAGGAGTCGTAAGCGGTGAGAATGTTTGCTTTCTTAGCATTGACTCCGACTTCGGTCCGTTGCATCATTTTGTGGAGCTCGTCTCGCATAGCCTTTGCACTAGACAGACTATCTATTTGCATATAGATATCATTTGGAATTCCTTGCATTAGGAAAGTTTTAGCTCCGAGATCTGCTTTGGCTCTTAATCGCTCCCCTTCCGTGTATTCACTAGGAATTTTGAGTCTTCTAGTGGCGGGAATCGGAGGATTATTAGTGGCTTCGCCTTCTTGGATATGCCAATATTGAGCAGGACCTTCTTGAAGAGAAGCTATCAAATTTGTAGCTTGATCTTTTGTCTCCAAGAAGTTCATGAATCGAATTCTCCAAACGGTGTATTCGCCTCTTCGTAGAATTGGAGGGCGGACGTCGTTTCCAAGTGAATAAGCATCCATTTGTAGTTGATTGGTAGGATCTCGTGAAAGTTTGGAATTGAATGGTAAAAGAGCTTCATAAGTGACAAACTTTGTTAGTAATGTTTGGCTCGTACTTTAAGCAATTTCCTTTTCGGACCTATATTTCAGTTCAAAAAGAAATTGTTTTTGCGTACGAAAAATATTTAGTATAAGAATTTATACTTCAAAATTTTGCGAAAAAATTTTGAATTTGATCGAATATTTTGAGTTTCAAAAATGAGTATTCGAAGAAATATTTTTCGTAAGTTTTGAAAATTACGATTTTGATTCCAAAACAAAATTCAGATCAATGGAAAATGTTTGTGACAAATTTATTAGTAATGTTTTGTTCGTACTTTAAGCAATTTCCTTGGGCCTATTTTTAGGTTCTAAAAAATTATGTTTGAGTACGAAAAATATTTAGCACAAAAATTGTTATTTCTAAAAAAATTATGTTGGTGACAATTATGTTTGAAGCACTCTTAGAAACGATGTCCTTCCTCCAATTCTAAGAAGAGGCGAATAGACCGTAAGGAGAAGCCGATTTATGAATTTCTTGGAGACGAAAGATCAAGCTACGAATCTGATAGCTTGAAGAAACGTAGAAATTGTGCTTTGTTTAATTAGTTATCCTTGTAATTAGGGGCGTAGCTTGTATTTTTGTTAGTGTAGGACTAATTAGTAAATATACCATGTAAAGAGGTATATATACAATGTACACTACAGAAATCAATACACAAGTTTTCAGAAAATTCACAAGGCAAAGAATTCACATTCTACAGAGAGAAACACAATCAAAAACTTCCTCACTCTAAACATTTTCTCTCTCGTGATCTTCAACCATCATACTCGACCGAAGGTAACTTTCGATAATTCATACTCGAATATCTAGAATTCATGCCTAGATCTATCGTTAGTTGATTAATTAGGACCTAACAATTGGTATCAGAGCATATCGTGATCATTTTTTTATTGAACTCGCTATTCTTAGATCAAAATTATTTTCCAGAATTTTCGATCAAAAAACGCGTGAAATGTTATTTCATCTACATGCTAAATTTTGAGAATTTTGTTGATGATCCTGCTGCTAAAGTGATAGATTAGATGTTAAAAATGAATTACGTACTGATTTCAATCGCTTAGAACATCGGATTATTTCTGATTTTCGATTTAAATCGATTTTAGTGTTTGCGATTGAGTTTTGAATACGATTTGATTTTCATCATTATCGATATATTTTGCTATAAAAATAACATTGGTTTAGGAACCAAAAGTGAACAACCTTTAACCACTAAATCTGCTTATCCGAGAGGACCCATTTATAACTGGGTACCTAAGTCTTTCGAAACTTTTATATGCAGATCCATCATGTGTGGTATCTAGCTTTGGCAGGAAGTCATGAACTGTTGAGCAACTATCAAGACCAATACAACGGTAAAGTCAGATTCGGCAACAACAATTCAGCTCCTATTCTAGGCCTTGGAGATGTCATTCTGAAGAATCAGACAATAAAAGATGTCTCATACGTCAAAGGTCTCAAACACAACTTGTTCAGCATATGACAATTCTGCGATAAAGGCTTTCAAGTGTTATTTCTAGCTGATCAGCATAGGAGCTCGACGATCTAACCTCTACACCATAAATCAGACAACATTATGACCTTTGACGGATGTTTGCCTCATCTCTCAGACTAAAAACAAAAGGAACAATTTATAGCATCAAAGTATGTCTCATCTTAATCTCAAAGCTCTTCAAAAGCTTTTTAATAAAAAGTTGGTCCATGGTCTGCCAACTATTTCACTTCACCAAGAGCATCAATGTTCGGCTTGTCAGATGGGAAAAATGACGCAGCGTCACACAAACTCAAGCAAGTAGCTTCCAAATCTCAACCTTTGGAATTACTACACATGGATCTTTGTGGACCAATGCGAACACAAAGTATCAACGGTCGTAAATATGTGTTAGTATTGGTTGACGACTATTCTCGCTACACTTGGACAAGATTTCTACGAACTAAAGATGAGACTGGAGACATGATAATAACTTTTGTGAATACAACTCAGAATCTCCTGCAACAGAAGATCCAACTAATCAGGATTGACAATGAGACTGAATTCAAGAATCAACGTCTCAGCACTTACTATCACTCACTTGGAATCTGAAGAAACAATAGAATTGTGCTTTGTTATTTAGTTATCCTGGTAATTAGGGGCGTAACTCGTAGTTTTGATAGTGCAGAACTTAATAGTAAATATACCATGTAAATAGGTATAAATACAATGTACACCATCGAAATTAATACACAAGTCATTTCGGAAAAATCACAAGCATTGCATTCACATTCTAGAGAGAGAAATGCAGTCAAAAAACTCTCTAATCGTTTCTCTCTCTCAAGATCTTCAAACTCGATATTGGACCGAAGGTAATTCGTAAGATTTAAGCATGAATTCTAGAGTAGATCGTGATCGCTTTTGGATTGAATTCGCTATTCTAAGACCAAAATAATTTTCCATATTTTTCGATCGAAAAACTTACGTGAAATGCATTTAGATCAATGTGCTTAATATTTGCGAATTTTGTTGATGATCTTGTTGTTAAAGGGATAGATTATATGTTAGGAATGATTTACGTGCTGATTTCAATCGCTTAGAACCTCAGAGTATTTCAGATTTTCGATTTGATCGATATTTGCGTTTGCGATTGAAGTTTTGAATACGATTCGATTTTCTTCATAATCGATATATTTTGCTGTAAAACGTGGTTAATCTTGTACTTGTTCATATTCAGAACTATGATTATCCAGAATTTCAGCACCTAACTTGAACTTTTCGGTTGAATCTGGATTTTTACTGTTCCATTGAACTTGAAGGTTGTTCTTCCATCGTTTTTCGATCGAAAAACTTGGCTCGAAAAATATTTTTCGAATAAGATTACAGGCAAAAAGTTGCTCGATAACAAGTACTGTTTTTGTGTGTTTTACTCAAATATAAGACTCGAAAAACATTATTTTCAATAATTAATTTTTTTGATTCACAAATAAATATCTTTTTCGACGGATACTGTTTTTTCTAAATAAATATCTAATTTGACTCGAAAAACTTGTAATAGTAAAACAAGTTTTTCGAGCTCAAGATTTTCGATCATCTAAAATTTCGAGTAAAAATTTAGCGAAAACTTATTTCGATCGAATAGATCACAATCGAAAAACTTTTAGTCAACAATTTGAGTCAAACTTAACGAAATTTTTCGATCACTATTAATTTTTCGATTACATTTTTTTCGATAAAAGTATTTGCGATCAACAAAATTATTTGACAAACTATTTCGATAGGATATTTACCTTGCAACACT
The DNA here is from genome assembly GCA_004919715.1 of Linderniella brevidens. Taxonomy (NCBI): domain Eukaryota; kingdom Viridiplantae; phylum Streptophyta; class Magnoliopsida; order Lamiales; family Linderniaceae; genus Linderniella; species Linderniella brevidens. Next base: position 2,100,808 of record SWDC01000149.1, on the reverse strand, counting down.
CTTACGTTCAAAAAATAATTTTCGATAAATATACCACGAAAAAATTATACGATCGAAAATCTTTTTCGATTAAAAGTTTGAAAATTTTTTAAATCGAAAACTTTACTGCTCGAAAAAATTTATCGACCAGTGAACTTTCAAGCACACAAACATTTTACACCGATTTGAAAGAAATCGAACATAGTAATTTTCAAAACTTACGAAAAAATATTTGTCACCGAATTTTATCTTCGATACTCAAAATTTTCGATCGTAAATTCAAAATTCTTTAGCAAAATTTTGAAGTATAAATTTTTAAACAAATATTTTTCGAAATCATGACAATTTCTCTTTAACAACAAAAAATAGGTTCGAAAATGAAATTGCTTAAAATACGCCAATCAACTACAAATGGATGCTTACTCACTCGGAAAGACCCCCGCCCTCCAATTCTACGAAGAGGCGAATACACCGTATGTAGAAGCCGATTCATGAACTTCTTGGAAACAAAAGATCAAGCTACAAATTTGATAGCTTATCTTCAAGAAGGTCCCGCTCAATTTTGGCTCATCCAAGAACGCAATGCCACTAATAATCCTCCCATTTCCACCACTAGAAGACTTAAAATTCCTAGTGAATACACCGAGGGGAGCGATTAAGAGCCAAAGCAGATTTAGGAGGCAAAACTTTCCTAATGTAAGGAATTCATAACCACATATATATGAAAATAGATAGTCTATCAAGTGCAAAAGCTATGTGGGACGAGCTCCACAGAATGATGCAACGGACCGAAGTCGGAGTCAAAGCCAAGAAAGTGAACATTCTCACCGCTTACAACTCATTCAAACCAAAGACGGAGGAAAACATATATGAACTGTCAAAACAAGGATTTGGAAGAGATGGATATCACGCCCCTTTGATAATCTCGCTCAACACGAGGAAGACATAAGCGAGATACAAAAAGAACATAAGGGCAAACAGATCGAAGACTTTATAGCTCTAGTTTCTGAAAGAAAAACTAATCGATTTCGCAAAGATAAAAGCATCAAGTTGCCAAGTTCTTCAGAAGATAAAGACGAATCAGAATTGGACTCCGAGCCTGATATGAAAGAGTTCAAGAAAAAATTGGCTCTCATTACTAAAATGATGAGCAAAAAGTTCTATAAAAAGAAACCCTCCTCTTCGGCTAATAGACTTCGGACATCAAGCTCTAGGCACACGGAAAGACCAGCCGAGTCGTCAGAAACCAAAAACGCCAAAGAACCACAAAAATGCTACAATTGTGGAAAAGTAGGGCACTTCGCCAGAGAATGCAATCTTCCTAAGAAGAAAGACGCCAATTACTACTCCAAGAAATTTCAACTAACCAAACAAAAGGAGGTTGGAGTAGCTCTGATGGCCGAACAAGAGCATTGGCTAGAAGACACAACGGATTCTAACTACGAAAATCTAGCTCTCATGGCATACCTCGACGACGCGTCAAACGAAAACTCATCAAGGAGGTCCGACGACGAAGACAAAGCATCAACATCATCACAAGAGGTAACGATGCCTAAATCTACATTATTAAACATGTTAGAATCTTTACATATTAAGTATACTAACATGAAAAATGAGCGGAAAAAGTACAAAAGAATTAGAGGAGAGACTGGCCCTTAGTGAAAATAATTTCCAAAAGCAAGTAGAGAAGACAATTCACCAAGAAATTCTCTTATATAATGCTAAAGAAACAATATCTAGTCTTGAAACAACAACAGCTACTTCTGAGATAAAAATCAATGACCTCAGTAAGACTCTTAGCGGTTGTCAGAGAGATTTAGAAATTTCTAGAAATAATTTTAAGGAAAGCTCTGACGAACGTAAGAAGCTTTACTTTATGATTAAAACTTTAGACGATCTTCTAACGAAAAGGGGGCAAACGGATCAAACCATCTTTCTAAATCAACCTTATGATATAGAATTTTTATAATCCTAAATAAGGCTTAGGTTTTAGCAATCATGTAACTTGAAAAAGATAAATGTCAAACAACCATATGATATCAAGTACATGGGTTTAGGATTGAGTTCTTTCATGGTCTTTACTGATTCTTCCAAAATCAATGCCTTAGAAGAATCTCAACAAAAAGCAACAAATAGGACCGACATTCCCTTTAACTAAACCGATTTGAATAATAGTTACAATACACCGAAAATCAACATGTCTCGTGATTAAAATTCATTATATCCTTTAGAAGATTTCCCTAAAGATAAGGAAGAAAATGTTGATTTAAACGCTTCCTTTGAAACGGAAATAACGAATTTCAAAGCAGAAAAGAATGAGCTTTTATTGGAGATTTCTAATCTAAAAAATTATTCAATTTTAAAATCTTGTCCTGATTTTACTTTGAGAGAAAAATCATTAATTAAGGACATGATCAAATCTAAGAAAACACCTCCCACTATTTTACAAAATATTTTAAAAGAAGACAAATCTTCTTTAAAAAGCGTAAAGGGAGGAAAAGAGTCCTTAAATGCTTCAAAAGGGAAAAAGATTTGAAGAATCATAGAATCGTGCTTTGTTATTTAGTTATCAGTGTAATTGGGGACGTAACTCATAGTTTTGATAGTGTATGACTAAATAGTAAATATACCATGTAAATAGGTATAAATAAAATGTACACTATCGAAATCAATACGCAGGTCATTTTCGGAAAAATCACAAGCATTGAATTCACATTCTAGAGTGAGAAAGGCAATAGAAAAACTCTCTAATCGTTTCTCTCTCCCGATCTTCAAACTTGATATTCGACCGAAGGTAATTCGCGAGATTTCTCATTCGAATATCTAGAATTCATGCTTAGATCGATCATTAGTTGATGTAATAGGACCTAATAATTGGTGTCAAAGCAGATCGTGATCGCTTTTGGATGGAATTCGCGATTTTAAGATCGAAATAATTTTCCAGATTTTTCTATCGAAAAACTTACGTAAAATGTATTTTGATCAAGGTGCTTCATATTTGCGAATATTGTTGATGATCTTGCTGTTAAAGTGATAGATTATATGTTAGGAATGATTTTTGTACTGATTTTCTCATCGAGCTGAGTCGACCTCAGATTTTTTCAGATTTTCGATTTCGATCGATTAAGTTTGGAATATGATTTGATTTTCTGTAAAACGTGGTGAATCTTGTGTTTGTTCATATTCAGAACTTATATTCGAGTGATTATCCAGAATTTCAGCACCTAACTTGAACATTTCGGTTGAATCTGGATTTTCACTGTTCCATTGAACTTGAAGGCTGTTCTTCGATTATTTTTTGATCAAAAAACTTGGCTCGAAAAATATTTTTCGAATAAGTTTACAGTCGAAAAGTTTCAAGATAACAAACACTGTTTTCGTGTGTTTTACTCAAATATATGACTCGAAAAACATTATTTTCGATAATTAGTTTTTCGATTCATATATAAATATCTTTTTCGAGCATAACAAAGCGTATTTTTTTTCGACGGATACTGTTTTAGGAGCCAAAACTTTCCGAATGCAAGGAATTCCTAATGGCATCTATATGCAAATAGACAGTCTATCAAGTGCAAAAGCTATGTGAGACGAACTCCAGAAAATGATGCAACGGACTGAAGTCGGAGTCAAAGCAAAGAAAGCGAACATTCTCACCGCTTATGACTCATTTAAAGCAAAGACTGAGGAAAACGTTTATGAACTTTATCAACGCCATTTAACTTTTCTTAATGAGATGAAGAAAATAGAAAATTTCTAGACCAACATGGAGATCAATATCGGATTTCTCTCTTCTCTTCAACCGGAGTGGAAGAAAATATCCATGCAAATCCGTCAAAACAAGGATTTGGACGAGATGGATATCCACGCCGTATTTAATAATCTCGCCCAACACGAAGAAGACATTAGCGAGATACAAAAAGAACTTAAGGGCAAACAGATCGAAGACTCTATAGCTCTAGTTTCTGAAAGAAAAACTAGTCGATCTCGCAAACACAAAAGCATCAAGTTGTCAAGTTCTTTAGAAGAAGAAGACGAATCCGAATCGGAGTCCGAGCCGGATATGAAAGAGTTCAAGAAACAATTGGCTCTCATTACTAAAATGATGAGCAAAAAGTTCTATAAAAAGAAATATTCCTCTTCGGCTAATAGACTTCGGACACCAAGCTCTAGGCACAAGGAAAGACCGGCCGAGTCGTCAGAAACAAAAAACGCCAAAGCACCAAATAAATTCTACAATTGTGGTAAAGTACGGTACTTTGCCAGACAATACAATCTTCCTAAGAAGAAAGACGCCAATTACTACTCCAAAAAATTTCAACTAACCAAACAAAAGGAGGTTAGAATCTTTACATATTAAGTATACTAACATGAAAAATGAGCGGAAAAAGTACAAAAGAATTAGAGGAGAGACTGGCCCTTAGTGAAAATAATTTCCAAAAGCAAGTAGAGAAGACAATTCACAAAGAAGTTATCTTATATAATGCTAAAGAAACAATATCTAGTCTTGAAACAACAACGGCTACTTCTGAGATAAAAATCAATGACCTTAGTAAGACTCTTAGCGGTTGTCAGAGAGATTTAGAAATTTCTAGAAATAATTTTAAGGAAATCTTTGACTAACGTAAGAAGCTTTACTTTAGGATTAAAACTTTAGACGATCTTCTAACGAAAAGGGGGCAAACGGATGAAACCATTTTTCTAAATCAAGCTCATGATGTGGAATTTTATAATCCTATAAGAGGCTTAGGTTTTAACAATTCCTGTAACTTGAAGAAGGTCAATTGTCAAACAGTTACATGATATCAAATATATGGGTTTATGATTAACTTCTCTAATGGCCTTTACTAATTCTTTCTAAATAAATGCCTTAGAAGAATCTAAACGAAAAGCCACAAATAGGACTGACATCCCCTTTGACTACACCGATTTGAATAATAGTTACAAGACACGGGAAATTAATCTCTCTAGTGATTATAATTCATTATATCCTTTTGAAGATCTTCCTAAAGTTAAGGAAGAAAATTTTGATCATTTTCAAAATTCTACTTTCTGTTATATTCCTGCTATTATTAAAATAATAGCTGATTTAAACGCTTCCTTAGAGACAGAAAGAAAGAATTTCAAAGCAGAAAAGAATGAGCTTTTATTGGAGATTTCTAATCTAAAAAATTCCTCAATTTTAAAACCTTAGCCTGATTTTATTTTGAAAAATCAAATCTATGAAAACACCTCCCATTATTTTACCAAATATTTTAAAAGAAGAAAGATCTTTTTTAAAAAGCGCAAAGGGAGAAAAATTGTCCTTAAATGCTTCAAAAGGGAAAAAGATTTTTACTAACTCTTTTCTATTCTATCCACAGGTAGAGTAGAAAAAGAGGTGAAGCATGCACAGAAAGAGTGCCTGAGATAGAATTTCAAGAGAAAAATTATAGAAAAGATTTATTTTCAAAACTTTATTCAGTATCAAAAACTAAGGACACTCGTAAGAAGACAGCCGTTTCTAAGTTTAATGTTGTTGCTTCCATTTATGCGTTAAAGCCTATTAATTTTGAAAGCACAAATTTCGAAATCGGCTCCACTTCTAAAAACATAAACCTTCTAAACAAATGCAAATCTTAAGTCTCGTAGGACACAAGATCCGGATATAAAGAAATGTTATAGCTCAATACATTCTTGTCCTCATGTCTTAAACATAACCTGTTCAGCATAGGACAATTCTGCGATAAATGATTTCAAGTGGTGTTTCTAGCTGATCAGAGCAGAATTTCAAGTAGTCAGAATCAAGAACTACTTACAGGATCTCGAAAATCTACCCTATACACCATCAATATGACAACGGTACGACCTTCAACAGTTGTTTGCCTCATCTCACAGAGTACAATCAAGAGGAACAGCTTATGGCGTCAACGTCTGTCTCATCTATACCTCAAAGCTCTTCACAAACTCTTTATCAAAAAGTTGGTCAACGGTCTACCAACGATTTTCCTTCACTAAGAGCATAATTGTTCGGCTTGTCAAATGGGAAAAATGAAGCGAGCATCACACAAACTCAAACAAGTTGCTTTCACATCTCGACCCTTGGAATTACTTCACATGGACCTTTGTGGACCAATGCTACACAAAGTATCAACGATTGTTAGGTCCTATTTTATCAACTACCGATCGATCTAAGCATGAATTCTAGATATTCGAATGATAAATCTTACAAAATACCTTCGGTCGAATATCTTCTTTGAAGATCTTGAGAGAGAGAGAGTTTCTCGATTGCTATTCTCTCTCTTAGAATGTGAATACAATGCTTGTATTTGTCCGAAAATAAACTTATGTATTGATTTTGATATTGTACATTGTATTTATACCTATTTACATGGTATATTTACTATTTGGTCCTACACTGTCAAAACTACTAAGTACGCCCCTTACAAGGATAATAAAATAACAAAGCACAATTCTAAATTCTCTTCAATATCCCCCTTTGTGATTGTCTTCGTTTCAGCTCCTTTTATCCTTGTCGGGCGTAAAACGATTTTCGTAATCCCAATTTTGTCTCGTAATGTCGACCAGCATTCCTCAGCTCCAATCTCTCATTAATCGCATCCAGAAGCTCATTTAAGAGTGGGGCATCTTTTTCACAAAGATCTTTGAAGATTGTCTCTTCAGTGATCTCTCCCAATCTTTTCTGGATGTTCTTCATCACTAACTTAAATGTCCCGTCACAGAACTTGTGGATCTCTGACTTCATCATAACTCTCGTCTTTCCATTGACTGGATTCCGATAACTTATGGCGAGGCCAGGTTTCTTGAAAATGTAGTTCTCGGGAAAATTGTTGAGTGGGAAGCCCTTCATGAGCGGAGACTCTATGTTAACCTTCTTCATATTGTTCTCTATAGCAATTTGAAGGTCGTGTGCGGTGTGATACTTGATCTGCCGCACCATGAATCTCTTCACTCCCTCGAGTCCTTCAGTCTTGATGTATCTGGAGGACATCTTATATTTTCTCTTGTACATCTGATACAGACGATAGACCTCATCCGGTGGAAGGAAAGGGAGATAGCTCTCATCTATCTCTTCTCGAGTGCGGTTGATGTCCGCTCCCTCAATGATGTAGATAGGGGTAGGGTAGCTTCCTATCGTATGCAAAACTCCGATGAGTTGGAGAATAGGTGGCTTGTCCCTGAAGTTTTTCTTCAGTTGATCAATTGGGATGCCACTCCAATCGGGGCCAAGATAGTTGAGCATGAAGATGTGCTCCATTTTCTTCCTATCTTCGCAGTGTGAGATGCCCCGAAGATTTAGTTCGTTGAGCTTCTTTATACGGTTTGGAGCCCTCCAGATCTGCTTTATAATATCTTCAATAAACGGGACTTCAATTCTGATATTCTCCCACGGCATCTCGACTCTAACTGTCCCTTTTGATAAGCGTGGAGCAGAGTCGTTTCTGTGCCTGATCATTTCTGGTAGCTCTGGGAGAGCAGAATTGTAGATCTCGCCTTTTTGAAGTTCTTCATCTTCAAGTAGCACTAAGTCAACTGAAGCTTGTTGTAGGAAATATCTGACGTTAGAGAGTCGAGCTTGAGCAGCTTCCTCTGGTTCTCATTGCCTCATCCATTTCTCATATAAGATATAATCGTCTACGATCAGATGTGGAACTTTTTGCTCATCATTTTAGAAATGAGAGCTAACTGTTCTTGAACTCCTTCATATCGGGTTTCGAAGTCCGATTCAGATTCGTCTTCATCTTGCTTCCTCTGGTCTCATTGCCTCATCCATTTCTCATATAAGATATAATCGTCTACGATCAGATGTGGAACTTTTTGCTCATCATTTTAGAAATGAGAGCTAACTGTTTCTTGAACTCCTTCATATCGGGTTCGAAGTCCGATTCAGATTCGTCTTCATCTTCTGAAGAACTTGGCAACTTGATGCTTTTATCTTTGCGAGATCGACTTGTTTTACTTTCAGAAACAAGAGCTATAGAATCGTCGATATGTTTACCCTTAAGTTCTTTTTGTATCTCGTTGATATCTTCCTCGTGTTGGGCGAGATTATCAAATACGGCGTGGATATCCATTTCGGAGTAGATATTTTCTTCCACTCCTGTTGAAGAGAAAAAAAAATTGGATATTGACCTTCATGTTGGTCTTGAAGATATCTATCTTCCTCATCTTATTAAGAAGAGTTAGATAGCGTTGATAGAGTTCATAAACGGTTTCCTCTGCCTTGGCTTTGAATGAGTCGTAAGCGGTTAGAATGTTCTCTTCCTTGGCTTTTACTCCAACTTCGGTTCTTTGCATCATTTTGTGGAGTTCATCCCACATAGCTTTTGCACTAGGATAGACTATCTATTTGCATATAGATGTCGTTAGGAATTCCTTGCATTAGGAAAGTTTTGGCTCCTAAATTCGCTTTTGCTCTTTATCGCTCCCCCTCGGTGTATTCACTAGGAATTTGAGTCTTCCTGAGGCGGGAATGGAAGGATATTGGTGGCATCGCCTTCTTGGATGAGCCAAAATTGAGCGGGACCTTCTTGAAGAGAAGCTATCAAATTTGCAGCTTGCTCTTTTATTTCCAAGAAGTTCATGAATCGGCTTCTCCATACGGTGTATTCGCCTATTCGTAGAATTGGAGGGCGGACGTCGTTTCCGAGTGAGTAAACATCCATTTGTAGTTGATTGGTTGGATCTTCGTGAAAGTTTGGAATTGTAATGAAAAGTGCTTCACAAGTGACAAACATCATTAGTAATGTTTGATTCGTACTTTAAAAAATTTCCTTTCGTACCTCAAAATTTTGCTAAAGAATTTTGATTTTAAGATAAAAATTTGAGTATCGTAGAAGATAATTCGGAGACAAATATTTTTCGTAAGTTTTGAAAATTACGAATTTTGATTTCTTTCAAAATAGTGTAAAATGTGTATGTTTTTTAGCAGTGATCGAAAAGTTTTTCGAACAATAATGTTTTCGATTAAAAATATTCGAACCTATAATTGAAAAATATTTTCGATTATAAAATTTTTTGTTGTATTTATCGAAAATTATTTTTCGAACGTAAGAGTTTTTCAAAGTAAGTACCTATCGAAAAATAGTTTTTCGAATAGTTGTTGATCGCAAAAACCTTTATCGAAAAATTTGTAATTGAAATTTAAGAGTGATCGAAAAATTTCGTGACTCAAATTGTTTATTAAATGTTATTCGAGTGTGAATTATTCGATATATGCTTTCACTCAATTTTGACTCGAAAATTTATATGATCGAAAATCTTTTGATCAAAAAACTTGTTTTACTATTACAAGTTTTTCGAGTCAAAATTAGATATTTAGCGAAAACAATAGCCATCGAAAAAAAATACGCTTTATTACGCTCGAAAAAGATATTTATATATGAATCGAAAAACAAATTATCGAAATAATATTTTTCGAGTCTTATATTTGAGTAAAACACACGAAAATAGTGTTTGTCATCGAAAATTTTCTCGGCTGCAAACTTATTCGAAAATAATTTTCGTACCAAGTTTTTCGATCGAAAAATTGATCGAAGAACAGCAAAGTTCAATGTAACAGTGAAAATTTCAGATTCAACCGAGAAGTTCAAGTTAGGTACTGAAATTTTGGATAATCACTTGTTTCTTAGTTCTTAATATGAACAAACACAAGATCAATCACGTTTTACAGCAAAATATATCGATTATTAAGAAAATCAAATCGGAATCAAAACTTAATCTCAAACGGCTTGATTTAAGTTGTGCCGAGGCTCCTTTGGAATGTACGTTCAAGTGCATGAGAGCCCGGCTTCAGAGTGGTACGCTCGGCGGAATTTGTTGGGTGGTCCGACCTCTTTGTTTATCCGTGTCCCCTTCTCCCCCATGGCGATCGAATTAACGAGATCGGCATGCTTGTTTTGGAAGATAAGGACACAAACGACAGGTCGGCGTGGTAATGAACAGACGGAGCCACTAAGGCAATCCGTCATCACGATTGCCTGTGAGTACAGGGCTTGGTAAACCGGGGCCACATAGGCATCCGTTTTCATCGTTCTAGAGACTAGCTCGAGACGATGGCCTGATTCCGTTTTGTTTTGATGTTGCAACGGCAGGACTTCCTTCCGATCATCGAACCATGTCTACGAGTAACATGTCTACGAAAGTTCTAACTTGATCACAAAGACCAGGTGTTATAAGAGTGTATGTGTCCTAGAAAATATTTAAAATATGGGACGTGAGGACACACTAGATCGATTGTGCACAAGAAAGTGTGTAGTGGGGCTGAGTACACTTAATTCAATATCTCCCACTTCCGAGTGAAGCGGTGATAGTAGTCGTGTCTCCCCGTGATTTCTTGAAACACCTGTCTTTTGAGACACGAGTGGGTGAGGCTCGGTTGTGCATGCGCCGTTGGACCTAATGCGGCGACTTCTACCCGGGAGCTAATAAAATTAGCACCTGTACCTATGGGGTGTGATCCGAGATATTTGAGGTAAGGGAATGTTGTAGTGTTGGTCTTTTCAAAATGGATCAGAAGCATCATCGGAGGCAAGCTTTGCAAGATATGACTAGTTCTCGGTGATGTTCCGGGGTTAGATTCAGTTGGATTTGCCTGAATCATGAGAACAAATTATCCTTGCGTCCGGTAGGAAGTAGGAGTGCTGCTTTATTTGTATCAGCAATGCCGGAGCAGGTTGCTTGAAGTGAGCACCGAGTTTGCACTAAAGGCCACCATTGGAAGCTTGAGATTCTTCGTTTAGAAAAGACTTGATATTTGGATGCTCGAAATTCTTCGTTCCAATCCGTCGAATGGTGTCCGAGGGATAATAATTTTTTTTTTTTTTTTTTTTTTTTTTTGAATCATGCTCCCTAAATAATATTGCTCCCCCTCAAAAGATGCGTAGTCGGATTGAAACAATTTCTCTTCAATCTCTTTCCCTAAATTACATATCCATGCTCTCTCCTCCCAAAAAAATGTATTATTTCTCCCTTTTAAACAATTGTAGAGGTTGCTTCTTTTAAAGTAAAAGAGTAGCTCCCCCTCAAATAAGGCTCATTTAAAAATGGTTTTTTATCATTTTCGTGCGTAATATGCAACTCGGATCTCAAAATCTCGTAATGTTTGAAAATGCATATTTAAAATACCATTTAAAAGAAGGTATTTTCAACGGGATACCAACCATGCTGGGGTTATCTGCAAAACCTTATCGGGACTTTGGTACCCATATTTGTATGGGTCCTCCCTTATTAGCAGAAAATAATTTATGCTTAGCATGTGTCAAATTCGGTCCTAAATCGTCCAACAATAATTATTGGATAACCACTTAGGGTAATTGACACGGAAAAGACGTTTCAGTGCCAGTGAATGTGTCTCTAGGTATTCTAGAGTGAAAGATCTTCTCTTTGGCTAGTCTCATAAGGTGCTTTCCGATGGACTTTGACAGGATATTTCAAGTAGGAATACGAAGCTACAACATTGCAGGCATGTATAAGCGGGTGAATACCTACGAGAAGACTTCACACAATTCACTCCATAATGATGGTCTTTAATGGGATTTTGCTTACGAGAATGATAAACATTTTTGTTCGTGTAAGGAAATCCACTTTTCTCATTCTTTAAAGAATGGGAAATTTTGGAACTCGAGAAGTTAGCTTGCTTGAGCATGAAACTTCTCTTTGAGGGGCATCCTTTTAATAGGAATAGGAGAGGAAAAATCAATAAAGTTTCTACTCTAGTTTTCATAGAAGGTGTTGATTTTCCTTTCCTCTTCCTATTTTTCTCCTTTCCTTGGAAGAATTAAGCTTAGGCTTTTTACTTATCTTTTCTGCTCGGGTCACCGTAGACTTGAAGTCGTCACGGGTAACTTAGAATGTGTATTTGAAGCTTCTCAGATTTGAGAACAGAGATGCTTTTAATTTTTGTTGTCTTGACCTGTTTCGAGGATGATGTATCTTTTGAAAATCATGGAAAACAGGTAAGGACGGGGAATTTTTAAGATTTGAAATCTCCTCTAAGAGTTTTTTGCTTTCTGCTTGAAACACTACTCTTTCCGATTCCAAAGTTGCGTTCATAGGAATTTCCAACCACGAGATAGATTTATATAACTTGTTTCCCCGTCAAGCGCTGAAAAGGAATCTTGGTCGACTAGCTTCGCAATAATTGTCTTTAAAGGGATAGTTCTAGTGTACCATTATTGCAGATTGCTAGGATAACCTCATATTGTTCTGTGTGACGACTTCCACTCAGTGCTTTGAGTTCAAAACGACATCGATTAAATTCCTCAATTCTTAGCTTGAGCATCCATAATTAAGTATTAATTTTAAAATTAATTATTTTCTGAAAGAAATGGCTCTTGAAACTTTTGTTCCAAAAAGTTTGGTTTTGTCAAAAGATAGCGTGAAATTTCGAAAAAAAATTAGATTTCGAAAATTGAGAGTTACCAAAACTTTTTCTAAAATTTGCCAAAAATGTCCTAAATAGATGTGGATACGTGATCGTTGACACGTAAAGGGATTGCCTTGGAAAATTAACAAAAGCGTTTCTATACCTAAAATTTTGGGCCCGAAAATATTTATTTTTAAAAAAAAATTTCGAAAGTCTTTTTTTTTTTTTTTTTTTTTTTTTTTAAGGGGTGGCCGAAAATTTTAGGTGGTCGAAATGTTAAGGGTAATTTCAAAGGGGGGTTATAGTGAAACTCGGATGGAAATATTCGCTTAGTCTAAATTCGGGTAGAAATTCGATTTCAGTTTCGCCAAATTTCACAAATTCGGGGGACTCAAATTAAATTGGTCACGAAATTATGAAATTCGGGTATTAGTAGAAATTCGTCGAATTTGATTTGAACAGTAGTAATTCGCCGAGTTTTCCACAATTGGGCAAATTTGTAATTTGCCCGAAAATTTGCCAAATTGGGTAGTAGAAGTTCGCGAAATTGTAAAATTGATTCAAAATCAGGAATTCAAAATTCTGGTAACTTAATTGAAATTCGGCGAGAATTTGAAATTGGATTAACCAATTTCGGCGATAGAAATTCAATATCCAAATTCGGCCAGCTATCTAATGAAAATGTCTCAAATTCTTGGCGAATTTCGATCGAAATTCGGCGAGATGAATCAATTTTCGGGCTGATGAACAAACATCGGGCAGATGAACACTGTTCTAGAATCAAATTTCATGCGCGATTTCTCCCCAAAACTCACTCAAATCAACTGAAATTGATGGGTAATCACTCAAAAACACTCGAAAAAAAAACTAAATGTTGATCTTAATCAAGCAAATCAGCAACATAGACTGAAAAATCTCAAGACCAAGACCTAAATATTTTCGAGTTTATCACATGAAAAACACCCAAAAATTTCAGAAAATTTGCTGAAAAATCTCAAGACCAAGACCTAAATATTTTCGAGTTTATCACATGAAAAACACCAAAAATTTCAGAAAATTTGATCAAATCCAAACGTGTTTGGCTCTGATACCACTTGTTAGTCCGATTACGCACTCAAGAGAGGATCAAAGGCTTAAAAATGATAAAGTTCTTAAAACACCTTCAGTGTGTGTTTGTGTGTGTGTGCCGAAATTAAGAACTTACTTTTTAAGAATTATACATTGACCAACCCTAATTAGGGTTAATGGGATGCCTTATATACCACATGAGTTGGTATATTAAGGCTTGGGACTCAAACAATAAAATATTTACAATTTGACCCCAAATACAATAAATTAACTAATATTGACCCAAAACTCAAATACTAACTAAGGACACTACAATTAATTCCTAACAGCAAATATCGATCTAAATCGAAAATCTAAATTAATATGACGTTTTAAGCGATTTAAATCAGTACGTAAATCATTCCTAGCATAAAAATCTATCATTTAATCAGCAAGATCACCAACAAAATTTGCAAACATAAAGCACATTGATCAAAATCTATTTCGCGTGAGTTTTTTGATCGAAAAAATATGGAAAAAATATTTTGATCTTATAATCGCGGATTCAATCCAAAAGCGATCACGATCTTCTCCGATACTAATTGTTAGGTCCTATTTTATCAACTACCGATCGATCTAAGCATGAATTCTAGATATTCGAATGATAAATCTTACAAAATACCTTTGGTCGAATATCTTCTTTGAAGATATTGAGAGAGAGAGATTTTCTATTGCTATTCTCTCTCTTAGAATGTGAATTCAATGCTTGTGTTTTCCGAAAATAAACTTGTGTATTGATCTTGATAGTGTACATGTATTTATACCTATTTACATGGTATTTACTATTTGGTCCTACACTATCAAAACTTCTAATTACGCCCCTAATTATAAGGATAATAAAATTACAAAGCACCATTCTAAATTGTCTTAAATCTCCCCCTTTGGCTTGTCTTCGTTTCAGCTCCTTTTATCCTTGTCGGGGGAAAAACGATTTTCGTAATCCCAATGCTGTCTCGTAACGTCGAATAGCATTCCTCAGCTCCAATCTCTCATTAATCGCATCCAGAAGCTCATTAAGAGTGGGGTCTCTTCTTCACAAAGATCTTCGAAGATTGTCTCTTCGGTGATCTCTCCAAATCTTTTCTGGATTTCTTCCTCCTAACTTTAGTGTCCCGTCACAGAACTTGTGGATCTCTGACTTCATAGCTCTCGTCTCGTCTTTCCAATGACTGGATTCCGATAAGTTATGGCGAGGCCATGTTTCTTGAAAATGTAATTCTCGGGAAAATTGTTGAGTGGGAAGCGCTTCGTGAGCGGAGACTCCATGTGACCTTCTTCATATGTTCTCTATAGCAATTCGAAGGTCGTGTACGTGTGATACTTGATCTGCCGCACCATGAATCTCTTCAATCCTTTGACTCCTTCAGTCTTGATGTATCCGAGGACGTCTGATATTTTTGCTTGTACATCTGATACAGACGGTAGACCTCATCCGGTGGAAGGAAGGGAGATAGCTCTCATCTATCTCTTCTCGAGTGCGGTTGTTGTCCGCTCGCTCAATTGATGTAGATAGGGGTCGGGTAGCTTCCAATCGTATGCGAAACTCCGATGAGTTGGAGAATCGGTGACTTGTCCCTGAAGTTTTTCTTCAGTAGATCAGTTGGGATGCCATTCCGATCGGGGCCAAGATAGTTGAGCATGAAGATGTGCTCCATTTTCTTCCTATCTTCCCAGTGTGAGATGCCCCGTAGATTAAATTCGTTGAGCTTCTTTATCCGGTTTGGAGCCCCCAGATCTGCTTTCTAATATCTTCAATAAACAGAACTTCAATTATTATATTCTCCCACGGCGTCTCGCTCTAACTGTCCTTTTGATAAGCGGGGAGGAGAGTCGACTCTGTGCCTGATCATTTCTCGTAGCTCTGGGAGAGCAGAATTGTAGTTCTCTCCTTCTTGAAGTTCTTCATCTTCAAGCAGCACCAAGTCCACTGAAGCTTGTTGTAGGAAATCTGACGTTGGAGAGTCGAGCTTGACAGCTTTCTCTGGTTCCCATTGCGTCATCCATTTCTTATTTAAGATATAATCGTCTACGATCAGATGTGGATCGTAGACGGCTCCTTCTGTTGGGCTTGGAGGAGGTTAGAGGTCGGGATTGGATTTGGATTTATAGGAGAGGGGTAGCGTTGGGATATGGTGGGTGATGTAGTTGTTGTTGGCGGGTTGGGTTGTGGTTGGTGGGTTTCAGGATGATCCTCCAGCTTCTTGAGTCTTCGTTTGTTCTCGACTCACACCACGGCCGCTTCGTGTGGTCCGTTGCCGTTTCTCCCCCTCATGACGATCCGGATCATCGGGATCGTCATGTCTTCTTTTGGTGCGGGAGCTTTCTTCTCGGCACCTTGTTTGAGCTGGTGGCTCAGGTTCATCTACCAGCCTTTTGTAGAGACTCTCCTCAGCAGTGGTCCTGGTTTCTAAGGCGAGGAGTAGGGAGATGAGTATGTCGTGAAGCTGGGTGATTGGGATGGTATAGGGTTGATGAGTGAAGGTGATGGAGTTGGGGTGGTGAGGGTGGGTTGTATGGGGGTGTGTATGGTGGTGGTAAGAGGTGGTGCGGAGATATGCTGTCCATCAGACGATCTTCTAGAGAAGATATGGCTGTGGAGAGTGCTTCTTGTAAGCGTTGCTCCATCACGATAATTGGTTGAGTGGGGCCAGGGAGGCGCTCCACTGTCATAACATCGGAAAAGGTTTCATACGTGTCGCCTTGAATAGGTCTTGATGTTCCGGAACGTCCGGGGACATCCGTTATCAACCCTGAAGATACCACTTAAATGGGTTGGCCTATTGTTTGCTTCGAAGATATCGGGGGTCCAATAGGGCTTCCACCCAATCCTTGAGATGATACGATAGGTATCACCTCTATGGGTGTTGAGACAGATTCAATTTGAATCTGTGTGGTTTGCTGATCCGTTGTCGGTGGAGATGTTGTCACCGAAGCCGGTAGTATTGAAGGAGATTCAGACGGGGCCGAGAGTTGCTGTCGGCGAGAGCCCCTTCTTTGGAGTCTGTATTATTCATCCGAGTCAGTGGCCTCAGGAGATACATCGTGAGGAACACCTTCCGGCTCGACGATCGGTGTCTCTATCTCCTGAGCCGTGGCTTTAGGCTCCGTTGTTTCCACCAGCGATTCCCTTTGAGAAAGTGGCGGAGCTGGATCCAAGGCTCGTACCATCTCCTCCGTGATGGAGTTATTTTTACAGTAGTCTTGGTAGGCCTCGTCCGTTGGATCAACTAGTCTGAGCAGCTCCAATGGGATCAACATTGGTTGGAGCGCAGCAGTCGAGTTTAAACACGTTGATTTGAGAGTTTAAAATGAAATTTCTGCAAATGTTTTGGAGAAAGTGCTTGGGAATCGTGTATTTTTGAACGAAAAATGATTCGAAACGTGTTTCTACCTTCGAAATGGGCGATTTTAGGAAGAAAATCACCGAGAAGATGAGGTTTTGGTGAAATCGCCTGAAGAGAATTTAAAATTGTGCTTTGTAATTTTATTGTCCTTGTAATTAGGGGCGTAATTAGTAGTTTTGATAGTGTAGGACCAAATAGTAAATATACCATGTAAATAGGTATAAATACAATGTACACTATCAAAATCAATACACAAGTTCGTTTTCAGAAAATCACGAGCATTGAATTCACATTCTAAGAGAGAGAAAAGTAATCGAGAAACTCTGTCTCTCTCAAGATCTTCAAAGAAGATATTCGACCAAAGTTATATAGATTTATCATTCGAATATCTAGAATTCATGCTTAGATCGATCGGTAGTTGATAATATAGGACTTAACAATTGGTATCAAAGCAGATCGTGATCGCTTTTGGATTGAATTCGCGATTTTAAGATCAAAATAATTTTCCAGATTTTTCGATCGAAAAACTTACGTGACTTATATTTTGATCAATTTGCTTAATGTTTGCGAATTTTGTTGATGATTTTGCTGATTAAGTGATAGATTATATATTTGGAATGATTTACGTACTGATTTCAATCGCTTAGAACATAATATTAATTCAGATTTTCGATTTAGATCGATATTAGCGTTTGCGATTAGGTTTTGATTTCGATTTGATTTTCGTAATATTTGATATATTTTGCTGTAAAACGTGGTTAGTCTTGTGTTTGCTCATATTAAGAACGAAGAAACGAGTGATTATCCAGAATTTCATCACCTAACTTAAACATCTCGGTTGAATCTGAAATTTTCATGGTAAAATTGAACTTTGTTGTTCTTCGACCGGATTTTCGATCGAAAAACTTGGCTCGAAAATTAATTTTCGAATAAGTTTGCAGCCGAGAAATTTTTTGATGACATACATTGTTCTCGTGTGTTTTTCGATTCATATATAAATATCTTTTTCGAGCGTCATAAGGCGTATTTTTTTCGACGGATACTATTTTCGCTAAATAAATATCTAATTTTGACTCGACAAACTTGTAGTAGTAAAACAAGTTTTCGATCTCAAGATTTTCGATCATCTAAATTTTCGAGTAAAAATTTAGCGAGAACATATTTCGATCGAATAATTCACAGTCGAAAAACTTTGAGTCAAACTTAACAAAATTTTTCGATCACTCTTAATTTTTCGATTACAAATTTTTCGATAAAAGTTTTTGAGATCAACAATTATTCGACAAACTATTTTTTTACAGGCAATTTAGTCTGCAAAACTCTTACGTTCGAAAATTAATTTTCGATAAATACAACGAAAACTTTTACACACATTTTCGAAAACTCATAGGTTCGAATTTTTTTTTAATCGAAAACTTTATTGTTCGAAAACCTTTTCGGTCACTGGTCAAACACACACACATTTTACACTATTTTGAAAGAAATCAAATTTCGTAATTTTCAAAACTTACGAAAATATTTGTCTCCAAATTATCTTCTACAATACTCAAAATTTTCGATCTTAAAATCAAAATTCTTTAGAAAACTTTTTAAGTATCAATTGAAAAGGAAATGTTTAAAGTACGAATCAAACATACTAACGAAGTTTGTCACTTGTAAAGCACTTTTCATTATAATTCAAAACTTTCACGAAGATCCAACCAATCAACTACAAATGGATGCTTACTCGCTCGGAAACGACGTGCCTTCCAATTCTACGAAGAAGAGGCGAATACACCGTATGGAGAAGCCGATTCATGAACTTCTTGGAAACAAAAGAGCAAGCTACAAATTTGATAGCTTCTCATGAAGAAGGTCTCACTCAATTTTGGCTCATCCTAGAAGGCGATGCCACCAATAATCCTCCCATTCCCCCCTCACGAAGACCCAAAATTCCTAGTGAATACACCGAGGGGGAGCGATTAAGACCAAAAGAAGATTTAGGAGCCAAAACATTCCTAATGCAAGGAATTCCTAACGACATCTATATGCAAATAGATAGTCTATCTAGTGCAAAAGCTATGTGGGACGAACTCCACAAAATGATGCAAAGAACTGAAGTTAGAGTCAAAGCGAAAAAGGCAAACATTCTAACCACTTACGAGTCATTCAAAGCCAAGGCAGAGGAAACCGTTTATGAACTCTATCAACGCTATCTAACTCTTCTTAATGAGATGAGGAAGATAGATATCTCAAAGACCAACATGGAGGTCAACATCCGATTCTTTTCTCTTAACCGGAGTGGAAGAAAATATCCATGCAAATCCGTCAAAATAAGGATTTGAACGAAATGGATATCCACGCCGTCTTTGATATTCTCGCCCAACACGAGGAAGATATCCGCGAGATAAAAAAATAACTTAAGGGAAAACAGATTGACGATTCTATAGCTCTTTTTTCTGAAAGAAAAACAAGTCGATCTCGCAAAGATAAAAGCATCAAGTGGCCGAGTTCTTCAGAAGATGAAGACAAATCTGAATCGGACTCCGAACCCGATATGAAGGAGTTCAAGAAAGCTCTCATTTCTAAAGTGATGATCAAAAATTTTTATTAAAAGAAATCATCTTCCTTGGCCAATAGACTTCGTACATCAAGCTCCAAGCACAAAGAAAGACCAGCCGAGTCCTCATAATCTAAAAACGCCAAAGAACCACAAAAGTGCTATAATTGTGGTAAGATAGGGCACTTCGCCAGAGAATGCAAACTTACCTAGAAAAAGGATGTCAACTACTACTCCAAAAAATTCCAACTCACTAAACAAAAAGAGGCTGGAGTAGCACTGATGGGTCAACTACTACTCCAAAAAATTCCAACTCACTAAACAAAAAGAGGCTGGAGTAGCACTGATGGCCGAACAAGAGCATTGGCTGGAAGACACCACAGATTCTGAAGACGAAAATCTCGCTCTAATGGCATACCTCGAAGACACCTCAAATGATAACTATTCAAGAAGGCCTGACGACGACGATAAAGCATCCTCTTCATCAAAGAGGTACAATGTCTCATTCCACGTTATTAAACATGTTAGAATCATTACAGATTAAGTATTCTAACATGAAAAATTAGCGGAAAAGAACTAAGGAATTAGAAGAGAGAATAACTCTTAGTGAAAACAATTTCCAAAAGCAATTAGATAAGGAAAAAATATCTAGTCTTGAATTAACAATAGCTACCTTTGAGACTAAAGTCAATGACCTTAATATGACTCTTATCGATTCTCAGAGAGATTTAGAAATTTCTAAAAATAATTTCAAAGAACTCTCTGACGAACGTAAGAAACTTTACTCAATGATTAAAACTTTAGATGATCTTCTAACAAAAAATGGGCCAAACGAATCAAACTATCTTTCTAAATCAACCTCTTGATATAGAATTTTATAATCCTAAAGAAGGCTTAGGTTTTAACAATCCCTGTAACTTGAAAATGGTCAATGTTAAACAATTATATGATATTAAGTACATGGGATTAGGATTAACTTCTCTAATGGCCTTTACTAATTCTTCAGAAATAAACGCCTTAGAAGAATCTAAACGAAAAGCCACAAATACGACTGACATTCCCTTTGGCTACACCGACTTGAATAATAGTTACAAGACAAGGGATATCAACTTGTCTAGTGACTATAATTCGTTATATCTCCTAGAAGATTTTTCTAAAAATAAGGAAGAAAATTTTGATCATTTTCAAAAGTTCTACTTTTTGTTATATTCCAGCTATTATTAAGAAA
Source organism: Linderniella brevidens (assembly GCA_004919715.1). NCBI lineage: Eukaryota > Viridiplantae > Streptophyta > Magnoliopsida > Lamiales > Linderniaceae > Linderniella > Linderniella brevidens. Next base: position 2,080,247 of record SWDC01000149.1, on the reverse strand, counting down.
ATAGCTGATTTAAATGCTTCATTAGAAACAGAAAGAAAGAATTTCAAAGCTGAAAAGAATGAGCTTTTACTGGCGACTTCTAATCTCAAAACTTCCTGTACTTTAAAAACTTGTCCTGATTTTACTTTGAAAGAAAAAATTAAGAACAAGATAACATCTAAGAAAACACCTCCCATTGTTTTTCAAAATATTTTAAAAGAAGATAAATCTTTTTTAAAAATAGTAAAGGGAGTTAATGAATCCTTAAATGCTTCAAAAGGGAAAAAGACTTTTTCTAACTCTTTTTCTACTCCATCCACAAGTAGAGTAGAAAAAGAGGGGAAGCATGCAAAGGAAAGAGTGTCTAGGATAGAATTTCAGAAGAAAAATAATAGAAATGTCGTATTTTCAAAATTTTCTTCTGTATAAAAAACTATGGACACTCGCAAGAAGACAGTCGTTTCAAACTTTAATGTTGTTGCTTCCACTTAGGTGTTAAAACCTATTAATTTTGAAAGCACAAATTTTGAAAACTTCAAAAATTACAAACAATCATTCTAAGACAAATGCAACTCTTAAGCCTCGTAGGAAACAAGATCCAGCTATTAAGAAAGCTTATAGCTCTATACATTCTTGTCCTCACCTAAGGTACCCAGTCAACATACATTCACCTAAACACCTTAGGAGACTAGCTAGAGAAAATATTTTCTCAAGCAATAAGACAATCAATCATTTATTCGCGCTGAAATTAACCTCCCATGTAAGGTTCAACCTCTCTAGTTCTTAAAACACCACCTAGGCCAACACAAGCCAATAAGGCCAAGTTACCTAAAGAAGTACCACTTAAATCAACTACTTCTAAGTTGGTTTGGGTACCTAAGCATTCCAATAATTTAGGAACCAAAGATGACCAAAAACCTTACTTATCAAATCTGCTAATCCGAGAGGACCTATTCAAAAGTGGGTACCTAAATCTCTCTAACCTCTTTCTATGCAGATCCATCATTGTGGTATTTAGATTCTGGTTGCTCCACACACATGACGGGAAAGCAAGAACTGTTGAGCAACTACCAAGACCGTTACAACGGAAAAGTCCGATTTGGCAACAATGATTCAGCTCCAATACTCGGCTTTGGAGACATTCTACTGCCGAATCTGACGATTAAGGATGTCTCTTACGTCGAAGGTCTTAAACACAACCTGTTCAGCATAGGACAATTCTGCGACAAAGGATTTCAAGTGGTGTTTCTAGCTGATCAGTGCAGAATTTTAAATAGTCAGAATCAAGAACTTCTAACAGGATCACGAAGATCAAATCTCTATACTATCACTCTGACAACTGTTCGACCTTCGACAGTTGTTTGCCTCATCTCACAGACTCAATCAAGAGGAACAGCTTATGGCATCAACGCTTGTCTCATCTAAATCACAAAGCTCTTCACAAACTCTTTGTTAAAAAGTTGGTCAACGGTCTACCAACAATCTCTCCTCATCAAGAGCATCACTGTTCGGCTTGTCAAATGGGAAAAATGAAGCGAGCATCACAAAAACTCAAGCAAATTGCTTCAACATCTCGACCCTTAGAACAACTTCACATGGACCTTTGTGGACCAATGCGTAGACAAAGTACCAACGGTCGAAAATATGTGTTAGTAATTGTCGACGATTATTCTCGCTACACCTGGACAAGATATCTCCGAACTAAAGATGAGACTGGAGACTTGGTAATAAGCTTTGTGAATTCAACTCAGAATCTCCTCCAAAAGAAAATCCAAGTAATCAGGACTGACAACGGGACTGAATTCAAGAATCAGCGTCTCAGCAATTTTCATCAATCACTTGGAATTATTCAACAATTCTCAGCCACAAAAATGCCTCAACAAAATGGTGTTGTAGAAAGGAAGAATCGAACTTTAGTTGAAGCTGCATAAACAATGCTCATATACTCCGGTCTCCCTCACTTCCTAATCCTCAAACTCCAACAAATGTTCCAGATTCTCCTAATTCTGAATCTTCATCTAGTGTTGCATCCCCTACAAGTGCAGATGAGGAAATTCCTTCCGATTCAACCTTCGAATTGAATTTCCCAACTACGAATGATCAGCCCATCAATTCAGGATGTCTCGATCTACAAACCGATGACGGATCAACTTCGGTTATTCCTTACGAACGCAAATGGACTCGAGCTCATCCTATTGACCAAATCATCGGTGATCCTTCAAGTGGTGTACGCACTAGGACGTCCACTCAAAGTGGCTCATTCACATGCTTCTTAAGCCAAAATGATCCTATTAAGATAGCTGAAGCTCTTAAAGACCAGGATTGGATAATCGCAATGCAAGATGAACTCAACCAATTCGAGCGTATACAAGTTTGGACGTTAGTTCCTCGACCGCAAGGCAAAACAATAATTGAAACTAAATGGGTTTTCAAGAATAAGAAGAACGAAAACGGTGAAGTTATTAGGAATAAAGCACGACTCGTAGCCAAGGGATACAATCAACAAGAAGGAATTGACTACGACGAGACGTATGCTCCGGTGGCACGTATCGAAGCAATTGGACTATTTTTAGCATACGCATCTCATAAAGACTTCTAAGTATATCAAATGGATGTTAAAACAGCCTTTCTTTATGGTGTGTTAAAAGAAGATGTCTACATCGCTCAACCCGATGGGTTCGTGCACGAAAATCATCCCATTATGTCTATCGATTGGACAAAGCTCTCTATGGACTAAAACAAGCCCCTCGTGCTTGGTATGATGTCCTAAGCGAATTTTTAGTCAAGTCCAACTTCATAAGAGGCACCATCGATACGACACTCTTCATCAGAAGACAAGACAAAGACCTTATGATCGTTCAAGTTTACGTGATGACATCATCTTCGGCTCGACAAATGAACGTCTCTGTCAGAAGTTTGGTGAACTCATGAAGACCAAATTTGAGATGAGCTTAATGGGAGAACTCCAATTCTTTCTTGGACTACAAGTAAAGCAACTCGAAGATGGAATCTTCATCAGTCAAACCAAATATATCAGCAATATTCTGAAGAGATTTAATCAAGACAAGAGCACACCGATGAATACTCCCATCTCAACAAACTGCAAATTGGATGCTGATCCGTCTCGCAAGGAAATCAATATCACAATCTATTGGAGCATTCTCAGATCTCTTCTCTACTTGACGTCCAGCCGACCCGACATGATGTTTGCCACTTGTCACTGTGCTCGTTTTCAAGCTGACCCAAAGGAGTCCCACATGCAAGCAGTCAAGCGAATTTTACGCTATCTAAAAGGAACTCCCAACTTAGGGCTATGGTATCCTAAAAATACTGATTTTAGATTAATTGGCTATACTGACGCTGATTATGCAGGTTGTCGAATGGACAGAAAAAACACGTCTGGCGGAGCACAATTTTTAGGCGAAAAGTTGGTCTGATGGTCCTCAAAGAAACAAAATTGTGTGTCAACATCGAAGGCCGAGGCGGAATACGTCGCGGCTGCTAGCTGTTGCTCGCAAATTCTATGGATCCGGACACAACTACGCAATTACCGGTTTGATTTTAATAACATTCCCATTTACAGTGATTCTCAAAGTGCTATAGCCATTACTTGCAATCCTGTTCGTCATTCACGCAAGAAACACATAGATATTCGCTATCGTTTTATAAAAGATCATGTAGAAAAAGGCACTATAGATATGTATTTTGTAAAAACGGAGCTTCAACTCGACTTATTCCTAAGGCATTGGATGAAAAACGATTCCAATTCCTTATTGCTAAGTTAGGCATGTTGAAGCTCAATCTTACTTAAAAAGTGTTTTGCATGCTCTATTATGCTTCTATATGATATTCTATATGCTTCTTGATATTCTTTGATGATCTTGCGTGACTCTATCCCAAATTTAATAGTATATATAAATATAATAATAAAAGAATGAGGGATGACTATAAGTTTGCCTATTTTGAATCACTCACAAAAATATTTCTTCGATATATATGCTTAGTTCTTTGTCTAAAAATTCATATGACTCTCTTTTACTCAAAGAACCTCGTATGTTTCACTAGACACAAAGCCACATTACATATGTGAGAATTTGAACCTCAATAATTTTTTTCTTGAGTGTGTCACACTTCAAATGACTATTCTGTAGTTTGTACTTCGTAGCTTCATTCTTACTTTTCTGATTATTTCGTCATGAAAATCATAAGGGAATATTAGGAAATTCCTCACTTGCCCAAATTATAAATCCTTTAATTTTTCCCTTAGAAATTCCCTTTTAGGCCTTCTCCGACATTCTTTTTCTTAATCAAACACAATTAAGCCTTCAACCTTATTCACAAGATTCGGGGTTACTTAATCAAGAAAAAGAGGGGGAGAGCAAAAGAGATGGACATGATGAATTTCTCAATCATTATAGAAGAGAAACATGAATCTCGCTGTGAACTTCTCCTAGATAATCTCTTATACTCCTAGAAGAGAAGCACCTCAAAGTGAACTTCTCCAACGATAATCTAGATCTTATAAAAAGAGAAAACGAGAAGAGAAGCACGGCCTTGGGTTCGAATTCCATAACTGTGGAACCTTCGAAAGGAACACGGTCTCGACCCACAAAGAAGTTCTAATCTCTCAAAGTTTTGTAAAGAAGACGAGACTCATCTTGAGCAAGAAAAGCTAAAGGATCATAAATGAATTTAAAAGGGGCCCCTGGAATTGAAGAATTTTTAAGCTCACTAATCCCCAAAAAAAATTAAAAAATTACCTTACCTTTTTAATCAGAGCCTAAATATAATCCCTTCAAAGTCCCTTTGATTCAAAATGATGAACTTTCACTTAGTAAGTTGATTAAATACGCTATGATAACAAATTAATTGATATAATTTTGTCGTGATGATATGAGTGATATATCTGCTAAATATTTCCATGATAAAAATAAATTGAGTGGTATGAGCGAAACTTGTGAGAGTTGCGAAGTGATTCATACTATGATCGTAGAATATTATTCTAGTTACATGATTTTATGGCAAATTATTATTTTATATATCATAAGAAATTTTTGCGTGATAGTGTTCAAAATGTTCCATCCGACCCCAAAACAAAAAATATTTTTGAAAGTTTTATTTGAAAATATCTTTCGCACATTTTAAATGCATTAATACATGCATGGGCTCAGATTTGATAAAATGCGAAATGTTTTTGAAAAACGCAAAAATTTTATTGCATCTATGCTGAATTGTTTAAAATGCGTTACTTGTTCTTAAATAGTAAATTTGCATATGCCAAATTGTACTAAATAGGTGCTTAAAATGCCGAAAAGTTAAATCGTGCAATTGTTGAGGGGGAGTTTTATATGAGAATTTGTTATTATCTCCTATATGATTTACTTATAAAACATGACTTCTAACATTTTTTCTAAGCATCACAGAAAATTAGAGCTCATCCGAGGTGTCAAATGTTGAATTTCATCAACATTAGGAGAAAATTTCATCTCTCTCAGAAATACAGGGATTATGCGATTTACTTTTGGGTTCATTCATAAAAGATTAAGTTTAATCAGACCTAAATTTTAACGAAAGCCCCAAAAAAGTTTTTCGGCCCAACGTATTTTTACCTTACCCGATCGAAAAACTCACTCACACGCAACTCATTTCCATCGAAAAACTTTTCGACTTCTGAAAAATACTCTTCGAACTCAGGCGATATTCACCAAATATTATCTTATCTCTGAGATTTTCTCACTAAACTCGCCCATTTCGAAGGTAGAAACACTTTTAGAATCATTTTCTATTAAAAAACATATGATTCGCAAGCAGTTTCGCGAAAACATTTGAAGAAATTTCATTTTCATACTTTTCGACTAAAAACGGTTTTAAACTCTCAAATCAACGTGTTTAAACTCCACTGTTTGGGTTAAAATCATGATATTTGGATTCGCAACTGTTTTCTGAACGTTCCGAACCCAGATTAACTCATGATTTACCCAGAAATCGAAATTTACGTATTACGCATTTACTGTTTCATTTGAAAATTTTTCGATCGAAAAAGTTCGTATCGCAAAGAGTGTCGTCGAAGAACTTTAGTTTTCGTTAAGTTTTATTCGATCGCAAAACTCAGCGTCGAAAACCTTTTGTTTTCGATATATTTTAATTCGATAAAAAACTTCGCGGCGAAAACTTAATTTTTCGAGTATATTTTATTCGATCGCAAAACTACGCGGCGAAAAACTGAAGTTTTTGGACAACTTTTTATTCGATCGAAAACTTACTCAGCGAAAAACTATTGTTTTCGATAACATTTTATTCGATCGTAAAAGTCATCAGCAGAAAGTTGAGTTATTCGACACATTTTTATTCGATCGTAAAATTTAACGATCGAATAAATTGTTACTCGAATAAAAACACGCTGAAAGAGACTTAGAAAATTTATTCGATTGTAAAAATTAACATTCAAATTAATTCCCGATCGAATAAAAATACGCTTCTAAGACTTAGTCAATTTTACAAATTTTTCAAAAATTTTCACCAAGTCTTTCGAACATAAACCTTAACACTTACAATTTTCTCTAAGTCCATTTTAATCCCGATTATTCGCATATGAAAGTTCCCAACTAATGAATTATCTTTCATGTTTTTTTACAGATATGACAACTCCAAACTACCCAAACATATACCCCTCTGGAAATTATATGTCAGTCCAAGATAACAACTTCTAACTGGACCATACAACGTTTCGGTGTCCGGATGAAGTCATCATACCCATCCTCAAAGGACACCGACTATGGCCAGCCTTGACCAGGACGTCCACCGTACCAATGGTCTATCTCCAGCAATTCTGGGGAAGCATGAAGAGTTTCGTCAACGGCGAAGCGTGAAATATATGACGAAGATCAACACAAGACATATCGCCCTGACGAAAAATCTGATGGCCATGGTGCTCGATCTCCCGCACTATAACGAATATGATCAACTTCCAACGGACGCGGAGATCGTAGAAGATATGCTCTGGATGGGATACAAACCCCCGCTGACAAAACTGGCGAACTTTCAAAATAGCGGGATCCCCCATCCGTGGAAGACGTTGTTCGGCATAATCAACAAATGCCTCTCCCCAAAACACTCCGGCTTCGACAAGGCGAACGGGAACATCCTTCGCATCTTTCATGGAGTGATCTTTTAAACACTCCAGCTTCGACAAGGCGAACGGGAACATCCTTCGCATCTTTCATGGAGTGATCTTTTTCCAAGAAATACGACGTGGCCCAGCTAATTTGGAATGATCTAGCGGATCAGATGCGTCAAAGGGAGACAAAGTCAAAGGCCAAATCTCTCCCCTATGTACGGTGGTTATCGGTGATGATCTCACACTTCATCGACATCCATCCAGAGATCCCGAGACTACCACCAGTTGGGGAAAACATTCCGCCACGCCTTCGATTCTTTCACAACCCGAAGGCAGCCGACCTATCGCTCCAACCAATGCTAATCCCATTGGAGCTGCTCTAACTAACTGATCCAACGGACGAGGCCTACCAAGAATACTGTCAAAACAACTCCATCACGGAGGAGATGGTACGAGCCTTAGATCCAGCTCCGGCACCTTCTCAAAGGGAATCGCTGATGGAAACAACGGAGCCCGAAGCCACGAGTCAGGAGATAGAGACACCGACTGTCGAGCCCGAAGGTGTTCCTTGAGATGTCTCTCCTGAAGCCACTGACTCAGATGATGAATACAGACTCCAAAGAAGGGGCTCTCGCTGACAGCAAATCTCGGCCCCATCTGTATCTCCTTCAACAGTACAGGCTTCGGTGCCAACATCTCCACCACCTACGGATCAGCAAACTACACAGATTCCAATTGAATCTGTCTCAACACCCATAGAGGTGATACCTATTGTAGCATCTCAATGATTGGGTGGATTGGACCCCCGATATCTTCGGAGCCAACAATAGGCCAACACATTGAAGTTCCGGACCATCAAGACCTACTCAAGGCGGCACATGGGAAACCTTTTCCGATGTTGTGACAGTGGAGCGCCTCCCTGGCCCCACTCCACCAATGATCGTGACGGAGCAACGCCTACAGGAAGCGCTCTCCACAGCCATGTCTTCTCTTGAAGATCGTCTGATAGATCGCATGCTTAAAGCCATCGAGACTTCCCGAAGAGATACCGGGAAAGCACCAGTCTCTGAGGCTGCTCCGACCGACACACAAACCACCCCCGTTTCCTCACCACCTCTTACCACCTGTTACCACCACCATACACATCCCCATACAACCCACCCTCACCACCTCTACTCCATCACCTTCTCTCATCAATCCATATACCATCCCGATCACCCAGCTTCACGACATACTCATCTCCTGCCTCCTCGCCTTAGAGACCAGGACCTCGCTGAGGAGAGTCTCTAAAAAAGGCTGGTAGATGAACCAGAGCCGCCAGCACAAACAAGGTGCCGAGAAGAAAGCTCCCGCACCAAACGAAGACATGACGATCCCGACGATCCAGATCGTCATGAGGGGGAGAAACAACAATGAACCACACGGAGCGGCCGTGGATTGAGTCGAGAACAAACAAAGACTCAAGAAGCTGGAGGATCATCCTCAAACCCACCAACCACACAACCCGCCAACAAACAACCACACCTCCCACTACATCCCACACACTACTACTCTCTCCTACAAATCCGAATCCAATCCCGACCCTTAACCTCCTCCAAGGCCAAACAAAAGCAGTCGTCTACGATCCACATCTGATCGTAGATGATTATCTTAAATGAGAAATGGACGACGCAATGGGGACCAGAGGAAGCTGTTCAAGCTCGACTCTCCAATGTCAGATATTTCTTACAACAAGCTTCAGTGGACCTGCTGCTTCTTGAGGAAGAAGAACTTCAAGAATGCGAGAACTATAGTTCTGCTCTCCCAGAGCTACCAGAAATGATTAGGCACAGAGTCGACTCTCCTCCCCGCTTAACAAAAGGGACAGTTAGAGTCGAGACGCCATGGGAGAATGTCAGAATTGAAGTCCCGTTTATTGAAGACGTTAGAAAGCAGATATGGAGGGCTCCAAATAGAATAAAGAAGCTAAATGAAGTGAATCTACGGGGCACTCACACTGGGAAGATAGGAAGAAAATGGAGCACATCTTCATGCTCAACTATCTTGGCCCCGATCGGAGTGGCATCCCAACTGATCAACTAAAGAAAAATTTCAGGAACAAGCCACCGATTCTCCAACTCATCGGAGTATCGCATACGATCGGAAGCTACCCTACCCCTATCTACATCATTGAGCGAGCGAACAACAACCGCACTCGAGAAGAGATAGATGAAAGCTATCTCCCTTTCCTTCAACCGGATGTGGTCCACCGTCTGTATCAGATGTATAAGAGAAAATACCAGACGCATTTCGGATATATCAAGACTGAAGGACTGAAGAGATTCATGGTGCGGCAGATCAAGTATCACACCGCACACGACCTCAAATCGCTATAGAGAATAATATGAAGAAGCTCAACATGGAGTCTCCGCTCATGAAGGGATTCCCACTCAACAATTTTCCCGAGAACTACATTTTCAAGAAACCTGGCCTCGCCATAACCTATCGGAATCCAGTCATTGGAAAGACGAGGTGATGAAGTCAGAGATCCACAAGTTTTGAGACGGGACACTAAAGTTAGTGAGGAAGAACATCCAGAAAAGATTGGGAGATATCACCGAAGAAACAATCTTCGAAGATCTTTGTGAAGAAGAGGCCCCACTCTTAAATGAGCTTCTGGATGCGATAAATGAGAGATTGGAGCTGAGGAATGCTGTTCGACGATACGAGACAACATTGGGATTGCGAAAATCATTTTACGCCCGACAAGGATAAAAGGAGCTGAAACGAAGACAAGCACAAAGGAGGAGATTGACGAGAATTTAAAATTGTGCTTTGTAATTTTACAATCCTTGTAATTAGGGGCGTAATTATTAGTTTTGATACTGTAGGACCAAATAGTAAATATACCATGTAAATAGGTATAAATACAATGTACACTATAAAAACCAATACACAAGTTCATTTTCAGAAAATCACGAGCATTGAATTCACATTCTGAGAGAGAGAAAAGTAATCGAGAAACTCTCTCTCTCAAGATTTTCAAAGAAGATATTCGACCAAAAGTATATATTTTGAGATTTATCATTCGAATATCTAGAATTCATGCTTAGATCGATCGGTAGTTGATAATATAGGACCTAACATCGCCGGAGTTCGAAGAGTGTTTTCGGAAGTCGAAAAGTTTTTCGATGGAAATGAGTTGCGTGTAATGAGTTTTTCGATCGATAAAGTGGTATTAATACTTTACGATCGGGTAAGGTAAAAATACGTTGGGCCGTAAAAAAAAATTTTGGGCTTTAGTTAAAATTCAGGTCTGATTAAACAAAAATTTAATCTTTTATGGATTAACCCAAAAATAAATTTCTGAAAGAGGAAATTATCTCCTGATGTTGATGAAATTCAACATTTGACTCCTCGGATGAGCTCGAAATTTTCTGTGATGCTTAGAAAAAATGCTAGAAGTCATGTTTTACAAGTAAATCATATAGGAGATAATAACAAATTCTCATATAAAACTCCCCCTCAACAATTGCATGTTTTAACTTTTCGGCATTTAAACACATATTTAGTACAATTTGGCAAATGAAGATTTACTATTTAAGGACAAGTACCGCATTTTAAGCAATTCAGCATAGATTCATTAAAATTTTGAGTTTTTTAAATAAAAATCGCATTTTATCAATTCTGAGCCAATGCATGTATTAATGCATTTAAATGTGCGATCAATAAAAAAAATTTTAAAAAAAATTTATTTTGGGGTCAGATGGAACATTTTGAACATTATCACGCAAAAATTTCTCATGACATATAAAATAATAATTTGCCATAAAATCATGTAACTAAACTAATATTCTAAGATCATAGTATGAATCACTTCGACAACTCTCGCAAGTTTAGCTCATATCACTCAATTTATTTTTATCATGGAAATATTTAGTAGATATATCACTCATATCATCACGACAAAATTATATCGATTAATTTTTTATCGTAGTATTTTTAATCAACTTACTACGTGAAGGTTCATCATTTTGAATCAAAGGGACTTTTAAAGGATTATTTTTAGGCTCTGGCTAAAGGGGTAGGAAATTTTGGTAAGTGAGCTTAAAAATTATTCAGTTCCAGGGGCCCTTTTGTGAAATTCTGTTCTGATCCTTTTGCTTTTCTTTTCTTTTGTTCTTGCTCAAGATGATTTTCGTCTTCTTTTCAAGGCCTTGAGAGACGAGATCTTCTTTGTTTTTGGGTCGAGACTGTGTTCCTTGTGAAAGTTTCACAGTTATGGAGTTTGAACCCGAGACTGTGCTTCCCTTCTCGTTTTCTCTACATAAGATCTAGATTATCATTGGAGAAGTTCACTTCAAGGTGCTTCTCTTCTAGGAGTATACGAGATTATCTAGGAGAAGTTCACATGAGATCCATGGTTCTCTTCTATAATGATTGAGAAATTCATCATGTGCATCTCTTTTGCTCTCCCCCTCTTTTTTCTTGATTGAGTAACACCGAATCTTGTGAATAATGTTGAAGGCTTAATTGGGTTTGATAAAGAAAAAGAAAGTCGGAGAAGGCCCAAAAAGGGATTTCTAGGGGGAAAATTAAAGGATTTATAATTTGGGACAAGTGAGGAATTTCCTAATATGTCCTATCATTTTCATGACAAATTAATCACAAAAGTAAGAATGAAGCTACGAAGTACAAACCAAAGAATAGTCATTTGAAGTGTGACACACTCAAGAAAAAATTATTGAGGTTTTAAATTCTCACATATATGATGTGGGTTTGTGTCTAGTGAAACAAACGAGGCTCTTTGAATAAAATAAAGTCACATGATTTTTTTAGACAAAAAACTAAGCATATATATCGAAGAAATAGTTTTGTGAGTAATTCAAAATAAGCAAAATTATCGTCATCCCCCATTTTTTATTATTACTTTATATATTATTATATATATAAAAAATTTGAAAGATAGTGTCACGGAAGATAATCAAGGAATATCGAGAAGCACATAGAATATCAAATAGAAGCATAGTAGAGCATGTAAAGCACATGTCAAGTAAGATTGAGATTCAACATGCCTAATTTAGCAATAAGGAATTGGAATCGTTTTTCATCCAATGCCTTAGTGAATAAGTCGGCAAGTTGAAGCTCCGTTTTGACAAAATACATATCTATAGTGCCTTTTTCTACATGATCTTTTATGAAATGATAGCGAATGTCTATATGTTTCGTGCGTGAATGATGAACAGGATTGCAAGTAATGGCAATAGCACTTTGAGAATCACTGTAAATGGGAATGTTCTTAAATTCAAACCCGTAATCGCGTAGTTGTGTCCGCATCCCTAGAACTTGCGAGCAACAGCTGGCAGCCGCGATATACTCCGCCTCGGCCGTCAATGTTGACACGCAATTTTGTTTCTTTGAGGACCAGCAGACCAACTTTTCGCCTAAAAATTGTGCTCCGCCAGACGTGGTTTTTCTGTCCATTTGAGAACCTGCATAATCAGCGTCAGTATAGCCAATTAATCTCAAATCAGTATTTTTAGGATACCATAGCCCTAAGTTGAGAGTTCATTTTAGATAGCGTAGAATTCGCTTGACTGCTTCTATGTGGGACTCATTTGGGTCAGCTTGCAAACGAGCACAGAGACAAGTGGCGAACATGATGTCGGGTCGGCTGGACGTCAAGTAGAGAAGAGATCCGATAATGCTCCGATAGATTGTGATGTTTACTGCCTTGCCAGACCGATCAGCATCCAATTTACAGTTTGTTGAGATGGGAGTATTCATCGGTGTGCTCTTGTCTTGATTAAATCTCTTCAAAATATCTCGGATATATTTTGTTTGACTGATGAATAGATTCCATCTTCGAGTTGCTTTACTTGTAGTCCAAGAAAGAATTGGAGTTCTCCCATTAAGCTCATCTCGAATTTGGTCTTCATTAGTTCACCAAATTTCTGACATAGACGTTCATTTATCGAGCCGAAGATGATGTCATCAACATAAACTGGAACGATCATTAGGTCTTTGCGTTGTCTTTTGATGAAGAGTGTCGTATCGATGGTGCCTCTTATGAAGTTGGACTTGATTAAAAATTTGCTTAGGACATCATAACAAGCACGAGGGGCGTGTTTTAGTCCATAGAGAGCTTTGTCCAATCGATACACATAATCGGGATGATTTTTTTGCACGAACCCGTCGGGTTGAGCGACGTAGACTTCTTCTTTTAACACACCATTAAGAAATGCGGTTTTAACATGCATTTGATAGACTTTGCGTATGCTAGAAATAGTCGAATTGCTTCGATACGTGCTACCGGAGCATACGTCTCGTCGTAGTTAATTCCTTCTTGTTGATTCTATCCCTTGGCTACGAGTCATGCTTTATTCCGGATAACTTCACAATTCTCGTTCTTCTTATTCTTGAAAACCCATTTAGTTCCAATTATTGTTTTGCCTTGCGGTCGAGGAACTAATGTCCAAACTCGTAGACGCTCGAATTGGTTGAGTTCATCTTGCATTGCGATTACCCAATCTCTTGAAGAGCTTCAGCTACCTCAATTGGTTCGTTTTGCTGAAGAAGCATGTGAATAAGCCGCTTTGTGTGGACGCCCTAGTGCGTACTCCATTTGAAAGATCACCGATGATCTGGTTAATAGGATGAGCTCGAGTCCACTTGCGTTCATGGGGAATAACCGAAGTGGATCCTTCATTGATTTGTCGATCGAGACATCCTGAATTGATGGGCTGATCATTCGTAGTTGGGAAATTCAATTCGGAGGTTGAATTGGAAGGAATTTCCTCATCTGCATTTATAGGAGTTGCTGCACTAGTTGAAGATTCAGAATGAGGAGTTTCTCGAACATTTGTTGGAGTCTGAGGATTGGGAGTCTCAATTGGAATTTCTTCCATAGAGATTGAAGTAGAAGTTGTCGAAAGTTGTTGACTTTGTGCCAATACGCCTATAAGCTCGGGTTCTGAACTATTTTGTTCAGAAGCGAATTCGGTTACTTCTTGAAAAGTGACGTTGTAGCTTTCCAAGATAGTACGGGAAGACTTGATATAGACGCGATATGCTTTAGAAGTGGATGAATATCCAACGAAGACGGCTTCAAATGCTTTAGGGTCGAACTTGCTTCGATGCTCTCGATCGTTGGCCACAAAACATTTGCACCCGAATACTTTAAAGAATGAGGTATTCGGAATCCTTTGATTAATTATCTCATACGACGTCTTTTCAAAGCGTTTGTGAATAATCGTCCGATTTTGCGTAAAGCACGCGGTACTCACTGCTTCAGCCCATAGAAAGTGAGGGAGACCGGAATGGGTCAGCATTGTTCTTGCAGCTTCCACAAGAGTCCGATTCTTCCTTTCTACGACGCCATTCTGTTGAGGCATTTTAGCGGCTGAAAATTGTTGAATAATTCCAAGTGTTTGATAATAATTGTTGAGACATTGATTCTTGAATTCAGTTTCGTTATCAGTCCGGATTACTTAGATTTTCTTTTGCAGGAGATTTAGAGTCGTATTCACAAAGCTGATTATCAAGTCTCCAATCTCATCTTTTGTTCGGAGATATCTTGTCGATGTGTAGCGGGAATAATCATCAACAATTACTAACACATATTTACGACCGTTGATACTTTGTGTACTCATTGGTCCACAAAGGTCCATGTGAAGTAATTCCAAGGTTCGAGATGTAGAAGCAACATGCTTGAGTTTGTGTGATGCTAGCTTCATTTTTTCCATTTGACAAGCCGAACAAGTATGCTCTTGATGTATGAAAATATTTGGTAGACCGTGTACCAACTTTTTGATTGAGAGTTTGTGAAGAGCTTTGAGATTTAGATGAGATAATCGCTGATGCCATAAGATGTTACCTCTTGAATGTAGTCTGTGAGATGAGGCAAACAGCTGTCGAAGGTCGAACTGTTGTCAGATTGATGGTGTATAGATTTGATCTTCGAGATCCTGTTAGAAGTTCTTGATTCTGACTATTCAAAATTCTGCACTAACCAGCTAGAAACACCACTGGAAATCCTTTGTCGCAGAATTGTCCTATGTTAAACAGATTGTGTTTAAGACCTTGGACGTAAGAGACATCTTTGATCATCAGATTATGTAGTAGAATATCTCCAAAGCCTAGTATTTGAGCTGAATCGTTGTTACCGAATCTGACTTTTCCGTTCTAACGGTCTTAGTAGTTGCTCAACGGTTCTTTATTTCCCGTCATGTGTGTGGAGCAACCAGAATCTAAATACCACACATGATGGGTCTGCATAAAATTTTTTAGAGAGACTTAGGTACCCACTTAGTAATGGGTCGTCTCGGATTAGCAGATTTGATAGGTAAGGTTTGTTCATTTTTGGTTCCTAAACCATTTATATTTTTAGGTACCCAAACCAACTTGGTATTAGTTGGTTTAGGTGGTACCTCTTTAGGCAATTTGGCCTTTTGGGCTTGCGTTGGCCTAGTTGGTGTCTTGGGAACCCATTGAGGTTGAACCTTATATGGGAGGTTAATTTCAGCGCGGACAAATGTCTTATTAATCTTAGTGCATGAGAAAATCTTTTCTCTAGCTAGTCTCTTAAGGTGTTTGGCTGAGTGTACTTTTACCGGATACCTTTAATGAGGACAAGAATGTATCGAGGCGGAGTACGTCGTGACTGCCAGTTGTTGCTCTCAAGTTCTATGGATGCGGATGCAACTACGCGACTACGGGTTTGAATTTAATAACATTCCCATTTATAGTGACTCTCAAAATGCTATTGCCATTACTTGCAATCTTGTTCATCACTCACGTACGAAACACATAGATATTCACTATCATTTTATAAAAGATCATGTAGAAAAGGCACTATAGATATGTATTTTGTTAAAACAGAGCTTCAACTTGCCGACTTGTTCACTAAGGCATTGGATGAAAAACGACTCTAATTCCTTATTGCTAAGCTATGCATGTTGAATCTCAATCTTTCTTGAAATGTGCTTCACATACTCTATTATGTTCACGTATGTTATTCTATGTGTTTCTTAATCTTCTTTGCTATATTTTGTGTGATTATAAAAATAAAAATAAATAAAAATAATATAGTATAATAAAAAAAATATAATAATAAAAAAAAATAAATAAATGGGGAATGACGATAATTTTGTCTATTTTGATTTACTCACAAAAATATTTCTATGATATATGCCTAGCTCTTTGCTTAAAAAGTCATGTGACATTCTTTTATCCAAAGAGCTTAGTGTGTTTTACTAGACACAAAGCCACATAATATATGTGAGAATTTGAGTCTCAATATTTTTTGTAAGGAATTAACCCTGAGCGTGTCACACTTCAAATGCTTCTCTCTTGATTTGTACTTCGTGGCCTCATTCTTGCTTTGTATTAATTTGTCATGAAAATGATAAGGGAAATTAGGAAATTCTTCACCTGGTCCGAATTATAATCCTTTACTTTTTCCTCTAGCAATCCCCTTTTGCGCCTTCTCCGATATTCCTTTTCTTTTTAAGACCCGAGTAAGCCTTCAACCTTATTCCAAAAGATTAGGGGTTGCTCAAACAAGAAAAGAGGGGAAGAAAAGGAGATGCACATGATGAACTTCTCCTGATCCGTTATAAAAGAGAAACATGGATCTCGCTGTGAACTTCTCGTAGATAATCTCGTATACTCATAGAAGAGAAGCACCTCGATGTGAACTTCTCCAAGGATAATCTAGATCTTATATCGAGAAAACGAGAACATGAGCACGGCCTTGGGTTCAAATTCCATAACTGTGAACCTTCAAAAGGAACACGGTTTCCACCCGAGAACAAAAGAAGATTTCATCTCTCAAAGCCTCGTAAAGATGAAAAGACTCATCTTGAGCAAGTGCAGAAGAAAAGAAAAGAAAAAAGAGCAGAAATAAATTTCAAAAGGGCCCCTGGAATTGAAGAATTTGTAAGCTCACTAATCCTAAAATTATCCTACCATTTTAGTCAGAGCCTAAAAATAATAATCCCTTCAAAGTCCCTTTGATTCAAATTAATGGACTTTCACTTGGTATGTTGATTAAATGCGCTACGATAACAAGTTAATTGATGAAATTTGTCGTGTTGATATGAGTGATAAACAAACCTTGCGAGAGTTGTCGAAATGAGTCATTCTATGATCTTAGAGTATTAGTTTAGTTACATGATTTGACGGCAAATTATTATTCTATGTTTCATGTGAAATATTTGAGTGATAATATTCAAAATGGAAAATCTGACTCCAAAAACAAAAATATTCTCGCACATTTTAAATGCATTGATACATGCAATTGTTCAGAATTGATAAAATTCGAAATTTTATGAAAACGCAAAATTTTGCATATACATGATTAGGGGATCATGAAACTTCGCTGAATTGATTAAATGCATCATTTGTGCTTATATCATATATTTTCATATGCATAATTGTGTTGGTCAAAATTATATGTACATTTATTGAGGGGGAGCTTACATGAATTTTTGCTATTATCTCCTAAATGGTTTACTTGCAATCATGACTTCTCATATTTCATTCTAAGTTTTACAGAAAATTTTGAGCACATCCGAGGAGTCCAATGATGAATTCATCGCACATTGGGAGTTAATTGCAATTATTTCACAACTTCGGGATCTCTATTAAAATTTCTTTTTGAGTGCAAAAGTAAAAAGAATAAAATTTTCAGACTCGATTTTAACGAAAGCCCAAAAATGATTTTTCACGGCCCAAAACTCTTTAACTTTACATAATCGAAAAGTATTTATATACATTTTTCGATCGAAAACCTCTTTCTCACGCTAACATTAACGATCGAAAAAGTCTTTGTATTCTCAAAAAGCTTCTAACGGCGAAATCTAAAAATCCTAACCTTCCTCAGATTTTCTGCAAAAAACTCGCCTAATTTGAAGGTAGAATCCAGTCTCGGTTCATCTTTTCGTTTCGAAAATTACGGATCGCGATAGATTTTCAAAATCATTCGAAGATATTTCTCAACTTCGCGATTTTTCGACTGAACTTCTTAAGAAATCAAATATTTGTGTTTAGATTCGAGCATTTTGATTAAATGCATGATATTTGGATTCAGAAATGATTTTTGGTCATTATGAGTCCAGATTAACTCATGTTTTACCCAGAATTGTCATTCACGTTTTTAAGAATTTACTGTTTGATTTCAATCGTCATTCACGTACAAAGAATCGTCATTCACGTACAAAGAATCGTCATTCACGTACCATTGAAGAACTTTGGTTTTCGTTCAGTTTTATTCGATCACAAAACTCAGTGGCGCAAACCTTATGTTTTCGATATGTTTTTATTCGATCGTAAAACTTAGAGGCGAAGACTTAAGTTTTTCGATAAAATTTTATTCGATCGCAAAAATACGCGGCGAAAACTTTAGTTTTTCGATAGACTTATATTCGATCGCAAAACTACGCGGCGAAAAACTCAAGTTTTTCGAGAAAATTTTATTCGATCGCAAATCTACTCAGCGAAAAAAAAATTAGTTTTTGATACATTTTTATTCGATTACAAAACTCAGGGGCGAAAACCTTGAGTTTTTGTTAAGTTTTTATTCGATCGCAAAACTTAGCGTTCGAACAAATTTTTGCTCGAATAAAAACATGCCGCAAACAGTATACACTTTAAACACTTAAAAAAAATTTCGAAATTTTTTCTAAGTCATTCGTTATACACATAAACACTATTTGCGCCTCGACAAAAAATGAAAATTTTCAACACTCACAATTGCTTAATATAATTTTCATATGATTATTCCAAACAAATGAATCTTATTCATTTTTTTCAGAAATGGCTCATCAAGAATATTCATTCATCGACCCTTCCGAAGGTTGGCTGACCGTCCACGGCAACAACTTCCAACTGGATCTAGTCACCTTCCGGTTTCCAGATGAAGTCATAATTTCAATTCTCAAAAAACATCCCTTGTGGCCAACCCTCACCATGAGTGCCTCAGTCCAGATGGTTTATCTCCAGCAGTTCTGGGGATGCATGAAGAGCCACAACGTAAGTGATGACGTCATCATCGATAAGAATATTCTGGCCATGGTCCTCTACCGCATCAAGAAGTCTACGACCCTCTACCGACAGACACAACGATCGTAGAAGACATGCTTCGGATGGGATACAAGCCATTGATGACCAAAACTGGCAAACTTCCAGAACAGAGGGATCCCTCACCCGTGGAGGACATTATTTGGGATTATCAACAAATGTCTCTCCCCGAAGTACTTCGGATTCGACAAGGCGAATGGGAATATTCTCAGAATCTTCCACGGAGTCGTCTTCTCGAAGAATTATGACGTGGCCCAGCTAATCTGGAATGATCTAGCGGACCAAATGTGCCAACGGGAAACAAAATCGATGGCAAAATTCCTGCCTTACGTGAGATGGTTCCCGGTGCTGATATCCCACCTGATGGAAGTACATCCGGAGATCCCTCGTCTACCACCTGTTAGAGGATGCATACCGCTGAGGCTGCGGATTTTCCACAACCCGAAGGCGTCTGATCTGGCGCTCTAATGGATGCTGATCCCTTTGGAGCTCATACGCCTATCAGATCCCACCGACGTGGCCTACCAAGATTATTGCCAAAACAACTCAATCACGGAGGCCATGGTACGGGCTCCGATGCCTATCCGACGCGAATCCCCGGTGGAGACACACGAGCCTGAAGCTGCGTCTCCGGAGACTGAAACACCGGCCATTGAGCCCGAAGGTGTCGGCGGTGAATCCACACCTCCCGTCGAATCTCCTGAAGCCACAGAATCGGATGAGGAGTGAAGATTACAACGAAGGGGCTCCTGCAGACAATAAATCTCTGCCCCATCTGCATCTACCTCTACCACAACGGCTTCAGTGTTACCTCCTCCACCGCCACCGGTCCAGACGACCACACAGGTTTCCATTGAACCTATTCCAACATCCATAGTTGGTATCATGTCAACGATTGGATGGAAGCCCCGTTGGTCCCCCGACATCTTTGGAGCCAACAACGTGCCAACCCACCAAAGTGGTGACTTCTGGGTTGTTAACGGGTGTCCTTGGACGTTCCGGAATTACAAGTCCTCTCAGAGGCGACACATCAGCGATATTCTCTGACATTGCGACAGTGGAGCGCCTTCCTGGCCCCACTCAGGAGGTACCCCTCATCGTGACGGAGTAGAGTCTACAAGAAGCTCTTTCCACAGCCATCAATTCTCTCGAAGACCGGATGATGGAAAGAGTTCTACACGCCATAGAAACTTCCTGACGGGATACCGAGAAAGCAGAAGTCTCCGAGGCAGTTCCCTCCGAAACCCACTCCCAACCCATCTCCTCACCACCACTAACCACTACCATACACACTCCCATCCGACCTACTTTAACCACCCCAACCCAATCTCCTTCCCTCATCAACCCATACAACATAGCAATAACCCAGCTTCACGACATTCTTATATCTCGACTACTAGTCATCGAGAGAAGGACCCCTTCCGAAGAGACTCTCTAATGCCGGCTAGTAGATGACCCCGAGCCGCCTGCTCGAACTCGTTGCCGCGAAGAAAGCTCCCGCACGAAGCGAAGACATGACGATCCCGATGATCCGGATAGCCATGAGGGGGAAAAAAGGCAACAGACCACCAGAAGCGGTCGTGGTCAAACTCGAGAGAAGACATCCTCGACGCGTGAAGCTGGAGGATCGTCTTATAACCCACCAACCACACAACCTACTAACACCCGCCAACAAACAACCACCACATTTCACACACAAACAATATCTCCATCTCGAAAAAGTCCAAACCCAATCCCGACCTCCGTCCTCCAAAATTACCTGAAGCAGTCATCTACGATCGACATGCAATCATAGATGACTACATTCTAAACGAGAACTGGCTGATGCATTGGGAACCGGAGGAAGCTGCTCAAGCTAGACTCTCCAGTGTGAGATACTTCCTACAACAAGCTTTAGTGGATTTGGTACTGCTTGAAGATGAAGAAATTCAAGAAGGCGGGAACTATAACACCGAACTCCCGGAACTGCCAGAGATGATTAGGCACCGAGTTTATACCTCTCCTCGCTTATCAAAGGGGCTGTCCGAATCGAGATGCCGTGGGAGAACGTTCCGATTGAAGTCCAGTTCCTTGAATATATAACGAAGCAGTTATGGAGAGCTCCAAACCGGATCAAGAAGCTAAACGAGCTTAATTTACAGAGCATCTCTCATTGGAAAGAAAGAAAGAAGATGGAGCACATCTTCATGCTCCTACCTCGATCCGGATTGAAGTGGCATCCCAACGGATCAACTTAGAAGAAATTTCAGGGACAAGCCACCGATTCTCCAACCCGTAGGTGTATCACACACGATTGGAAGCTATCCAACCCCAATGTACCATATAGAGCGAACGAGACAAGCACACTCAAGAGGAGATAGACGAAAGCTATCTATCGTTCTTTCCACCAGACGAAGTTTATTGTTTGTTCCAGATATACAAAAGAAAATTTCAGACACATACTGGATACATCAAGAAGGAAGGACTCGAGGGACTGAAGAGATTCATGGTGTGGCAGATTAAGTTCCACACCGCACACGACCTTCAAATCACATTGAAAAACAACATGAAGAAGGTCAACATGAAGTCGCCGCTCATGAAAGGCTTCCCGGTGAACGACTTCCCAGAGAATTATATCTTCAAGAAGCCAGGCCTCGCCATCACATATCGGAATCCAATCATTGGAAAGACGAGAGCGATGATGAAGTCTGAAGTACACAAATTCTGTGACGGGACGTTGCAGCTAGTAAGGAAGAATATCGAGAAGAGGTTGGCGGAGATCGATGAAAAAAGGATCTTCAAGGACCTTGGAGAAGAAGAGGCCCCCCTCCTAAATGATCTTCTCAATCCCATCAATGAAAGATTGGAGCTGAGGAACGTTGTCCGACACTACGAGATAACATTTGGATTGAGGAGTCCTTCTACACCCGACAAGGATAAACGGAGATGAAGAGCAAACAAGCACGAAGGGAGAGATTGAAGAAGATTGGAAATTGTGCTTTGTTATTAGTTATCCTTGTAATTAGGGGCGCAGGTTGTATTTTTTTTAGTGTAGGACTAATTAGTAAATATACCATGTATAGAGGTATATATACAATGTACACAACAGAAATCAAAAGACAAGAATTTCAGAAAATTCACAAGGAAAAGATTTCACATTCTAGAGAGAGAAACGTAAACGAAAACTTCCTCACTCTAAGAATTTCTCTCTCGTGATCTTCAACCGTGGTATTCGACCGAAGGTAACATTTAATAATAAATAATACTCGAATATCTAGAATTCATGCCTAGATCTCTCATTAGTTGATTAATTAGGACCTAACAAACTATATTTCAAGAAGCCAGGCCTCGCCATCCAATATCAGAATCCTTTCAGTGGAAAGACGAGAGCGATGTTGAAGTCTGAAGTTCATAAGTTATGTGACGGGACGTTGAAGCTCGTAAGGAAGAACATCGAAAGGAGGTTGACGGAGATCGATGAAGAAACGATCTTCGAAGACCTTCGAGAAGAAGAGGCCCCGCTCCTAAATGAGCTTCTCAATGCCATCAACGAAAAGGTTGGAGCTAAGGAATGCTGTCCGACGCTACGAGACATCATTGGGATTGAGGAAGTCTTTCTACGCCTGACAAAGATAAACAGAGCTGAAGAGCAAACGAGCACAAAGCGGAAGATTGAAGAAATTACAAATTGTGCTTTGTTTATTAGTTATCCTTTTAATTAGGGGCATAGCTTGTATTTTTTATAGTGTAGGACTAATTAGTAAATATACCATGTATATTGGTATATATATACGATGTACACTACATAAATCAATGCACAATAATTTCAGAAAATTCACAAGACAAAGAATTCAAATTCTAGAGCGAGAAACACAAACAAAAACTTTCTCACTCCAAGCATTTCTCTCTCGTGATCTTCAACCAAGATATTCGACCGAAGGTAAAATTTATATAATCTATATTCGAATACCTAGAATTCGTGCCTAGATCTCTCGTTAGTTGATTAATTAGGATCTAACAATTGGTATCAGAGCCAGATTGTGATTGTTTTGGATTGATTTCGCTATTTTTAGATCAAATATATTTTCCAGATTTTTCGATCGAAAAACGCGCAAATGCAATTTGATCTACTTGCTGAATTTTGCGAATTTTGTTGATGATCTTACTGCTAAAGTGATAGATTATATGTTAGGATTGAATTACGTACTGATTTCAATTGCTTAGAACATCGAATTATTTATGATTCTCGATTTCGATCGATTTTACTGTTTGCAGTTGAGTTTTGAATACGATTTGATTTTCGTCATAATCGATATATTTTACTGTAAACGTGGTTAATCCTGTGTTTGGTCATCTTCAGAACTCATATTAAATTGATTACCCAGAATCTCAGCGTCTAATTTGAGTTTTTCAGTTAAATCTGGGTTTTATTGTTCCATTGAACCCGAGTGGTGTTCTTTGATCGTTTTTCGATCGAAAAACTTGGCTCGGAAATCTTTTTCAAACAGCTCACTAGCGAAAACTTTTTCGATATTTTCTGAAGAGAATATTAGAATTGTGCTTTATTATTTCATTATCCTTGTAATTATGGGCGTAATTAGAAGTTTTGATAGTGTAAGACTTAAGAGTAATTAGACCTTAGATATAGGTATAAATATGATGTACACTATCAAAGTTAATACAAGTTTGTTATTCAAAAGGAAATTGTTTGAAGTACGAATCAAACATTTCTAACTAAGTTTGTCACTTGTGAAGCATTTTTCATTACTATTCCAAACTTTCACGAAGATCCTATCAATCAACAAAAATGGATGCTTACTCACTTGGAAATGACGTCCACCCTCCAATTCTTCGAAGAGGCGAATACACGGTATGGAGAAGCCGGTTTTTGAACTTCTTGGAAACGAAAGATCAAGCCACAAATTTGATCGCGTCACTTCCAGAAGGTCCAGCTCAATTCTGGCTCATCCAAGAAGGAGATGCCACAAACAATCCTCTTATTCCTACAACCAGAAGACTTAAAGTTCCTGGTGAATATACTGAGGGGGAGCGTTTAAGAGCCAAAGCAGACTTGGGAGCCAAGATTTTCCTAATGCAAGGAATACCGAATGACATCTATATGCAAATAGATAGTCTATCGAGTGCAAAAGCCATGTGGGACGAGCTTCACAAAATGATGCAACGAACCGAAGTTGGAGTCGAAGCAAAGAAACCAAATATCCTAACAGCTTATGACTCTTTCAAAGCCAAGACAGGGGAATCAGTTTATGAACTCTATCAAATATATCTAACTCTTCTCAATGAAATGAGGAAGATATATATATATTCAAGACCAACATGGAGGTCAATATCATATTTCTTTCTTCTCTTAAACCGGAGTGGAAGAAAATATCCATTCAAATCCGACAAAAGTAAGGATTTGGACGAAATGGATATCCACGCCGTCTTCGATAATCTCGCCCAACATGAAGAAGATATAAGCGAGATCCAAAAAGAACGATAGGGCAAGCAGATCGACGACTCTATAGCACTTATCTCTGAAAGAAAGCAAAGTTGATCTCGAAAGGATAAAAGTATTAAGCTGTCAAGTTCTTCAGAAGATGAAGAAGAATCTGACTCAGACTCCGAACCTGATATGAAGGAGTTCAAGAAACTTTCCCATTTATAGTGATTCTCAAAGTGCTATAGCCATTACTTGCAATCTTGTTCATCATTTACGCACGAAACACATAGATATTCGATATCATTTTATAAAGATCCTGTAGAAAAAGGCACGATAGATATGTATTTTGTTAAAACGGAGCTTCAACTTGCCAACTTATTCACTAAGCCATTGGATGAAAAACGTTTTCAATTCCTTATTGCTAAGTTAGGCATGCTGAATCTCAATTTTACTTGAAATGTGCCTTACATGCTATACTATGCTTCAATTTGATATTCTATGTATTTCTTAATATTTCTTGATCATTTTGCGTGACTCTATCTTTTAAGATTTTTTTTTCTAAAATAAAATTAAAAATAAAAATATATATATAAATACATTTTATTCTTACATAAAATTAATATATATAATAAGACATATATATAAATAGTAGAAATAAAAAAAGGGGGAATTTGACATTCTTTTATTCAAAAGAACTTTGTTTATCTCACTCGACACAAAGCCACATCATACATGTGAGAATTTGAACCTCAATTTTTTTTTACTGTCACACTTCAAATAACTATCCTTTGGTTTGTACTTTGTAGCTTCATCTCGCTTTTGTGTTTCGTTTGTCATGAAAATGATAAGGGAATATTAGGAAATTCCTCACTTGACCTAAATTATAAATCCTTTACTTTTTCCTCTAGAGATCCCCTATGAGCCTTCTCCGACATCTTTTCTTTATCAAACACCCGATTAAGCCTTCAACATTATTCAAATGATTCGGGGTTACTCAATCAAGAAAAAAAGGGGGAGAGCTAAAGTGATGCACATTATGCATTTCTCAATCATTATAGAAGAGAAACACTGATCTCACTGTGAACTTCTCCTAGATAATCTCGTATACTCCTAGAAGTGAAGCACCTCGAAGTGAACTTCTCCAATGATAATCTAGATCTTATGTAGAGAAAACGAGCAGGGAAGCACAGTCTCGGGTTCGAACTCCATAACTGTGAAACTTTCACAAGGAACACAGTCTCGACCCAAAATCAAAGAAGATCTCATCTCTCAAAGCCCTGAAAAGAAATTACTAAAGAAAGGAAAAGCAAAAAAATCAGAATAGAATCTCACAAAAAGGGCCCCTGGAAGAGAAGAATTTTTAAGCTCACTAACCCAAAATTCCTACCCCTTAGTCAGAGCCTAAAAATAATCCCTTAAAAGTCCCTTTGATTCAAAATGACGAACTCTCACTTGGTAAGTTGATTAAAAAATACTACAATAACAAATTATTTGATATAAATTTGTTGTGATGGTAAGAGTGATATATCTACTAAAAATCTCCTTGATAAGAATCAATTGAGTGATATGAGCGAAACTTGCGAGAGTTGTCGAAGTGATTCATACTATGCTCTTAGAATACTAGTTTAGTTACCTGATTTTATGGCAAATTAATGATTATATATGTCTTGGAAATTTTTGTGATAAAAATTTAAAATAACTAAATCTGACCCCGAAACAAAAATATTTTTATTTTTATTTTTCGCACATTTTAAATGCATTAATTCATGCATTGGTTCAGAATTGCTAAAATGCGATTAACTATTTTGTAAAACACAAAATTTTTAATGAAACTATGCTGAATTGCTTAGAATGCGTTAATTGTGTTTAAATCGGAAATTCTTATATGTACCAAAAATATGTGTAGGGGGAGTTTTTATGAATGTGTTCTTATCCTCTTCACTCGTAAATTATGAATTCTAACATTTTTTTTAAGCCTCGCAGAAAATTTAGAGCTCATCCGAGGAGTCAAATGTTGAATTTCAGTAACATTAAGAGATAATTTCATGTTTGTATTTTCGACGAAAACTGGTTTTTCGAGCCTCAAATCAAACTGTTTAAACTCAATCTTTAGGATTAACATCATGATATTTGGATTCGCCACTGTTCTCTGAACATTCTGAACCCAGATAAACTCATGATTTACCCAGAAATCGAAGATTATGTTTTACGTATTTCTGTTTGATTTGAAAATTTTCGATCGAAAAAGTTTGTGTCGCAAACAGTGTCATCGAAGAACCTTAGTTTTCGTTAAAATTTTATTCGATCGCAAAACTCAGCGTCGAAAATCTTTTGTTTTCGACATATTTTTATTCGATCGCAAAACTACGCGGCAAAAACTTATTTTTTCGATTATATTTTATTTGATCGCAAAAGTCAGCGGCGAAAACTTTAAGTTTTTCGATATTCTTTTATTCGATCTCAAAACGACGCGGCGAAAAACTTAAGTTTTTCGACAAATTTTTTTATTCGATCGAAAACTTACTCAGCAAAAAACTATTGTTTTTGATAACATTTTATTCGATCGTAAAAGTCATCAGCCAAAACTTGAGTTATTCGACACATTTTTATTCGATCGCAAAATCTATCAATCGAATAAACTGTTACTCGAATAAAAACACGCTGAAAAAGACATAGAAAATTTTTCAAGAATTAGAAAAATTTTCGATTGCAAATTTTAAAGATCAAATAAATTGTTACTCGAATAAAAACACGCTTCTAAGACTTCGTCAATTTTACAAATTTTTCAAAATTTTCACTAAGTCTTCCACGATAAATCTTGAAACATACAATTTTCCTCTACATTAATTCTTAATCAAATTCATTCACTTATGAAAATTTATCGACTAATGAACCTTATATTATTTTTGCAAATATGGCAACTCCCAACTACCCTCATATCTACTCCTCTAGAAGTTATATGTCAGTTCAAGACAACAACTTCCAACTGGATTTAACGATATTTTGGTGTCCGGATGACGTCATAATATCCATCCTCAAAGGACACCCTTTATGGCCAGCCTTGACCATGACGGCCGCCGTACCAATGGTCTATCTCCAGCAATTCAGGGGATGCATGCAGAACGGCGACAGCATTGACTATATGACAAAGCTCAACACAAGACATCTCGCCCTGACGAAAAATCTAATGGCCATGGTGCTCGATCTCCCGCACTACGATGAATACGACCAACTTCCAATGGATGCGGAGATCGTAGAAGACATGCTCCGGATGGGATACAAATCTCCGCTAACTAAACTGGCCAACTTTCAAAATAGCGGGATTCCTCATCCGTGGAAGACACTGTTCGGCATCATCAACAAATGTCTCTCCCCAAAACACTCCGGCTTCGACAAGGCGAATGAAAACATCCTTTGCATTTTTCAGGGAGTGGTGTTCTCCAAAAGATATGACGTTGCCCAGCTGATTTGGAACGATCTAGCGGATCAGATGCGTCAGAGGGAGACAAAGTCGAAGGCCAGATCTCTTCCATATGTACGGTGGTTCCCGGTAATGATCTTGCATTTCGTGGAAGTCCATCCAGAGATCCCGAGACTACCACCAATTGCGGACTACACTCCGCCACGCCTTAGATTCTTCCACAACCCGAAGGTCGCTGATCTAGCACTCCAATCACTGCTGATCCCATTGGAGCTACTCCGTTTAGCTGATCCAACTGAAGAGGCATACCAAGACTACTGCCAGAACAACTCCATCACGGAGGCAATGGTACGTGCCATGGATCCAGCCCCAGCGTCTTCTCAATGGGAATCCTTGGTGACAACAACGGCGCCCGAAGTCACGTCTCAGGAGATTGAACCCGAAGGTGTCCCACAAGATATCTCTCCTGAGCCAACCGACTTCTGATGAAGCACACAGACTCCAACGAAGGGCCTCTCACCAATAACAACTTTCGGCCTCGTCTGCAGTGCCTTCACTCAAACAAGCTTCGGTGCCAACACTTCCACCACCAAGTGATCAGCCTACTGAACAGATTCAAATTGAATCTGCCTCAACACCCATAAAGGTGATACCTATCGTATCATCTCAAGGATTGGGTGGAAGCCCTATTGGACCCCCGATATCTTCGGTGCCAACAATAGGCCAACCCTCTGAAGTGGTGACTTCAGAGTTGATAACGGATGTCGTTGGACCTTCCGGACCCTCAAGACCTACTCTAGGCGGCACATCGGAAATCTACTCCGATGTTGTGACAGTGGAGTGCCTCCCTGGCCCCACTCCACCGATGTTCGTGACGGAGCGCAGACTACAAGAAGCACTCTCCTCAGCCCTATTTTCTCTAGAAGATCGTCTGATGGACCGAATGCTTCATGCTCTCAAGACTTCCCGAAGAGACACCGGGAAAACACCAGTCTCAGAAGCTGCTCTCACCGACACACAAACCACACCCGTCTCCTCACCACTTTCTACCACCACTCTACACACTCAACTAGAACCAATCCTCACCACCCCAACTCCCTCACTATCACTTATCAATCCATACACCATCCCGATCACCCAGCTTCATGATATCCTCATCTCACGCCTTCTCGCTCTAGAGACAAGATCTCCCGCTGAACAGAGTCTCTACAAAAGAGTAATAGATGAACCAGAGCCGCCAGCACAAACAATGTGCCGAGAAGTAAGCTCCCGCACTAAGCGTATACATGACGATCCCGATGATTCGGATCGTCATGAGGGGGAGAAACGGCAACGAATAACAAGGAGCGGCCGTGGATTGAGTCAGACAAAGACTCAAGAAGCTGGCGGATCGTCCTCACACCCACCAACCACACAATCTCAAACATGCCAACAAACAACCACACCTCCCCACCATATCCCAAACACTAACCCTCTCTCCAAGTCTATCAAGAAGCAGTTGCCTACGATCTACATCTGATCGTAGATGACTACATCCTAAACGAGAAGTGAACGACGGAATGGGAACCAGAGGAAACTGTTCAAGCTCGACTCTCCAACGTCAGATACTTCCTACAACAAGCTTCAGTGAACTTGGTACTGCATGAAGAAGAAGAACTTCAAGAAGGCGAGAACTGCAGTTCTGCCCTCCTAGAGCTACCCGAAATGATAAGGGTCAGAGTCGACTCTCCTCCCCGCCTATCAAAAGGGACAGTTAGAGTCGAGACGCCATGGGAGAACGTCAGAATTGAAGTCCCTTTCATTGAAGACCTAAGAAAGCAGATTTGGAGGGCTCCAAATAAGATCAAGAAGCTCAATGAACTTAACTTGAGGGGCATCTCACACTGGGAAGATATGAAGAATATGGAGCATATCTTCATGCTCAATTATCTCGGACCCGATCGTAGTGGCATTCCAGCTGATCAACTGAAGGAAAACTTCAAGAACAAGCCACCGATTCTCCAACTTGTCGGAGTCTCTCATACGATCGGAGGATATCCAACTCCTATTTATATCAATTGAGCGAGCGGACAGCAACCGCACTCGAGAAGATATATATGAAAGCTATCTCCCATTCCTTCAATTATAGAGAAGAGAAAGTACAAGACACATCCTGGATATATCAAGACTGAAGGAATCGAGGGCTTGAAAAGATTCATGGTGCGGCAGATCACACCGCACACGACCTTCAAATTGCAATAGAGAACAACATAAAGAAGGTCAACATGGAATCTCCGCTCATGAAGGGCTTCCCACTCAACAACTTTCCCGAGAACTACATCTTCAAGACACCTGGCCTCAGCATAACCTATCTAAATCCAGTCATTGGAAAGACAAGGGCTATGATAAAGTCAGAAGTCCATAAGTTCTGCGACGGGACGCTAAAGTTACTAAGGAAGAACATTCAGAAGAGATTGGGAGAGATTACCGAAGAGACAATCTTCGAAGATCTTTGTGAAGAAGAGGCCCCACTCCTGAACGAGCTTCTAGATGCCATTGAGAGATTGGAGTTGAGGAATGTTGTTCGACGCTACGAGGAAGTCTTTTTACGCCCGACAAGGATAAAAGGAGCTGAAACGAAGACAAGCACAAAGGGGGAAATTGAAGAGAATATTAGAATTATGCTTTATTATTTCATTATCCTTGTAATTAGGGGCGTAATTTGAAGTTTTGATAGTGTAGGACTTAAGAGTAATTATACCTTAGATATAGGTATAAATATGATGTACACTATCAAAGTTAATACGAGTTTTATTATTCAGAAAACACAAGTATCGAATTCATATTTTAAACGAGAGATCATGCTCGAGAAACTCGGAAAAGCTAACAACCTCTCTCAAGATCTTCAACGTGGATATTCGACCGATCGTATATCGTAAGATTTCTTACTCGAATACCGAGAATTCGTGCTTAGATTACTTGTTGATTGATGAATCAGGACCTAACATTTTCACTGTTTTCGTATAGTTTCACTCTTACATAAAACACTTTACTTTCGATAATTAGTTTTTCGATTCTCACATAAAAATCTTTTTCGAGCGTATTTAAGTATAATTGTTTTTCGACGAATACTGTTTTCGCCATATACATATCAAATTTTGACACCAAAAACTTGTTTTACTCTTATAAGTTTTTCGATCTCTAGTTTTTCGATTATCTAAATTCTCGAGTCAAAATTTAGCGAAAACACATTTCGATCGAATATTTTACACTCGAATAAGTTATTCATCAAATTGAGTCAAACTTATCGAAATTTTTTAAATTCATAGATTTTCGATAATTTTAAATTTTTTTATAACAAATAATTCGATAAATTTTTTTGCGATTGGCAAATTTTTTCGATAAACCATTTTTCGATAAACAATTTTTCGATATGATATTTTTGGAAAACTTTTATCATAGAAAATAATTTGGATAAAAGTACTTCAAAAACTTATACTCTCGAAAATCATTTTCGATTAAAAGGATCGAAATCTTTCAAATCGAAAATCTTATTGCTCGAAAAACGTTTCCAAACACTAAAATTTAAAAAAACACACATTTACACTGATCTGAATTTTTTTTAAGAATCAAAATCGTAATTTTAAAGACTTACGAAAAATATTTCTCATTGCATAAACAGCGCTAAATATTTTTCGTACTCAAAAACAATTTTTTTAAACCGAAAAAAAGGTCCGAAAAAGATATTTCTTAAAGTACCAACCAAACATTACTAACTAGTTTGTCACTTGTGAAGCACTTTTACCATCTCAACTCCAAACGTTCACGAGATCCTACCAATCAACTACTACAATGGATGCTTACTCACTTGGCAACGATGTCCGTCCTCCAATTCTAAGAAGAGGCGAATACACCGTATGGAGAAGCCGATTTATGAACTTCTTGGAGACAAAAGATAAAGCATCAAATTTGATAGCTTCTCTCCAAGAAGGACCCGCTCAATTATGATTTATCCAAGAAGGCGATGCCACAAATAATCATCCCATTCCTGCCACTAGAAGACTCAAAATTCCTAGTGAATACTCTGAGGGGGAGATTAAGAGCTAAAGCTGATCTTGGTGCAAAAACCCTCCTGATGCAAGGCATCCCATATGACATCTATATGCAAATAGATAGTCTATCAAGTGCTAAGGCTATGTGGGACGAGCTCCACAAAATGATGCAACAGACCGAAGTCGGAGTCAAGGCTAAGAAAGAGAACATTCTCACCGCTTACGACTCCTTCAAAGCTAAGACGGAGGAAAATCTCTACGAACTCTATCAACACTATTTGACTCTTCTTAACGAGATGAGGAAAATAGAAATTTTTAAGACAAATATGGAGGTAAATATCTGATTTCTTTCATCTCTTCAATCGGAGTGGAAGAAAATATCCATGAAAATTCGTCAAAACAAGGATTCAGAGTCAAGGATTTTGACAACCTCGCTTAACATGAGGAATATTCGCCTCATGTTTGTAGATGTCCTTTCTAATTTTCATGTTGTTGCTTCAACTTATGCTTTAAAATATATTAATTTTAAAAGCAAAAATTTTAAAATCGGCTCCACTTGTAAAAATAAAATCAATCATTCTAAGACAAATGAGAGTCTTAAGTCTCGTAGGAGACAAAATCCAGCTATTAAGCAAGCTTATAGCTCCATTCACTCTTGCTCTCACATAAGGCACCCAGTCCAAATTCACTCGACCAAACACCTTAGGAGACTAGCTAGAGAAAAGATATTCCCCTCAACTAAGACTGATAAGACATTTGTCCAAGCTGAAATTAATCTACCATGCAAGGTTCTCCCTCAATGGGCCCTAAAACACCATCCAGGCCAACACAAGCCAAGAAACAATTGGCTCTCATTACTTAAAGGACGAGCAAAAAGTTCTACAAAAAGAAATCCTCCTCCTCAGCTAATCGACTTCGGACTTCAAACTTCAAGCACAAGGAAAGACCGGCCGAGTCGTCAGAATCCAAAAATGCCATAAAGCCACAAAAAGGCTACCATTGTGGTAAAATAGGGCACTTCGCCAGAGAATGCAATCTTTCGAAGAAGAAAGACGCCAACTAATACTCCAAGAAATTTCAATTAACTAAACAAAAGGAAGATGGAGTAGCTCTAATGGATGAACAAGAGCACTGGCTAGAAGACACAACTGATTCTGACAAAGACAATTTAGCTCTCATGGCATTCTTTAGACAAAAGCTCAACGAGGAGGTCCGACGACGACAAAGCATCCACCTCATATCAAGAGGTATCTACACCTGGTTCTACATTATTAATCATGTTAGAAACGTTACAAATTAAATATGCTAACATGAAAAATGAGCGAAAAAGTACAAAAGAGTTTGAGGAGAGACTAGCACTTAGCGAAAATAATTTCCAAAAGCAATTACATAAAACAGTTCATTTAGAAATTCTCTTATATAATGCTAAGGAAACCATAACTAGTCTTGAATCTAGGATAGCTACTTCTGAGAATAAGATTAACGACCTTAGTAAAGTTATGAGAGATAGTCACAGAGAGCTAGAAATTTCTAGAAATAATTATAAGGAAAATATCCGATTAACATAAGAAGCTTTACTCAAGAAATAAGACTTTAGACGATCTTCTAACAAAAAGGTGACAAACTGATCAGACTATCTTTCTAAATCAACCTCATTATATAGACTTTTATAATCCTTTTGAAGGCTTAAGTTTTAACAATCTTTGTAACTTGAAAAAGGTAAATGTCAAACAATTAGGCCTTATTTGGTTGATAGGTTTATATTTAGGAGGGTTTAAATTAGTATGGTTTATTGAAAACTAATTAGTGGGTATAAAATTAAATGTGTTTGGTTAATGTGTTTAAATAAACATAGTTGACATGTGTGTTTATTTAAACCCTTGTACAACAGTTTAAAGTTGGTATACGTAAACCCATAGTTTATATAAACCAACAAACCACAATTCAATATGATATAAAATAACTTTTAAAAGGTCTAAACTCGTGAACCAAACAATGCCTTATATGATATCAAGTACATGGGTTTAGGATTAACTTCTTTGCTTCAGAAATAAATGCCTTAGAAGAATCCAAAAGAAAAGTCACAACTAGGACTGACATTCCCTTTGATTATACTGATTTGAGTAATAGTTACAAGACACGGCAAGTAAACCTGTCTAGTGACTATAATTCATTATATCCTTTAGAAGCTATCCTTAAAGTTGAGGAAGAAAATAATGATCATTCTAAAAATTCTACTTTATGTTATAGTCATGTTATTATTAACAAAATACCTGATTTAAACTCCTCTTTAGAAACAGAAAGAAAGAATTTTTTAGCAGAAAAAAATGCGCTTTTATTGGAGATTCCAAATCTAAAAAATTCCTCAGTTTCGACTAATGTTTTAAAATCTTGACCCGATTTAATTTTGAAAGAAAAATCATTTATCAAGGACAATACCAAATCTAAGAAAATCACTCCTATTATTTTACAAAATATTTCAAAAGGAGATAAATGTTCTTTAAAAAGCATCAAAAGAGAAAAAAAGTCCTTAAATACTTCGAAAGCGAGAAAGATCATTACTAACTATTTTTCTACTCCATCCATAGGTGGAGTAAGGACGAAGCATACTAAGGAGAGAGTGCCTAGCCTAGAAATGAAGAAGAAAATTATTAACGACTCATTTCAAAATTTTCTTCTGTATAAAAAACAAAGGACACTCGTAAAAAGAGAGCCGTGTCTATTTTCATGTTGTTGCGTCAACTAATGCTTTAAAATCTATTAGTTTTGAAAGCATAAATTTTGAAATCGACTCCACTTCCAAAAATAAAAACACTGATTCTAAAACAAATTCGAGTCTTAAGTCTCGTAGGATACAAGATCCGGCTATTAAGCAAGCTTATAGCTCGATTCACTCTTGCCCTCATCCAAGGTACCCAGCCCAAGTACACTCGACTAAACTAAACACCTTAGGAGACTAGCTAGAGAAAAGATTTTCTCATGCACTAAGGCTGATAAGACATTTGTCCGAGCTGAAATTTATCTAAAGGTTCACCTTCATAGGTTCCCAAAACACCTTCTAGGCCAACGCAGGCCAAAAAGACTCAGTTGCCTAAAGAGGTACCACCTAAACCAACTGCTTCTAAGTTGGTTTGGATACCTAAGAATAACTTTGGTTTAGGAACCAAAAATGAACAAACTTTAACTACTAAATTTGCTAATCCGAGAGGACCCATTTATAAGTGGGTACATAAGTCTCTCGAAACCTTTTTATGCAGATCCATCATGTGTGGTATCTAGATTATGGTTGTTCCACACACATGATGGGAAATCAAGAACTGTTGAGCAACTATCAAGACCGATACAACGGCAAGTCATATTCCACATCAACGATTCAACTCCAATTCTAGGCTTTCGAGATATCATTCTGAAAAATCTGATAATAAAAGATGTCTCTTACGTCCAAGGTCTTAAACACAACATGTTCAGCATAGGACAATTCTGTGTTAAAGACTTTATTTCTAGCTGATTAGTGCATAATTTTAAATAGTCAGAATCAATAACTTCTTACAGGATCTCAAACTCTACACCATTAATCTGACAACAGTACGACCTTCGACGGCTGTTTGCCTCATCTCACAGACAACAATTAAGAGGAACAGCTTATGGCATCAACGAATGTCTCATTTAAATCTCAAAGCTCTTCACAAACTCTTTACTAAAAAGTTGGTCAATGTATACCAACTATTTTACTTCACCAAGAGCATCAATGTTCGACTTGTCAAATGGGAAAAATGAAGCAAGCGTCACACAAACGCAATGTAATACCCGTAAAATTAATACGGGAATAATGCGCAACTAGCGTGAAAATTATTCTGTAATTTTCGGAAAATTATGAAGTTAATTTTCGGACAAAGCGAATTTTCGGGAAATTGAACCGAAAATAAGAAAAATACTCTTTGAGTAAAATAAATAGATATGGGCCCAAATTAATTTAAAGTAGGCCCAATAAGAGATTTCCTTAAGAGAAAGGAAACGTAACTTTCCTTTTAAAGGTTTATCTCAAAAGGTGATAAGGACAAACGAAAATATCAAACGAAAGAATCGTTACTTAGTAAGAAGGAAAAGAAAAAGAGAAAGAGAAAGAGGAGAAAACAAACGAAGAAAAGCAGAGAAGAACTAAGCAATTTCGGCCAACTTGGAAGTGAGGTAGGTGGTTTTTAACCCCTACAAACTGTTTTTAAGTTTGATTTATTTAGTTTAACGAATTTGGATGAAAGGTCATCCGAATTCATGAATTTCGGGAGCTTTGAATGATTATGTGTTGTATTTGCGGGTTGAAAAGAATTCGCGGGCCAAAAAGGTTCGTGAAGTGTGAGAGAGGAAAGAAAATCGCGGGCTGCGATAAAATTCGCGGGCCGAAAGATTTGTAAAGATGTGAGTGAGAAAAGAAGGTCGCGGGCCAAATTTTAAATTTCGCCAAATTTGAAAGGTTGAAATTCGGGCAGAATTTTGATATCTAAGCGAAATATTTAAATTTCGCCGAATTTAAAAGGTTAAATTCGGGCATTATATTTCGCCGAATTTAATATTTCAAATTCGGGCAGAATTTCGATATCTAAGCGAAATATTTAAAATTTTCGCCGAATTTAAAAGGTTAAATTCGGGCATTTTATTTCGCCGAATTTAATATTTCAAATTCGGGTAGACTTTCGATATCTAAGCGAAATATTTAAATTTCGCCGAATTTAAAAGGTTAAATTCGGGTAATAGCCCACATCTTTGAATAAAATTATTTTAAGTTCATTTTATCTTTAAATCAAAGTATATTCATACTTTGACTAGAATTTTCGGGTCAACCCTTATTTTAAGATACGAGAGTATTTTTGGGGTATTATTTGTAAGAAATAATACGTGATATATGTGACGAATGTGATATGAATTTCACGACATGCATAAGAGAGGTGAAGGTACCGTAATGATACGGTGACACGATATTGTGTCGAATGTGAGAAGGGTAGAGTTGCCGATTTTGGCAGTCAGGTTCAGACTCGATTATGCACTTGGTGGGAGAGGGGGTTTGCGACACCCATCTACTCGGGATTGAGCCACCCGAGGTGTAAACCACCGGATATTATTTGGCTCAGGGACGGCAGACAGATGTGAGATTCCTGTCTACCCGAACTTGTGGTATAACATTCGGGGAAAAAGCCGTCGGGTTGAGATTGTGTGCGGAAGGAGCGACCCGGCGCGGCCGGTGTGGGCTACCGCATGGTTGATGGTGTACTTTGCCATTGCGCGCGTGGGTGCCGAGTCTGACCTAGGGCCCTGTTGAGAATTGAGAATTGATAGATGAGATTTGTCGAGTGTGCATTATATTATATTGTGAGGAACCGGGATTGGGTGGAGTGCACGCACGTATTGCATGTTATGTAATCACCTACTGGGCAATAGCTCAGGGTTCTATCCTATTTTGTTTGTAGGTAAGAATGAACCCGACACCGACTAGTGTCAGGGTTGAGATTCATGGCGAGCTGGCGGCGGTGACTCCACGGACTTTTGAGGGTGGCGCAGTACATGGGACGCGACCTGTGGAGTGGCATAGTGTTTGATATTGGGTTTGAAATTTTGGGGCTTCGGCCCAAAGTATTAATAGTAGATATTTTTGTAAACCCGATATAATACTATGTAGGATATTTAAATTAAAATAAAAAAAGAGAAAATTTTATCGGGTCTTCCGCGTGTTCTGTTGCGGGGAAATCCGCCAATTAACTTAATTAGGAAGTAGGGTCGCCACAGGTGGTATCAGAGCTTAGGCTTTAGATTCTGAAGACTGTCCATGTACTGCCACTCAAAAGCCGGGAGAACCAGCCTCGCCTGTAAGTTAAGTGTAATACTTTGATATGATTATGTGATCTCATGTATATTTGTTACATGAATTATCTAGTATTTGGAAAATGCCAAGAGGAAGACCGAGGAACGTGTTCGTTGGAGAGTCCAGTCGGAGGGGCGAATCTGAATCCCCACCCCCGACTCGTGAGCATGACACGATAAATAGGCTGACTGAACTTATCCAAAGACAGTCAGACCAAATTCATGATTTGATAAATCACCAGAGCTCATCTGAGCACCGTCCATCCCCACAGCCTGATCGCGTAGAGATCATAGGGGAGCGATTTCGTAAGTTAAATCCACCAGTTTTCGCCGAAGCTACTAATCCTGCGGCAGCTGAGGACTGGATCGACACAATAGAAGACTTATTTATATACAGTCGTGTGCCGAACAATGAGAAGGTGTTGTGTGCCGTTTCCCTATTTCGGGGAGGCGCGCGTTTTGGTGGAACACCATAAAGGTGTTAGAAGATCCGGCGACGATGACATGGGAACGCTTCAGGGAACTGTTTTATGATAAGTACTTCACTGCTCACGATCAGGAGCAGCGAATGTATGAATTCATGAACCTGAAACAAGGGCGAATGCCAGTTGCGGAATACATCCGCAAATTTGAAGAATTATCTCGTTTTGCACCTCATCTCGTGGCAACCAATACTCTAAAGGTGACGAGATTTCTT
The DNA here is from genome assembly GCA_004919715.1 of Linderniella brevidens. Taxonomy (NCBI): domain Eukaryota; kingdom Viridiplantae; phylum Streptophyta; class Magnoliopsida; order Lamiales; family Linderniaceae; genus Linderniella; species Linderniella brevidens. The sequence goes on along the minus strand of SWDC01000149.1, from coordinate 2,041,667 downwards.
CGAGGGCTGAAGCCCGAATTTTATCGAGATTTAAGTGTGGCGGGAGTACGCCAATTAGAGTTCCGTCAGGCGACGGAGCGAGCGTTGATCGCAGAACAAGCGGAAGGAGTAGTAAGGGAAGCCCAAGAGGCAAGTAGGAAAAGAGAGAGTCAGCAACAGCAAGGAGGAAGCGGCCAAAAGCGACAATTCTTCGGCAAGGACCCGAAGAATAAAGGAAATAGACCGAATCATTGAAGTACAAAAGAAAGATGAGTTGTACTTGAAGAAACAAAGAGAACAAGATAAAGAAGTCTCATCGGAATTTGAATTCCGAGAAGACGGGAGTTTACGATTTAAAAGTCGCTTATATGTGCCGGAAGATGAAGAAATTCGTCGAACTTTAATGACGGAGGCACATACGACAATATATTCGGTGCATCCCGGTGCAACGAAAATGTATCGTGATTTGCGACTAAATTATTGGTGGCCGGGAATGAAAAAGGATGTTGCTGCATTTGTACATAGATGCCTGACTTGTCAGCAGATCAAAGCAGAACATCAAAGACCGGCAGGAATGTTACAACCTTTGACGATTCCCGAGTGGAAGTGGGACCATATAACAATGGATTTTGTCGTCGGGTTGCCAAGAACGGTGAAAGGTTATGATGCAATTTGGGTGATTGTTGACAGACTGACTAAGTCCGCCCATTTCTTGCCTATTCACCAGACCTATCCCATGGAGAAGTTCGCTGAACTCTACATTCAAGAGATAGTGAGACTCCATGGAATTCCGATATCGATCGTATCAGATCGAGATTCAAGATTTCTGTCCCAGTTCTGGAAAAGCTTACAGAAAGCTCTGGGAACTAAATTATCATTTAGTTCAGCTTATCATCCCCAGACTGACGGACAATCGGAAAGGACGATCCAGACACTCGAAGACATGTTGAGAGCATGTGTCTTGGATTTTCAAGGGAGTTGGAGTAAATATCTCCCGTTAATAGAATTTTCATATAACAACAGCTATCAAGCAACGATCGGAATGGCGCCTTACGAAGCCTTATACGGACGTAAATGTCGATCCCCAGTTCATTGGGATGAAATCGGCGAGAAGGCGCTATTAGGTCCCGAGATGGTACGCGAAATGACTGAAGTTGTTAAGAAAATTCGGGAGAAAATGCAAACGGCCCAAAGTCGCCAGAAGAGTTATGCAGACAAGAGACGAAGGTCGTTAGAATTTGAAGAAGGTGATAAAGTATTTTTGAAAGTATCACCTATGAAGGGTGTCAAACGGTTCGGACAAAAAGGAAAGTTGAGTCCGAGATATATAGGACCTTTCAAAATTTTGAAAAGAGTCGGTGAAATAGCATATCAGCTAGAATTACCGACGTCGTTAGCACAAGTCCATGACGTATTCCACGTGTCTACACTGCGAAAGTATGTGTTGGACCCGTATCATGTGCTAAGAGACAAAAGACTTCACCAACAATTGAAGCCGGACTTGGGTTACGAAGAAAAGCCGGTAGAGATTCTAATGTATGAGGTGAAGCAATTACGAAATAAGAATATTCCCCTCGTGAAGGTCTTATGGCGAAACCAGATATTGGAAGAAGCCACTTGGGAGCGAGAAGACGAAATGAGAGAGAAATACCCTGAGTTGTTTCAGACAACTTAAATTTCGGGGACGAAATTTCTTTTAGGGAGGGAGGATGTAATACCCGTAAAATTAATACGGGAATAATGCGCAACTAGCGTGAAAATTATTCTGTAATTTTCGGAAAATTATGAAGTTAATTTTCGGACAAAGCGAATTTTCGGGAAATTGAACCGAAAATAAGAAAAATACTCTTTGAGTAAAATAAATAGATATGGGCCCAAATTAATTTAAAGTAGGCCCAATAAGAGATTTCCTTAAGAGAAAGGAAACGTAACTTTCCTTTTAAAGGTTTATCTCAAAAGGTGATAAGGACAAACGAAAATATCAAACGAAAAAATCGTTACTAGTAAGAAGGAAAAGAAAAAGAGAAAGAGAAAGAGGAGAAAACAAACGAAGAAAAGCAGAGAAGAACTAAGCAATTTCGGCCAACTTGGAAGTGAGGTAGGTGGTTTTTAACCCTAAAACTGTTTTTAAGTTTGATTTATTTAGTTTAACGAATTTGGATGAAAGGTCATCCGAATTCATGAATTTCGGGAGCTTTGAATGATTATGTGTTGTATTTGCGGGTTGAAAAGAATTCGCGGGCCAAAAAGGTTCGTGAAGTGTGAGAGAGGAAAGAAAATCGCGGGCTGCGATAAATTCGCGGGCCGAAAGATTTGTAAAGATGTGAGTGAGAAAAGAAGGTCGCGGGCCAAATTTTAAATTTCGCCAAATTTGAAAGGTTGAAATTCGGGCAGAATTTGATATCTAAGCGAAATATTTAAATTTCGCCGAATTTAAAAGGTTAAATTCGGGCATTATATTTCGCCGAATTTAATATTTCAAATTCGGGCAGAATTTCGATATCTAAGCGAAATATTTAAAATTTTCGCCGAATTTAAAAGGTTAAATTCGGGCATTTTATTTCGCCGAATTTAATATTTCAAATTCGGGTAGACTTTCGATATCTAAGCGAAATATTTAAATTTCGCCGAATTTAAAAGGTTAAATTCGAGTAATAGCCCACATCTTTGAATAAAATTATTTTAAGTTCATTTTATCTTTAAATCAAAGTATATTCATACTTTGACTAGAATTTCGGGTCAACCCTTATTTTAAGATACGAGAGTATTTTGGGGTATTATTTGTAAGAAATAATACGTGATATATGTGACGAATGTGATATGAATTTCACGACATGCATAAGAGAGGTGAAGGTACCGTAATGATACGGTGACACGATATTGTGTCGAATGTGAGAAGGGTAGAGTTGCCGATTTTGGCAGTCAGGTTCAGACTCGATTATGCACTTGGTGGGAGAGGGGGTTTGCGACACCCATCTACTCGGGATTGAGCCACCCGAGGTGTAAACCACCGGATATTATTTGGCTCAGGGACGGCAGACAGATGTGAGATTCCTGTCTACCCGAACTTGTGGTATAACATTCGGGGAAAAAGCCGTCGGGTTGAGATTGTGTGCGGAAGGAGCGACCCGGCGCGGCCGGTGTGGGCTACCGCATGGTTGATGGTGTACTTTGCCATTGCGCGCGTGGGTGCCGAGTCTGACCTAGGGCCCTGTTGAGAATTGAGAATTGATAGATGAGATTTGTCGAGTGTGCATTATATTATATTGTGAGGAACCGGGATTGGGTGGAGTGCACGCACGTATTGCATGTTATGTAATCACCTACTGGGCAATAGCTCAGGGTTCTATCCTATTTTTGTTTGTAGGTAAGAATGAACCCGACACCGACTAGTGTCAGGGTTGAGATTCATGGCGAGCTGGCGGCGGTGACTCCACGGACTTTTGAGGGTGGCGCAGTACATGGGACGCGACCTGTGGAGTGGCATAGTGTTTGATATTGGGTTTGAAATTTTGGGGCTTCGGCCCAAAGTATTAATAGTAGATATTTTTGTAAACCCGATATAATACTATGTAGGATATTTAAATTAAAAAAAAAAAGAGAAAATTTTATCGGGTCTTCCGCGTGTTCTGTTGCGGGGAAATCCGCCAATTAACTTAATTAGGAAGTAGGGTCGCCACAGGTGGTATCAGAGCTTAGGCTTTAGATTCTGAAGACTGTCCATGTACTGCCACTCAAAAGCCGGGAGAACCAGCCTCGCCTGTAAGTTAAGTGTAATACTTTGATATGATTATGTGATCTCATGTATATTTGTTACATGAATTATCTAGTATTTGGAAAATGCCAAGAGGAAGACCGAGGAACGTGTTCGTTGGAGAGTCCAGTCGGAGGGGCGAATCTGAATCCCCACCCCCGACTCGTGAGCATGACACGATAAATAGGCTGACTGAACTTATCCAAAGACAGTCAGACCAAATTCATGATTTGATAAATCACCAGAGCTCATCTGAGCACCGTCCATCCCCACAGCCTGATCGCGTAGAGATCATAGGGGAGCGATTTCGTAAGTTAAATCCACCAGTTTTCGCCGAAGCTACTAATCCTGCGGCAGCTGAGGACTGGATCGACACAATAGAAGACTTATTTATATACAGTCGTGTGCCGAACAATGAGAAGGTGTTGTGTGCCGTTTCCCTATTTCGGGGAGGCGCGCGTTTTTGGTGGAACACCATAAAGGTGTTAGAAGATCCGGCGACGATGACATGGGAACGCTTCAGGGAACTGTTTTATGATAAGTACTTCACTGCTCACGATCAGGAGCAGCGAATGTATGAATTCATGAACCTGAAACAACGGCGAATGCCAGTTGCGGAATACATCCGCAAATTTGAAGAATTATCTCGTTTTGCACCTCATCTCGTGGCAACCAATACTCTAAAGGTGACGAGATTTCTTCGAGGGCTGAAGCCCGAATTTTATCGAGATTTAAGTGTGGCGGGAGTACGCCAATTAGAGTTCCGTCAGGCGACGGAGCGAGCGTTGATCGCAGAACAAGCGGAAGGAGTAGTAAGGGAAGCCCAAGAGGCAAGTAGGAAAAGAGAGAGTCAGCAACAGCAAGGAGGAAGCGGCCAAAAGCGACAATTCTTCGGCAAGGACCCGAAGAATAAAGGAAATAGACCGAATCATTGAAGTACAAAAGAAAGATGAGTTGTACTTGAAGAAACAAAGAGAACAAGATAAAGAAGTCTCATCGGAATTTGAATTCCGAGAAGACGGGAGTTTACGATTTAAAAGTCGCTTATATGTGCCGGAAGATGAAGAAATTCGTCGAACTTTAATGACGGAGGCACATACGACAAGTTGCTTCCACATCTCGACCTTTGGAATTACTACACATAGACCTTTGTGGACCAATGCAAACACAAAGTATCAACGGTCGTAAGTATGTGCTAGTAATTGTCGACGATAATTCTCCCAACACTTGGACAAGATTTCTACGAACTACAGATGAGATTGGAGACTTAATAAATTTTGTGAATACAACTCAGAATCTCATGCAACAGAAGATCCACGTAATCAGGACTGACAATGGGACTGAATTCAAGAATCAGCATCTCAGCATCTCAGCACTTACTATCAATCACTTGGAATCATTCAACAGTTTTCAGCAGCTAAATGCCTCAACAAAATGGCATCGTAGAACGAAAGAACCGGACTTTGGTTGAAACTGCATGGACAATTCTTATACAATTCGGTCTCCCTCACTTTTTATGGGCTGGAGCAGTGAGTAGAACTTGCTTTACGCAAAATCAGACGATTATTCACAAATGCTTTGAAAAGACGCCGTATGAGATAATAAATCAAAGGATTCCAAATATCTTTTTCTTCTAAGTCTTCGGGTGCAAATGCTTTTTGGCGTACGATCGAAAGTATCGAAGCAAGTTCGACCCTAAAGCATTTGAAGCCATCTTTGTTGGATATTCATCAACTTCAAAAGCATACTGCGTCTATATTAAGTCTTCTCGTATAATATTGGAAAGTTAGAACGTCACTTTTCACAAAGTGACCCAATTGGCTTCTGAATAGGCGCGTTGGCACAAAGTCCACAAATTCCGACAACATCTGCCTCACCCTCAGTAGAAGCACTTCTCGTTGATTTGGACGACTTGGAATTTCATTTTGAACATTATTATCGGAATGAGTCTCAAATGCCTGCTTCTTCACATTCTATACCGAGCAAGCGCACCTTCCCCTTCTACGGTGGAAATTACAAATGAGTTTCCCAACCCTCAAACTCCAACAAATGTTCTATATTCTCCATAGTGCTACTGCTCCTACTAATGCCAATGTGGAAATTCCATCAAATTCAACTTCGAAAATGAATTTCACTTTTACGAATGATCCGCCTATCAATTCAGGATGTCTCGACCTACATATCAACAATGATTCTACTTCGGTTCTTCCTCATGAACGCAAGAGGACACGAGCTCATCCTGTCGATATAATAATTGATGATCCTTCAAGTGGAATACGCACTAGGACATCTACACAAAGCGGACTATTCACATGCTTTTTAAGCCAAAACGGACCAATCAAGGTAGACGAAGCTCTTAAAGACACAGATTGGGTGATCGCAATGCAAGATGAACTCAACCAATTCGAGCGTCTACAAGTTTGGACGCTAGTTCCTCGACCGCATGGCAAGAAAATTATAGGAACAAAATGGGTCTTCAAAGATAAGAAGAACGAGAACAGTGAAATTATCAGGAACAAAGCACGACTCGTAGCTAAAGGGTACAATCAATAAGAAGGCATTCGACTATTTTTGGCGTACGCAGCTCATAAATACTTCAGAGTCTATCAAATGGACGTAAAAATCGCATTTCTCAACGGCGTCTTAAAAGATGAAGTCTACGTCGCTCAACCCGAAGGGTTCGTGCACGAAAATCATCCCGATTATGTCTTTCGATTGGATAAAGCTCTGTACGGACTAAAACAAGCCCCTCGAGCTTGGTATGATGTTCTTAGCGAATTTCTAGTAAATTCCAACTTTATAAGAGGAACAATCGATACCACACTATTCATCAAAAAGCAAGGCAATGACTTAATGACCGTTCAAGTTTACATCGACGACATCATTTTTAGCTCCACAAATGAACGACTCTGTAAAAAATTTGGTGATCTGATGAAGACAAAATTCGAGATGAGCTTAATGAGCGAACTTTAATTCTTTCTTGGACTACAAGTCAAGCAACTCGACGATGGAATCTTCATCAGTCAAACCATGTATATACGAGATTTAATCAAGATAAGAGCTCACCTATGAGTACTCCCATGTCCACAAACTGTAAATTGGATGTTGATCCTTCTTGCAAGGCAATCAACATCACAACTTATAGGAGCATCATTGGATCTCTTCTCTATTTAACCTCACGCCGACCCGACATCATGTTCGCCACTTGCCTTTGTGCTCGCTTTCAAGCCGACCCAAAAGAGTCCCACATGCACGCGGTCAAGCGAGTTCTACGCTCTCTCAAAGAAACATCCAACTTAGGGTTATGGTATCCAAAAGGCACGGATTTTAGATTAATTGACTATACTTGTTAGGATATTTTAATTGTGTTCAAATGTATATGTTATCTTAGTCTTGTAGTATAAGTTGTAGTTTGGGCTTAATTGTAATTAAGCCATAGATTAGGACTACTTAGCAAATATACCAAACTTATTTGGTATATAAGGAACCCTAATATGATGTATTAGTGTGAAGAATTTTTTAACAGAAAACCGAGCTTTACAACGTGAAGAACGCTCTCAAGCTTCCGCGCCAAAATTCAAACGTGTTCTTCGTAAGTTTTATTCGAAGATGTGAATACACAGTATGGAGAAGCCGGTTCATGATCTTATTAGAAACGAAAGATCAAGCCACAAATTTGATCGCTTCACATCAAGAAGGACCAACTCAATTTGATCGCTTCACTTCCCGCAACTAGAAAACTTAAAGTTCCTGGTGAATACACCGAGGGGGAGCGATTAAGAGCGAAAGCAGACTTAGGAACCAAAACTTTCCTAATGCAAGGAATTCCTAATGACATCTATATGCAAATAGTTAGTCTATCTAGTGCAAAAGCAATGTGGGACGAGCTCCACAAGCTGATGCAACGGACCGAAGTTGGAGTCAAAGCCAAGAAAGCAAACATTCTAACCGCTTACGACTCATTCAAAGCCAAGGCAGAGGAAACCGTTTATGAACTCTATCAACGCTATCTAACTCTTCTTAATGAGATGAGGAAGATAGATATCTTCAAGACCAACATGGAGGTCAACATCCGATTTCTTTCTTCTCTTCAATCGGAGTGGAATAATATATCCATGCAAATCCGTCAAAACAAGGATTTGGACGAAATGGATATCCACGCCGTCTTTGATAATCTCGCTCAACACGAGGAAGATATAAGCGAGATACAAAAAGAACTTAAGGGTAAGCATATCGAAGACTCTATAGCTCTAGTTTCTGAAAGAAAAACGAGTCGATCTCGCAAAGATAAAAACATCAAGTTGCCAAGTTCTTCAGAAGATGAAGACGAATCTGAATTGACTCCGAACCCGATATGAAGGAGTTCAAGAAACAGTTGGCTCTCATTTCTAAAATGATGAGCAAAAAGTTTTATAAAAAGAAATCCTCTTCCTCGGCCAATTGACTTCGAACATCAAGCTCCAAGCACAAGGAAAGATCGGCCGAGTCCTCAGAATCTAAAAACGCCAAAGAACCACAAAAATGCTATAATTGTGGAAAGATAGGGCATTTCTCAAGGGAATGCAAACTACCCAAGAAAAAGGACGCAAACTACTACTCCAAAAAATTCCAAGTTACTAAACAAAAAGAGGCTGGAGTAGCACTGCTGGCCGAACAAGAGCATTGGCTGGAAGACACCACAGCTTCGAAAGAGGAAAATCTCCCTCTAATGGCATACCTCGACAACACCTCAAATGATAACTCTTCAATAAGGCCTGACGACGACGATGATAAATCATCCTCTTCATCACAAGAGGTAACAATGCCTAATTCCACATTATTAAACATTTTAGAATCAGTACAGATTAAGTACTCTGACATGAAAAATGAGCGGAAAAGAACTAAGGAATTAGAAGAGAAACTAGCTCTTAGTGAAAACAATTTCCAAAACCAATTAGATAAGACAATTCATCTAGAAATTCTCTTATCTAACGCTAAGGAAAAAATATCTAGTCTTGAATTAACCATAGCTACCTCTGAGACTAAAGTCAATGACCTTAATACGATTCTTATTGATTGTCAGAGAGATTTAGAAATTTCTAAAAATAATTTCAAAGAAATCTTTGACAAACGTAAGAAACGTTACTCAAGGATTAAAACTTTAGATGATCTTCTAACGAAAAGGGGTCAAACGGATCAAACTATCTTTTTAAATCAACCTCTTGATATAGAATTTTATAATCCTAAAGAAGGCTTAGGTTTTAACAATCCCTGTAACTTGAAAAAGGTCAATGTTAAACAATTATATGATATCAAGTACATGGGATTAGGTTTAACTTCTCTAATGGCCTTTACTAATTCTTCATAAATAAATGCCTTAGAAGAATCTAAACGAAAAGCCACAAATAGGAATGACATTTATTTCCTTTGACTACACCGACTTGAATAATAGTTACAAGACAAGGGATCTCAACTTGTCTAGTGATTATAATTCATTATATTCCCTAGAAGATTTTTCTAAAGATAGGGAAGAAAATAATGATCATTTTTAATGTTCTATTTTCTGTTATATTCCAACTATTATTATGAAAATAGCTTATTTAAACGCTTCCTTAGAAACAGAAAGAAAGAATTTCAAAACTGACAAGAATGAGCTTTTACTGGAGATTTCTAATCTCAAAACTTCCTCTACTTTAAAAAAAAATCCTGATTTACTTTGAAAGAAAAATCATTAATTAAGGACAAAATTACATCTAAGAAAACACCTCCGATTGTTTTTCAAAGTATTTCAAAATAAGATAAATGTTCTTTAAAAATCATAAAGGGAGGAAAAGAATCCTTAAATGCTTCAAAAAGGAAAAAGATTTTTTCTAACTTTTTTTCTACTCCATCCACAGGTAGAGTAGAAAAAGTGGTGAAGCATGCAAAGGAAAGAGTGCATAGGATAGAATTTCAGAAGAAAAATGATAGAAATATCTTATTTTCAAAATTTTCTTCTGTATCAAAAACTATGGACACTCGCAAGTGTTAGGGATATGCCCTCGAATGCTATACGAGGATTGGATATGTATAGGGCATTAGCTTATTTATCATTCGATTGTCAATGTAATCAAACATTGTTTTGCGTATTAATAAAAGCATTATTCGTTTATTGGTTATATGAGTTCTTTACTTAGCATCGGGTAAAGAAATAAATGAATAAATCCAAATGTGTCGAGTTGAGTCACTGTTCTCGATGGGTACGAGAGAGGAACGCACCAGTGGACTCTTAACCTCGAACATAAAATGTCCATAAGCCTTAGGTTTCAGTTGGGTGCTGGAAAACCAATCATGGCTTATTTGTAGATGACTTATCGTGTGCCGATATACCGCTTGGAAGCGGAAGTCATGACTTGTGATACGAGTCGAATCAAGGGATTGAATCATGGACACTGACTCGCAGGTCGTACGATCAAACATGGCTTATTACTCAAGGAGTGTCAATGATCGACGACAAAACTATAGTAGTATGCTTGAACCTTAGCCCGAAAGGGGCTTTGACGGAGTTGACTTTGAAGTCTTGAATATCCCTGGTTTCGCTAGATCCGATTTGCTATTGCATGGGTCAGCGGGACAGATGCGGTCTTGATGGATATTTGTGATTGCCGGGCTTAGACCGCCGAGTACGGATTCACAGTCTCGCAAGTAATCGAGACAAGTGTCCTATGAGAATGACGACGGGAAATTACAAAATCCTTGGCCAAGGTATTAAACTAACTCATGTTAGACATGGAGGGTCGTTTGGTAATTTGCCTCGTGTCATTTTATCATAGTATCGAGTTTAGTGAGTTTGACAAATACCATGGCTCTCACTCGATCGGGACACAGCTGAAGGGTTTGTACGTAGTACTATAATCTATAGTTAGGTTCTGGAATGAGACTAGTTCGAAATTCGTGCTCAAGTCGGGATCTGTCCGGTACTGCGGGATTGGCTAGGCACCTACCGGACTCTTGGATTCCTCCCTTGCCGATTGAGTCAAACCTAGAGAGTCGGGCTTAAAAAGGATCATCAATGTGTACCGAGAAGGAGAGATTGTGTTTTGGGCCTTAACGGGCCTCGGGTCGTTATGCCACGCCTTATTGGGCCTCGGGGTCATTAAGTGGACCGAAGTCGGACTTCATATGAAACTAACTTTAAGACTTAGGCTTGGGTAAGTGCTTAGAAAGACTTGAGGGAAGAATTAGAATTCAACCCTAAGCCGAGAAATTCGAAAAATGCCTTAAAGGGTATTTTCGTAATTTACAAATATGGTAATAAAAATATTTGGAATATTATTTATTAAAACTAAAATTCGAATTTATATTTTATATAAATTTCGAAATTTATTTACCATATTTGAAGATATTTTAATATCTTAGTTAGTTTTCTATTTATAGTATGTTCCTTTAATAGAATTTTGAATTCAATTAGGAGAGATATTTTGGCAAGAATATCTCTCATATTTAGGAACAAATATTTCGAGATTTTAGCCTTGTTTAAGGCTGAAAATTTCGTCCTCCCCTGCTATAAATAAGGGTGAGACCCTCGTTAAAAAAAAAATGACAAGGGAAGAGAATCGACACGAAATTTCTCGACCCGAGAATCGAAACACGAACACACAAACGCAAACCACTCTCCCGAGCGACGGATCAATTCTCTCTAGCCATCTTCGGAGAATCGAAACCGTTGTACACTGCGAGGTTGGCGTGACGATCTAGACGATACCCAACACGATCGTGGCCGACGACGCAATCGACGAGGAGCTGCCACTCGCTTCAAAGGTAATCTCTCACGGGTATGACCCGCCCTATTACGTGTCAACGTCATTAGATTTTTCGATCCGAGCTGCGAAGGAACCCGGAAAAAATTTTATTCTGCACCGTATCCCGGGGCGTTGCGTCTCGGGTACAAACCGGGTACCTTTCCCAACAGCAAGAAGACAGCCGTTTCAAACTTTAGTGATGTTGCTTCGACTTATGTGTTAAAGCCTATTAATTTTGAAAGCAGAAATTTTGAAATCAGCTCTACTTCTAAAAATATAAATCATCATTCTAAAACAAATGGAAGTCTTAAGTCTCGTAGGAAACAAGATCCATCTATAAAGAAAGCTTATAACTCGATACATTCTTGTCCTCATTTAAGGTATCCGATCAAAGTACACTCAGCCAAACACATTAAGAGACTAGCTAGAGAAAAGATTTTCTCATGCACTAAGACTAATAAGACATTTGTCCGCGCTTAAATTAACCTCCATGTAAGGTTCAACCTCAATGGGTTCCCAAGACACCTCTAGGCCAACGCAAGCTCAAAAGGCCAAATTGCCTAAAGAGGTACCACTTAAACCAACTAATACCAAGTTGGTTTGGGTACCTAAAAAGATAAACGGTTTAGGAACCAAAAATGAACAAACCTTACCTATCAAATCTGCTAATCCGAGATGACCCATTACTAACTGGGTACCTAAGTCTCTCTAAAAAATTTTATGCAGATCCATCATGTGTGGTATTTAGATTCTGGTTGCTCCACACACATGACGGGAAATCAAGAACTGTTGAGCAACTACCAAGACTGTTACAACGGAAAAGTCAGATTCGGTAACAACGATTCAGCTCTAGTACTAGGCTTTGGAGATATTCTACTGCATAATATGACGATCAAAGATGTCTCTTACGTCCAAGGTTTTAAACACCATCTGTTTAGCATAGGACAATTCTGCGACAAATATTTCAAGTGGTGTTTCTAGCTGATCAGTGCTGAATTTTGAATAGTCAGAATCAAGAACTTATAACAGGATCACGAAGATCAAATCTATACACCATCAATCTGACAACAGATTGACCTTCGACAGCTGTTTGCCTCACCTCACATACTACAATCAAGAGGAACAGTTATGGCATCAACGATTGTCTCATCGAAATCTCAAAGCTCTTCACAAATTCTCAATCAAAAAGTTGGTCAATGGTCTACCAACAATTTCTTCTTACCAAGAGCATCACTGTTCGGCTTGTCAAATGGGAAAAATGAAGCGAGCATCACATAAACTCAAGCAAGTTGCTTCCACATTTCGACCCTTAGAATTACTTCATATGGACCTTTGTGGACCAATGCGTACACAAAGTATCAACGGTTGAAAATATGTGTTAGTAATTGTCGACGATTAATCTCGCTACACTTGGACAAGATATCTCCGAACTAATGATGAGACTTGAGACTTGATAGTAAGCTGTGTGCATACCACTCAGAATCTCCTGCAAAAGAAAATCCAAGTAATCAGGACTGACAACGAGACTGAATTTAAGAATCAGCATCTCAGCAATTATTATCAATCACTTGGAATTATTCAACAATTCTCAGCAGCAAAAACGCCTCAACAAAATGGCGTCGTAGAAAGGAAGAATGGACTCTAGTTCAACTACAAGAACAATGCTCATACACTCCGGTCTTCCTCACTTTCTATGGGCTGAAGCATTGAATACGACATGTTTTACTCAAAATAGGACAATCATTCACAAACGCTTTGAAAAGACGCCGTATGAGATAATTAATCAAAGAATCCTGAATATCTCATTCTTCAAAGTATTTGGTTGCAATGTTTTGTGGCCAACGATCGCGAGCATCGAAGCAAGTTCGATCCGAAAGCATTTGAAGCCATCTTTGTCGGATATTCTACTACTTCTAAATCATATCGCGTCTACCTCAAGTCTTCTCGTACTATTCTTGAAAGCTACAACGTCACCTTTCAAGAAATGACGGATTTGGCTTCTGAACAAAACAGTTCAGAACCCGAGCTTATAGTCGTGTTGGCACAAGGTCAACAACTTTCGACAACTTCTACCTCAAAGTCAAGAGAAGCAATTCCCGCTAACCTAGAAGATTTGGATTTTCTATTTGAACATTTTTATCGGAACGAGTCTCAAATGCATGTTTCGTCTCATTCTATACCTAGCAGTGCTCCTTCTCATACTTCTGAATCTTCCACTAGTGCTGCAGCTCCTACAAATGCAGATGAGAAAATTCCTTCAAATCCAATCTCATAATTGAATTTCCCAACTACGAATGATCAGCCCATCAATTCAGGATGTCTCGATCTACAAACCAATGAAGGATCTACTTGGGTTATTCCTCATGAACGCAAGTGGACTCGAGCTCATCCTATTAACCAAATCATCGGTGATCTTTCAAGTGGAGTATGCACTAGGACGTCCACACAAAGCGGCTTATTCACATGCTTCTTAAGCCAAAACGAACCAACTAAGGTAGCCGAAGCCCTTAAAGACCCGGATTGGTAATCCCGATGCAAGATGAAATCAACAAATTCGAGTGTTACGAGTTTAGACATTAGTTCCTCAATCTCAAGGCAAAACAATCATTGGAACTAAATGGGTTTTCAAAAACAAGAAGAATGAGGATGGCGAAATCATTAGGAATAAAGCACGCCTCGTTGCTAAAGGGTACAATCAACAAGAAGGAATTGACTACAACGAGAGGTATGCTCCGATTGCACGTATTGAGGCTATTCGCTTATTTCTAGCATATGCGGCTTATAAAAACTTCAAAGTCTATCAAATGGATGTTAAAACCGCCTTTATCAACGATGTATTAAAAGAAGAAGTCTACGTCGCTCAACCTGATGTGTTCGTTTACGAGAACCATGATGATCATGTTTATCGATTGGACAAAGCTCTCTATGGACTAAAACAAGCCCCTCGTGCTTGGTATGATGTTCTGAGCGAATTTTAGTCAAGTCCAACTTCATCAGAGGAACAATCGATACGACACTCTTCCTCAAAAGGCAAGGCAAAAACTTGATGATCGTTCAAGTTTACGTTGATGACATCATTTTCGGCTCGACGAATGAACGACTATGTCAGAAATTTTGTAATCTCATGAAGACCAAATTTCAGATAAGCTTAATGGGAGAACTCTATTTCTTTCTTGGATTACAAGTAAAGCAACTCGAAGATGGAATCTTCATCAGTCAAACCAATCCGAGATATTCTGAAGAGATTTAATCAAGACAAGAGCACACCGATGAATACTCCCATGGCAACAAAGTGCAGATTGGATGATGATCCGTCTGGAAAGGCCGTCAACATCACAACTATCGGAGCATTATCAGCTCTATTCTCTACTTGATGTCCAGCCGACCCGACATCATGTTCGCAACTTGCCTATGTGCCCGCTTTTAAGCTGATCCAAAGGGTCCCACATGAATGCCGTCAAGAGAATTCTACGATATCTCAAAGAAACTCCAAACTGAGGGCTATGGTATCCTACAGATACTGACTTTAGATTAATTGGCTATACTGACGCTGTCTATGACGGTTGTCGAATGGACAGAAAAGTACGTCTGGCGGAGCACAATTTTTAGGCGAAAAGTTGGTTGCTGGTCCTCGAAGAAACAAAATTGTGTGTCAACCCCGACGGTCGAGGCGGAGTACGTCGCGGATGCCAGCTGTTGCTTGCAAGTTTTATGTATGCGGACACAACTACGCGATTACGGGTTTGAATTTAATAATATTCCCATTTACAGTGATTCTCAAAGTGCTATTGCCATTACTTGCAATCCTGTTCATCATTCACGCACGAAACATATAAATATTCGCTATCATTTTATAAAAGATCATGTAGAAAAAGGCATTATAGATATGTATTTTGTTAAAACGGATCTTCAACTTGCCGACTTATTCACTAAGGCATTGGATGACAAATGATTCCAATTCCTTATTGCTAAATTAGGCATGTTGAATCTCAATCTTACTTGACATGTGCTTTACATGCTCTACTATGCTTCTATTTGATTCTCTATGTGCTTCTCGATATTCCTTGATTATCTTGCGTGAAACTATCTTTCAAATTTTTTTATAGTATACATAAAGTAATAATAAAAAATGGGGGATGACGATAATTTTGCCTATTTTGAATTACTCACAAAAATATTTCTTCGATATATATGCTTAGTTCTATGCCTAAAAAGTCACGTCACATTCTATTATTCAAAGAGCTTCGTTTGTTTCACTAGACACAAAGCCACATCATATATGTGAGAATTTGAACCTCAATAAATTTTTCTTGAGTGTGTCACACTTCAAATGACTATTCTTTGGTTTGTACTTCGTAGCTTCATTCTTACTTTTGTGTTAATTCGTCATGAAAATGATAAGGGCATATTAGGAAATTCCTCACTTAGCCCAAATTATAAATCCTTTAATTTTTCCCATAGAAATCCCCTTTGTGCCTTCTCCGACATTCTTTTTCTGTATCAAACCCAATTAAGCCTTCAACCTTATTCACAAGATTCGGGGTTACTCAATCAAGAAAAAGATGGGGAGAGCAAAAGAGATGCACATGATGAATTTCTCAATCATTATAGAAGAGAAAAATGAATCTCGTTGTGAACTTCTCCTAGATAATCTCGTATACTCCTAGAAGAGAAGCACCTCGAGGTGAACTTCTCCAACAATAATCTAGATCTTATAAATAGAGAAAACGAGAAGAGAAGCACGGCCTTGGGTTCGAATTCCATAACTGTGGAACCTTCGAAAGGAACACGGTCTCGACCCAAAAAGAAGTTCTAATCTGTCAAAGTTTTGTAAAGAAGACGATACTCATCCTGAGCAAGAAAAGCTAATGGATCAGAAATGAATTTCAATGAGGGCTCCTGGAATTGAAGATTTTTTTTAAGATCACTAATCCCAAAATTACCCTACCCTTAGTCATAGCCTAAAAATAATCCCTTCAAAGTCCCTTTGATTCAAATTGATGAACCTTCACTTGGTAAGTTGATTAAATATGCTACGATAACAAATTGATTGATATAATTTTGTCGTGATGATATGAGTGATATATCTACTAAATATTTCCATGATAAAGATAAATTGAGTGGTATGAGCGAAACTAGCGAGTGTTGTCGAAGTGATTCATACTATGATCTTAAAATATTATTTAGTTACATGATTTTATGGCAAATTATTATTTTATATGTCATAAGAAATTTTGCGTGATAATGCTAAAAATGTCCAATCTGGCCCCAAAACAAAAATATTTTTGAATTTTTTTTATTGAAAATATCAATCGCACATTTTAAATGCATTAATAGATGCATTAGTTCAGAATTGATAAAATGCGAATTTTTTTTTAAAAACGCAAAATTTTAATGAATCTATGTGAATTGCTTAAAATGCGTTACTTGTGCTTACATTGTAAATTTTCATATGCCAATTTGTACTAAATATGTGCTTAGATGCCGAAAAGTTAAATCATGCAATTGTTGAGGGGGAGTTTTACATGAGAATTTGTTCTTATTTCCTATATGATTTACATGTAAAACATGACTTCTAATATTTTTTTTGTAAGCATCACAAAAAAATTTCGAGCTCATCCGACGAGTCAAATGTTGAATTTCATCAACATTAGGAGATAATTTCATTTCTTTCAGAAATACAGGGAGTATTATGCAATTTATTTTTGGGTTAATCCATAATAGATTTTTTTTTTGGACCTGAATTTAACTAAAGCCCAAAATATTTTTTTTTACGGCCCAATGTATTTTTACCTTACCCAATCGTAACGTTTTAATACCACTTTATCGATCGAAAAACTCACTCACATGCAACACATTTCTCATAGAAAATCTATTCGACTTCCAAACATTCTTCGAACTCACTTCGGCGATTTCAATCAAACCTATCAATCTTCGGATATTTTTCTTTAAACTCGCCGATTTCGAAGGTAGAAACACGTTTCAAATCTTTCCGGTCAAAAACACACAATTCGCAAGCAGTTTCTCGAAAACATTTGAAGAAATTTCATTTTCATACTTTTTCGACTAAAAACGATTTTAAACTCTCAAATCAACGTGTTTAAACTCGACTGTTTGGGTGAACGTCATGATATTTGGATTCGCAACTGTTTTCTAAACCTTTCGAATCCAGCTTAACTCATGATTTACCCAGAAATCGAAATTTACGTGTTATGAGTTTACTGTTTGATTTGAAAATTTTTCGATCGAAAAAGTTTTTATCGCAAACAGTGTCGTCGAAAAACTTTTCTTTTCGTAAAGTTTTATTCGATCGCAAAACTCAACGTTGAAAACCTTTTGTTTTCGATATATTTTAATTCGATCGTAAAAATTCGCAGCGAAAACTTATTTTTTCGATTAAATTTTATTCGATCGCAAAAATAAGCGGCGAAAAAACTTTAAGTTTTTCGATATTCTTTTATTCGATCGCAAAACTACGCCGCGAAAAACTTATGTTTTTCGATAACTTTTTATTCGATCGAAAAATTACTCAGCGAAAAACTATTGTTTTCAATAACATTTTATTCGATCGTAAAAGTCATCGGCGAAAAACTTGAGTTATTCGACACATTTTATTCAATCGAATAAATTGTCACTCGAATAAAAACACGCTGAAAGATTTAAAAAAATTTTCTTGTTTTTCTTCAAGACTTAGAAACTTTTCGATCGCAAAAATTAACATACGAATAAATTCCCGATCGAATAAAATACGCTTGTAAGACTTAGTAAAGTTTACAAAATAAACCTTAACACTTAAAATTTTCAAAATTTCTCTAAGTACATTTTTAAGCCCATTTATTCGCATATGAAATTTCCCATCTAATGAATTTCATTTCATTCATTACAGGAATGGAAACTCCAAACTACCCAAACATTTGCCCTTCTGGAAGTTACATGCCAGTCCCAGATAACAACTACCAACCGGACCTTGCTACATTTCGGTGTCCGGATGAAGTTATCATCTCCATCCTCAAAGGACACCCTGTATGACCAGCTTTGACCATGACGTCCACCGTACCAATGGTCTATCTCCAGCAATTCTGGGGAAGTATGCAGAGTTCTGTCAACGGCGATAGCATGGAATACATGTCGAAGATCAATACAAGACATGTCGCCCTGACCAAAAATCTGATGGCCATGGTGCTCGATCTCCCACACTACGACAACTTTGATCAACTTCCAATGGACGCGAAGATCGTAGAAGATATGCTCCGGATGGGATACAAACACCCGATGACCAAACTGGCTAATTTTCAAAACAGCGGGATCACACATCCGTGGAGGACTTTGTTCGGCATAATCAATAAATGCCTCTCCCCAAAATACTTCGGCTTCAACAAGGCGAACGGGAATATCCTTGGCATCTTCCATGGAGTGGTTTTCTCAAAGAAATACGACGTGGCCCAGCAAATATGGAATGACCTAGCGGACCAGATACGTCAAAGGGAGACCAAGTCGAAGGCCAAATCTCTCCCCTATGTATGGTGGTTCCCGGTGCTGATCTCACACTTCATAGGCGTTCATCCAGAGGTCCCGAGACTACCACCGGTCAGAGAATACATTCCTCCTCGTCTTCGCTTCTTTCACAACCCGAAGGCAGCCGACCTAGCGCTCCAACCAATGTTGATCCCATTGGAGCTGCTCAGACTTGTTGATCCAACGGCCGAGGCCTACCAAGACTACTGTCAAACTAACTCCATCACGGAGGAGATGGTACGGGCCTTGGATCCAGCTCCGGCGCGTTCTCAAAGGGAATCGCTGGTCAAAACAACAAAGCCCGAAGCCACGGCTCAGGAGACAGAGACACCGGCCGTCGAGCCCGAAGGTGTTCTTCATGATGTATCTCCTGAGGCCACTGAATCGGATGAAGAATACATAGTCCAAAGAAGGGGCTCTCGCGAACAGCAACTCTCGGCCCCGTCTGTATCTCCTTCAACACCTCCAACCACAACGGATCAGCCAACCACACAGATTCAAATTGAATCTGTCTCAACACCCATAGAGGTGATACCTATCGTATCATCTCAAGGATTGGATAAAAGCCCTATTGGACTCTCGATATCTTCGGAGTAAACAATAGGCCAACCCATTGAAGTGGTGACTTCAGGGTTCAAACGGATGTCTCGGATGTTCTGGAATCTCAAGACCTATTCAAGGCGGCACATTGGAAACCTTTTCCGATGTTGTGACAGTGGAGCACCTCCCTGGCCCCACACCACCGATGATCGTGACGGAGCAACTCTTACAAGAAGCACTCTCCACAGCCATCTCTTCTCTCAAAGATCGCTTGATGGACCGAATGCTTAAGGCCATCGAGACTTCCCGAAGAGATACTGGGAAAGCACCGGTCTTCGAGGCTGCTCCAACCGAATCCCAAACCACCCCCGTCTCCTCACCACCTCTTACCACCACCATACACACCCCCATCCAACCCACCCTCACCACGCCAACACCATCACCTTCACTTATAAACCCATATACCATCTCGATCACCCAGCTTCATGACATACTCATCTCCCAACTCCTTGTCTTAGAGACCAGGACCCCCGTTGAGGAGAGTCTCTACAAAAGGCTTGTAGATGAACCCGAGCCGCCCGTTCAAACAAGGTGCCGAGAAGACAGCTCCCGCACCAAAAGAAGACATGACGATCCCGATGATCCAGATCATCATGAGGGGGAGAAATGGCAACGGACCACACGAAGCGGCCGTGGTGTGAGTCGAGAACAAACGAAGACTCAAGAAGCTGGAGGATCATCCTCAAACCCACCAACAAACAACAACATCACCCACCATATCCCACACACTACCTCCCTCTCTTACAAATCCAAATTCAATCCCGACCTCTAACCTCCTCCAAGCCCAAACAGAAGCAGTCGTCTACGATCCACATCTGATCATAGACGATTATATCTTAAATATGAAATGGATGACGAAATGGGAACCAGAGAAAGATGCTCAAGCTCGACTCTCCAACGTCAGATATTTCTTACAACAAGCTTCAGTGGACTTGGTGCTGCTTGAAGATGAAGAACTTCAAGAAGGCGAGAACTACAATTCTGCTCTCCCAGAGCTACAGAAATGATCAGGCACAGAGTCGACTCTCCTCCCCGCTTATCCAAAAGGGACAGTTAAAGTCGAGACGCTGTGGGAGAATATCAAAATTGAAGTCCCGTTTATTGAAGATATTAGAAAGCAGATCTGGAGGGCTCCAAACCGGATAAAGAAACTCAACGAACTAAATCTTCGGGGCATCTCACACTGGGAAGATAGGAAGAAAATGCAGCACATCTTCATGCTCAACTATCTTGGCCCCGATCGAAGTGGCATCCCAACTGATGAACTAAAGAAAAACTTCAGGGACAAGCCACCGATTCTCCAACTCATCGGAGTTTTGCATACGATCGGAAGCTACCCTACCCCTATTTACCTCATTGAGCGAGCGGACAACAACCGCACTCGAGAGGACATGGATGAAAGATATCTCCCTTTCCTTCCAACGGTGAGGTCTACCGTCTGTATCAGATGTACAAGAGAAAATATCAGACGCCCTTCGGATACATCAAGACTGAAGGACTCGAGGGATTGAAGAGATTAATGGTGCGGCAAATCAAGTATCACACCGCACACGACCTTCAAATTGCTATAGAGACAATATGAAGAAGGTCAACATGGAGTCTCCGCTCATGAAGGGCTTCCCACTCAACAATTTTCTCGAGAACTACATATTCAAGAAACCTGGCCTCGCCATAACTTATCGGAATCCAGTCATTGGAAAGACGAGAGCTATGATGAAGTCAGAGATCCACATGTTCTGTGACGGGACATTAAAGTTAGTGCGGAAGAACATCCAGAAAAGATTGGGAGAGATCACTGAAGAGACAGTCTTCAAAGAGCTTTGTGAAGAAGAGGCCCCACTCTTAAATGAGCTCTGGATGCGATTAATGAGAGGTTGGAGCTGAGGAATGTTGTTCGACGTTACGAGACAACATTGGGATTACGGAAATCGTTTTACGCCCGACAAGGATAAAAGGAGCTGAAACGAAGACAAACACAAAGGGGGAGATTGAAGAGAATTTAGAATTGTGCTTTGTTATTTTATTATCCTTGTAATTAGGGGCGTAACTAGTAGTTTTGATAGTGTAGGACTAAATAGTAATTATACCTTGAAAATAGGTATAAATATGATGTACAGTATCAAAATTAATAACAAATTCATTATTCGGAAATACAAAAGCATCGAATTAAATATTTAAAAGGGAGAGAAGCTTGTCGAGAATCTCCGCAACCAAAACCTCTATCAAGATCTTCAACGCGGAATATTCGACCGAACATAATTCCTAAGATTTCTTATTCGAATACCGAAAATTCATGTTTAGATTGCTTGTTAGTTGATGAATTAGGACCTAACACCTTTATTGACCACTTCGAGTTTAGTATCCACACTACCTACAATTTTCTCACTTTCTAGGACACACTATTTACAGCATCTTCACTTGTTCTTTGTGACCAAGTCAGAACTTCCATAGACACGTGGATGTTTGACGTGCTTCAATGATTGGAAGGAAGACATGTCGTTGGAACGTCAAATACAACAATGGAATCCAGCCATATTTTAGGGCCAATCTCTGGAGTGATCTCAACGTAAAGCCTAAGTCATGTCACTATAGGCCACGTCTCAGGGATATTCATTGATGTCGTGACAATGAAACGCCTTAGTGGCTTCGGTGGGTTAGTTTCCCTACATGATATCATCAACCGTTGCATGTGGTCCGCCCTTTCTTCTTTTTCTACGACCTTTGAAGCCCAAATCATGCAATCAGAGAGTTGTTGAGACTAATCTATCGAACGAAGGGAAAGCCCCTATGATCGACAATCCTTTGCCTACTTCACTCCCCCCTTCTTCACCCTCTCCGCTCATTCTATCCATATCACCACACTATCCTAACCCATACACGATGCCACTACCTGAGCTCCGGACATGTCACCTCTCCTCTCCGAGACACACCTTACCCGCGAACTCACGGAGCTCCTAGCCCGCCTTCAAACACCATCGTCCGTGCACGAATCTTAAACGTCAGATATTTCTTAAGACACAAAACTTTTAATATCTTCTGGATCGACGAGAACTTCATGAAGGATGACGTGTCTTTGATTCTTGTCAAGGATGACGGTAGATCGAGTATCATGGCCAGTAGATTCTTGTCAAGAATGACGTGTCTTTGATGATCTTCGTTGTGTATTGCACGTCATCGCCGACGACGTAGCTCTTCATACATCCCCAGAATTGCTGGAGATAGACCATTTTTATGGAGGCGGTCATCGTCAGAGCTGGCCATAGAGGATGTCCCTTGGGGATGGAGATTATTACTTCATCCGGACATCGGAATGTGGCGAGGTCCAATTGGTAATTGTTGTCTTGGACCGTCAGCCATTCGACAGAAGAGTACATGTGGGAGTACTCTTGATGTGCAATTTCTGAAAAGAGGAAATAAAATCTATTAGATTGAAATATTCATATGCAAATTTTACTAAGTAAATGTGTGTGGCGAAAATGACTTAGAAAAATTTTGAGAAATTTTTCTAAGTGTTAGTGTTTATTAGCGAAAGACATAGAATAAAAATTTGAAAATTTTGCTAAGTCTTTTCAGCGTGTTTTTATTCGAGCGTGAATTTATTCGATCGTGAATTTATTCGATCGTTAAGTTTTGGATCGAATAAAAACTTATCGAAGAATTCAAGATTTTCGCCGCTGATTTTTACGATCAATTAAAAATTTAGAAAACAAAAGTTTTTCGCTGAGTAATTTTGCGATCGCATAAAATGTTGTCGAAAAACTTAAGTTTTTTGCCTCATAGTTTTGCGATCGAATATAAATGTATCGAAAAACTTAAGGTTTTTGCCGCTTATTTTTGCGATCAAATAAAATTTTATCGAAAACTAACGTTTCGCCGCGAAGTTTTACTATTGAATAAAAAAACATATCGAAAACATAAGGTTTTTGCCGCTAAGTTTTGCGATCGAGTAAAACTTAACGAAAACAAAAGTTCTTCGATGACACTGTTTGCTATAAAAACATTTTCGATCGAAAAAGTTTGAAATCAAACATAAACGCTTAAAAACGTAAATGACGATTTCTGGGTAAATCATGAGTTAATCTGGACTCAGAACGATAAGAAATCAGTTGTGAATCCAAATATCATGATTTTAACCCGAATGGTCAAGTTTAAATACGTTAATTTTGAGAGTTTAAGACGTTTCAGTCGAAATATTTCGAAGTAAAATTTTCTTCAAATGATTGAGAAATTGGCGCGATTCATACGTTTCTGAAGGGAAAGACGATCCGAAACAGGTTTCTACCTTCAAGTTCGGCGAGTTTTGACACAAAATCGATGAAGATTGAAGAATGTTTATGAAATCGCCGAAGAGTTTTGAGAAAAACGAAAAGTTTTTCGACTGATTGTGGTTGCGTGATAATGAGTTTTTCGATCAAAAAAGTGATATTAATACTTTTCGATTGGGTAAGGTTAAAAGGGCTTTGGGCCGAAAAAAATATTTTGGGCTTTCGTTAAAACTTAACGATCAAAGTCTGATTTAACGAAGAAAAAAAATTTAATGTTTATTTTTTAACCCAAAAATAATTTTCATAATGCTCCCTTTATTTATGAAATAAATGCAATTATCTCCCAATTGTGATGAAATTCGACACTTGACTCCTCAGATGAGCTCGAAATATTCTGTGATACTTCAAAAAAATATTAGAAGTCGTCTTTGCAAGTAAATCATTTAGGAGATAAGAATAAATTTTCGTGTAAAAAAACCCCCTCAACAACTGCACGTTTTAACTTTTCGTCAATTTTAGCACATAGTTAATACAATTTTGCATATGACAATTTACTACATAACCACAACTAATGCATTTAATAAATTCAGTATAGATTTCATGAAAATTTGGCGTTTTTAAAAAAAAAATTCGCATTTTATCGAGTCTGAACCAATGCATGTATTTAATGCATTTAAAATGTGCGAAAATATTTTCAAAAATATTTTCCAAAAATATTTTTTTATCATAAAAATTTGTTTTGGGGTCAGATTGTTCATTTTGAACATTATCGTGCAAAAAATTTTCATGACATATAAAATAATAATCTGCAGTCAAATCATTTAACTAAATTAATATTCAAAAATCATAGGATGAATCATTTTGACAACTCTCACTAGTTTCGCTCATAGCACTCAATTTATTTTTATCATGGAAATATTTAGTAGATATATCACTCATATTACCACGACAAAATTATATCAATTAATTTGTTATCGTAGCGTATTTAATCAACTTACTAAGTGAAAGTCCGTCAATTTGAATCAAAGGGATTTTGAAGAGATTATTTTTAGGCTCTGACTAAAAGGGTAGGATTTTTTAGATTAGTGAGCTTAAAAATCCTTCAATTCCAGGGGCGCTTTTTGAAATTGATTTCTGCTCCTGTTTCGTTTCTTTTCTTCTGCACTAGTTCAAGATAAGTCTCTTCTGCTTTACGAAGTTTTGAGAGATGAGATCTTCTGATGTTTTGGGCTGAGACTGTATTCCTTTCGAATGTGTCACAGTTATGGAATTCGAACCCAAGGTCGTGCTCCTCTTCTCGTTTTCTCTATATAAGATCTAGATTATCGTTGGAGAAGTTCACTTCGAGGTGCTTCTCTTCTATGAGTATACGAGATTATCTAGGAGAAGTAGCGAGATCCGTGTTTCTCTTTTATAAAGATTGAGAAATTCATCATGTGCATCTCTTTTTCTCCCCCTCTTTTTCTTGATTGAGCAACCCCAAAACGTAGGAATAATGTTGAAGGCTTGTCGGATTTCCCAAGAAAAAGAATGTCAGAGAAGGCTCAAAGGGGATTACTAAATGAAAAAGTAAAGGATGGATAATTTGAGCCAAGTGAGGAATTTCCTAATTTTTCCATTATCATTTTCATGACAAACTAACACAAAAGCAAGAATGAGGCTACCAAGTACAAATCACAGAATAGTCATTAAGAGTGTGAAACACTCAAAAAAATATTGAGGCTGAATTCTCACATATATGATGTGGCTTTGTGTCTAGTCAAACAAACGAAGCTCTTTGAATAAAAGAATGTCACATGAATTTTCAAGTCAAGAACTAAACATATATCCAAGAAATATTTTTGTGAGTAATTCAAAGTAGGCAAAATTATCATCATCCCCCATTTTTTTATTTTATGTTATGGTATTATTATTATAATATATATATACTTTTTTTATTTTTCTTTTTGTATATATAAAAATTTTGAAAGATAGAGTCACGCAAGATATAGCAAGAACTATCAAGAAGCACATAGAATATCATATAGAAGCATAATAGAACATGTAAAGCACATTTAAGTAAGATTGAGATTCAACATGCCTAACTTAGCAAAAAGGAATTGGAATCGTTTTTCATCGAATGCCTTAGTGAATAAGTCGGCAAGTTGAAGCTCCGTTTTAACAAAATACATATTTATAGTGAATTTTCTACATGATCTTTTATAAGATGATAGCGAATATCTATGTGTTTCGTGCGTGAATGATGATCAGGATTGCACGTAATGTCAATAACACTTTGAGAATCACTATAAATGGGAATGTTATTAAATTCAAATCCGTAATCGCGTAGTTGCGTCCGCATCCATAGAACTTGTGAGCAACAGCTGGCAGCAGCGACGTACTCCACCTCGGTCGTCGATGTTGACATGCAATTATGTTTCTTTGAGGACCAGTAGACCAACTTATCGCCTAGAAATTGTGCTCCGCCAGACGTGTTTTTTCTGTACATTCGACGATCTGCATAGCACCGTCAGTATAGCCAATTAATCTAAAATCAGTGTCTTTAGGATACCATAGCCCTAAGTTGAGAGTTCCTTTAAGAAAGCGTAGAATTTGCTTGACCGCGTGTGGGACTCCTTTGTGTCAGCTTGAAAACGAGCACAGAGGCAAGTGGCGAACATGATGTCGGGTCGGCTGGACGTTAAGTAGAGAAGAGATCCGATAATACTCCGATAGGTTGTGATGTTGACTGCCTTGCCAGAAGGATCAGCATCCAATTTGGAGTTTGTTGACATGGGAGTATTCATAGGTGTGCTCTTGTCTTAATTAAATTTTCACAATATCTCGGATATACTTGGTTTGACTGATGAATATACCATCTTCGAGTTGCTTGACCTAAAGCCCAAGAAAGAATTGGAGTTCGCCCATTAAGCTCATCTCGAATTTGGTTTTCATTAGATCACCAAATTTCTGACAGAGTCGTTCATTTGTCGAGCCGAAGATGATGTCATCGACGTAGACTTGAACGATCATCATGTCCTTGCCTTGCCTTTTGATAAAAACTATCGTATCAATTGTTCCTCTTATAAAGTTGGACTATACTAAAAATTCGCTCAGAACATCATACCAAGCACGAAGGGCTTGTTTTAGTCCGTAGAGAGTTTTATCCAATCGATAGACATAATCAGGATGATTTTCGTGCACAAACCCTTCGGGTTGAGTGACGCAGACTTATTCCTTCAATACGCCGTTGAGAAAGGCGATTTTTACGTCCATTTGATAGATTTTGAAGTCTTTATGAGCCGCGTATGCTAGAAATAATCGAATAACCTCGATACGAGCAACCGGAGCATACGTCTCGTCGTAGTCAATACCTTCTTGTTGATTGTAGCCCTTGGCTACGAGTCGTGCTTTATTATTGATAATTTCACCGTTCTCGTTCTTATTTTTGAAAACTCATTTAGTTCCTATAATTGTTTTGTCATGTGGTCGAGGAACTAGTATCCAAACTCATAGACGCTCGAATTGGTCGAGTTCATCTTGCATTGCGATCACTCAATCGTGTCTTTAAGGGCTTCGGATACCTTAAGTGGTTCATTTTGGCTTAAGAAGCACGTGAATAGTCCTCTTTGTGTAGATGTCCTAGTGTGTACTCCACTTGAAGGATCACCAATTATTTGGTCGATATGATGAGCTCGAGTCCACTTGCATTCATGAGGAAGAACCGAAGTAGATCCATCTTGATTTATTGATCGAGACATCCTAAATTGATAGGTTGATCATTCGTAATAGGAAAATCCATTTCTGAAGTTGAATTTGAAGGAATTTCCATATTGGGATTAGTAGGAGCAGCAGCACTAGTTAAAGATTCAGAATTTGGAGACTCTGGAACATTTGTTGGAGTTTGAGGGTTCGGAATCTCAATAGTAATTTCAGCCGTAGAAGGAGACGGTGTGCTGCTTGGTATAGAATGAGACGAAGCAGGCATTTGAGACTCGTTTCTATAAAAATGTTCAAATAGGAAATCCAAATCTTCCAAATCGGCGGGAATTGCTTCTTCCGACGTTGAGGTAGATGTTGTCGAAATTTGTTGACTTTGTGCCAACATGCATATAAGCCCAGGTTCTGACTGTTTTGTTCAGAAGCCAAGTCGATCACTTCTTGAAAGTGACGTTGTAGCTTTCAGAATAGTACGAGAAGACTTGATGTAGACGCGGTATGCTTTTGAAGTTGATGAATATCCAACAAAGCGGCTTCAAATGCTTTAGGGTCGAACTTGCTTCGATGAAAACTTGCTTCGATGCTTCGATGCTTCGATGCTCTCGATTTTCTTTAGGGTGAAGTTGATGAAAACTTGATTCGATGCTCTCAAATGCTTTAGGGTTGAAGTTGATGAAAACTTGCTTCGATGCTCTCGATCTTATGGAAAATTTAAAAAAATTATGAATTCAACCAACTTCTGCCTTTGCACAAAAACAAAGTTCCCCTATAGATCACGAAAAGACTATAAATGATTTAAAGTTAGGTTAGAAAGTAATCATCATGGCTTACTTAGAAACATAAGAGAAAAAAGAGCTAGAAGCTGCACAAGAGAGAGTTACAAGTCATGATGCTCAGATTGAAAAATTCAAAGCACAAGTCACGAACTCACAACTAGCATGAAGGCTTGTGAACTTGAGCGGAATACGAATCTGAGCAAATATAATTTTCTTTGTGATGAACGCATTAAATTGTACTCTAAAATTAAAATTTTAGAGCAAAATCTGATGTGCTTAAATTTTAGAGCATAATTTTAGAGAACAATCTTGTTGTACTCTCAAAATTTCCCCGTCCCTACCTGTCTTAAATGATGTTTCCGAGTGGAAATCAAAATCTCACAGAGGAGATTTTTAATTAAAATTTTCCCGTCCCTATCTGTCTTAAGTGATATTTCCACAGAAATATCTTCTGTTGAGCATGATAAGGGAGCACAAACGGACCCCCTTGTTTCCAAAACTAACACTGCTTTTGCCATTCATTCTAAGTCACCGTTGACGACTTATAAGTCCACGGTGACCCGAGCTGAAACGTTTAGTAAAAGCAAAGCACTTTAAATTGCTAAGGAACAGAAGAAAATTCGAACGGAGAAAGAAAAATCGACATTATTTTCCAAAGAACGAAATTGTTAAAGATCTTCATTCTCCCACTCCTATTAAAAAAGAAGCTTGTAAAGAAGAAGTTCCAAGCTCAAGCAATCGAACTTCTCAAGCTTCCAATATTCATCATTTTGTGTGAATTGTGTGAATTTTCCTCGTAGGACGAAGAACTCATCTATTAACGATGCTTATAATTCTATATGTTCTTATGCCTACTTGAAATATCCCGTTGATGTTAGGTCTGAGAAACATCTTATGCGGATGGCATCATAAAAGATTTTTAAATCTTCTCCGAAACACACGTTCATCTGCCTTGAAACATTTTGCCCCTGTCAATTTGTCCTAAACGGGTACCTAAAACTACATTAATGGATGATTTAGGACCAAACTTGACACCTTTTAAGCATAAATTGTTTTTTGCTAATATACAAAAATGGGTACCACAGTCCCGATAAAGTTTTGCAGATCCCCAGTACGGGTAGGTATTTCGAGTAATTGTTCCACACCCATGACTGGTATGTAGCGTGAACAACTACACCATCCCGTCGTGTATGGTATCTCGGGTTGCTCCACATACATGACTGGTAAGCGACATGAGCAACAACAACCACGCTTCAAAGAGGTACATTGTAATTATGCGTGTGATAAACAAATTTTTAATATATTTAATTGCGTACGCATATTAGCTGAATTGAAAAACAAATTTTTTTTTTCAAAATGTTACATTTGAAAATATTCATTTTCAAAACAGTACGTGATTTTGCATATTACGCACGGAAATGATTAATACCATTTTTTAACTTAATAGTTTTAAATGAGCTTTAT
Organism: Linderniella brevidens; assembly: GCA_004919715.1. Classification (NCBI taxonomy): domain Eukaryota; kingdom Viridiplantae; phylum Streptophyta; class Magnoliopsida; order Lamiales; family Linderniaceae; genus Linderniella; species Linderniella brevidens. The sequence continues at coordinate 2,011,855 of SWDC01000149.1, read as the reverse complement.
TTGGGGGGAGGGGGGAGCTACTCTTTTACTTTAAAAGAGAAGCAACTCTTATATTTGTTATAAATGGAGCAATAATTAATTTTTAAGCGGGAGCAAACATTAATTTTTATTTTAGAAAGCATGGTTTGATGGAGAGGAATAAGAAAAATAATAATAATAATAATAATAATAATATTTCAAGAAAACACGGGGACCCACGTCTACTATCACTGCTTTACTCAGAAGCGCGAGATATTTAATTAAGTGGTACTCAGCCCCAATACCATACTTTCTTTGCGAACATTGACTCTAATGTGTCCTCATTCTCCATATTTTTTTATATTTTCTCGGATACATACACTTTTAAAACATCTGATCTTTGTGATCAAGCTAGAACTTCCATAGACATGTCCTTCTTGGATGTGCTTCGAGGATCGGAAGGAAGTCATGCCGTTAAAACATCAAAACAACAACGGTTTCAGGTCATCATCAACGAGCAAAGCTCCTAGATCAATGTTAACAGGAAGTCTACTTGACCCCGGTTTCTTACACAATGGATTGCCTCTGTGGCTCTGTCGGGTTAATACGGAACCTGAGTTTCTACTATGCTTATTATCTCCTTCTCACGACGACATGATCTTCTTGCCAAACACAAAGCCCCATTTTGATCCATCGCCATGACGATGTCCCCAACACGATCATCCTGAGGGGGAGTAGTATTTAAGAAAAGGGGGTCAATACCATGGCGAAAGAGCAAGACTGATCAGAAACTCCAAAATCTCAAGCGTCGTCGAAGAATCAAGCAAACCACGACCTTTAAAGGCGAAGCTGCCCCTCGTGTACGCCTCTCAAAGTTTCAAATATAAGTCCCCAATTCCAACACAAGGTGGAACAAAAGTAGGGGGATTTGTGTCACTATTAAAGGGAGAGATGGAACATGCAAAAAAGAAAATCTGGCAAGCAACTATAAATTTCTTCCGGCATCTCCAGGACAAGCTTCAAGAGAATACTTGAAGGAAGATACGTTGACGAGAAGAGAAGGCAAGAAACGGTGCGCTTGAATATTTTCTAACAAAGAGATCACAAAACCAGACAAAGGAGGATATAATTGAAGAAGAATACGCACATGTACGCTTCTGCCGACGCATACCCTGATACGTGTTCTTGGAGGACTAAGGACGACATTTTTGCAAGACCAATATAACGAGCGTTGAATCGCAAATTGAACACAAAGGAGGAAATTGTTAAGATTATTTTATTGTGTTCAAATTAATTATGTTATCTTATTCTTGTAATTTATTTATGTCAATTGGATTCTATTTTATAGAGTATGGTGACCTTTTAATTGCAATTGGCTTAAAAGGGCTCAAGTATTATACACCAACATGTGATACAAATACTAAAACCCTAATAGTTATGTGTGTCTTGTATGTCAATTTTATAGTGAGATTTAATTTTAGAGAGAGAAGCTCCCAACACCTCTCAAGAACGCACGCACACCCCACGGGAATTCGATACTTCCGATTTATTTCGTGGTAAATCTCATCAATTGTTATATGGATATCGTAATTTGGCTTTTACAGTTATCTCTTTCAAAGATCCGAGCAAGATGTAGTTTATCTCAACCACAAAGGAAAGAAACGTCTGCTCGTATTGTCCAAGATTACTAACTACTGCGATTGGACTTTGAATTTAGCTATCCAAAAATTGAAATAGTACCTAGAGGCTTTGGACGCTACTAATGATTTTGAGACAGATGATTTTGAAGAACAGCCCCAACAGAGAGTAATTCGAGCCATACAAGAACCTATCGCGGACAAACATTTGTTAATTTGAAGTTGATCTTGGGCTTCGTAAGTCATTTTATAGAAGACAAAGATAACAAGTGTTGGATTGAAGACTGAACAGTGGGGTTTTGTTAGATCATCATAATTGGTGTTCAACATATTACGTTATATTTGTCTTGTATTGTATTTCGTAGTCTTGGGCTAAGATGTAATTAGTACAAACATAGAACTACTTGTGTAAATATACCATAGAGGTGGTATATATAGTTGTAAAAAGTACACCTAATGTACCATTTGGCAAAACATTGACCGAAGAATCATACATTCTAGCAAGAAGATTTATCAACCCAAGTGCCCAACCTTAGCTCCTCTCTCTCTCTCTCTCTCTCCCTCTCTCTCTCCCTCCCTCAATCCCTCCACAGTGAAGGAACCCTAGCTTAATTCCGCTACAAACATATCGGTAATCTTTAATTGATTCTTAGTAGAGTCCTAATCGGTTGGAATTGGAACCTACATGTGACTCCTAAAATATGGGCCAAAACCTTACGCCCATACACCCACAATTGCGGCTATTAAATGCACGTCTCGTTACAATTAAATCTTGTGAGGACGGAGATCCCGCGGGGACGTGGACAGTTTTGTCCTCGTTTACTTTTGTCTTATTCCTTGACATTCAGAATTCATTTTGAAAAAAAAAATTATCATTTGATAAATTTTTTTTTGCTAAACAAAATTGGCATAGATATAGTTAAAAAGTAAAATAAGAAAAAAGTTGAAATTTTAAAAATACTTCAGTTGAAAAATTAGGGAAGGAAAAAAATTAACTTAAATATTAAACAAAATAATTAAACTTTATAAATGCAAAAAAGGAAAAATATTGAAGATTAAATTTAAAAATAAAATTAATCAAAGTTTATAGCTCAAATAAGAATTGTGCAGAAGTGAATCACTATGCTACACGTTGATTATTTCATCATGTTATTCCGTTTTATATGTTTAGGCTAAAAATTATAAAAATCACTGTGGTTTTGAAACTCATCACCAAAAATCATTAAAATAACATAAAAACCACCTCGTGGTTTAGTTATTTTGCACTCTCCCATTTGGTCAAATTATATCATACGATAAGATAAAAAATGAAATTCCCGTTCTTCCCGCTTTAAACCGGACGTTAGAACCACTCGCTGGCAGATTATGCTGATCGGGGGTACAGTGATAAGTTTTCTAGACCATAAGGGATTGATACGACGTTTACAAACTACAAGGTAGTAATGTGATTTTCAATTTCATCATGGGTATAGAGGAGTTTACCATATATATATATATATATATATATATATATATATATATATATCCTCACCACTATAATAGTTCCGGCGCCCATGGCAGGGGCTGGACGACCCCCTCTGGTTCCGACCCTAAAATTACCCGATCGATTGATATACCTAAAATGGTATAGAACTAAAATAATGCAATAGACCGGATATTTTCTAGTATACAACTCACGTTGTCGTACTTTACTTCACCTCGTCGAATCATAGTGATAATCGTCGAGCAGTCCCCTTCAACATACCCGCCATTGCCTTGTTACGGGGGCCATAACTGCTATGGTGGGGTCGCCAGCTAAGAAGTTTGTTCACCAGCCTATACAATCACCCTCGGAAATTTTGACTATAACTCCAACCAGGGACGGACTTACGTTGGGCGTGGGGTTCTATTGACCTCCAACCCCAACGTTATATGTAAATTCATAAGTCATCTTACAAGGTTGTATCTTTGGAATGATGGATGTAAGACTGCAGGTTAGGTTCTCCTGCTCCTTGGCAAGGGTTCGATTCATCTAGGAATCTTTTTTGTAAGACATGGGGCTTGGTAGGACATGGACGGGTTGCTCCTGCGGTCATGGATATATGCTGGGTTGGTTGCCCCCACATCCTTTTGAAAGTCTAGATACGTCCCTGACTCAAATCAATGTATCTTTTCCTTGTGAATAGCCGCATCGAAGTTTCATTGGATAATTCCAGCTTGTGATCGTAACCAGCATATTGCCCTTTCTTTCCGATATTGGGTACCCACAAACCTTTGAAATGTGCAGTTGTATTTCCGCTGCATTGCGCGAGGATAACTCGATCGGAAGTAAAACTATTTTTATAATCTACTTATTTCGGGAATTCCAAAGAACCCAGCAAAGGTTGAGGAACTACTATCAATTTCTGAGATGAATATGACGAGAAGATGAAAAATAGAATTCTTATTCATAAAAATGTTGGGTTAAATGATTCATATACAACATTTATATATTAGATTGTACTAAGTATTTGCACTCTAACCCCTTACATATTTGCCTCTTACTATCTGAAACTACATACTACTGCTATTTACACAATGACCCTTATACACTAATACAAACAATTCTCAACACTCCCCTCAAGTTTGATGGTCATACAAATCCAAAACACCAAACTTGCATAATAAATATGGGAATTGATCTTTTCCTAAGGCCTTTGTTAGTAGGTCCGCTGGTTGATCCTTTGACGGCACATACTTGGTTTTGATTAATTCTCAATAGTATTTTATCTAGGAGGAAGTGGCAATCCACTTCGATGTGTTTCGTTCTTTCGTGATAAACCGGATTAACAGCTATTTGCATAGCTAATTTGTCATCTGAATTCATTGTAACTGCTTATGTCCGCTTGATCCCAATACCAGCTTCTGCTTCTGCTGAATCTGGTCACCAATGCCAAAGCAATGTATTCAGCTTCTGCTGAATCTGGTCACAGTGGTCTGCTTTTTTGACTTCCATGAAAGCAAGGAATCTTCGAGGAACACAATATAACCCGTCAATAATCTTCTAGTTCTAGGACATGATGCCCAATCTGCATCACAAAAAGCATTCAGTGAAACTTTGTTATTGGTATCAAGAAATAATCCAAGATCTGATTTGCCTTTTAAGTATCTTAGAACTCCATACAATGCATCCACATGTATTTTTTCTGGAGTATGCATGTATTGTGACAAAATATGCACAACATAAGATTTATCAGGTCTGGTCAGACATAGATGTATAAGCTTACCAACAATTCTCTGAAAAAACAGTACATTTATATTACCTGTCATGTTCAAAAAAATATTTCAATTTTCCTAGATCTTTCATATAAAATGTCTTGTTGAGGTAATCTTTAGACTTCATAATCACGATATTATCATTGCATATTAGGACAATATCATCCACATATTAGGACAATATCATCACGATATTACTCCCCGTTGATTTGACAAACAAAGAATAATCATTCTTTAATCGTACAAATCCAAACACATTCATAGCCAATGTGAACTTATAGTTCAATTGGCGAGAAGCTTGTTTGAGACCATATAAGGGCTTTTGAAGTTTGACACAATGACATATTTTACAAGCTTTCAAACCCGGGGGTAAATTCATATAGACTTCTTCAAGTCTCCCTGCAAGAATGTGTTAGTAACATTCATTTTCGATAAAGATCATTCATATATAGTTGCAAGAGATATAATTACTCTAATATTAACATGTTTAGCTACATGTGCAAATGTATCATTATAATCTATCCCTTCCTTTTGGTTGTAGCCTTTTGTTACTAACCAAGCTTTATATCTGCGCTATATTTAATGAAATAAAACCATCTACATTCTATGGAAGTAACATGTTGGTAGATAACTACCTTTCACGTATGATTCAACTCGAGAGCTGAAATTTTAACCTCCATAGCTTTTCTCCATGAATATGATGCATCAGCTTCTTTAAAACTTTGTGGTATCCTTTCATTGGATAGAGCACTAAGAAAACATGCTTATTTAAAATGTATCATGTTATATTGAATACAAGAATACGAAGGATACTTGCAACTTTGGTCATGATAAAAAGGTGATACAAAGTCTTTTCACCAATTTGGAGCTTTACTAGCCCTTTTTGATTTTCTCACCGCCTGAATTGGCTCTGCTTGCTGAGGATTCTCTAATCATGCTCCTTCTAATCTGGTAGAGTTATGATCCTCACTGTTATGATTATGGCCAATCTTAACATGAACTTTCACTGCTTTGATCATGTCTAATGTTCGTGTTCTCATTTAATAAAAAGGAATCATCAAATATAAATTCATTATCTTTGCTCACAATAGCCTCTGTTCAACCATCATCTTTTCCACCGGTCTTAAAGGGAAACCAGTTTTCATAGAAAATTACATCTCTAGAAATAATAATGTTTTTTGTCTTAAGGCCAAGTAACCTATATGCTTTTGGCAACAACATACCCCATTAATACATATGGTCTTGACCTTTCCTTGAACTTATCAATAGTAGGTAAAACTTTAGCAAAGCATAGATAACCAAATGCTTTCAGGTGACAAAAATTCGGTTATGTATCAAACAAGACATAAAAGGGTGTTTTACCTTTAAGTAAATGAGTTGGTGTTCTATTGATCAAACAAGCGGCCGTTTTAACACATTCACCCCAATATTTTGTGGGTACATTTGACTGTTCAAAGCTCTTGCCATATCAAGTATATGTCTATGTTTCTTTTCTACCACCACATTTTGTTGGGCGTATAAACAAGAGCTTTGATGAATCACACCTACAGAATTCAGTAATCTTCTATGTTCTATGTTCATAAATTCTGAGCTATTGTGAGTCCTAACTATCATAGTTCCTTTAGAAAACTTATTTCTTACAAAGATCGCGAAATTCTCTAGAATTCCACCTACTTCAAATTTACTAACCATGAGAAAACACCATGTAGCTCTGTAAAGTCATTAAATATTGTCAAGAAATATCTTTCACCTTTATATGTTGGTCCATTATAAGGTCCTCACACATCCATATATCCTAATTTGCATACTAGAGGTTGTTACATTATTCCTAGTAGGGAATTTTAGCCTTATAAGGTCCCCAGATATCCATATATACTACTTTTCATACTAGAGGTTGTTGCATTATTCCTAGTAGGGAATTTAGTCCTACTGTGTTTGGCTAATGTACAATATCTATAATCATCTATCACTTTCAGGTTTAGGCCATGGAGAAAATTAATTCTACTGAAAGACATATGGCTAAATCTTTCATATCATAACAATATTTTATTCATATCTGCTTCATTAACCGCGGGAGTAGTTCCATCAGTACAAGAAGTTGTAAAAGAACTACAACTCAAACTACCAAACTACCAAACTTAACATCATTTTTCTCTTAAGTAATATAATCCATTCCATCTTCTACCAATGTCCATTATCTTGTCAGGCCAAATCTCCTGGATTAGGCCAAATAGGATAAAACACAACACAAACATTAGCATTGTGAGTTAATTTTGACACAGAAAGCAAATTATGCTTGAATATAGGAATAAACGGAACATCAGCTAGGCTCAAACCATGAAACAGGGTTACATTTCCAGCATTAGTGGCTAACAAGAGTTCTCTATTTGGCAGCTTAACATACATATTTGACTTAGCAACTATAGTTCCCAAATCATATAAACTTCTACTTAAATCATATGTTTGTTTCCATCCGTATCAATTATCCATTTACTTAAATTTATTGGCTATGAATAGTTCATACATAAGCTATTACCTGCCTGATTAGATGAATTTGTAGCCGTAGAAGGAACATGTCCTTGCTCACCACCAAGAATAGCTCATATCTGTTATTATTTATCAGGAGTAATCTAAGGTTTAACAGGTGCATCAAGACTTCCAATTCCAGTAGATTGTTGTCATGTCTATGCATTTTTAATACTGGAATTAGCCTTAGCCGAGTTTTCTTGCCATTGTCTTATGCCTCTGTCTTGACCTTGATTGAAAGATCTTCCTCTAGATATCCCTCGGCCTATCATTCCTCTTCTTCCACCTCGGTTATAACCCTGAGAATAGCCATGAATCTTGACGCAATTCTCCTTAGTATGACCACCAATGTTGCAGTGATCACACCAAGCAGAACCTTTACTTCCTTGCAAATTCCATTGCTTCATTTGATTCCCACTGCTTTGTAAGGTTGTGGAGGATAGTTTCTCGTTGTTCCCTTGAGTACTTATGTGTCTTTGGGTCTCTTCATTACAGACCGTTGAGTATATTTGATGGTGTGATGGTAGGGGAAACATCATGACAATTTGAGATCTCATTTGTCAGAATACTTCATTCAATCCCGTGAGAAAATGCATCATCTTGAGCTGATCAAAATATTCCACATTCTTTTGACATACTTGTGGCATGGGATGGGATGAGGCTACCATACTCATTCCATAGTTTCCTTAATTTGAGTAATAGTCCATAATCGATGCATAATTGAATTAATCTCACGATACAAAAAGAAAAGCCTTGCACATTTTACCATGTTCAAGCTCTCCTTTAGATCCTTCTAGATAGAACGCGCAGATCTACAGTAGATAACCCCTTTTTCACACCGGTTCTCTAGAGAGAGATTGATGACTCCACGAATGAACTAGAGCGTCACATCTCTTTCATTGATCATTTATTACTCCATCCTTTTGGGTTGCATACAAGATCCATCGATAAAACCTAATTTGTTTGTTGCCTCGAGAGCTATCAACATTCACGACTCCATACCCACTTAATTCTCGCTTCCTTTCAAGACTTTTGTTACCAAATCCAAATTAGGAGTATGGATGCAAGAAGAGTGGATTGTTAAAATCCATCGGTGTCTCTTTCTGGTTATCTTGATAGTTCGATTTCAAATGTCTTCGTCGGATTTCTGACTCTATTTTTCTTCATTCTCACCATGTCATGATTCATTATCCGCCATTTCTTCTTTATCAACGACTGATTCACACCTTCAATGCCCTAAGGCTCTAATACCATGTTAATTTCAGAGATGAATATGTCGAGAAGATGAAAAATAGAATTCTTTTTCATAAAAATGTAGGGTTAAATGATACATATACAACCTTTATATATTAGACTATACTTTTAAGTATTTGCCCTCTAACCCCTTACATCTTTGCTTCTTACTATCTGAACCTACATACTTCTGCCATTTACACAATGACCATTATAAAGTAATAAAAACAATTCTCAACAACTACAAAAAAGTTGTAGGTTCTCAGATTCCATGTATTGTTTAAGCCAATCGACCATCGACTCATTCCACCGTTTAATCACTTCATAAGGTATATTTGTGTTTTCCCAAAACAACTTAGACTCAAGACAATAGATCAAAGAATGGTTATTAGTTTTGGTATGAAAAAACATCTCTCACATGATGAATCTGCAATGCCACTTCGACGGACTAAGTTTATTGCTATAGGAAAAGAAATCCCTTGTTGAGTCACAATGCGAACACTTTAACCAATGAGCAACTTCTGACTGGAAAATGAAATCCCATTTGACAAGTGTGAATTCGTCGAGTTCCGAAGATAATGAGCCAATACGTGGATTTAACTGTAAAGGACCAGTGCTAGAGAAGTTCCAGATCATTTTATTTGCTCTGCACATGGAGCTGAGGGGACGGCCTAGAATTTCCTCTGAATCAACCGATAAGAAGAGAACTTAAACAACTGAACATTTCACGGGTCAGTAGGGGAGGTACGAAGCTCGCTAACTCAGATGTTCTGGTAGTCTACTAGAGGTGGTGTGATAATCTGAATATTAATGTTTCGGAGTAATCATGCATCACATCTATGTTCTCAGCCTTTTGCATGTATCTAACTTGCAATCTCACTCATGCTCTAATGATATCACTTGAGCCTTAGAAAATTCCCCAAGTTAAACAATGGCTCGGACCAAGAGAAGTAGTTAGTAAGTCCCCCTAGAATGTATGGCTTTGAAAACATGTGTGAACAAGCAATTTGGAACGATCACCATTTATCATACATGTTTTGCTAGAAAGTACAGCGTTAAGGAGCTTAACATCCCTGAAACCCATGCCACCCATTGATTTGGAGATGCACATCTTCCTCTAGTAGACCCAAAAATGTTTAACTTTATCAGAAGCGATGGACCAATATCTTGCCATCATCCGTTGAACGTCCTAAATAAGAGTTTTCGGTAAGCGGAGCAACTGATGAAATAGGTCAGGATGCTTGAAAAACCGCTTTGATCGGAATTTCCCACTTGGCTTGAGATAACAGTTTTTCAAACCAACCACATATTCGTTTCCATATCATATCTCTAATAAAGCCGAATACCTCCTTCGCCCCTTTCGACAATTGATTGCAATCCCGGGTACATGTCATGTTTTTGTTCCATCACTATCCCGAGCGTCGAACAACAATGTATCCTCTTAGGTTCAATAACATTTTGAGAGAAAGATGCTGACGACTTCTGTAGATTGAGTCTTGTCTCGAAGCTCTGTCGTAGTCTTGAAGAATTTTGCGGGTCACTTCCACTTCAGCATTGCAAGCCTTTGTGAAGATTAGCGTATCGTTTGCAGATCGGTGGTGGGAGAGATATTAAGGTATGGACCGACCGGTGGCTGCCACGGCCTACCTCATTTAAGGTGGTAAACCCTATCCGAGCTAGCTTTGAGGATCTACATGTTTCTGATCTTCGGATCTCCTTCGCGGGGTTGGGATGTTCCTTTTATCCGGGTATTATTCTTATTTGTAGACACGGATTTGATAATGGGTTGCCCTTTAAGCATGACGAATGCCCCCAATAGGCTAGTATGGCACTACACGAAACACGGCTCCTTCATGGTTAAGTCAGCGTATTACGTGGCACGAGATATAGCTCAACGTGACCAAGCTAGTCCTAGTCAACCTCGGAATTCTCGGAAACCAATTTGGAACGCAAAGTTATTACCCAAAGTCAAGGTCTTCGCATGGCGTCTATGCTTTAATGCGCTATCAGCGGCCGACAATCTTTTTATAAGACATTGTCTTACTGTCGTCGTGCCATAAATGTGGGATCCCTTGGGAAGACGATCATCACGTCTTCACGGAGTGCCCGGTGACGAGGACAATCTGGAAATTGACAGGCTCCTCATTTGATTAGTAGTTGGCGTACGTCGGCTAAGGATTGGTTGTTTGATCTTCACCATAGACTGTCATCCACTTAATTTGATACCTTTATTACGACGTGTTGGGCTATCTGGCATGCTCGTAATAAAGGGGTTATGGAGAAGGTCGTCGTCTCACCGAAAGTTGTACTGTCACGGGCGCATGACGGACTTGTGAGTCCTGGGGTGTTTTTTGAAACCCTGCTGCTCCAGACTGCTTCAGCTCAGGATCCTTGGCGTTGCCCGACTCGAGGGGTGATCAAGCTCAATTTCGATGGCGCCATACATTGTGCACGTAAGGGGGCGGTATTTGGTGTGATTGCTCGAGACAGTGATGTGCATGCGTTGGATGGTGGTCGAAGTTTCTCTCGGGAGAATTCGAGCCGCCGGAGGTTATCGAGGCATTAGGAGCTCGATGGGCGCTAGTAATGGCAAAGATAAATCAGTGGCGTGTAATTGAGCTCGAGGTTGACTGTTCCCAAGTCATTATGAAACTCAAAACACAAGAGACGGATTCCATACTTACAGGGAGCATTCTTAAAGATTGCTTGGAGTTTTCGAGAGATTTTGAGTGCATTACTTATAGCATGGTTAGACGAAATTCTAACGTTGTTGCTCATTTCCTTGCCAAAACTCTTGGAGTTGATGGAGAGGGTCGCTCCCAACCATCCCAATTTATGGCCAGTTTGTTATCTGTTGACATTCGTCATGACAATATATAAGTACCGTTTTTTAAAAAAAAAACTAATATAATCTAATCAATAATATAAGATCTCGTATTAATATCTAATATAATAATATCCCTGTTAGGATCGGGTCAGTACTAGGTAGTGTTTAGAGGGGAGGGGTGAACACTACTCAATTTTTTTAAGTGTTTATAACTTAGTACCGAAAAGTTCCGGTACTGTGTATGTTTTTCGCTCCTGGTACTTAATCAAATCACTTAGTGATGAGGAAACTACTGAGTACCGAATAGTGTTGGTGTGAATGTGTTTGATGCCGAAATTGTTTATGGAAGTTCAAAGTGTTAATGAACTCCTACGTCTCCCCTTCTTCCCTCAGGAACACACCCTTTAGAAGTATAGTTTACTTACAGTACAACCTACACCTTCTAAACTACAACATCTTTTTAAATTCCGTCGTTTTACAAAGTATTTCTCTTGAATACTAGAACTCTCAAGAACGTAAGAACTAGACTTTTTCGTACAGACTTGGAAGTTTTTACAATATCATTCGTTATTCTGCGTCTTGAGGTTCTTCGGCCTTTTATACTTCGCGCTCCAGAAGTAGCTGTTGCAATTTGAATGCCCGAGCCCACTATTGCAGCATTAACTTCTTTTCCTCTTTCGGGTATTGTTGGTCTCAGTGTTGACACTGCTTATGGGTACCGCTTTGCCACTTTGGGTAATCCTTCTGCTCAGCTTCAGTACTCAACGCAGCCTTGCATTCATTGCTCCAGTTTGCTTTCTGCACCTTGTCCTTCCTCAGCAGGTGCCTCGTCATCACTCCGGTACTGGCTCGCCTCCAGCTAGTATCCGTTTCTCAGTCGTGGTTCCGGTACCAGTGGATTCCGGTTCTTGCTCAATCACCAAAAGTTCAGCATCCATCAATTTTCCCCTTTCTGGTGATTTGCAAAACCTTTGTCAAGGCCCTCAAGAGCGCTCTCCTTCCGAATCTCCGTCAATATTCGCAAGTTCTTTTTGCGTGATCGCCTTAGCGTAGGAGAGTTTCTTGATATCGTGAAGTCGGACGAGTTCAATCAGTTGATCTTCTGTGAGAGAGGTTGCGATGTCCCTTAGTCCTTGTGGAGGGTAGATGCGCTCAAGCGGTCCTACTCGAGCTTCTACTCTTCCTTGTAGACGAACAAGTGGGAGTTCTTTATCCGGTATTACCAGGGCGAGGACTTTGTTCCTTCAGCATTGTCGTCTGTGAACCGCGCCTTGGTAAAGTGGAGTAGCCATCGTGGCACTAGTCCGAGACCTCGTCAGTATTGGAAACAAGTCGGGTACTGTTGACGTAGACTCGGGAACCGGAGCCGGTGCTTGCTCTGAGGCCTGCTCTCTGGTGCTTGCCTTGGAGCTTCCACCAACTCTCTTGCCTCTTCTTTCCCCCTTTATGGCAATCACCGCGCCGGTTTCTGCTGAGCTGCCAGATGTTCGACGATGGCATCAAGCTGTGCAGAGAGAACTTTGATCTCATCCGTCACACTCTCCCGGACTTCGGTGAGGCCAACCCGCAGTTCTGCTTGGCTGGCAGCGATGGTGTCAACCCTTTGTAGCACATCTTTGGTGGACTTAGCGGAGTCACGGAGCTTTCGCCTGATTTTGCTGAGCTTCCAATAGGTGCGCCTTACATATACAATGTCGCGTGAGCTGTGCTCACGAATCCCCAAATACGGGCGGGTTGTTGAGGGTGTGGAAGCAAGGGGTTGCTCAATTGGTGTCACGGCCTGCTCTAAGTTTTGAGCTTCTGGTGGCGAGGTGACCTCAGGAGCATGGGGTGAAGCTGTAGTACCGGCCTCTTCTGATCCATGTGGTTTTTTATGAACGGTAGACATCTTTGGAGCAGTGTCGACATCTTTTTGATATGTGATTAGAAGTGTTGATGTCAAAGAAGGCGATGATGAGTGAGGGGCCGAAGCTTCGTCAGTAGCTGGTGGCGGGCTTTCTTGCTGAGGAACTTCCTGGGCCCGTGAAGTGCTCACAAAAGCCTCATGCAGAACCGGAGTGGGCTGATTTGCTTCACTGGCACTGCCGGGGAAAACCGATGTGGATTCACTTTGGGACACTGGAACCGGAGTTGGGGTCCTCTGAGTTGAGGGCATATCATGAGGACATCCAAATGGCATCTGAGAAGTCCCAACTCTCCTGGTTCTATAGGTGCTGAGGGTGATAGAGTTGATCGGTCCCCGTAGTCGCAGTTGTGCCCGAATGACCCCCACATGCGACTGCAGCGAGGCAGCTTCCGCTCGTAGCCTCTTGAGGATCTTTGTCTCGCATCGGGCTTCATTGTTGTTGGGGTCGAAAGCTGCTTCCGATTGGTGAAGCAGTTGAGTGAGCTCGTGCATTCGGGTGTGCACCTCAAACAGTTCCCGGCCTTTGATTGGAGTCATGGGCGACTCTAACCCAAGTCGCTCCAGCAGCCGGTGCTAGATGGCCATAACGCTGCCAGCAGTGCGCTTTGTGATGTTGGCCAGAGCCATTCCTAGTCGCACATTCCACCAGTCTTCAAATTCCTGAAGTACCAGGTTATGAGCTTCTTGGATGTGGGCTTTGAGGGCGCTCAGAACCGTGTTAGTGTAGGATAAATGTTATGACCTCAGAACCGTGTTTGCCCTTCCCACTTGAGCGCTTTCTTTTCTTGTCGCAGTGGGCTCCCTGATGAAGATGTCCATGATAGTTGTGCGGGCAACCGTCTCATGTCGGTCCTCAACTGTCGTTGGTTGTACTGGGACCACTTCAGGGGCGGCACTTTCATATGTGCCCCCTCTCGGAACCGCAAGAGTAGATTCACTCTGGAAACCGGTTCCATTTCTTATCTCATCTTCTCCCCAGATCTATGTGATGGGATGCGCTTCATGTCTTCCGCGAGGCTGCGGAAGATTTCTATGAGAACCGGGGAGGTTGGTCGTTCTATAGTAGTGGGCTCTTCTGCTGCCACCGCACCTGGTACTGTCTGGAGCGGCACAGGTTCGGGTACTGGCTGTGAGATAACAGCCAGTGTCTTCTCCTTTGGGGCCGCAGCCTATTAGGCTGCGGTGCTGATGCCTTGGCCTTGGACTGTGCGGGAGCCGCTCTTTTCGTCCATTCGGCTGGAGAAGGTAGTGCCACCTCCAGTACCGAGTGAAGGCCAATCACTCGTTCGTCGGACACGTAGTCCCGTTGGGCAATGTTCTCAAAAACTTCTCCCTCTATCTTTTTCTTCAAGATGTGGGTGAGCTGGAGACCGAAGCTCTTGATGAGGCGACACTTAGCCTGAATTGTGGCTTGGAAGGCCTTGAAGACGATGGTGCCCCAGTCCACGTCTGTGTGGGTGAGAATCGCCACCATTGTATCAAGCTTATCATCCGTGAGCATGTCGAATGCTCCAACCTTTCCAGGCAGCCCTTTCGCCACGATGTCGTGGAGAAGGCAATACGCGGGCTTCAGTACCGCCTTTTTTGTATGAGTCGTTGAAGATAGCTCCATCCAAGGACATCTACGGCTTTAAATCTTCGCGCATGTCCCCAATTGCCTCGCGAAGATTTGTCAGTCCCGTTGTTGGTAAGTCGAACTCTTCGACAAACCATCATTCGTTACTTTAACGTCGCGGTTTTGGATGCAACTGAAGATCTCCGTCTCCGAGAGGAATACAGCGTTGTTGATGAACTCGCGAACGTGATTTGTGAAGATTTCACGTTCGATGTCCAAGAAAGTCGACAGGTCGACGTCCTTTATACACGAAGCCATTTGATGGACTTCATCGTCACTGGAGCTCATCGGTTCCAGGACATCAACCTTGACGGCCACCCTCATAAATTCATAGGGGGTTTTGCTGGAGGAAGATGAAGATTGAACTGAAGAAGTGGATTGAGAAGTCATTGTCTTTGGTTTTCTAGGAAACGTGTTGAATTTTTGAAGGTTAGGGTTTGGAATTTTGAGAGCATTTGAGAGTTTGAAGATTCTAGGGTTCGAAGATTTTTGAAACGTAAAAGGTAAGTGTGACGTTTCATGTGTATAAGTAGAGACAAATGGGCGGGATAAACTGATGCGACAGCATTTAATGCTGTCAGACGATTTGACTACTCTGAGAAAAATCCTCGGACTGACGGCATGTGTCTCAGACTTGGTAATCCTCATTTAAGGAAAACTAATCCAGTCCTTCCATTTTGTTTTCGGTATCGTGTTGTTCTTTGTGGATACTTGCTCCTTCAAGGTACCGAAAATTCCCCCTGAATCGATACTCCCTTGTACGAATGCTTCCCCCTTCGCTTCTTCTCTGTGCACTGATACTTCTGGTACTCAGACACTTAAAGACAGTCCCGGAGTTAATTGTTGGATAATCAAGTAAACCCAGGGCGTTCCTGAAGATGACAAACTTGGCTTCAGGAAGTGGCTTGGTGAATATATCAGCGACTTGTTGTTAAATTCGTACATGCTCGAAGCGAAAATACTTCTTGATCACATGATCTCGGATGGAATGTGTCTGATCTCAATATGATTAGTTCTAGAGTGGAGTACCAAATTTTGTGATATGGCGATAGCACTTGTGCTATCGCAATATATGGGAGTTTCTGACTCGTCTATCCCATAGGCCTTGAGTGTGTGCTGGATCCACAGTATTCGTGAGCAGCAACTCCTAGCAGCTAAGTATTTTGCTTCAGCCGTTGAAGTGACAATGGAGGTCTGTTTCTTGCTGAACCAAGAAATCAGTCTGTCTCCAAGAAACTGACACGTACCACTAGTAATCTTTTTATCCAGTTTGCAACATGCATAATCGGTATCTGTGTACCCATACAGTGAGAAGGGAGAATCATTAGGGTACCATAGTCCTACATTAGTTGTGCCTTTGAGATATTTCAGAATCCATTTGGCAGCTATGTAGTGACTCTACCTTGGATCTGATTGAAATCGAGCACAGAGGCATACATTGTACATGATGTCATGTCTGCTCGCCGTGAGAGACAACAGGGACCCAATTAGTCCCCGGTACTTGGTTGTTTCTGCCTTGGCACCGGATTCGTCCTTGTCGAGTTTGATTGAAGAGCTCATAGGTGTAGCTGCCGGCGAACAGTCTTCAAGTCCAAGTTTCTTTAGGAGATCCAAAGTGTACTTCTGTTGACTTATAAATATCCCTTGACTCATCTGCTTTACTTCAAGCCCTAGAAAGAAGTTCAGTTCCCCCAACATTCTCATTTCAAATTTTTCTTGCATGAGCTTTGACACTCTTTTGCAAAGTTTAGGATCCGTGCAACCGAATATAATGTCATCCACATAGATTTGCACAAGTAGGAAGTGTTCCTCTTTTGTTAATCGAAAAAGGGTCTTGTCGACAGCTCCTATAGTGAAACTGTGATCAACAAGGAACCCTGACAGGGTCTCGTACCAACCTCTGGGTGCTTACTTTAGACCATAGAGAGCCTTCTTGAGCTTGTACACGTGATCCAGTTTTTCATTTCAAAACCTGGTGGTTGAGCGACATAGACTTCTTCATATAGTACTTCTTCATATACCTTGAAGTCCTTATAGGCTTCGTATGCTAGAAATATCTTTATTGCTTCTAGTCTGGCCACCAGAGCAAAGGTTTCATCATAGTCGATGCATCGTTTCTGTCTGAAGCCTTGAGAAACTAATATATCCTTGTTTTACATAACTAGGCCTTCTTCATTGACCTTGTTTTTGAAGACCCACTTGGTACCGATAACCGTTTGGTGGGTCGAGGAACTAGGGTCCATAATGTTAGGGATATGCCCTCGAATGCTATACGAGGATTGGATATGTATAGGGCATTAGCTTATTTATCATTCGATTGTCAATGTAATCAAACATTGTTTTGCGTATTAATAAAGGCATTATTCGTTTATTGATTATATGAGTTCTTTACTTAGCATCGGGTAAAGCAATAAATGAATAAATCCAAATGTGTCGAGTTGAGTCACTGTTCTCGATGGGTACGAGAGAGGAAGGCACCAGTGGACTCTTAACCTCGAACATAAAATGTCCATAAGCCGTAGGTTTCAGTTGGGTGCTGGAAAACCAATCATGGCTTATTTGTCGATGACTTACCGTGTCCCGATATACCGCTTGGAAGCGGAAGTCATGACTTGTGATACGAGTCGAATCAAGGGATTGAATCGTTTCATGGACACTGACTCGCAGGTCGTACGATCAAACATGGCTTATTACTCAAGGAGTGTCAATGATCGACGACAAAACTATAGTAGTCTGCTTGAACCTTAGACCGAAAGGGGCTTTGACGGAGTTGACTTTGAAGTCTTGACTATCACTGGTTTCGCTAGATCCGATTTGCTATTGCATGGGTCAGCGGGACAGATGCGGTCTTGATGGATATTTGTGATTGCCGGGCTTAGACCGCCGAGTACGGATTCACAGTCTCGCAAGTAATCGAGACAAGTGTCCTATGAGAATGACGACGGGAAATTACAAAATCCTTGGCCAAGGTATTAAACTAACTCATGTTAGACATGGAGGGTAGTTTGGTAATTTGCCTCGTGTCATTTTATCATAGTATCGAGTTTAGTGAGTTTGACAAATACCATGGCTCTCACTCGATCGGGACACAGCTGAAGGGTTTGTACGTAGTACTATAATCTATAGTTAGGTTCTGGAATGAGACTAGTTCGAAATTCGTGCTCAAGTCGGGATCTGTCCGGTACTGCGGGATTGGCTAGGCACCTACCGGACTCTTGGATTCCTCCCTGCCGATTGAGTCGAACCTAGAGAGTCGGGCTTAAAAAGGATCATCAATGTGTACCGAGAAGGAGAGATTGTGTTTTGGGCCTTAACGGGCCTCGGGTCGTTATGCCACGCCTTATTGGGCCTCGGGGTCATTAAGTGGACCGAAGTCGGACTTCATATGAAACTAACTTTAAGACTTAGGCTTGGCTAAGTGCTTAGAAAGACTTGAGGGAAGAATTGGAATTCAACCCTAAGCCGAAAATTCGAAAAATGCCTTAAAGGGTATTTTCGTAATTTACAAATATGGTAATAAAATATTTGGAATATTATTTATTAAAACTAAAATTCGAATTTATATTTATATATTTCGAAATTTATTTACCATATTTGAAGATATTTTAATATCTTAGTTAGTTTTCTATTATAGTATGTTCCTTTAATAGAATTTTCAATTCAATTAGGAGAGATATTTGGCAAGAATATCTCTCATATTTAGGAACAAATATTTCGAGATTTTAGCCTTGTTTAGGGCTGAAAATTTCGTCCTCCCCTACTATAAATAAGGGTGAGACCCCATCAAAGAATGGACACGGGAATAGACACGGGAAGAGAATCGACGCGAAATTTCTCGACCCGAGAATCGAAACACGAACGCACAAACGCAAACCACTCTCTCGAGCGACGGATCAATTCTCTCTAGCCATCTTGGAGAATCGAAAGCCTGGTATACTGCGAGGTCGGCGTGACGATCTAGACGATACCCAACACGACCGCGGCCGACGACGCAATCGACGAGGAGCTGCCACTCGCTTCAAAGGTAATCTCTCACGGGTATGACCCGCCCTATTACGTGTCAACGTGATTAGAGTTTTCGATCCGAGCTGCGAAGGAACCCGGAAAAAATTTTATTCCGCACCGTATCCCGGGGCGTTGCGTCTCGGGTACAAACTGGGTATCTTTCCCAACAGTGGTATCAGAGCCAGGGCTCGTGATCGGAATCATAACATAATTAAATCGAAACGAGGTTCGTGGGAGACGATCGAAAAGCCAACGCACTAGGCGCGTGGGGCTGCTCGATGCGTCGCTTGCCAACCCACACCACCATATCGCTCGATGGGGTCGAAGGCACCACCGCCGAGACGCTGCGACACGCAGACAGCCCCACGCGCAACCGCGCCGTTGGACGGCGTATCCGCTGCCGCGAGTTCGGGCAACGAAGACCCGAACCACCGCGTCGCTGCCTCGGGCAGCGGCACACCGCTGTCCGATGGTGGTGCCACCTCTGACGGCAGCGCCAGCGGCACGCGGACAGCCGCGCAACCGCGGACAGCCGCGTACCCGCACGAAACTGCAGCCTCCGGGACACGACGGCCGCCTAGGGTTTTTCGCCCAAAAACCCTAACGGGCCTTTTTATCGGGCATGGCCCATTTAAGGCCCAAATTGTCGGTTTCGGTTAGATTCATGAAATTGTCAACGTGCTCGTTATGATTATGATTTAAGGCACACTTACGGGTTTAGGATTTCTATTTGGTTTTCCGGGTTATTTGTTAAGGGCCTCGTCCCCCCGGGTTGTATTTGTCTTTTACGGTTGTTTGGGACTGATGATCCCCCCGTGTTGTACTTCAAAGTCTTTATTAGATTAGGCTTAGTTTAGAATACAGAAGCTGTTCGACGGTTGACGACTCCCCGGGAGAAGATGACTTGGTGGACGATCGACGACTTGGAGGCCGTTCGAATGATGAAGGGCGATTGTCGACTTCAAAGCCCATACGGAGAACCGATGATTTTTTGAAGCCACATACACATAATTCACGTAATAGGGCTAGAATATAAATAACCCGTTCGTGTTGCCTTGTAGTTTATTTTCCTAGGGTTTATTTACTACTTACGTGCGTGTCGATTTGTGAAATGATATGCATGCTTTATGTGCTCTTATGTGAAAAAGGTTTTTTTCTCCCGTTTGATAAATACTAAGTGAGAAAAGGAATTGGGTTCCTGTCTTCTATCATGCTTGAGATGTCTGGTGTTAGGGAGTTTGTACGGTTTGTTCCGAGTAAGTTGGCGCCGTACATCAAGCCCTAACATTAGCGTTTCGGGTTCGTTTGACGACGCTCACCATAGCATATTCCGCCCCACGAAGCGTAAGGCAGCAAGGCGGAATTCAAATGTGCGGTTAGAGCATAACTTGATTAGATTGCACTTAGACAGTTATACCCAAAATGCAGGCTTAGCCGTGAGGGTCACTGACTGAGACAAAGATAGTTGAAATACTCATAGGATGGGTTCGAGTGAAACTCGACTTCGATCGATTGGGCAGGCCAAATATTGCGTTAAAGGCTGAGGCATGTCTAATCGAGTCGAGGACCTCAACTCCACTATGAAACTACTCAACGAAGTTTCCGAAATTCTTAAATCGGGAGATAGAATTTTCGAGAAAAATAGTGGGAGTCAAGCGAAACGAAAAGTCCGTGTTTGCGCTTGATGAATGATAGAATAAACCTAACTATGTGATCTTTATCTTCTGCAGAGTTATTTTCTTTCTAGTTACTATGATGAATCTTTTAAACATGCTGCTTGAAAAGAACCGTTTGGTAGGACCAAACTACGTGGACTGGCTCCGTAACCTCAGGATAGTTTAGGTATGGAGTCTTTGACTTATGTCCTCGATTCCCCTACACCGCAAGTCCCAGGGACTGATGCGAGTGACGACGACCGGGCTGTGTATGTCAAGTGGCAAATAGACGAGCCAAAGGTCAAGGGCTATATACTCCTATCCATGAGCAATGAGTTGCAGCGAAGCCACTCGGAAATGGAAGTGGGCGCCATTTTCCTTCATTTGAAGGAGCTCTTTGGTGAACACTCCAGGAGTGCTCGCTACTCTTTGACAGAGCAACTGTTTCATTGCAAAATGGATGAGGGCAGCGACGTTAGAGAACATGTGCTGAAAATGATCGGTTTGATCGAGAGACTCGATGCACTCGACTTCCTCATGGACAATGAGCTCCAAAACGATCTCGTGCTCCAGTCACTGCCGGCTTCCTTTAATCCCTTCATTGTGAATTATAATCTGAATAGGGTCGACATGACATTAACTGAGTTGATGAACCAGTTGTCAACGGCCCAAACTCAGATGAAAAATATAAAGGGAAAGGAAGTGGCTCTTGTTGCGACTTATAAGACTCGGAAGTCGATTAGAAAGAAAAAGTCGGACAAGCCCATTAAGCCCAAGGGAGGAGTTTCAAAAGGCAAGGCCAAGAAAAACGTGTCTAAAGGCGCCAAGCCCACGGACAAATGCCTTCATTGCAATGAGCTCGGCCATTGGAAGCGCGATTGCCCGAAGCTAGCCGCCTCAGGTAAAGAACTTTATGTTTTAGAAACTAATTGTTCTATGACTGTGTACTCCACTTCATGGATCCTAGACTCAGGAGCTAGCGCTCACATTTGTGTTTCAAACCAGGATCTGGAACGAAGTAGGAGGTTGGCGGATCGAGATGTCATGATCAACGTAGGAAGCGGACATAGTGTGCCGGCGACCCACATTGGATCAAGAACTCTTGTTTTATCTAGTAGACATAAGTTATTGCTTTCTGATTGTTTAGTATTGCCCAGAGGGCTTAAGAATATTATTTCTATTCCCGTTTTGAGCGGAAACGGATATGAGTTCCGCTTTAGTAATAATATTTGCGATATTTATTTTGGAAATAAATGCGTCGGAAGTGCAACTTTACTTAACGGATTATATTATCTAAATGTCAAAGATAAAACTGAATCTGTGAACACAATTACCAACAAACGAAAATTAGAGACCATATGAGACAATTGTGGCATCTTCGACTTGGTCATGCAGGAGATCAAAAAATTCGTGAGTTGAAGAAAAATGGCATGAGTAAGCCGTTGGGTTCGGACCCTTATCCGACTTGCGAATCGTGTATCCTTGGAAAGATGACTAAGTCTCCCTTTACCGGGACTTTCCAAAAAGCCACAGAACTTCTCACTTTGATTCATACAGACGTTTGTGGGCCATTCGGGGAAGCGGCTCGAGGTAATTTCCACTACTTTATTACCTTCACCGACGATCATTCAAGATTTGGGAAGGTATATCTTATGAGATACAAGTCTGAAGCATTTGATAAGTTCAAGGAATATAAGGCTTTAGTAGAAAAACAAACTGGGAATCATATAAAGACCATTCGATCTGATCGAGGTGGCGAGTACATGAGTCTCGAGTTTGACGAGTTCTTGAAAGAGAACGGGATCATTTCACAGATGACACCGCCGGGAACACCACAATTAAATGGTGTGTCCGAACGCAGAAATCGAACGTTGTTGGACAAGGTTCGATCAATGCTAAGTTACACAGACCTGCCACTGTCGCTGTGGGGTCATGCGTTACTAACCGCAACGCACGTTTTAAACCGAATCCCTTCTAGTTCTGTCGACCAGATCCCTTATGAAATATGGACTGGTAGAAAGCCGAGCTTGAACAACATAAGAATATGGGGTTGCCCCGCTTTTGTGAAAAAGCTCAAGACAGAAAAATTGGAATCGAGAGCTGTGAAAGGACGTTTTATCGGGTATCCTGAGGATTCCATGGGATACCAATTTTACTTCCACGACGATCAGAAAATCGTTGTAGCCCTTCAGGCTCACTTTCTCAAAGAAGAGTTCATTCGAGAAGGTGGAGTGGGTCGTGAAGTAACTCTTGGAGAAACGACAGAAACGATTTCACAAACTCCAGTGTTAGAAGACACCGTAGAGCAGTCCAAGACGCAATCAGAGTTGCGCAGGTCTGGTAGAGTATCTCGCAGCCTGAGAGATATGGAATGGTACACGTCGAGTACGGGGATGCTGCGACGGGGGGTAACGTCGGGGACGACCCCGCTACCTATGACCAGGCAATGACGGATATAGACTCCGTAAGATGGCTTGAAGCTATGCAAGTCGAAATGGATTCAATGCACGAAAATCAGGTCTGGACACTTGTTGATCTCCCCGATGGTTTTAGACCCATTGGGTGTAAGTGGATCTTCAAGAAAAAGATTGGATCAGACGGACTGGTGGATACATACAAAGCTAGGCTTGTAGCGAAAGGTTATAGTCAAAAAGAAGGAATTGACTATGAGGAAACCTTTTCGCCCGTTGCGATGATGAAGTCCATTCGGATATTACTTGCGATAGCAGCGTATAACGATTATGAGATCTGGCAGATGGATGTGAAAACCGCGTTCTTAAATGGATACCTCAAGGAGGAAATATATATGGAACAGCCAAAGGGTTTTACATCACAAAAGGATGCTCATAAAGTATGCAAATTGAATAAGTCAATTTACGGACTTAAACAAGCCTCTAAGAGCTGGAATCTTCGGTTTGATGAAGTAGTTAAGAGCTACAGATTCATAAAGAACGAAGATGAACCATGCGTCTACAGAAAAAGCAGTGGGAGCAAGATATCGTTCCTCGTATTGTACGTCGATGACATCCTTTTGATAGGAAACGATATTGGGATGCTCTCGATGGTGAAAGCATGGCTTTCGAAAGAATTCTCCATGAAAGACTTGGGAGAAGCGACTTACATCCTAGGAATTCGTGTCTATAGAGATAGAACGAATAAGATGTTAGGGCTCTCCCAAGCCCTGTACTTAGAAAAGGTCCTGAAACGATATAACATGGACAATTCTAAGAAAGGGTTCTTACCTATGGGGCATGGGATACATCTCTCCAAAGCTATGTGTCCTCAAAGTGAGGCAGATAGAAAAGAGATGAATGGAATCCCCTATGCATCCGCAGTGGGTAGCTTGATGTACGCGATGCTTTGCACGCGACCGGACATAGCATACGCTGTGAGCGTAGTCAGTCGATTTCAAGCCAACCAGGGTAAAGAACACTGGACAGCAGTCAAGAATATCCTCAAGTATCTTAGAAGAACAAAGGAATATGATGCTGGTCTATGGAAATGAAGAATTAGAAGTGGAAGGATATACGGATTCGGATTTCCAGTCAGACGTGGACGACCGAAAATCCACTTCAGGTTTCGTCTTTACACTCAACGGTGGAGCAGTATCTTGGAAAAGTTCCAAGCAGAGCACAACTGCTGATTCCACCTGCGAGGCTGAGTACATAGCCGCCTCAGAGGCAGCTAAAGAAGGAGTTTGGATGAGAAAGTTCTTGGAAGAACTGCAAGTGGTTCCGATTGCCGAAAAACCACTACCACTGTGGTGCGACAATAGTGGTGCAATCGCACAAGCGAAGGAACCAAGATCTCATAGTAAATCCAAACACATAGAAAGAAAATACCACGTGTTACGTGGATTCGTTGAGAGTGGCTACATAGCCGTCCAGAAGATTGCGACTGCGGACAACGTGGCCGACCAATTCACCAAGCCTTTATCTCATGCAGTGCTGAACAAACATCTCGAGAAGTGGGAGATTGTTAGGGATATGCCCTCGAATGCTTTACGAGGATTGGATATGTATAGGGCATTAGCTTATTTATCATTCGATTGTCAATGTAATCAAACATTGTTTTGCGTATTAATAAAGGCATTATTCGTTTATTGGTTATATGAGTTCTTTACTTAGCATCGGGTAAAGCAATAAATGAATAAATCCAAATGTGTCGAGTTGAGTCACTGTTCTCGATGGGTACGAGAGAGGAAGGCACCAGTGGACTCTTAACCTCGAACATAAAATGTCCATAAGCCTTAGGTTTCAGTTGGGTGCTGGAAAACCAATCATGGCTTATTTGTCGATGACTTACCGTGTGCTGATATACCGCTTGGAAGCGGAAGTCATGACTTGTGATACGAGTCGAATCAAGGGATTGAATCGTTTCATGGACACTGACTCGCAGGTCGTACGATCAAACATGGCTTATTACTCAAGGAGTGTCAATAATCGACGACAAAACTATAGTAGTCTGCTTGAACCTTAGACCGAAAGGGGCTTTGACGGAGTTGACTTTGAAGTCTTGACTATCACTGGTTTCGCTAGATCCGATTTGCTATTGCATGGGTCAGCGGGACAGATGCGGTCTTGATGGATATTTGTGATTGCCGGGCTTAGACCGCCGAGTACGGATTCACAGTCTCGCAAGTAATCGAGACAAGTGTCCTATGAGAATGTCGACGGGAAATTACAAAATCCTTGGCCAAGGTATTAAACTAACTCATGTTAGACATGGAGGGTAGTTTGGTAATTTGCCTCGTGTCATTTTATCATAGTATCGAGTTTAGTGAGTTTGACAAATACCATGGCTCTCACTCGATCGGGACACAGCTGAAGGGTTTGTACGTAGTACTATAATCTATAGTTAGGTTCTGGAATGAGACTAGTTCGAAATTCGTGCTCAAGTCGGGATCTGTCCGGTACTGCGGGATTGGCTAGGCACCTACCGGACTCTTGGATTCCTCCCTTGCCGATTGAGTCGAACCTAGAGAGTCGGGCTTAAAAAGGATCATCAATGTGTACCGAGAAGGAGAGATTGTGTTTTGGGCCTTAACGGGCCTCGGTCGTTATGCCACGCCTTATTGGGCCTCGGGGTCATTAAGTGGACCGAAGTCGGACTTCATATGAAACTAACTTTAAGACTTAGGCTTGGCTAAGTGCTTAGAAAGACTTGAGGGAAGAATTGGAATTCAACCCTAAGCCGAGAAATTCGAAAAATGCCTTAAAGGGTATTTTCGTAATTTACAAATATGGTAATAAAAATATTTGGAATATTATTTATTAAAACTAAAATTTGAATTTATATTTTATATATTTTCGAAATTTATTTACCATATTGAAGATATTTTAATATCTTAGTTAGTTTTCTATTTATAGTATGTTCCTTTAATAGAATTTTGAATTCAATTAGGAGAGATATTTTGGCAAGAATATCTCTCATATTTAGGAACAAATATTTCGATATTTTAGCCTTGTTTAGGGCTAAAAATTTCGTCCTCCCCTACTATAAATAAGGGTGAGACCCTCATCAAAGAATGGACACGGGAATAGACACGGGAAGAGAATCGACGCGAAATTTCTCGACCCGAGAATCGAAACACGAACGCACAAACGCAAACCACTCTCCCGAGCGACGGATCAATTCTCTCTAGCCATCTTCGGAGAATCGAAACCGTGGTATACTGCGAGGTCGGCGTGACGATCTAGACGATACCCAACACGACCGCGGCCGACGACGCAATCGACGAGGAGCTGCCACTCGCTTCAAAGGTAATCTCTCACGGGTATGACCCGCCCTATTACGTGTCAACGTGATTAGAGTTTTCGATCCGAGCTGCGAAGGAACCCGGAAAAAATTTTATTCCGCACCGTATCCCGGGGCGTTGCGTCTCGGGTACAAACCGGGTACCTTTCCCAACACATAATTCATTTCTTTCAAGTTGATTCAGTTCTTCTTGCATAGCAGCAACCGAGCTATCGTCCTTTAACGCCTCATCAATCTTAATAGGTTGTGATTAAGATATGAATGCGTAGCTCAAGAGATTTTGGAGTGATCGTCGAGTCTTCATTGGTGCCTTGGAATCTCCCATGATTAGATCTGAGGGATGATTAAGCTTAGTTCTGTTTCACTTAATGCATTCCCCCTCACTTGGTTCATCTTCCACATTGCTGAGATGGGTGTCGGATTCTTCCAGTACTACGTTAAGTTGTAGGTGTCGGAGAACTTTTCAGTGATACCTCAGGACTGAGTATCGGAGTTGGTTCGGTACTCTGTTCTTGCGAATTCTCCACAGCTCCGTTTAGTATTTCCGGTGTTGAGTCTTCGTGGAGCTAGTCACTCAGTTGTGGAACCTGATCTTCCTCATCATTGGACTCATCTAAGTGTGTTTTTTCCAAGAGCTTACTCAAACGATTGACATTGGTTGGAGAGTTGTCCTCTTCTTGAGATTTCTCAAATGCAACGTGAGAGGATTCTTCAATATATAGAGTTTTGTTGTTGAATACTTTGTAAGTCTTACTTATGGCAGAGTATCCCACAAATATTCCTTTATCCGCTCTACTTTCAAATGCATATAAGTGACTCCGATTCAGATGTATATAACATCGGCTCCCGAATGTCTTGAAGTATCAAACTGCATATACATTTCCTGTCCCGATTTCTTATGGAGTCTTCCCTAAGTTTTTGCAGATCATCGAGCGCATCTGGGTGTAACATGCGGTGTTGACTGCTTCTGCCCAAAACTTCTGTGAGATATCAACATTTGCTATCATATTCCTTGCTACTTCCTTTACTGTGTGATTCCTTCATTCCGCGACTCCTTTTTTGCTATGGTGTCCTAGAAGCAGATAACTCATGGTGAATGTCATGGTCTTCGAGATAATTGTTACGTGTAGAATTTAAGAATTCAGTACCACGATCACTACTTATAGTGTTGATCTTAGAGCTTTGCTCATTCTGAAGTCTTTTTAGTAGTTTGATCAACATAGAATAGGTTTGATCTTTAGATCCTAGGAACAGTACCCAAGTGTACTGTGAATACTCATCTATAACTACTAGGGTTTACTTGGCTCCTCTTAAGCTAAGTATCGGTATTGGACCAAACAGATCTATGTGCAGTAGGTCTAGACAGCGCTTAGAGGTTGTTTTCCCTTTACTTTTGGAGGTAGATCTGACTTGCTTGCCAAGTTGGCAGGCAGTGCATGTCTTTTCCTTGAAGTGATGTACTTTTGGCAATCGATGAACCAAGTCATTTGAGTTTAGTATGGATATTGTTTTAAAATTTAGATGGTTCGATATTTTGTGCCACAGCCAACTCTTAGAATTCTCAGCTATAAGGCATGTTGGCTTTGTCATAGATTGTTCTTTCCATCTTACTATATAAGTATCGTTGGTTCTCCGACCAACAAGTATCATTTTTTCTAGAGAGTCGATGACTTCGTATCTATCCTTTTTTAAGTCACTAACATAGCCGGTGTCGCATAATTGACTTATGTTTATTAAGTTATAATGTAAGTACTTCATAAGACTCATGTTATCCAGTGTGAAGTTGTCATAGGTAAGCTTTCCCTTACGCCATGACCTTACCTTTGTCATTGTCCCCAAACGTAACTGTTTGGCTCGTGCAGGGTTTTATGTCGGAGAGCATTTCCTGGTTCCCCGTGTGCCTGCAGCACCCACTGTCCAGGTACAAGCTGCAAACCCCGTTAGCATATACCTGCAATGAGTGGATTTATAGTACCCATCTTTTGTTTGGGTTCATGTGGTAGTAAGTGCTTGGGTATCCACATTTGGATAACAGTGAAGCACCTTTTTGTGCTTGGATTCACAAGTACCTTAGGTAGAGTCTTCACCATACCTGGGTACCGGGAGTTATTTGATCCAGATTTTTGAAATTTATACTGAGTACCGGAGTTTCTCTGAAACTGGTTCCGATACGAAGTATGATTTTGGTGAGGCTTTCTATTGATTCTTTCATGAGTTCTAGGCACTTGCCTTTTACCCATAGATTCCCACTGTCTAAAATGGGGTACCGTTTGGGCAGAGTTCTGAGGTCTAAGTTTATAGCCTAGTCCATATCTGCTTTTTACCTCAATGGGTGGATATCGAAATTCGGCCTTCTCCACCGGTTCTGAAGACTTCACGAACTTAACAAATTTAGAAGTCATGGAAATTGAGTTCTAGGGCTCTGGGCTATATCCCAGACCCATCATGTCGCTAGGATTCTTTGATAGGCTTTGCAGAGTCTCGAGTTTCCTCGATGACTCCGACCAAGATTCAGACATCTTGTGGAAGTCTAAGAACTTATGTTTTATCTTTGTAGAGCTCTCTCTGAGAGATTCATTTTCAGCTCCCAGAGAGATCACTTCATCCTTAGCTTTGGTGAGTTCTTCATTGTTAGTACCGGTGATTATTATTTCAGGTTCCGGTACTACTTTCTTGAGAGTAGCGAGTTCTGGTACTCTTTAGTCATCTCATGTAGAGCTTGTACCAGATCGTCATGGGTAAATTCAGGTTGCGAGAAATCAAATACCTCACATTCGTCGATATCTGTCATCAGACAGTCGACTTCATCATCGCTCGATTACTCCTCTGACTCTGAATCATCAGAGTCCGTCTCTGTCCATTTCTTGTTATCCTCGGCTATGAGGGTCTTAGGCTTCATGCAAAATCTTCTCTTGCTTTCCTCCTTGCCCTTGTCATTTATGGGCTTCTTACGGTCAACAATGAAGTGGCCTTTCCTGCCACATTTAAAGCAAGCGTTATTATTGAAATCATCTTTAGTATTTTTCTTACCGGACTGTGGCGAGTAAGTGGGCTGATTTCGCTTCATTAAACGCTCAAGTTTCTTGAAGAAGAGTGTCATCGTCTCTCCACCCATGTCCTATGCTGACTTTGAAGTGCTTTCTGCTGCCGCCAGAGCCTTTACTAGTGGTACCGGCGTGGTTTCTTCCATTCCAGTTTGTAGCTCGAACTCGTCGGCCTTCATGTCGGCAAAACGATCGTGCAGCTGAAGCTTGCTCAGATGTTTAACCTCCATCATAGCCATTGGATTTACGTCTCATTCTCTAGGGAGCGTCTTCATGACCTTTATGCCATGTCTCTGTTTTCGCTCGTCCTCTCAAGTGCTGAGAGGTCATTGATGATGGTGATGAAGCTCTCTTCAAACTCCGTCATGATCTTCCTGACCTTCATCTTGATCGAGTCATATTTTTGAATGGCCACCACGAGTTTGTTTTCTCGAGTTTGCTCATTCCCTTCACATATCTGGCAGAGCTTTCGCCAGACTTCCCCCGCTGTTTTACACAGCATGACTTGTCTGAAAGTTCCTGTGTCCAAGGTTTTGAACAGTGTATCCTTGGCCACTTTGTCGAGGTTCATCAGCTTCTTCTCAGCATCTGTCCATTCGCTTTTGACCTTCGCAATCTGCTGCGGTTGTATGGGATCGCTAGCATGTGCATGATTGGTCTTGAGAAGAGTGGGCGGTGTCCCTCAGTGACAACGTCCCACATGTCCTCATTTTGCGCGGACAAGTGAGACTTCATTCTTATCTTCCATTCAAGGAAGTTTTCTCTGTTGAACATCGGTATCTTGCTGTAGGTACTCATTGTGTGATTGAAGTAGACCCGCTCTGATACCACTTGTTCGGATCGGGTCGGTACTAGGTAGTGTTTAGAGGGTAGGGGGTGAACACTACTAAATTTTTGTAAGTGTTTATAACTTAGTACCGAAAGGTTCCGGTATTGTGTATGTTTTTCGGTTCTGGTACTTAATCAATCACTTAGTGACGCAGAAAATATCACTACTGAGTACCGAATAGTGTTGGTGTGAATGTGTTTGTTTGTGTTTGACGCCGAAATTATTTATGGAAGTTCAAAGTGTTAATGAACTTCTACGTCTCCCCTTCTTCCATTAGGAATTCACCCTTTCGAAGTTTGGTTTACTTACACTACAACCTACACCTTCTAAACTACAACAGCTTTTTAAAGTCCGTTGTTTGACAAAGTATTTCGCTTGACTACTAGAACTCTCAAGAACGTAAGAACTAGAGTTTTTCGTATAGACTTGAAGTTTGTTCAAGATCATTCGTTATTCTACGTCTTGAGGTTCTTCGGCCTTTTATACTTCGCGCTCCAGAAGTAGCCATTGAAATTTGAATGCCCAGCCCGCTCTTACAGCACTAACTTCTTTTCCTCTTTCGGGTACTGCTGCTCTCAGTGTTGACTTTGCGTCTGGGTACCGCTTTTGTCACTTTGGGTAATCCTTCTACTGAGCTTCAGTACGCAGCATTGCATTCAATGCTCCAGTTTGCTTTCTGCACCTTGTCCTTCCTCAACAGGTGTCTTGTCATCACTCTGGTACTAGCTCGCCTCCAGCTAGTATCCGGTTCTCAATCATAGCTCCGGTACCGGTGGATTCCGGTTCTTACTCAATCACCAAAATTTCGGCATCCATCAATCTCATCAATGTTTTAATACGATAATATCAATCAAATAATTCCATTGATCTTTATTTAAAAACATCCACTAATTTAATTATTTATTAATATTTCTCTCCTTTTCCCTAGTTGATATATATATATAATTAAAAGCTGTATTTATTGCATAATGGTCTTTCATATCGTTATCGTGCGGTCGCCGCTCGGTCCCCAAAGTCGGCTTGATAGCCCAATCAAAACCAAACGTACTACATTTTTTTCTAAATACAACGATGTCTGGACTCTTGTACAAGACCTTCCGATAATTAAACATATAGAAAAAAAATAGCCAAATACAGTTGCTGCTTCCATCTCGTCCCCAAAGTAAACTTCGCTACTGTTAATTCCACGGTCGGGGTATGTAATTCAGAATTTAAACTTCGCTACTGTTAATTAAGTACAAATCATGGCTGAGATCCAAGAGTTTGCCTTCTTTTTCCTCATCTTTCTTGTTTCCGCTGTTGTAACAAGAAAATTACTCGAGAAAATATCACGCAAGCATCACCTGCTGCTACCTCCGAGCCCCTTAGCTCTGCCAATCATTGGCCATCTTCATCTTCTCTCGCCTATCCCCCATCAATCTCTAGCTAAGCTCGCATCCCGCTACGGACCCTTGATGCGCATACGCCTCGGCTCGGTCCCTTGCCTCGTCGCTTCGTCACCTGAGATCGCTAAAGAACTACTCAAAGCACACGAATCCTCTTTCTCCGACAGACCCCAGAGCGCCGCCTCTGATATTCTTACCTACGGCTCTCAAGATTTCACCTTTGCACCTTACGGCCCTCGATGGAAACTCATGAAGAAACTGTGCATGTCTCAGCTTCTCGGCGGTCAAACGCTAGATTCGCTGAAGCCCATTAGGGGCCGTGAGATAGAGAGGCTCGTCGAGTCTTTGACCGGGCAGGCTAACAGCGGAAGATACGTCGACATCGGGAGAGAGCTCATTAACACGGTGAGTAACGTGATATCGAGCATGATGCTGAGCCAAAGGTGCTGCGATGACGAGGACGAAGCTATCAGGGTGAGGAGTATAATTCAAGAATCTGCTGAGATTTTAGGGAAATTTAATTTGTCGGATTATCTTTGGTTCTGCAAGAATCTGGATCTTCAGGGATATGGGAAACGGTCCGAGGGTGTTCGAGATAGATTCGATGAGATGATGGAGAAGATCATAGACCAACATCAACGTGAAAGAATATCGAAGAAAAAGGGCGAAAGCGATGATGTTCTTTTGAAGGATATGCTCCACATTTTGCTTGATGCATCGGAAGGTGAACAAGGCTCAGATATTAAACTTGGCCGAGAAAACATCAACTCCTTCGTCCTGGTAATAATCTTTACTTATCTAATCAGCTCAGTTCAATGATTACATTTGGCGAATTTCATTTTTGGTCCTCAATGTTTGGCAACGGGCGTTTTTGGTCCATCATGTTCCCGAGATGCCACTTTTAGTCTCCAATGTTACAAATTTTGGACCGTTTTGGTCCACCAATTAATATAATTGTTAATTTGGACGGAATTACGGGTCGGGCAATGTCCCTCTTTTTTCAGTCTACGAAATTCGGCCGGCCTGATCCGTAATTCCATCCAAAGTAACAGTTAAATTAACCAGTGGACCAAAATGCCTCAAAATTGGTAACATTGGGATTAAAATGGCCTTCTCCCGATTCTGTTACTAGTTAAAATTGCTTCCCATTTGTTGAGCAGGACTTACTGGTAGCTGGAACTGATACCTCAGCAATCACAACAGAATGGGCATTAGCTGAACTAATCAATCATCCCGAAATCTTGCAAAAAGCAGTTCAGGAAATCGATTCCGTGGTAGGGAAGAAACGCCTCATTGAGGAATCAGACATCCAAAACCTACCATACCTGCAAGCCATTGTCAAAGAGACGTTGAGACTCCACCCGCCGGGTCCATTGCTCCATAGGAAATGCAGCAAAGACTGCACCGTTGCGGGCTACGACGTACGGGCCAACACATATCTCTTCGTTAACGTGTGGGCTATAAGTCGAGACCCTAATTACTGGGAAAACCCGCTCAAGTTCGAACCCGGGAGATTCCTAGCGGGCGGAGGCAATGGACAGTTGGATTTTAGAGGACAAAATTATCATTTCTTGCCGTTCGGGAGCGGTCGAAGAGGTTGTCCCGGTACTTCGCTGGGCATGCATGTTGTTCAGACAACTTTAGGTGCATTGATTCAACGGTTTCAGTGGAGGGTTGAGAGTGATGATGGTGCGGTGGATATGGATGAAGGCGCTGGACTAACGCTGCCGAGGGCTCATCCTTTGATATGCATGCCTGTTGCTAGGTAGATATCATTCAGATTTTAAGTACCTCATATGAATTTGATGATTGGGATAAAGCTGGACATGTTATACTGATAAACCGCCTAAGGTTGCTTTCTTCATGTAAAAAGGTTTCTAAAAACTGGCCACTAAGTGTCTAAAGACTATTATACTCTTGGTGACCGGCTATGTTAGATACAACGCGTTTAAGGCTCGACAGGTGATGTGTCGAAGTGTGGTTGTGAAGTCAATCACTTATGCCTAAGGGGTGTGAATTAGGCTTAAAAAATTTTGCTTCTACTTAGAAATACTTTTCTTTAGAAAAACGTGATAACAATGTTGACTTCTAGTTATACTCTGGCAAGCAGCAATGTGGCTAGGTTATCACTTAGGACTTTAAAAACGTTTCGCAGCTAGGGTATGTAGATTTTTCCTAATACACAAACCGAAGCAAGTCGACCTCTAGTCCCGCAGCTAGGTTGCCACACGCCGAGTTTTGGTCCACTTCACTAGGGAATCTCCAATTCCCGACTGGAAACAGCTTGCTACTGAAGTTTCCCTGGAACAGTATCATTCCCTTCACGTGTGCGTAAACGTCGACTTTGCCTCCTCGTGTATCAATCACGTCCGAAGACAGAATATATGGTGTGGCGGTATGGTAGGGATCACTCGACCAATGATGGAACCGCAAGTGTAAGCTTGGGATGCAGAAGGTTATCACCAAGGTAAGCGCAGTCAACATAAGGTTATCACTAATGAGAGCTCAAAGGGTTTCGTTTCTTCTGCTCAACTTTTCTTAGCACAAAAATACAAAGTGTTGCTCTATATATAAGCATAAAATAATCAACAATTTACATGGAAGGTTAATCAGAAAAGATTTTCCAATTACACACACAATCCATGCATTTATAAAGTATATAATAGTGTTGAATTAATCATACTAATTTATATTGATGAACCACGTTTATAGGCTCAATTAGCATGATTCTATGCCATATATATTCACAAATTTCGAGCAAGACATTATAAGTTCACAAACTCACATTAAGGTATATATTTTTCATATAGGGTAATCTCATCCAATTCAGCACATTCCATATATAACCCCAATCAGCATCTTATCCAAAATAGAATCAATCAACTAATATCTTTCCATCTTAAAATATTCCAATCGGTCAACATATGCAATAGGTCACGAGTTTAAAATCCTTATACTGGTCATCTCCTATTTGAAGGAGGGTCCCTTAACCTTTGTATACCAGGAGACCTTTTTATCTCAGTAAAATTCTCTGTTTTTAGTATTTAGCATGTGATTGATTATATAGCAGTGGATCCTAATATTTTTCTTTAAAATTAATACCCTTAAATTTAACGACATAACCAAAATTTTGGTCAATTACACTAATTTGAAAAAACTTTTGGGCTATTTTCCTAAAATATCAAAGTCTCTCTATGTGAACAATTTGTACACGACATTATCACGTTATATAGATTTCAGATGGGATAAAACCCATTTTAGTCCACAATGTTTGCCTTATGAACCAATTTAGTCCCCGATGTTTCAATTGGACCAATTTAGTCCCCCTTTTTTATGAAATGAACCAATTTGGTCCCAACTTGATGGAAACCGTCAATTTTAAAAGAAAATCGACATGTGGCATCATCACACCGTGACCCGTGTCTCATAGTTAATGATTTTCCGTCTAAATTGACGGTTTATATCAAGTTGGGACCAAATTGGTTCATTTCGGAAACATGGGAGGGGGGCTAAATTGGTCTAATTGAAACAACTGAAATATCGGGGACTAATTTGGTTTATAAGGCAAATATTGAGGACCAAAAAGATTATTTATCCCAATTTCAGACGTATCGATATTAGAGAACTTCGACCGCCACCTTAAATTTTTCAACTCAAGTGCACATTGTTCGGTATATAAATATGAAGCAAAGCCATGGGTGAGAACCTATGCACATTCTTGCTTCTTCCTCGACCATGTTAATATGAGAACTACTACTACTCAAAAAGATATCTCTCAATCATCATCAACAACAACCTCTGAGTCCTTTAGCCACCGGTCATAGGTCATCTCTCAACCTTCTCTCGTCAATCCCTCATCAGTCACTAGCTCATAGTTACATGACCGCGGTACGATCCAGGTCGCGATACGGGTACGGGTACGGGGAACAACACTATGCCGGTACATGGTACGAGGGCGTATACCCAGTCGGTACGGTGTTTCAAATTTCGGTACGCTAAAAAATAGTATTGGGCTCGAAATACCACAAATATGTAACAAAAGACGATTTTATTAGTAATTAAAAATGTCGTCTTAGTTGATTGGCATACATAATAGAAAACATAAGATTTAAAATTAAACTAGATAATACTATTCAATGTAGGCATCGAACAAGTTACGAATATAGATATGAGAAATACGTTGTAGTGTGTTGTGTTGTATATAAAGTCCAAATTTATGCGTGGGTTCACTAGCATGATGATAGGCATTTAATGCTATTTTTTCAAAATTGAAGTGTGGTTTCTACTTTCTATTTCATATTGACATATTAATGCTTGTTTATCATAATTGCAGCTAGATATGCCCAACCGCCGGTTTCGGTTAACCGGCGGTTGCCGGTTGGTCGAAATGACCAACCGATCGCAACCGGCCGGAGACGGTTGCTGGTTGGCCGTCTCCGGTTGCCGGTTGACCAACCGGCGGTCAACGTGAATCCGGCGGTTACCAACCGCCGGGTTTTCAATTTTTTTTATTTTTTTATTTTTTTTAAATTTATAGTGTATATTTCGATAGTTTTCGACTTTTCGGGACACAATTATGTTTTTTCAGTATATAACAAGGGTTTCGATTTTAAAATATTAATCATCATAAATTAATTTCATTACAAAAATGAAGTTACATTTACAATTAAAATTTAAAAAGTCGAAAATACAAAGTAAGAAAAAAATAATTTATTCGTTGTTCGTTGAATACTTGAATCGCAATCGCCATTTGCCAATGTCAGTCGATAATCGGTTTCTGAAAAAAAATATACAAAAGAAGTTAGTTAGATAATATTTTTTTGTACAATCGCCATTAAAAAATGAAATTAAATTAGTATTAGGTACTTACCTTTTTCGGACTTTGTCATTGGCTTGGATGTCGTCACGCGAGCGATTTCTTGGAGACGTTGGCTGAAAAATAAGATTGTATGGTAAGTAATTATTTAAAAATATAAAATAAAAAAATTAATACAATGAGATTAGTATTAAATTTAAGGACTTATCTTTTTTCGGGCTTGAATCTTTCGCCATTTTCGGAGATTCTCTATGATCTCTACTCTTAGTCGTCGCCACCATTGCCACCACCACTAGAATTAGTGCCGGTGGTGTCGTCGAATACGCCGTCATCCGAATCGGTATTCTTGGCGTCTTGTGTCCGATGTTCGGCTCTCGTCCAATCATCGAGAAGGCATTGGTATTCTACGTTTTCTACCGTCAACCTCGAACGCCTTTCACTTAAAGTTAAGCCGCCCATGCTAAAAACTTGTTCAACCGCGACGGTTGAAATTGGGACGGCAAAGATTTCCCTAGCGATCTTCGCCAACGTTGGATACGTTGGCGACATCTTCGACCACCATCGGAGGACGTTGAACTGATCTTCATCCTCGGCGAACTCAAAAGTGGTCGACAAGTAGTTATCTAACTCTATGAACGGGTTCGTCGACCTTTGGCGTTTGCTCGTGTTGAGGAGGTTATAGTAGGAGGCTAAGCGATCACTACCGCTAGCACTACTACTACTAGTGGATTGACCCGAACTCGATCGAGTTGGATCTTGGCCAATATCGGTCTTATACGCTCTAAAGACTGCCTTTAGAGCGTCATACCCTACATTCCTAACTTGAATGTGGTAGCCATCGAGGATAACACTAGAATTAGCCGCAATGGACTGGTAGTATAATCCCAGAAAATTATTTGTCCCCTCTACGCGTAATCTGGGGTCTAATATCTTCGCAATGATGAAGATATCGGGTAGTTCCCAAAAGTATTTCAGCCATTTAGCCTTCATGGCTAAAACGGCCGGACCCGCAATGTCGTCATTGACAAAAGCATTTAGAATGCATGCGACTTTAACGCAATGATCTAATACTAAGATAGATGTCGGGTAATATATTCCCGACATCTCCCTCGTGGCATCGTGAAATACTTGAAGTATTTCACATATGCCGTTGCATCCGTCCCACATCGTAGGATGTAATGCTATCCCGAATCCGGGTTTTCGTCGTAGAAATCGCTCAAGGTTTGGCGATATTCGTACGACGTCTCTAGCATCTTGTAGGTGGACTTCCACCTGTTGGGTACATCTAAGGCAAACTTCTTGGGCGTAATTCCCAAACTTTTACAATGACGCTTCCACTTCTTCAGTACAGAAGAGTGGCGCATCATGTAACTAATTGTCGTTCGTATCGGCGTAACGTGTGCCTTTAGATGCGTGAGTGCGTCCTGAACACATAGGTTAAGTATGTGGCAGAAGCACCGCACATGAAAGAATCGACCGCCAAATGACGGTCGACAATACTTAATCAAATCTTCAATGCTCGCGTTATTAGCGCTAGCATTATCAAATGATACCGAGAAAATCTTCTCGAGTATCCTATATTCCGATAAGATACTCCTAAGCTTAAGTGCGATATTTTGAGCTGTGTTTGCTGTGTCAATTCCCTATACGCAATTAAGCGTTTCTGTACTTGCCAAGAGTCATCAATCCAATGGCATGTAACGCCCATGTAATGATGATCTTGCCAGTGATCGCTCCATATATCGGAGGCAATGGACACTTTACACTCTAAATTTCCTAACTGATCTACTAACTCGCATTTATACGCGAGTACCGTCTTCCTAATGTCTCGCGTAAGGGTGCTACGTGAAACTTTCTTCGCTTGGGGGTT
Organism: Linderniella brevidens; assembly: GCA_004919715.1. NCBI lineage: Eukaryota > Viridiplantae > Streptophyta > Magnoliopsida > Lamiales > Linderniaceae > Linderniella > Linderniella brevidens. Next base: position 1,973,558 of record SWDC01000149.1, on the reverse strand, counting down.
ATACGACTTTCTGATCCACTCTTCGTAGATCGGATCGTCGGCAAACCGAAAAGGAAGATGTTTCGCACAAACAAATTTTGCAAGTTATTTGCGCGCAACGTCTTCGTTGTACATGAACAAAGACGTCGGACTCGCACTGGGTCCTTGTCCGGTAGCGGACGAACCCGTACCCGTAGCCCCGTGCATTTGACTTTGACTTTGACTAATTCCTATCTTAGTAGGATGTTTTGAGCGGATATGGCCGGTAAAATTGCCATATCCGCCCCCCTTCTTAAAAGGGTACTCCTTACCACAATAATTACATTTAACTCTAAAAAAATCTTTATTTTCGGTCGGTACCTTCTTAAAATGTACCACGAAAATATCCGAGCGTAGGGCGGCGGCGGCGGCCCGTGCTTGGGTCTCGGTCGGCGGCGTCGGCATCGGAGTTTCTTCCGGTTGGTCCCCTTGCGTGTCCGAGCCGAGAACGTCACTTAGGTCGAGCATAATTTCGGGGGAGTCGTCATATTGGTAGTCATCTTGCGATGAACTACCAACAATCTGTTTCCCCCTCGACCTCGAACTCGATCCTCGACGACGGCTATCCATATCTAAAATAAAATATTAGAATAAACGTACGATAAAAATATGTGTAAACTTACGAAAAAATAGGCGAGTAAAATTCGGAGCGCCATGTAGTAGAGTCGGGCGGAGATTGATGAGGGTAGTAAACTCGGGCTAGGATTGAGGGACTAGTATTTTAATTAGTTTATTTTTAATTCGTGGACTACAACGATGCTGAGAATAACGCGTTTTGAGAGTGAATAATTGAGAGTAAGAGATAGAATTGAGTTGTGATTTTTTAAGAGGGGTGGGGGGTATTTATAGATTTTATTAAAATGTAGCCATTGCAACCACCGGTTGCCGGTTGCAACGGCTAGTTTTTTTTTTTTTTTTTTAACGGCTATTATTTCTATTTTTTTTTCAAACCGTTTGAATTATCAAACGGCTATATTTTTTTTATCTATTTTTTTTATATATATAAACCGCCGGTTTGCAACCGGCGGTTTGCGGTTTGGGAATTCCCAAACCGCGTGGAACCGGCCACCCGCGGCCGCCGGATGCGGTTGGTGGCCGGTTCCGGTTACCAACCGGAACCGGCGGTTGGCCGGTCGGAACCGCCGGTTCCGGTTTAATATGGGCATGTCTAATTGCAGCGTGGTTAATTTTAGGCAAAATTATAAGATTATGTCACTAAGTATACATATTCTGTTTTTTGGGTCATTATGTTTGATAATTGCAAAAGTAGGTCACTAACTTTATATGTCAAAATATTTTTGGGTGATGTTTTCAATTTTAGGTCACTAAGTATATATTTTTCGATTTTTGGTGACTAAGTATACATGTTTCAATTTTGGGTACTATGTTTACAAAATTTGTCCCAAAAATGAAACTAAGGGTTTGAGGGATTAATTCATGCGTGTATGGGTTAATGCACCCAATTTAATAACAAAGATAATATATACTATATATAAGTATTTTTAGATGGTTTCGCATGAAAAATTAATTTAAGCAGCCTCGAAAAATACTTACCGTAATATGACATATCAAAGATGTTAGGAATATCGTATCATATGTGCGAGCAACCACAATGTTCCGCACAAGCTTCTTTTCTTCTTTTGGACATAATTCGCCAACACACCCTTCTTTCGTGCATAATCGTCATGATTTTCACGCGGTTGGTATCAACCATGCCCTTTACTGCATATTAAAACAATAACATACTTAACATTACGTCCAATGGTACACAATATAACTAAAATTGGTACGACATAACTAATATGTGAAACATAGTATTTCCGACAAATTAACATCAATTACTACCAAAAACATATCCATTAAACATAAAAATGTTGAGTTTGATGTCTAATTAGCTTTAACTTTATTGAATGCTAGAAAACAACTTTATGGAAAATTTCTTCTACAATCGGTTGAAGCTACTGCTCACAAGAATTAGACTTATCACACATACATATCCTACAGATCTATCAACGTTATTGTGCATTTTTGCTATGAGAATCTTAATGAAGAGCTAGTTTTCCCAATATAATGGTTTTCAATTTGAGAGAGAGACAAAGTTTTGCTGTATTTGAGAACGATTATAAAGAGTAAAAAAATATTATAGTAATTAATAATAAGGGTAAAAACGTCATTTTAGTCAAGCAGGTATCTAAATATAAAAATGTTTCAAAATATGTACTCAATAAAAAAAATCTTTGATAAGGTACTGCATGTGAAAAATTTATCTCAGTATGGATTTAAGTCTAGTTTTGCCGATTTTCTTTTCTTTTTTTTCCTTATCTATTTCTTCAGGTAACCAAACATTAATTAATTTTTCTTTTTCATTTCATTTTCCTTTTTACTTATTAATTTTCACAAATCAAGCACAACCTAAAGATCGTTATTGGACATTTCGTGCATGTCCCAAGTGGTCCAACACCCCGTGGTCTCAATGGTATGGGCAGCGGCTCCAGTAAGTCGGCTTGCTTTCGACGTTCGGCCTTGTCCTGTTGGCATGTCACGCAGGTTCGCACATAGACTGTGACGTCATCCTTCATCCTCGGGATGTCCCGCCCATAGTGTGTTGTGGTGCTCGCGTAGCAGCTAGTGCCTTAGCTCGCCTTCTGGTACATAAACGCGCCCGCCTCTGGCCACCATGATTCCCTCCTGGACATGATTCTTGTAAGCCTTACTTGCCTCGGCCACCTCACGTACCTTCCCCACGAAGTCTGAGGTAACCACACTCAGTGCGCTGACAAAGGCCTCCACGTCTTTGTGGCTTAGGGCGTCGGCAACGTCGTTGTGCGGACCCGGCTTCTGGATCAACTCAAATCAAACTCCCCGAGGAATTTCTGCCATCTCGCCTGCTTCGGAGACAACATCTTCTGGGTCATGAAGTAAGTCTTGGTGACGTTGTCCGTGATCACCACGAACCTCGTCCCAAGCAAGTAATGTCGCCAAGTCTCCAAGCGGTGGATCACGGCCGTCATATCTTTTTTGTGTCGAATATCGGCCCTCTGTCTCATTGAACTTCCGACTCTTGTACGCCACAGGGTTGCCCTCATGTACGAGCACTCTTCCCAGAGCTTATCCCGATGCATCCGTATGCACCTCAAATGACTTGGTGTAGTAAGCGAGCCTCAAAACGGGTTGTGATGCTAGCGCCTTCTTCAACTCCTCGAAAGCCTACACGGCCTTCTCCGACCAATGTCATCGAGCTCCCTTCTTCAGCATATCAGTCAAGGGACTAGCAATGTGCGAGTAGCCCTTAATGAAACGTCGGTAGTAGTTCGTCGTACCGAGAAAGAACGTAGCCACGTAACGTTCTTCGACCTCTCCCATTCGATCACCGATCTCACCTTCGTCGGGTCTCACCTTCGCCAATCTCATCGATCTCACCTTCACTGATCTCACCTTCACCCCTCGATATGATGTGGCCCAAGAAGTTGATCTTCCTCAGCCCGAAGACACACTTCTCCCGCTTGAGGAAGAGTCGATACTTTCGCAAAGCCTCGAATACCGCCCGCAAATGTCCCGCATGCTCCGTCATGCTTTGCAAGTAGATGACAATGTCGTCGAGATACACGACGACAAACATGTCCAGAAAATCATATAGCACGTCCTTCATTAGGTTACAGAACGTGGTTGGTGCGTTGGTGAGCCCGAACGGCATCACCAAAAACACGTACGATCCGTAACGCGTCATGCAAGTTGTCTTTGGCTCGTCGCTCTCCGCGATCCGCACCTACCCTGATCTCAGGTCCACCTTCGAGAAGCACTCCATCCGAGCTAGCTTATCGAACAAGACTAACGCATTCGGGATGTGGTACGTTTCTTCACCGTAACTTTGTTCCACGCGCGGTAATCCACACAGAAGCGCATTGAAACATTATTCTTCTTCTGTAACAGAATCGGTGAACGGTAAGGCGCCTTGGATGGTTGTATCAGCTTTGCCTCCAGGAGCTCGTCTAGTTGCCTCTTCAACTCGGGCAACTCTGCCAGGTTCATCTGATTGGTGCTTGTGTTGACGCATTGGCCCCTGGCTCCAGCTCGATGTGATTGTCTATGGCACGTCGGGTGGCAATTCCCGAGGAAGTTCGGCTGGCATCAAATCCTCAAACTCGGACACCACCTCCGCCAGCTCGCTCGGCACCGCTGCCTCGCCTTCGCCCGCTTCCGCGATCAACGTAGCCACATACATTGGCTCGCACCTCTAAGCCCATCGCGCAGTTGTATTGCGGAAATGGCCTAAACTTCGCATGTCCTGGCCTCGGCTCCCACTCCACTCCTCCTGCTCTTCCCTGGCCAATGCGAATAAGGTTGCTCGAAGGGTCCACCGTGAACCTCGCAACCTTCATGAAGTCTAGCCCCAAGATGAGATCGAAATCCTCCAACTCTATTATCGTGAGATCAATCTGCTCCGACCACGCCCCAATGCTTAGCATCGCGCGCGCCAAGCTTGTTGTCCTCGCTGGTGGGGAGTTAACAGTCTTCATCGTCCCACCGTGGTAGCGCGCTTCTAGCTTAACATCTCCGATCAAACGACTCAACACAACAGTGTGAGTCGCACCGGAGTCAACGAGCCCGAATATCTGTGTCGTTGAGCGCACACCGAACGTACATGAGGTCACTCGTCGCGGGTCCTCGTCTATGGCTCTCAATATCCGAAGCGAGTTCATCTGAAAGGGCTTGAAATCGTTCGAGTCATCGTCCCCGACTACAGCCGACACCTTGGCTCGCTTCGGCCACTTCGGGGCCATGTGCCCGAGCGCGCCGCGTATGTAGCATCCCTTGCCTGCCTGCTTTAGCCCCTTGCCCTTAGACTCAGCCTTCTTGGCCTTCTTGCCGCCGTCTTTCTTCTTGGTCTTCTTCTCCTTACCCGCCCTCTTGGAAGAGTTCCTCGCGGTTCCGCCCGTCGGGGCCTGTGCTTCGGCCGGCTTGTACTCCACAAGCCTCTCTCTCTCTGCGTATGCCGATGTGAGGTCTTGGACCCCTTGTCGGGCCAGCTCCGCCTGTGTCCAACCCTTTAGCCCCAACATATAGTTGAATAGTCGATCTGTCTCCGACATCTTCGTGATGTCCGGCATCATTGAGGCGAATTGCTTCACGAAGTCGCTCGCCGACCCCATCTACTGCAATCTCCGAAGCGCCTCATGCGCCCGCCATGCCGAGTTTCCAGGCATGAATTGCGCCCGCAATTCCCGCTTGAGCTCGTTTCATGTGACCAACCTCGGCCGATTGAGTTGAGCATCGAGCAAAAGTCTCGTTCGCCACCACAGCTCCGCGTACCCGTTGAGGTACGTTATCGCTGTGTTCACCTTCTCCCCATCAGCTACTCATGCCCCATCAAAATAGGACTCGATGTTGAAAAGGATGTTCTCCAACTCCTTTGTGTCGCGAACCTCCGTAAATATCTGCGGCTCGTGGTGCAGTCGCGGTAGGGACCATTGTCTAGGTGCAGCCGCGGTAGGGGCGCCACCGCCCGCCACCAAGACCCGTAGGGCCGCAGTCTCACCCTCGAGTCGAGTGACCTTGGCATCGAACGCCACCCGCGCCTGTGTGAGTGTCGCGATCTCAGCTTCTAGCTGTGCGGCGTTCGGCATCGCGTCGAACAACTATTGGAAGCCAGTCGACCTAGCCTCCAAATCCGCCTAACGTACTCCAGTCGTTCGGCTTCCGTCGGCCATATTGTAGTAACGATGGCTCTGATACCAACTTTGTTACAAATCCGGGACTTGGAATTTTCTTCTTAACATTCGTAGTCCCGCGCGCTTCACAACCGGAACTCGTCAAAGCCCTCCTCGGTCGCCCGATTCGATGCTTTGTCGCGATAAGCCTCTCCCAACGCCCGTCCATGCTTTGTATGCGGAAACGTAAAAATAAGGCACCGGTAATTTTGGGGACAACAGGGTTCGCCTACTCATCTTGTCGTAATCTTTTATAATCGAAAGTTTACAATCGGAGGAGAACACTCAAACCCGTGGGTCCGAACAAGCCTCGGCCTCACTCGCCTAAACTACCCAATTCATGGTTATCTCCTACGTCCCGTCTCGGGATCTTAATCACTCGCTCACCCTCCCGGGATCCCTTCCAAGTTCAGCGCCCCGAACTCGGTGATGTGGCTCGCTCAAAGTCGCCGCGCGTTCCGAGCTCTCTCTCTCTCTCTCGAGTCTCTCGTCTAAGGTGGATCGAATGCCTTGAATGATCTCGATGGCCTCCTTTATATAGGATTGGGTTAGAGAGATTTTCTCAACAACCTTATAACAATTCAAATTCGGCTCTTGCAAAAATCTCTCCCCGAGATTTTCTCTCGTTTCACTTGGCTCCCCAAATATTCTCAACAGCCCCTAGACTAAGTCATCCTATGCGCGGATCAAAGACTTGGTCATCCCGAGATTATCGCAAGCTTGTCTTCCTCGTGCGCGCGCTACTTCGGCCGCACGTGCTGCCCTACGCACGCCGCCCACACACTCGCCTGAACGAGTTTCTGCCTGGCCTAACTCCTTCCTGCACCGCCGCTGCCGTCTTCCGCCGTCCGCCGGAGCTACCATCGGACCGCTGCCAAGCACCGTTGTGCTCAGCTGGACCCTCGTCGCACCACCGCCCGTCGCCGGCCTGGGCTCAGTCGCCCAGGCCCCATCGCCAAGTGTCGCCCGCTAAGTGTCGGGCATGTGGCAGGGCCTCGCGCCCTGCCTCGGCACGCCATGCGCCCAAGTGCCGCACAGCTTGGGGCGGGTCATCATGTCGCGCGCACCCGATGCTGCATCCATGCTGCCCATGCTGCCCCGATATTGCCTAGGGCACGCACCTCATGTGACGATGATTAGGGTCCGATTTGTCCAAGTGTTGAACAGCTTCAACTCGTGCCCCTTGAACCGGACATCATTGCTCGGGTTTGGCTCGGCAATGAACGAGCCGATGACGTGGCACTCAAGGTTGTGACATAGTAGATTTTAAATTCATGAACAAATATTAAATGTTCATGAATTATAGAATCGTCATGAATTTAAAAATAATAACATTGTTGTGTAAGTTATATAATTGACAAAGCCACACTTTATCTATATACATCCTAAAACGTCGAGATATATTTTTGGATATTCAACGTGTTCCATAATCTTAATATGGACCACATTTTGATGAATAAATTTCACATTACACAGTGCTTAAAAATGTTGCGTAAAATTTAGATGCAATTACAAAGTAAGAAAATGAAGTCAAAATAATTCGGTATGTCAAGTAGGCGTCTCATCTGCTTGTGCGAAATTTGTCACGTTGAGTAAGTGCCTGAAAAAATGTATAAGTTAGATAAATTTTTTTTTTGTTTGCAACATAACAAAAATTAATCAATAAGCTAAGGTTTAAAATTTGAATACTTAGCTTTCGTGGGCTTCTTCGTCGGAATCTTCCTTTGAAAATTATGAGGATAAATGAAAAATACGAATGGATTTGTTAGTAATTATTAAAAACGTAAGAATAATTTAATTTGAAATAAATGAAATTATTATTAGAGACATATCTTTTTCGGGCTTCAGCGTCGGATGCATTCCAGCCTTTGCGAGCTTCGACGTTGGATGGAAAAATAAGATTATATTAGTAAGTAATTATTAAAAAATATAAGAATGATTTAAATAAGCAATTAATACGATGAGAGATACTTATCTTTTTTTGAGCTTTATTTTTCGGGCTTTCACGTCTCCAACTGTCAGATCTCTCTACTCGTACTCGTTGTCGCCACCATTGTCAACACCAATAGTCTCAAAGCCATGGTGTCGTAAAAAACGCCGTCGTTTGAATCGGTATTTGGGGAAATCTTGTGTTCGATGTTCGACTCTTGTCCAATCATCAAGAAGGCAATGGTATTCGAGGTTTTCACCGTCAACCTCAAACGCCTTTCACTTAAAGTTAAACCGTCCATGCTAAAAGAATGTTCAACCGCGATGGTTGAAATCGGGACGGCATAGATTTTCCGAGCGATATTCTTCAACGTTGGATACGTTGGCGATATCGTCGACCACCATCGGAGGAAGTTGTAGTGATTGTTGACCTCGACGAACTCAAACATGGTCGTCAAATAGTTATCTATTTCTACGAACGAATTTGGGACAACCTTTGGTGTTTGTTTGCGTTGATGATATCGTAGTAGGACGACAAATATGATAATGGTCGACTACTCTCACTACTAGAAGAGGATTGGCCGATCGAGTTGGGTCCTAGCCAAATAATTCTTATAATCTCTAAAGATTTCCTTTAGAGAGTCATATCCTCTCTCCCTTACTTGACGAGGAAAGCTTTCGGGGATGGCACGATAACCAAACAAAACAGTCTGGTAGTATAGTGCAAATAAACCCTATGTACCATCTAGACGTATTTTGGGATCAAATAATTTCGCTACAATAAAGATATCGGGCAATTTCCAAAAATATTTGAGCCATTTAGCCCTCATTCCCTCAACAGTTGCGTCCACAAAATCATCCTCTAAGAAAGCACAAAGAATGCACGTTGCTTTAACACACTGATCTAAGCCTAAGATTGATGTCGGGTAACATGTTCCCGACATCTCTTTTGTGGCATCATGAAATTCTTGAAGTAGTTAAAATATGTCGTTGCACCCATCCTACATTGATGGACTGCCACCTGTTGTGTACGTCTAATGCGAACTTTTTGGGCGTAGCGTCCACACTTCTACAGTGACGCTTGCACTTCTTTAATAAAGAAGTGTGTCGGATCATGTAATTTATTGCTTTCGTATTGGCATAACGTGTGCTTTAGATTAGTGAGTGCATCTTGAACACATAGGTTAAGTATGTGACAGAAGCATAGAACATGGGAGAATCGACTGCAAAATGACGGTCGACAATATTTAATTAAATCTTCAATGCTTGCGGTATTAGCGCTAGCATTGTCAAACAAGACCGAAAAAATCTTATTGAGTATCCTATATTCCGATAAAATACTCCTAATCTTGGATGAGCTGTTTTGAGATGTGTGTCAGATTCCCTATATGCAATTAAATGTTTTTGTATTGTCTAACAATCATAAATCATGTAATGCCTAGGGCTGTGCATTCGGTACATACCGTACCGAACCGAAAAGTCGGTTAACTGAATTTTCGGTACAACGATATTGGGAACAGAATACCGAACCGCATTTCCAGGTTCGGTATCGATTTTTGCTGAATTGTTTTCGGTAAATTCGGTTTTTACAGAAATAACAAAATATACAAAACAAAAAACAAAACAAAAAAAGAATTTCATTAATATTTTGATAATATTTAAATTAATATATATAATTTAATACAATTATAGTTTTATTTTAACTAGTAATATAATATAATATATTTAATTTAAAAAATTTCGGTTATTCGGTATACCAAATGTACTGAACCCCATGTAGTGATAATCATGTCAGTGATTGCTCCATATATCGGCGAAAATCATACACTAAACATTCTAATTTTGCTGATTGATCTATTAACTCACGTTTATACGCGGGCACATTCTTCCTAATGTCTCGCTTTAGCGTGTTGCGTGACACTCTTCCCTTGAGGGTTCTACATCTTTCTGATCCACTCTTCGAAGACTGGATCATCAACAAATCGAAAGGGAGTATGTTTCGCGCATATAATTTTGCAAGTTATTTGCATGCGACGTCTTCGTTATACATAAACAATGACGTCGAACTCGTACTGGGTCCTTTCCGGTAGAGGACGAACCCGTAAGGTGCATTTGACTTTGACTTTGCCTAATTCCTATCTTGGTTGGATGTTTCAACTTGATATGATCGGTGAAATTACCATACCCACCGCCTTTTTAAAAGGATATTCTTTACCGCAATAATTACATATAAATCTCTAGTTGTGGTCGGTACCTTCTTGAAGTGTACTGCAAAATGTCCGAGTGCAGCGAGGCTACGGTGTGTGCCTGAGCCTTACCCTGATCCTGACCCGTCTCGCTTGGCCTCGGACCCTCTTGCTCCTGTTGCGTGTCGTCTACCTCACGTTGGCTCTCCTCCGTTCCTATCGGAATATCGTCGCTACCGATGTCCGAGCCGAGTACGTCAGTGAGATCGAGATAAACTTCGGGGAGTCAAGATCTGAATAGTTATCTTGCGATGAACTACCAACAATTTGATTCCCCGCGATAGCGATGCTCGACACCGGTGATCCATTACCTAAAATGTCGAGAAACAAAAACGTTAGATGAAATGTGTGTAAACTTCTGTGGACCGAGGTGTGTCCGTTCATCGCGTGGTGTGAAAGTAAGTAGGGATAAAGGAGTAGTAATTTTATTAGATTATTTTTAATTTGTGGAGTAGAGAGATTGAGACGTGAGAGTGAATAATTGAGAGAGAGAATTGAGTTGTGATTTTTTTAAGATGGGTAAGTGAGTATCTATAGATTTTTTTTTTCTGAAAATAGCCATTGGAATCGATGGTTCCAACGGCTATATTATTTTTTTAAAGTTGCTTCTTATCTAATGGCTAGAAATTGTTACTTTTATATTTATTTATTTTTATTTTATTTTTCATCTAACGGCTACTTTTTTATTTTTTTCTAAAGGTAATATATAATTAAATATATATTGATATAATACCTATAATAAACCGGCGGTTTTTTATTTTAGGAAATTCCAAACCGCCCGGAAATGGCCTACCACGGATGCCGGTTCCGGTTGGCCGCCGCTTTCGGTTTGTAATCGGAACCCACCGGTTCCGGTTAAATCTTGGCAACACTACATGTTCATCATGACGTCACATAGACTGAAGACAAAGCTCGATGGCTCGAAGACGAAGCTCGAAAACGAAGCTCGAAGATTCAAAGATCAAGACTCGAAGATTCGAAGACAAGGCTCGAAGATTCGAAGACGAAGCTCGAAGATTCGAAGACGAGGCTCGAAGATTCAAAGATCAAGCTCGAAGATTCGAAGACGAGGCTCGAAGGTTCGAAGACGAAGTTCGAAGATTCAAAGATCAAAATTCGAAGATTCAACGATCAAGCTCGAAGACTCAAAGATTCGAAGATCAAGCTCGAAGACTCGAAGATCAAGTTCGAAGATTCGAAGGCTCGAAGAACGAAGATCAAGTTCGAAGATCGAAGATCAAAAATCAAGAGTCGAAGATCGGAGATCGAAGACTGAAGATCAAGACTTGAAGATCCAAGATCCAAGACCGAGCTCGAAGATTGGAGATCAAGCTCAAGACTCAAAGATCAAGATCAAGACTCGAGCTCAAGACTCAAGCCTGAAGACCAAAGCTCGAAGACTCAAAGATTCGACTATCAAGCTCGAAGACTCCAAGATCAAGTTCGAAGATTCGAAGGCTCGAAGAACGAAGATCATGTTCGAAGATCGAAGATCGAAAATCAAAAGTCGAAGATCGGAGATCGAAGACTGAAGATCAAGACTTGAAGATCCAAGACCGAGCTCGAAGATCGGAGATCAAGCTCAAGACTCAAAGATAAATATCAAGACTTGAGCTCAAGACTCGAAACCCGAAGATCAAGATTCAAGTATCAAGTATCGAGGATCAGGATCAAGAAATCTACACCAAATCTCAAAGTCGTTCACCAAGTACAAAGGTCAACTTCGTGATCAAGCTCAATAGCCCAAGAAGAAACTTTCAAAAAGGTCCATTCAACAAATCAAGTTCAAGCGTTGAGTTCGTGATCAAGCCCAAAGACCCACGAAGAAACGTCTGAGAAGATCTCTTCATCAAATTTCAAAGAAGTCTTCAAGATTCGTGATCAAGCCCAAAGGCCCACGAAGAACTTTAAGGAAGGCCCAAATTCAAGGAAATACAAGATCGAAAATTTTCCGCGAAGCCCTTCAAAATAATCGAAGTTGAAGAACCAGAGGAACACATAGAGATAGAATCCACTAAATTCTCATCAAATTACATTTTTACTATTTATCTTGAGTATTCGATTTTCGAATTAAAGAAAATAAGCTACAAATTTTGGCATGCCCAGTGGACATCTCTACCTCTTATCTCTTCAACAAGGCTTTGATGACGAACTCGTCAAACTCTGTCGCTGCAACTTCTTCTAGTCAAAGCATTGGCGTGGTAACTCGAAACATGTCGGGGATGGTTAGCGAACCTCAAGGAACGAGTCACAAAATCAACCTTTTGAAGGATCATAGTATTTGTCCCGATGGTGACGAAGAAGATGCCAAAAGCGGGTACTTGCCGACGTCTTCGCCTCGATCAACTTCAAGCAATTCTTCTATACAAAGCGAAGTAGATGTCATGATGACCAATGCTACGACTTTAGAGGAGCAAATCGCGGGCCTAACTAGAGCAATCGAAGGTCTGACGAGACACGTTCATGAACAAGATGCTCATATTGCGAGGCTGGCCAATAAAGGCAACAACATTGGTACTAGTCGCGTATTCGAAAAGTAAAAAGAAGTTTTTGAAGAAACTGAAGAAGAGCAAATAGAAGTCGAGAAGCCTTCGAAAAATATATCTGTGTCAAATGACGGAATGATTCCTATTAGCCAGCTAAAGGAGTTCATCATAGGAACCATTAAGGATGGAGGTTCCAAGTCATCTTTGACGTACTCTAAGCCATACACTTCAAGAATCGATAACTTAAAAATGCCATATGGTTACCAACCTCCAAAGTTTCAACAATTTGATGGAAAAGGAAGCCCAAAGCAACACGTGGCTCACTTCATCAAGACTTGCAATGATGCAGGGACTTACGGGGACCGCCTTGTCAAGCAATTTGTCCGTTCACTGAAGGGAAATGCTTTTGACTGGTACACTGACTTGGAAGCAGGTTCCATAGATAGTTGGGATCATCTGGAACATGAGTTCCTCAACCGCTTTTATAGCACTTGACGCACGGTTCGTATGATCGAACTCACTAACGCTCGTCAATGGAAGGATGAACCGGTCATTGACTACATCAATCGTTGGAGGAATCTAAACCTTAACTGTAAAGATCGTCTATCTTAAGCTTCGGGTATCGAAATGTGTATTCAAGGAATGACGTGGGGATTGCGATACATCCTCCAAGGAATAGGACCTGGAACATTCGAAGAATTGGCATCTCGTGCACACGACATGGAATTCAGCCTGACAACAAGTGGCGCAGTTGGACCACCTGTACATGAGACCACAAATTTTCGAGAGAGAATGTATGTCGAGAAAGGGGGCAAATCTTTTGTTAAAGCTCAAAGTAAAGAATCTATGGCGACAAACATCACACCACTGAAGATTCAAGGCCGAGGAAATGACAAGAAGAGGGGAAAATGATGCACCTTCGGAACTAATCGAAAGAAAGCTGACACTTAGAGAGCTCCAGGCAAAACAATATCCATTTCTAGATTCAGAAGTGTCAGGAATCTTTGATGATCTGGTGCGAACAAATCTCATCAATCTCCCCGAGATGAAACGGCCAGATGAGGCGAGACGAACACATGATCCTAATTATTACAAGTATCATCGTTTGGTGGGACATCCAATTCACAATTGTTTTGTCTTTAAAGATAAGGTCATGCAGTTGGCTAGACAAGGAAAGATATCATTGGAATTTGAGTCGGCAGACTCAAATTATATCTTGGTTACCAATGAGAACCGTGAAGATTGGAAAGAAGATTGTGATGCCTGCTATATGACTCAAGAAAGTGATGATTACCAAGTTGAAACCGAAATTATCAACACTACTACATCGTGCATGTCTGTTATGGCATTTACTGATGAAGACCTACTTCTATGCTCGAAACCACACAATCGCCCTTTGTTCGTATCTGGTTTTACTCGCGAGAAACGAGTTAAAAGAATGTTAGTTGACGGCGGCTCTGCAGTGAACATTCTGCCTCTGCGGGTGCTAAAAGACCTCGAAATCCCAATTGAAGAACTCTCTAAGAGTCGCCTGATGATCCAAGGTTCAACCATGAAGGCCAAAGAGCTACCGGTATGATCAGATTGGAGTTAATAATGGAAAATGTGACATCAATGGCATTGTTCCATGTAATCGATGCTACAACATCCTACAGCATGCTTCTCGGTCGTCCATGGTTACACGAGAATGGAGTCGTGCCATCAACCCTACATCAATGTTTCAAATATTCTGATAATGGCATCGTGAAGAAGGTGCTTGGTGATGCAAATCCATTCACCGAAGCTTAATCATACTTTGCCGATGGAAAGTATTACGTTGAACGTGCCAAAGACACAACTGAAGATATGATGCATAAGGAAGGAAATGCACATGCGACTGGAGATAAGAAGATTATGCAAAATTATGTTGGAGAAATGATGGAATCATTAGAAGCACTGACATTACCTCTAACTCAGATTGATTCCAAGAAACCACAAAACTCGTCAATCAAGGTCAATGGATTTATACGTCCAGCTCAAGGCTTTAGAATTGGGCACGACACTTCAAAAAATAAAAAAAATGAGTGGTGTATTTGGCCCAAAAGCTTACGAACTCCTTTCAAAGGCAGGATATGATCCAAATGAAGGACCAATATTGGGAAAATTGTCGAACGCTTATAGGAAAAGTTGTCTCGGATTCGAAAACCATCAAAAGGGTCTTGGGTTTACCCCACAAAAGCCTGGTCGCATTGTGTTGAAGAGAGATAGCACAATGTGTTTGAAGCTGATACATACTCTACTAAAGTGGCAATCAAGAAGTCGTTGTCTGCTGAAATGTGAAGTACAAACCATTTCAAAATGGAGATACGGTGCTCGTCGTAAAGAGGCCTATCTTCACCAATCGTCGACTTGGGGGCAAGTTTAAATCGAATTGGGATGGTCCATATGTCGTGAAGGAAGTCTATACAAGCGGCTAGTACAAGTTGGTAGCAGAAGATGAGTTAAGAATCGACCCGATCAACGGCAAATTGTTAAAGCGATATTATGCTTAGCAAAAAAAAAATTGAAAAAAAAAAGAACTAAAAAAGAAATAAAAAAGAAAAAAAAAGAAAAAAAGAAAAAAAAAGAAAAAAAAAAGAAAAAAGAAAGAAAGAAAAAAAAATTCACTCCTTGACGTACGAGTCTAAACTACAAGTCATAACACTCCTCGACGTACGAATCTAAACTACAAGTCAGAACACTCCTCGACGTACGAGTCTAAACTACAAGTAATAACATTCCTTGACGTACGAGTCTAAACTACAAGTCATAACACTCCTTGACGTGCGAGTCTAAACTACAAGTCATAACACTCATTGACGTGCGAGTCTAAACTACAAGTCATAACACTCCTTGACGTGCGAGTCTAAACTACAAGTCATAACACTCCTTGACGTGCGAGTCTAAACTACAAGTCATAACACTCCTTGACGTGCGAGTCTAAACTACAAGTCATAACACTCCTTGACGTACGAGTCTAAACTACAAGTCATAACACTCCTTGACGTACGAGTCTAAACTAAAAGTCATAACACTCCTTGACGTACGAGTCTAAACTACAAGTCATAACACTCCTTGACGTACGAGTCTAACCTACAAGTGATAACACTCCTTGACATACGAGTCTAAACTACAAGTCATAATACTCCTGATCCACACGAGTCTAAACTGTGAAAGGCGAACATCAATGATAAATGCATATGTTTAAACTGCTAATTTATCTCACCTAGTTCGGGTGGCTAAATAATGAATACTCATGGCCCGCACGAGTATAAATTGTGCACGGCACCCCCTCTCAAACAAAATCTGAACTACGAAAATGACTTAATCCCTTAAAAGGGTACGTAGGCAGCTTGGACATTGTAGTTCAGTCATAAATAAAAGCGGGTAATATCTTCGGGTGAACTATTTTTGAAACGGGTGACAAATACTTCAAGTTAATTTCCTT
The DNA here is from genome assembly GCA_004919715.1 of Linderniella brevidens. Lineage (NCBI taxonomy): Eukaryota > Viridiplantae > Streptophyta > Magnoliopsida > Lamiales > Linderniaceae > Linderniella > Linderniella brevidens. The sequence continues at coordinate 1,957,705 of SWDC01000149.1, read as the reverse complement.
CAAATTGTCGTCAATAAGACTTGAAGTGGGGGCATTTGTAGACAATTAAAATTAATTGTCTATTAAAATTTATTTTGGAATTTACTAAATTAATTCCAATAAATAAGATAAAACTCAATTAATTAAATTTCTATATTTGAGATTTATAAAATTAATCTCAAATAAATAAATAGCTAATAAATTCATACCATAAATGATGATATTATCATTCCTTTTATATAAAAGGTCTTTATAAGGCAATCATTGTAGAGATTTATTAAATAAGTAAAGGAAATCATCAATTATGGAGAAAATCAAATCAAATCAAATCACATATGGAAATCAAATCAAATTAATAATGGAAAATTAAATCAAATCAAAGCCATTAAGGAAAATCAAATCAAATCAATGGAGAGAATCAACCTCCTAATGATTATACTTTCCATCCTGGTCAATTCTCTACGCCTATAAATATGGGGCTTCAGAAGTTCAGAAAAAAACACAAGGGACATCAGAGTGAATACAGAACTTCGAGAGACGATAAAGTCTCAGGCCTTGAAGACGATGGTGCCCCAGTCCACGTCTGTGTGGGTGAGAATCGCCACCATTGTATCAAGCTTATCATCCGTGAGCATGTCGAATGCTCCAACCTTTCCAGGCAGCCTTTTCGCCACGATGTCGTGGAGAAGGCAATACGCGGGCTTCAGTACCGCCTTTTTTGTATGAGTTGTTGAAGATAGCTCCATCCAAGGACATCTACGGCTTTAAATCTTCGCGCATGTCCCCAATTGCCTCGCGAAGATTTGTCAGTCCCGTTGTTGGTAAGTCGAACTCTTCGACAAACCATCATTCGTTACTTTAACGTCGCGGTTTTGGATGCAACTGAAGATCTCCGTCTCCGAGAGGAATACAGCGTTGTTGATGAACTCGCGAACGCGATTTGTGAAGATTTCACGTTCGATGTCCAAGAAAGTCGACAGGTCGACGTCCTTTATACACGAAGCCATTTGATGGACTTCATCGTCACTGGAGCTCATCGGTTCCAGGACATCAACCTTGACGGCCACCCTCATAAATTCATAGGGGGTTTTGCTGGAGGAAGATGAAGATTGAACTGAAGAAGTGGATTGAGAAGTCATCGTCTTTGGTTTTCTAGGAAACGTGTTGAATTTTTGAAGGTTAGGGTTTGGAATTTTGAGAGCATTTGAGAGTTTGAAGATTCTAGGGTTCGAAGATTTTTGAAACGTAAAAGGTAAGTGTGACGTTTCATGTGTATAAGTAGAGACAAATGGGCGGGATAAACTGATGCGACAGCATTTAATGCTGTCAGACGATTTGACTACTCTGAGAAAAATCCTCGGACTGACGGCATGTGTCTCAGACTTGGTAATCCTCATTTAAGGAAAACTAATCCAGTCCTTCCATTTTGTTTTCGGTATCGTGTTGTTCTTTGTGGATACTTGCTCCTTCAAGGTACCGAAAATTCCCCCTGAATCGATACTCCCTTGTACGAATGCTTCCCCCTTCGCTTCTTCTCTGTGCACTGATACTTCTGGTACTCAGACACTTAAAGACAGTCCCGGAGTTAATTGTTGGATAATCAAGTAAACCCAGGGCGTTCCTGAAGATGACAAACTTGGCTTCAGGAAGTGGCTTGGTGAATATATCAGCGACTTGTTGTTAAATTCGTACATGCTCGAAGCGAAAATACTTCTTGATCACATGATCTCGGATGGAATGTGTCTGATCTCAATATGATTAGTTCTAGAGTGGAGTACCAAATTTTGTGATATGGCGATAGCACTTGTGCTATCGCAATATATGGGAGTTTCTGACTCGTCTATCCCATAGGCCTTGAGTGTGTGCTGGATCCACAGTATTCGTGAGCAGCAACTCCTAGCAGCTAAGTATTTTGCTTCAGCCGTTGAAGTGACAATGGAGGTCTGTTTCTTGCTGAACCAAGAAATCAGTCTGTCTCCAAGAAACTGACACGTACCACTAGTAATCTTTTTATCCAGTTTGCAACATGCATAATCGGTATCTGTGTACCCATACAGTGAGAAGGGAGAATCATTAGGGTACCATAGTCCTACATTAGTTGTGCCTTTGAGATATTTCAGAATCCATTTGGCAGCTATGTAGTGACTCTACCTTGGATCTGATTGAAATCGAGCACAGAGGCATACATTGTACATGATTTCATGTCTGCTCGCCGTGAGAGACAACAGGGACCCAATTAGTACCCGGTACTTGGTTGTTTCTGCCTTGGCACCGGATTCGTCCTTGTCGAGTTTGATTGAAGAGCTCATAGGTGTAGCTGCCGGCGAACAGTCTTCAAGTCCAAGTTTCTTTAGGAGATCCAAAGTGTACTTCTGTTGACTTATAAATATCCCTTGACTCATCTGCTTTACTTCAAGCCCTAGAAAGAAGTTCAGTTCCCCCAACATGCTCATTTCAAATTTTTCTTGCATGAGCTTTGACACTCTTTTGCAAAGTTTAGGATCCGTGCAACCGAATATAATGTCATCCACATAGATTTGCACAAGTAGGAAGTGTTTCTCTTTTGTTAATCGAAAAAGGGTCTTGTCGACAGCTCCTATAGTGAAACTGTGATCAACAAGGAACCCTGGCAGGGTCTCGTACCAACCTCTGGGTGCTTACTTTAGAGCATAGAGAGCCTTCTTGAGCTTGTACATGTGATCCAGTTTTTCATAATCTTCAAAACCTGGTGGTTGAGCGACATAGACTTCTTCATATAGTACTCCGTTGAGAAATGCGCTCTTGACATCCATATTATATACCTTGAAGTCCTTATAGGCTTCGTATGCTAGAAATATCTTTATTGCTTCTAGTCTGGCCACCAGAGCAAAGGTTTCATCATAGTCGATGCATCGTTCCTGTCTGAAGCCTTGAGAAACTAATCTATCCTTGTTTTACATAACTAGGCCTTCTTCATTGACCTTGTTTTTGAAGACCCACTTGGTACCGATAACCGTTTGTGTGGGTCGAGGAACTAGGGTCCATAATGTTAGGGATATGCCCTCGAATGCTATACGAGGATTGGATATGTATAGGGCATTAGCTTATTTATCATTCGATTGTCAATGTAATCAAACATTGTTTTGCGTATTAATAAAGGCATTATTCGTTTATTGATTATATGAGTTCTTTACTTAGCATCGGGTAAAGCAATAAATGAATAAATCCAAATGTGTTGAGTTGAGTCACTGTTCTCGATGGGTACGAGAGAGGAAGGCACTAGTGGACTCTTAACCTCGAACATAAAATGTCCATAAGCCGTAGGTTTCAGTTGGGTGCTGGAAAACCAATCATGGCTTATTTGTCGATGACTTACCGTGTGCCGATATACCGCTTGGAAGCGGAAGTCATGACTTGTGATACGAGTCGAATCAAGGGATTGAATCGTTTCATGGACACTGACTCGCAGGTCGTACGATCAAACATGGCTTATTACTCAAGGAGTGTCAATGATCGACGACAAAACTATAGTAGTCTGCTTGAACCTTAGACCGAAAGGGGCTTTGACGGAGTTGACTTTGAAGTCTTGACTATCACTGGTTTCGCTAGATCCGATTTGCTATTGCATGGGTCAGCGGGACAGATGCGGTCTTGATGGATATTTGTGATTGCCGGGCTTAGACCGCCGAGTACGGATTCACAGTCTCGCAAGTAATCGAGACAAGTGTCCTATGAGAATGACGACGGGAAAATTACAAAATCCTTGGCCAAGGTATTAAACTAACTCATGTTAGACATGGAGGGTAGTTTGGTAATTTGCCTCGTGTCATTTTATCATAGTATCGAGTTTAGTGAGTTTGACAAATACCATGGCTCTCACTCGATTGGGACACAGCTGAAGGGTTTGTACGTAGTACTATAATCTATAGTTAGGTTCTGGAATGAGACTAGTTCGAAATTCGTGCTCAAGTCGGGATCTGTCCGGTACTGCGGGATTGGCTAGGCACCTACCGGACTCTTGGATTCCTCCCCTGCCGATTGAGTCGAACCTAGAGAGTCGGGCTTAAAAAGGATCATCAATGTGTACCGAGAAGGAGAGATTGTGTTTTGGGCCTTAACGGGCCTCGGGTCGTTATGCCACGCCTTATTGGGCCTCGGGGTCATTAAGTGGACCGAAGTCGGACTTCATATGAAACTAACTTTAAGACTTAGGCTTGGCTAAGTGCTTAGAAAGACTTGAGGGAAGAATTGGAATTCAACCCTAAGCCGAGAACTTCGAAAAATGCCTTAAAGGGTATTTTCGTAATTTACAAATATGGTAATAAAATTATTTGGAATATTATTTATTAAAACTAAAATTCGAATTTATATTTTATATATGTTTCGAAATTTATTTACCATATTTGAAGATATTTTAATATCTTAGTTAGTTTTCTATTTATAGTATGTTCCTTTAATAGAATTTTCAATTCAATTAGGAGAGATATTTTGGCAAGAATATCTCTCATATTTAGGAACAAATATTTCGAGATTTTAGCCTTGTTTAGGGCTGAAAATTTCGTCCTCCCCTACTATAAATAAGGGTGAGACCCTCATCAAAGAATGGACACGGGAATAGACACGGGAAGAGAATCGACGCGAAATTTCTCGACCCGAGAATCGAAACACGAACGCACAAACGCAAACCACTCTCTCGAGCGACGGATCAATTCTCTCTAGCCATCTTTGGAGAATCGAAAGCCTGGTATACTGCGAGGTCGGCGTGACGATCTAGACGATACCCAACACGACCGCGGCCGACGACGCAATCGACGAGGAGCTGCCACTCGCTTCACAGGTAATCTCTCACGGGTATGACCCGCCCTATTACGTGTCAACGTGATTAGAGTTTTCGATCCGAGCTGCGAAGGAACCCGGAAAAAATTTTATTCCGCACCGTATCCCGGGGCGTTGCGTCTCGGGTACAAACTGGGTATCTTTCCCAACAGTGGTATCAGAGCCAGGGCTCGTGATCGGAATCATAACATAATTAAATCGAAACGAGGTTCGTGGGAGACGATCGAAAAGCCAACGCACTAGGCGCGTGGGGCTGCTCGATGCGTCGCTTGCCAACCCACAACCACCATATCGCTCGATGGGGTCGAAGGCACCACCGCCGAGACGCTGCGACACGCAGACAGCCCCACGCGCAACCGCGCTGTTGGACGGCGTATCTGCTGCCGCGAGTTCGGGCAACGAAGATCCGAACCACCGCGTCGCTGCCTCGGGCAGCGGCACACCGCTGTCCGATGGTGGTGCCACCTCTGACGGCAGCGCCAGCGGCACGCGGACAGCCGCGCAACCGCGCGGACAGCCGCGTACCCGCACGAAACTGCAGCCTCCGGGACACGACGGCCGCCTAGGGTTTTTCGCCCAAAAACCCTAACGGGCCTTTTTATCGGGCATGGCCCATTTAAGGCCCAAATTGTCGGTTTCGGTTAGATTTCATTAAATTGTCAACGTGCTCGTTATGATTATGATTTAAGGCACACTTACGGGTTTAGGATTTCTATTTGGTTTTCCGGGTTATTTGTTAAGGGCCTCGTCCCCCCGGGTTGTATTTGTCTTTTACGAGTTGTTTGGGACTGATGATCCCCCCGTGTTGTACTTCAAAGTCTTTATTAGATTAGGCTTAGTTTAGAATACACAAAGCTGTTCGACGGTTGACGACTCCCCGGGAGAAGATGACTTGGTGGATGATCGACGACTTGGAGGCCGTTCGAATGATGAAGGGCGATTGTCGACTTCAAAGCCCATACGGAGAACCGATGATTTTTTGAAGCCACATACACATAATTCACGTAATAGGGCTAGAATATAAATAACCCGTTCGTATTGCCTTGTAGTTTATTTTCCTAGGGTTTATTTACTACTTACGTGCGTGTCGATTTGTGAAATGATATGCATGCTTTATGTGCTCTTATGTGAAAAAGGTTTTTTTCTCCCGTTTGATAAATACTAAGTGAGAAAAGGAATTGGGTTCCTGTCTTCTATCATGCTTGAGATGTCTGGTGTTAGGGAGTTTGTACGGTTTGTTCCGAGTAAGTTGGCGCCGTACATCAAGCCCTAACATTAGCGTTTCGGGTTCGTTTGACGACGCTCACCATAGCATATTCCGCCCCACGAAGCGTAAGGCAGCAAGGCGGAATTCAAATGTGCGGTTAGAGCATAACTTGATTAGATTGCACTTAGACAGTTATACCCAAAATGCAGGCTTAGCCGTGAGGGTCACTGACTGAGACAAAGATAGTTGAAATACTCATAGGATGGGTTCGAGTGAAACTCGACTTCGATCGATTGGGCAGGCCAAATATTGCGTTAAAGGCTGAGGCATGTCTAATCGAGTCGAGGACCTCAACTCCACTATGAAACTACTCAACGAAGTTTCCGAAATTCTTAAATCGGGAGGATAGAATTTTCGAGAAAAATAGTGGGAGTCAAGCGAAACGAAAAGTCCGTGTTTGCGCTTGATGAATGATAGAATAAACCTAACTATGTGATCTTTATCTTCTGCAGAGTTATTTTCTTTCTAGTTACTATGACGAATCTTTTAAACATGCTGCTTGAAAAGAACCGTTTTGTAGGACCAAACTACGTGGACTGGCTCCGTAACCTCAGGATAGTTTTAGGTATGGAGTCTTTGACTTATGTCCTCGATTCCCCTACACCGCAAGTCCCAGGGACTGATGCGAGTGACGACGACCGGGCTGTGTATGTCAAGTGGCAAATAGACGAGCCAAATGTCAAGGGCTATATACTCCTATCCATGAGCAATGAGTTGCAGCGAAGCCACTCGGAAATGGAAGTGGGCGCCATTTTCCTTCATTTGAAGGAGCTCTTTGGTGAACACTCCAGGAGTGCTCGCTACTCTTTGACAGAGCAACTGTTTTATGCAAAATGGATGAGGGCAGCGACGTTAGAGAACATGTGCTGAAAATGATCGGTTTGATCGAGAGACTCGATGCACTCGACTTCCTCATGGACAATGAGCTCCAAAACGATCTCGTGCTCCAGTCACTGCCGGCTTCCTTTAATCCCTTCATTGTGAATTATAATCTGAATAGGGTCGACATGACATTAACTGAGTTGATGAACCAGTTGTCAACGGCCCAAACTCAGATGAAAAATAAAGGGAAAGGAAGTGGCTCTTGTTGCGACTTATAAGACTCGGAAGTCGATTAGAAAGAAAAAGTCGGACAAGCCCATTAAGCCCAAGGAGGAGTTTCAAAAGGCAAGGCCAAGAAAAACGTGTCTAAAGGCGCCAAGCCCACGGACAAATGCCTTCATTGCAATGAGCTCGGCCATTGGAAGCGCGATTGCCCGAAGCTAGCCGCCTCAGGTAAAGAACTTTATGTTTTAGAAACTAATTGTTCTATGACTGTGTACTCCACTTCATGGATCCTAACTCAGGAGCTAGCGCTCACATTTGTGTTTCAAACCAGGATCTGGAACGAAGTAGGAGGTTGGCGGATCGAGATGTCATGATCAACGTAGGAAGCGGACATAGTGTGCCGGCGACCCACATTGGATCAAGAAATCTTGTTTTATCTAGTAGACATAAGTTATTGCTTTCTGATTGTTTAGTATTGCCCAGAGGGCTTAAGAATATTATTTCTATTCCGTTTTGAGCGGAAACGGATATGAGTTCCGCTTTAGTAATAATATTTGCGATATTTATTTTGGAAATAAATGCGTCGGAAGTGCAACTTTATTAACGGATTATATTATCTAAATGTCAAAGATAAAACTGAATCTGTGAACACAATTACCAACAAACAAAATTAGAGACCAGTATGAGACAATTGTGGCATCTTCGACTTGGTCATGCAGGAGATCAAAAAATTCGTGAGTTGGAGAAAAATGGCATGAGTAAGCCGTTGGGTTCGGACCCTTATCCGACTTGCGAATCGTGTATCCTTGGAAAGATGACTAAGTCTCCCTTTACCGGGACTTTCCAAAAAGACCAGAACTTCTCACTTTGATTCATACAGACGTTTGTGGGCCATTCGGGGAAGCGGCTCGAGGTAATTTCCACTACTTTATTACCTTCACCGACGATCATTCAAGATTTGGGAAGGTATATCTTATGAGATACAAGTCTGAAGCCTTTGATAAGTTCAAGGAATATAAGGCTTTAGTAGAAAAACAAACTGGGAATCATATAAAGACCATTCGATCTGATCGAGGTGGCGAGTACATGAGTCTCGAGTTTGACGAGTTCTTGAAAGAGAACGGGATCATTTCACAGATGACACCGCCGGGAACACCACAATTAAATGGTGTGTCCGAACGCAGAAATCGAACGTTGTTGGACAAGGTTCGATCAATACTAAGTTACACAGACCTGCCACTGTCGCTGTGGGGTCATGCGTTATTAACCGCAACGCACGTTTTAAACGAATCCCTTCTAGTTCTGTCGACCAGATCCCTTATGAAATATGGACTGGTAGAAAGCCGAGCTTGAACACATAAGAATATGGGGTTGCCCCGCTTTTGTGAAAAAGCTCAAGACAGAAAAATTGGAATCGAGAGCTGTGAAAGGACGTTTTATCGGGTATCCTGAGGATTCCATGGGATACCAATTTTACTTCCACGACGATCAGAAAATCGTTGTAGCCCTTCAGGCTCACTTTCTCAAAGAAGAGTTCATTCGAGAAGGTGGAGTGGGTCGTGAAGTAACTCTTGGAGAAACGACAGAAACGATTTCACAAACTCCAGTGTTAGAAGACACCGTAGAGCAGTCCAAGACGCAATCAGAGTTGCGCAGGTCTGGTAGAGTATCTCGCAGCCTGAGAGATATGGAATGGTACACGTCGAGCACGGGGATGCTGCGACGGAGGGTAACGTCGGGGACGACCCCGCTACCTATGACCAGGCAATGACGGATATAGACTCCGTAAGATGGCTTGAAGCTATGCAAGTCGAAATGGATTCAATGCACGAAAATCAGGTCTGGACACTTGTTGATCTCCCCGATGGTTTTAGACCCATTGGGTGTAAGTGGATCTTCAAGAAAAAGATTGGATCAGACGGACTGGTGGATACATACAAAGCTAGGCTTGTAGCGAAAGGTTATAGTCAAAAAGAAGGAATTGACTATGAGGAAACCTTTCGCCCGTTGCGATGATGAAGTCCATTCGGATATTACTTGCGATAGCAGCGTATAACGATTATGAGATCTGGCAGATGGATGTGAAAACCGCGTTCTAAATGGATACCTCAAGGAGGAAATATATATGGAACAGCCAAAGGGTTTTACATCACAAAAGGATGCTCATAAAGTATGCAAATTGAATAAGTCAATTTACGGACTTAAACAAGCCTCTAGAGCTGGAATCTTCGGTTTGATGAAGTAGTTAAGAGCTACAGATTCATAAAGAACGAAGATGAACCATGCGTCTACAGAAAAAGCAGTGGGAGCAAGATATCGTTCCTCGTATTGTACGTCGATGACATCCTTTTGATAGGAAACGATATTGGGATGCTCTCGATGGTGAAAGCATGGCTTTCGAAAGAATTCTCCATGAAAGACTTGGGAGAAGCGACTACATCCTAGGAATTCGTGTCTATAGAGATAGAACGAATAAGATGTTAGGGCTCTCCCAAGCCCTGTACTTAGAAAAGGTCCTGAAACGATATAACATGGACAATTCTAAGAAAGGGTTCTTACCTATGGGGCATGGGATACATCTCTCCAAAGCTATGTGTCCTCAAAGTGAGGCAGATAGAAAAGAGATGAATGGAATCCCCTATGCATCCGCAGTGGGTAGCTTGATGTACGCGATGCTTTGCACGCGACCGGACATAGCATACGCTGTGAGCGTAGTCAGTCGATTTCAAGCCAACCAGGGTAAAGAACACTGGACAGCAGTCAAGAATATCCTCAAGTATCTTAGAAGAACAAAGGAATATGCTGGTCTATGGAAATGAAGAATTAGAAGTGGAAGGATATACGGATTCGGATTTCCAGTCAGACGTGGACGACCGAAAATCCACTTCAGGTTTCGTCTTTACACTCAACGGTGGAGCAGTATCTTGGAAAAGTTCCAAGCAGAGCACAACTGCTGATTCCACCTGCGAGGCTGAGTACATAGCCGCCTCAGAGGCAGCTAAAGAAGGAGTTTGGATGAGAAAGTTCTTGGAAGAACTGCAAGTGGTTCCGATTGCCGAAAAACCACTACCACTGTGGTGCGACAATAGTGGTGCAATCGCACAAGCGAAGGAACCAAGATCTCATAGTAAATCCAAACACATAGAAAGAAAATACCACGTGTTACGTGGATTCGTTGAGAGTGGCTACATAGCCGTCCAGAAGATTGCGACTGCGCACAACGTGGCCGACCAATTCACCAAGCCTTTATCTCATGCAGTGCTGAACAAACATCTCGAGAAGTGGGAGATTGTTAGGGATATGCCCTCGAATGCTTTACGAGGATTGGATATGTATAGGGCATTAGCTTATTTATCATTCGATTGTCAATGTAATCAAACATTGTTTTGCGTATTAATAAAGGCATTATTCGTTTATTGATTATATGATTTCTTTACTTAGCATCGGGTAAAGCAATAAATGAATAAATCAAAATGTGTCGAGTTGAGTCACTGTTCTCGATGGGTACGAGAGAGGAAGGCACCAGTGGACTCTTAACCTCGAACATAAAATGTCCATAAGCCTTAGGTTTCAGTTGGGTGCTGGAAAACTAATCATGGCTTCTTTGTCGATGACTTACCGTGTGCCGATATACCGCTTGGAAGCGGAAGTCATGACTTGTGATACGAGTCGAATCAAGGGATTGAATGTTTCATGGACACTGACTCGCAGGTCGTACGATCAAACATGGCTTATTACTCAAGGAGTGTCAATAATCGACGACAAAACTATAGTAGTCTGCTTGAACCTTAGACCGAAAGGGGCTTTGACGGAGTTGACTTTGAAGTCTTGACTATCACTGGTTTCGCTAGATCCGATTTGCTATTGCATGGGTCAGCGGGACAGATGCGGTCTTGATGGATATTTGTGATTGCCGGGCTTAGACCGCCGAGTACGGATTTACAGTCTCGCAAGTAATCGAGACAAGTGTCCTATGAGAATGTCGACGGGAAATTACAAAATCCTTGGCCAAGGTATTAAACTAACTCATGTTAGACATGGAGGGTAGTTTGGTAATTTGCCTCGTGTCATTTTATCATAGTATCGAGTTTAGTGAGTTTGACAAATACCATGGCTCTCACTCGATCGGGACACAGCTGAAGGGTTTGTACGTAGTACTATAATCTATAGTTAGGTTCTGGAATGAGACTAGTTCGAAATTCGTGCTCAAGTCGGGATCTGTCCGGTACTGCGGGATTGGCTAGGCACCTACCGGACTCTTGGATTCCTCCCTTGCCGATTGAGTCGAACCTAGAGAGTCGGGCTTAAAAAGGATCATCAATGTGTACCGAGAAGGAGAGATTGTGTTTTGGGCCTTAACGGGCCTCGGGTCGTTATGCCACGCCTTATTGGGCCTCGGGGTCATTAAGTGGACCGAAGTCGGACTTCATATGAAACTAACTTTAAGACTTAGGCTTGGCTAAGTGCTTAGAAAGACTTGAGGGAAGAATTGGAATTCAACCCTAAGCCGAGAAATTCGAAAAATGCCTTAAAGGGTATTTTCGTAATTTACAAATATGGTAATAAAATATTTGGAATATTATTTATTAAAACTAAAATTCGAATTTATATTTTATATATTTCGAAATTTATTTACCATATTTGAAGATATTTTAATATCTTAGTTAGTTTTCTATTTATAGTATGTTCCTTTAATAGAATTTTGAATTCAATTAGGAGAGATATTTTGGCAAGAATATCTCTCATATTTAGGAACAAATATTTCGAGATTTTAGCCTTGTTTAGGGCTAAAATTTCGTCCTCCCCTACTATAAATAAGGGTGAGACCCTCATCAAAGAATGGACACGGGAATAGACACGGGAAGAGAATCGACGCGAAATTTCTCGACCCGAGAATCGAAACACGAACGCACAAACGCAAACCACTCTCCCGAGCGACGGATCAATTCTCTCTAGCCATCTTCGGAGAATCGAAACCGTGGTATACTGCGAGGTCGGCGTGACGATCTAGACGATACCCAACACGACCGCGGCCGACGACGCAATCGACGAGGAGCTGCCACTCGCTTCAAAGGTAATCTCTCACGGGTATGACCCGCCCTATTACGTGTCAACGTGATTAGAGTTTTCGATCCGAGCTGCGAAGGAACCCGGAAAAAATTTTATTCCGCACCGTATCCCGGGGCGTTGCGTCTCGGGTACAAACCGGGTACCTTTCCCAACACATAATTCATTTCTTTCAAGTTGATTCATTTCTTCTTGCATAGCAGCAACCGAGCTATCGTCCTTTAACGCCTCATCAATCTTAATAGGTTGTGATTAAGATATGAATGCGTAGCTCAAGAGATTTTGGAGTGATCGTCGAGTCTTCATTGGTGCCTTGGGATCTCCCATGATTAGATCTGAGGGATGATTAAGCTTAGTTTTGTTTCACTTAATGCATTCCCCCTCACTTGGTTCATCTTCCACATTGCTGAGATGGGTGTCGGATTCTTCCAGTACTACGTTAAGTTGTAGGTGTCGGAGAACTTTTCAGTGATACCTCAGGACTGAGTATCGGAGTTGGTTCGGTACTCTGTTCTTGCGAATTCTCCACAGCTCCGTTTAGTATTTCCGGTGTTGAGTCTTCGTGGAGCTAGTCACTCAGTTGTGGAACCTGATCTTCCTCATCATTGGACTCATCTAAGTGTGTTTTTTCCAAGAGCTCACTCAAACGATTGACATTGGTTGGAGAGATGTCCTCTTCTTGAGATTTCTCAAATGCAACGTGAGAGGATTCTTCAATATATAGAGTTTTGTTGTTGAATACTTTGTAAGTCTTACTTATGGCAGAGTATCCCACAAATATTCCTTTATCCGCTCTACTTTCAAATGCATATAAGTGACTCCGATTCAGATGTATATAACATCGGCTCCCGAATGTCTTGAAGTATCAAACTGCATATACATTTCCTGTCCCGATTTCTTATGGAGTCTTCCCTAAGTTTTTGCAGATCATCGAGCGCATCTGGGTGTAACATGCGGTGTTGACTGCTTCTGCCCAAAACTTCTGTGAGATATCAACATTTGCTATCATATTCCTTGCTACTTCCTTTACTGTGTGATTCCTTCATTCCGCGACTCCTTTTTTGCTATGGTGTCCTAGAAGCAGATAACTCATGGTGAATGTCATGGTCTTCGAGATAATTGTTACGTGTAGAATTTAAGAATTCAGTACCACGATCACTACTTATAGTGTTGATCTTAGAGCTTTGCTCATTCTGAAGTCTTTTTAGTAGTTTGATCAACATAGAATAGGTTTGATCTTTAGATCCTAGGAACAGTACCCAAGTGTACTGTGAATACTCATCTATAACTACTAGGGTTTACTTGGCTCCTCTTAAGCTAAGTATCGGTATTGGACCAAACAGATCTATGTGCAGTAGGTCTAGACAGCGCTTAGAGGTTGTTTTCCCTTTACTTTTGGAGGTAGATCTGACTTGCTTGCCAAGTTGGCAGGCAGTGCATGTCTTTTCCTTGAAGTGATGTACTTTTGGCAATCGATTAACCAAGTCATTTGAGTTTAGTATGGATATTGTTTTAAAATTTAGATGGTTCGATATTTTGTGCCACAGCCAACTCTTAGAATTCTCAGCTATAAGGCATGTTGGCTTTGTCATAGATTGTTCTTTTCATCTTACTATATAAGTATCGTTGGTTCTCCAGCCAACAAGTATCATTTTTTCTAGAGAGTCGATGACTTCGTATCTATCCTTTTTTAAGTCACTAACATAGCCGGTGTCGCATAATTGACTTATGTTTATTAAGTTATAATGTATGTACTTCATAAGACTCATGTTATCCAGTGTGAAGTTGTCATAGGTAAGCTTTCCCTTACGCCATGACCTTACCTTTGCCATTGTCCCCAAACGTAACTGTTTGGCTCGTGCAGGGTTTTATGTCGGAGAGCATTTCCTGGTTCCCCGTGTGCCTGCAGCACCCACTGTCCAGGTACCAGCTAGACTTGCAAACCCCGTTAGCATATACCTGCAATTAGTGGATTTATAGTACCCATCTTTTGTTTGGGTTCATGTGGTAGTAAGTGCTTGGGTATCCACATTTGGATAACAGTGAAGCACCTTTCTGTGCTTGGATTCACAAGTACCTTAGGTAGAGTCTTCACCATACCTGGGTACCGGGAGTTATTTGATCCAGATTTTTGAAATTTATACTGAGTACCGGAGTTTCTCTGAAACTGGTTCCGATACGAAGTATGATTTTGGTGAGGCTTTCTATTGATTCTTTCATGAGTTCTAGGCACTTGCCTTTTACCCATAGATTCCCACTGTCTAAAATGGGGTACCGTTTGGGCAGAGTTCTGAGGTCTAGTTTATAGCCTAGTCCATATCTGCTTTTTACCTCAATGGGTGGATATCGAAATTCGGCCTTCTCCACCGGTTCTGAAGACTTCACGAACTTAACAAATTTAGAAGTCATGGAAATTGAGTTCTAGGGCTCTGGGCTATATCCTCATTCGCTAGGATTCTCGATTTCTTTGTCCGAGATGAGACATCTTGTGGAAGTCTAGAACTTATGTTTTATCTTTGTAGAGCTCTCTCTGAGAGATTCATTTTCAGCTCCCAGAGAGATCACTTCATCCTTAGCTTTGGTGAGTTCTTCATTGTTAGTACCGGTGATTATTATTTCAGGTTCCGGTACTACTTTCTTGAGAGTAGCGAGTTCTGGTACTCTTTAGTCATCTCATGTAGAGCTTGTACCAGATCGTCACGGGTAAATTCAGGTTGCGAGAAATCAAATACCTCACATTCGTCGATATCTGTCATCAGACAGTCGACTTCATCATCGCTCGATTACTCCTCTGACTCTGAATCATCAGAGTCCGTCTCTGTCCATTTCTTGTTATCCTCGGCTATGAGGGTCTTAGACTTCATGCAAAATCTTCTCTTGCTTTCCTCCTTGCCCTTGTCATTTATGGGCTTCTTACGGTCAACAATGAAGTGGCCTTTCCTGCCACATTTAAAGCAAGCGTTATTATTGAATCATCTTTAGTATTTTTCTTACCGGACTGTGGCGAGTAAGTGGGCTGATTTCGCTTCATTAAACGCTCAAGTTTCTTGAAGAAGAGTGTCATCGTCTCTCCACCCATATCCTATGCGACTTTGAAGTGCTTTCTGCTGCCGCCAGAGCCTTTACTAGTGGTACCGGCGTGGTTTCTTCCATTCGAGTTTGTAGCTCGAACTCGTCGGCCTTCATGTCGGCAAAACGATCGTGCAGCTGCAAGCTTGCTCAGATGTTTAACCTCCATCATAGCCATTGGATTTACGTCTCATTCTCTAGGGAGCGTCTTCATGACCTTTATGCCATGTCTCTGTTTTCGCTCGTCCTCTCAAGTGCTGAGAGGTCATTGATGATGGTGATGAAGCTCTCTTCAAACTCCGTCATGATCTTCCTGACCTTCATCTTGATCGAGTCATATTTTTGAATGGCCACCACGAGTTTGTTTTCTCGAGTTTGCTCATTCCCTTCACATATCTGGCAGAGCTTTCGCCAGACTTCCCCCGCTGTTTTACACAGCATGACTTGTCTGAAAGTTCCTGTGTCCAGGTTTTGAACAGTGTATCCTTGGCCACTTTGTCGAGGTTCATCAGCTTCTTCTCAGCATCTGTCCATTCGCTTTTGACCTTCGCAATCTGCTGCGGTTGTATGGGATCGCTAGCATGTGCATGATTGGTCTTGAGAAGAGTGGGCGGTGTCCCTCAGTGACAACGTCCCACATGTCCTCATTTTGCGCGGACAAGTGAGACTTCATTCTTATCTTCCATTCAAGGAAGTTTTCTCTGTTGAACATCGGTATCTTGCTGTAGGTACTCATTGTGTGATTGAAGTAGACCCTCTGATACCACTTGTTCGGATCGGGTCGGTACTAGGTAGTGTTTAGAGGGTAGGGGGTGAACACTACTAAATTTTTTTAAGTGTTTATAACTTAGTACCGAAAGGTTCCGGTATTGTGTATGTTTTTCGGTTCTGGTACTTAATCAATCACTTAGTGACGCAGAAAATATCACTACTGAGTACCGAATAGTGTTGGTGTGAATGTGTTTGTTTGTGTTTGACGCCGAAATTATTTATGGAAGTTCAAAGTGTTAATGAACTTCTACGTCTCCCCTTCTTCCATTAGGAATTCACCCTTTCGAAGTTTGGTTTACTTACACTACAACCTACACCTTCTAAACTACAACAGCTTTTTAAAGTCCGTTGTTTGACAAAGTATTTCGCTTGACTACTAGAACTCTCAAGAACGTAAGAACTAGAGTTTTTCGTATAGACTTGAAGTTTGTTCAAGATCATTCGTTATTCTACGTCTTGAGGTTCTTCGGCCTTTTATACTTCGCGCTCCAGAAGTAGCCATTGAAATTTGAATGCCCAGCCCGCTCTTACACACTAACTTCTTTCCTCTTTCGGGTACTGCTGCTCTCAGTGTTGACTTTGCGTCTGGGTACCGCTTTGTCACTTTGGGTAATCCTTCTACTGAGCTTCAGTACGCAGCATTGCATTCAATGCTCCAGTTTGCTTTCTGCACCTTGTCCTTCCTCAACAGGTGTCTTGTCATCACTCTGGTACTAGCTCGCCTCCAGCTAGTATCCGTTCTCAATCATAGCTCCGGTACCGGTGGATTCCGGTTCTTACTCAATCACCAAAATTTCGGCATCCATCAATCTCATCAATGTTTTAATACGATAATATCAATCAAATAATTCCATTGATCTTTATTTAAAAACATCCACTAATTTAATATTATTAATATTTCTCTCCTTTTCCCTAGTTGATATATATATATAATTAAAAGCTGTATTTATTGCATAATGGTCTTTCATATCGTTATCGTGCGGTCGCCGCTCGGTCCCCAAAGTCGGCTTGATAGCCCATCAAAACCAAACGTACTACATTTTTTTCTAAATACAACGATGTCTGGACTCTTGTACAAGACCTTCCGATAATTAAACATATAGAAAAAAATAGCCAAATACAGTTGCTGCTTCCATCTCGTCCCAAAGTAAACTTCGCTACTGTTAATTCCACTCGGGGTATGTAATTCAGATTTAAACTTCGCTACGCTACTGTTAATTAAGTACAAATCATGGCTGAGATCCAAGAGTTTGCCTTCTTTTTCCTCATCTTCTTGTTTCCGCTGTTTGTAACAAGAAAATTACTCGAGAAAATATCACGCAAGCATCACCTGCTGCTACCTCCGAGCCCCGTTAGCTCTGCCAATCATGGCCATCTTCATCTTCTCTCGCCTATCCCCCATCAATCTCTAGCTAAGCTCGATCCCGCTACGGACCCTTGATGCGCATACGCTCTCTCGGTCCCTTGCCTCGTCGCTTCGTCACCTGAGATCGCTAAAGAACTACTCAAAGCACCGACCGATCCTCTTCTCCGACAGACCCCAGAGCGCCGCCTCTGATATTCTTACCTACGGCTCTCAAGATTTCACCTTTGCACCTTACGGCCCTCGATGGAAACTCATGAAACTGTGCATGTCGCTTCTCGGCGGTCAAACGCTAGATTCGCTGAAGCCCATTAGGGGCCGTGAGATAGAGAGGCTCGTCGAGTCTTGACCGGGCAGGCTAACAGCGGAAGATACTCGACATCGGGAGAGAGCTCATTAACACGGTGAGTACGTGATATCGAGCATGATGCTGAGCCAAAGGTGCTGCGATGACGAGGACGAACTATCAGGGTGAGGAGTATAATTCAAGAATCTGCTGAGATTTTAGGGAAATTTAAATTTGTCGGATTATCTTTGGTTCTGCAAGAATCTGGATCTTCAGGGATAGGGAAACGGTCCGAGGGTGTTCGAGATAGATTCGATGAGATGATGGAGAAGATCATAGACCACATCAACGTGAAGAATCGAAGAAAAAGGGCGAAAGCGATGATGTTCTTTGAAGGATATGCTCCACATTTTGCTTGATGCATCGGAAGTGAACAAGGCTCAGATATTAACTTGGCGAGAAAACATCAACTCCTTCGTCCTGGTAATAATCTTTACTTATCTAATCAGCTCAGTTCATGATTACATTTGGCGAATTTCATTTTTTGTCCTCAATGTTTGGCAACGGGCGTTTTTGGTCCATCATGTTCCCGAATGCCACTTTTAGTCTCCAATGTTACAAATTTTGGACCGTTTGGTCCACCAATAATATAATTGTTAATTTGGACGGAATTACGGGTCGGGCAATGTCCCTCTTTTTCAGTCTACGAAATTCGGCCGGCCTGATCCGTAATTCCATCCAAAGTAACAGTTAAATTAACCAGTGGACCAAAATGCTCAAAATTGGTAACATTGGGATTAAAATGGCCTTCTCCCGATTCTGTTACTAGTTAAAATTGCTTCCCATTTTTGAGCAGGACTTACTGGTAGCTGGAACTGATACCTCAGCAATCACACAGAATGGGCATTAGCTGAACTAATCAATCATCCCGAAATCTTGCAAAAAGCAGTTCAGGAAATCGATTCCGTGGTAGGGAAGAAACGCCTCATTGAGGAATCAGACATCCAAAACCTACCATACCTCTGCAAGCCATTGTCAAAGACGTTGAGACTCCACCCGCCGGGTCCATTGCTCCATAGGAAATGCAGCAAAGACTGCAACCGTTGCGGGCTACGACGTACGGGCCAACACATATCTCTTCGTTAACGTGTGGGCTTAAGTCGAGACCCTAATTACTACTGGGAAAAAACCCGCTCGAGTTCGAACCCGGGATTCCTAGCAGGGCGGAGGCAATGGACAGTTGGATTTTAGAGGACAAAATTATCATTTCTTGCCGTTCGGGAGCGGTCGAAGAGGTTGTCCCGGTACTTCGCTGGGCATGCATGTTGTTCAGACACTTAGGTGCATTGATTCAACGGTTTTCAGTGGAGGGTTGAGAGTGATGATGGTGCGGTGGATATGGATGAAGGCGCTGGGACTAACGCTGCCGAGGGCTCATCCTTTGATATGCATGCCTGTTCTAGGTAGATATCATTCAGATTTAAGTACCTCTATGAATTTGATGATTGGGATCAAGCTGGACCAATGTTATACTGATAAAATAAACCCTAAGGTTGCTTTCTCATGTAAAAAGGTTCTAAAAACTGGCCACTAAGTGTCTAAAGACTATTATCTCTTGGTGACCGGCTATGTTAGATACAACGCGTTTAAGGCTCGACAGGTGATGTGTTGAAGTGTGGTTGTGAAGTCAATCACTTATGCATAAGGGTGTGAATTAGGCTTAAAAATTTTGCTTCTACTTAGAAATACTTTTCTTTAGAAAAACGGATAACATGTTGACTTCTAGTTATACTCTGGCAAGCAGCAATGTGTCTAGGTTATCACTTTGGACTTTAAAACGTTTCGCAGCTAGGGTATGTAGATTTTCCTAATACACAACACCCGAAGCAAGTCGACCTCTAGTCCCGCAGCTAGGTTGCCACACGCCGAGTTTTGGTCCACTTCACTAGGGAATCTCCAATTCACTACTGGAAACAGCTTGCTACTGAAGGGTCCCTGGAACAGTATCATTCCCTTCACGTGTGCGTAAACGTCGACTTTGCCTCCTCGGTATCAATCACGTCCGAAGACAGAATATATGGTGTGGCGGTATGGTAGGGATCACTCGACCAATGATGGAAACCGCAAGTGTAAGCTTGGGATGCAGAAGGTTTCACCAAGGTATCGCAGTCAACAGAAGGTTATCACTAATGAGAGCTCAAAGGGTTCGTTTCTTCTGCTCAACTTTTCTTATCACAAAAATACAAAGTGTTGCTCTATATATAAGCATAAATAATCAACAATTACATGGAAGGTTAATCACAAAAATTTTCCAATTACACACACAATCCATGCATTTATAAAGTATATAATAGTGTTGAATAATCATACTAATTTATATTGATGAACCACGTTTATAGGCTCAATTAGCATGATTCTATGCCATATATATTCACAAATTTCGAGCAAGACAATAAGTTCACAAACTCACATTAAGGTATATTTTTCATATAGGGTAATCTCATCCAATTCAGCACATTCCATAATAACCCCAATCACCTCAGCATCTTATCCAAAATAGAATCAATCAACTAATATCTTTCCATCTTAAAATATTCCAATCGGTCAACGGTCAACATAGCAATAGGTCACGAGTTTAAAATCCTTATACTGGTCATCTCCTATTTGAAGGAGGGTCCCTTAACCTTTGTATACCAGGAGACTTTTATCTCAGTAAAATTCTCTGTTTTTAGTATTTAGCATGTGATTGATTATATAGCAGTGGATCCTAATATTTTTTCTTAAAATTAATACCCTTAATTTAACGACATAACCAAAATTTGGTCATTACACTAATTTGAAAAAACTTTTGGGCTATTTTCCTAATATCAAAGTCTCTCTATGTGAACAATTGTACACGACATTATCACGTTATATAGATTTCAGATGGGATAAAACCCATTTTAGTCCACAATGTTTGCCTTATGAACCATTTAGTCCCCGATGTTTCAATTGGACCAATTTAGTCCCCCTTTTTATGAAATGAACCAATTTGGTCCCAACTTGATGGAAACCGTCAATTTTAAAAGAAAATCGACATGTGGCATCTCACACGTGACCCGTGTCTCATAGTTAATGATTTTCCGTCTAAATTGACGGTTTATATCAAGTTGGGACCAAATTGGTTCATTTCGGAAACATGGGAGGGGG